>CM029650.1:7812752-9270252 GCA_017311315.1 Dendrocalamus latiflorus
TATACATATATAGGACGAGTGTTTCATGCACCTTGGTGCCTAGGCACCCATATCAATACCCGTTGATTTGCTTTGAGATTCGCAACGTTTGATGTGGGTATCTTCATATACCCATAAAAAAGTATATTTGAGATGTCAAACTCCGAAAAAAATTAAATTCAACTTTAGTTTAATTAGTTTGAACTATTTTTATGGTATATACTCACTGTAGTCGCATTGAACTCAAAAGTAGTTCAAACTAGTTTGAACTAAGTTCAAAACTTACTTACCATAAATATATCAAGGGTATAAAATATTTTCATACCCAAACTCAAAAAAATTATCAATCATACACGTGTATCGGACGGTTCTTGATGTGGGTGCCTAGGCACCCAGGTGCCTTATGTAATTTTCCTACATATATATACATATATATATACACACACATTTCAATTTGTAGTATTTTATTGTCATTATAAATTTTCGCACTAATATTTCGTCTATTCCATTTGTTGCAAGGTATGTCTTTACCGGAACTTCTGGAAAAGTTCTATGATGAGAACCATCGGTGCCAGATGTGGATCGTGGGTGATAGAGATGGCCCTCTGGCCCTAAAGCTCTGGGGAGGGAGTGATATTTGGGAGCTGGACAATTGCTACGTTTTAACCCTCCGGGCCACGGGGTTGTTGCTCTTTGCGAGGCTGGTCTCCATTGGACGCTAGTTCACCCTGGACGACACTTTGTTCTCAGCACTTGTGGATAGGTGGAGGCCCGAGATGCACACCTTCCACTTTCAATGGGTTGAGACGACGGTCACTCTCCAGGACGCCTCGTTCTTGACTGGTATCCCTCTTTGGGGTGAGGCATTTGTTCCAGCCCCTCCACCAGTGGACCGGAGGGACAAGCTAGCATACCAGTTTGGCTTGACTGTCCCAGAGGATGCTTGTGGCGTCTCGTGCACTTGGCTGAGGCATTTAGTTAGTGCCCGCAGGATGCACTGAAGGAGGTCATCAGGACGCACCTCATTGCATACCTTATTCAGCGCTTTGGTTGGAGCATGTTTCTATCCACACAGAGTGATATTTGCTACCCGACTTCATCCGTAAGACACTTGCAACCTCTTATCGTTTCATTAATGAAATTTATACCACTCGTTATTGAATATATTTTGTATGTCACATTAGTTGGAGAGGGCGTAGCACATCGCAAGTGCGTCTGAAACCGCCATCAGCAGCCCAGACACACACCACCGGCCTTGCAGAAAACTTTCAAGTACATCCTATCGCAGGCCAAAGAAATAATGAACAGCCTGAGCTACAATCGTTCGATGGAGCACATCGTGTGTATCTGGCACCTTGTGGGGGCACCGTGCTCATCCACCAGGTCATCGTGACCTAGCAAATCTGGCCAGCCATCGTGACCTAGCGAGTTCGGCTGACGTTATAGTACTACCCATCATTCATCCGCGGGCCAGACCGACAAGGAGGTAAGTTACGAGAAAATCTACGTTTTGTTTTCTTGTTATGCCTTATGTTTTGCTAACATCATAGCATTCTTCCGCCATAGGTCTGTTGTCGAGATGCATCACTTTTACCCTCTGCACCCCCTACACAGACTACCCCTTCCCGTCGGTCATCTTCGCTGCACATTCAGGAGGTACAAGATTCATAGTCTACATCCAAAATATTTATTTTTACTAACATCTTTCCATCTTGCAGCCTCCAAGTCAACATGAAGGTGATGGCCAATCCACCGATGACGATACGGACCTCCTGGCCGCTTCCAGGGAGTAGTACATAGCGCCATGGTTCAGAGCGCACACAGGGTAGAGCTCATCGTTCAGACCGTACATAGGGTCTGGAGCGTATGTAGGGTCTGGAGCGTACGTAGGGCAGAACTCCTTCGGCTTCACTAGCACATTGTACGATGAATGACAGAGCTCGCCTGCACGACCAGGATTTCTAGAGTCCCTCGTTCAGGAATTCACCTCTGGTGCCCCCCCCCCCCAGTTTGGCATGTCTTAGTAGGAGCACATTGACGCTTACCAGACCGCTCTAACTCAGCCTACTGATGCACTGCCAGCCACTCAACAGAGTGAATGGTCTCTGTACCTCCTCTGATCTAACATGAACGCTCTAGACTGGCTATCCTATCCCACAAGCATGCTAGACAAAAGACAAGGTCGCGCCTGTGGACGCAGATGCAGCGAGGAGACAGTAGCAGCTCATATATCATATCCCGTGCCACGGCGCTTTTTTATTGCTATATATGTATAATTTGTTATAATAGAAAATTCTGCAAAAATTACACAATCAAGTTCGCTGCGTAAGGATCTTTCAAAAAAATTCACAATTTATGGTGCTCATTTACTACATTAAAAATGCCTATATATAGTTTATTAAATGATTTTTAAGTAAAATTTAGAAAAGATCAAATTACGAATAAATTACGTAATGATTTATGCTGCATTGGGACTCAATGTCACATGGCGGCGTGAACGCTGCAATGATATAAGTCTAAATACACGCAGAGAATTCCGTTAACATAAGCTACAGCCACAGAAATCAGATGAAGCATTTCCATATCGGAATATAGATTGATAATATCTAGAAATGCACACAAGATATACAATCAAGCGGAAAACTGACTGCCCGTAAAATCAACCACATGAAAGATCGACACGTATAACAAACAAATCACTGTAAATGTCATTTCGGCTGGGTTTTATTTTTAAGTATCCAGTATGCAACCAAACTCGTGCATTCGAATTCGCTTACAATTCACGTACCCTTGGTGACCTAACCTGCTAGAACAGATAGACCCACGATCCATCCGCAGTTCCGTACTCATCCCAAGCGACACGGACAACTTAGGGTTCTCAGCGGCCCCACCCAAGCTTCACAACACCTTGGTATCAAACCATGCTAAAATTTGGGCAAACAACGAGAATACCTATGCAGCCTATAGACGACCGCAGCTCTGCCATTTGTCAAATTAACGTGGGATTCCGGCAACCGCCGGAGCATATCGAGCGGCATCTCAATCTACGAGAGCGAGAGCGCGAGGCCAAGCCCACCTGCGATTAGGGCTGTAAAAAAAGCTCGAAACTCGTGACCTACTCGAGTTCGGCTCGTTCTAGGCTCGATTCGAGCTCGGTTCGAGCTTTAAACGAGCCGAACTCGAGCTTGATTTCGAGCTCGCGAGCTTTACCGAGCAGAGCTCGAATAGTTCGCGAGCCTCGATTCGAGCTTAAATAGTAATATATATTAATTCTTACCGAGCTTTCTCGAGCCGAACTCGAGCTCGAGCTTTTCTTATTATTAAAAATTAGTGTGTATTTGAATTATTTTGACTGTTATCGAGCTTATTAGAGCCGAGTTCTAACCTAAAATTTTTTTATTATTGAAAAATAATGCATAATAAATTATTTTAATTGTTATCGAGCTTCAACGAGCCGAACTTGAGCCTACTCGAGCTTAGGCCGAGCCGAGCTCGAGCCCAGGTTCGGGCTCGGACCCCAACTCGAGCTCGGCTCGAGCTTCTACCGAGCTCGAGCCTGGAAGGCCGAGCTCGCTCGAGCTCGGCTCGTTTACAGCCCTACCTGCGATCCGCCCACGGGCACTAACAGCTAACACACTAGATTGGATAAACCCCACGATAAGCGCCCATCAGGGGAGAAACGGGAGTGGCTCCGATCTCCCTCGAGCCGTGCGCCCCAGCGTCAAGCCTAGGCAACCAACCGCGGGGGACAAAAGAAGCCCACGAGCGCGGCCACGGCGGGTCGCCGCTCGTTCGGTCCGAACGGGTAGAGAGGAGGATGGGGGATAGGAGGGGGGCGGAGGTGGAGGCGATACTAACCATGGCTGGGGCGACTGCGGCGGGGACGGAGAGGCGGCGGGGGCGGTGCTAACCTGAGGACGTCGGGGAAATCGAGAGATCCGACGTGGTAGAGAGATAATGTGTTAAGCAACCTTAAAAGTTACAGTGTAGATAAATACTAAAATTATTTATAGATCTAGACTATAAATAGAGAAACCATTGTACAATATAAAGATCTGAACTAATAAAGACTACGTTCTAATGTTCTCTCTCAATTGGTGTCTCCTGTGATTGATCTATTGCGTTCTTGGTGATCGTCTGTGTGGATTGCGTTGCCTTTTATTATTCTATATCGATAACACAATACGTTATCAGCACGAAACGCTCTACAAGATGTGTGGTATGCAAATCACGAACCAATCTGTTGCACATTGTTATTCTTATTTCAATCTAGATTGATTCTTTGTTATCTAGTAATGCCATGATTAGATGGATCTTGTGTTAATTGCTCCTAGCAGTAGATCATCTGCAATTTGTGTTTTAGATCTAGAATCCAGTAGATTGATCATCTATTTCTATATCGGTTTTGCTAGATGGATTAGAAATCGTAATCTCGTATAGTTTTGGCTCTATAATCATCGCAAAGAAAATTTCACCGCTGAGGCTCTACCACAACCGCCAGCGCGCACTGCCCTGACGGCAGTCGTCGCATAGCTGCTACCTGGTCTCGGCTGGCCCGAAGTCACCAGTCGCACAGAATCGCACCATCGCTCAAAGTGCCGATGTCGCACGTCACCCACCGACATCGACCGCTCGAAGCTGGTCGCCGTCCCGCATCAGATGCTATTGCTGCTCGACTCCTCCAACCGACGTGCCAAAATTGCCGCCGCCAGCCGCCTCCACACCGCCGAGCCCGAAGCCGACAAACGCACGGTCGATTGCCGCACCATAAGCCAAGGTCGGCTCGCCGTTGCCCCTCCTGGCTGACCGTTGCTTGAGAGCACTGCGCCGTCTCCAAATCTGAGGCCGTCAGCCGGATCCATCGATGCCACCTCAAAGCGCGGCGAGCGTAAAGCCATGGCGCATGTTCGGTCGCTAGCCTGAAGAGGAGGATGGGGGACAGGAGGGGGCAGAGGTGGAGGTGATACTAACCATGGCTGGGGCGACTGCGGTGGAGATGGAAAGGCGGTGGGGGTGGCGCTGACCTGAGGACATCGGGGAAATCGAGAGATCTGACGTGGCAGAGAGATCGCACGTAGACTGAGGTGAGATGTGTTATGTTACGGTGTGGATAAATATCAAAATTATTTTTAGTGAGTTTAGATTATAAATAAAGAGATTATTGTATCATATAAACATATCTGAATTAATAATGACTACGTTCTGATGTTCTCTCTCAATTGGTGTCTCCTGCGATTGATATATTGCGTTCTTGGTGATCGTATGTGTAACATCCTGATTTTCAGAGTCTTTTTGAAGCTTTTAAAATAAAATTCACCATTTGGATTTTTCTGAAATTAATTAAAGCTTAATTGGAATTTTTATTAATTAAAAAGATTTAATATGATTAAATTAAACATTAATATTTGCCAAAAATATTTTATTTGTTTCCTTGTGTCACAAGGAATTTTTCTGTATTTTCTGGGATTTTTCGGAGTTTGTTTGAGCTCAATTTGAAATTTTCCAAAAAAAAAAAAAAGAGGAGAGAGAATGAACAGTACTCGACACGTGTCAGCACCTGGTTCATCTTCAACCTCCAGAGCTTCGATCGATCCCGATCGGCTGCGTACATTTTTTCCATTTTTCTCTCTCTTCATAACTTCCAATCCGGACATTTTTCAATGTCTTCCCAAAAGGAAAGTTGTGCCAAATCACGCAAGGAATCCATCCCAACTGGTCTCTTTCCGTTTCGTTCATCCGTTTGCCTTTTATCTCCAATTTTCTGAAACGGACTCTAAACCGAAATCCGCGGATTGGAGTCGGTTTCTACCTCTTCCAAGCCTATAAATACGACCCCTTGGCTCCCTAAACCCATCCCAAGCCGTGCCAAGTCCCCTCAAAGCCCAGGACGCCGTCGGCACCGAGCCCCTCCGGTCCCGAATTTGCTCGTCGTGTCCGAGCTATTCGGTGAGTTTCTCCGTGATCCTTTCGCGTCACATTGTGCCTTCATGTCCATCTACCTTCTAGCCAAGTTAATTTGGTTTTGGTGCAGCCAATCTCCCGGAATCGATTTCCCCAATCTAGGTCAAGAGCGCTTCCCGACGTCGATTCGTCGCCTCCGGTAAGCTTTAGCCCTTGCCGTAATTTTTCTTAGCCTTGCCTCGTCGCGTTCTACGCCGTGCTCACTTCGTTTCCCCAAAAGCCTCCACAAATTTTCGCCTCCGAACCTCGCCATGGCCGTCAATGGCATCTCGTGTCCCCCATCTGCCCGGTGATGTTTTCACCAATCCGTTCGCGTCACTTCGTGCCAAACCATCCCAGGTAGCTACCCTCCAAGTGGTTTTAGATTTCGTTCACCGAGCACCAAGATATTAAGTTTTTCCTTTTTCCTTCCCGACGTCGTTCAAACGTCGTTTGCGCCGTCTCCGGTGGGTTTCTGGCCGAGCCGACAATTTTCCTAGCTTCGCCAAGCCGCGTTCTAGCCCGTGCTCACCCTACTCTCCATGTTCCATGCCCGGATTTTATTCCTCTCTCCTACCCATGTCGTTGTAGCCGCCCGTGCCGTCAACGGTCTCCGTTTGGCGTGCCGTCAGTTCCTATGTGTGCCTTAGGTCCCTAACAACCTATTTTGCTAGTTAGATTCATCTCCCATGCCTCCTCTCGCCAGCGCTAGCCTCCTTTCCAAAATTGCTCTCGGTGAACAGTAACATCTGTGAATTTCCAGCATTTTCTCGCCCCGGCAAACTTTAGATCGCTCGTTCTCCTTCGTCCGAACTCCGATCGACCCGATTCTTCTTCCTAAATTCGTCTAAAATTGAGCTCTGTCTTTTAGTTCTGGTTTTGCAGTTTTTGGAGTTTATTTGTTTATTTGAATTTTATTTCTTCTGTTCGTCTCGTTCTCTCTCCCGTTAGATCGCGCGTTCGAAGGAGCTGAAGCCGGATTCGAAGATCAAGAATTCCTAACTGAGCAAGGCCAAGGCAAGTCGTGTCCTTTGATCATGTTGAACCCAGTTTTCAAATCTATTATGTATTATGTTGCTTTAAATTATCATGCATTGCTACTTTATTATAAAACCCTTGTATTGGTAGTTAATGACCAATTGATTATTCCTCCTTGATAATTTGAATGCCCTGATTCCATTGTCACCATAGAATGGGAAATTACTTAGTGATGCTATAGTTGTCACATGGGGTGGTTTAATTGCTTAGCCATGCTTATTAGTACGTTGGGTTCATCATCACATGTGGTTAATTAATCTTGACTTAATGATATACTTGAATGTGGTGGTTAACCACGGTTATAAAACTTGTTGCCATGGCATGGGTAGTGTCATTGGTGTTGGTTATACAAAATTGGTTTTCACTTGGGCGATTGATCGTGCAGTAAAGGGGGTGCGAGAGGCACATGGGATGTGGATGTTTCGCCTGGGTAATTCTTAAGGACTTAACTTTGTGCGCCATTGATCTGAGTCTTACCGCACAACCACATGTCTAGTATGGGATAGACCTAGCTGATTAACTTGCAAAGGTTTAGTTCAGATATCATCATTGGTAAGTGAGTACCAGGGGTACTGGTTTGCTCACAGTGAGGAACAGGGTTACTGTCCTCATACGGCGCAAGAGGGGCTTCTGACTGTGGTGGTTAACCCTTCAGCAGTGAAACCTTAGCGGGTGATGTCTAACTAGATTGGAGTGAGGTAAAGGCTTTGTGATAATTTATCTGGGTCTCATGCCTAAGGAAGCATGCTGGCTATTAAGATGATTTATCTCTTGTGGGTAAAGTTGTGCAACCTCTGCAGAGTGTAAAACTATTCGAATAGCCGTGTCCTCGGTCATGGACAATGCTCGGTGATTTCACACGAGGGGTAGAGTTTTCATAAAATCCTGGTTGGGTTAAGTTGGAGAGTGAATGGTTAGTTCACTGGTGGTTCATTTCATGGATCTTGGTTCATGGTGGATTCCTTGGGTGAATGGCTAGTTCACTTGTGGTTTATCTCAATTCCTTTGATTACTTATTTATTATCATTTCAAAGTCAGCTTTTCAATCTATTTATTGTATTTACTTTAAATTGTTGCTTTCTGCAAAATTAACCTTTCAGCCATCCATTGGTAAGCCTTGCATACTATATTGCATCTTTGTTACAAACGACTTGCTGAGTACCAATGTACTCACGGCTTTATGCCCTGTTGCTCAGTTGAGGAGGAGGAGTATCACCAGCAGGAGGTTCCAGAAGGAGAGTACTTCGACGTCTTCGCGGATTAGGCTTCGTTCTCCACTCGATAGCCTGTGGGCGTGTCGATTGGCTGCTGCGCTTTCTTTTGGATTTCCGCTGCTAGTTTTTGTTAAGCCCTTCGGGCTATTATTGTAAGCTTGGCCATAAGGTCGCACTCTGATGATTATTAATAATATTTGAGTCTTTTCTTAGTAAATCGTGATATGTTCGATATTTCATCTTTGTTTATACTGTGTGCACTAGCGTGATCCTGGACTAGTGCAGAATACACAGGAGAGTCCGGATTTGTATATTCGGGTCTCTACAGAGATGGTATCAGAGCTATATCGACTGTAGGACGAAGCCCTAGTTAGAATGGTCGAATTAGTCAAGTTTTCAAAATTTATTTTCTAAATCAAATCAACCAAATGATTGACTAGTAATTCTTGATTCTTACCTCATTCTTAGGATTCTTGCTCCTTGTCTCCTCTGAGAATTGTTTTCGAAATTCAATTTGACTTCTTATCCCATAATGTCCATAGATGTCTCGAGTGTCCTCCATCAAAGAAAGTTGGCATGGAATTCTTCAAGCTGTGATGTGAAGTTTGGATCAAGGAAGCCCAATGTTCCAAGACAAGATCGAAGACTGCCGTGAAGATCGAGAGCCATTAGTTAAAACCCTGCCATAGTTTTAGCATCGTGTAGACCGTTTTGCTTTTTCTTGTAGTTGCGTGTGATGTGAGCTGCAAATTTTGCCCTTAAAAGCATTATATTGCAATCACGTCAATCTTTTATTGGTGTTATTTCCCCGGTTTTGTTGTTAGCCTTTTTCGGCTAAGTGTTGTTTAGTTTAGGTTGCCATTAGAAATTCCCCTTAGACGAGTTTACCTCTCATCTATGCTTTTCCCACTTATCTTTAAAACCCGGTCAGAGTTTTGGAAGTGTCAGAGCAACTAACCCGGAATAAAGTTGTCCAAGTTCAACCTCAAGTCTTACCTATGCTTTTCCCCCTTACCTTTTCGCCTGGAGCAGTCAGTAGCGTTTCTCTTCAGAGCAGCAGCAAGATGGTTGGACCCAGGAACCCCGCAGAAGCATCAAGCAATCTCGCCTATTCCTTTCAAACTTGGAAGTACCCCTGCCAAGACCCAGGAGCAAGCCGTGGAATCGTCAAGTCAAGGAAGCCAAATACCTCAAAGCGTTGCAAGGGGGAGCCTCAACAACGTCGTCTCCAATGTCGCACCTGGTAACCTATTCTTTTAGTCAGCCTGAATCTCGGGGTCGAGATTCCGTTTAAGGGGGAGGTTTGTAACATCCTGATTTTCAGAGCCTTTTTGAAGCTTTTAAAATAAAATTCACCATTTGGATTTTTCTGAAATTAATTAAAGCTTAATTGGAATTTTTATTAATTAAAAAGATTTAATATGATTAAATTAAACATTAATATTTGCCAAAATATTTTATTTGTGTTCCTTGTGTCACAAGGAATTTTTCTGTATTTTCTGGGATTTTTCGGAGTTTGTTTGAGCTCAATTTGAAATTTCCAAAAAAAAAAAAGAGGAGAGAGAATGAACAGTACTCGACACGTGTCAGCACCTGGTTCATCTTCAACCTCCAGAGCTTCGATCGATCCCGATCGCTGCGTACAGTTTTTCCTTTTTCTCTCTCTTCATAACTTCCAATCCGGACTTATTCAATGTCTTCCCAAAAGGAAAGTTGTGCCAAATCACGCAAGGAATCCATCCCAACTGGTCTCTTTCCGTTTCGTTCATCCGTTTGCCTTTTATCTCCAATTTTCTGAAACGGACTCTAAACCGAAATCCGCGGATTGGAGTCGGTTTCTACCTCTTCCAAGCCTATAAATACGACCCCTTGGCTCCCTAAACCCATCCCAAGCCGTGCCAAGTCCCCTCAAAGCCCAGGACGCCGTCGGCACCGAGCCCCTCCGGTCCCGAATTTGCTCGTCGTGTCTCGAGCTATTCGGTGAGTTTCTCCGTGATCCTTTCGCGTCACATTGTGCCATCATGTCCATCTACCTTCTAGCCAAGTTAATTTGGTTTTGGTGCAGCCAATCTCCCGGAATCGAGTTTTCCCCAATCTAGGTCAAGAGCGCTTCCCGACGTCGATTCGTCGCCTCCGGTAAGCTTTAGCCCTTGCCGTAATTTTTCTAGCCTTGCCTCGCCGCGTTCTACGCCGTGCTCACTTCGTTTCCCCAAAAAGCCTCCACAAATTTTCGCCTCCGAACCTCGCCATGGCCGTCAATGGCATCTCGTGTCCCCCATCTGCCCGGTGATGTTTTCACCAATCCGTTCGCGTCACTTCGTGCCAAACCATCCCAGGTAGCTACCCTCCAAGTGGTTTTAGATTTCGTTCACCGAGCACCAAGATATTAAGTTTTTTTTTTCCCTTCCCGACGTCGTTCAAACGTCGTTTGCGCCGTCTCCGGTGGGTTTCTGGCCGAGCCGACAATTTTCCTAGCTTCGCCAAGCCGCGTTCTAGCCCGTGCTCACCCTACTCTCCATGTTCCATGCCCGGATTTTATTCCTCTCTCCTACCCATGTCGTTGTAGCCGCCCGTGCCGTCAACGGTCTCCGTTTGGCGTGCCGTCAGTTCCTATGTGTGCCTTAGTCCCTAACAACCTATTTTGCTAGTTAGATTCATCTCCCATGCCTCCTCTCGCCAGCGCTAGCCTCCTTTCCAAAATTGCTCTCGGGTGAACAGTAACATCTGTGAATTTCCAGCATTTTCTCGCCCCGGCAAACTTTAGATCGCTCGTTCTCCTTCGTCCGAACTCCGATCGACCCGATTCTTCTTCCTAAATTCGTCTAAAATTGAGCTCTGTCTTTTAGTTCTGGTTTTGCAGTTTTTGGAGTTTATTTGAATTTTATTTGATTTTATTTCTTCTGTTCGTCTCGTTCTCTCTCCCGTTAGATCGCGCGTTCGAAGGAGTTGAACAGATTTGAAGATCAAGAATTCCTAACTGAGCAAGGCCAAGGCAAGTCGTGTCCTTTGATCATGTTGAACCCAGTTTTCAAATCTATTATTATTATGTTGCTTTAAATTATCATGCATTGCTATTTATTATAAAACCCTTGTATTGGTAGTTAATGACCAATTGATTATTCCTCCTTGATAATTTGAATGCCCTGATTCCATTGTCACCATAGAATGGGAAATTACTTAGTGATGCTATGTTAGTCACATGGGTTGTACGTTTAATTGCTTAGCCATGCTTTTAGTACGTTGGGTTCATCATCACATGTGTTAATTAATCTTGACTTAATGATATACTTGAATGTGGTGGTTAACCACGGTTATAAAACTTGTTGCCATGGCATGGTGTGTCATTGGTGTTGGTTATACAAAATTGGTTTTCACTTGGGCGATTGATCGTGCAGTAAAGGGGGTGCGAGAGGCACATGGGATGTGGATGTTTCGCCTGGGTAATTTAAGGACTTAACTTTGTGCGCCATTGATCTGAGTCTTACCGCACAACCACATGTCTAGTATGGGATAGACCTAGCTGATTAACTTGCAAAGGTTTAGTTCAGATATCATCATTGGTAAGTGAGTACCAGGGGTACTGGTTTGCTCACAGTGAGGAACAGGGTTACTGTCCTCATACGGCGCAAGAGGGGGCTTCTGACTGTGGTGGTTAACCCTTCAGCAGTGAAACCTTAGCGGGTGATGTCTAACTAGATTGGAGTGAGGTAAAGGCTTTGTGATAATTTATCTGGGTCTCATGCCTAAGGAAGCATGCTGGCTATTAAGATGATTTATCTCTTGTGGGTAAAGTTGTGCAACCTCTGCAGAGTGTAAAACTATTCGAATAGCCGTGTCCTCGGTCATGGACAATGCTCGGTGATTTCACACGAGGGGTAGAGTTTTCATAAAATCCTGGTTGGGTTAAGTTGGAGAGTGAATGGTTAGTTCACTGGTGGTTCATTTCATGGATCTTGGTTCATGGTGGATTCCTTGGGTGAATGGCTAGTTCACTTGTGGTTATCTCAATTCCTTTGATTACTTATTTATTATCATTTCAAAGTCAGCTTTTCAATCTATTTATTGTATTTACTTTAAATTGTTGCTTTCTGCAAAATTAACCTTTCAGCCATCCATTGGTAAGCCTTGCATTATATTGCATCTTTGTTACAAACGACTTGCTGAGTACCAATGTACTCACGGCTTTATGCCCTGTTGCTCAGTTGAGGAGGAGGAGTATCAGCAGGAGTTCCAGAAGGAGGTACTCGAGGTCTTCGCGGATTAGGCTTCGTTCTCCACTCGATAGCCTGTGGGCGTGTCGATTGGCTGCTGCGCTTTCTTTTGGTTTTCCGCTGCTAGTTTTTGTTAAGCCCTCGGGCTAGTCTATTGTAAGCTTGGCCATAAGGTCGTACTCTGATGATTATTAATATATTTGAGTCTTTTCTTAGTAAATCGTGATATGTTCGATATTTCATCTTTGTTTATACTGTGTGCACTAGCGTGATCCTGGACTAGTGCGGAATACACAGGAGAGTCCGGATTTGCATATTCGGGTCTCTACAGTATGTGTGGATTGTGTTGTCGTTTATCTATTCTATATCGATTTCACAGCACGTTATTAGCGCAAAACGCTCTACGGGATGCACGGTATGCAAATCATGAACTAATCTATTGCACATTGTTGTTCTTATGTCAATATAGATTGATTCTTTGTTCTCTAATAATACCATGATTAGATCGATCTTGTGTTAATTGCTCCTAGCAGTAGATCATCTGCTATTTGTGTTTTACATCAAGCAACTAGTAGATTGATCATCTAGTTTCCAGATCGATTTTGCTAGATGGATTATAAATCATAATCTCATATAGTTTTGGCTCTGTAATCACCGCAAAGAAAAATTCGCCGTTGAGGCTCTACCGCAGCCAATAGCGCACACAGCCCTGACAGCCACCGCCGCACAGCTGCTACTCGGTCTTGGTCGGCCTGAAGCCACCAGTCGCACGGAATTGAGCCGTCACTCAAAGCACCGACGTCACACGTCACCCACCGACGTCGGCCGCTCAAAGCCAGTCGCCGTCCCACATCAGATGCTATTGCTGCTCAGCTCCTCCAACCGGCATGCCAAAATTGCCAATGTCGACCGCCTCCACACCGCCGAGCCCAAAGTTGACGAATGTGCGGTCGGTTGTCACACCAGAAGTCGAGCTCAGCCCGCCGTTGCCCCTCCTGGCCGACCGTCGCCTCAAAGCACCACGTCGCCTCCAGATTTGAGGCCGCCGGCTAGATCCACCAACGCTGCCTCGAAGCGCGGCGGGTGTAAAGCCATAGCTCATGTTCGGCCACTAGCCGCCGGTGCTCAAGGGCGCTGACCCATCGGCCTTCTCTGGCTCAAAGCTGCCGCCAATCGCTGCCGTGACTACCCGACCGACCTCCGTCCACAACTACTCGCCACAGCTACCCCACTGGCAGCTTGCGCCTACTGATACCACCACTCCTGCACCAGAGGCACTCCCCGCCAACCGTGCCTGAAGTGCCCGCTGCCACCATTGTGCTTTGCAGCTACCGCTGGAAGACACGAGCTAGGGTTGGGCAGTGATGGGCCACATGACCGATTGGGTCGCCAGGCTGAAACCGGGCTAAAATTGGCCCAAAAGGAATAAAAGAGAAAAGAGATTCTGGCCGATAGGATTTTTGCATATTATTCCATATAGTTTCGGTAAATTAAGTTTTTCCACTGAGAATATGAATATGACTATAAACTTGATCCTAAAGTTTATCAAATTTACAATTAAGTCCACTAGACCGATTTTGTCCCTAGAATATTTATTTCCTAGATTATTTAAGCTTCATGATTATCTAGTTAGCTTGTGGTATTATTGTTTTATGTTTTTGGAATTATTTTATTGGTATATTATTTCTACTTATTTAGTAATTCTGAAAATTACTTATTAATTAGCAGAAAGTTGTTAAAAATTGCTAGAAAATTCCAGAAAAATTCTAAATAATGTCTACTAAATAGATAAAATCCACACTTTACTGATTTAGCAATATTCATGCTGTTTACCTATAGTAAATTTAGAATTATGCATGAATGTTGTAGGAAATATCTAACATCGCTAAGGAGTTTGCTGAGCTCGCCCTGGACAGTAGGAACTACCTCACATGGGCCATGGATGCTAAGATCAACTTGACGGCTAGATCACTCGACATCGCCATAACCCAACCTGCTGCTAGTGCTCCTGCCATTCCTAATGCCGCCAAATGTGTGGCACTACACTTCTTGAGGCACCACATCCACCCAGACTTGAAGTCTGAGTACCTACTAAAAGAGGACCCATTGGCACTATGAAACTCCCTGAAGAGAGGTATGACTAGCAAAGATCCATCATGCTGCCTGAATCACTAATGTGAGTGGACCAACATCAGGTTCTAGCATTTCAAGAAGGTGTCTGCATACAACTCTACCATTCATAAGCTTGTTGCCAAGCTCAGGTTCTGTAACCAGAAGATCATAGATGCTGAGATGATAGACAAGACTTTGAGTACCTTCCACCCTACTCATAGGACACTTAAGCAGCAGTATCATCAGGCCAAGTACAAGAAGTACTCGAAGCTGATTACCACTCTTCTCGGTGCAGAGAAGAATGATGAGTTACTGATGAAGAAACTATCAGACTCGTCCCACTAGGTCACAACCACTACCAGAAGCTCATGCTAATTCCAAGAGGACCAGTGGTAGCTAGGACCGCGGAAAAGGACCCATGCAGAGGGGGTGGACAGTGGAAGAAACTAAATGTATAGAAGGGAAATGGCAAGCCCCGTTGGATGGGGGCAAGGGAGAGGCAAGCAACAGAAGCCAGACTCAGGTAGCAAGAAGGCCTACCCTCATGCGCCTTACTAAGGTGTGGTTGTATGGACCATTGGTCCCGTAATTGCTGCATCCTAAAGCACCTGGTAGATCTCTACCAAGAGTCAGTTGCCAAGGGCAAGAAGACGCCAGTGAAGAAGGCTGCAGAGTCACACTTTGTTAATCTGCCTGATGTTGATAAGAGTGATGCCCCGAATACAGTGATTGAGCTCGACACTACAGCAGGGGGTGATCACATGGAGGTTGAAACATATGGCGACTTGCAGTAGGCCATAGTCAGTTTTACCTAGGCACTCCAGATATCATAGTTTCTTTAAGTTTGCTTTATTAGTTTAGGCTATTCTAGAAGAATAGTGGATTGTTCATGCTCTTATGAAGCATTAATTGTTTAGGATTTAAAAATTATTTCTTAATGAATAAAATGAGTTGCTTATTCTTTTATAGCTTTATTCCTATTTAATTATTATTTGATTATATTATGCTCTATATAGAACAACTCAATAAATCTGATGGCGGGGGGGGGGGGGGAAGATTTGTCTAGTAGACAATGGAACCACCAACTCGATACTAAGGGATACCAAGTATTTCCATACGTTAACAAAGAAAATGGGAAATGTCATGACCATTGCTGGAAGTGATGCTCTAATTGTTGGCACTGGAAAAGCCACAATTATTCTCCCTATGGGTACCTGAATAGTAATTGAGGATGCTCTCTTGTATCCCGAATCAAACGTACCCAATTAAGTTTCAAGGATATTTGCTTGAATGATATCCGTGTCAAGACAGAAAATGAGGGTGGTACAAAATACCTCCTATTGACTAAATCTGATAGCGATTAGAAACGAGTGGTTGAAAAACTTCCCTCCTTCTCATCTAGGTTATATTATACCTACATAAAACCTGAAGAATATGTAATGAAGATAGAGTATAAAGCTTGGAGCCCTTTAAGATCTGGCACAATCGATTAGGGCATATTCCTGGTGTAGGAATGATGAGAAAAATAATAAGCAATTGGCCATAGCTTAAAGATTCTATCCTTTCCTAAACCTGAAGATTTCTTGTGCCCAGTATGTACCAAAGAAAAACTCATCACTAGACCCTCTTACCTAAAAGTAGAGGAAATCACCTGTTTTCCTGGAGAGAATACAAGGTGATATATGTGGACCTATTCAAACTCTGTCGGGCCCTTTTAGATATTTTATGGTGGTATTAGATACTTCTGCTAGATGGTCCCATGTATACCTACTGTCTACTAGGAACCACGCCTTTGCTAAATTAATAGCTCAAATTATTAGGTTGAGAGCCAACTTTTCCAGATGAAAGGATTAAGTTTATTAGAATGGACAATGCCGACGAGTTCACCTCTAAGGCATTTAATGACTATTGTTTAGCTTTAGGCATTAAGGTAGAGCACTCTGTATCATATGTTCACACTCAGAATAGCCTTGTAGAGTCATTCATTAAAAGAATTAAGCTGATTGCTAGACCACTATTGCTGAATAGTATGCTCCCAATCAGCTGTTGGGTCTGCAGTGTTGCATGCAGCAAACACTAATAAACTTAAGACCGACTGCATACCACCAGGTTTTCCCCTTACAACTAGTGTGTGGGAAAGAACCAAGTATTTCCCATCTGCGCAAATTTGGCTATGCTATACACGTGTCAATTTCACCACCACAACGTCAGTGGCGGACCCAGGAAAAAAATCTAGGTAGGGGTGAAGTCCAGTGGTGGCCCCAGGAAAAAAATCTAGGTAGGCTGAAGTCGGAAGCGTGAAATAAACAGTAGTACCCAAAAGCAAAATAATCCATGATCAAACTATGTTGCAATCACACTAATAAAAGTATGTGATACGAAATAGAAACAACAACTACAATTCGCATATTAACATATGTAGATAACGAAAGGACAATGAAAAATACCTCACTAATGAAGCTTAATCCACAATTGTAGATGAGCTGTAAAAGAAACAACATGTCAATTGTGAAAGATAGATAAGTCAGTAGTGTCACAATTCGATAATCGAATATAAAAGATGCAATACAAAAGAAGATAAAAATATATCAGTAAATAACTAAGTACGTCTAGGAGAATGAGGCATTTTCATTCTTCGAGTTTTCATGTCTTGAAATCGTTTCTTGATTTTTTTTTCACGATCAAGTCCTTTGAATATCTCTCGCTTGATATAGCACACCATCAAGTCATTAAGCCAATCATCGGACATCTTTCGCTACACTATATTCCAACCAATCGTACTTTTTAAGACATGATTCATGAAAGGCTCTAAGATCCTTTCTATATGTTTTACGAGGGTCTTTCTATATGTTTTACGAGGGTAATTATAGCCAATTGGTTGAGTAGGGCCCTTCAACATGTTTGCTGTTATAGCTATGGAGCTGGTAATTCATGTAGCCACACTTGCTCTGCTTTATTTCATTGCTGCTAACATCATACTTTAATTTAGTATGAAGATCTGCAGCTACAGCTAATTAGGTTGCGCTGTTCTTAGCAGCCGGGAAAAGGCCCTGCCCACTAAAAATACAAGGCAGCGATGGAAACACACTGCCCAGGCAAATGACATGATGGGTGTGCTGAACATAAGCTACTAGCAACCATATGGTTCTCATCCACTGTTTCATCAATTGTTGCACCTGATAGATGTTCTACTCAACTTTTATGCAGGTGCCTGCAAACCTGTGTGTTGATCCTAGTGCCTTCTATGGAAGACCTTTTGTTCTTATGTTAATGCTATGTTCCTGTAGGCCTACTGGTTCTATTAATAGCTACAAAAACAGCTCTCACCTGCTCATAAACTTTGGAAAACTTTTAGCTTCTATTGTTCTTTGCCTGTGATCTCACCGCTTCAAGTTAGTCCTAATCATCTAAGTCATTTTGTTATTAGCTGTACAGTAAGTTGGGTAGGTTCGGCTCCTCCATGATGGACTGGTGAAACCTTATTTTGTTCATATATGCTCAAATTTCTTTCTGATTGTGAAACTTTTTTGTTGTTGTTCATATGTGCTCAAATATTAGCTATACAATGTGAAGGCCATCCTTTAATTGCCGGTCCAACTCATATTTTGCTTCGCCTTGCCTCATCAAAACCTGATCGCTTCCTACTTCCACCGGGGGCGGCTCCGGGGGGTTTGGCCGGTGAGGCGAGGGGAGCTCGGGCGGCCGCCCGGGCTCGCCCGAAGGGCAGGTCCGCCCCTGCATAACGTACAACCATGAGCCCCCACCAGAAGTTGGGAGTATATGTTGGCTTTGAATCCCTGTCGATTATTAAATATCTTGAGCCTACTACAGGAGACATGTTTACGGCCCATCATGCCTATTGCATCTTCGATAAAGATAATTTCCTGGTATCAGGGGGGAAGTAACTTACTAATGAAAAATGCCAAGAAATAGATTGGAATGCCTCGGGCATTCAGGCCCTAGATCTACGCACTACAAAAACTGAACTAGAAATTTAGAGAATAATAAACCTACAGTGAATAGCAAATAATTTTCTAGATGCCTTTACTAATCAGAAGGGAGTAACAAAGTCTTATATACCAGCAGTAAATGCTCCGGAGAGAGTAGAAGTACCCTAGAAGGATACTCGAACCATTCCAACCCCCATGTGAAGAAGAGGGGGAGATCACCGGAGAATGAGGTATCAATTTCGTGGAGATGTCTGCAGAACAAGAAACTAAACAAAAATAAGAAAACTCCCAGTTAGTAAAAGAGACTCAACTCGACACTGAGAAAATCCCTAAAGAGAATGATCCTGAAGATAGTAACCCTAGTACTATTGCACGCGCAGTCTAATATTGGGATTTTAGAACAACCAGACTCCGTTGTTGTGGAAAATCATGAGGAGCTGGATGAAATATATGAAGAAATATCCACTAATTTTGTTTAGTCAGGAGAACTATATAAGAGAATGACTACAGTTGTCGACGTCCATTTTGCCTTAAAAAATTGCTAGAATCCTTGAACTGGATCCAGAGCCAAAGTCTTTAGCTGAATGCCAGAAGAGTTTAGACTGGGGTAAGCGGAAGGAAGTAATTGAGGCAGAATTACTCTCGCTAAATAAAAGAAAAGTGTTTGGCCCAGTAGCCCGAACACCGCCCAAGGTATTCCCTGTAGGATGCAAATGGGTTTTCATCCGAAAGAGAAATGAAAATAATAAGGTGGTGAGATACAAAGCGAGAGTTGTACCACAAGGGGTCACGCAGAGATCTAGCATTGATTATGATGAAACTTATTCTCCTATCATGAGTGGGACAACGTTCCAATATTTAATATCAATGGCAATAGGTATGAATTTAAGTATGCAGTTAATAGATGTAGTGACCGCATATATATATATATATATATATATATATATATATATGAAAGGATTTGGATTCGGTTTTTTATATGAAAGTCCCAGAAGGAGTAAAGTTTCTGGATCAAAATAAATTGAATCAAAATATGTACAATGTCAAGTTGGAAAGGTCATTGTACGGATTAAAACATTCCAAAAGAATGTGGTACAACCGGCTTAGTGACTTCCTCCTGAAGAAACGATACACTAATAGTGAAGACTCTGTGTGTTCATAAAGTAATCCTAGAATAGATTCTATATAATTTCAGTATATGTCGATGATCTAAATATCATTGGAATGACAGATGACATAAAGGAAGCAAGTTCCTATCTTGTTAAATAGTTTGAAATGAAGGATTTGGGTCGAACCAAATTTTGATTAGGTTTGCAGCTAGAGCACCTCCTTAGAGGAATTTTAGTACATCAATCCTCTTATATCAACAAGGTTTTAGAGAAGTTTAACATGGATAAGTCATATCCAGTAAAAACCTCGATGATGATTCGATACCTAGAAGCGAATAAATACCCTTTAGACCAAGGATGAAAAATAAGGAAATTCTTAGACCAGAAGTTCCATACTTAAGTGCCATTAGGATACTAATATACCTAGCTAACTACATGAGGCCAGATATTGCCTTTGCAGTAAATTTGCTTGCTAGACACCGCACAACTCCAACCCAAAGACATTAGGCTGGCATTAAAACCCTACTTAGGTATCTTCAAGATCCACAAGATATTGGATTATTTTCCTTGAAGAACCAAGACTTAACTATGGTTGGATATACAGATGCAGGATATCTGTCTGATCCACATAATGCGAAATCCAGATAGGATTTGTATTTCTCTGTGGTGGTGCATCCATTTCTTGGTGGTCATTCAAGCAAACCTTGGTAGCTACGTCTCCCAACCACTCAGAAATAATCACACTATGTGAAACCTCACGAAAATATGTTTGGCTTAGACAGTGATTAGACATATCAAGAAGTCATGTGGCATGAACATCATTGATGACCCCACTATTATCTATGAAGATAATACAGTTTGTGTTGCACAAATGCAAATGGGCTATGTTAAGAGTAATATCACGAAGCATATTCTCCTAAATTCTTTTTTCCTCATGAGCTCCAGAAGATTGGAGAGATAGTGTTAAAGGCTAGGTCTTGTGATAATCTAGCAAATTTATTCACAAAATTCCTCCCAACCTCTAGTTTCCATAAATGTGTTCGAGGCACAGGGATGAGACGACTTACAAAGTTACAAGGTTCAGGGGGAGTAAATTCCTTAACTATAGCTATTATGTAAGACCAGAAGATTTACATGATCCTGAAGATCTAAATGTTGCACTCTTTTTCCCTTTGTGAGTTTTTCCCGAAGTTTTCTTACGTAAAGTTTTTTAATGAGGCAACAAGTGCGCCACAAGAAATAGATGCAATGTACACTTTTCTCGATCCCTTTTTTCACTGGTTTTTGGGAGGAGTTTTTAATGAGGCATGTACATGCCGTGGTATTCGCCCAAGGGAGAGTGTTACGAAACCTAGAAATTACGGTGTAGGCAAATATCGGAATTGCCCCTAATGGGTTTAGACTATAAATAGAGACCATTGTACCATGTAAACAGATCTGAATTAACAATGACTATGTTCTGGTGTTCTCTCTCAACTGGTGTCTCCTGTGATTGATCTATTGCGATCTTGGTGATTGTTTGCGTGAATTGCGTTGCCATTCATCTATTTTATATCAATTTCACAAAAAGATGCTTTTCTCTCTCTACTGTGGTTTGACATGTATGCCCATTATACCGGGCTAGAACAGTCTAACCAGCTGGGCAGCTGGTTTGTCTAGCATGGACTTCAACCGTTTCGGAACATATTAAGGGCATGGGTTCCAAATGGCTTCAGTTTCTGACTTCTGCATTCTTTTGGTTTTTAATTTCGTTTTTTTTTGCTTTTTGGCTTTTTTTATTTTTCCTTTTCCCCTTATTCCTTTGCATTGTCTGAGATGATATAACTTTTTTTAAAATTTAGTTATGTAGAAAAAGCTAACAACAGCTACAATGCATTTTCAGCCGCTACAATGCAAAAAAATTTAGAATCTTAGGCTTATAAGCCCGTTGGAGTACTACCTAAGGCCCCGCTCTAAACGGTTTCGGCTTCTGACTTTTTCTACACTTGGAATGTGTCGGTTTCTAATTTTGGCTTTTTTTCTTTTTTGGGTTTTCTTTCAGCTTTTTTTTCTTTTGCTTTTTTCCTTTTTTTCTTTGCATAGTCCATAGAGATATAATGATGTTTTTATTTTTTTATTATTATTTTTTATTTTTTTTCTTTAATTGAATAATTCAGAAAAAGCTAATAGGCACTATAGTGCAATTTCATTCAATAGCCAGGAGCCACACCCGGAAGCTGGTTGGAGCGGCCTCTAAGTACATATTTCTTCGCTAACTCTTATGCTAGTCAAATTTCGTTTCTTATCTAGAAAATCGGATAGAACTCGTCCTCCAACTATCAAAACCATACAAATCATATCCCTAGGTAGGTATGATGGGTGGTTTTGTCCTACATGGCATCCAACTACAATCTTTGCTGGCACCAGTGGGTGGCGGTAGGTTTGGACACCGCACGACCTCGGTGAATGGTGGTTGTTCGGTGTCGAAAATAGGCGTGCAAGGGAAAGGTGGGTGTGGCGATTGTGGTGAAACGCTTTGGGTGGCTGAAGCGAACAGATGGCGGTGGCACAGACCGAGTGGTGGCGCAGCTATGGCCCACGCCAGTGGTGAAGGGGCGGGGTCCCCTAGTGGCACGAAGGTGTCCATCGGGTGTGCCCAGAGGAGAAAGCTCACTAGCAGTAGCAAATTTAGGGCAGCAAAGGTAGGCAGTCATAGTTGAGGAAGACGAGTTCGATCACTGCGCATGGTAGAGAAAACTCAAAATTACCAGAAAGGAAATGGTAGATTGGGACATGGAACAAGATGTGACGTGAACGAATTTACAAGAAACTCATTAGTGCGATGAGTCACGTGAAGTCAATGTTTCTCCGCCGCAACATGCGCCTTCGTCCCCTGTTTCACCCAAATTGGAGGAGAAACACAGTGACAAGTGGCCCTAGCTGATGATGTGTCAGCCAATGTAGCGAAAACCACCCAAGATACATGCTAAGGGACACAAATTGTATGGTTTTGACATTTTAAGAATGCATTCTAACTTATTTTGCAAATGAGAGATGAAAACTAAATGAGAGTAAGAGTTAAGGAACCAAATATATACTTAATTCTTTTAGAATTGATGAGATGTTTTTTTATTAGAGGAAAGACATGCACCGTATGCATACACATGTTAGTGCGTTTTCTAAGTGCATGTCTAAAAATATAGAGTCAGAGATAAATCCACAACCTCATAAAATTTCTACTCAAACACATCTATATGCATAAAAATAGACAGGGATTTAAACTTTTAGCGTAGTCCTTTTAACCCACGACTCACTGCCCTACCACCACAGGGTGGTCCCCAAACTGACGAGATGTTCACGAACTTGGTTCACGTCCTTTCGTTCGTGTCTTTTCCGTGGTGTTAGGTTGGTTTACCCGTCGGGTAACGAAGGAAAAACACGAGAGGATAAGCGTAGTGTTGCCAGAATAGTGCTGATTTCTTGCGTTTCTGCTAATCAGATTTGGCACAAAATCCTTGCTGTTCCGGGGCTCACCGTCCTGACGCTGGTGTCGGAACTTGGCACTTGAAGATTGGCGGCTGGCGGCAAGAAGGCAGGCGTCAAAGCAACAGCGCAAGGGGTTTGGACATCCTGATGGTCTGGCGACTGTGGAAGGAGCGCGATGAACAGGTCTTCAGCTCCATCTCCTCCGACGTCAACCACCTGGCCAACTCCCTTCTTCAAGAAGCGGCGCTCTGGCACCTAGCTGAGCTTTGCCCGGGCTGATTTCTGCTCCATGCCCTTAGATGCTTGTAGGTTGTTTTTGTTCATGTGTGATCCATTGTTTTGTTTCCTGGCGTCGTGTGCTTTGGCTGGGCTCCGAGTCCAAGCCCGAGTCCATTGTTTTTATTCATGTATGATCCATTCCAATTGTAGTTGACTCTTTTTTTATATATAGTTTGATTGTAGGTATATGCTAATTATATATATAAATTAGCAAAGCAAGTGATCTAAATTTGCTCAAAATTTTAGAATCAAGTATATATTTCAAACGTATACGTTTTATTTGAATTATTATAGATGAATATATACCCTAAAACTGATATTTAAAAAAAATACACCCGAATTGGGGTTGAATTCAAGCATTTAAAATCATAGTGTCCAGTCACTATGGTGTCCTATTTCAACGTCCTATATATATGTATGTAGTCTCTTTTCTATTTCCGGAAGTACTTACTCCCTATGTCATAACGTAGAAAATATCTTGTGTAACAAATGGTATATACATATAGTATATGAGTATATAAGGCTACCTAGGTGGTATGTACATTTGTGTAGACATACTATTTTTTATATGCGTATATGAATATATTTGCAAAATCTGCTAAAAATAATAGGGTATCTTATAATTAATATATACGTATATATAAAGTGGTAAATAAGTATGTTAAATTTGTTTAGATGGTATATGATGGATGGGAGTAACTGTATATATACACACACGAAAAGAAGGGCCGTGCACGCCTACATGTTTCCCCTTCGATCAAAATATGTACACGCGTTATTTCTTCTATAATAATATGCAGAAAGAAAGCACAAGCACAAGAAAAGCTCCAACAAGGCTTCCACAGAAGAACCACAAAAGAAAATCGAGCTCTTAAAAAAAATGGCCTTGAACGACATGTAGGCCAGTGCAACCTACTCCCTTTCCCTGATCGAAGCTTTGAAGCAGTCCAGAGAAAGATTTTTTTTTAAGTTCTCCAAACCTATGGTAAATTCATGCCTTGATGCCGAGGTTTGAGCACTTGATGGAGCCCCTTGCAATGTCAATCTCAATCAGGTTGTCCTCCTCGCTGATCTCCGACAATATGTCCATGAATTCCTTCTTCTCAAGCACCAAATCCGGCAAGAACTCGGCGAGGAGGTCCTGCTCCTTCCATGCACATTGCTCCCCTTGCCCCACATAGTGCCCATCAACAAGGGAGATCTCAATAAGGCTCTCATCGTCGTCGTCTTCAGACATCGAGCCCTCCTCATTGCACTCTTCGCTCACCGGGCAATCTGAAGACTCCAACAGGCTTCCTGTCAAATCCTCCGGCGCATCATCGGCCACCTCATCTTGTGGCACAGTCTTCTTCTCTTGATGAACAGCGTCCTCCATGGAAGGGAGAGGCTTAGCTTTGTGGCTGCTGGCTTTGATCAATTGCCTGAGGTTGCAGAAGAGCGAGGAGAGGCAAGTGGATATAACCAGCACCAGCAATGCAAGAGAGGAGGATGTGGAGAAAGTTGAAGAAGAACACATACTGTAAAGGCTACATGAAATGAGTAGCAGTGTGAGTTGTATGACCATTTGGGAGCTGGGAAGCATCAAGAATTGCTCACAGGGGCAAGAGCTTTAGTGGCCCAAATGATGCAGTGATGCTAAAGAAGGAAGAAGCCATGATGAGACAAGCATGAAAGAGGGAAGAATTGCTGCTCCCTCACTTCCTTTACAACAACAAACCTGCACAGGGAAAGCAAAGGTTGTGTGCTTCTCTATCAAATGGATTTGTGAATTTACACAGAGGAAAAGGAGAGGAGGAGTAGGGCTCAACATGCTCAATGCATCTTCAGAAATATTTTATCTGAAACTGATGGATGTAAAGGTAATTGCAACAGTTAATGCTGAGAAAACCAGTGACGTAGGCAGCCTATAACTGTAGGGTCAATTGACCCCGCAGGGTTTAGATCCTGGCTACGCCAAGAAAACTGAAACGTTTCAGTGAACTGTTACCAGTGCACACTGTCCTTTGTAGCACTATGTTAAGGTAACTGTTGTCTTTGCATCATGGTCAGAGTTCTTTAGTGCTGCATGGCAGCAATATTTAAGGTGTGGTCCATGGCACTGCCTACAGGGTGACAACATGTAAGGCAGGGTTTTGGGCTCCAAGGAGCTTAGAAATAAGAGGACGCCATGTGCATGGAGTAAATTAAAGTTTAACACATGGGCTTCACCTAGCTATTCATTAATCTATTTGACTCTCTTTTACCCTTATCAAAAGCAGCATTTTACTTTGTTCATGGAAGGTGAAACTGTAATGAAATTTCTCCCCTTTTCCCAGCCCTCTTTCCCTCGGCAGTTAAAGGTGCCCAAATCTCATGATCTGGAACTCCATTCCTCTTTTCACTCTAGAGAACAATCTCTGAAAACATTATTAATACAGTAACTTGCCAATTTCTAACACCACAATATTTTTCTAGTGACTGATTACTATACACAAAATTTGCTGCCAGAACTACATGTCCTGATATCGCGGTATGGTCAAGTGTAGACAAGAAAGTAGAACTGTAATATGCTTTTATTCTCTAATAGTTCTAGTCCTTTGACTAATCATTCGTGCATAGGATCAAATCTAAGTTTGGAATCCTATGATATCGACAAACATTAACTCCGTTTCTTCTTGAGTTGCATCAAGCAATGGTAACTAGGCCTGTAGATAAGGTAAAGAAACAAGATTAGACAACACATCAATGCACCTGAGCCAATAGATCTACTTTGGAATGCTCCTCCTTAGTTACCTCAATCTAATCTTTTATAAAGCCCTAGCTAGTAGTATTATATCTACAGTGTCAGAGCTGGGTTGCAAAGTAGCAGATCAGACAAGTATGTAAGATCAAAAAGCACATCTCTCACCGAAAACATAAACTTTGAATTCAAACACTTGCATCCCGTAGCTTCCCAAGGCTACTCCAAAAGCCTATCTGTTACCAGGATGGATGTAGAACTAGGAACAATAATATATGCTAATATATAGAATATTATATGTAACTAGGAAAGTGGCCTGCGTGCTTGCGCGGGCATCTTCTGCAATGAATTTGGTTTTTGGAAAATAGTTTGTTGCAAGAGTCCATATGTGGTATTTTAATATTATTTATTATAAGAGGAAAAACTACTAATTTTGTTTTGTAATATTTGTGACATGTAACTATTTTTTTTCCCAAAATACGTGCATTGCAAAATAGTAATATTTTCACAAACATCATCCTTATTGTATTTTTAAAAGGCTTGGCATTGGAAAACTCCATTTGGCTCTTTGTCATTGTGAGGCATAATTTCCCATAATGCTCCTATTAATTTTACGTATAAACCGCACTTTTGTCATCCTTAACGTGGTTATGTATTCACTTTAGCTGGTGCTGCAGTTTCATGGAGGTCTTACAAACAGACCATATTGACGAGGTCAACCATGAAAGCAGAACTAGTAGCACTTGATACAGCCACAGTTGAGGCTGAATGGCTGAGAGAGCTTCTATTGGACTTGCCATTGGTTGAGAAACCAATACCTGCAATCCTGATGTACTGTGATAATCAAACAGTGTTGGCCAGAGTCACAAGTACAAAGGATAATATTAAGTCCTCTAGACATGTTAAGCGTAAGCTTAAATCTGTCAGAAAACTGAGAAACTCCGGAGTGATTGCTATGAACTATATTCACACTAAGAAAAATCTAGCAGACCCTTTTACGAAGGGGTTAGCACGGAAAGCGATTTCCATTGCATCTATGGACATGGGAATAAGGCCCATTTAAGTTACATCACAATGGTAACACATACCTTCTTGATCGGAGATCCCGTGACTTAGGTAATGGGAAAAACAAATTGATGTTGTAACAAGAGAGTACATATTTATTGTACCCATGTCCTAATAAACAACGTACTTTCGAATGTATGGAAGGTTGTCATAAAGCCTTAATGTATTTTGTTGTCCAAATAAGGAAAAAGTATTAGCCTGCAGGATATCTAGAAAGAATACACCTACTTGAGCTTAATTGTGTGGTCGCAGTTCACGAGAACGGGCATTCTCTAGAAAGCTCATGAGTAGATAAGGGAGCATGACCATATAACGCTCCATTTAGGCGTGGTTCATTGGCAGCCTAGTACCAGTTGAGATTTCAAGTGAAATCTGATCACGAAAAGCTGTGAATTCAAGGCATAATCTATTCATCAGCTGTGAGAAGATGAATCTTGTCATTCTAGGTGCAAGTTCAACCCGTACGGGACTTACACTAAAAGACTAGTATATTAACAGTACTTCAGCACAATATCTTTGTTATCTGTTTACTTCTTGCTTTGGAATTGGTGGAGGATTGTTAGAAATTGGACCATTTCTTTATGGCCATTTCCTTAATTCCAAAGCATGCATGATTTAGTACCATATTGCTAAGGAAATGTGAGAAAGACCGATTTATAAGGTGGAGTCCTCACCACTCCTTGAATATGGATAGAGATGGTATGAGGATGGTTCTGTCTAGTCACACACGCGCGCACGCATGCGTGTGCGTATTCGCATATTTTCGCGTGAAAATCGTGTGACTTGTGACTTGCGACGCGCGACCGTGTCGTGATGTGGCGCGCCACTTGGCAGACCAAGTACATCTTTATTTTTTGCTGAACCCTACACCTCACTCTTTCTGTTTGAATGAGATTCAAACTTTTGAATTTGAGGCTTAATTGGGTTTTGATGACAGACAGTTACCAGTGGGTAAATCACTGGTTAAATACTATCAGTTACCAGTGAATTATTGAGCAGTGAGCAGTTACTAGTGAATTATTTTAGTTCAATGGGACAGTTACTAGAGAGTAATTTGCATATCTTTATATACCTGGAGACGTCCAAGGTATAGAGGTTAGAATCTCTCACTGCCAGTATCTCTTACTTTTGCCAACTTGTGCTATTGTATTGCGCCGTCTGGACTTCGCCAACCTTTCTTCTCGACGTGCACCTAAAAGGAGGGAGAGCGGTTATCTCCGAACCATTGCCGTAGAGAGTACCTGCACGGAGCGGCAATAAGGTTTCTGGGCAGCGCATTTGCGCGACCGCTCCTACACTGCGTCATCTACGTTCTGCACTGCGTCAAGCCTGCGCGGTTTCCTGTTCTTCTTCGGGCCAACAAGTAAGTCGTTCGCATGCATGTACGACTTTGATACTATATTTTTGTTGAGTATTTTCTGAAGTATGATAAGTAGTTTGCTGTTAGTAGTAAGTTTTGCATCACTAGTTTATTGTATTTGTCTCCTCATAAAATTTAGAATTAAAATATTACCCACATTTGTAACACCTTCATCTATTGTGAGTGACCTTGATCCAATCTTCACAAGTATTTTTTTTGGCGGAGTTCAGTCACATTTAAGTTTGGCTTTTTATCCACAGTTTGATGGTCAATATGAGGTGGTTAATCACATTATTGTCACGTATTTAAGGTGCTTATGTGGTGATCGGCCGAAGCAATGGGTACAATGGCTACCTTGGGCTGAATATTGTTACAATTCTTCATATCAAATAGCCCTTTGCACTACACCTTTTCGTGTTGTCTATGGACACAATCTGCCAGCCCTGCTAGTTTGTGAACTGGGGGAGCTACTCGCCTAGCTACCGTTGAACAACAGATGATGAATCGTGATGAATTTTTAGCTGAAATACATGAAAGGCTGCTGCAAGCACAAACCTTCGTGAAGGCTCAACATGATAACCATCATCGTGATGTTGAGTTTGAGGTGGGTCAATAGGTTTGGTTGCGTTTGCATCACCGTTCGGCTTCATCTCTCACTGGGCGGGTTGCCTCCAAACTGGCTCCTAAATTCTATGGACCTTTTCAAATCATCCAGCGAGTTGGTTCTCTGGCATATCGTCTTCAGCTTCCTCCACATGCAAAGATTCATGATGTTTTTCATGTGGCATTGCTTAAAATTTTCCATGGAGATTCTCCAGTTGAGATACCATCCTTACCGGATATTCTTCACGGCCAGGCTCTTCCCAAGCCCTTGCTGGTACAACGTGCTTGTCTAAATCGTGGTTGCTGGGAGGTGTTGGTGCAATGGAAGGATTGTGGATGTCCACAATCCGAAGCTTCATGGATTCTTCTTGCAGAATTTAAAGAGCAATATCCTGATTTTCTGCTTGAGGATGAGCTGTTTCAGTAGAAGGGGGGAATGTTGTAAACTCTTTTTGAGGATTTTCTGCTTGAGGACGAGCTGTTTCATTAGAGCACCTAATCGACAAGTCGTGCATAGCAGCAGTTCGGCCGACGCAGGTGACGCTGAGGAAGCCGTGCCGTGATCGGCGACAGCATGGAGATCGGCAATTCCGGACGCGCTAGAGTTTGTGTCCGGTTCGGTTGGAGTAAGTCAGAGTTAAGGTTAGGAAAAGATGTTAGTTATGGAAAGATTTACTTGTGTCGGTTAAGAGTATCAGAGCTAAGATATTAGATGAGAGTTGTAGTTTGATATTAGTCAGGACTAGGAGTTCTAGTCTAGCCGGTTTGTTAGCACTATATACAAACGGATGAGTCTGTAATCTGGCAACTCAAGCAATAGAGAAATAATCTTCTCCTCCTGGCATCTCAAAGTTCTAGTGCCAGAGGGCGAGCACGATTCTTCTCGTTATCCCCTTCGCTCCAATCCCAATTCACGCTTTGATCTTCTTCCTCCCCTTGTGTTAAAAAGAATAAACGGTCCACAATGATTAGTGGGTGCTGTAAAAGAGCTCTAAAATTATCCTGGTGGTTTACCCTTGGATAGTTTTGCTACTGTTTTCAGAAACATGTTTCTTTTCTGTTAGACAGGAAAGTAGAGGTAACAAAAAAAGACAGTGAAACTTTTGCTGTTATCAGATAGAATTTTGAAGTAACGGAGGATTTTAAAATTTTATCATACTACATGTTCTAAAACTAACGGGTGGTATAATTTGTTAGAACATGCATACAAATATGTTCTAATTTTTTTAAATCCGTAGCAACGGATATGTACTTCACCTTAGCAAGCGGAGCAGGAGGGGAGGGATGCGAGAGAGGCCGGATAGAAGAAGAGGTGGGAGATGGTAACTGTTGGTGGAAGTGGAGAGTAGTAGTTAGATATGAGAGAGAGAGAGGGATGTTAGATATATAGTCAAGATTTTAGTATTCAAATCGGACGGTTGAGAAGGGAGGAAGGAGAATGCACCAACCACCAACTCAAACTTATTAAATAGTAAAGATAATCGTGACAAATTTTATATTTGAGCTGTCTTTTGAATATTTGATATACTTATATACACGTACACAGATTGTAATTGATTTGTCATCAGTAGCCTAATATTCATATTCATTCTTGGATGTGCAAGTTGCAGTCAATAGTTATCGGGACTATGTTATTGTCTTTGTCATCTCGTACCGTGCCTAAAATAGCCTTCTGTCCACTTGTATCAACTGAAAGAGGTTTTTTTTTTCAGCATTAGGCGACAATGGGTAGCTGGGAGAATGATGCATCAAAACTCAAAAGCCAACCGCCATGAATGTAAGGTCACACAAGCTCTTATTATTACTGAACTTTCTGCGGAAAACGAAAAGGCGCTTTTCTCTGACTAATGCTAGACCTTCTGTACAAACAGAAAGGGACATTTCATAGAGGCATCAATCATTCGCAGTCCATGAACTCGAGCGAAAGGCGCCAAACCACAAATCTCGACAAATAATCCAATCATTCTTGCAGTCCATAAGCACAGAAGGCCTAATCCTGTTGTCTAGCCGATCCTATCTTCTTCCGTTTGTTCTTTCCATCTGCGGGCCCTTTTTTTCGTTTGAAACAATGTGGGTCCTAAAATTAATAGGCTTTTCAAACATATCCTTGAAGTGGACATCTTAAAGTTGTCTAGACTTGATTCATCCTTATCTTACTGGTAGTCTGTCCCTTGGTGCTCAAATTATGTTGCCTTGACTTGATTCATCCTTCTATTGTAAGTGCTATCTTTTAGTGCTCAGATTATGTTGTATAGATTTGATTCATCCTACTATATTAGCTAACTGTCTTTTCGGTGCTCAAATTGCATTGTTTATCATTTCTTTCAAGTCTGATGGGTATTATATGACAGTAGAAATCACAAGCACTTCATTTCTAACAACCACAGGAGAGAAACAATTTATTCCTAATTTCAGCTGTACGATGTTGCTAGCTCGTCAGAATATTTGTCAGCTTCTCTGAAAAAATGTTGAGCTGTTGTCATTTTGGTGCAGAAACGGATTCAAGTGCAAATTCAAAAACAGTACAAGGCAATCGCCTGCATGCTTTCCTAAAAGCAGAATTGCACATGTTCTAATCATCATTTTTTTCCCATTCCATTAGCTTTTTCTTTGGAAGCTATACATTATGGTATCTGTAAGAGTAAATAACTCAAGCGCAACACTACTTCCTTTCCCCTTTCTTTTCAAGATGGAAAAGTTAGCATTGCGCTTCCGCTATTATCAACATCACATGACCTAAAAGAGAGTAATTCAATTCAAACATCCCATCAACTAAAGTGTTGTGTACTCTTTTGTTGGCAAGACATATCATCGGCGGCATCAGACTCGCAACCAGGCACAAGGCCTGTTATTTTGTGCTTCGACTTATGGCTACGATTTATTAGTTTAATAAATAGTGATCACTGAGAGAAACCAAAAGTCATTGAGAAGCAAAAAAGAACCAGATCAATATTGGCAGCTAGGTGCACGCCAGCAGCAGGAGTTGTACACGGAAGGCATTAGATAAGTTAGGAAGTTAATTCCCTTACGGAATCCGTAGCAGTTTGATTAATTAGATAAGATCTCCTTAAGAGATCGGTTTAGAATCCAATTGTTAGGATCATGTCTCTATGGGTATCTCCAATGATCTGAGTCAGCTAGCTATATGCATATACACATCAGCATATATCCTATGCGGAGGAAAGAGAGTATGCAAAAAAATCGAACCAGCTCTTCCTTAAGGGCATCTCCAATGGTTCTAGCTAGCAACTAACTATAAGACTTCCAAATCATTTATATAGTACGCACTAAAGCTAGCATTATAAAGAACTATCTATAAGGATAGCTATTTGATGCTTACATGCACACACAGAATTTATAGAGGCTGCCTCGTTTGGCGTTATAGACTAGTGCTTAAGGAAGAGTTGGCTCGGTTTTTTTTGCATACTCTCTTTCCTCCACATAGGATATATGCTGATGTGTACATGCATATAGCTAGCTGACTCAGACCATTGGAGATGCCCTAGCACTAGTCTATAACGTCAAACGAGGCAGCCTCTATAAATTCTGTGTGTGCATGTAAACATCAAATAGCTATCCTTATATATAGTTCTTTAGAATGCTAGCTTTAGTGTGTACTATATAAATGATGTGGAAGTCTTATAGTTAGTTGCTAGCTATAACCATTGGATATGCCCTATGTAAGAGGCCTCTCCGTAGAATTAAGCAAAGAGTAAGCCTTTCCTAAATTTCTCTCGTTGTTCAGAGCCTTGTCGCTGGCGGGGAACGAGCCCTGCAGCGTGCACAAGGGCGAGCGCGGCTCAACCCTATTTTTTTAAGGGAACGCGCAAAAGAATTGCACGTCTTTATATTAAGGAGTGAAGATAACAGTATAGTGCAGATATCTTACAATCAAAAGAAACAAGAGCATACTAGTTGAAAGAAACAAGAAGGGGGCTGAGCAACCAACCCAGCTGACTTAGGGATAACAAGCATCAACACGCTGCCAGAGGCAGGCAAAACGGACTAGCGGGTTTGGGAAGCTCTCTCGGGCAGTGACCCTACGCCGGTTCGGCGCCAACATGATGCCTCATCAAGGATCATGGTCATAATAGTGGCGATGTCCTTTCTGAGGCGTTGAAGATACGGACGTTTCGTTCCTTCCAGATCGTCTGAGAGAAAAGGAGGATTAATGAATCGAACCCTTTTATGAGAGTCTTTTGTAAACTCTTTCACCAAGCCATCCGTCCATCCATGAATTTAGCATTTGAGGAGGCGGGCACTACCTAGAAGTTGAATAGGGTCAAGAGTTGTGTCCAAGCTTGTTTCACCAATTGGCAACTCATGAGAAGGTGTTCGATAGTTTCCTAATGCTGCTTGCAGAACCCACACATTGGACTAACCGACAGCCCACGGCACGCGAGACAATCGCCGTCCAATAGCGATTGTTTGAGTCTAGCCACACGAAGAGTTTACATTTCAACGGCGCCATATTCTTCCAAATCTGGTTATGACCAAGGAAACGAATTCCCCCGATGAAGAACACATTGTATGCCGATTTGGTTGAGTATTGCTCTGAAGAATGGAATTTCCAAACCACCTTGTCAGCATTCTCCAGTTGCAAGGTTATAGAGCGCAAATAAACCCAAAGTTGAAAGAAGTCTATGAGGATCTGGATGGTTAGGGCGCCCCAAATGTCAGCGACCCATACGTTGTGGAGGGCTGCTTGGGCAACCGTGAGAGACTTCTTGGCTTTTGGCTTGATGAGATGCTAGAGAGAAAGCCACCAAGATTGAATGGAACTCCCCTCCAATCACTTGTCTATCCAGAATAGTGTGTCATGTTTGTTGCCCACCCTTGTTTCGGTTGCAGCTTGAAACATTGCCTGAATCACCGGTTCATGAGCTTATCGAAGGTTAGTCCAATTTCGAGAGGGGTCTACTTTCTGCCACCATAGCTATCGCATTCTCGGTGCATATCCCATTAGTCTGAGGTCGAGGATACCTAAATCCCCGAGAGGGAGTGGCTAGCAGATCGTCCTCCACACTGCCAGGCACTGGCCACCATGAACGGCATCTGCCTCCTTCCAAAGGAAAGCTCAACGACACTTATCAATTGCCCTAATTGCCCACGCGGAAAGATCAAGCGAGAGAAGGTGATAAAGAGGCGTGGCGGATAGAACATGCTTGACCAAGATGAGGCTGCCGGCCAAGGGTAGTAGCTTGTCTTTCCAACTTGGGAGCCTTTTCAGGAATTTGTCTAGCAATGGCTGCAGCTACGACTTGGTCAGTTTAGACAACAACAATGGTAGCTTGAGGTATTTTATCGGTGACTCGCCCTCCTACCCTCTCCGATCAAGGCCAGACACTCATGGCTTCTTTGGCCACCAGTTTCCTCCCAACAAAAGCTACGCCGTATTAATCCCATCAACTAAAGATCCAAATCATTTATTTCATTTGGGAGTAAATTACATCATGGATCTCTTACTTGTCATGTTAATTTGTTTAGGTCCCCAAACTTTGAAACTGAAGTTTCACGTCCTCAAACTTGTTTAAGTGGGTTATGGATTGTTGACCGTTGCCGTCCTAGCATATGTGTGCCTACCACTTCACGGATGTTTTTTTTACTTAGGTACTTGTAAGACATGGAATGGTGTTGTCTAGCTTGGTTTATATATAAAATTCCCTAACTACATCCCTAATTCCCCAATTCCTCAACTCCTTCCTTCCCTCACTATTATGTGAATCCATCTCTGCTCGCATCATCCATGGCCTCGGCGTCGAGTTCATCCACGACTAGTCGTTGCAAGGGAAAGTGCCACACTGCGATCGATCCGTCACCTGTACACGTCATCCATGGCCTCGCATCAAGCTCATCCATGACCAGTTTCCCTACTGGGAAACGCATGTTGTCATTGATCCGATGCTTGAGCTGAAGGGATACGTGGCGCAAAGCTCGTTGCTGGAGGTGATTGGAGTGGCAATCTTGTTTGTAATGCAGCATACCATAACAAAATGAGAGAAGCAACCATCAACAAAATTAGTGAGCATTATTTAGTACCAGTTTCTAGTAACTCTTAACTTACAACAACATTATTTAGCTATGAACGAATGGCTCTGCTAGTATAAGCCACGATGTCAATTTGTATAACTTGGTCAATTAAAACTGCTATCATAACGTAGAACACAACTAAGGAAAAAATAACCAAATGAGTGAGATTAATTCAAGAACACTTCAATAACTGAAGCAACCATGCACAAGTCCAAGTACCATTGAGAATTAAACTAGCATCCAAGAGATCTCACACTTAAAAGTAGTTGAATACAAAGTTTTGTTTGTACCAGAAGACCAAATTACCAACTATTCTGTGACAGAAAGTGTAGCTGAAAGCATCAGTTAGGCACAATTTTTCAGTTACACCTCCTCTGTTGTGATCTGAGCACTACTTTGCTAAAAAAAGCAACTACCTTTGCTGCACAAAAACCAACTATCCATGTGACATCTTTCACTTCTTCCCACCATTAGACTTCTTTGCATCAATAGCCGATGACAATGATAACAATATGTTTACCTCATTCGTAGCTGAGACATCATAATGGAGCTCAACTGAGATGAAAAATGGTTGTTTGCTTGTACTGGTGGCATGACAGCCTAGAACCGCCAGAAAGGTAATGCATAAGTTTCTGAAACTGAAAAAATAACTAGAAAAAGTTGCATTTCACCGACCTGGGTGATCACAGGATCATCATCTTCGGATTCTTCCTCAAGCGGTGGCTTGTGTTTCATTTTTACTTGTTTCTTGGGCCTTTTCACTGCCTTCCTAAGCTTGCAGCCTCAGGTTGTGTTCAAAACCCCCACAGTAGCTGCAGTGCATGATCACTCCATGCTTAGACATTTTAGGTCCTGATTTACCCTGCACTTCATGTGGTTACTTTCTTTTAGGTTTCCTTGGCTACCCATTTTCTTGTCATGTACCGGTGGCTTCACTTGAACTCCTTTCATCTTCTCCCAATTCTTCTTGTCACTGCGCATAGATGTTCTGGCCATATGCTAGGGAGTATCTCTCTAGTGAATAGCAACTAGCAACCATTTCCTCTGGAGGGATCCTCTCATGCCTTAAGCAAGAGATGGCATGGGAGCATGAGATGCCTGTCAGATCCCATCTTCTGCAATCACAATGCTTGGCTTGAGGGTCCAAAATATACAAAAAAAAATCCTTGTCCTGCACTTGGAAAATTCCCATACCAGCAGGCAAAACATAGCAAGTATTGGCCATCTCTTCATTCTTCTCCAACTTGTTCTTAATTTTGGGGCATATGTTCCCTTGCCACTTCTCTGCAAGTTCTTTCTGCTTGGTATAAATCATGGTCATAAGTTGGCTCTTGATCCTCTCCATCATATTTAAGATGGGCAGCTCCCTAGCATCCAAGATGTACTTGCACCCACATGTAAAATGTTGCATTAAATGACATGAAGTTGAAATCTGTACCAATATAAATGACTTCAACTAGAAACACTTGTTAAAACTCAAAAGTTGTTGTTCAATAGAATGTCACACTTTGGAAATTCACTAAAAAAGGCCCTAACCCATGTATTAGGTGGCAGTTCCTCTAAATACTCATATGCATCTGTGCTAAGAGCTTTCATCTTTTCCATGTTCTCGTTCCACTCAACAATTGAACTGGACCTTGCACATGCCCACAACTAATTCTTTAGAATTTCACCTTTATAGCAAACTTGAAAATTGGAATAAAGATGCCTAACACAAAACCTGTGTTGTGACTCTGGTAACACTTCTTTGACAGCTGGAACTAGGCCCTAAAATATTAACAATTGATTAGCACAACATCTATTAAATGGATATGCACATAAACAAGTATTGAATTACCTTCTGCTTGTCAGTCATGGTAGTCCAAGGATATGTGTTGCCAATCCCAAGGTCTTTCTTCAATGTATGTAAAAACCACTTCCATGTACTCTTTGACTCAATTCCACCACAGCAATGGCTATTGAAAAAATACAGTCATTTGGGTCCTTGCCCACAGTAGTCAAGAGTTGGCCACCAAATTTAGTGTTGATGTGGCACTCATCCAAGCAAATTAATGGCCTACAACCACTGAGGAAACCCCTCTTGCAAGCATCAAGGGAGAAATACATAGTGTTAAAGCAGCTTGCAGGACCGAGAACGGCGACTAGAGGGGGGTGAATAGGAGCCCAAATTAATTCTGAGTCTTTCCAAGATCTTTTTCTTTGAGCAGAAGCAAAACTTTTCACGGAAGCTATGAAGATTAGAGACAACAAATCACAAAGAAAGATCCAACCAAAATTAAGCAAAATGCGCTTTGCCGTGCCCGGGCGGTCTGACCGGATGAACAGTATAGGTCAGATTGGTGTATAGTAGTAATCAAATCGGATGAACAGTAAACTCAGCATAGGTCAGTTTCAGCGTTATTTCAAATCCAAAAATCGATGAAACTTTTGATCCACAACTCCAATGACTTGAAACTTGAACTGATGCTAAATCACAACCTTAAGAACCTATCCCAATCAAAGATCAAGAAAGAACCTAAAAATATTGTGATCTATTGGCTCTTGAATCTCTGTTGTACCAACATCGGCCTAAAACCACAAATTGAACTCACTGTCAAATTGTTCTTGGCACAAAGCAAGATTAAGAGAAGAGAAAGCACCAAAAACAAACCAAATCAAGATTTCATCACTTGAGCACAAGAGGGAAATACTTAGACGAATTTTGATCTCTATTGATACTTGGAGATGAATATTTACAGCTACTCCCCAGCCATGCACAAAGTCTAAGGACGGTAAAAAGCTCAGCCACAAGTACATCTCCCACAAGGTTCTCTCCATAAACCCTAATTCTCCTCTCAAAGGCCTGGACTAAAATCCCAAAAGCCTAACCTAGCCACCTCTCTCCCTCCTTATATATGGAGGCTCACAAGGGAAACTTTAACTAGAACCTCTAGTTGGGTTTCACTACTTACATGGGCTAACTCATTAACCCAACACTATATCCATGGGCGGATACACTCAAGCCCACATGGGAGCACAGGACACCGGGTCTGAAATCATTTTTCTAGGTATAGCCTGTGTATGTATAGTGTGTGACACCCCAGCCCAACATTAGGGACACCGGAGCCATGGCCTCAGCCCAATTTAGCCAGCCAGCCAAGCATGCAGCCCTGTCAGGCGCGCGGTCTGTATCGCAGGTGCAGCCGAGTGTGGCCAAGTGAGGGCTAGGTTGGTAGTGGCAGGCCACGTCGTGAATTGGTGACTTCGTGAGGAAAAATTGCAAAGGAAGCACGACCAAGTTTGCATCACCAAGTGTGAACGCCCAAGTCACTTCCTTCCTTCGCTTCTCGCCCTCTCATCTGGATGCTGGATGCCACTCCGGCTCCTGTCCTAATCACTGGGGCGACTCATCGGAGGAGGTGCAGGCCGCGTCGCTACAGTCACCTCCCAATCCTAGGCTCCCACCATGGCCACCCCTCAATGTAGTTTGCATCCATCGACGGGCGGTCAAGGGTCAAGCTGAACCGACGAGGCCACAGCTAGGTACTTCTGATTTCTCCTAATAATTTTGATTTATCTCAAACACAAACTTATAACATTAGTGTTATGTTGTGTTGGGCGTTTTCTTATTGAATTCTTTAGACGGCTATAATTTGAGGCACAAACCCTAGGAACTACTCCTAACTAGCTAATTAAACCAAAACCATGCACTGCTCCATCAACTTACTGTAATGAGTACTCTAGTACTGCATGACAAATTGGTGTAAGTCTAAAAGAGACATTTGGATGCTAATGTAAATTGAAAGATCCTAAAGCTCAGGCATTATTAATTTCTAATTGTTTAGAACCATTCATTTCTCATTTTCAGTGTAAATTTTTAGTATACATCGACCTTATTTATAATTCACTAACTTGCAAGTCTTTTATGTGCCTTAGTTGAGATGGCTTAGACTATGCTTGATGAATATGCTACTCTAAGGAAGTATTGGGTTGAGGTTATTTCTACCACATGTCATATTTCTAATAGAGTATTTTTGAGAGCCTCATTGCATAAGACTTCTTATGAGTTGAGATTTAGTCATAGGCCTAGTGTTTCTCACTTCAACCTAAATACTTTATTCTTAAACATGGTAATCTTGATAAATTTGAATCTAGATCTTCAAATGACATTTTTCTTGGTTATCCTGCTCATTCTCGTGGTTATTGTGTACTCAACTTAGAGACTAACAAAATTGTTGAGACATACGAGGTTACTTTTGATGAAACTAGTTCTGAATGGAAGTCCACGGAGGAAGTCCATGGAGGGGAAGACCAGGGGCGCCGCCGCGTCGGCCGTCGGGCACTCGGGCGTAGATCCGGTGGCGGCGAGGTTGAATCAACGGCGGCGACGTCGAATCGGCCAGTCCCCTCTTATCTCCCGTGCTCGGTGCCTGCCTACGCCGCCTCGCCAAGTGGATCTACGGACAGGCGGAGGCGGTGCTGGGATGGCGGCCTGAGGAAGTCCACGGAGGGGAAGACCAGGGGCGCCGCCGTGTCGGCCGTCGGCGTCGGGCACTTGGCGTCCCGGCCGAAGGGAAATGGAATGGGGACTGGGCGACTGGCCACTAGAGTCTGGAGACTTGGAATGAAATGGAACGGTGCTGTCACTGTGGGATGGAAACCCCGAAGCCCCGAACGGCGTCGCCCGAAGCCCCGAACGGCCGAACCGAATGGTTGGACTGTGTGGACTTGGAGACTTGGAGGCTCCAAGCAATCCGGGTAATATCCGGATAGTTTACCGGGTAATATCCGTATTTTGTACCGGATAATCCATATCCGTCGGATACCGACCTCCCAAACCCGATACCATATCCGCCAAAAAATACCCGTACTCGGATCCGATACCCGTATAAGACCCCGGGTACCCGAATTTGACCCGCTTTAATACGGTCGGGCGGGCGGGCGGGAAATACCCAGCCCATTTTCACCCCTAGTTCTGATACTAGACCCGATATTTCAGGTACACAAGTTCAGGGGAGTTTGAAAGCATATTTCTTGATTAAGAGGGGGATCTTGATTTTTGGTGATGTTTTTCCTCCATGCCACCACTTGCACCAGCTGAGGATCTTGCACCTTCTACTTCCACTTCAGCTGGAGACACTGCTACCTCTAGTGGGGCAACACCTCTTGATGCATCGTTATCAACTAATGGATCACTGGCAGAAGATATTGGTAATATTGAAGCTACTTTAGAACCTTCTGCACCATTACATATTCAGCGATGTCATCCCCCCATAATTGATGATTGGTGACATTCGTGAAAGGGTAATACATTCCAGGTTTATTTCTCCTGACTCACATGCTCATTCTGTTTTTGTTGCCTCTTTTAAGCGTAATGATGTAAGTTATGCTTTATCTAATAAGTCTTAGATCAATGCCGCGCATGAAGAATTAGAAATTTTTGAGCATAATAAAGTCTGGACCTTAGTTGAACCTCCTCATGGACATAATGTGATTGGAACTAATGGGTTTTTAAAAATAAACAAAGTGAGGAGTGTGTTGTGTTTAGAAATAAGGGGTTTTCTCAAGTGGAGGATCTTGATTTTAGTAAAACTTTTGCTCCTGTTGCTAAATTAGAGGCTATAAGGATTCTCTTAGCATTTGCTGTATCTAAAGGTTTTAAATTGTATCAAATAGATGTTAATAATGCTTTTCTTAATAGATTTATTGAGGAGGAAGTTTATGTTAAGCAACCACCTAGTTTTGAAAATCCTAAAATTTCTAATCATGTTTACAAATTATCTAAAGCTTTATATGGATTTAAACGGGCTCCTAGAGTATGGAATGAAAGGCTCAAGTCATACTTGTTAAAAAAATCATTTTCAAATGGGCAAGGTAGACAAAGCTCTTTTCACACTTAGGCTTGGCAATGATCTATCTTTGGTGGCTCCTCTCATGCTTTGGTTTCCAAGATTTTAGATACTATGAGCAGGGAGATCGAGATGAGCATAATAAGAGAGTTAACTTACTTCTTAGGTTTACAAGTAAAACAGACTAAGCAGGACGTTTTTATTCATCAAACCAAGTACACTAAGAATTTGCTTAGGCGTTTTGATATGGGAACCTGCAAACCTATCTCTACACCAATGGGGTCTACAACTATTCTTGATCTAGATAAAGAAGGTGAGAAGGTTGACCAAAAAGAATATATAAACATGATTGAGTCCTTACTTTACCTTACTACTTCGAGGTCGGACATATATTTTGCTAGGTGTTTGTGCGCTCGATTTCAAACTTCACCCATGCATCCCATCATCAAGCTGTAAAAAGAATTTTCAGGTACCTCCAATCAACTTTAGATTTTTGGACTCTTGTATTCTTTTCATCCTGTCTTACCCTGTGTGCATCTTTAGATAATGATTTTGTGGGTTGTAGGATTGATAGAAAGAGTACTTCTAGTATGTCACTTTTTAGGCACATCATTAGTTTCTCGGTCTTCTAAAAAATAATCATCTGTTGCACAATCCACTGCTGAAGCTGAGTATGTAGCTGCTACTGCTAGTTGTTCTCAAAGTCTATAGATTTCTGCTACACTCAGGGATTATGGGTTAAAATTAAGTAATGTTCTACTTTATTGTGATAATACTAGTGCTATTAATATTGCTAAAAACCCAGTGCAACATTCTAGGACTAAATATATTGATATCAGAGTTCACTTTCTAACAAACAATGCAGAAAAAGGTGATGTTGTTCTACACTTTGTTGAGCCTAATTTTCATATTGCTGATATTCTCACTAAGCCGCTTGATACTTCTCGGTTTGTTCGTTTGTGGAGTGAGTTGGGGGTATGTCATCCAATGGGATTGTTCTGAGGGGGTGTTCTCTTTTGTATATCATTGTAAAAAGGCTTGTTTTTATTTTTTTATATACTTGAGAACTTGAATTATTATTTAAGCCAATAATCACGAAACAAGTCATGATGTGTATTTTGAACTTTCTTGATCATGATTTTACATGTGTAGCTTATTAAGGCCATAATTAGTTGTTTATTAAATTTTGTTAACTTGAACAAACAACATGGCAAGACTGGGTTCTTTGGCTAAGTTTTGATTAGAGTGATTACTTCTTGAGATGTATCATGTTTGAATACCTAGTTAAATCCTAATTCTAGGTCAAGTCTAAGTTTGAGCCATTCTAGGTCCTTCTTAAGTCGCTTTTAGCTTTTTTATAAATACATGTGGAAAATTGTGGTGAAATTGCTAATTATGTATGCATCTCAACAATTCTTTCCCACGAGACGGCTTGTCATTGCACTAAGCATGAACTTGAGGGGAGTTTGTATGACCGAGATCATGAAATCTTAAGCTTTTTGGCTTGGCATGATCAAAAAGTAAGGCTTGAGATGCTATAATTAATGAAATATGATTCAAGTTGTCCCAAAAAGGTTATTATAAATATGCTAAAATTAATTTGGGTGGAAGCTCAGGAAGCAATTGTAGATGGCTCCTATTCTAAGATGTGCTTTACTGAGATAAGCCATAATTACGTGTCAATAAAGTGCTATGTGTCAAGTTATATAAATCTATGTTAAGCTTTGTGCTTCAATTTGGTACTTGTGGCTCACTTAGTTCTTGATCGTAGCATGTAGATTTAAAGCTGTATTTTTAGATGGTTATCTTCTTTAGTGAGATCTTTAACTTAACTGGTCATTTTTATGAAGGTCTGCCATGTACATTAATTTGCTTAATAACATTATATGCTTTTTTTGGCCTGCTTTGTTATACATGCATGCTTATGATCAGGCAAGCTTTATGAAAGCAAGACTTTGTACACGTCAATTCAATTGGTTTAAATACTCTTTTAAGTTTTTAGGTGTGTGTTCTTTTAAAAAATTTTGGATCAATAATACTTGGATGTGAGTTCTCTCTTTATTATTTCTTCCTTTGTGCCTTGATGCTTACATTGCCACAGAGGGGAGAGATTTGTAAGAGTTTCTGAGTTTGTGGCTCAAAATGCTAAATTCTTTTTTATATGCTTTGTGAGATATTTGGGAGAAATTCGTGGCTTGTGGCTAGAATGTTTTTTCGGATTCATTTTTTACTTAGACCTATTTGAAGTAGATTTGTGAGGGTTTTATGAGATTTGTGGCTCAAAATGCTAAATGCTTTTCAGTATACTTTGTGAGATATTTAGGAGAGGTTTGTGGCTTAAAATGTTTTTTCAACTTCAATTCTTCACTTAGATCTATTGAAGTCATTTTATCTTGATGTGTTGTCAATTTATTTATTAAAGGGATGATTGTTAGACCATGTGGTTAGGTTTAGAATATTTGTGATGATGAATAATTGATAATGTTGCTTATTGATCTTATTGAGGTATGTGGTGTGTGTGGACTCATGTCAGTCCAGTTGGAAAGAATTGTACTAGTAAAAGATGTTGCTTTGATCTTGGCATAGACAAGGTAACTCGGAGCTGATCATGGTCTATAGCGAGGACCAAGAAATGGATTGGTACAAAGTTATGACCCAGAGGGTCAACGATGCTAGGGGAGATGGTTGTTCTTGAGTTGGGGCATGTGGAGATCAAAATTGGATAATACTTGTTGGAGCTACGGAGGTGCGATCTGGAGGCTACAGCACATAACAATTTGGAGTGTCCAATTGGGTCGTGTGATAAAATTTGAAAAACACATGTTACGTAAGGGTTTCGGGTCACTTATTTGTTGGAATTGGAAAAGAACTCATGGTCTTAGGGGTAAAATTATGGTTTAAGCTCTAGACTATAAATAGAGTGGGTTAGGTGCTAACCTAAAGGCTAGACAGATGCAATATTCATGCTAGGGTCTGAGGGGTGTCAGGAGGGCACTTTGTAGCCACAAACATGATGATCCTGTAATAAAAATTTGATCTTAAGTGAAGAAAGAATTTTTTTTGGGTACCCAAGGCCATTGTCGGCATTTTAATCCTCGGTCTCGTATGGGAGCAATGATGTCTCTAATCTTTCATCGACGTCATCTGCAGGCACATCACATGAATACCAAAAGAAAAGGTAAGGCTTCACATCAATAGAGGGGTAGTGCTGCTCCCTTGCATCATGCCAGGTGAGGCGTTCCATCAAGTGGGTCCCATGGCTGACGGAAGGGAGCACCTCTCTGTAGCGCAGTTTCGCCGCGTGTACTAGACAAGAGAAGAGGATGGCAGGTCTCATGGCAAAAGGAGAGTGTGCACGTACTAGCTAGAGAAAAGTAGATTTTTAATTTGACACAGTAGAGTAGCAATGGTCGACGGCATCTTTGATTTTTTATTATCTGCTACAGTACCGACATTGTGGCTATAATAGCAAGCGAAAGCAATGTCTGATACAATACCCAAAAAAATATTTTTTGCTATTTTTTGTTTTTGTTTTCACTGTGTTGGCATATTGGATAATCAGAAGATAATAGAATTGAGGAAAAAGCTTTTATTGCAGATTAAAATCATTCACCCTCTCTAATTGCCATCGATAATCCTACATAATCATTGTCCATGAATTCAGGATCATCCTCACTATTTTCTTCATCACTGCCATTATATCCCTTTACTACCTCTGATGGTTCCACCTCCTCATTATTCTTACTCTTCTTGGTTGGGTTCATGGTATCATCATAAAAGTTTGATAGCTTCTCATCAACCATATTCTCAGTGATAATTGTATTACTAGGGCTCATAACCTTTGGCAAATGAGCAGTTGGCTATGCTATGATGCCATCCCAATTGATGCCTCCGATAGTGTCCTCATGGTCCAAGTACATGACTAAATTCATGTGTCGATTTGTCACTGCCACCATGCTGTTAGTGTCTACATCCCTCTTGATAATTCTTAGCCCATGACTAAAATACTTCCCAGGCAAGCACCAATAGACCTTTAAGAGATTAGTCTTCTCATAGCCAAGCTATTCCACTAAATCATATATCCACAAAGGAGACGACATATTTATCTCACAACAATCAAACCAGTTTCATTTCCAATCCACATAGTTCCTGTTGCTGCCTTGACCACAGAAGAACCCACCATGATAAACCTCTACTATAAAGTAATTAACATTAGGGCCTAAATTTTGAAACGACTAAAGTAAGAAATCAAGAATTACAGCATAGCACATATCTAGAAAAGTAAACCCTAAAATCATAGACCCAGCGTTGTGCCTAAATCGGTGACTAGAACTACCAAATTAGGCCCAAAAAATGACCAACATGAATAGAGTAAGGATAACCCACCGTAAGAATTATAGAATTTCTAAGAACTTCAGTGCTTGAATTGGGCAAATACCCTAAACCATAGGTTCATAACCCCAATGTTCCGCCTAAATCAGTGGCTACAACTACCAAAATCACAACCAAATTCCACAAATTCCATGTAGTAAGGGCATGATAGCATACCATACATAGGAGGTGGTTCTCCTTCCTCCCGCAACCTCGCCACCATGTTTGTTCGTGTCTGTGCTCACTGTGGTCTAATCAGGTTGCCCTGCCTCTCCCCGCCTCCCTCTCTTCACCTACGACTATCATACACAGCTTAGGACCCAACTTGCTGCTCACCTTAGGAAAAGTGTTGAGAGGAGTAGATGGAATGTGAAGGGATAACAATAAAAAGGTGTTTATTGCAAATTTTAGCACCTACTAGGCCCATCACATGAAACACGCACATAAGGTACATGCTGAGATGGCAATCCACATTAGTGGTCAACCTTCTATGTTAGCGATCAAGCCCAGCAAACTATCCTTCGGACCTATGATGACCCACTTAAACAAGTTTGAGAATGTGAAACTATAGTTTAAAGTTTAGGGATCTAAATGAACCAACTTGGACCCACGATGTAATTTACTCTTCTTTTGGTAATAGATCATTTCCTTGGAACTTAGGGTCCCCAAGAAATCATCAGAACTTGTCAAATTTGATGCTGGAGTACTGTTGTACTACAAATTCAAAAGAACTGCCACTTGCCTTAGCACCACCAATTGGGCATTGTTTATGAGGCATTATTTGTAGCATCCATTCCTGTTGTAGCATGGCTACAACAGTGGTTATAATGTACCCTTCTCCATGGGAGACATAGCCAAGAGAACTAGGGAGAGAGAGATAGCTGGTGATAAAATAAGTGGATCCCCTTCCTCACACCCCTCTTGAGGGTTTATATACATGAGTGGAGTAGGATGATAAATTTCCATCCTACCCCTTAATGATTATATAAGGTAGGGGTACATGTAACACCCCAAAAATTTGAATTTGGACACGTGTAGCCCTTGAATTATTTGGAATATAATTTCTCGATATTTGGATTTTAATGGTGTTCTTTTGAATTATTGGTTGAGGTTCCAATAATTGAAGAAATTTATGAAAAATAAAACAAATAATAAATCATGAAGGAATTGTGAAAATGATAGAAATTTATGCTTTAAAAATCGAATCTGAAAAGATGATCCATAAAAAAGGGGGTACAACTTGAACCCAAAAAATCAAAAATTTAAATTGGGGCTTAGTAATAATAATAATAGTAATAAATAAAGGTAAGTGAAAGAAATGTGTATATATATACATATATATATAATTATGTACCCTACTAAAATGGATAAATGCATATAAAGGTGAGTCTAATAATAAAGGGGTAAAAATGAGCAAAATGTGAAAATATATATAGGTATACATGTACACATGTAAATAAATAAAAATATATATAAATAAAAGAACATTTGGCCTTGCCGAGCCGGCCCGGCCCATTTCTCCTTCTTCTCTTCCCCGTTCACTTCGGCGAAGTCAAAGCCGAGCCTCGCTGCTCCATCGCCGACCGCCAGCTCGCCATGCTCCTACAGACTCCGTCAGCCGCCGTCGCCAACAGTCTCCACCGCCCCGCCCATAGCTTCACTGTGCTGTTGTGTCACCTCGGCCAACGCACCAGCAAAACCACCAGCACAACTACGTCCAGGATTTCTCATCCCCTAGAGGCAAGCCCATATGTAAATTCCTTACCTACATGATCTGATTTGATGCCCTACTAGGCAGCGACTCCAATTTTTGTGGTTGTAGGGGGCGGCGATAAGACGGTGACACACTACTTGACTATCTTCGACAACGTCCTACACAAGTTGTCCTCAGGATATTTGTTACTCTTTGATGTCACTGGCACTAACGCTAATGCATTCATAATATTTTAATACACAATTATTGTTTGGCAAATAGCAGGTAGCTAATCCTTTCTATCCGGATTATGGAGTTTAGCATTCATCATGATCTAATGTAGTGTTGAACATATTCTTCTTACTCCTTGAAAGAAGATGCAGGCTATCTTATTTTCACTGCTAAACCTTCTTTTTCCTGAGATGCAACATGTCCCATTTTTTATCCCTACATTGAGCCTGAGTATGGAAATTTAACCTAATTGTATTTCCATCCTCAATCCATCGTTATAACAACTGGTATAAAATATCATAGGTTGTTGTAAATAGGGTGTGAGTTACCATATTGATCCTAAATGTTTAACTTGATTGAGTAAGCATTAGTATGTTGGTTGTTAAAAAATGCATGTAGTTATGATCCCCATCTAAATATTTGATTTTATTGGTTGGCTCATTTTGCAGTTTGAGAAGTACGCTGGCACTTATTAGTTTGTGATAATTGATAAGAGAATGTGCGAAACAACATACCTAGTCTTAACTTACCTTCTAATAGTTGGCATGCTATTGTTGCCACAAAATCTATCATTTATTTTAGTTCATTCTAGATAAAAAAATCTTAATTTTAACTTTATGACCAAAATCTTTCAGTTATCATAGCATTTTCCAGTTTGATGACCTTATGCATGGAGCTTATGTATATTGCAGTCAAAAGCTCTTTTTAAATGATTACTTTAGAATGGTAGGCTAACATTTGACCAACTTGTGGAGCCAACAATCTCTAAAGTTCCAGAAGACATGTCCTTTTATTGAAGCTGTTACTAGATCATCATTGGTTCATTTTTATTATACTGTTCTCTTTCTTTTATTGTGGACTTATTGTTTTTCTTGTTAAACATCAATTACATATGTATATCTATTTTCAAAAAATTTACATATGTATATCTGTCTTCTCTGCAGATAAACCTAGAGTAGAGCTGCCCTCTCTAGAGAAGATTAGAAGCCGCTGCATGCTCTAGCTTGTAAAACTGCAGCCAGATCACATCCAGCGGCTAAATCCCACACCTTACAAGGTTTGTTTCTTCTTTCTTCCTTCAATTGCCTTTCCTTATCTTGTCGTGTCACAAGCCCATAACGTTACAATCTTCTTCACTTTTAGCAGGTGAGTGTGAGCGTGAAGCTGTATGATTTCATTCATGCCCTATGGCTGAATGAGGCGCTAGTAGGTGAATTACAGTAGATGGCTGGAGTTAGATCGCATTCTTGAAAGCACAGCAATACATCAAAGAAAATTAGAGCTCTGTTGTACAACATGACATTGATCTTTTTTTAGTGATCATGCCTGTTACTCAAGTTGATTTCCCCCAATAATGGGTCATTGCATGTTTCAGGCAACATCCCACCAGCAAGGGAAGAAATACAAATGAACTTCAACAAAATTGTATATGTGCATTATATGGACCATTGCTCGGAACCTTAACCTTTTTTTGATCCAGTTGTAGATGGACAACCTACATTCTATGAGGAGAAGAGTTTCAAAAGTAAGTAAAAGCATAAAGCATTAGTCCCTATTATGGACATTGATTTGTATAGTTTTTGCAATTTTGGTAATCTAATAAGTCTACTCTCTCATTTTTAAATGTTAACTTTTAAGTTGACAGCCTTGGTCTTCAATGCAACTTTACACACACACACACACACACACACACACACACACATATATATATATATATATATATATATATATATATTGAGTGATATATGTTTCACTATATGAGTGTGAGAAAAAAAATGATGTTCGTGGTATGGTTTAGGATCATATTTGATTGTATGTATTACCTTCTTGAGACTCCGTTGCAACACACAGTCACCTTATTAGTACCGTAGAAGCTAGACCACATAGCAATTTCTATTTATTAATTTTTAGTGTTTCCTAAAATTCTTAAACTCAACGTAATGCTAGCAAATAGAAACTTGGTAATCTAAACATAGAGTTTGAATGTTGTAACACCGTAATATGTTCTTGACTCACAACTAGTACAAGGCAATACTGTAAACACTAGTTGTTATTGCAAAAAAAAAACAAAGAGGTGTGATAGGACAAGTTCATAAAAGCATTTTCGATTCTTTTATTGCCAAAAAGTGTCTTATTGCAAAAAAAAAAAAAGTGTGATGGGCGCGTAGCATGAGTTGTGTTGTAATTCAGATTTTTTAGACGTCCGGGCAATGTGTTGTAATTCATCTTTTCTTTGAGGGAGAGAAATGTTGTAGTTGTTTTTTTACAGAAGTGTTGTAGCTTGGCTTTTCTTTTTCGTTTCTGGAGAGGAGAAGCGTCCCTGTTCTTTTTGTTTTTTGTTTTTTACTTTAAATTTGGCTTCTCAAAAATTTAAAATAAATAAAATAACTTTTTCAAACAGTTTCTCAAAGTGGCATCTTTAAATGGCTTCTCAACCCGAAAACTAAGTGTGCTATTGACGTCTTCATCATCCACCTTTATCTCAAAAAATATAGATAAAAGCCATCTGACACAGCAAAATGCCCTCACTTCCCAAAACGATTTCTTTCTTTTCTTTCTTTTTTTTTTTGAGGGAAAAGCGTTGTAATCCGGTTCTTCGTCGAGAAAGGAAAGGATTACGACCGGCGTACGCACAAGCCCATATAACCGAAGCCCAGAAGGCGCCGCCAGCCCAGCCCACACCGCCTCCGCCGCTTCCTCCTCTCCACGCCACGAGCCGGCGAGTCCGGCTTCGACCAGCCTCCGACTCCGACCCGAGATCCCGCGCCCATGGCGGTCGGCATCGCGCTCCTCCTCGACCTCGCCGCCCGCGCGCCCCGCGCCGCCTCCTCCGTCCACTCCTACGCCGCCTTCTCCGCCGCCGCCGCCGCCGCCGCCGCCCTCTCCGCCTCCGGCGTCCCCCTCTCCGCGCGCCACCTCTTCGGGTTCGTCCCCCCTTCCCATCCCCTCCCATCGTTATCTCTTACTAGTGCTTTTGCCTCCTCCTGTTGTTTCCCGTGTCGCGGTCGTGGTGTTCGACGCATTGCGCGGGAGGTTTTTGCTAGGGTTTGGTTGCGGCTTCGCGGTTTAGCTCGCTGGGTTTCGGTGGTGCCGGTTTGGTCGGTGCTCCACGGATCGAGAGAGGAAACAGGAACCTACTGTAGTGTGGTTTGCTTCGATCCTCGATGGATTGCGGGAGCGGTCCTTGTAGATATCATACGGGATTGGTTTGCTCTCGTGATTGTTCATCTGCGCGCTTCCGGGGCGTGGTGCGGTGGATTGTCTTTGCTGCGCTTGTGGGTTTTACATGTTGGATTTGCCCCTAGGATCAAACACGCCCGAGCACATGGACACAACTTACACACGCAAGTGAGAACAAACACTGAGACACGAAGAGAAATTTTGCCAACGCGAACTCAACCTTCATCACTTTTCTCTTATCTCTTTTATACTACTGCCCTCTTCACTCAACAACCGATGCATCAACATGGCTTAAATAGATATAACTGGCCGCACATGCAAGTTACTTATCCACTACAGCCACACGACTCAGAACAACTGACTACCTGAGATCCGGTTTTACCAGCCTCTCCTTCCTTTCACGATCTGCGCACACTGCGCTAACTGAAGACTACCCGACTCCTTTTACAACCTCAATTCCTCTTACAACTACCGATCTGTTACTGTAGCTTTCGACTACCGATCGGTTCACTGTAGCTTTTGACCTGTTCACTGTAGATTACGACCGGTTCATTGTAGCTCCGACTACTTTACTTCGACCATGGCGCCACGACCACGGCACCACGACCACGGAACTTCGACCACAGCGCCACGGCCAAAGCACCATGACCACGGCACTTTGACTACTTATTCACGGTGGACTACATTTTTGACTTCCCTACTAACAAGCATCAAGGTTAACTCTAATGTTCTTTCCCGTAATCTTGATGTATTGGCTCACAAGTCGAAGTCCGATCTCTTGACGCGTCTCTAAGGAGTTTTGCTGCCTTGTTGACCATGCCGCCGGTGACACAACTTGCCGGCGTCTTTCACATCTTCACCACCGGTGACACATCTCGCCGACGACTTCGACCACTTTCTTAGCTCAAATTGTCTTTTGTCGTGACACATATTGACGGCGACGGAGACTCTCATCAGAGCTTACACACGAGTACTTGGACACAACTATAAGAACTCACACACACATGCATCATGCACTACATGAGTACTTGGACACAACTACAGGAACTCACACACACATGCATCATGCACTGACTTACCTACATGCACGACCATGACACAAATATGCGCACATATGTAACACACCTACGTGCCCAAACAGATAAATGATACATGCAACACTCCTAATGTGCCATACAACTCAAAATGTAATCGTGCACTATCTCTCACACGCACACTTCGACGATGCCGCCGCCGCTTTAGACATCGCCGTGTTCGCGACGTCATACACCATGATGTTACTGATGGTGGAAGAACATCGTTCACCGTCGACGCTGCTGGTGCCTTGCAGCCTATCTGTGCCACTCTAAGCCACCGCTACTCCCCACATCGAGCTGCATTGACATGCTACTGATTGGTGAGCCATCATTGGGAAGTATCTCCGCACTTTGCACCTCGCTCTAATACCAAATGTTGGATTTGCCCCTAGGATCAAACACACGCGAGCACGTGGACACAACTTACACACGCAAGCGAGAACAAACACAGAGAGAAACTTTGCCAACGTGAACTCAACTTGTGTCGCTTTTCTCTTCTCTCTTTTATACGACTGCTCTCTTCACTCAACAAATTACATGGCTTAAATAGATACAACCGGTCGCACATGCAGGCCACTCACCCACTACAGCCACACGACTCGGATTCTAACAACTGACTACCTGAGATCCGGTTTTATCGGCCTCACCTTCCACTACCTACAGAGACTATGCTAACTGAAGACTACTCGACTCCTTCTATGACCTCGATTCCTCTTACGACTTACCGACCAATTAATGTAGCTTACGACTATCGACCTGTTATTGTAGTTTTCGACTACCAACCGGTTCACTGTAGCTCCGACTACTTCACTTCGACCCCGGCGCCTCGACCACGGCGCCATGGCCACGGCCACGGCACGACGACCACGGCGCCACGGCCACGGCACGACGACCATGGCACTTCGACCACAGTGCCACGACCACGGCACCATGACCACGGCACTTCGACCACTTATTCACGGCGGACTACATTTTCGACTTTCCTACTAACAAGCATCAAGATTAACTCTAACATTACATGCGTTTGTGAACGCACCTGAGGAAGGTATTTGATGGAAAGAGACCGGGATAAATGGTCGGTCACCAGCGCTTTCGTGGCTGTTGGTGCGTGGTGTAGGAGAAAGTTGGATGGCTGAAGCTAATAAAGTATGTGCTTGCGGCATTGGATGGACTAGATGGTCTTTTACGTCTTGCTGCTCATTGCATGGGTTTTATTGCTACGCTGGTAGTCGTGATTTGTGAGGTCATGTTGGTTTGTTTTCTTTTGTGTTTGGTTTGGTCGAGGTATCTGGTGCATTATGTTACTTATGTATAACTGAAACTGTGAGGTTTTCGTGATTTCTATTGATGTATTGGTGCCTAGGTGGCATTGGCTCTGAATGTGAAATTTGGGAAAATTTTCATTACACTATCATTCGGACTTTGTGCTTTGTCCCTCTCCTTTGATGTTATCACTTCGCAATCTTCACAATTGTAGTATAGAACTTCTCTCGCATGATGTTGGTAGCTGAAATAAAACATATTTAAGCAGTAATGGACGTGGATTTCCACTATCCTCATCCATCTAACGCTGCTAAAAAATTTGCGATGGTATTACATATTATGCAAACGGTGATCAAGTTTTTCTGGTAGCATTGTTCGCTTACTAGTACAAGTAATGCACTTATACAAACAAATGAATGATAATAAGATTTCTTCACTACCAATTGTAGATGCACATTTACCCATTACTATGGATGATGTTTGCTGAAGTTTCAAGTTGCATGTAGTTTTTCATTTGCTTACTTACATTTTAATTCTATTGACCTAATACGCTAATACTGGTAAATTATGCTTTCTTGCTTCAGTTTTCCAGAGTTTCCTATTGCTTATTGTGATGCTGGTGCAACTGCTGGATTGAATGATGCTCCTGATCTTGTTAATGATCTTAATAACAAGATACATGACTCCATCCAATACCCAATAAAGGAATACCCTTTGGAGCTGAAGCCGCTTTTTTCTGCCTTTGGGTATAAAAATTTTGGTTTGACAACTCTGAGGTCCTTTTTATTGTACTATTTGCCGCTTTTGGAGCCTCGTCCGCACTCTGATGACGACGACGACGATTTGCTTCAAGGTGCTCCAGTGAAGAAGCCTGTTGACCTGATTACTCCCTTCCAGAATTCAGTGAAGCAAATCATCCGTGAGGTACTTATCTCTTCACTGATACTTTTAGTAAAATAGTGCGATCAGTTCTAGCAGTCTATCATAAACTGGCTACTATGCCTCCAATAGCATGTAGTATTGTTTAGATGTTGAAAACTACCATTTTTCACAAAAAAATTCGGTGGTAAGAGGAGTGATCAGACTGCTTGGTTAGTGTGATTGATCGGATTTAGATGTTGAAAACTACCACTTTTCACAAAAAAAAATCTGTAGTAAGAGGAGTGATCAGACTGCTTGGTTAGTGTGATTGATCAGATACAATAAGTTCTAGCTTGATATTAGATACTCCCATGTGTTCACCCTAACTTACCTCCATTGTTGCTTTGCGTTTTCTTTTTCACCGCAAACATATTTTGATCTGTACAGGTTTGATGCTTGCTGAGTTTTTCAGTCATTATTGTCTTGATCTTAGCTTTCCAACTGAACTACATTCGAAATAAACATAAATTTGTTCTCTGTATACGTGAACTATAAGTTTGTTCCAAGAATCTGTGTTGTTAGTTGTGTGGAAGCCAAAGCTAGGCCAAACACGTGAGCTTTCTTGGGCTTATCCTGTAAGTCCGCTTTGTACTAGAAGCCCCAAATAAAGCTGAAGCCATTAGGAGGGGTTTATGGCGCTTATAACGCTGAAACCTAACCTGGCTTATTGCAGAAGCGCTTGGCCTAAAAGGCCCTTAATATTATTTCTATGCATACTAGAAAGTCATTTGCATTTTATTGTTCTTGTACATTTCAGACTTCTGTTGTAACAACCAGACGAGTAATGGAAAGGATTGCGGTTCGTCATATTTCAAAAAGAACAGCTTGGAAGCTTCTTAAAGGTATAAGGTTTCTCTATTTTTCTCAGATCTTCTATCAACATGTTTGAAAGGGTTGTGGATCCGAGCAGGCCTCTTGATACTCCTATGCAATGCCTCAGGTTGTTGTGCTTATATGGGCCCACCAGTTGGTGACATAGGCATTGTGTTAAACCATCATGTATGAGCTTTAACCTGTGTTGCTTCCCTAAGTCCATAACAATAAATCTGGAGAATGGAATGTATTTTTCTGTACAAGACGAAAAATGTTTGGACTACCTGTACGCAGTACTTCATTAAGTACATCTTTTTCCCAGTTGACTACTTTGGTGTAGTCAATAGTTTTACCATTGCTCCCCTTATTGATTTCCAAATGGCCTTAAACATGATTTTTCATTTTTGTTCTGATGATAAGGTAGTAGCATGGTTGTCACGGCGTCGCCTAGGCGACGCCAAGTCGTCCTGGCGCCGGGGAGGCTCGCCTCGCCTTGGCCCGAACCCTAGCTTCATCGCCAGCCCAGGTACGCCGTCCGCCCCTTCCCTCTCCGGCCGCGCCGCCTCCCTCCACCGCGCCGCCTCCCTCCCTCCCGTCGCGCCGCCTTCCTCCCTCCCGCCGGCTTCCCTCTCCGGCTAGGGTTAGGAGATCGGGCGCGGGAGCTGGAGGCGGTGGGGGGAGGAGGCGAGGGGAGAAGGCGCCGGGGAGAGGATGCGGCGGACGGGGAAGGCGGCGGCGAGGAGAGGATGCGGCGGACGGGGAAACGGCGGCGGGGAGAGGAGGCGGAGAGCTCGGGAGAGACTGAGAGAGCGAGGGGGTATGAAGTATCGGCGAGATAAGTAGTGGGCCGAGGGGGTATGGACTTATGAACAACATCACGATACAGGCATACAGCTGCATATCGGTTGATACGGCGCTCGCCGCGGCGTCGCCTGGACGTCGCCTAGGCGTCCAGGCGCCTCTCACTCGCCGTGCTCGCCGACTTCGCCGTGACAACCATGTAAGGTACTATACAGATGGCCTAGAGATGTGCCTTATGTTTCTTTAAATGCATAACGCTAAGTGAAATAAACTATTGGACAAGTGAGCTTTTCAGCCCAATTTGGTATTAGAAAGCATTGTGTGCAAACAATTAATGTAGATATTTAGAGATGCTAATATTTCCAACTTCAAATATTCATTCAATGCTCAGCTACAAGGATGAATGGAAACCAATGGCTTTGCCATGTAGAAGAAGGAATATCTAAGTCCAGATCAAAATCAGGAGCATGACCTGTATGATCAATTATAAAATCTGAATGTGATTGTTATTCCAATTGACTAATTCTGCAAAGATCACAGAGGTATTTTGCCTAGAAAACAATGCATTCCTTGATTAATCATAGCCACGCTATCATATTTTCCATTCCTTTTTCTCTACACCTTGCTCAGTGTGTCATTGGCATGTCTCGTCTTGCTGTTGCTCAAAATAAAAACTATTAGATTCTCAACTCAACTTGACAATTGCTAGTAGGTTTAACATGTGGTTCGAACTTGTAGGCAACAAAAGCACATTTGGACTAAAGAAATTCTTACTGTTATGTTTGTACAATCTTCTTTCTCATGCTTATTTAATGGACTAATCGCTCATAATTTGACAATATTAGTAGCACTCGTGTGAACATAAGTTAAGATAGCATTATAAGTTTTGGCTAAGCTTGGTCTGTTGCTCAAACTTGCTTAACACCTGAGCTTGGCTCAAAGTGCCAGAAAAGTACAGCCTAATGCGGTTTGGCTAGGCTCAATAGAGCGTATCTCTTTGCAAGCTTGTGTTTGCCTCGAAATTTATCTTAGATATGCTAGCTACATTTTCTGTCATGATCACATGATAAGCTTATCGATAAGTTCTATTGTGTTTATTCTGATGCTTCTATGTCTCACCACATTAATCTTACAACTATTTTGTTTTAATTTCTTGTGGATTGTGTTATGATTATCACTTTATCAGCTGTCACAATTTGGAGCCTTATCTTGTAATTATTTTTCTATAGATGCTTCAAAATCATCAAAGAGGAAAGCTGGAAGGGGGATGTCAATTCCAGAATACACATACTGTGTTGCCAGAACAACATTCCGAGGTAAGATTTGCCTGTGATTTCATTTTTCTTTTTGTAGGTTATTGCTCATTTTTTCCCTTCAAACAGCACATGCATTGGGAGTAGCTGCTGCTTGGGCTGTGCTATCTATAATTGAGGTTTACAAATGTTTCATCCGTGAGCCTCATAATGATGAGGAATTGTTTGACGATATGAAGAAATTCAGATTGTTTGGGAGAAGGATCTATGGCATAACCATCAAATGTAGTTTTTCGTTGGTTTTTGCTTCAATTGGAGCAGGCCTTGGTGCCCTCGTGCATCCAGTACATGGACAGTGGCTTGGTGAGTCATCACTTCCTGTCTTGCTTTTGAAGGAATTTCGCACAAAACCATAAAGTACTTTCAGATCCAGCATGCTAGCATTGGTAACTCAAACTAAGTTGACAGTGTATTTTCCTATGGCTTGCAGGTTGTACCTTTGGAGATTTCGCAGGACCAATTGTTGCTATCGTTGTTTTCGAGAAGTTCCAGCTACCGCTATGAGGTCAAAGACCAGGTCCTTGGACCATGCGTCCAATCTGCCTGGTTTATGCTCCCTTTGAAGAACATGAAATCTCGTTTTTTGTACACAAGTAGCGCTGCTCTGCCTTCAGTCCGCCGTGTTGGAGATCCCCGTTGTTCTAACCTGAAGCTCACAATTGATGAATAACTAGCTATCACATCTATGCGCATAGTTAATAGCTTATTTTCGAGGTTGCATACCTTCAGGCTTAGTGAGATGTTGATATTATCTGTATGCTGAATTTGCTACTGTTTCTCAGATTTAGAAACCCGGATGAATTTTTTTTTATTCATTGATTTGCTAAACTCTTACAATAAGTACATCGAGCACCACTGTTATGAACTTTTCTTTGTTCATTAATTTGCTCATCTTTTACATTAAGTGCATCACTGTTCTTGTCATGAACGGAATGTTGATGTAACCATAGTAACTATTCAGTGTTCAGCCGTGGTGCACAGTAACGCCACGTTTCCTCCCAAATTGACGAATGAAGTACCAGTGCATTGCAAAAAAGATTGTGCATCTCACGAGCCTGGCTTGAGGCCATCTTTGTTCGCAACTTGATGAAAGACGGTGAATTTGAAGTATAATTAATCCGAGTTTCTGGATGGAATCAGCCAACATCGATGTTTAGCCATGACGTCTAGTGCTACTACTACAGCAGTTCCAAATTCCGTTTTATCGTCGCGATGAAACCTAGGGGACGCGTCAGACATGGATGACTCCAGCAGCAGTATAATGTACTAGCCTCATAGGCGCGGCGACACGCCGCGCCAGCCACCGTGTGTACCGAAGTAAAATAGGCGATAATTCGTGAGGAGTTTTTTTAAAAAAATCGAGGGCACGTACGTAATTTCAAGAAAGCTAAAGGGGTTTTTCGGAAAAAATCGAGGACTTGTAAGGACCTGTACGTAAGTAAATAAGGGCCTATACGTAATTTCGGGAACCTGCGGGGCGCTATCCAAAAAATTTTTTGGGGAAAAAACTTGCAGGGACCTTTTCGTGAGGAAAAAGGACATATACGTAATTTTCGCAAAACCGGAGGAAAGTGCCTCCCCTGGCCGCACGGGAAAACCCCCGCCACGCGCCGGCCGGACGCGCGGGCGGGGGTGACGTGGCCGCGCGGGGGAGCCGGAATCCCCCCGGGAGTAATGCTGGTATTATTCCCGACGGTTTGCTAGTCTTTGCATCTTAAATTAATTTTTTTCGTAAAACATGTAGGTGATAGAAAAATTGATGGATCTATCATAACTGAGATTGATATGAAGGGTATTAAGCGCCGTTTTACATACTTGATGATAACAATTTGCTAGTCTTTTACCATACTATCGACCGAGGAAGAGAGAAGATTGTACCATTGGAGCTTGGCAAGAAGTTGTCAGCCTGAGCGATATGTCTGGCCTTTCCAAGTCGACCCATGGAATTATCTCCAGAGCCTCCAAAGGTCTGCACCAATTCCTATATGAAGTGCTGTTTTTCCTACATATTGATGATTTTTTTCCTTTTTGAGAAAAATCTACATCCTAATGAATGATATTTACTAAAATTGGGCAATTCTCGTCTATGGGCGAGCTTGTCAGCGTCTTCTACAAACAACACATTACCAAGTCCAACAAAATTTTACCCCAAAAAAATAGGTTCATAGTTCAATGATAGTAATTGAAATGGGGTTAATACTTAAAAGCTTCACAGGTAGTAGATCTTGGGACATGTTTGGGTTTGTTTCTCTGTAGTGTGGAATTAGGTGAGATATATGGAGAATCTCTAAGAAATAGCTGCTTAAGGAAACACATGCTTAATTAGATTGTTACATCTCTTCTTTAGACAGTTTCAATAAGAAATTTTTTGTTCATTTTTGTTTCAGTAACTAATATTACAAAAGTTCGTTCTAAAAAAAGTTAAATGTGTGTAAGTGCCCCATCTATGGAAAACTAATCAGAGGTATGTTTGACTGATGGAGCAGGAACCAGAAGATGAGTTCCCAACGAAGCTTGTCGGCTACTTTTTCTTGGCAAGTTTCATACTCTCTGTTGCTTTATCGGTAACTCTCAACAGGTGACGAGGAATTGTAAATTGTAATCTAGTACTCTTTCGCCTCACCATGAACGCTTTGCATGCATGTATATTGATTATAGTAAGTAAAAATGCACGAATGCTGAATGCATATGTGTACAGATCTTATATCCAAATCTTTGGAGTATTTTGCTGGTTCATTTGATATGATGCAAACGAGTATGCTACTAGTAGTACAGAGCTCAGTTGTGCTGACCATAGTATGCTGTATTATATATTCTTTTTTGAAATATACCATATGCTGTATGATGATTGTAAGTGCATGTATTATGTCATTACGTGGTGTTAGAACTTGGGAGAACATTTCAATTTCATAGAAGGAGCATTGGATGCAATGCACGAGTTTATCAGCATGTCAAAGATGTCATATTTGTTTGCAGAATGGTCACGAATTTATAAAACGTCAAAATTTAGGCATTGCAATGACCTAAGAGCGTTGCTATGTGTATAAAACGATATCATTTACCCCGTTCAATCCAGTTTCGGCTTTAAGTCAAAAGTTGAAATAAATATGTTGGCTTCTTAATTTCGGTTTTTTTCTCTTTTTTTAGCCTTTTCTTTTTCCAATTTTTCTTTGCATTGTCCGTAGAGATATAATAGTATTTTTCTTTTTTCTTTAATTTAATAGCTTAAAAAAACTAACAACTACTATAGTACAATTTTAATTAAAATTCAACCGTCAAAAACCAAAAACCGCTAAAAAACAAGATTGAACAGACCTTATATAATACCATCGATCACACTCATAGTTTGACTCTTAGCAAACATCAATATTTTAGCCTAAAGTTTAGGCCATATTTAAAACGCAGGATTTTTTTCCTACAGAAAAAAAAATGTTTGTTGGGGGGGGGGGGGGGGGAGGAAAACTTCGTCCATCCATCTCTATCCATGAGTCATGACCAGTGGGCCCCACTATAAGACCACTCTGCCCTGTGGTCCCAGGTCCTGGTTACAGCGAAGTCCAGCCAGACTGAAGACTGAACAACGACCGAGAAGCGGACAGGAGCAGCAGGGCTAAAGGGCAAAAACCCTAGCTGCACTCGCGCACCCATGGCGACGGCGACGGCGATCTCCAGCCGTGCCGGCGGCGAGACCAGCGCGGTCCTCGCGCCCTCCGCGTCCGCCCTCTCCCCGCCGCTACGGCGAGCCGCCGCCGCCAGCTCCAAGGTCCGCTCCCCAAATCCCCCCCCCCCCCCCCCCCCCCATCTCCATTTCCCCAAAACCCTAGGATAAAGAAACCAGGTTTCTTGTGGTAAGATGGCATCTCGGATGATGTGCTCGGTGCGCTTCGTTTCTCCATGAACAATCATTAGCTCTCTTTTTTTCTTGGTTGGGGAGGAAGAACAATCAATTAGCTGCCCCCCTATATTTTGCGTAATGGGGAAAGAAAAGAAAAGACAATTTTGTTTCACGGTGGGTGCGTGCTCCGGCATTCTCTTGGATTTAGTACTACGGTGTTCCAGTTCCACTCGTCACTTCTTTTTGGAGGGAATTTGTCAATTCTATACAATGTGAATCAAAGTTGGGCATTCGGTGTGCTTCCTTGTTATTTTTTTAGTGCAATGTGTTCTGTGGTCGGTCGTCCATGATAAACTGTTGGAATTTGAATATAGCGCTCTGTGAAAGTTCAGCCACAGGTGAGCTCAAGCTGGTAGAGGTTATTTTTCGAGAATATAATCTTTTTAGGATACGTAGGAGGAGCTGCACATATTTGTTTCTTAAGGAGTACAGGGATTTGAACCCATGATGCATTATCTCTTGCACCAAAACCACATGCTCTACCACTAGCAAGTGGCATTGGTGAATGTGTCAAAAAAAAAAGGTATAAGCATTGGCCATTGACGACCAGAATACTGAAATATATTTGGATGTACATCGGCACCTGGTAGTAGGTTTTGTAGAGGGTGAAAGCCTAGCCTGAGCTGGTAGTGGTAATAGTCTATAACTAAGGAACTTCATATCCAGGATTTGGTGTGTCAGCCTTTTCTTCTAGCAGATCTCAGCCTCAAGTTGCCTTTTGTTGTCTCTCCTGAAATCGGACAGGATTATGACAGTATGTCTCATATCGCATAGCTTGTTCTTGTCTGCAAGAGTTTTAGGGAAAGCTCCTGGGGATTTCTTGTTGTCTTAATAGGAATGGTGTTCTCTTAATTGTGGGTTATTTCTACCCCGCTCGTGTGTTGTTTTTGCTCTGGTCCATTGGCTATTTTCTTTTTTGGGATGCACACTTTTTGAAGCTACCTTTGTTGTGGAAGGTGAAGTCTGTTTCAATCATATATTCATATATGTGATGCATTGTCTATAAACTAATGCACCATTCTGGCACAGTTACTGGCCTTTTATATGCTCACAAATACCCTGATCATCATGTTCGTCAAAATTCTCTACTTAGTCTGCTAGAGTTTATACTGCTGATGGATTCTGCCAGGTTTGACACTGGTGGCATGTCACTCTTAGAATTTTGACACTGAAGGTACATGAATTTACTAATATGCTGTTTTTAATACACCAGCTATGCTTGCAGCGATCTGAGGTTGCATGTACCCAGGTGTACTGTTTTGCTCAGCCATGTGTACTGTTATTCCTGACCAGAGCAGAACAATCCTGTTCTCCGTTTTGCTCGCCCTTGTGTACAGTTTCCCACCATACTATAGCCCCTTTGGACTTGTATGTTTCAAGCACATTGAAATTGCTGAGAAGATATGTGATAAATTAGTGAACACTGCTGGTTTGTTTTGAGTGTATTTCAAAGTTTCTCATTCTTGGTTTATATTCCCATTTAAACGCTACTGTTGTATTCATAATGTATTTTTTATGCAATAACATAGTATTAGATATTTGCTTTAGATGTTGAAAAATCTTGTTGGATATCATCTAACAGCTTCTTATATGATCCGGTAGGCACACTTTTGTGCTTTCCCTCGTGGAGGATCTAGCAACCTCATGCTTACACCTAGGCGGCTATGCATTAAGCGTCAAAGCTCACAGAGCCCCACTCAAACTTTTGCTCTTTCAAGGAAGAACTTTTCTCCTATAACTCAAGATGTGGAAGGCTTCCTTCACAATGTCATCAACATGGGATTTCTTGACCGTCTGAAATTAGCATGGAGGATAATCTTCCCCACACCAACCATAAAGGAGAACTCAAATGCAAATATTGCAAAGCAGAGGCTTAAGATGATACTGTTCTCTGACAGGTGTGAAGTCAGTGATGAAGCAAAGAAAAAGATTGTTGAAAATATTGTCAAGGCACTGTCAGAATTTGTTGAGATAGAATCACGGGATAATGTCCAGGTGGATATCTTGACTGATGCTGGCCTTGGCACCGTATATTCTGTGACAGTTCCAGTGCGCCGTGTAAAGCCTGAATACCAGGAATCTGAAGAGCAGTACAGAGGAAAAATCGTTGGTGTTGACTTCAAGGACACTGGTGAATCATCAGGTAGCGTCGATGTCACCTTCGGTTTCTTCGTGCCGAACAAGAACTACTGATCCCTTGAATTCGTACTATAGTGTGGTCCGCTTTGTTTCCTTCATTGCATCCTGGAATCACTTGGGTGGAACGATAAGTGTTCTCTAGCCTGATGTAAATATCTAGGCCTTTGTTTGATTCTGCATTTCATGTAATTGGATTCCGGAAATTTATTCTGGAGCTGGCGGACAAATGTAGTGCCGGCTTCCCCCAAATTATTTATTTAATTTATTATTATTATTATTATTATTATTATTATTATTATTATTATTATTATTATTATTATTATTATTATTAATAAATAACATCGTTCCACACTACCGCTGTTTTGCCAACTATATTATAATATACAATTTTCCAATATGTAATGCGCTTTGATGAAGCATCATCGTCATATTGCAGATACCATGTTGGTGTTTACATTCGAGGTGAACCTTTTGTACCGTTGTGAACATTCGAGGTGAGGTCAAGCAAATACTAGATTCTTTAGGGGTTTACTCGAATAAGATTCAAACATTGTGTTTGATGAAAATAAACGTTTTGAGGCAATTTCATAATTTAGAAAAGAAACTCAGTAATCAAGTCAGGTTAGCAGACGAGAGATTGAATAGTTACTTGGAAATTCGGACTTCATTACAGGTAGGGAACCATCACCACCAGAAATTTGGCCTAACCATGCCAAGTTCTTATGCCAATTCTCTCAAAAAAACACGCGTCATTTCACTGCTATATTTGATAAGAACACAACTTGGCATTTCAGATGGTTCCTGCCAAAAGCTTGGAGGCTGGGACTGGAAGGCTAACTAGCCTGGTTCTTTTTGGCCTTTCAGCCGTTTTTATCTTCTCTCATCGATCACTATCCACTAAACTAATAAATTATAGTCAAAAGCTATAAATCATAGTCCAAAAGAATAGACCCTATTACTAATAGAACATGGTAGATGATAGGACATTACACAAAATATTTACAGGGCAACTACATTTTCTCATAACTGCGCAGGGAATTACATTCTATTGCCAAAATACAAAATTAGGTACCCCCAAGCAGGGGATGATACAGAATGCAGTAAAGCTAATCCAATCTTCCGGTTAAATCAAAAGCACGACATATATATACATATAGCTTACTACTTAACTAGACCACACATGCACCAACCCGTGCCTGTTGCCAGTATAGATCTCGTTCCTGTCCTCATCATAGAACAGCGCTGTGATGTCTTCCAGAGCTTCTGGAATGGTGCTCCAGATTGATGACCTCTCAGGTTTACCATTCTTGCGAGGGGCAACGTTGAGGGTGGAATCGTTGGCGGCAATCTTGGCGATGCATTTGCCAGTCATAATGTCGCTCATGTTGATGGATCCAATCGGTGAAGCTGCACATATGACAGTTATTTCAAGATAATTTTAAGGGAGGTGTTTTTATATTTTTCTCAGTGATTTGCACGACCTTTAAAACAGAACTAAATGATAGATAGTGATTACTTACTCCTTCGTGTGCTTTGAAATTAGTGTCATTTTTGTTAAGTGAAAAGCATAGAAGCACTACTTTAATTTTAAACTAGTTATATGAACCAAAAGAGAAATTTTATCACATTTATCACTTCTGGTAAAGGTGGTTAACATTGACAAAACCAGCCTATACCATATTGAACTTTTTGAACCATCCAGTATATGGGCTTGAGCGATGGACAGCAAATAGCGGACTAGTACAACTGGCCAGTAGTATGGACACTCCTACTTTTGAAGGATGGATGCAATTGCACACTATAAATGATAGGGACTAATTATTAAAGAAGTAATCAGGGTAGTACTGCACCTGTACCATCATCAGCCACTGCCTCAGATTTGCAGTACGATATAATCAGATCCTGGTCGCTAGTAATGTAAATATTGTTGGTGCTACAATCTTGATGCCAAAGCAAATGGTCTTCAAACGAGGTCACAAGCTCGCCTCGGAAATTCCATACAGCAACTGTTCTGTTTCGGAATGTCAAGAAGAGATTGTTCTCATACAGAAAAATAAAAGCTGATGGGGTCATGAACTTGGTAACACTGACTTCAATCAGTTCAGAACTCCGTACCTTCACAGAGACAAGGAAATTATTAGGCTTGCAAGCAGCAAAGATTATGGAAGAAAATACTATAGCTCATGAACAGTGTCATACATCAAGTATTTGAAGGTTCTCATCTTCTTGCTTGACAAGGAGCTTCTCATTGAACTGCTCGATAAAATCAATTTTCTTGTTGCGGTGCAATAAGTGCTTGAAGGATTTCAGTGGCTTTCCATCTTCAATAGATAATATCTTCAAAGGAACATAACTCGGTGTTCTATCATAAATCAACAGCATGATTCCTGGGCTGAAAACAGAAATAAGAATCCATAATCTGTCATGGCTGAAATGTGAGAAAGAAAAGTACAATTTAGGGAAACAATTGCAAACCTAATCTTTATCTCCTGCACATTGGTATCCGGTATTGAATACAGAAAGGCGTAGTTCTTCAAGTCAAAGACCTTATAGATACTGCAAATAGAAGTATGACCGTTAGATCAATAATGTTGTGAAGAAACACCATGTAGTGCGCTGAACTGTTTAAGAAGGTATACCCATCCTGTGCCGAGTAAGTGAGTACTTTTCCATTTACATCATCAAACTCCACAAAGCCAGGCCATTTCAGAGATTCTGTTTCAAAAAGAGGAAACCCAGCATCTAACTGATTCCTCCTTATATACCTGAAAGAACATGTCAATATGGCAACCATATTAGTTGGGACCAAGAACCTTGGTAAGTTGCAATATTCAGTGAAAACAGCAAAGTTATCCTCAAAATCAATTAAAATGCACTTGCATTACTCATACATAGGACTAATCACATATAACAGTTAATTATATATAGAAAAGGCTAAGCAGTAATAAGAGTGCTTCTTGACAAGACACAAACAAAGCATCATGCAGAATTTAGGGAAAATTCTCATGGCATATGTTCATACTCGATTGGGGTTGTTCTGCACTTCAATGTGCTAAAATGGTCTGAGGCATAAACTGACACGGTAATAAGTGAATCATTGTTCTTGTTGTAGAACAAGCTCCGAATCACTTCATCTGGGCTTAAATTCAAGAAGGATATGCGCTTGTTTGTTACTGCAGGCACAAAAACACCATGCCAGAGGTCAGAGAACATCCATGGTTTTCATCACTTCTCATCAAATGCAGATCACATCTTGTAGAATGTGGAATACTTACCTCGACTAAAAGCAGCGCAAAGCCCAGAATGAGCAAGAGCGAATATGATATCTTTTGCTGCAACAATCTCAATGATTTTGGATCTTTTTTTAAGAAACTGTAGCTTCACAAATAGGTGAGCATTGTGATCATATGTATCAAACTCTTCCTGCATCAAACAAAGAAATACAATGTCAACACTAAACATCATAAAATGGTTCATACCAAAAGGAACAACTAATCCAGCTTTTTTATTTAACTCAGAACACCATACAAGCCAAAGTGCTGTACATACTGGAAAAGCTTGTAGTTCGTAACAAATCATCATATAGACTCTCATTCTACACTGACAACAAAACCTAATTGAAATTCCAACAGCTACATCTGCAACAATATGCCCATCTTCACTCTTCTACTGCAAGCACCACAGTTGAGGAAAAATACAACCACTGACTCAACAAAGACGGAATCAGCACCCAGCACTGTGATTATCATAAATACCATGCATAGGAAATGCCACTGTAAACTTGCGCATCAAAAGAACCACATGAATCATCTCAAATAATTCACAGTTCAAACCCAACCTTTTGCATGTACCAAACAGACAAACAGTTGGATCTAGCTCAAACACATTATGGCTCCAAATCATCAACCCAAAAGCAAAACCAACCTATTCAAAGCAGGCAGCAAAGTGAGCCATCTCAAGCGACTTAAAATGGTCTCAAAATATTCATAACTGTCCAGGCTGAGTTATTGTGCATAGTTGAAAGATTCATTCCAAAACATCTCATGGATTATCATTTTACACCAACGCACTCAAACACAGAACCCCCAAGGTCACTGATTGAATAACTCGTAGCATAACCCCAAAGACCCAATCCTAAAAAATCTCAATTGCTACTCAATTCCAATAGCTACAGGCCCAGCCCCCAACAATTTACCATGCCAAATGGCACGCCCTAAGGCCTAATCCAAGAAACAGAGGCCTCTACACCATCTTACATGCCAAAACCAACAAGTTCGAGCCTAGTTTCGTAATAAAGAACCCTAAGAGCCATCTCGTTTGCCTCAAAACCCGACCTTCTCGCGAGAATTCAACACTTACTGACCCCTCCCAAAACCAAAACTTTCCCCATAACACAACCAAATGCCGCAAGAAAAAGAGCCCCAGGCAAGATTCCCCTTGAATTCCCACAAATTTCGCCTCGAAAGCCAGCCCCAACACCCGAAAACCCTAGCTTCACCGTCCCTCAATCACACGTGACAAGAACGAGCGGCACCCACCGAAACCAAACCCTACCGCTCCCCACCCTACCCTCAAGACTAGACCAGCGAGACGGGCCGTAGCTTTACCTGGAGCTGCATGTTCCGGAACCGCTCCGGCACGGCGTCCGCGGCGCCCCCGCCGCGCGCGGCAAGCTGGCGGCCCCCGATCTCGCGGCGCTGCAGCTTGGCCGCGGAGTTGACGAGGGGGGCCTCCAGCCGGCGCTTCCGCCCTCCCCCCGCGCCCCCGCCGGCCCCGGCCCCGTCCGCGCCGTCGCCGCCCCGCCGCCGCGCCGTCACGCGGAGCCGCACCCGCAGCTGCGACCTCTTCGGCCCGTCCATCCTCCCCTCCCCTCCGCCGCGCGCGCACGCTTGGGCTAGCTAGGGTTTCGAGGAGAAGGCGACGCGGGGCGCGCCCGTGGTAGGGTTTGGTGCGTGTGGGTGTTTTGGGTGGGTTCTGTTGTTGTATGACTTAAGTATTTAAATTTTAGCTGGTGAGGGATGGTGCTTACAGAAAAATAGTTATATATTAATTTAACTGATATAATTAAATTCAGTATATTTTTACTATAATTTTTCTGTTGATACTGCTTTAAAAACGTATCATTTAAGAACTAATTACTATAGACAGTACAAGTATAAATCAGCTAAAAGTTGAAAAGAACTCAGTATGTGAGTCGGGTTAGTTGACTCGGGGTGGTGAGGCGAGAGGATGAAGGGCTTTTAGCTATGACAAAGGAATTTTTGTCGTATGAGCTAGAGAAGTAAAATTAAATAGGAAAATCATAGTTTACGATGTCATGACTATATATTAAGGTTGACCAAGAGGCTCGATGGTGGTGCTTACTAGAAGAACGAAGGAATAAGGGGTAGATGCATAGATTTGGGAGTAGGAGCAGCTTGATATAGTAAGTTCAACTATAGGCGACACTGACAAGCTCTTGGCTAAGAAGCTTTGGTGTAGGTCACTCTGTCATCGGATATGTATACTAGGTCAGCGGTAGCTGGTGAGGAAGTGATGAGCCAGCGTGTGGGGTATGAGAAATCTCGAGCTACAAGGGAATTTTTTTTAGCCCTACGGGCCCTCTGCTACTCAAATGCACTATAGGGACATTTTTCCTGACGTGGATTGCTCCGACTTCCCCGTGGTGAGTCAGAATTAAACCAAATTCTCAGTTGAGATTAGATCTCTCAAATAAGAAATGACATATACAAACAAGAATTTTTTTATTGTGATCAGTTGACCTTGCCTACATTTACCTTAGTATTAATCTACTCACGCTAACTTTACTCTCCCTCGGATTTCCATTTTTCCGGTGATCAGGTGAATAAATCAGCTCTCTCTCTCTCTCTCCCAGTCCTTAAACTTTTTAAATAGAATTACTACCAGACGCTGGCTCCCCGAACCCCCGATCAAATAGAATTGATACCAACGGCTCAGATCGCTCCACACCCTATACTATACGCCCTTCTCTCTTCCTGACTCTCCTTTGCTCCTCTGGACAACCATCCTTTCCTCTCATGGAGCCCGACGGCGCCCAAAACCCCCCTAACCCCGACCCCCCCATCTCCGCTTACTACCAGACGCGCGCCGAGCACCACGCCGTCGTCTCCAGCGACTGGCTCGCGCACGCCGCCGCCGTTGCTTCCCTCCCCTCCCCTACCGCCGATGCCGCCGCCGCCGCTCCTCTCCCCTCCCCAGGGAGCAACGGCGGCGGCGTGATCGAGGAGTTCAACTTCTGGCGCCGCAAGCCCGAGGCCGCGGAGGCGGTGGCCGCCATCATGGCGCTCGCCGCCGTCATCCGCTCCAGCAGGGCCACCACCATGATGGAGCTCGAGATCGAGCTCAAGAAGGCCTCCGACAAGCTCAAGGTCCCTAGCACTGTCCTTCCCCCTGTTCCCTGCTGCTCGCATGTTCTTGTCCCAAATGCCACAGTAGGATATATGTATTATTTGCAATCGACGTGATTTCTTGGGCAGTTCTTGCCTTCTTGGTGCTATTAGCTTAGTATTGCTTTGAACGCTCTAGGCGGTAACAATATTTCAACAACGTTCTGATGAAGGGTATGTAGGTTCTTGGATTAGTTTCCTGCGCTGTAGCTTTGCTCACCTTGAGGAACTTAGTTCAGACCTTCAGCTGTGTTGGTCCTAGTGTTTTAGCGGCATAATCTCACGTTTTCTGGAAGGAATGAATCTGTACTCGAGATGGGTGAAAACTGTTACGCTGAAAAGAAAAGGTTAAAGTGCTGTCAGTTTGTGCAAAATAGAGTTCAAATTTTGCTAGGGAACTTATGGAATTGCAGTTTCTAGCGCTTCTTATTGAGCTACCGTGCTCTAAATGCTTCCACTGACTTTGTTGTGTACAGCTGAATATTTGGTCTAGAAAAGCTAAACATTTTTTAAAAAACATTTACAAATACATAAAGGTGGTCATGTTGCATCTACTTTGTCTCTATGTAATATCTTCTAAATATTCACGGTTACCTGAACCTCAGAGTGGGTAAATGTAATTTCATTGAATCACCAACCTTACTGATTTCAAGTTCGAGTTGGTGCATATATATGCCTTCGCCATAGGTGTTACCTCCTATTTTTTACGGTCTTGCTTTGTTAGTTGCTTCTAGCGACATGTTTCCTCAAGTCATATTGGTTTTGAGTTTTGTTTTGATTGATCCTGTGTGATGTGGTATCGGGATTAATTGGTTATGCTGCTTCTGGCTGCTGTGCAGTTCTTTATGGCAGCCCTCATGTGTTTTTTGACCAAGGGAATTAACATTAAAAAACTCCTCTATGTTTCAGTCCTGGGACGCTACTTCCATTTCTCTGTCTGCTGCTTGTGATTTGTTCATGCGGTTTGTAACGAGAACCTCACATTTGGAGCATGAGAATTTTGATGCAGCAAAATCACGCCTAATTGAGCGAGGAGAAAAATTTGGAGAGATATCCTTAAAGGTTATCTAGGACTCATGATCTAGTTTTTTTAATATGAGAATTTGTGCTAACTTATTTCGTGGAACAATGTTTATGTAGGCTCGTAAGACAATTGCAATGCTCAGCCAGGATTTCATCTCAGATGGATGTACTATGCTGGTACATGGTTATTCCAGAGTGGTATTGGAAGTTTTGAAGCTAGCCGCATCAAATCGCAAACTCTTCCGGGTACTATGCACAGGTAAAGTGATCTAGGCACACATGCATTACATCTGTATTTTCAGTTGTGATCAAAGATGTAATAACCTTTTCCTACACAAATAGTTTGGCGATGGTGAACAGTATGTTCATTGCATGGAAGTACATTATAATGTGTTCAAACTCAATATTTTGTTGCATCCCAAATCTCAGTAGTCTTTTAGTCATGGTGATGGTGAACTTTATATTCATTGCATGAAAGTGCATTATAATGTGTTCAAACTTCAAACTCAAGATTCTTTTGTATTCCAGTAATACTATCATGATTGTTGGGCGTTATTTAGTTCTTTGTTGCATGAAATATGTACATTATGATGGACATATGCTTTAGCACTTTGCAATTCTATTGCAAATTAATAGTCCTTGTTTTGCTGTTTGCCTCCATGGCCAGCTATCACAATTACACTAGGCAGATGCCCACGCATTGCTGTGGGACTTTAGTCCCATGCTAACTTGCGTCTATGATTTATTCATAATCAGGTTGAATTGTATGGTTATTTTGATGACGTGGCCATATGGCATTATTTCGATGATGTGGCCATATGGCATTCTTGCATTTGGGATCAATATGTATAATATGAAGCAGCCGTGTGCCCATCTATTACTCTATTAGTACTTGCAAAGCACACATTAACCCTTGTAATTTGTAATGTTTGTTTATTATTTTATCCAATTGCAGAGGGCAGACCAGACAGAACTGGTTTACGAATGTCAAATGAACTTGCAGCATTAGGCATCCCTGTGAAGGTGCTAATTGATTCAGCTGTTGCTTATTCCATGGATGAAGTTGACATGGTATTTGTTGGTGCTGATGGGGTTGTTGAAAGTGGAGGAATAATCAATATGATGGGCACCTATCAGATAGCTCTTGTGGCTCATAGTATGAATAAACCTGTTTACGTGGCAGCCGAAAGTTACAAGGTACTGCGTGCTATGATACTGTACTTAACAATATTTCTTTGCTCATGTTGTTGATCTGCAAGCTCTTTGGCTACTTTTGGAAGTAGAAATAAATAAAATGGTACTTAGAAATGAAATGTCCCCCAAAAAGTCTAATCTTTTTAAGAATATTTAAGATCGGCAATAGCTTGAAAGCATGTTCTATGGCGTGTGTTACTTGATATTTGCCATGAACCCTTAAATTGGTCAGTCATGCACCCAGGCGGAATAAATTAAGGGAAATGACTTTGGAAATGAATATCGTGTTAAACTCATCCACCATACCTTGTGACTGACTAGTTGCACGAGTCATTCATCACAGTTCTCACATGATAGGGATTGAATGATCATTAATCATTATATCCTAGCAGGGGTTATTTTATAGCAGCAGATATAAATTCCAGTTATTAGCCTGTTGCATATTGTGTTGATGAAACATTCTAAGTGGTGACTACATGAACGATTAGTTCCTGAATGTACAGACAAGTTTATATGTATCATGGTGTATTTTGATTGGCATCCTAACATGAATTTAGGCCATGATGCCCACTTCTTTATATGTATATTTTTGGCCTGCTTACTTTTTGTGTGCAATCAGTCTTTGATGGCATTGCATATGGTTGTGTTACTTCTGTTGTAGTTTGCTCGTCTATATCCCTTGGACCAGAAGGACATGACACCAGCTCGCCGACCAATAGATTTTGGAGTCCCGATACCGGCTGGTGTGGAAGTCGAGACCTCAGCAAGGGACTACACCCCTCCTCAGTATCTCACGCTTCTTCTGACCGATCTTGGCGTTCTGACACCATCTGTTGTGAGCGATGAGCTCATCCAATTGTACCTATGATCGATCACTGCTACGGAGTATGTTGTTCAGATGGGATGTAATGTACTGCAGCTGAATCAAGGGTTTTGCCTGTCATTTTTCACTATGTTGTATTGCCTTTTACGCTACTGATGCAATGTTTGGATGGATTCTTAAAAAGGTTATGCGAGAGAAGATAATCCAGTTTTTTTTTCTGAGCATGTTTCTGAAGTATAGCAAATCAGCAATCATTTTGGTGTTGATTGCGAAGGTAGTCATGAGTGACATCTTGCAACTTTTTCTCTCCTGTCATGGATTTGAGTTTGTTTAAACTGACCCTGTGTGTTTCGAATTTCTCAAGTGGGTCTCTTCTTTTTAGCTTCTAGTTTTTCTATAGTATCTAACTTTCAAATAAAGTGTTTTTATTAAAACGAGGTTTACAAATTGATTATAATATATACTATAACAGTTGATTGTATGTAACGACTTCTTTTATATTGGTTAAAATCATACATGAATTTTTATTACTCTTATTTTCTTACAAACAGTCTAAAAACAATAAACAAAAAAAAGGCCATTGTAGTACTGTACCTACCTCTGCTTATACGCAATACTGTAAACATCACTTCATGTTGATAAGTCTTATCCTCAATACAATGTGACGTTGGAATACGCAATAAATCTGCACGTGTAAAAATATGATAACGTACGCTGAGAAAACAAGGATCAGCAAAACTGGAACAGCTATAGATATGATCAACCATATGTTCATAGTAGTATGCATATAACTTATTACTCGGAACGACACAATGAGATCGATTGATTGCTTGCTGCAGGTGTTACACTATGGCCAGCCATTAGCAGGTGGTTCCTGTACAGAAGGGTCTGCATCAAATCCAAGCATCTGGCACTGAGGATGCAAAGAGCAGACCGGAGATAGATGTCGGAGCATTGGAAGAGAGCGCTTTCAGGCCTTAACATCTGTGACGCCTTCGGATGATATCTGAAACCTTGCTTCAGCTTCAGCCAGACAGGGAGAGCTTACTACTTTACAGATTCGCTCCTCCCCTCTTCCCTTGCGAAGGAAAAGCCTGATATGCAACATCAACACATTGAAGAAAATGAGGAATTGAACAGAAGCAGCGGTAGAGAGATGTCAGGTTACTCGATAAAGCACCTCGTTGTGGAAGCATGAGCCATGATGTTCCCACCAACGGGTTTGATCTGTGGCCCAGCAAACAATGCAGCGCCATCCACTTGGGCCACCACTTGATTAGTGATTACCACTGCCACTCCAAACTAGATCGAGCAAAAAAAGTAAAAATGTCAAATGAGTATACCAAATATGCATGAGACCATACCAAATATCCATGAGACCAAAATCTTCCTGCCACACTTAGTCAGCTAATCGTGTATCATACAGCAAAACAAAGTAGCAGCACTACTATATTCTTCTGTACTTTTGTTCTAATAATGCTTGTACGATCAAATGTAAGAAATAGTAAAGAAACACGATTTCATGAATCATGATTCATCAGTGGTCAAAGGAAAAAAAACTACCTCATCCGCTAACTTCTGAAGGCTCCTGAGAAATTTAGCCAGATGCATTTGCCTTGCTGATAGCTCCCCTCTACCAGAGAAATCAGTTCTGTATAGGGCTGTGGCACTATCTACAATCATAACAGCAAACCTGCAGAAATAGAGCTCCAGTTCAGCAACACTGGGGAACATTATAGTTCAATAATTTTAATGTTAAGAATTGAGAAATAACCACAAGGTGACATCAAATCAGGATCTAAGTGGCTTTATAACAGCAGGTAGTACAATAAGTTCCAGCTTATAACTATGGTACCTAATGTCTAGGCATTGTCAATTGCTACAATAGCATTATCATAACAAAAAATATTTCCACCTTGGACCACTACTTTACTAGGATCGTTATCTAAAGCAAATGTAATATTAACTCTGAAAGATATGTTCTATCATTCTGCACGGTGATGAATTTTAAAAGGTTTTAGTAAGGAAAATAGCATTTGGTGCCCCAATAAAATTAGCAGCAAAGCACAGACAACAAGTCAAGGCAACACGTGAGGACAACCTGGACCCCAATATCCCAAGTAATGATAATAAGATGGATCACGAATATCTCTTTCTAGTGCCCACCTGGAAACATCGTTGAAATTTCTCTAATTTCCTACTTAGTGTTGATAGCTGCTTACTTATTGGTAAAACTAAGCAACTAGTAACCATTTTAAACATCATTCCCACCTCATTCTAACCACACCTCCCAATCTCCAAGCAAATCCAATGAAGGTAAGTGGGACAAGATAATTAGTTTAATCAGGTACTATGTTTTTAGCAATTCACAGTTTTCTCACTACTAAATCATATATTTCAGAGAATAGAGACCAAATTATATGATTTAACTCACCTTGTCTCCACCATCATGGAAGCTGCTTCCAGCAAAAGTCTTGATTGATGATCAGTATTATATGCTCTGGCATAAGCTACATTCTCCAGTACATCAGCACCATTCAAGCCAAACCTAAAATTCAGAATTATCTTGTTTAGCAGTTCAATCAACCTCCATATAGTAGAAAAATAAATAATAATTTTAACTGCCACATCACCTATCTGCTATCTGGAGTAGTCTTTGCGGCCTGAATGTGCCCTCTGCATCAATATACAGAGCCTTTCCTTCGCCACCACCTTGGTCCAATGGGAGCTGCATAAATCAGTACCATATTTACCGAGCTTGAAAAGAATTAGATAACAAATGAGAGAAGGGGGAAGTGAAGATAGTTTCCATACAGCCAACACCCAACAGTACATAAAGTGCTGGTTAAGAAAAAAAATGTAGGCATTCTTTCAATATGGAAACGATGAGATTATTTGAGCATATCATTCTAGAAATTATGCTAGCATTAAGGCAGTAATATCATAACTCAAAATTGACATTTCAACAGTATACCTGACATGTGACACAGAGAGTGTGGCACAACTGAGTCTTCCCAGAGCGAAATTCACCATAAATCTCTGTGATAGACCCTGTTTCTACTCCTCCTGTAAAAAATTTAAAACATAATTACATTGTATGTTATCATTTAAATGATATCACAACTGTAACTTTTAGGCAGATAGAAAAGAATGAAAGGCAGAAAAAATTACCCTCCAAGATTTTATCAAGCTCTCTTGATCCAGTTGTAACTTGGATAATCTCGAGCCTCTGTGCATGAAGTTGGCTGGCACTTGTAAATCCCAGTGGAACCAATTTCGAAGCTGCCAGATGTTTGTAAACATTTAGGAAATTTTACATATAGAAAATTTGTTTTTATACAAGAAGTAATTCAAACTATGGTCGCTAATCCCTACAATGGAAGCGCCGAAACACACAATTACTTGCCTGCTTCGACTATCTTATCGACTTTGGCTTCACTAATCCCTTTAATTTGCAAAAGATCTTTCCTTGGAGAGTAAGCTACAGACTCCACTGTGCAGAGACCAGCATCTTTGAGCTTTTTCACATCAAGTGCAGCTATTCCAGATGCCTTCACAGGAAATTTCACAAGAATTTTAGTTATAATTCAGACCAACATCTGGGATTATTTTCTGAGAAGAAGATCCCTCTATTCCCATTAAGAAAACAGACTTCATCCAATTCAACAGCCTACTCATCATGTTCTGCAAAGGAAGGTAACCGTGCACCCCATGGCCATAAGAGAAACTTTTTCCTTCAGGAACTAGCAGTCTAGCACTATGAATTTTCGACACCTAGTACAGAAAAAAATAAGTTTCATATAGGAGCTAACAAGGTTCAAAAGAACTGAGATACAATTTCTTAACAGCCTTGGCTGCTGCATACATGTGACTTAGGAGCTAGAAGAATATTTTCGGAGTAGTGCTTCTATGCTTTTTTCTTCAATAAAAGTAGCATTAATCTTAAAGGTGAACATCTATCAACCATTCATTGTGCAATAAAAATTATACAAATCATTTTTTAGGAAAGCATATAAGCACCTCTCATACTTTCGACAATTTGTACTGATTTTCTGCATTACTTGATGAAATTACAACAACACACAATTGAATCATATGTGCATTTTTCTCTCAGAAAGACTGTATGTGCATCTGTAGTACATACATTTTAGTTGTGATGGATCATAAGAGTTCAAAAAATAAAATACAAGTTCCTCAATTTGCACACAACTTATACAAGAAAGCGGTACATGTGCAACATTTCAGACTTCAAATAACTGGTGGTGCATGAAAGATGAGGTTACATAAAGCGGGCCAAGAAATTAGGGTTCGATGACCAAGGACCCGGCGGAAGCACCAAAATTAGAGGCCGGGGAACATCTCCATTCAGTAAATATTTGTGAAATTCCCGAGCAGAAAATAATCGGGAGCTTGGGGAGTTTGAGGCAAGAACTCTGCATACATACCCGAAAGGAACTCTAAAACTGGGATAAACACACCTCAATGCGACCCCAAATGGACCGAAATGTGGACTAAATCCTCGAATTCACGCGGTTTCGAGGGCAAGAACCTAAGGTTTTACGGCCAAGGCCTATCAAATCAAACACAGATGAAAAAGAAAGAATTGTGAGGCAAAATTGGCGGGAGGCCATCCCATTCCGCCACGAGGAAAAGAGCGAAACATCCAAGAAATGCCCGTTCTTGACGCCATTCGCGGGGGCGGAGGAGCGGTTCGAGAGAGAGATGGGTACGGATCCAATCGGACCTGGAGCTCCTCGATGGGGAAGGGCCCGTGCTCCCCGGCCGCCGCCTTCTGGTGCGCCGCCGCCGCCGCCGCCATGGGGGCCACTTGCAGCGACAGACGCAGAGATAAAGGAGGTGGGTTTTGGGTTCAAAGCGAACTGGAAGGCGCCAAACCTCCTTTTATTGTTGGTCACCCTTTCCTTCTCGCGGAAGACACCACACAATTATTGTTTTTAGACATATATTCTCATTGTTATAGTATATATTATAATCGATTAGTATATATTATAGTATATATTTACCACCTACTCCGTACGCCTCCCCCTTCCTCAGCAAATCCCCCTTGTAGCTATGCCCACCACCTACTTGATGAAACGCCTCACCACAGTCACCATCACATCTCCACATGCCTCCTCCGCCTCGGCCAATGCCGCACACCTCAACCACCTCCTCTTATCTTCCTGCGCCTTCGCCTTCCCATCTTGCCGGTGCCTCCACAAGCATCGGGGTCCATGGCACGGCACAGGAGTTAAGGCGATGATGGTGCTACATAAGGCTTCATGAATGGCGGCCCATCTGTGCTTGGAGGCTTCGTCGGCTCGTCCACACCTTCTATTCCACACGGTTTTGGAGGCCACTGAGCTCCACGGCCAAAATCAGAGCCGTTGTGGCGTAGGTCACGAAGGTACTGGGTGGTGGGAGGCGAGCTACATGGAGGCATATTAGGGGGCGTTTGGTTCAAGGATGGAACCATTCTATCCCGGACAAGGCATCATCTCCTTGTGTTGGTTCAGTGAATGGAACCATTCCATTCCATCCCAAATGAGATGGTTCCACTTAGTTGGTTTAGTTGAGAATATTTTGTCCAGATGCTGTATTGCGTTGTCCGATCAAATCGAGTGAACCACATCGTCTCGGATGGGATCATTCTATCTAACTTGGTACTGCGAACCAAACACCCCCTTAAGCGGCACAATGCTTAAGAGTGCAAAGGGCCATGGTGAGCTTGACAGTGACTACGGCAAATCCGCAATGGCACCTCCTTGAGCTAGCCAACAATGAGCGGACCTGCCGTTGTTCCCCTTTTCTAGCTTTCTCAACACCTATAAACAAGTAACAATTCAACATCTCTAGTGAGTGAATCGGGCACAACAGAGAAGAAAGATAACAAGAGAGAAGGAAAAGGAGGGAGGAATAAACAGATGGGGCTGCCACCTGGGGCCATGTGTCCATGTATAATATTTTTCTTCTTCCACTAATTGGGATGACTAGTGATGTGGCCACCAACATGGCGAACCATCCATAAAACCAGTCGAGGGGATGAAAAGTGAATGATTTTAATAATTAGATGATCCAATAGGTTTGAAGTTGAAGGTTGTTTTTTAGACTCGACAATAGTAAGATTGGAAAATAGTTTCTTTCTATTATTTTTTATGATTATCATGGGTATTTTGCCTTTTTTTTGCTCACAAGATAAAGGCAAGAGTAGCTAGTCTGCGAATAGTGGTACAATCGGAGTGGATACGAACGGATATCGCTCATCCTGTATCCTGTTCCGTATTTTTTCTCAGAGTCGGAGTCAGACACGGATAATATCGGATACCCATTTCTCCATTCCATTTCTGTTCCACAAGCCTTCGGACGGTCGGTCGAATGAAAATTATTCGCTTCTTTTACAACTCTATACATGACATTGGACTGTAGGGGTGCAATGGAGTGAACACAGAGACTAATCATCAAGATGTCGAAGGAAGAACACTCAATATTCTGTACCTATTTAGATATGACAATCCACCTATATGTTATCTTATTCCTGAGTGAAGTCACAACAAACTTTCTCGTGTCACCTGACATACGAATATATATGGACGGATATCACTCATCCCATATCCTATTCCGTATTTTTTTCTCGAAATTGGAGTCAGACATAGATAGTGTTAGATACCTATCTACCCCTTTCATATTCACGTCACGAGTCTTTGATCGGTCAGACGGACAGAAATTATCCACTCCGTTTGCACCTCTATCTATGAGCCCGTGCTAGATTACAATACCGCAAGCCATCCATCAAGCGCATATCCATGTTACAACTTCACAACAGAAAATGTTAAAAATAAAAGCAAACCGCAAGCCATTAATCAAACACATCGGGTTGACCTCAAAGTTGATATCTCCCATCCTATGTCTCTAGCAAGGATATGAATTTGAGAGGTAATTTATCAGCCTTCTCTCTGTCTTGATAGTAAAGCATTATAAACTCTTAAGGTAGTATACAATCAGCTCGGTTCCCTCTGAGCACTACACGTCTACATCCATGCACCAATAAATTACACTCCCTAGGGTAGTACTCCACATGGGGCCGCTCTAAGTACTTTTAGCTTCAGACTAAAATTATACTGTAACGATGTTAATTTTTTCTAAGTTATTCAAATAAATAAATAAGAAAAAAATAAAAAAAAACACTGATATATCATCACAGACAATATAAAAGAACTAGGAAAAAAGTAAAAAAAAACCAAAGTCAAGAAGTCGATACATTTCAAATGACTTTTAACTTCTAGAAACTAAAAGCCAGAAGTTGAAGGCTTTTAAGCCGTTTAGAGCAGAGCCCTGGCTATGTAAGCTGGGAATAGTTTCTCATATTTTGCTCCAATCTTTAGCACCTAGTTCTTCCTCCTGGATTAGACCAACCAAATACTACATAGAGTTAAATCCTCCAACAACCAATGCCATCTCTCCCGACTCCCTCACTGACTGATGGGCCTATTCCTCTTTTTTTTTCCTGGATCGAGAGTACATGCCTCGAATCCACGAAAAATTTTGGGACTGTTGTTTTCAGTTTATGACTTATAATTTATGATTTTTTAAACAAATAAATAGGATAGCTTCTTCACCATGATTTCAAAGCGGTTTATTATGATAGCCTTTTAAAATCGACTTATCGATGTTCAGTTCATTTACATGAGTGCTTACATTAGAACCAAAAGTTATAAACCGCACCTATAAGCCACAGCCTAAAAAAACATATTCGAAGATCTCAAAAATGCTCTTAGCTTCGGTTTTTTTAGTAACGCTGCGCATGCCCTAAAATTCAAAAGTACAAGCTCTTTAACTCACACAAGATAGTTCCCACCGACACTATTTCTAGAGAAGAACTGTAATTTTCAAGCACCATGCACATAAAATGGAACAAGCATATTAGTATGGGGAAAATCCATAGCCCCCTACCCACCCAAAAGATCGTTCGGTTGCCTTTTCAATTTGTCACACATATCTCATTTTCGTTTACTTTGTTCATGTAAGTTAAGGTTAAATATTCCTCCAAGACACACATTAACACTATTTATTGTGGAACCCATAGGTCATAGGTTCAAATCTTGGACAGCCAAATTGGAAAATCTATGCAAATACTGCACCCAACATGTGGTTAGTGAGAATAAAACTCTGATCATCAGCAAGAGACACAAGGTACACACCGCGAGGCTATGTTACGGCTGGCAACACTTTCTTTAATTATTAGAGTGATTTTAATACATGCTATCAAATAATTGAAACAAGCATTGAAATCATTGAAAAAAGTATTGCCATAACTCAAACAAGTGATAAATATAACATAAACCTGGCCCCGCTCATTTCGGCTTGACCTTTTGGCTTATGACTTATTTTGCACTATTCATAAATTCGTCTTTTTCTGTACTTTTGGTTTTTTGAGCTTTTTTGTCGGTTCTTTTTTCTCGTATTTGTTTGCATTATACGTGATGGGCTAATATATTTTTTCTATTTTTAATTTTTTAAATTTAATTATGCTAAATAAGGCTCCATCAGCTACAGTGCTTTTCAACCAAAAACCATTCAAAATAAGCTCTTCTGAGCAGGGCCTAATCTATACTCCAATCCCCATGTACAATTAAATATCAATTAAATTTCAATCCAGACTATCACCTTAGACGTAACTCATATTCCAAAGTGTTGTGACTTTTAACTAAAATAGCATTGTAGTATCTGTTAGTTTTTTCTGAGTCATTCAACTAAAGGAAAATGAAAAAAGATAGAAAAATAAAAAGCACCATTATATGAAAAAACAAAAAAGAGAATGGATTAAAAAAAGCCACGTCAAGAAACTAACACATTTCAAATAGCTTTTGCCTTCTGAAAGCTAGTAGCCAAAAACCACCTCTATTATTATAAATAAGGATTTGACTACGGACTGCACATGCATGCTATAGTCTGATCAAACACACACCATCCAATTTCTATATATAGCTATGTGCACCACTTCAACACACCAATTTTCACATAGGACATATGCACCATTGATAGTTAACTTATGTGCTTGCAATTCCATATGGGCCCACTTCTTTGGCTATACGCACCCTCCTCTTTGCACATGAATCCTTGAAGAGAGTAAAAATCAACATGAATTTGAAAGCAATTGACTATAAATTTGCAAAGCAAGTTTGTATAAACATGGAAGCAAAACGAGTGTAATTTTGCAATAAATTTTAAAATAAATTTCAAATCAAATTAGTGCAGATATTAAGAAAATCAAGATAGTATGTCAAAATAAAATCAACAAAAATTCTAAACCAATTATTATAGATTTAAAGCATGTCAATATAAATTTGGGAGCAAATTGTGAAACCTCAAATGCAAATTTTGTATGGAAATTTCAAATTAGTTTAACTTTAGGAGATGTGTCAGTATAAATTTGAAAGCAAATTGGTATAAATTTGAAAGCAAGTTGTGGCAAACATGGAAGCAATCTGAGCATAATTTGCAAGAAAAATTATAAATAAAATATAAAATCAAATTTGTGTAACCTCAGTATAACTTTGAAAGAAATTTATTATAAATTCGAAAGCAAAATCGGGATAAAAATGGAAGAAAAAATGAGCTTAGTCTGCTAGCAAAATTACAAATAAAATATAAGAATCCAATTTGTGTAAGTCAGCATAAATTAGAAACAATTGAATATAGGTTTGAAAGTAAGTTAGGATAACACATGGAAGAAAAATGATCATAATTTGCAAGAAAACTATAAATAAAATATAAAAATGAATTTGTGTAAATATGAAGCAAGTCGGGATAATTTTGTTGAAAAAAGTAAAAGTCAAACCCAATTATTACAAATTTAGAAGAAGATCAATATATTTTTTGGAACTAAGTATGCTGCATAAAACTTTGGGAGCAAAATTGAGAATAATTTGGGAGCATAATAATTTGAAAGATCAATATAATTGTTCCATTTGTTATTAGAACTAGCGTGCATTATGGGTGTGTGGGTTGGTTGTTCTCTCTAATCATGTATACATAATAATCTGCTATGCAACAAAAGAAAGCTTCACGTGACTCTATGGCCACGCAGACAACTTGGATTGGCTTACTTCAATCCAACTGCTCCTGACACTGTGTGGACGATCACACAAACGTGCGCATGCGCAGAATGAGGGATTTGCGTATAAAGAAATAAATTTATTGTTAACATGACCATTGCATGCCTAGATTAGAGATGATTTCGCATGGAGAATTGGAGGTCCACTAACCACTTAATCAGCGAAGGGCTTCAGTACGTAGAGTACATTTTTGCAAATAACTTTGAAGCAAAATATTTTGGCATAAATATAGGTGATTTACTTTTTGGTACACAAATATATACATGTATTTTCTGCAATTTATTATTTCTCAATAATTGGATTCTATGGTTAGATGTGTCGGACCCAAATTTGCAATTCACAATTCTCTGTGATTCCATCATACTATTTCTTGGATTAGTAGATAGTGCATACACACACACATATACATATCACAAAAGTAGAACTAATAAAATAGTGGACTTAAACTTGTGTTGATCAGGCTGAAACCTTTAAAAAAACAATAGTAGAAATGGAAACATCACGTGGGTGAAACCATCAGGATATGTCCACAGACAATCAGCTGGGGTCATGACCTAGCCTTGGCCTTTTCATCTTTTAGTCTTATCAACAACTTTAAACGATTGTATGGCTTGTCTTTCTCATTCTTACTTATTGAATGATAGTAATTGAATAACAGTGAGTACAAAGATACTCAATAAGTCACCATACAAAATACAATTATAATATATGCGAGACTGAACAAAGGGATGCTTGAAGTTATTTTATTTGTAGAAGCCACATTTGAAATAGAATAAGTAGAAAACCTAAGACTTAACATTTTAATTAAATTATATTTTTAAAGAATGTAAAAGTATGCAATAATAATAGCAGTGTAGATTGCATCCACTTATTATAAATCATGATTCTACCCACCATATGCTATTTTTGTTACTAGAGTTTTATCTACCCATTATATTTACTGGGTTCTATCCACCCAAGAGAAATCAAAGTCAGGGTTCTCATCTCAATCACTAAGATTTTTTTTGTAAAATAGACACTAACTCGAGTTAGTTTCCATGCCCGCCCTTGACTATGGGTATGGCTGTTCAAATAATTTTCACTCTGCAGTGGTCACACACTTTACCTACAAGACATGCCCAACTTATTTCGTCGCAACACCACCTTTGTCATGAAGCTTAGATGATCACCACAAGGCCTTTACAATGTATTTTCCCAATATGATTATACCTGTTAAGGTTTTCACCACCATGAGGTTCTATCTACCCCAGAGCCCCCCTCTTGCGTCGCACGGAGGCTTTTGTCCAGCACTCATATGTGTTTCACCGGATGACACATCCAGCGTTGGGCCAATAAAAATTAATTGGCCAGGTTGTACCTATTATAGACTTGTGGTTACACTGCTTTATCTTGGGAGGTCCACACAAGATTTAGTTCTTAGGATTATCTAGGCGGTTCTGCCACAAATCATACTCTCGTGCTCCAACTACACCAATCCCACTTACCATTCACCCAGGTATGAAGCAAGTTTAGAGTTTTGGGGTCCAAAATATCCTTTTAGTTCAAATACCAGTCACTTCCCTCTAGTGGCTGCTCAAACCAAGTTTTCATATTTGAAATGATGTTGGGCAATTTAATGCTCACATGTATTTAGCAAGGCTAAGCATGGTGTTTAGATACAGACTTATCAATTAGTATGTATACCATTAATTCTAGGGTGACAGGTATATATCCAAAGCCAAGGAATGGAATTCACTAGCACCTTTAATTAATAAGGCGTTAACTACTAGTTAGCATCAATATAATTTGCTTAATAAAATAAGCATGCAATTTAATAGTTTAACACAATATACTTTGCAATATGCTAAAAGTGATAACTTGCCTTACTCAATTTACTGCGGCCTTAATCTTGCTCAAAACCTTCTCAATCAATGGTCTTGAAACTCTTTGGTAATTGCCTCGATCTTGATTTCGCTCAATCTATTGCTTCTTCGAGACTCCAAATTCTAGTTACGTGACAAACAACCAAATCTAAATAGATCCAAATAACTCAAAAATTCAAATAAATTTGAATGGACTCAATTAAATTTTATTATAATTAAGTTGGTGACATGAGATAAGGTTTAGTGGGTGCAGGATGTAGATGGGGTTCAAACAAAGTTTAAACAAAAGGGAAATGACATAGAGGAAATATGTCGAGAAGAACATTAAGGAAGGATCAATGAGGATGAATGACTATTTACGGGAATGTTCCACTCCAGATTTTAAGGTTGTTAGGCATAACTGACCAGAGGATACTATTGCTTAAACCTAACTTAATGACTTTTTTTATTATTTTCTTATTTATTAAGAAAGTTTCATTAGTTAGGTAAGACCTACAGACAAATACGAGGATCTACATGGTATACTGGGTAGTATTACCAAATATTATTATCTAAGGATTATGGTGCGGGTTCAACACACGATGTGTATAATTTTAATTTATTGTATTAATATTAGATTTTACATTTCTGGGAAGTTCATGATGTATTATTATTTGAGGTTTAATTGCCAATTAATCAAATGACTAATTTAATAATGAACTAAAATGTGTGTGTGTGTTGGGGGGGGGTTATCTATTTGATTAATTTCTATGATGTTTTATATGGAAGGTGCATCTAAGTGGCTGACAGTTATACCCCTAGTTGGTAATTGGCAGCTAACTTTAGTTAGGACACTAAGTACTCATAAACCACGGTTGATAATTAATTAATCCTAGGGTTTACGTACTTCTAGACAAAATGTAAAATCTTAATGGAGTTGCATTTTAACATGACTCCCTTTTTAAAGTAGCGCTTTGAATTAAATGCTGTTGATACTCTAATTATCCTTTATTATCATTTAACACTACTTGTCTTTGATTTATGTTCTAATTACATGGCTATGACACCTATTTTTACTATATTGCGAGTTGACAATGTTGCACGGGCGCAGAGAGGGAAAAGGGGTGGTAGCGTTGGAGAGGTAGAGGGAGGAAAGGGTGGCACACACGAGTAGGAGAGTGGTTAGGGGAACTCACCAGTGCAAAAGATGAGGGCAGAGGTGAACCAAGGCAAGCTAGCGACGGTACTTGAGGCGGCGCGGTGAGGCTCACAGTGGCGGCAGTGGTTTTCAGTTGGAATAGAGGAAGACGATGGCGTGGCGAGCTCCTATGCCCGAATCACCAAATTGAATGAGAGGAAACACAATAGAAGGGGTGGAACATGGTGTGATGTGAATGGTTTTAAGCGTTGCTCACCGGAATGGCTGGACCGACGAAGGAAAGTGGTGGCTGGAGTGACGGGAGTTGGGTGCTACTCGGTTGAGCTGCACGCCGAGGAATGGAAGGAGTGGGCAAAAGTGAGGAGCGAGTAGAGGGGATGGACGACTTAAATAGCTGGGGCAGGCGGTAGTGGCACTGGGCTCATCGACCAAGTAGTAGTTCATGACATGGGTGCGACGTGGTGAGACGACTATGATAGAAGCGGTTGACAGCAGCGACGACGTGGGCGATACGACGGGCGTGTGTGGGCACAGGCGTAGGGGTGACGCGGGAGTAGGTGTGGGAGCAATTGGCAGCAGGGCATGGGTAGGTGTAGGAGCAATTACCAGCAGGGCATGGGTAGGTACGGGAGCAATTGGCAGTAGGGCATGGGCGCATGACATGATGATGCGACAGGTCGCTGTGTGTGCACTGACACAACTAGCGTGGCACATCATAGTGCATCGCGAGCATGCACGGTGTGGGCATGACAGACCCAGGTCGGGCATGCTCGTGTGCATGGCACAATGCAAGCAGCGAGGCGACACAGTGCATGGTGCGTGGCAGCATGGCCATAATGCCAGCAATGATGGGGTGGAACCAACAGCGACAGAGGCACAAGCGCGGTCGGGTGTGCAGCTAGGCTAGGCTGTGGCCAGAGTAGTAAGGGAGGAGAGAGAGGAAGATGAATGACTGTGGCTAGGGCAATTGGACCTGGAGTCAGGCTGGGGGAATGGAATAAAAAAGGAGAAAAGGGATTGCCAGCCTAGATTAAATTTTTTGTTTTTGTTTTTGTTTTTTATTTGAATTTGGATTTTGGTTTTGGTTTTGAATTTGAATTCAAATTTGAATTTCATTCTTCTCATTTCTTCCAATTACTCATCCTTTTATTATTATTACTATTTTTTATATTTATTGTGTATTACTCCTTGTATTACTTTGCATAACACAAATTTTAGAAAAGCCCAAGTAAATTCTAGAAAATCCGAATGTGAACAAAATGCATTAAAAATCTTTAAAAATTTTATATTTTTAAACATCCAATTTTTGAGATGTTACAAGACGTCAAATGGTCATATCTGTAATTTTACCTAATCCTAGGTGCATAAGAGAATCCTTCCCCAAGATAGAGACCTGTCCAAACTTGCGGCCCGACATAGTCCTAGCTTAGCATCGTCTATTTGGCCCTGCTAACTAAATGGGCCATGTTGTGCTAGGCGTCGGGCTTAGCCTCAGACCCAAGCATAGCCCGTGCCTAGCCGCCTAAGCACGCTTAGCTCGATGAGCCGGTATTAGGCCTGTTTAGCCCTTTTCATGCTAAAAAATTTGGAAAATTACAAAAATGTGTAGAATTCAAAAATACAAATTAAAATTTATAAAAAAGATTCTATACCATAAAATTAAAAGATCTTTTTTGAAAATTTCAAACTTCCAATAGCTATAAACTGCTAGAAAATTTAAAATTTGAGTTGTCACCGTGCCTAAATAGGTTAAACCGGCCATGCTGTGCCTAAATAGAGCACGTCCTTTTCTTGTGCATGCCGTGCTAGACCGCCTACTGGGCAGCGATGCTGACCCAAGCATGGCACAGCCTATTGGGCTAGGTCGGCATGAGCCTTTTAGCTTATGGGCCATTCCATATCTAGGCTGGACCAATAGTGCCATTACTCGGTCAACCCACCGCATGGTCCATTTAGCCAGTTCTACCTAGGGCTATAGATGGGCTGAGCTCGATAGAAGCTCGGCTTGACAAAGCTTGTCTAGGCTCCGTAAGACATGATTTCATGTTTTCATCAAGAAAAATTCATTCTCACATCACAAGGACAGTTGGACAGGGCAGTCACAAAACATTAGAACAAATTGAATGCTGCAGCAGCAGCTTTTATATGTAACAATGTTCAATAAGAAAATGGAAGTGATCATAACATAACAGGTTTATCTTAGTTCGTAGGATCAATATGACAGAAAGTATATAATAGGAATACACACGGTAACACAAATGACAGATCACAAGTTCACAATATAATAACCATCAGTACAAGTCCACAACATAATAACCATCAGTCCATGACATCCTAAAATTTTTTTAATGGGGGCAAGCATGCCTTAAATAGGTAGACAAAATACATGACATCACATAGGTTCACTTGTACATTCTACTGACTATTAGCCAAAAGGTGCTTCATCTTCATCCAATAACCACAAAATGCTTTCAATGTTGGCAATGAAAGAAATGTAGTTAGTGGTGCATAAAAATGTGAGATTTCAGAAAATTGAATGTATATATTGCTTATATATGTAACAAACTAGTATGCATTATAATCAAATACATCAAAAAATCACTGTTGATGTTCTATTATTCAGGTTTAGCACTTAGCAGTGTCAGTGTGTTATATGCCTTACAATGTGTTATCCTAAGTTGTTGAGTGGTGCATGTTCTGTTGCGTGTATGAAATCACTTGGTAAGAGTGTTTTCCTTAGTTCTTGAGTGGTGCATGTTCTGTTGTGTGTATGAGCATATAAAAGCTTCACACTTGATATCCAGAGAATTGATCCTCCCGGTCTAACTGGAAGCATGAGACCTAACTGGTCAATTTGAAATTGATATACTATTCATGCTACAATGTTATGTTGAATGGTGAAATTAGGCATTTTTTTAAAGAATAAGGCCTTACTCACTAGGCAAATATTTCTGCACAAAATGAATAACAAGGTATACTAATACTCACGACTGAACATAATTTGATATCACAACAAAGTGCTTGCGCTGTCCAACAATCCAGTAAGCAACAGGGGAATTAGAGACTGACTTCTGTGCATGTAAGATCCCGTTTGGAATTTACGACATTATTTGCTTCAAAAGAGACTGACCAAACATAAAAGTGCAATGTTTCAAAATGACAAACATCTCTGAGCACCCAATTCTCATTGGTAAAATTACAACACTATGAAGTATTGAGTATTGACTTGAGAATGCTCTCCAATTTATACCTCTTGTAAATAACTACACATGATAATGAATATTATAACCACTTGGCAACTTCATCTAACAGCACAAGACTGACTGAAGTTTTGTTCATCACATTGGGCATCACACTAGGCTGGTAGATGTCATTAAGTCATTAATCTAATAGATAAGAAAAGCATACCTGATAAACAAGACATAATCACTAATTGCTACCCACAATCAAAAGTTCTTTCGGAGTATCGATTGATGACAACAGAATGGAATTAGCATCATCCTCTTATGTAAGAACATAATGTAAACAAGGATTAGATCAAGACTTCAATTATTTGGTTTAAAAAATAGCAACATCCATAAACTTACCAAATTCGTTGGTTTGTGGGGGCTTCATCTAATCCAACTAGATGCACACACCAAAGATTACACTGTTGATGGGAGTAAAGAGCTACGATAGTCATCAATCTTCTTAATATCCTTAAAACCCTTCTTCAGTACTTCCTTTTCAAATTCATAGAGCTTCATGCATTCTTTTCTAATAGTGACTCTAGATAGCCTTTTGTATGCAGGATTTAGTGATTTCAGCAAAACATTAAACCACATATACTCCATAATACAGAATGGTAGCTCATGAACAATGATCATTTTGCAAATAAGTTCATCAATTCTTGCAGGATCATAATAACCAGGGGCAGCAACATAAGGAGTTTCAGTATCAATGTCACCTTCCTCAGTGCTAAGAAAATTGATGGTCATTTGCTGCTTGCATTTCTGCTGAAGCTTGTAATAATCACATTGCTCAAGATGCATGTTAAAACGTGATGTAGTACCACTGCTTCTTTGTTAGCAAAGCTCCATACGCCTTGCACTTTACCTTGTTTTTCGTCTCTCCCCTTTTTTCTTTGATGGAACTTCACATTCCTCAAAGAAATTATATATTGAGGACTTCTTCTTCCTAATGGGTTTCGTTGGTCCATCCTCTTGACCCTTCACTTGTAGATCTTCTGGTGCTACTGTTGTTGCCATGCCATCTGAGTGCCTTGCTAGTGAATGACTAGATTGTTGTGTTGATTGTGGATTTTGAGACATCTACAACAATTCATATAGTATCATCAACAAAATGCGTGAGTGCAAGAATGAAAAATAAACTTCAGTGATCCTAAATCAACACAAGCAACCTTGGCAGAAAGCTTCAAATCTTCTTGGCACTAGGAGCCGTAGCAAGATGATCAGACTCGACCTTTAGATTGTATTCATAAATCAGAATGTAACTGATGTATATAGTTTTGAATCGAACTTAGCTACAGACCGAAACTTCTTGAGTGTAATATGTAACAACTACAACAAAATGAATAATCCAAAGATTCACAAATTTATAGTTCTTCGCAACAGCAAAAGAAGAGGAGAGGTCAAGGGCATGGTTCGTACTCACTCTGTCTGCGGTGGTACTTGATGTCGGGGTGGCGGTGGGGAGCCGAGGAGGATCTTCGCGGTGGAGGAGGAACACAGAGGAGGAGAGGCGCTAGGCTACCGGCGGGTCAATGCTCGGTGCATTGCCGTGTTCAGTCGCGTGCTTGGCTGCCCACTTTGTCGCCTCGTCACCTCAAGGGAGAGCATGAGTGCACGATAAGGCTAAGGGCAGGAGGTGGAGACCGAACAACGGATAGGGTGGGGGGAGCTATGAGTCAGGATAAGCAATAGGCTAGAGAACGGGGAGTCAGCCCGGGAGAAGCATTCAAGCAAGAGGTGGACATGCATGGTCATGGTGGATTGGTGGAGTGGCGGTCGGCGGCGTTGGGGAACGGGATTTGGATTTGGGGATTTGGTGGTGTCGGCATCAGGTGGCAAGAGGGCATTAGGGTTAGAGCAAGAGGCTAGAATCTGGGGACCTAAGGTGGAGAATGGCATGTATCGAATGAGGTGGTCGTTGGGTGGGTGGGTCAGGCTCAGTGGATAAGGTTGAGGTCGGATCTAAGGATTGAGGAATGACCGCATGAGCACTGAATTGAGGTTAAACTGAGTTTGGTCAAACTATTTGTGCTTAGCTCGAATAAACTTGTGAGCTAATGATAGAGCACGAGCTCAATTTATTGTAAGCTTGAGCCAAGCTTAAATCGAATATAGACTGAGCCAAGCTTGAGCGGTTCATGAACCTCAGCTTCGCTCCTTCCTTGCGCAGGTCTGTAGCAGGTGGTTCATTCCAGTTTCCACACCCAAACCCGCCAAACCCCCGAACACCACCCAAGAACCGAACCAAGAAGGGGGAGAGGGCGCCGCCGCGATGCAGCAGCCGATGCCAATGCCGTCGCCGGCGATGCCTCCGGCGGCCGGAATCACCACCGAGCAGATTCAAAAGGTGCCTCCTTTGTTCCCCGTTCGTGCGGTTGGTTCGCGTGCCCCCTTTGGTTGGGGAGGGGGGGGGGGGGGGGGTTGGTCCATTTGCCGGTCCTGATCGTGAGTTGTTAGGTTCGTACGCGTTCGGCTCGATTAATGGTGGGTTTAGTCTGGTGGGCCAGCGAGGATGAAGATGGTGTTTTTTAGCCGTTCTTGATGTGATTTGACCACCTAGGTTTGAAGTTAGTAATGTGGTGCTCATTGGTTGATTGGTATTTTCGTCGACTGATTCGATAAAGGGCGACTCTTTTGGGTATAGTGTTGTGACCCTGCTGTAAACTTATGGTGATGCTTCTTATTTGATAAGAGACCTGTCTCTGTACTCTTGAGACTATGGTTTACTGGAGAAAAATAGAGGAATTGATATGTTCTGCTATTACAAAGATGTAACGTAGGGGACGAGGAGTGAACTACTACTCTTGGGACCAGGTTGTGAATGGATCATTGTTTTGATAAAGGGACTTGAATCCTTGCTTGTGGCGTGGCCTAATGTCATATTACCTGCAACACAGCATGCAACTATCCTTGACTCATCCTGAACCAAACTGATATTTTCCCTTTGTTTTTTGTAGCATTGACCTCATAACTTGTACTCATCTGAATGTCATAGCCTGAAAGTTGTTCCTGTGTGGAACATTTACATGCTTTTGCAAACAGTTAGGTCCTTGTTCTAATATTGAAATCACTTTGACATTGTGAAAGAAGGTGCCATGGCTCATATACGTAGGCACATCTGTATGGTACTCTTATGGATTATAAGTTCCGTTTGTGTTTTGTGGGTGCGGATTTTGTTAGTTTTACCTGGAATTGATATGCAAGTCCTGGTGAACTCCAGTCCTTGACAGGGTTAGCTGAAGTTTAAAACTTATAACTGGGAGACAATTTTATGTTTACATAGCCTTCTTACAGTTACAATAGTAGTAGTAGCAGCAGTTAAACAGTTTCAGTTCTGGCGAACTCACAATCTGACTGAAAAGTGATTTTATTGGAAATATCCTAGTTGAGCCTTATCTTTCAGACTTTCGTACTTCCGGTCTTCGTTATGCCTTCTCTTACAAGGAAAACTTCTTGCTTTGTTAAATTCATTTTGTCTCATTCGTTGATTTTCCAATCTTCAAGTGTCGCTCTTTTCTTTTGTAGTTAGTAACTGAGTTCTGCTACCAGCTGCCATTTGAACGACCAGCATGTTTTATACTGTCTCGCTAGATACAAACATGCTTGATTTTTGCTTAATGCTGGTGATGCATATATTGCTTACTGGCTATGGATAATGATTTGATTTGTTGTACTGCAATATACCCAGATTAGTACAATCAAGTTGCTTTATTTCAGAAAAAATGTAGAGAGCTTGCTTGGGCTAGTCTTTTAGAACTATTGTTCATGTGCTCCAAGTTAGCAAGGGTACTCATGTTTGTGGAGCACACGCAATGGACCAAACATTTTTACTCCAAATAATCTTTAGTTCTTTACATTTAAACTACACTCTGTGGTTCTAGCTTTGTAATATGGGCATTCAAATGATTCAAAATCTTTTTTTGTGGTTTATGATCCTCGTGTTTTCTCGCAAAGCTATAGAATTTCCAATATTGCAATACTTTTGTTTATTTTGTGGTTCATTTGGGTCTTCTGTTTGAATTTACTAATTCTGTGGATGGTCTGTTGCGAATATTCATTTTCCGTTACTGACTTTTTTCCTTTTGCAGTATCTGGATGAAAATAAGCAACTTATTTTGGCTATCTTGGAAAATCAGAACCTGGGAAAGCTGGCAGAATGTGCTCAGTATGTAACTAACTGCAACTTTTATCCTGAAGATTTTACAATTTGATATGATCTTTCATTTGGCTAAATGATGAGCCATCCTGCATGGTGGCACATTTCTGCATTAGTTGAATTTCTAATGAGTAAAATGTGATTATCTTGTTTTTTGTTGTCATCTTCCCCCGATATTAGCTAATTGTATATATTTATTGTTACTGGCATGTCACATGTCATGTAATAATGAAATTAGCATGTATTAGTTTCTTTGTTGTTTCATGTATTGAATAAATACAAAGCTGAAAACTGCAGTGAGTGATGTATCTGTCCTCATTGATAAAAGCATGATTTACTTGACGTTCACCTTGGTTGCATTGTGTGAAAGATGAGTTACTACCTACAGATGAGTTCTGGTTTTGTAACATCTTGACACATTATACAAAAATATTCTTGGAAGAATCAACTGCCATATGCAAAGAAACATATATAATCAAGAAAATAAATTTTCATGGCACCAAAAGAAGACAAGAAGTTATATTGAATACTAAATCATACAGACTACAAATAGAGTAATTGCTCAAGAATTCTTACAAAAATCCTTTATTAAAATAGGGCCAAATTTGTACCTAGCATCATGAGATGTCGCAGTATGTGTAAGCCTACCCAAAAGACAAAAACCACCAGAATGGCAACGCATAAGCTTGATTGAGGATTTCCCTCAGTTTTATGGGGATGGGGCTATTTATCAGAAGGAGGCATCACTAGACTAGCATCAGTTTCATGTTTGATTAAATTTTTATTGTCACAGATTCAAGATGATACAGCAATTACCTAACAAGAATAATGTTATTAACTATAGGTACCATTTCCTGATTACTAAGTAACATGTAGTCCCTGTTTTCTAGTGACATGTCTTAATGTGGATTGTAATGACACACTACGATCTACAAGGTTTTACTTTGTTATATGGTGTGAACATATATTGGTATACAGCCCCTAACAAATCTAGGTGGGTTCCCACATGACAAAATTATGTAGTGTACAGTGTGATAGCACTTTTTAATATTTTGAGGAACATACAAGATGCTGCCATTTTTAGCATTAATGTCTATGTTCTCAGCCAATATATCCCCTGTGCGAGATTTCCATCTCTCATGTCTCCTGTTCCTCAGAAGGATATTGGCAATGCTATGCTAGCATAGTAGCATCCCATGTTGTAATGCGAGTGTATTTTTTCCTTTTCTTTTTTTTTAAAAAAGTATGGCTGCCATTTTTTATGCATTCACTTTGTTTGTTCTTTTGCCTATAAAACTAAATTTTGTCAGCATTTATGCACCTATTTCCACTTTGTAATGGCTGAGAGTGGCAGATATCAATTAATATCATATTAACATTTAATGAAATGTATGTCAAATCATGTACACTAATTAATATTTCCATAACCGGTTAGACAGTTACTCTCATGTGTTACATTGTGATAATAAATCCAGATCACCCTTCACAAGTTGCCAGAATAAAATTCAAATCATAACAACATCCCAGCCGCAGTAGCTTAATCTACTTGCAGCAGATGATTATTTTCCTCGCAAACAACAACTGCAGTCATGTCAACAAAATGGCTATATATGCCATGTGCAGTAACTAACATCTGAAACTGTCTCACATGCATTTGGCTATTTCAAATTCATGTAAATAATTAATAGTGTAATATGCTCCCTTTCTGACATATAGTACATCATTCCAAAGTCCTAACTAACTAGACTTTACTCACTTATGTCTTTCTTGGAATTCACATTGTAATCATGTCGGTTTTCACCTCTAGCACTGCCAAGTACCATTTTGCTGTCAGCACACCCATGTGCAATCTTCGATTGCCAATTTGCCATAGGTGCCATTGCCATGCTTGTCTTTGTCCATGCATCATGTGTGTTGCCTGTGCACCCATGGATAGTGTTACTAACCCATTGTCACTAATTACCTCACATTTTCGCTTTTACAACTATTGGAAGTAATTACCTTCTCTCTATTAATCTATTTTGTTAGTTGGGGCATAATATGTGTTAGCTTTTGTAATCTACTTTCCATTACACAGTGCTTGTAGTATATGAATTTAGTAGATAGATGTGATGAACAAGTTTTCATATCCATAAAAATTTGTTTATGTGAATGTGGTTTTCCTTCTGAAATGGTTATGGAGAAATGCATGTAGATTATTGGTAAAATTCTCTTCAATGAAACTTTCAGGTATCAAGCTCAGCTTCAGAAGAACCTCGTGTATTTGGCTGCAATTGCGGATGCCCAACCACAGACCTCTGTAAGCCACCCTCAGGTTTGTCATTTCCAGACATCTATCCTTATATCCTTTCTTCTTCATGCACTGATGTTATTTCTGCAAATAGATGGTGCCACCTGGTGCATCGCCCGGGGTAGGGCATTACATGTCACAGGTGCCAATGTTCGCTCCAAGGACCCCTCTAACGCCACAGCAGATGCAGGAGCAGCAGCTGCAACAGCAGCAAGCTCAGTTGCTTTCTTTCGCCGGACAAATGGTTGTGAGACCTGGGGTTGTCAACGGCATGCCCCAGCCTCTGCAAGTTGAACTGCCCCGTGCAGCCGATCCCCAGCCAGCAGCAGCAGTAAGCATGCAAGAGGCGGGTGGGGCCACCTCGGAGCCTTCAGGAACTGAGAGCCACAAGAGCACTGGTGCTGATAATGATGGTGGAAGCTACTAGGCTGATAAATCCTAATAAAGTCATGAATTAGCCTTTTAGGTTGCGAAATGCATGTATACTACCACTGAACGAAGAGAGCATCATTCCTGTGCCCTTTAACGATAAGTGGCCGCGATCTTCACCGAACGATGAGTAGTTGGTACATTTACCTTTGTGTTCTCAGTCTGTAGAACAAAGATTGTTGTAATCTTTGCTGTGTTTGGCTTTCCACTCTGCATTGATGCAGGCTTGTAGCCATTTTATATGGAATAATTTGCCCCAGTTGCTTGTTCTTCGTGATGGTTGTTTGTCAGCTAAGCGGAGCATGAGAAGGTGGCTCCAAAACGGAAGGGTTATCTCCCATCAAATGCTTCTCTCCAGCTGTGGTTGCTGCATTGATATTAAGTATCATTTTCTTATTAAGAAAGGTGTTTCCTGATAAAGTGATTTGAGGCGTTGAAGCCAGTTGTGAATATAATTATGATACAAATTTTGATGCATGTGAATTGGAAAAAGGATCCAGGTTCTTGGAGCACAGTGACATTATTTCTCAATATTGAAGCTTCGTACGAAAATTTTGATCTCGATTTAATGGGTGAGTAAAATGGAGCAGATTGGGTGGTCGAACCATCTTCACACTTCTGTGAAAGACGTACAAAGGCATGTGCCAAGCGAATCAAATCAAATCATATAGATAGCAGGATTTGGCCGCGTTTGGCTGTTAAAGTCGTGGAATATAAATACAGAGTTTTGGGACTTTGAAGACACCTAACTGGTAGTTGCTATCATCCGTTGGATGTTGGAGGAGTAGACCAGTAGTAGAGAGAAGCCTTGTCCATGAATTTACATCTGTCTACCCAGAAGAGAGAGAGGTTTGTGTACCCTTTGTATGAATGTTGGCTTGGGAGGCATCGGAAATAGACACATATTCAGAAATACATGGTATTGAACACTTTCTAAACCGATACCTGGTATGATCTTGTGTTTTTGTACATGTAGTTCACTGATGTCTCCTGTGAATATAGCCTCTTAAAGCTGATAAATCCACAACAAGGAGCTAAAAATTGATAGTCAAATGCCTTGGCATTCTAGTGGTTTTCATATTTTTGGGAAGGCTTAAATGTACTGCATCGCCTCGTTGATGCGAGGTACAAACTTTGGCCCATTTAGTTTTTTTTGAGCAATCACTATTTCTTGTGAAAATATCGGTTTGGAACGGTTCATTAGTTGTATTATGCTTGCCATCTCTACGCGATACATTGATCCATATGAAACTTACACTTCTGCCTCTATGCATAGAATATCATAAAGGATCTAAAACACCGACCAAGTTCCTTATTTTATCATGATTATCCGAAACTTTGAGAAACTGGGTTAGGAAACTGCTCTGGTTTATATGTACTTTCACGGAATAGTGGCTTGACATGTAAGATTTATATATCTATTTAATTGTGACGATTTACCACCTGAAGTTTTCAAATCGTGCTTGTGGCACGTACCTGGCGGATTAACTAAACGGCAGTATCAAAATGGGAAGCAAAAATCACTTCTTAACTGTGTTCTCAGGACGGTACAACTTTTTTTAAGGGGAGGATTAGCACCCGTACGTACATGAAAATGTTCCCATTATACGTTCTCCGCTGGTGGTGCAACAATAGGAAATAACATACACAATATTTAGCATCGACAAATGCAACATTTTGAAACAACACTAACAAAATTGGTAATATATTTGAAAATATTAATCTCTCAACGATTTCAAGAAATTAAGAGCTGTATTAGAGATGAAATTCAACATACGTCTCAGATTTACATGATGATTAGCAACAAAATTAAAAAGCAACATACCAATTTTAGAAGATGGTAACGCAACAAATCAACAACCCTAATGCAGGAAAATAAGACTGTTGCAACAAATTCACAAAACTACCACAACATATATTTCAAACAAACATTCCAAACTAGTTCAGAAATCCCAAAATAATAAAAGAACACAATAAAATGATGCAACAAACAAACAACTCCATTATAACAAAAAAGGTACTCTTGTACGATAAATCAATAGAACCACTATAACAAATAACCTATATGTTGCAAACATTTGAAAAAGACTCGTTGCAACAAAAAATACTTATTGCAATAATTGAGAAGAGTAATTGCAACAAAAAACACTAGATCATTGCATACAGTCTACCTAGAGTCGACCTAGAGAACACCATGGATTCATTGTGTTTTACTAGATCATTGTGTACAGTCTACCTAGAGAACAACATTGCTCGTGCACTCTCATAGACGTAGGCTTGGGAGGTACCAGGAATGGCAGACATCCAACTTGTAGGGAAGCTGTTGATTTAATAAAAAAATCCCTATCGAGAATTATCCTCTCTTGTGGAGAGAAGGGTAGCAATAAGAACCTGGAGTCGGTCGAACATGCTCATAAGAGCAGCTCAGCAGGTCTGGAGCAAGAACAGTTCACACATAAGACACTGTGGTAACTTTTTTTTTCAATTTTAGTCTCCTAGTACCTATTTTTTTTTTTTTGTAAAAATGGTCCTCTTCTCAAGCTTGTGAGGCACGGAAGATGACACGTGTTATTTACTGCACCGCCGTAACTCGACAGGAGAGGAGCCGCATGGCTGGGCGAGAGGGTGCGGCAAGCAGAGCTGAAGCACAGCAGGCCAAGCGCTGCTAAGCTGGTGCAGCTCAGCAGGCATCTACCGAGCCGCCCTTGCTTGCAGGAGCCTACCGAGCTACATCGGCTTGGCTAGTGGGCGAGGCCGGGGTGGCAAAAAATAGCAAGGGTAGGAAAAGAAACATATTGACTCGGTTCAAAATTACTTCAATTATAATAATTAATCTAGATTTTTCTCTAAATTGACTTGTTAGCTCGTTCTAAAAATACTTTTTCGTGCAAACTACTTGAAAATATATGCTTTGATATGCATTAACAGATCCTATTATGTTTTATTTGCATGTGTGTAGAAATTTTTTAGGAAGGTGCAAGGGGGTTCGAAGAGGCAGATGAACTACTAGTACAAACTCCCTATGTTAAGGTATAAAGATACGTTGTTGCAAACAGTAATGGACCATGTGTAGGCCAACAAACTAGTTCACAATGAATATGCGGATTACATGGCGCGTGGGGTGTGGTTAAATATGTATGTTTGCCTCACCGCAACTACAACTAAGATACATGCGCACCTTTTCGAAGCCATGGTTCTAGTTAGTTGTCGTACACACTTGGGTCCATCGGTGCCTTTCCCTTCTCTCCCGCTCAGGCTTTAACCCTTGTGACCTAGGCTCAGTATTTGGATTCTACAACTTGTGTAGGTTTATCCTAGTCAAAGATAACCTAGCGCTCAGTAGGGCTTTAGGGGCCACTAGCACCTTACCCTTGTCCTTTCCTCTGTCATCCGGGATGTAAACTTTTCAACGTGTAAATCTCCCAAGTGCTATCGGGTTGTTTAGCATGTATTTCTGCTCGATGAATACCCTATCGTACATATTCAGGCTGTCTATCCATTGAAAGAAGTAACAACACTCTGTGATCTGCCAACATGGACGGAGTGGGTCAGAGATATGCGAAATGGAACATGCAATATGAAATAGCAAATACTCTCTTACAAGAATTCTGGTGCATGTGTAGTGCACCCAACCGGTGATTGCCGAATGTGTGGATTGAATGATATGTACTGGATTACCACAGTCGCACTGCATTAGTTCGTGTAGTATGTCGGTAAATTCTCCTTCGTCCTCTCCATGGGTGATGTAGTCCTATGGCCTAATATCATCTGATTTGACCATCTACCATTGAACAGGAGGGTATTAGTAACAATTTAAAGATATAACGAAGCTTCTTTTTTTTTAGTTTAGAAAAATAAGATTAGATCCTTGGAAAATGGCCATTTCATAATCACATGAGAGCGATAAATACGGACATACGTAAAAAATATTTTAACTATTTTTTGGCCCACATTTCTACAGCTATTTATAATAAATAAACATGCCTACTTACAAAAACACATCCGTCAACTAAACATGGCTACCTAGCGCATTCCACATTACCAAACCACAATTACACTGATGAAATGCTAACGATATATCAAGCGTGTTTCTCACATGTGAATAAAGTATACCTTTTTCTGAAGGTAATCACTAGCTCCACAATGCTTTCAATTGCGAAGGATGGTACATCACAGCCGTGCTGCCTCCCTGCACTCTCGCTTGATAGGAGATCTCTCTTTTCTTTTCTTTTCCTCCTTGGTTGTGCTCTCTCACTTGGTAGCAATGCAACCATGGGTTGCATTTTATATGCGCGTGCGTGAATGCAACGTAATTAACACGCAAATAAAACAAGATTCTAATGTTGCGTCATGTCATTGCATCATGTCATTAACACAAGTCCCTCGCATGTTGCCGCTGCCCCTGCCCCGTGAGGAATCTGATTCCCTCCTCCCACGTGCGCCTGTTCGGTTCCTGTATGCCTGTCATGTCACCGCATCGTATATGCACGCACGCGAAAGCAACGTAATTAACATGCAAATAAAACAATATTCTAATATCGCGTCATGTCACTACATCATGTCATTAACATGAGTCCCTCGCGTGCTGCCGCTGCCCCATGAAGAATCTGATTCCCTCCTCCCATGCGCGCTTGTTTGATTCCCTCTACAGGGGCAGCTCGATAGGCTGCTGCCGAGCTAAGCTGGCTCAATAGGCTGCTACCGATCTATGCCGGCTCAGCGGTGCCCCCAGCTATGCCACGCCTGTTCGCCTGCCGTACTCGCTCGCGCAGCCGTGCCGCCCCTCTCCTATCGAGCTACGGCGACGCAGCAAGTGACACGTGTTGCCTGCCGTGCCTTTCGAGCTCGGAGAGGGGGCCATTTTTACAAAAATGGGTGCTAAGGGGTCAAAATTAAAAAAAATTACAACAGTGCGATATGTGTGAACAGTTCCTAGAGCAAGACCTGTGATTAGGTGGGCTCTTCCCTAGACTTAGATTTGTTCATCCATTGTGGAAGGTATTGATGTATTGGTTTTTGGCTTTGTACTCCTAGATATGTGAAGTTATTTTGGTGGTTCTCTTCAAAGGATAAGTTTTTTAGGTGGTCGGCTCATTGTGCTGAGATCTATATATAGTTTTTTAGGTGGTCGGCTCATTGGCTTTGTACTCCTAGATATGAAAACTTATTTTGATATAGTTCTATTTACAAAATGAACTTACGGGTATAATGGAAAGTATCGGGCAGATGAAAGCTCTGATTTGTATTGCCCTGGGTAATCGATCCCAGTGATATTATTGAGTGGATGCAACATTGGAAAATAGCATATGGTAATATTATTGAAAGAGTGACTATAGAGCACCTAGATGCTCTTTTGTGTTATAGAGCACTCACTTTTTCTTTTTTATGGAATAATTTTAGAAACTTTGTGTCTTCTATTCATGATATTTATCACTAAATCATGTCATGTAACTCAAGAAAGAAAAAATGTAACTAAAAAAAATTATCATATGTTTTTAAATAAATTACCAGACCAAGTCATATAAGTTACCACCAATTGGACCCTAATTTACCATCGATGGTAACAAATTACCACCATTAGTTCAAGATTACCATCAATTTTGTGGATTTAAAAAAGATCAAAAGTTATCATTATTCAAATCCTAAGTTGTCACTATAGTTTTAATAAACCAACCTAAGTTCAAAATTGCCATCGTTTCTATAAACATGAAAATTTTCAAAGCTTACCATAAGCTACACTTAAGGTTCCTATCTACAAATTCAATAAATTATCAATCTAAAGTCCAAAAATTACCAACCATCACTTTTGTGAATTTGAAAACTTCAAAATTACCATCAGCTGACATCTAAGTTACCATGCATTTTTTCACCAAATTAATCACACCCAAAGTGCTATTTGTTTTCATCGAGTTGAATGAGGATGAAGGCTAACCAAATTTCCACACGAGTCTATAATTTACCATTATTTTGTGAGGTAGTGTAAATAGTTTAAGAATTATTTTTTGTGTAAAAGTTACCATCAATTACAAGCTAAATCAATGTCTACGGTTTTAAAAATTACCAACCTTAGCTTAAAAATTATCATAAGTCTTTTTAATTTCTAAAAAGGTCAACATAGCTTCACCACAACTAATCTCATGGGCAGATCACTGATCGTATGGTCTCCTACGTTAGAGCAGGGGGATGAAAATAGCTTAATTTAATAGGTAGGTTCCGTTGGTTTCAAGTGGCATATATCATGTGCCATCTATTGCCGCGGGCCCCATATGCACTATGCAAGTCATCCCTCTAATAGAAATTATCCCACGACTAAGTCGCCTCGATTGAACGCGCACAGATCGAATGGCTTCAAAGTGAGCGCACTCTAAGACAATAGCGCGAGTAGGTGCGCTATGGATTTTGCGTGTTATTAAAATCATTCACATATTTAGAAAACATGTTATTAGTTAAAATTGCTAAGTCTTAAGAATTCCTAATTATTGTAATTCTCGACTTGGGCATTTTGCAAATAACATAACTCGAGCCATCCGTTGATAAGCCATGCATCTATAAAATTGTATTATATGTATTGGCTCTCGAATTATGGTAGTTTATGCTCACACTCATTCAATAAAATTAGAAGCAGGTGAGCATGATCACTATGCCTACGACGACGCACCAGGTCCTGATAGAGGAGAAGACAAAGGGAATTAGGACGATCTTTTGTGGTCTCCTGTTCCAATTAAGCAGATTTTGATAGAGATTATGTGTATATATAGTATCTAGACTTAGATAATAGACCTGGATATTACAATCTAGAGTCTTCTGTGATTCCACCGTACTATTCGCTGAATCATTAGATAATGCTCACAGATACATTGCTGAATCATTTTATACATCGCATGCATCATACTGGACATTAATATTACATATCAGAGTTTAAAAGCACCACATCGAGTGACTGTCTATATAAGGGCCGACCAGGCCAAATATTTACAATACAAATATAGAAGTGAAAGTAGTAAACAAGAGGTAAGTCCACATACATACATATATACATACACACAAACACACGCACACACGCGCGCGCACACACATATCCATATGCAAGCGATTGGGGGTAAAATGTGAACAACATATCGACTCTAATTTGGCATTTCATGTTTTTTATTTTGGCACATCCTCCAATAAATTTTTTGCATGCCTTTTTAGCTAAATTCGATATGTTTATAACCAGTTTATTTGCAATATATCTAGAATTAGTGGTAAAAATAGCACCCATGATCAATGATTATGTGATAAATTAGACGAAACTAGGCATAAATATTATTATAAAACCGGTGTCAATTTACTAAACTTTATTATACCATAGAATATTCACATCCGATCTAATTGAGTAGGTATTCGATTTGTATTCGAACTCGAGTATATTCACATTTGTATTTATATTTGTTTAAAAATACGAATACGATTAAGGGGTGACTGCTATTCAATCCGTTGACAACCCTAGTACTAGATCAGATTCTACAAGACAACATAATACCGATGCTACAGTCTAGTCTGCTACAGCTGCGTAAACAGTGGGAGAGCTACAGTAATTAGCAGAAAATCGCTACAGTGTTTGCAGCCTATCCTTGCTGCGCGTCACTGTTTTCCTCTGACTTTACTCTTTAATGTTAAATGATCTAGATTGCTCTCTCAGTTGGGAGATTACTCCTTCCGAGGGTAGCGGAAGCGGAAATGATTTCGGAGCTAGGTTTTTCGAAGCTGCTTTGAAACCATGTTCGAGGAACGGATGAATTAGTGTCTAGTTGTGTTGAGCAGCCGAAAGAGCAAATATATACAAGGAACACACGCGAACACTAGACTACAAGTACAGTACCGGAAATACGTTAATCTTGCACATACGTTGGCATAGGAGGTACCAAGATTTGCATACTTCTACACAGGTAAAACGTAGAAGATGAACTGAACCCAGATGTGCTTTTGACTTCTTGTCTGTCAGGTGTTGTAGTAGGCAGTAGCCGATCGAGACCTCTAGCAGAGAGAAGTCTCCATCGAACCATTGTTGCTAGACTTGCTGCTGAAAAGCAACACAGTGCGGAGGGGTAATGCATGCATTGCACTCCCCTAATGCGAGGTAACTGTAGTTTCATTATCATGATTATCCCACAATTTGAGAAAGTAGGCCCAAAAGTCTTGTACTTTTACAGAATTGTAGTCTGCAATATGCACTTATAGTTACTTCTGACATTTTACCAATTGAACTTACCAATTTATGTTGTTTGGTGGTGCATTCGAGCAAATGAAGGTATTATAATGGGAGACCAAAATTTCCCCCATTATGGTCAATCAGTTTCTCTTTCTCAATGTGATACAACTTTGTTTACACGAGCACTAAGCAACCTTCGGGGGGAAAACAGAGCACTAAGGAATAACTAGAAATACAACCGCCTGGTATTATGCTGCAAATTGCCATTATTTCGTTTGCCCTGCTATTTGACATCTTTCAACTGCAATTGCAATAGAAGTGTAACAGTAACATCTTTCAAACAAAAGCATCAACCTTCTGTCCATACACCATTGTCTCAATAAATAAGTCATGACAATCTTTATTACGATGACTTGTTCAATTGGAACTTATCCTTGTCAAAATGAATTATGACAATACAATAGTGTACATGCACAAATAGAACATCAAACATGACCAAAGAATATCAATTTGTACAGCTATACATTGTTGGAAATCACAAGATGGCAAGGCATTCACTAATAGAAAGCAATGGCTCTCAAAACACACGCATACACATATGAACCTAACTAGCTTCACATGGTAGGAAGTTTAGGCTTATATGCGGCATCTACACACACGAGTACACTCGTATGAAGCTATCAAATTTTCCATTAGCACACTATGCTCATACATTCGTTACAGGAAGGAGTCTGCTCCTTTTATAACCCGACAAACCGACTTACATTAGTATTGTTTATCATTATTTTTTTACAGCTGTCAACATACATGACCAGCTGTCTTTAGCTAGCATAGCTGTAAAAACAACTCATACTACAAGCCTTGATTTATCCAGAGACTTCACGGCCGACCATAGGCTTACTCCTAATGCCATTCTCAGTGAAGAGTTTCGTGGCGTTGTTTCCAAGACTGCTACATCATGTAAAATGAAATAAAACATGGATGTAACATCCATCTTCAATGCATAGTTTCATTCTATTGTTTTACAGACATTTAATTTCAAAACTCATATAGAGTTGGTAATCGTGCCAAGAGAGTTTCATCTCACTTCTTCTCTCTCTTCTTAAAAATGTTGCCATATCATCAAAAATACCTATGTGGCAGCCTATTAAATGCAGATAAAACTTCCACTGAGACTGGTCTAAAGAAACATTCCCAAACGAATATGAAACATGCAGTGTTGTTTTATGTGGCTACTACTCAACTTGCATGTTGGCACATGCATGAACCCAAAGATTAGATAGAACTTTTTAGCTCTTGTTTTCTATTAGAAGTTTCAAGGAGCAACGGGAAGCATCAACAAGAAAACATTTGAGTTCACGCATGGTAGTGATATATATTCTTGAAGCTTTAAGTATGCATTGCTGTATTTTAACAGACATGATATGATAATCTTTATCCCTTCAAAAACATAAAACAGAGGAGGCAACAATCTTTTTGTTACATTGTAAGAAAGTATTGTTCAGCAAAGGGGCTCTTTAGTATGGCCTTGTCAATTTGACCAGCTATTCCGGATTAGATATCTTCGACACCACTCTCACAGATTCTTAACACATGAAGCTCGACATGAAATTTTGTACCATATGTATGTACTACTTAATAGGGGAGTAAAGTGAAGTAGGGGGTGCAGAGCTATATTCGCACTTTGTTTCTGACAAGCAGAAACCATATCCCAAGTGAAAAGGAATTGTGTGTCGAGACTTGACCATGTTCGGCCAATATATTGGCGGAATACAAAGATGAGACTTCTTAGAATCACTTGGTATATTGGCAGAGCCTATAGATGGTTTTTGTTTTTGAGAAGACCCTTCAGATATTGTGGTAGTAGTAGAGAAAGGCCGACTTAGATCGATCTCTTGCTAACTTGCTAGAGAATAGTCCAGTTGGAGAGGAACATGGTTATGCACTCTTGTATATATGTAGGTTTGGGAGGTAACACGAATAGGCATATTGAAGGATCATGTGTGAGAAGGTCCAAGATAATGTTGCGATGAACTATTGCAAGTTTTGTGAAGTGGTTAAGTGATTTTTGCAAAGATCGCATTTTGTCCGGACTGTTTTCTGAAATTTTTAGGAAAAACGGTCATACCGCTGTTGTGTCAGTGGTTATACCGCAATGCGGTAGTACCGCAGTGAGAGCGCGGTTATACCACAAAATGGTAGTTCTAATTTCTAGTTAGCGGTACGTTATTTTCAAAAAGTTCTAGTTTTGAGGTGCGAAGGTGCGTTAGTACTGGCTTGGAGAACGCTAGGACCGCGGTGCGGTAGTACTGGTATATAGGGAGCGGTAGTACCAGTCTAGGCAAAAAAAATGATTTTAGGATTTGAGTTGTGGATTAAGTTGGGGTGACCTGGGTCATTACAATAAGATTGTATGATGTATATTTTGACTAACGTGGGTCAAGTTGTGAAGAACTTGTACCCGTAATCAATTTCTTTGTCTTTGGATGTGTAGGGACGTTTGGAGTCACCATGGTCAACGATGAGGATCAAGGTTCGCTCAGAGAGGAGCCAAGGCCTAAACAATCAAGGATACCTGATGAGATGGTGAGCACAAGCATGACATGAGAAAGGCGGGAAATGTTGAAGGCGAGTTCAAACGACGGGTTTGCACCATGTGTCTTGATCGGTCCAAGTAAGGCGTGGTCCAGTGGAACCGGAGTAGGAGAGACTTACCAACGCGTGGAGAGCCAATGGTGAACCTACACGTGACAAGCATAGCGATTGCTTGCAATGGAATATGAAGAACCGGTCAAGAAAGGGTATTTTGTTAGTTTGGCTAAAACACCGGAAATTGTCTTGGATCAAAACTTTGGTGCTTGAGCGGTGTTTGGGAGAGCGGTTTAGGTCAAGGAGAAGCTGGTTTGATCAAGATGAATCAAGGCTAAGGACTTAGCGGATTTGGGCTTATGCGCTTTGAAAAGTATGCATAAGTGAACATGTGTAAGTAAAACACGTGTATGGTGGGTCATTGGGTTTCTCACATTGTGCTATGTGGATAGTATCCAATAAGCGCTAGGTGTGCCTAGTTAGCCCACCTTATAAAGGGATAGGGATGGAGACTTGTGTTAACCATTCAATCTATCTCTCTTGTGCTCTTATATTTAAGGTTAGGGTTTGAGAGTTGAGTGTGTTGTATGCTCTCTTTTCTCCAAAGTGGAGTGGCTGTAAAACTTATCTCTTTAAGTAAGCAATACATCAATATTTGATAATCTCTATGGATCCCTTATGTTTTAATTGATTTGCTCTTAATTTAGTTGGTTTTGATCTCTCCTCTTTACTCTTCTTGATTTTGCTATGCCAAGGACGTAAATGAGATGGAGATAACCTCATGAAATCAATCTCCTATCATCTGGGCATTTTGACAGCAAGTTCATCAAGAAACTTGGTTTCGGTTGTTTTCGTTCTCACAAAGTGATTTCTTGTTTGAAAGGTTTTTGGGTTGTGTTCTTCGGTGTTCTACTTTGTTGTGCCATGTGAAAATACATCTAGAACTATCTTGGCCATCATTTACCCACTAGTAAGTTGTATTCACTGTTTTTTTTGTTTTTGTTCGGTTTCGATGCAATCTTCCTTCAAACTGAAAATGTCTTAACTTTGGCCATGGTTTTTAAGGTCGTTTATTGGAATAGGTTCTTGATATCCTAGAAAATATCCATACAAATTTTAATATCATTTGGATCTACGGATCAAAAGTTCTATTGATTTTGGTTTTTGAAATCGTGTTGAAAATACTATCCACCATGATTTATTGTAGCAGTGGTAGTACCACAAGTACTGTAGCGGTAATACCACAGTTCTGAAGTGGTACTACTGATTTTGCTGATCTTTTTTTTTGTTGTTCAACATTTCGTTTTGCTAGATTTTGTGTTGGCTTTCAATCCAAATTTTCATAATTTTGTAGCTATTGGTGTGAAGAATTGATGAAAACTTAAAAAAAAATTAAGGCACCATTCATCCTCCTCTGTTCTCACCTTCGGTCCTACATATATATATGGCAATTATTACCTACCATTAAGGAGTTTGGCGTGTTGTTCTTCACTTCGAATATATAGCCTATGAAATTCACGATGGAGTTCCTCAATTTTAAATCTTGCAGCCTTGTAAGCAATGTGATGTGGCACCAAGTAGCACTACAACTTTGATTAGTACTGTTTTAATCCAACAAGATGAAGCCAAGGGGGAGGGAAGTGAGGATGGCGAAAACAGAAAGAATGTAATCACTATGACACATGAAGAAGATAAGGAGAAGAATCATGCTGGCCGCGACAAGAAAACCCTAGTTTGGAACTTTGGGTTGGATGGAGTTATGCATATATTATGTAGGCCTAATCATGGTGAAGAGAGAAAGAGAAAGTTCGTTTGGCTCAAGAGGAAGACACAATATCAATCAAGTTTTAGTGTCTGCGGTTTTGTGCAAAAAGTTTAAGAAGCTTTGAATGCTAATTGTGAGGTCTCTAATGCGGAAAAAATACATATTTGGAAAGATAATGAAGTCTACTTTCCAACGAATCAAACGACGCTTGATTGGAGCTTCCTACGCAAAGTTATGGCAACTTCATTGGATGCTACATGAGATATCCAGAGAGACGTGCGAGACTTGCCAAACATAAAGAGTCCGAGTATTTCAATACAAGTAAGGGTAAAATCCGACCATACCATGACTTTTCAAAGGTTGAGAAGGATTCCTTTTCAGGTTCCAAATGGATTTGGAAGCCCCCTAAATAATGAAAGAAAATATACAAAGATTTGAAGTTAGTTCGGATTCGGTTCGGTTCAGACAGGAAGTCCAACATTAAAACACCCATAACTTTCACAAACAGAATCCGATTTGGGTGTTCTTGGATTTGTTGGAAAGCTAATTCGAAGACCCATATAATGGATGAGGTGCCAGCCCTGAAATCCTCATGGTCATGTCACAAATTGAGAGAGCATCCGATGGTAGTAGTTTAGATATTTCCTTTTTAGTTCGTATTAGAGATTATTTCTGCCTTAGGCCAGGTTGTGCGTAAGTTTTAGTCAAGGCCGTGCATTATGCACCTATATAAGGCTAGAGCTTAGCCTCATTGTAACTTAGGCTATGATATGATATGAATTGAGAAATAGAAATTAGAAAATCACCATCGTTTGGTGGCCATTGTTGGCGTGTTCTTGATATTTCCATCGAGGAAATGCTCTTGGTGTGTTGAATCCAATTGTGGTGTTGGATTCTACTCGCTGAAACTTCGATTTCTCTACCCTTTGTTCACATGCTGTGGTGTGCATGGGAGAAGGTTTATCTTGGAGGTGTATGCTGTTTTTGGGTGTGCAAGAACCTTAGAACAAAGAGGGCATCCAGCAAGGCATATCGTAAAAGATCAGGGTCAAAACAACGTGGTTCAGCTAGCCTGCTAGGTGGATCCACATCACAATGAGTTGCACCAAGAGTAGTAGTTGACGATGAACAGACCTACACTAAATGATTTGACCTCCCAAACACACACTAGACCAATAGTCGTTAGACAATAAGTTGTGAGATGCACATACATATTTGCATGTAAAACAAAGTAAATGTGGCATAGTGCCATGTTTGAGATTTTCGTCTTTGTGATAGTTCAGTTTGGCTTCCTAATCCTCAATACGCCTCCAAAATTTATCAATCTGTTGTTCCAACTCCAGTTCTTTCACCACACAAATGGAATTTTGTAGGCCTATTCATTTGGTCTGCGACTTATAGCTTATAGCTGTGACTTATATCTTTTGATTGTTAGTGAGAGAGAGTACAGAGTAAGGGATACTCACGTGCGTTTTTGGCCGACCTTGATAAGGTTGCTACAATGGCTTCCACTCCATTCTCTTTCGTGAGAGGAATAGTTGGTGTCAGAGCTTTGCTTCATTAGGATCGGTATGGTGAGTCAGATGGGAGGTGAATCTCCTGAAAACTTTTTCGTTAGGTATTAACAAATCCATGCAGCGGAAACACACGGGCCGCTCCAAGTGACTTCGGCTTCTAGAAGCCAGAAGCCGAAATGAGCACGTTGACTTTTTAATTTAAGCTTTTTTTTTGGCGTTTTGGATTTTTCAGCTTTTTTGTTTTTTCCCTTATTCTTTTGCATTGTCCGTGGAGATATAACGGTATTTTTTCTCATTTTTCTTTATTTTCTAATTGAACGACTCAGAAAAAACTAACAGTCGCTACGGTGTAATTTTAGCCAAAAGCCAACAGCTAGAAGCCAGAAGCTACAGCTACTTGGAGCAGGGCCACAAAATCACAAGTTCACAAAATCTATAAAGCCTAAGATCATAAAGATCGCCTGAGACTCTGTGTCAACCGGTTTGACCACTAGCCAACAAGCGGTTTGACCACTGGCTGGACCGACTGTGCCAGTCTAACCACTTAGGTCCTTACAGTCCGACCAGTCGTCGAGAAATAGTGCAAACAACACTACGCATGATCCAACAAAAGAGCTAACTTATAAACCAATAATCCAATATAGTGAAACTTAACAAAAATCCTCCATTTGATGTCAGGAACCTATTCTGATCATGGATCATGAAAATAAAAAAAAAATCAAAGTTCTGACCTTTATCCAAAACAAGGAGAGTTGCACTAGAATCGGGCAAAAAAGGGAAACATTAATCTAATATTGCTCGTAAGTCCTAGATGATCTAGATAACCTCGAATGTGTTCTTGCATGTCATAGTAAGCTACTCTTTCCGTTTTTTACTTGACTTCTTAGAATCCGTGCAGTTAAACTTTCTAAAATTTGACCACCAATAGGTTTAAAACTGTGAGACCATGTGATGGTCTTGTATATTGTTGATGATGAATAATTGACATTGGTTATATTGAAATTTGCATTTATGAATGTTCTGGTCAATGTGCTTATGTGCTTTAGTATTTAGGATGGCAAAACGACCACGTATGGTTTTGACCACGGATGGTACTTCGATCGGCCTTATGATGGTTGGTTCGATCGACAGGTCTGAACGATAGATTTTGACCACGGTAAGTCGACCACTGCAGATTTCGATCACAGCAGACTTCGACCATGCCTAGCTTTGACCACGTCTGATTTGAACCATGAAACATCAACTACGGTAGAACGACCATACCTAGTCGAAGATGGTAAGTTACAATATTTTTCAATGGTTGGAGCTACAGTACTTTTTCATAGTTGTAGCTACAGTACTTTATCATGGTCGTAGCTACAGTACCTACTCGGTACTCAATAGTCGTAGTTTTTACTGGTCAGTACTCGATTGTCGAAGACTTTGTGATTGATAGTTATAGACTTTGAAGTCTGTTGTCACTGTCTTAGGCTTTTTGATCGGTTGTCGTAGACCTCGCGATCGGTAGTTTTAGTCTTTTGTGATCAGTTGTCGTCAGCTTCACGGTCCATATTCGTAGACTTCATGGTTGGTTCGAGTGCTTCATTTCTTGCTATCTTTGAGTACTTCGAGTACTCATGTTAGGCTAACGGTATAACTAGCTGGTGCATGGTGGTCGGTGATTGGTGATCATTGCTATAATACCAGGGAGGTGCAAGGTGGTCATAGTGATTGTCAGTGATACTCGATGATCAACGATGTAGCGAATGGTTGAAGATCACTAGTCGTGGAATTAGCAATCTAGTGTCTTAGTAGTAGCGATCGGTAGTCGGTACTCGGTGGCACTGTGATCTGTAGCGATGTGGATGTTTTCTCGAGTGTTTTGAGTAGAGCGATGGTAATTCTTGAGTATTTGTAATTTTTGAGTACTCGTCGAGCTAACGGTCATAGTGAGTGGTCTAAGGTTGATTTGTGGAAAGTGATGGAATTTGTGGTCATGGACGACCTGGTTGGTGTTTGTGATGGTTTAGTTCTTGTCTATGGATAGACAAGGGTGTATTTTGAGTGTGTGTGCTTATGTCGGTCAAGTTGGAAAAAACTTATGCTGAAAAAACTTTCTCTGATCTTTAATGTGCAGGTTGGTGCCGAGATGATCATGATCGGTGATGAGGAGGATTGGGACTAGGATGGAGAAGTCTGAGATTCAGGTGGTTGAGAATATCATGCGAGGTGGCCGGGCTCATGCTGGAGCATGTGGATATCAAAGGTGATGATTCGTGGAGAAGTAATGGGCGATGCGGTCCAGGTGGCTTCGACACGAGAGGTGATGATGTGTGGAGAAGATATGGGTCGTGCGGTCCCGGAGGCTTCAACACGTGAGGATGATGCGTGGAGAATATACGGGAGGTGTGGTCCCAAAGGCTTCAACAAGAGAGTTAATGGTGCGTGATGAAGATACAGGAGGTGTTGTCCTGAGAGTTAATGGTGCGTGATGAAGATACAGGAGGTGTTGTCCTGGAGGCTTCGTTACGTGTTGAAATAGGAGTTGTGGATATGAGTCTATAACTTGGAAGAGATAGAGCTTGTTTAAAACCTATATTTGAAAGGGTTTTGGGTCCCTTGATTTGAGGAAGAGATATGATTTCGTGTTCGTGTTTGAGTCAAATATGGTTTAGGGCTCTAGCATATAAAAGTAGGTAGAGGCTAAGGGTTTTGGCCGGGGCTTTGGTGGCTCTAGGAGGCTTTTTGTGCTAGAGTTTTTAGGGGTGATGTGAGGGCGCTTGTAACCACCGAACATGATCCAACACATGTTTTTTGAGCATCATTTTCTTGTGTCCTTGGCGATGGCATGCTAACACATCACGATCTTGCGATCTACGAGCATGGTGTTGTCTTCGGTGTGTTCTCGTTCGAGCAGTTGAAACATTCGAGCGGCTGAATCTTTCGAGCGGAGGGAGATTTCGACCACGTGCAAAGGCTGCCACAGCGAGCGGTTGAAGCTACATCGAGCGTGCGTAAAGTAGGTCGAGTGGGCGGTCGAAATCTGCATCCTGTAATTTAGATTGCTTTTCTTCTTGTTTGAAATTTGTTTTCATGTTTCAAAAAGCGGATGAAATCATTCACTCCCTCTCTGATTGTGTGTAGGACCGAAATGGCGACAGAGGGGGGGTGAATGTCGCTCGCTTCAAAAAACGCCCCCGAGAAATTAAACACTGATTTTTCAAACAGATGCAAAACAAAGCACCTCACGGAAAATTAAAATTAATTCTGCTGAAATTTGGAACGCATGTGACACTGAAAAATTCAGCATAAATCAGAGACCAGCCAGTAAAAAATTCAACTGAAAATATCGCTGTTTGATCTGCAAGCAAAATTGTCAAAGTTAGCACTAAAATAAAAAGAGAGACAACTAAAGCATCCTTTCATTCAGCCATTCAGTACTGTAGCTAAGATACTTCACGACAAGAGAAAAAACACAAGAAAGACTTCAGGAAGTATCAAAAGACTGCATGTTCCAAGCTACCAAGTACTAGGCCGAATCAATGAGAAGTAGCAGATCAATGCTTATGGGAAAGAAAGGACCAAAAAGACTTGAGATAACTTCCCAAACAGAGCAAACAAGAGACCAGCTAAAAACCAAATCTGAATTTTCAGTACAGGCACCGAGCCAACTCCAAAAACCTGAAACCCGAGAATATACCAAGCCTACACTGAAAAACTAGGGAATCAAAGGAATCCTCTCATTCTTTTTGGCCCTAATGATCTCCAATGCAAACTAATTAGCAAGGAGTAGCAAGAGAACAGAGAGATCAACTCTAAAATCAAGAATATCAGATTATGAGAAAAATCTGAAAAACTTGAAGAGAGGACTCAAAATCCACAATACTCCCTGACCAATGATCCTTTGACTTTGAAACTTTGAGGGTAACTCATGTATAGCCTCTGGACTCTAGGTCTCAAGTTTCAAGTCATCTCAAAGGGAGAAACAAAATCTGGACCAAAACCTAGACAATTCAGTAAACTTCAGAAGAGAGCACACAAACTCAAATTACTCCATAAACTCTCAATCTTTGCTCATGAGGCTTTGCAGCTAGGATAGCAATAGCAAGGAGAGATTCCAGTCCAGAAATCACATCATCTTGTGAAGGGAAACTCAAGAACCATAAAAACCCTAGAACTACAAGAACTGAACAGAGGAACTCCAAAATGCAAAACTGGGATTAAAAACTTGTCTCTGGGATTCTAGCTGACCAAATGGTCTAGGATCACTCTCCCATCACTAAGCAACCCATTTTGCACCTCCACAGCAAGCAAGAACTCAGAACCACAAAAATCAAGAAATGAAGAAATGAAGAACAGAGGCTACGAACGGGAAGAAACCAAACTTCAGATTTTCATTTCTTGGATCACAATGAATACAGAGGAGTCCCGATACCCCGACTTGATACAAAAGGAAAGATTACAAGCTCTCAACTCAATTCCTCTCCTCTCAATCCTCAAGAACACCAAGATTCTCACCACATCTTGGGAGGGAGAACACACAAGAGAGGAGACTCACATGGAACACATCGATGAAGCTACAGAGGGAGCACTGCTCTGCCATACCAACTCACACCAACTAAAGAGCCAAAGGAACCATCCTTCCCAAAGCCTCTTTTGACTAGTGTAAACCCTATTTCCCTCCAAAATGCTCAAGAGGGCATGCAGCCCCTCCTCTCCTTTTATAGCCCATGGCTAACGGGTCTCCGCCCCGTTACACCGGTTAAATCCAACGGAGCCCGCTCCCGCTTGTGCAGCCTGCGAATTTCCCGATTCGCCCCTCCTGCACCTTCCGGGAAGCTTCCGCGCTCCTTGCCTCGCACGCCTCGCAACCACCTCGAGTCCACGTCGTCTTCGACACCTCCCGACTGTTCTGACCTCAGCGCCACCTGCGCCTAGTCCAGTCCTCCGTGTCTCGCCACGACTCCACTCGACGTCCTGCAGCTACACAGACAAGAAACACGTCAAATAGCACCGCTCGATACATGAAAGCATAAGTATCATTACTTACCATACCGAAGTCCAAACCTGTCGAAAAAGTTAGAATATGCAACCTAAACCTATACGACCAGGAATGACCAAGCCCGACCGAGTCCATTGCACCACGCAACGACTTGGTCCGAACAACCCAAACCAAACTCGACTAACCTAAACCAATGTCAATTACTCATCACTCACATGTGGTCACCTCCACATGGTCCATCATTGTGCCATACGATGCTACAAAAAAACTATCTAGATTGGCTATACGAAAATTATATCATAAGATTTTTTTATTAAAAATACTTTCATAATATTATAATTTTATTAGTATATCTTAGTATGAAGTTATAAAAAGTAGCGATCAAAGTACCATCTTGAAGACTGTGAAAAGTCAAAAATGCCAGGTAAAAAAGAACGGAGGGAGTATATCACAGCATGAACTCAAGGCAAAACCCTCACAAGATTGAAACCCCAAAATTAACTCTCTTGGGGAAACTAAAAAACTCGATAACTTCCTCTAGAAGGTGCATAGATGGATAGGATGTGATCCCCAAGAGATTTCTTCACCTCTTACATGTTCTTGGCACTTGAAAAGATCAAGAAGAGAGAATTACAAATAAGAAAGCCAAGCAAATTAAAAGCACATGGAATGATCCATGGTATAACTCACTTGGGCAAACTTTGGATGTTCAATTCACTTGGAGAAAAATATTTTACAGCCACTCTCTTAAGATGGTAGAGCTCTAACCCGAGAGCACATATACAAAAGGCTTCAACATAAGGAAATCCTAATCCTATCTCTCAAGTGTTATCTCTCTTTTCACGCAAGGCTTATATATTGGAGGATTCCACCTTACACCAAACCCTGAACAACAAGTCACTCATAGTAGATCGCACCACTTACAAATAGGAAAACCCGATAACCTACACACAAACCGGTTTTATATTTCATACACTTGCACACTTTTCAAAGCGTGACTTCCACATGGCTCTATAGGCCTGATAAGACATTTCATCCTCAATGATGTGACCTAAACCACATAGACCAACATCGTGATTTTACAAACGATCACTCTACTCGGTATTGGATAATTTTCTCAATTGCCACCTATCGGTCTTCATGAATATATGATGCCCAATGCCTAGTCGCCAAGATCGTACACCTGTTTCGAGGCCGCCACCACTTGATATGCCCGAGTGCTATGGCACACACACCACATCACACTATAGTCTGTGATGCCCAATTAGTTTCCGCTAAGATCGTACGCCTGCTTCGAGGAATTTTACCACTTGAAATGCACGAGTCCAATTGGCATATTGCATACACACACTTGTCTCCTCATGATTCTTATCTTTCTCCAGTATTTCTTTACTTGAGATGATGCTCCACCCGAATTTATGCGACACGTTATGATCTCAGAACCCCTTCTGTACCCTTGGTCTTACTGTTGACGCAACAATAATCAAGCACCTGCACATCAAAGACCAAGAAATCGATCTGAGAACAAATGCCATGCACTTGATTCTTATTACACGACATATCCATAGACGCACCATGACTCACATTTATATGGACTCCGCGATGACTAACACATAAAACCAACTCAACTTAGCTCAAAGACGGAGGGTTGGTCTGACTGTGGCCATCAAGCTGGTCAGACCGCTAAGCACACTCCAGTCAGACCGCCATGATAAGGATGGTCAGACCATTCCTCTCCGGTCATATCGGAACTCCAATGTCGGTACTACCGCACTTGGTCACAACCCAAACTTTCAAAAGACTTTCTCTGATAAATAATTACCGCCAACTACGGAACGATACTACCGCACACCTGTTAGACCACCACCACGGCCGGTCATATTGCCACACCAGAGTAGCTCAGACTGCTAGTTGGTACACCGTCGCTCGGTCTGACCGTCAGCCACAGGCCGATCAGACCGCCGCCACTCTGACAGCAAAAACCAGAGATTCAAAGCACAAAATCAAACTCAAATAATGACACCGAAGTATAATAAAAATCAAATGCTTATGACCAACATGAGGCTGCCAGCACATGGTCTTACAGCTTCTTTACCTTTTTTAACATGTTTTAGAAAAAAATTAGGTCACATAGATATTTAGCTAACCTATCGCTAATTCGTTGGTCACTAGTCTGCTACTGTCTATCGAAATCTTTGATGGAGGGTTTGGTGAATCCTAAAAACCTAATCAGATAACTAATCTCGAAATATGGTCAGGGAATATACAATAGGATGACATGCGCTGTCTATAAAAGCAGTGGCGGAGCCAGAATTTGATTACGCCCCGGGCTCAGTGGTGGAATAATCTAGGCATCTGGGCTGGATCATGAAAATATTATCCAGATTAGACTAAATTTATCTGGACTGTACACTAGATATTTTTCCACACCCCGGGCTAAAGCCTTCCCTGCTCGGGGTGTGGCTCCTCCCCTGTATAAAAGGGTGCCACATAGTGATTTTGCTAAGGTAGATGAAAGAGAAAGAGGAGAGAGAAGTAGATCGACTATAATTTTATAGACAGTCGAAATACGAGAAAATAACCTACTATAGTCGGCTTTTGTGCCATTGCATCAATGTTGTCTATATTTTAAAGACACTAATTATAGACAGTTTACAGATAACTTATTATAGCAGATGTATTTAGTGTTATCTATAGACAATGTAGAATGATATTATAGACAGTAACTATATGCACTACTGTACATATCCTCGTGCAAGAAAAGAAAAGAAAAACCTTTGTATTCCTCGTTCCTTGTTTCCTAGCCGACGGGCTCCCGATGGCGATGGGAGGCGTCTTGGGCGAAGGTGTTTGGGGATCTCCTGGATCTCTTGGAGGCGGCATCGCATCTCCGGCTGGGACCTCGCCACCGACGCAGCGGCGGAATAGACGTCTTCTTGTACAGCGTCCTTGACAAACGCCTGGAGTTGCTATCGAATTTTGGTTAGTTATCCCCATCTCTCTTCTGTTTAGTGGGTTGTGTTCTTGCTCTAGTTGCCGCCACCTAGTAATTGCCTTGTTGGGGTTATCTGCTGTGGCATGTTGGGGTAAAATCATCATCATGATTTTGTCCTTAATTAGGGACTATTAGCTATTGGCAATGTACACTGGGAATTGAATAATATTTGTGTTATTATTGCTGTATAAGTATCCAAATCAGATGTGCTAACAATAGCGTATAAGCATAACAATACTTGAGAAGATAAGATAAAAGAGATGTCGGATCACATATCTCAACTCATTGCTCCCTTGCAGGAACACATACTTTCGCTTGCAGACAATCAAGTGCCTTCGTATCACCATCGTGAAATGCTTACAATTTGAGGCCATTTGCCAATGCGACCCCATTTAGTCAGAATCACTGCTGCAAATCCGACGCCAAAGCCCAAACCAACAAAGAGAAACAGTATAACATCGATATGATCTCTGGACACGTTTGCTTCTGCCTTATTTGGTTTACTCGAATTTCCACATTGTTTGGACAAGGGTGGTCCACAAAGCCTTGCGTTCCCTTCATATGAACTGTTTTCAAACGTCGCAAATTGACGTGATTGTGGTATTCTTCCCTCCAAGTCGTTTTTACTCAAGTTCAGGGTGGCAAGAAATGTGAGATCTGTTAGCTCCTGCGGAATATCCCCAGAAAGCTGGTTGCAGGAGAGGTCAAGTGATTCCAGCTGACTCACCTCACCGAGTTGTGTTGGGATATTTCCTGTGAAGGCGTTGTGTGACATGTTCAGCACATGTAGTGAAACGAGTTTTCTGACTGATTCAGGAATGCCACCGTCCAATGCATTATTTGAGAAGTCAATTGCAGTTAAGGCAGTCAAGATCCTTCCAAATGTCATGTCTAACCCTTTGTATGTGATTGCAACAGTATCTTGGTAGTAAAACGATGAGTCTTGATAACTTATGATCTTTCCTGTGTCGTTGACCTTTGCCATCATATATTTCAACCTCTGAAACCAGTCTTCATTCAAATTACCAGAGAAGCTGTTATTGACAATATCAATGATTTGTAAGCTCGAGAAGTATTCCTCAAGTTTGCCATCTCCGAGAGCATCATCTACTGAGCCAAAAAACTGGTTGGATCTTAGGACGAGGACACGAAGATTGGAAAGCTTTCCCAGCCAAGATGGAAATGTATCAACGATTTGATTATTTCCAATGTTAAGAACCTCCAATTCAGAGCAGTTAGAAAGTGACCTAGGCAGCTGCCCTTGAATCTTATTGCCATTTATATCTATTGTCTTTAGATTGCATTGATTTGCAATATTGTAAGGTAACTTTCCTTCGAAGCTATTCTCCCTCAAATTTAATACATCCAAGGGGCTATCTTCTATCAGGCAGGATGGTATCAGCCCATGAAAATTGTTATATGATAGGTCGAGGATTTCGAGCTTGGTTGAATTGCAAATTGAATGCTGTAAATTCCCACTTATATTATTTTTGGACATCTTGAGATACACAGTTTGGCTAAGATACAAGGTGAAGTTTGACATAACAGAAGAGAATCTATTATTTGAATAGTCCAAGACTTGATCAAGATTGCTCACCGTTGTCAACAGGTTTGGCATTGGGATCTTGCCCTGGAGCCCATTGAAACTGAGATCAAGAGTTTCCAAACGACTGTTTGGGAGAACATATGAAGTGAGTTGCATATCTGTGAATATGTTGTGTGAAAGATTCAAATATGTAAGGCTATCATCCCATGTCTCCCATATCCATTTGGGTATAGTCCCATGAATTTGGTTGCACGAAAGGTCCAAGAGTCTAATATGTTCAACATGCATCAAGAAGCTTGGAATTGTTGTCATGCTGCAAGACGCAAGATCTAACGCCCAGAGTTTAGGCATTAAGGGTAATGTGGATTTACTGATTTCTCCATCCATGACAGACAACTTATTGTTTGAGAGAGACAAGGCAGCAAGCTTTCTTAATCTCCAAAATGAGTTGAGTTGTACTAAACCTGTGAAGTTGTTTGAGCTAAGATCCAGAAACACCAAACGTGTGAGTCGAAGGAATGATGTAGGGATCTGTCCACTAAATTGATTTTCACTCAAAGAAACAATCGTCAAGGGCGACGATAATGTATCAAACTCTTGTATAGGTCCAAAAAGTTGATTTGATGAAAGATCCAATTGTATCAATGCTGGAAGAGTGAATAGAGACGCCGTAATCTCTCCTGCAGATGAATGAACATGATTCTATGTTAACATCGTAGTGTAGACTACGCGGTGCATATTCTATAAAACAAAAGCATGAATCCCAACAAAGGAGATATATTTCCTATAGAATGGTTAAAAATATCAAGATAACCTTGTTATTATCCAGTATTATGAACAACCAACATTTAATGTTGGTGTCTATGAGCGATAAGCCAAAATTTGAGACAATATGCAAAGGTTAAATGTTTTAACTACAACCACTTCCACTTGGATTTTATTACTAAAAATTAGAGCGTGACTAATGTACATTGCTGCCATACAATAGAAAATGGAAATAAGTGCAACTTTTTACATAGTTATTTTAAGATGAGACAAGCATTAACTCAATATATAAACACCATCTAAAATCAGAATATTAATACACATGGAGTTTTATTGAATAGCATGGAAAACATCTGTGAGAAATTTCAAGAAATTTTCAAGTACACTTTCCAAAAGAAAAAATCTTGACATGTGCTATTTAAAGATTTTTGTTGCGTTCTGCAATGAAGTGTTACTGGAAACACTGCTACGGTTTACTGAAAAATAGGTCTGGTTTTTCAATATTAAATTTTTTGTATTTTGGAAATATTTATAAGATATTTTCATAACATAATTCTGTGCAACAGTAAATTTAATAAACAAAGTCAAAAATATTAAAGAATGCAATGGTGAACAATTTGTGCAACAATACTTTATTATGTTATAATGTTAATGGTATGTCTCCTCTATTCAATTAAAATGAATGAAACGATAACTTTGGGTATATGGCAAAGCTAAATAAACATGTTATCAATTAAAATATTAAAAAAGGAATCATATTCTTCAAAAACAAAATCAGAATCCTTGTTCATAAAGGAGAGATCTACAGCCTTGGAGCTGTTGTCCCTTTTTCATGTTGGGGAGGTAATGGACATCTATTTTCAATGCCATGTTGACTAAAATTTGCATTGGGGACTATGTACCATTTTTAGTCAATACTTATGGTTCTTAATAAATTTCATTTGGATGAAAATTAATATCGAAAAATTTATAAGTTCTCTATATCTATAATATTACAGAAATGGAGGGTTTGTTCTTTGCTAAGTACGCCCATTTTTCCCGAATAATGTATGACCGTTCGATTGGTTGAATCTAACACCAATGTTTAGAGTTGGTCCTGCCGTCCCTCGTCTTGACCATCCATCCATCCCATCCAATGACCTAGCTAGAGTTAACTCACCTTAATTGGCTCATTAATTATAATTACTCCCTCCTTAAAACTCAAATTGATTATATATTCAGGAGAGAAAACACTTGACGTTGATGAATCATCAATACTCCTATATGAATGCAGTGAATCACAAATTAATTGTGTACATTCAATATATGCATGATATTCTCATAAGACTGTTCTACACAATATGTATTCTCTTTTGTTACATTTTTGCTCCATCGATGTTCTCTATTCTCTTTTGTTAGGGAAGGATGAAAGCCCTACTTGGGGTTTTTAAAGTCAGCTTCTTAATATACTCCCCTTCAATATATAACTTAGGAGCAAATATTACAAATATTATTCTGAGTCATGACAATGAAATGCATGGGTCCATTTTGGTTGTCAGTTCTTGTTCTATTTGTCACCTCATTTGATGCCTATCTCAAGAGGATTTGAGTGAACATTTGGGCTATGAATTGAATCTTACCGGTAAGGTCATTCTGCGAAAGGTCCAAATAGATCAGTTGAGTCAAGTTTACGATTGTACTTGGTATTCTGCCAGAAAAGCTGCAACCCCTTAATACTAGTACCATCAATGTGTTGAGATCTCCAATTGCTGGTGTTATTGGACCAGATAAACGACTAAAAGAGATTTCCAAGCTTCTTAGTTTCTTGAGATTGCCAATTGAAGATGGTATTGTCCCAGAGAAGGCACAATAAGAGATTCTCAAGGATCTCAGCTTCTTGAGATTACCAATTGATGGTGGTATTTGCCCAAAGAAGCCGCAGTCACTGATGTCCAAGCTTCTCAAGTTCGTGAGGTTGCCAATCCAAGGGGGCATTGTCTTGGAGGAATAGCAATCAGAGAGTTTGAAGCTTGTCAAGTTCTTAAGGTTACTAATCCATGAGAAAAATGATCCTAACTCCCCTGAAAATTTCGTAAAAGAGAGTTTCAAGTTATGCAAAGAGTTGAGCTTGTTGAATAATAAATAGGGAGGCTCCATAGAAATTGATCCTCCATCAATTCCAAGCTCCCTCAGAAACATGAGGTTGCTAAAAGAGCTCAGCTTGACACCAGACAAATTAGTCCACCGTAGATTCAAAGTCTCCAAAGAACACCCATTTGGAAATTTTGGTAAATTCCCAGAGAGTTGATTATTTCCTGACACATCAAGCATTCTTAGATTCTTGAGTTGAAAGATTGTCTGAGGAAACCATCCACTGAAATCATTATAGCCGATTTGAAGAACACTTAAATTGTGAAAGTCCGCAAAGAATTCAGGAACCACACCAGAAATTCCCCCATTACGGTTGAGGTTGATCATGGTAAGGGAGTGGAGACTTGACATGGAGGAATGGATAGGACCATGCAGGTTGCAGAGTGCCATGCTAAGAACCTGAAGACGAGGGACAGCTTTACCTAGACCATTGCACCACTCCTCTCCGCTACCAGATATGTCCACTCCGTCGAGGTAGAGCTCCCTCAAATTGCTAAGATTTGCCACTAGGGTCTTGAAACTGGGCTCTTGTAACAGCAAAAGGTTATAGCTGTCAAAAACAGCGTAGAGCTGGTCTTGTTCAACAACATCGATATCAATATGATACGAAGAGAGATCCAATGATACGAGACTTGTGAATTTGCCAATGGCAATCGGAATCTGGCCGTAGAAGCCTGAATAAGAAAGGTTGAGGTGGGTGAGCATGGAGAGCCTCTCAAAACCAAAGGCCGGAATGCGGGATCCTCCAAAGTCATTCATGCTGAGGTCAAGGTGGCGGAGGGCGGTGAGGTTGAACAGCGCAGCATCAAGTCTGTAGCTGTACAGGCCATAACCACTAAGGTCGAGAACAGTGACATGGCCGGAAGCGCCATCACAGCCGACACCCTCCCAGCGGCAGCAATCGGTGCCGGCTTGCCATGACGGGAGGGTCGTGGTGGAGTAATCGAATAAGAAGGATTGCTTTAGTTGGAGGAGTGCTGCTACCTGGTCTGAATGGCACAGAGATGCTGCGGCATTACCACGGGGAGTGGATGCGACTAGCGAGTGGAGTTGTATTAGTATGAAGAGGGGAAGCAGGTAACTAGCGGAAGCCATTAGTCTGTGTGTATTTCAGAGTTCGACGAGGAGGATGCGTTCAGGCTAGCACCATATATATCAATTTTATTCATCTCCTATGGAAATTTTACCTCGAGAACAAAGAAAAAACAATATGACCGTCACTTTCACCAAGATGTGGTGGTAGGTTTCTTCTGCTATCAAATTCACTTTCACTAGGATGGCTTTGAAAATTCGATGTCAAGGTCACTGGAATAGGAAATGAATGGAAAATCACTTTAAGATGTCGATCAGAAGGTGCAGCAACCTACTATTAGTCTCGATGGAAGTTGCAGCATGACCTTCATTGCATCAGAGGTCGAGTCGTAATTAGGTCGATATAAATAATGAGAACGTGTGCCATGGGTAAGATTATAAGAAGCTGTGTGCCCTTGCAAGTTGCAAAGAGAAGTTGTGCGCCCTTGCAAGTTGGAAAGTCAAGTAGTTGCTTTCCGTGTGAATAAGCATGTAATAGTTAATTGTAGTGCATACTGTACCGACTTCATTTATATCGGCAAAAGCCGCACATGAATTTCAGTTACTCTGTAATCTCTCAAACGAACAACCAAAAGTCACAAGCCGCAGCCAAAAGCCAAAAGCCGCAGCCACAAAAGTACAGCCCATAATCACTTCCTCTGTTTTTGTGTCATGAGCATGCGTGGCCTAATCATCACAGAAAATATACACTATCTGACCAATTTTTGATTGCCACTCGACCTACCTAGAAAATATTTGCTCTTCTGTCGCAACCTCTTTCTTTTTTACAAAGATAAATGACAATATGTTTTGAATTTTGATCTTTGTAGGATAAAGATCCAGGACTCCAGTCACCTGTTATTATCCTTTGGCACATTTGGATGGAGAGAAAATGTCTAAAGCTTCGAGGCAAAAAAACAAAGGAGCAGATGGTGTTGAGTCCCAAAAAAAAGAACGAAAAGGAGGAACAGATAATGTCCCCAGATAACAAATTTGGCAGATTAATTGATATGGATGCTGTGTTATATGTACTTATGTAGTGTCTTCCCCTTGACATAAGCAGTAATATATACCACACAACTAATGATGGAACTGAAACCGGGTATTTCTTTCGTTGTAATCCAGGGTATACCACACAACTAATGATTCACTTATTCAGGAAGTTGCTAAAATGATACCACGCCTGGCGCCTCCCCGCCATCTCCACGCCCGCCGCCTTGCCGCTGCCTCCACTCCTACTGCCTCCCCGCCGTCTCCCCACCGTCTCTCCTCTCTATGTTGAAGATTTAGAGTGCAGACTTGTAATTAAAGTTTTTCCTCTTGATAAATTTTCAGGTTAGAGGGATCACTGACTTCGACTCAAAGGCAAGTTGCGTTGCAAGAGGTCAATGCTAAAACCTGTCTTGTGTTATTGTACCTGATGGCTTGAGTAGAGAACTGAGAACACTGATGCACATTGATTCAAGATCCAAAAACCATCAATTATTGGACAAATAAATTTGTTGTCATATGTCATATTTTTCTAAATGGTCTAGTATTAATTTAGAATTTCATATTGCTAGATTTATCATCATTGATATAAAAGGGGAATGAATTGCCTTGAGTGTAGCTTTTGTTTCTAGCATCATGCTCGTTATTGATGAGTGGTGACTAAAGAAAGGGGATCCATTGTGTTCTGATTATGTAATAGTTATGGTCTGTTGAATTTGAATGCTTGCACTAGTTGTGTCTTTTGGACTTGTGTACTCCATGATTATCAGATTATGTACAACGTGGTATAACTATTAGTCTGTTATTTTCCCAAAAACACTGATACGGTGATATATATATATATATATATATGAAATATATGTATATATATATACATATATTTCATATATATATATATATATATATATATATATATATATATATATATATATCGCCGTATCAGTGTTTTTGGGAAAATGGCGAGTCGCGGTATCGCGTATCTGTATCAGGGTATCCGGGTAACATAGACCCTACCTATGATCAGAATGTTCTGCATCGTTGGCTTATTGGCTTGGTGCCTTGATGTGCTTATGATGTGGTACAAACTGCGATGCCTTGAAGTTTCTAACATGACTACATAATCTTTGAAGTTTTTCTAGTAGGTCTGTAATCACTTGAATTAACATTAGCACCAAGTTACTTTCCTAGTTAATATATATTCATTGATAAAATCAAGACTGTATTAATTGCGATTTTTCCACCTCATATAAGTTGAGAGTAGAGCATTTGATTTAACAAGGATGGGTATTGGGTAAGGTTTAAAACCTCTCTCGATTTTATATCTCCTTGATGTGTGTGTATCGTAGACTTGAACTTTTATTGTGAACAAAGAGACAAACACAATGGTTTATGTGTTAGCTACGACAGCACTGTTATGTGGCATTATTTCTTGTAAATTGGATGTTATATCACAGTTGAGGACGGTTACGATAATTTAGCTAAATTTCCCTATTTGAGCTTCTATTGAGTCAATTTTCCATATGTCCTCCATGTACTTAGGCTGGGTTTGAACCAGCTTTTTGCTGGTGTATGCTCGTATTGTCTACAGTAACTAACTTTTAAACAATGTATTTTTTCAAGACGGGATCAATAGGAAGATTGTAATAAAAAAGTGTACTGAGTTGAACTGTACCAGCTAAATTCGCATGCGACTATTTTTCTGTACATACCACCCCTCACGAACAGCGAGAATTTAAATATTTAAGCAATAAGTCATAAACCATCAGCCCAAAAGAATCCACCCTTAATATAGAGAGTAATTAAAATGGGGTGGAGTGGGTTGCTGAAACCATGTGCCAGGTGACATTAAAGCCGCTCTAAGAACAAAATTGTAAAATAGGAGTGTACCAAATTCATCCACTAAATTGTTGGGATATAAAGATGCCACGAGTTCTTAGACGCCCTATTGGTAGTTGCTATCAACCTTTGGATGTAAATGAGCCGAGCTCGATAGAAGCTCGAGCTGAGCTGAAGCGAGCCTAAGTTGGTGGTCGAGCTTTGAGCTCAGCTCGGGCGAAGCTCAAGCTTAGCTCGACAAAGCTCGTCTAGGCTCAGTAAGATATGACTGCATGTTTTCATCAAGAAAAATTCATCTCATATCATAGGGACAGCCAGAGCAATAAAAGAAGAGGATAGCTCATACTCACTCTGTGTCGTGGGACTTGATGTCAGGACTCAAGGTGGCGGTGGGGAGCTGAGAAGGATCTTCGTGGTGGAGGTCAGAGCCGTGGCCGGGCTACCGCTAGCTGGCCGGCGCCAAGGGAGGCAATAGCGCAGGGGGCCAGGCCTAGGTTTCTCAACACTCCTTGGGCACTCATCTGACATGATCATGCCTCATAAACTCTATAAAAAACCTAGTGGAAAAAATTTAGAGAAAGAGTACATGATACATGTAATGTTGTGTTGCAAAAATTGCCCCATTAAAAACCATGGCCAAAAAATTTCAGGAAAACTCGTCAAGGGAAAAAGAGTATAATCCACCTAATTTCATTTAATCTACAAGATTTATTGTTTGGGTACTCGATCTTCATGATCAAGATTTAACAGTGAGCTCGAAAAGAGTCTCCCCCTTAATTCTGCATTTCTCTAAGTCTCATCATTCCAATTCCTCATACACATCTTTCAAAATTAAATGCTAGAAGTGACTTAGTGAATAAGGCCCTATTCTTTTCAGCTTCTAAAAGCTGCTTTTCGGCTTTTTTTTACAGTAACTAGCTTTTAAACGGAATATCTTTTAAGATAGGGTCGACTAGTTAATTGTAGTACATACTGTACCAACTTCATTTATATTGGCAAAAACCGCACGTGAGTTTCTGTTACTCTATAATCTCTCATACAAACAGCCCAAAAGCCACAAACCGCAGCCAAAAGCTATAAGTTTCAGCCAAAAAGAACAGGCCCTAAATCTACAAGATTTTCATATGACTTAGTATGCAGTATCTTAATTTCGTCCATGTTTTGCAATTAATGAGCATAGAAGAACTTATGATAGATATGCTTTGTAAGATGACTCTTCACGTACCTCATCTGTACTTGTACAACACAAGCTGTATTATCTTCATAGATAATTGTGGAGAGCTTGTATAATGTCCAATCCACATGACTGCTGGATGTGATGAACCATTTGTTGAAGCCAAACACATTCTCGTGCGGCCTCATACAACGCTATGATTTTTGAGTGGTTCGTCGAAGTTGATACAAGACTTTGTTTAGACGATTTTTATGAAATTGCAGTTCCACCACATAGGAATACATAGCCTGTCTGCGACCTAGCTGTATGCGGGTTTGACAGGTACCCGGCATCTGTATAGCCAGTAATATTCAAGTCTTGGTTCTTTTTGTAGAATAGTCCAAAATCTTTGCTTCCTTGGATGTATTGAAAAATGTCCTTTATTCCCTACGAATGCCTTTTGGTAGGTTCTGCACTGTATCTTGCTAATAGGTTTAAGGCAAATGCAATGTCCGGTCTAATGCAGTTTGCTAAATACATAAGTGCTCATATTACGCTTAAGTACGAGAATTCTGGTCCCAGGACTTCCTCCCCCTCTTCTCTAAGTCTGTACGGATCCTTATTTTGCTGTAAAGATCTCCCGACCATCAGTACCTTCGAAGGTTATGCCTTTTCAAAGCCAAACCTTTCTAACATCGTTTGGGTGTATACGGATTGATGTACTAATATTCATTCTGGGACATGATCAAGCTACAATCTTAAGCAATATTTAGTTTTACCCAAATCTTTCATTTCGAATTCTGACTCCAGGTAAGAACTCGCCTCCTTTATATCTTCCAAAGTTCCGATGATATTCAGATCATCTACATACACTGAGATTATACAAAATCCATTCTGAGATCATCGTATAAATACATACGGACAATCCTCATTGTTCGTGTAGCCTTCCTTGTATAGAAAGTTGCTTAAGCGATTAGACCACATCCTGCCTGATTGCTTAAGTCCATACAATGATTTTTTAAGTTTCACACTGTACAAGCCTCTATTTGCTCTATCTTGGTCGGGATAGGGATACCTTCAGGCACCTTCATATAAATGTCCGAATCCAAGTCTCCGTAAAGGTATGCAGTTACCACATCCATCAATTTCATTTATAAATTTAGGTTTACTACCCTTGAGATTAAATATCTAAAGGTAATACCACTCATGACCAGGGAATAGGTTTCTTCATAATTGACTCCTTATCGTTGAGTGAAACCATGTGCAACAAGCCTTGCTTTATATCTTACAACTTTATTTGTTTTATTTCTCTTTTGAACAAATACCCATTTATGCCCTACGGGGTGCACATGGGGAGGCGTGCGGTTTACAAGCCCAAACACTTCTCTTTTGTTCAGAGATAATAATTTAGTTTCTATTGCCCTTTTCCAATCCTCCCAATCTAATCTTTTCTTACATTCAGCGAGCGATGCAGGCTTTGGATCAAGATCGATGATTGTGGCAATTTTCTTTGCAAAATAAATATCAACATTGGTTGTTGTCCTGTTCATAGATTCTCCCTTGCATACATAGTTCATAGCTATTTCATCATGGGTTGGTTCTTCTAGTGGTTCTACTTGCTCACCACTCCTAGTTGTGGGGGCAAGTTTCTTTAGTTTTTCAGCTCCGATGTATGCTGATTTCTCCCTCTATGGGAATGTTTAGATCCGGTATGCCCTTTTCTGAAGGTGCCATACTGGTGCCAGGTCTCAACTGGCTCCCCTTCTGGTTCTGGGGAACTTCAATGATTGGCTGTGTCAAGTCCTTATTCTTTTTCACTAGGCATCTCTAGTTACTTGGGATTCAAGGGGCCAGAGTTCTCGTCCTTTTATTCTGAGGCCTCTGAACGGGATTAGGGATACCTTCAGCTTTCTTCGGTATTTCAATCTCTCTGGTGCATTGCGTACAGGTACATGTGACTTGGTCATGCTTTTTAAATCACTAAAGTGATCCGGCAGTTGGTTTGCTAATGTTGTAGGTCAATGATCTTCTAGACTTCTCTATTTGCTTCACTAGTGCGTGGGTCATGTGCATGGATTTTTGTTGCTTGCCACGTAATTTCTTGACATTTTTGTATCAAGGGGTTGATTTCCTCCACCCAATGTCGGGAAACTATCCTCATCAAATATACTATCAGTGAAACAAGCAGTATGCAAATCTCATGTCATGGGGTCTAGATATCTGATTATGGATGCTGTCTCATAACCAACGTATATCCTAGACTTTCGGAGAGTGCCCATTGCTATACGTTGTAAAGGGGGTATAGATATATAAACCTTGCACTCAAACCTCCAGAGATGAGAAATTTCTTGTGTTGACCCTTGTGCTAGTTGCATTGGTAAATGGATGTTATATGCCGATAGTCTAAAGTTGATGAGAGTTGCTGCATGCAGGAATGTGTGTCCCCAACATGTAGATGGTAAATTACAATTTTGCAAAAGTTGTCGGGCAATAAATTTAATTCTCCTAATTAATGTCTCTGGTAGTCCATTTCAGGTGTGGACATGTGGTATAGAGTGCTCAACTTTAATGCCTATTGCCATGCAATAATCATCGAATGCCTTTGAAGTAAATTCTCCAGCATTGTCGATTCTGATGGACTTTATGTGATGATCAGGGAAATTATTCTTAATTTGAATAATCTGTTAAATTAGCTTTGCGAAAGCATGATTTCTCATAGATAATAAACATACGTATAACCATTTTGAGGAAGCATCGATGATGACCATAAAATATTTAAATGGCCCTAACAGGGGCTATATAGGTCCGCAAATATCTCCTTGGATGCGCTCCAGGAATGCAGGGACTTCATCCTTCACTTTCAAAGCAGAAGGTCTAGTAATTAATTTCCCGGTGGCACATGCGGGGAACACAAAATCTTCTTAATTCAAAAAATTCTTTACATCGATATTATGTCTCTGTGAATTGTTAATTATATTTCTCATCATCCTAAGACCTGGGTGGCCTAATCTATCATGCCAGAGATAGAAGAGTTCAGAACTTATAAATATTGTTTTCAGGGTAGTATAGGCTGTGGGTGCCTTAATATTAGTGTAGTATAGCCCAGTCTCAAATAAAGGAAGTCTTTCTAATACCCTTTTCCCATTTACCTCAGGCTTCATAATAAGCAGGTATTCCTTACCATACTCTTCTTCAGTCTCAACATGGAAACCATTAGCGCGAATATCCTTGAAACTTAGGAGAGTTCTAGTCGATTCTGGTACAATAAGGCTTCTTGAATGACCAAAGATGTGCCCATTGGGAGTATAATTATGGCTCTTCCTGAGCCTACTATACAAGCATCGCTACCGGCGGTTGTTGTAAGGCTGCCAGCATTCTTGCTAATCGACTGAAATAATTTTGTCTCCCTCAAGATGATATTCGTTGTGCCGCTGCCAGTTAAACACACTTCCTCCATAGGGCGCCACACACGTTCTAATATAAAGTACTTTATTAATATATAGTAGAAGACAATCAATTACATAAATAAAATACTTCAAATATCAGAACATATCATGCCATTATTAACTAAATGAATAAATTATTCAATATCATCCAACCATCCGAGAAAAATAAATTGTTTGAGTACCAACAATGAAAAATCTAGCTTATTCCTTCCACACATTAAATAAATAACAATTAAAGTCTAGATGCATTATGTACATTAGACTGAGTATGCTAAAAATCAGAAACTTTGGTTGCGATCTTCTTAGGGGTGAGATGCTCTTCTTGGGAAATCATGGCGGTGACAGCTATAATGTCAAGAGGGGGTGCTACTGTAGGAGTGGAGTCAATCTCCATTGGTGAAGGAAGCTATTGAGAACTCTTCCCCTCAACAAAGGCAAAGTGGGTTTCATGCTGCTCTTTGCCACCCTTCTTCTTGGCCTGAAAGGCATTGACGGGCTCTTTACAAAACTGCGACCAGTGCCCCCCCACTTGCCACACTTGTAGCAAGTTTGGTCTTGCTGACCATAGGGCCTTTCGTCCCACTTTGGTTTGCTGGCCTTAGTCTCCTATGGAGCATTTGACTTGCCTTTCTAGGCTGCGGGCTTACCCTTCCTTCCCCTTTTCTTCATTATAGGCTTCTTGTAGATCCCAGCGTTGGCCTCACAGCCAGCGGAGCTCCAAGGTGGCTGTGTGATAAAGTTTGTGTGGAGAACTTCATCCTGAACCTTTGCATTCTACATAATATCAATCAATTCAGCGTACCCCTTGTAGCAGTCTTGATGATAATTGAGCACAGACTGCACTGCATTGGGGTGGAAGGTGGAGATGGTCTTCTCAATCTTCTGCTCATCTGTGATCTGCCTGCCACAAAATTGAAAATTGTACAAATTCTGTGCAGAGTAGAGTTGTACTCCCCGACCGTTTTGAAATCAGCAACCTCAGTTGAATCCACTCTTGCTCTACCTGAGGAAGAATGGTGTACTTTAGCTTCTCGAACCGCTTCTTGAGTGCAATCCACAATGCTAGCGTGCTCTTCTCTGCCATGTACTCATTCTTGAGAGTAAGACAGAGGTGGTGCCTGAGGAAGTGAAGTGCCTGATCATTCTCCTCAGATATAGATTTGGATCCTGTGGTGCACCAATCCCGATAGCAGCGTGGAGCTTCCTGGCTCCAAGTACGATCTCGACATCAAAAGCCCACGTCAAGTATTTTGGCCATACTGGGCCAACTCTTCGAACTCCCGGTTCGTGATGCCTGTCATCTACACATGCATGAAAGAAATGTATAAATTTACTGCAGATAAATTTGCATAAAATAAATTGGACAATGGTACAAAAATAATTCTCGTAATGCTTCAGAATTTTTATGCATTTTCTATAATTTTACTGTTGATTTCATCGATTAAAGGCAATTTAAACAATTATGATTAATCAAAACAGTAAATAAATACAGAAAACATAGAAAGGAATAATAACAATGCTAAACATGCTTCAAATGTTAAAAGTAATTCAAAATTTGAATTTTTGTTGGATCCCGGAGTAACAACTCCGAAACCCTCTGTGTTAATCGCACTAGTTCAGGATCAGCTAGTGCTCACAGTGGATAACAAAGACAAATATCATGCATAATGACCAACTTTATTTAACTGAATATGGGCCTGATGGCCAAATTTTACATCAATAGTCCATAAACCAAAATTAAATATAAGCAGTGGAAGATAAAACCGAAGCGAAAGAAGCCCACTGAGCTTGCCCACGGGCAAACGACAGTAAGATGCGGCCTATTTATTCTGATCCTCACTGAAGTCGAAGTCGCCCTCTGAAAAATGATGAATTGAGCAACATGAGCACATGAAGTACTCCACAAGTTACGCTAGGAGGTTTAATAGAGTTAATACATGCATAAGGATTGACAAAGGAAGGCATAGTAATATTAATTGAGTGAAAAGCATAATTGAAGTAAATATTGCAAATAGATTCAAAAGCTGAATTTGATACAATAGATATAAACAAGATTTTAACAAAATAATATCGTTAGTGTAGGCTTCAACCAAACACTAACCTATCCACAGGTATCCCACCTAGACCATCTTTACTCAAAAAGATCTCATATGGATTACATCCATCCATAAGCATTTTATAAAACCATTTTGAAAACAAAGTCTAATCCATGAAAAACTTTACTCAGCTTGCCCATGACCGTAGGCATGGCTATCCAGGATAGATTATACACTCTGTAGAGGTTGTACAGCTTTACCCACAAGACATGATTATCCCATATTGCCATCGGATAAGCACACTTTCTTTGGTGTGCGGCGAGGAGATCATGGCAAGGCCTTTACAATGTAAATCCTTTAACCTAGCCAAGCCGAGTGAGGAATCCACCAGACAGGGACCTCCTCTTGAGCCGAGTGAGACTTCTCATGGCCTACGCCACGCTCACTTTCAACCTACAACGAGACTTAGGTTGGGACCTGCAAATTAATTAGCCAGGATTGTCCCATACCAGTCTTGTGGTAGTACGAAAGGGCTTTATAGCAGTAGCTCACAGATCGGTCCTTAACTAACTTAAGCACCAACCACATAACTTTTGTGCCACACAATCAATATTGTGTCACGAAACAACAATGCATGTCAGCAAGCACCCATCACCTAACCATTTGCCTAAGTCTAAACCAAGTTTTTATATTTTATTTGGAAATATTTCATAATCTTTCTTGACTCACCAAAGTTAAGAGTATATTTCAAAAGCTTGGCATTTTATGTGAAAAAGTTATCCCAAAATAAAATTTTATTTCTAAGTAGGTCTAAGCATTTTATACGCAATTTCTTTAGTCCATACTAGTGTATTAACTAGAGTTTTACTTAAGGTGACAAGGCATGTTGATGTTCAATGTCAAATTTGGCCATATACAAAGGAATTTGGTGTAACTAAAGTTTAAATTAGATTTGAACTAATTTGAATAAAAGTAAGCATGCATAATAATTTAAAACAACATAATAATTTAAATTACTAGGAGCAACATGATCAAAGGTGTAACTTGCCTTGCTCGAAGACTTGATGCTGCGAATCGTCGAAATCGAACTCTCCGGATTCGTCGTAATCTACACGCGAAGAACCAATGCAAAAAGAAAACAAAATTCAAATGAAATTCAAAAATTCAAAAAGAGGCTAGAAATGGGTAGTTTAAGTTTTTAGAAGAATTTAGAAACTTGAACGGGTTCAATTGGAGTGAGGATAAAGAAATACAGGCTTCTGGAAGTTTGAATCCAAAGGGAAGTGGAAATTTCACCATGGTCGAAAGCTACCATAGTCGAAAGTTATAGTAGCTGGAAATGCAATAGTGATAGAAAAAGTTCTAGTGGTCGGACAAGCTTTTAGAGTGGTCGGACGGATGGAAGTTCTTCAATGGTCGATGGTCGAAAGCTCTATAAAATGATCGGATGGGGTGGTCGAAAGGATTAGAGGTGGTCAAAATGGTTAGGGGTTGTCGAAAAGGTTAGAGGTGATCGAAAGAATTGAAGTAGTTGAAAACAACTGCGGTCAAAACCAGTTATGGTCAAAAACAGCTGTGGTCGAAAGCAAGAGAGTGGTCGGTCAAGAGTAGTCAAAAAGCTGAGTGATCGAAGCTTGGTGGTCAGAAGGCTTGCATAGTTTAATGTGTGTCAATGGCTGAAGTGGTCGAACAGCTGAGATCAGATGACAGAACGTGGTCGGATTTACATATGTGGTCGAACAGCTGAGATCAGATGACAGAACGTGGTCGGATTTACATATGTGGTCGAAAAGGGTAGTCGAAAGGGTTGAAGTGATTGATCGGCTGCTGTGGTTGAAAACCGACTATGGTCATAAAGACTGATGGCAGTGGTCGTATATGACCAGAGTAGTCGAAACCCGACCAGAATGGTCGTATCCGACCAAGGTGGTCAAAAGATGCTTCTGCAGTAGTGTGAGGTTGCGGTCAAGAGTGTTTCTTGGTGGAGATCCATAGCAAGGGAAGAAAGAAGAAAATTTTGAACTTTTGCAAGGTTTGAATTTGAATTTGAATTTTAGAAGTGAACTGAAAATTTTGAATGGAACTGAGGGTTTGAAAATGAACCGGTATTGGAATTTGGAATTTAAATTTTGGGACCACCAACCAAACTTCAAATATTCAAAAGGATTGCATAAATGGATATTTTGGAATTTTTGATGAATTTAGAAATTTGAATGGGCTCAATCGGAGCTAGGATGAAGGAGAACGTGCTTTTGGAAGTTTGAAATCAAGGAAAAATATAAACTAAAATTTTAGAATTATGTTCCTATTGTAAAATCAATATTATGATGTCAGCAAGGAATTGATTTTTGGTGGAATTATTTTTCTGTGGAACAAGGAATTTATGACATCAAGGTGACGTTAGCAAAAGAAATGAATTTTCGGCCGAATTATTTTTCAACAAGAAAAGGGTTTATTTCACTGATAGGTGGGCCTGGGTCTATGGTGAATTGGGTCCATGGACCGAAGAGGCAGCTGAGGTGGCACATCAGCTGGCGTGGGCGGCTAGGGCTGGCATGCCTCCCAGATGGCGTCCACGTCGGCTGCCACGTGGGCTCGAGCGTTGACTTGGCCTGGCCGGCCGGGGCAGCGCTCAGGACCTGAGGGTCGTTGGAGCTCTAGCGCAAGAGCAAGAGGGGGCAATGGGGATTTGATTCCCACCTGGCGCGGGGCTCGAGGAAGATCCACCTAGCAAGCTAGCTGAACCACGTTGTTTTGGCCCTGATATTTCACGATGCGCTTTGTTGGATGCCCTCCTTGTTCTAAGGTTCTTACAAACCCAAGAACAGCATACACCTCCAAGATAAGCTTTCTCCCACACACATCACAGCACGTGAACAAAGGGTAGAGAAACCGAAGTTTCAGTGAGTAGAATCCAACACCACAATTGGATTCAACACACCAAGAGCAATTCCTCGATGGAAATCTCAAGAACAAGCAAACAATGGCCACCAAACCATGGTGATTTTCTGGTTTCTATTTCTCAATTCATAGCCTAAGTTACAATGGGGCTAAGGCCCTGGCCTTATATTGGTGCACAATGTACGGCCTTGACTAAAACTCACGCACAACCTGGCCTAAGGCCGAAACAAACTCCAATACGAATTAAAAATGAAATATCTAAACTGCTACCAACGGATTCTCTCTCAACTTGTGATGTGACCATGAGGATTCTGTGACTGGCACCTTATTCATTGTATGGAGTTTCGAATTATCTTTCCAACGAGTCCAAGAACGCCCAAATCGGATTTCGTTTGTGAATGTTATGGGCATTTTAGTATTGGACTTCCTATCTGACCCGAACCGAATCCGAACGAATTCAAATCTTTATATGTTTTCTTTTCTTGTTGAAGGGGCTTCCAAATCTGTTTGGTACCTGAAAAAGAATCATTTTCAACCTTTAGAAAGCCATGGTGTGGTCGGATTTTACCCTTACTTGCATTACAATACTCGGACTCTTTATGTTTGGCAAGTCTCGCTCGTCTCTCTGGACAGCTCGTGCAGCATCCAATGAAGTTGCCATAACTTTGTGTAGGAAGCTCCAAATCAAACGCCGTTTGATTCGTTGGAAATTAAACTTCATTAGCTTTACAAATATATGTTTTTTGTGTATTAGCAACCTCAGAATTGGCGTTGAAAACTTCACGAACATTGTGGACAGAACTGCAATCACGAGAACTTGATTGATCTTGTGTCTTCCTCTTTAGCCAAACTAACTTTCTTTCTCCATCCACACCTCTAATTCCATGCATTGTTGTCTTATTTGCACTGCTCAAAGGCGGAATCACATAAGCATCCGCACGAACTAGGATATTCTTCTCTCTCCCATAACCGATTGCTTCTTTCTCCTTGCGCAATTCAGCACTATTAAGCCTTGTAACTTCGGATTGCATAGATGAAGCACAAATAAATGTAGCATTCACACTCTTGGACACATCAGCGATGGAAGAGGAGCGGCGGCGGCGATTGGCTCCGGTGAAGACGGCGTTCCGACGACGCTGGTTGACGGTGGAGAGGTGGTGACGGCGGCTGCGCCTGAAGCTGAGCGTTGATGGCGCCTCGTGCGAGAGGTGGCAATGGTGGCTCAAGGCTGAGCGGTGGCGGTCCGTGCGGGGGCCGCCATCACCCCATGCGGTGGGAGATGCGTCGTGGCGGAAGCTCGTGCGGGGTGGCGCCAAGCTAGTGATGGCACATGCGAGGCCAGGTGGCGGCGGCTCGTCGTGCGGGGCGAGCGGCGGCCATGCGGGGCATGTGTGACGCAGCCTCGCCCGGGGGCCAAGATCTGCACACGGCGTTGCCTCATGCGAGAGGCGATGGCATTGTTGTGCAGCGGTGCAGTCGACCACGTGTGGCCATGTTTGGGCGACACGCACGGCATGGAAGCCGGCAGTGCATTCGACCACGTGCAGATTTTTCCTTTCTTTTTTCAATTTACAGTGCAATCAACATCCACTCTTTTATATAATCTACCGATCGACATTGTGCCAGCGACTTCAAGTCTGCTGGCGGTAGATTAGAGCGGATTTGCACCGTAGGGATTAATCTAGAAAGCGAAATTATGTGGAATTTAAAGCAATCTAGATTAGGCAATTCAATTAACACTGTATTAATTGCGGTTTTTCCACCTCATATAAGTTGGAGAGTAGAGCATTTGATTTAACAAGGATAGATAAGGTTTAAAACCTCTCTCGATTTTATATCTCCTTGATGTGTGCATATGGAAGATTTGAACCTTTATTGTGAAACAAAGAGACTAACACAATGGTTTATGTGTTTCAGCTACGGCGGCAGTGTTATGCGGCATTATTTCTTGTAAATTGAATGTTATATCACACGGTTACGATAATTTAGCTAAATTTCCCTATTTGAGCTTCTATTGATTCAATTTTCCATATATCCTCCATGTACTTAGGCTAGGTTCAAACCAGCTTTTTGTTGGTTTATACTCGTACTGTCTATAGTAACAAGCTTTTAAACGATGCGTTTTTTCAAGATGGGGTCAATAGAAACATTATAGTAAAAATTGTACTGAGCTTAACTGTACCAGCTAAATTAGTATACGACTATGTTTTTATATATACTGCCTCTCATAAACAGACAGAATTCAAATATTTAAACTATAAATCATAAATAATCAGTCTAAAAATATATAGGATAGAGAGTAGTTAAAGTGGTGTGGAGTGGGTTGCGGAAACCATGGGCCAGGTGACTATAAAGCCGCTGTAAGAACAACATTGTAAAATAGGAGTATACCAAATTCATCCACTAAATTGTTGGGTATAAAGATGTCACGAGTTCTTAGACTCCCTGGTGGTAGTTGCTATCAACCTTTGGATGTAGTACTGGTGATGGTAGAGAGAGGACACCACAGATTCATTGGGTATAAAGATGTCACGACTTCTTAAGACTCCGTGGTGGCAGTTGCTATCAACCTTCGGATGCAGTACTGGTGATGGTAGAGAGAGGACACCACGGATTGATTGTTTTTACTAGATCACCGTATAGAGTCTACCATTTTTTTTTGATAACGGAAATCTTTATTAATAACCAAGAGTCTACCTAGAGGACAACATTGCTCGTGCTGTCGTGCACTCTCATAGACATAGGCTTGGGAGGTATCAGGAATGTCAGACAGCCAACCTGTAGGGAAGCTGTTGACTGAATAAAAAAAATTCCCTATCGAGAATTATCCTCTCTCGTGGTGAGTAGAGATAGCAACAAAACTAAGCGGTAAAAAATGCTCAACCCTCACGAGTTACCCAACCTCAGGTCATTCTGATTGATACAAGTCTAGTTGGAATTTTAAATAAATTGGACTTAAATTTAATCTCAAGCTCACGAGCTTCACCAAACAAGCTCAAATAATTTATGAGTCTCGATTCGAGTTTAAATAATGATACATATTAATTTTTACCGAGTTTACCTTAGCCGAATTCAAGTTCGAGTTTTTCTTATTGTTGAAAATTAGTGTATATTTGAATTATTTTAACTGTTATCAAGTTTATTTGAGTCGAGGTCGAACTTGAAGTTTTCTTATTGTTGAAAGTTAGTACATATTTTTTTATTATTGAAAATTAGTGCATAATAAATTATTTTAATTATTATCTAGCTTCAACGAGCCAAGTTCGAGTTTACTCAAGCTTAGGCCGAGCCGAGCTAGTCTAGATTCGGATCCCAACTTGAGCTCGACTTGAGCTTCTACCAAGTTCGAGCCTAGATGGCCCGCTCGAGCTCGGCTAAGTTCAGGCCGAGCCGAGCTAAGTTCAGGCTCGGACCCCAACTCGAGCTCAGTTCGAGTTTCTACCAAGCTCGAGCTTGGAAGGCTAAGTTCGCTCGAGCTTACCTTGTTTATAGCCCTAGCAACAAGCACCTGGAGTCAGTCGAATATGTTCATAAGAGTGGCTCAATAGGTCTAGAGCAAGAACATTCACAAATAGAACATTGTTGTAATTTTTTTATTTATGGCCCTCTAGCACCCATTTTTGTAAAAACGGTTCTCTCCCTAAGTTCGGCAGATACAACAGACAACACGTATCACCTACCACACAGCCGTAGCTCGGTAGAAGAGGAGCGGCGCGGTTGGGTGAGCGGGTGTAGCAAGTGGAGCCGAGGTGGGGCAGGCCAGGCGTTGCGAAGCCGGTGTAGCTCGGCAGGCGCCAGTTGAGCCGCCCCAACTCAATAGGAGCCTGCCAAGCTGCACCGGCTTAGTAGATGGCTTGGCTAGTGGGGGAGGCCAGGGCGGCAAAAAAAGGGCAAAGGTGAAAAAACTCATTGACTCAGTTCAAAATTGCTTCAATTAAACTCGTTACTTTAGATTTTGCTCTAACTCGACTCGTTAGCTTGCTTCTAAAAATAATACCCCATGCAAACTACTTGAAAGCACGTGCTTTGATATGCATTAAGAAATCATATTATGTTTTGTTCGTGTGTGTAGAAATTTTATAGGAAAAATGCAACGGGGTTCAGAGGGGCAGATGAATCACCACCACGAACTCACTGTGTTAAGTACTAAAGATGTGTTGTTGCAAATAGTCATTATAATAGACCATGTGTAGACCAACAAAGTAGTTCATAATGAATGTGTGGATTACATGGTGCATAAGGTTTAGTTAAATGCGTATGTTTGCCTCAATATTTATATGATACAAGTGGCAACATACGAATCATCAATCCCAACTATAGCTAAGATACATGTGTGCCTTTTTGTAACAGCCCGAAAATTCGAAATTAGAAATAAGAAGCTTTTGAATTACTTTTGCAATATATTCCATTTGAATTTGGATTTTTCGATGTTTTCCTGAATTTGGTAGAGATTCCAAAAATCGAAGAATTAATAAAAGAGAAAGACAGGTATTGATAATACCCTAAAACGGAATATGCAAGTAATGGAAGGAAGAAAAAAAAAATTTGTAAACACGAATCTGAAAAGATGATCCATAACAGTAAAGAAAGAAATTTGATTTAGGGCATAAAATATTATTTTTGAAAACAATGGCGTGAAAAACAATGGAAGCAAGTAAAGTAAATACCAACATTAGTTGGAAATATTTTTATTAAGTCCAGAGTAATATCAGGGACCTCTGAGAGTTTTCCTGGAATTTTTGGAAGCATTTTCACATTTTTCTGGACTTATTGGGATTTTCTGGTAATTTCTAAAAGCAAAACTTAAAAATCCGGAAAAACCAGAAAGTCAACCGCCCTCCGGCCGACACCTGGTCGGGCGGGATCGAACCACGTCGCCCGGGCGGATCCCGCCTTCCCCTTACCCCCGCTCGCCGCGTGGACGGCCGCGATTTCCCCCTTTCCCCGCGCCTCGGCCGATCTCCTCCGTTCCCCTCACTTAACCACGTCGGCCGCCCGATCAACCCTCCCCGCCACGCGGCTTCATCCGCGCCATCGCGCTGCCCTCACCCCTTTCCCGCTGACCGATGGGCCCGCCCTGTCAGGGCCTTCTTCCCCATTCGCCCCGATTCCTCTCTCTGCGCGGGGACAGCACCGCGCGCCTCCGTGGCGCGCATGCGACGGCTTCGCCCGCCTGTGTCATCCCGTCGCCATGGTGGAAAAGCCTGCGGAGCCGACGCCATCCCTGGATCCACCGCCTCCACCCACGGTTCGGCGCCACCGCCCCCGGTTTCTCCCCGCCCCGTCGCATCGGCCCGGCCACGTGGCGCCGATCTTCTGCCCAGCTCCCCCTCTCGCGCGTGAGAGACCGCAAAAGCGGAGGAGACCGCGCGGGCGTGGGCATGCTGCGTCACGCACAGTGTGCCCAGCATTAATGCCGCCCGCGTCACCCCCCTGCCTCCGCCACCTGCTCCGACGCGACCGCGCGGGAGCCGCCCGTTGCCAGCTCCCCTCCTAGCAGGTATATAAGGCAATGAACCCTCCGTTGAGTTCCCCACGCCGCTCTCTCCGTTCACCCGAAGGTAATCGGGTATTCGTGCCCTGCAGCCGCCGGCGATCTCTTTCTCCCCCAACTCCGGCGAACTAACTTCCCACTGTTTTACTGTCCCAGAGCCAAATTCCTTGAGCTAGGATCGTCTCCAGAGCGCCGCGAAGCTTTCCCGGCCCTCGTCCGAGCTCCTCGTCGCCTGTGGTTCGCCGCCGCCTGGAGCTTCCCCGAGCCGCCGCTGCCGCTCGACGCCGACCCATCTCCGGACCTCCTCGGCCCTTGAAGACCGCGTCACCGTCTTCACCATAACGCGAGGATCGCGTTTCGACACTCACCCGAAGCTCCCCGACCTTCCCTCACCGCCGGCCACCGTCGTCCCCGACTTCTCTGCCCGACCCCGCTGCCGACCCACCTCAAGGGGATAAATTGCGCTATAGAGGTAGGCAAAGCCTCCCCCGCTCTCTTGGCTAGCAGCGTTAACTCTCTTCTCCCTCCCAACTCCCCGGCCGCGCGCGTTCGAGCCTCTGGCTCCGCAGCGCCGGGTTGAGTTTTCTCGATTTTATTTCGGTCTGACAGGTGGGCCCCACCTGTCAGCCACTGCATTCCCGAGTCACCGCTGACCGCCGGGCCCCACCGGTCAGTGAGACCTCTAAGCAAGGACCGTACTGACATGTGGACCCCATGAACAGTAACCGGACCCACATGTCAGTAGCACAGATAACCGAAAAGTAAATAAAAATGGAAATTAAAATGAATCAGGGGCTGACAGTGGGCCCCACATGTCAAAATTTAGTAATTTTTGGATTTGACTAAAAACAGAGAACTTTGACTGGCTATAACTTCTTCATTTTAGCTCCAAATTGAATGAAACAAATTTCTAAATTTGTCTAAATTCCATATCTATCTAATGGAACCAGAACCATAATTTTTGGAGTTTATTTGATTTTCTGGTGATATTTTGAGTGATTGGTTGCTTTTCTTTTATTTGGGTATTCGCACGATTATATAGCATACGAGGCTCAGGAGGAGGAAGCCGAGGCAGCAACCTTAGAAGTTCAAGATCATCAAGAACCCGATTCCTGTGACCAAGGCGAGTTAACACCTTGATCATTTTGAACCTACGATTTTGCAAAGTAATTTCCTTTAAATATCAACATGCATGCTGTTATTTCATGTGGTAAAATATGTTCATTTCCAAAAATGATAGCTATACGCCTACTGTGATGCTTGCTTATAATAATCCGTTGAAATATTTGGACATGTGAACCTTGTCGCCTTAGCAAAACTTACACTATCATAGCTTTTTATCAGTAAGTCCAAATAAATATTGCGATGCTTAGTATTGCTAGATGAAACGGGGGTACATAGCTGCCCCAATAGAAACACTTGCAAAATATGATATGATTTGGGAACAGTCATGGATGGAATGACTGTAGTAAGTGGACACAATATTTTTACCTCTGGAAAAATCCTAAAATTGCTTAAACACCTGGATGGATGGTTTGGGGGCTGGTATGTGGTGCGGTGGGAGCACAAATCATGAAATGTGGTAGAACCATCCGGGTAACTTTAAGGACCGAATCTTGTCATGTCAACCCGTGTAAAACAGTACAACCACAAGTCTATAATGGGTACGACCTAGCTGAATAACTTGCAAGGGTTTAGTTCAGACATCACCGAGGGAAGTGGGTACCAGGGTGTACTGGTTTACCCACAGTGAGGCACAGGGTGTACTGTACTCACACGGCGCAAGAGGGGGCTTCTGACTGTGGTGGTGTAACCCTTCAGCGGTGAAACCTCAGCGTGGGTGGTGTCTAGCTAGATCGGAGTAAGGTAAAGGCTTTGTGATAAATTATCTGGGTCTCATGCCTAAGGAAGCATGTTGGCAAAAAGGATAGTTCATCTCTTGTGGTGAAAGTGTACAAACTCTGCAGAGTCAAAACTATTCGAATAGCCGTGCCCACGGTCAAGGGCAGGCATGGGAACTTAACTAGATATAGTTCTGTTTTAAAAACATTGGAAACTGGGAATGGAAAAATTTGAGGGCGAAGGACTGCCCTGGTTTGGAATTGTCCTGGGAGTTATCCCAGTGGTATGTTAAGCGGCTATAACGCTGAAAGATGCTATATGGCGCAGATGCCATGTAATGGTGGATGGAATCTGTGTCAATTATAAGATCAACTTACTTTATAAACAAAAGTTTTGAGTTTAAAATTGCTAGGTCTCAGGGATTTTCCTATAATTGTATTCAAAAGCACTCTCCGCAAAAATAAAATGAGCCCAAGCCTCTCCTTTGATTAGCCATACATATATCATTATTGCATTCTGTGTGTTGGCTTGCTGAGCACGGGGTCGGAGTGCTCATTCTCGCTCTTGCGATACAATTCAGAAACAGGAGTTCAGGAACATTACGCCTATGAGGAGGCTCCCGCCAACGTCGACGGAAGCAAAGGCGATAATTAAGGCGTAGGCCTCGGTGGTTAGGCATAGACAAGTAGACTCTAGGCGTTGTGTACATTTATGTTACCGGATCCTGGTGGCATATATTGTACACATTACCCTACTGGCCGCTTGCCTGTGGATTTGGGTTTGCTTTTGCTGTATTTCCGCTGTGCGTGTTTGTAATCATGACATTTGGCCTAGTCGGCCCCTTTTGGAAACTATCACCCGACGTGGTGTATTTCAGTTTATGTAATATAATGGATGTTTATGCGATGTATGAAATGATTCAGCAATGTACATGTGAGCACTAACTACTGATCCAGGGATTAGTGCAGTGAAACACAGTAAGATTCGGATTGAAAAATCCGGGTCTGACAGCGCTGGTATCAGAGCATACGACCGTAGGGTAAAAGCCTTAGGATGGATTAGGATCACAATGTTTATAAAACTTATAAAAAGAATTTTGAAAAATATAAGGATACTATCTCTTTTCGTACCCTTCTTAGATCTGTTCTATACCAATGTTCTTTTAAAAACACCTTGAGAGATACTAACACTAGTAACCTGATTTCCAGATGGCAGGCGCAGGAACTGAAGGACACTGGGACTACATAGCCCACGGTGTCAATGAGGGGGAGTTTGCCACCATTTTGCGCAAGCTCCTACACTACCTGGAGTTCAAGGATCAGCCTATCTACAGGGGATTGAAGGTTACCACCGGAGGAGAAGATTCCTGGGTTATGGAGGTATTCATATACCCCAGGGATGAGCTCGATCCTTCTCACGTGTTCACATCTGAGCACCGGAGAAGTACTCGGGCCGCTGCGATCCAAGACGCTGCTCGTCTAGCCGCCGCACGGCTATGCGACATATACCGGGCCCCCCTGCGCCATGCCCCATACTGCTACCACCCCACACGCCGAGACGGAGCACAGTACAATGAAGTCACCATGCCGGAGAATGAGGACGACCCGATGCTCACGCATCAGGTTGAGCTCACCAGGGCCATGGGGGTGGCCCACACCGTTGCCTTGGAGGAGATCTCCTCCCTCCGCCAGCAGCTCCTCACCAGGCACGTCTCCATGACGTCTCTCCAGCAGCAGCTCGCCCAATGCGAGCAAGCCTTGGCGGAGGCCAAGGCAGAGGCAACGGCCGCCAGGGCCCAGCCTCCACCGGCCCCTGCACCTGCAGCAGCACCGGTACCTCCTCCGCCAGGGTCAGGCCCCCGCACCCGACTAACCGCGCGCAAGAGCGCGCGACCTCCAGGGCCACAGGTTGCGTTCCGTCGGACAGGGCCTCCCCCAAGCCGTAGCCCCCCAAGCACTCCATCGGACTACGACCCATCGGAGGGTAGTGGTAGTCGGTCCCGCTCCCGCTCGCCACACTATACCCCCTCCAACTATGGTGCTTGGTACACGGAGGAGTAGATGGGATCGTGATGTACTTGCAGTATGTGATGCAAGTACTAAATTCATGTATCTTAGTTGTAATATCCGTCCTTTCTATTTCGTAGTCGCGGACCTATGAACTTTAATTATTATGATGTAATTGTAAGCCCAGCATAAAAGCTGGCTATGTAATTGTTGGCATGTTTTAATGAGTGGCTGGATATCGGCCTTATGTTGGAAATTGCCTCGTCATGATTTTACTGCTTTCTTTTGTATGGGTTGGCACCCCTTGTTTTTCCTACATATAGAAATAGCACTGAGTATAAAAGCTACCACTGCAGATGGCCAGCCGAAGAACTACCAGGGCTCAGACTAATACGAACCCAGCCGAGGTAGACTCAAATCGCGGGGTTCTGCCTGAAGACCAAGGTAGAACTCAAGACCAGGGAAATGACAACCTTCCAAACCCTCCGGAACACCCTACAATGGCCCAAGTTATGGCACAACAAACTCAGATTTTGCAAGCCATATATGCGGGACAGCAAGGAAGCTCAGGAGTGCACAGAGCTGACTTAGGAGATTTCCAGAGGACAAGGCCAATAACATTTACATCGGCAGAAGAACCACTGGAAGCAGAGGACTGGCTTCGAGATATTGAGAGAAAGCTGCGCCTAATTAAATGCGCAGAGGAAGATAAAGTTATGTTCGCTGCACATCAGCTGCAGGGCGCCGCAGCGGCTTGGTGGGAGAATTACTTGGCCGCCAGGGGCCAGGAGGATGCCACCACCGAAACCAGCACAGAAGCAGTTCCTTGGGAGGAATTCAAGACCGCTTTCAAGGCTAACTTTGTTCCAACCGGAGTAATGCGAATGATGAAGAATGAGTTTCGCACACTCAAGCAGGGCAATAGGTCAATAAATGAGTACCTTACCAAATTCACACAATTGGCCCGATATGCCCCAAAGGATGTGGAGGACGAAGAAGAAAAGATTGACAGATTCTTTGAAGGGATGAACGAGGAGCTACGAGTCCAGCTGATCACTCAAGATTTCACCAGCTTTCACCAGCTGGTGAACAAGGCACTAACTCTGGAAAATGAGAAGAAGAACTTGGAGGCCAGCCGGAAGCGGAAGATGTCAGCTCAGCGACCGCAGGGGAGATTTGTCCAAAAACTCTTTAACAATGCATCCTCTCCCTTGAAGCCTAATCAGTTCAAGACTTCAACCCCATCGTTCCGTCCAGGAAGCAGTTCTCTGCAAGGTGGTCAATCTGCAGGATCAAACTCTATAGCCAGCTACAAGTGCTTTAGCTGTGGCGAACCGGGGCATTTCGCCAACAAATGTCCACAGAGGCAGAATGCCTCGGCCCGCAGCCAAGCCTCAGTACCAAACCGAGGGCATCAAAGCTCACAAGGCAGCAAGAGTGCGACAGCCCCAAACCGTGGTCGAGTCAATCATATCACTGCCGAGGAAGCTAAGGAGGCCGTTGGAGTACTTATGGGTACGTTTTCTGTTAAGACCATGCCAGCACAAGTATTATTTGATTCGGGGGCTTCCCATTCCTTCATATCAAAAGGATATGCTGATAAATTGGGGTTACCTACCTTTACCCTAAAGAACCCAGTGGTGCTCAATTCACCAGCTGGTCCGATCCCTGCTACCCTAGTGTGTCCTAAAGTGACCATTACTATGGAAAAGTGTGACTTTTTAGCAGACCTGCTAGTGCTAAACTCTCAGACCTTGGATATAATACTAGGCATGGATTGGTTAGCCAGATACCAAGGGGTCATAGAATGTGCCACCCGGATGGTGAAATTAGTCAAATGTCCCGGGATGACTATAAAAGTAAAAGTAGATCGACCCCATCGATGGGGCCGTGCAATCTACTATAGTGAAGACATACCTTTGGAAGGGATGATCGTGGTGCAAGATTATCCTGAAGTGTTCCCTGATGAACTCCCTGGCATGCCCCCAGATAGAGACCTGGAATTTGTCATCAACTTAAAGCCGGGAGCCGCTCCAATCTCCAAAAGGCCTTATAGAATGACGATGGATGAGTTAGAAGAATTAAAGAAGCAACTATATGAGTTACACGATAAGGGGTTCATTAGGCCGAGTTCCTCGCCTTGGGGATCTCCAGTATTATTCGTGAAGAAGAAAGATGGCACCACTCGGATGTGTGTGGATTACAGGGCCCTAAATGAAGTAACCATCAAGAACAAATACCCACTCCCCAGGATTGATGATTTATTCGATCAACTGGGTGGAGCCACGGTATTCTCCAAAATAGACTTGAGATCGGGCTATCACCAACTGAAGATTAGGGCTGAAGATATACCTAAGACGGCTTTCATCACTAGATATGGGCTGTATGAGTTTACAGTCATGTCTTTTGGGTTAACCAATGCTCCAGCCTACTTCATGAACCTGATGAACAAGATATTCATGGAGTATTTGGACAAGTTTGTCGTGGTCTTTATTGACGACATCCTTATATACTCCAAAGATGCTGATGAGCATGCGGAGCATCTGCGCCTGGTGTTGGAAAAGCTAAAGGAGCATCAATTATATGCAAAATTTAGCAAGTGTGAATTCTGGCTTCATGATATTAGTTTCTTGGGACACATAGTGTCAGCTGGAGGAATATCTGTTGATCCCGCCAAAATAGCAGCAGTCATAGAGTGGCAGCAGCCAGCTTCCGTCACTGAAGTGAGAAGCTTTCTCGGATTGGCTGGGTACTACCGGAGATTCATAGAAGGATTCTCTCGGATCGCCAGGCCAATGACTCAACTACTCAAGAAGGAGAGGAAGTTTGAATGGTCCAAGGCATGTGAAGAAAGTTTCCAAGAATTGAAGAAGAGATTGACTACCACGCCTGTGCTAACCCTGCCTGATGTACGCAAGGATTTTGAGGTATACTGTGATGCCTCACATCAAGGGCTTGGATGTGTACTAATGCAGGAAGGCAAGGTAGTGGCATATGCATCCAGACAACTTCGCCCTCATGAAGTCAACTACCCTACTCATGACCTGGAATTGGCCTCAGTAGTGCATGCATTGAAGATTTGGAGGCATTATCTGATAGGTAATCACTGTGACATATACACGGACCACCAGAGCCTTAAATATTTCTTCACCCAGTCACACCTCAACTTGAGGCAGAGGAGATGGTTGGAGCTGATTAAGGACTATGACCTGAGCGTCCATTACCACCCAGGGAAGGCTAATGTTGTAGCGGATGCTTTAAGCCGTAAGGCCTATTGCAGTAATCTCATGGTCCAGGAACATCAACCTGAGCTATATAAAGAACTGCAGGCCTTGAACTTGGAGATAGTAAAGGGAGGCACTCTAGCTACCATGGAAATTCAACCAAGTTTAGAGGAGCAGATTATGGTTGCTCAGCAAAAAGATCCAGCTATAATAAAGTGGAAAGGATTGATAGGAGCAGGGAAGGCTCCTAACATGAAGGTTGATCACGAGGGTACCCTGTGGTACGGGAAGCGTATAGTTGTACCTCATCACAAGAATCTCAAGGACCTAATATTGAGGGAAGCTCATAGCTCTCCATACTCCCTGCACCCCGGAAGCACCAAGATGTATCAGAATATGAAGCAATTCTGCTGGTGGCCCCGTATGAAGAGAGACATAGCTGAACATGTGGCCTGTTGTGATGTGTGTCAGAGAGTGAAAGCAGAACATCAAAGGCCAGCAGGACTACTACAACCATTAAAAATACCCCAATGGAAGTGGGAAGAAGTCGGGATGGACTTTATCACGGGACTTCCACGAACCAAATCTGGATATGACTCCGTATGGGTCGTGATTGACAGGCTGACTAAGGTTGCACATTTCATCCCCGTCAAAACCACATACAAGGGAGATAAGTTAGCCGAGCTATATATGTCACGCATAGTATGTTTACACGGTGTACCAAAACGGATAGTCTCGGATCGAGGTTCCCAGTTTACCTCGCATTTTTGGGCTAGCCTGCATGAAGCTCTCGGTACTTACTTGGATTTTAGCACCGCCTACCACCCCCAGACAGATGGTCAAACGGAGAGAGTGAATCAGATATTGGAAGATATGCTTCGGGCTTGTGCTCTAGATTTTTCTAAGGATTGGGATCGATGCCTACCCTATGCTGAGTTTGCTTATAACAACAGCTATCAGGCCAGTCTTCAGATGTCACCCTTCGAAGCCCTGTATGGTCGACAATGTCGAACCCCCCTACATTGGTCAGAAGTAGGGGAGAACTACGTTTTTGGGCCAGATACTTTAAGGCAGGCTGAAGAAAAGGTTCGCCTAATTAGAGATCGACTGCAAGCAGCCCAGTCCAGGCAGAAAAGTTATGCAGACAAGAGGAGAAGGCCACTAAGTTTTGAAGTGGGAGATCATGTTTATCTGAAGGTATCACCCTTGCGAGGAGTTAGACGATTCAAGGTCAAAGGCAAGCTTACCCCACGGTATGTTGGGCCATTCCCAATTGTGTCTAAAAAGGGGGAAGTTGCCTACCAGCTTGCACTCCCTCCGAATCTATCAGACATACACGACGTCTTCCATGTGTCCCAACTGAAGAAGTGTCTACGAGTACCTGAGGATCAAGCTCCATTGGAGGCAATCGAAATTGAGGAAGACCTAACCTACAAGGAGCGCCCGATCAAGATCCTGGATACCGTGGAAAAGAAAACGCGAACCCAAATCATTCGCATGTGCCGGGTACAATGGAGCCATCACTCCAAGAAAGAAGCTACCTGGGAGCGTGAGGACCAGCTACGAAGAGATTACCCCGACCTGTTCACTAGTTAAGTTGAATCTCGGGGTCGAGATTCTTTTAAGGGGGGTAGGTTTGTAACAGCCCGAAAATTCGAAATTAGAAATAAGAAGCTTTTGAATTACTTTTGCAATATATTCCATTTGAATTTGGATTTTTCGATGTTTTCCTGAATTTGGTAGAGATTCCAAAAATCGAAGAATTAATAAAAGAGAAAGACAGGTATTGATAATACCCTAAAACGGAATATGCAAGTAATGGAAGGAAGAAAAAAAAAATTTGTAAACACGAATCTGAAAAGATGATCCATAACAGTAAAGAAAGAAATTTGATTTAGGGCATAAAATATTATTTTTGAAAACAATGGCGTGAAAAACAATGGAAGCAAGTAAAGTAAATACCAACATTAGTTGGAAATATTTTTATTAAGTCCAGAGTAATATCAGGGACCTCTGAGAGTTTTCCTGGAATTTTTGGAAGCATTTTCACATTTTTCTGGACTTATTGGGATTTTCTGGTAATTTCTAAAAGCAAAACTTAAAAATCCGGAAAAACCAGAAAGTCAACCGCCCTCCGGCCGACACCTGGTCGGGCGGGATCGAACCACGTCGCCCGGGCGGATCCCGCCTTCCCCTTACCCCCGCTCGCCGCGTGGACGGCCGCGATTTCCCCCTTTCCCCGCGCCTCGGCCGATCTCCTCCGTTCCCCTCACTTAACCACGTCGGCCGCCCGATCAACCCTCCCCGCCACGCGGCTTCATCCGCGCCATCGCGCTGCCCTCACCCCTTTCCCGCTGACCGATGGGCCCGCCCTGTCAGGGCCTTCTTCCCCATTCGCCCCGATTCCTCTCTCTGCGCGGGGACAGCACCGCGCGCCTCCGTGGCGCGCATGCGACGGCTTCGCCCGCCTGTGTCATCCCGTCGCCATGGTGGAAAAGCCTGCGGAGCCGACGCCATCCCTGGATCCACCGCCTCCACCCACGGTTCGGCGCCACCGCCCCCGGTTTCTCCCCGCCCCGTCGCATCGGCCCGGCCACGTGGCGCCGATCTTCTGCCCAGCTCCCCCTCTCGCGCGTGAGAGACCGCAAAAGCGGAGGAGACCGCGCGGGCGTGGGCATGCTGCGTCACGCACAGTGTGCCCAGCATTAATGCCGCCCGCGTCACCCCCCCTGCCTCCGCCACCTGCTCCAACGCGACCGCGCGGGAGCCGCCCGTTGCCAGCTCCCCTCCTAGCAGGTATATAAGGCAATGAACCCTCCGTTGAGTTCCCCACGCCGCTCTCTCCGTTCACCCGAAGGTAATCGGGTATTCGTGCCCTGCAGCCGCCGGCGATCTCTTTCTCCCCCAACTCCGGCGAACTAACTTCCCACTGTTTTACTGTCCCAGAGCCAAATTCCTTGAGCTAGGATCGTCTCCAGAGCGCCGCGAAGCTTTCCCGGCCCTCGTCCGAGCTCCTCGTCGCCTGTGGTTCGCCGCCGCCTGGAGCTTCCCCGAGCCGCCGCTGCCGCTCGACGCCGACCCATCTCCGGACCTCCTCGGCCCTTGAAGACCGCGTCACCGTCTTCACCATAACGCGAGGATCGCGTTTCGACACTCACCCGAAGCTCCCCGACCTTCCCTCACCGCCGGCCACCGTCGTCCCCGACTTCTCTGCCCGACCCCGCTGCCGACCCACCTCAAGGGGATAAATTGCGCTATAGAGGTAGGCAAAGCCTCCCCCGCTCTCTTGGCTAGCAGCGTTAACTCTCTTCTCCCTCCCAACTCCCCGGCCGCGCGCGTTCGAGCCTCTGGCTCCGCAGCGTCGGGTTGAGTTTTCTCGATTTTATTTCGGTCTGACAGGTGGGCCCCACCTGTCAGCCACTGCATTCCCGAGTCACCGCTGACCGCCGGGCCCCACCGGTCAGTGAGACCTCTAAGCAAGGACCGTACTGACATGTGGACCCCATGAACAGTAACCGGACCCACATGTCAGTAGCACAGATAACCGAAAAGTAAATAAAAATGGAAATTAAAATGAATCAGGGGCTGACAGTGGGCCCCACATGTCAAAATTTAGTAATTTTTGGATTTGACTAAAAACAGAGAACTTTGACTGGCTATAACTTCTTCATTTTAGCTCCAAATTGAATGAAACAAATTTCTAAATTTGTCTAAATTCCATATCTATCTAATGGAACCAGAACCATAATTTTTGGAGTTTATTTGATTTTCTGGTGATATTTTGAGTGATTGGTTGCTTTTCTTTTATTTGGGTATTCGCACGATTATATAGCATACGAGGCTCAGGAGGAGGAAGCCGAGGCAGCAACCTTAGAAGTTCAAGATCATCAAGAACCCGATTCCTGTGACCAAGGCGAGTTAACACCTTGATCATTTTGAACCTACGATTTTGCAAAGTAATTTCCTTTAAATATCAACATGCATGCTGTTATTTCATGTGGTAAAATATGTTCATTTCCAGAAATGATAGCTATACGCCTACTGTGATGCTTGCTTATAATAATCCGTTGAAATATTTGGACATGTGAACCTTGTCGCCTTAGCAAAACTTACACTATCATAGCTTTTTATCAGTAAGTCCAAATAAATATTGCGATGCTTAGTATTGCTAGATGAAACGGGGGTACATAGCTGCCCCAATAGAAACACTTGCAAAATATGATATGATTTGGGAACAGTCATGGATGGAATGACTGTAGTAAGTGGACACAATATTTTTACCTCTGGAAAAATCCTAAAATTGCTTAAACACCTGGATGGATGGTTTGGGGGCTGGTATGTGGTGCGGTGGGAGCACAAATCATGAAATGTGGTAGAACCATCCGGGTAACTTTAAGGACCGAATCTTGTCATGTCAACCCGTGTAAAACAGTACAACCACAAGTCTATAATGGGTACGACCTAGCTGAATAACTTGCAAGGGTTTAGTTCAGACATCACCGAGGGAAGTGGGTACCAGGGTGTACTGGTTTACCCACAGTGAGGCACAGGGTGTACTGTACTCACACGGCGCAAGAGGGGGCTTCTGACTGTGGTGGTGTAACCCTTCAGCGGTGAAACCTCAGCGTGGGTGGTGTCTAGCTAGATCGGAGTAAGGTAAAGGCTTTGTGATAAATTATCTGGGTCTCATGCCTAAGGAAGCATGTTGGCAAAAAGGATAGTTCATCTCTTGTGGTGAAAGTGTACAAACTCTGCAGAGTCAAAACTATTCGAATAGCCGTGCCCACGGTCAAGGGCAGGCATGGGAACTTAACTAGATATAGTTCTGTTTTAAAAACATTGGAAACTGGGAATGGAAAAATTTGAGGGCGAAGGACTGCCCTGGTTTGGAATTGTCCTGGGAGTTATCCCAGTGGTATGTTAAGCGGCTATAACGCTGAAAGATGCTATATGGCGCAGATGCCATGTAATGGTGGATGGAATCTGTGTCAATTATAAGATCAACTTACTTTATAAACAAAAGTTTTGAGTTTAAAATTGCTAGGTCTCAGGGATTTTCCTATAATTGTATTCAAAAGCACTCTCCGCAAAAATAAAATGAGCCCAAGCCTCTCCTTTGATTAGCCATACATATATCATTATTGCATTCTGTGTGTTGGCTTGTTGAGCACGGGGTCGGAGTGCTCATTCTCGCTCTTGCGATACAATTCAGAAACAGGAGTTCAGGAACATTACGCCTATGAGGAGGCTCCCGCCAACGTCGACGGAAGCAAAGGCGATAATTAAGGCGTAGGCCTCGGTGGTTAGGCATAGACAAGTAGACTCTAGGCGTTGTGTACATTTATGTTACCGGATCCTGGTGGCATATATTGTACACATTACCCTACTGGCCGCTTGCCTGTGGATTTGGGTTTGCTTTTGCTGTATTTCCGCTGTGCGTGTTTGTAATCATGACATTTGGCCTAGTCGGCCCCTTTTGGAAACTATCACCCGACGTGGTGTATTTCAGTTTATGTAATATAATGGATGTTTATGCGATGTATGAAATGATTCAGCAATGTACATGTGAGCACTAACTACTGATCCAGGGATTAGTGCAGTGAAACACAGTAAGATTCGGATTGAAAAATCCGGGTCTGACACTTTTCAAAGCTATGGTTCCAGTCAGTCGTCGTACACACTTGGGTCCACCAGTGCCTTTCGCTTATCTCTCGCATGAGCTTTGACCTTGTGACCTGGGCCCAGTATTCGACTTCTACAACTTGTGTAGATTTACCCAACTCAGAGATAAGCTAGCGTTCAGCGGGGGCTTCAAGGACCACCAGTGCCTTACCCTTGTCCTTTTCGCTGTCATCCGGGGTGTAAGGTTTCCAGCATGTGAATCTCCCAAGTGCCATCAGGTAGTTAAGTATGTATTTCCACTCAATAAATACCCCTGTCGTACATATCTGTACCGTCTATCCATTGAAAGAAATAGCAGCACTCCATGGTCTGCCGATATGGACGGTGTGGGTTAGAGATGTGCGAAATGGAACATGCAATGTGCAATAAATAATATGTGCTTACAAGAACATCGGTGCACATGTAGTGAGCTGGGCCGACGATTGTAAGTGTGTAGACTGAATGATATATATAATCGGCAGGAGGAACCAGAAAAGGACCAAAGTGTGGCTTTTTGGACTGGGATGGAGCCTTTACCGCCTTCAAGTTGAAAAATTCAGAAGGACATACAGACTGTTTGAGCGTGAGTCCTCGAAGCAAGCTGATCCAACCTCACATTTTAACAATCCATAAACACCACTCGTATCTTTTGCTGGAAATCTGTACTTTTTTTAATTCTGCAGGAAGGATTGACTCGATTTTCCATCAATGACAACATTTTTTTTTTGCACCAATCAATTGATGTAAAACTTCTAGTCCTTGCATTCTTGTCTGTTAGGTTCTAGCCCTGGGGGCAAAGGTTGGGTCTCCAATACCACCAAAAATTAGTACCCAATATAATAGATTGATTTCTGCAATTCATGCTTTCAACATCACCAGTCATATGTGCATATGGAAGACTTGAACTTTTATTGTGAAACAAAGAGACAAACACAATGGTTTATGTGTTTCAGCTACGACAGCAGTGTTATGCGGCATTATTTCTTGTAAATTGGATGTTATATCACACGGTTACGATAATTTAGCTAAATTTCCCTATTTGAGCTTCTATTGAATCAATTTTCCATATATCCTCCATGTACCTAGGCTAGGTTTGAACCAACTTTTTGTTGGTTTATACTCGTACTGTCTACAGTAACTAGCTTTTAAACGATGCGTTTTTTTAAGACAGTGTCAGTAGAAAGATTATAGTAAAAATTGTACTAAGCTTAGCTGTATCAGCTAAATTAGCATGCGACTATTTTTCTATATATACTGCCTCTCACAAACAGACAGAATTCAAATATTTAAACTATAAATTATAAATAATCAGTCAAAAAAATCTAGGAAAAAATCTAGGATAGAGAGTAGTTAAAGTGGTGTGGAGTGGGTTGCTGAAACCATGGGCCAGGTGACATTAAAGCCGCTCTGAGAACAACATTGTAAAGTAAGAGTGTACCAAATTCATACACTAAATTGTTGGGTATAAAGATGTCACGAGTTCTTAGACTCCCTGGTGGTAGTTGCTATCAACCTTTGGATGTAGTACTGGTGATCATAGAGAGAGGACACCATTGATTTATTGGGTATAAAGATGTCACTTCTTAAGACTCCCTGTTGGTAGTTGCTATCAACCTTTGGATGTAGTGCTGGTGATGGTAGAGATAGGGGTGAAAACGGATTGGATACGGTCGAATAGTCTCAAATACGAATACAAATCCATATTTTTAAAACGAATACGACTACGAATTCAAATAGTCTCAAATACGGATACGAATATTCTCGAATACGAATACCGATACTTTTGAATATGGATTTTCTCGGATACGAATATCGGATAAAACAGATTCTTAGCGGTTTTACCGATTTTTCACTAGTTTTTGACCGGTTACCGGTTTTAAACCGCCTAAATTCAAATTTTGAATCACAAAATTTGTACAAATTTTTCATGGGTTCTAGAAACAGATCGAAAACTAATCGAATAGTCTCGAATACGAATACGGATATGAATATTCTCGAATACGAATGCGAATACGAATACTCTCAAATACGGATACGAATATTCTCGAATATGAATACAAATATTTTTCGAATACGGATTTTGCTTACCACATTCATGTTTTTTCGGATACGAATATCGGATAAAATGAATTATCCGTTACTGTTTTCCACCCCTAGGTAGAGAGAGGACACCATCGATTCATTGTTTTTACTAGATCACTGCATAGAGTCTGCCTAGAGGACAATGTTGCGCGTGATGTCGTGCACTCTCGTAGACATAGGCTTGGGAGGTATCAGGGACGTCACAGCCAACTTGTAGGGAAGCTGTTGACTGAATTAAAAAAAATTCCCTATCGAGAATTATCCTCTCTCGTGGTGAGTAGAGAGAGCAACAAAAGTACGTTGGAAAAAAATGCTCAACCCTCACGAATTACCCAACCTTAGCTCATTTTAGGGTTGATTTAAGCTCAGCACGAATTTTGAATAAACTAAATTCGAGCTTGATCTCAAGCTCACGAGTTTTATCAAGCCAAACTCAAATAGTTCGTGAGTCTGGATTCGAACTTAAATAGTGATACATATTAACTCTTGCTGAGTTTACCAAGCCGAATTCAAGCTCGCATTTTTCTTAGTGTTGAAAATTATTATATATTTGAATTATTTTGACTGTTATTAAGTTTACTCGAGTCGAGGTCGAGCTTGAACTTTTCTTATTGTTGAAAATTAGTACATATTTTTCTTATTATTGAAAATTAGTGCATAATAACTTATTTTAATTGTTACCGAGCTTCAACGAGTCGAGTTCGAGTCTACTCGAGCTTAGGCTGAGCTGAGCTAGTCTAGGCTCGGACCCCAACTTGAGCTTAACTTGAGCTTCTACCGAGTTCGAGCATGGAAGGCCAAACTCGCTTGAGCTCGGCTCGTTTATAACCCTAGAAACAAGCACCTGGAGTCAGTCAAACATGCTAATAAGAGCAGCTCAGCTGGTCTAGAGCAAGAACAGTTCACACATAGAACATTGTTGTAATGCTTTTTAATTATGGCCCTCTAGCACCCATTTTTGTAAAAACGGTCCTCTCCCTGTGCTCGGAAGGTATGACAGACAACACATATCACCTATCGTGCCGCCGTAGCTCGGTAGAAGAGGAGCGGCGTGGTTGGGAGAGCGGGTGTGGCAAGCGGAGCCGAGGCGGGCAGGCCAGGCATTGCGGAGCCGATGCAGCTTGGCAGGCGCCTGTCGAGCCGCCCCAACTCGACAGGAGCTTGCAAAGCTGCACCGGCTTAGTAGATGGCTTGGCTAGCGGGGGAGGCCAGGGTGGCAGAAAATGGCAAAGGTGAAAAAACTCATTGACTCGGTTCAAAATTACTTCAATTAAACTCGATAATTTAGATTTTGCTCTAACTCGACTCGTTAGCTTGCTTCTAAAAATACTTCCCCATGCAAACTACTTGAAAGCACATGCTTTGATATGCATTAAGAAATCATATTATGTTTTATTCATGTGTGCGTAGAAATTTTATAGGAAAATGCAACGGGTTTCAGAGGGGCAGATGAATCACCACCACGAACTCACTGTGTTATGTACTAAAGATGTGTTATCGCAAATAGTCATTATAATGGACCATGTGTAGGCCAACAAAGTAGTTCATAATGAATGTGTGGATTACATGGTGCTTGAGGTTTAGTTAAATGTGTATGTTTGCCTCACTATTTATATGATACAAGTGGCAACATACGAATCATCAACCTCAACTATAGCTAAGATACATGTGTGTCTTTTCAAAGCCATGGTTCCAGTCAGTCATCGTACACACTTGGGTCCACCGGTGCCTTTCGCTTATCTCCCGCATGAGCTTTGACCTCGTGACCTAGGCCTAGTATTCGGTTTCTATAACTTGTGTAGATTTATCCCAATTAGAGATAAGCTAGCATTTAGCGAGGGCTTCAAGGACCACTGGCGCCTTACCCATGTCCTTTTCGCTGCCATCCGGGGTGTAAGGTTTCCAGCATGTAAATCTCCCCGGTGCTACCATGTAGTTAAGTATGTATTTCTGCTCGATAAATGCCCTGTCGTACATATCCGGACTGTCTATCCATTGAAAGAAATAGCAGCGCTCCATGATCTGCTGACATGGACGGAGTGGGTTAGAGATGTGCGAAATGGAACACGCAATGTGAAATAGCAAACACGTGCTTATAAGAACATCGACCACGTGTATTGAGCCGGGCCGATGATTGCCAAGTGTGTGGACTGAATGATATGTGCTGGATTACCAAACTCGCACTACATTAGTGATGGACCATGTGGTTATGACCCCATGTGTGTGATGAGTAATTGACATTGGTTTAGGAAAGTCGAGTTTGGTTTGTGTGGTCGGACCATGTCGTTGTATGGTGCAATGGACTCAGTCGGACTTGGTCAAACCTGGTCAAAGTGCTTAGGATGCACATTCTGATGATTCGACAGGTTTGGGCTATTTCTTGCTTAATGAGGTTCATTGATGCTAAGTATGCTTTCATGTATCGAACGGTGCTATTTGATGTGTTTCTTGTTTGTGATGGCTGCAGGACGTCGAGGCGGAGTCGTGGCGAGACACGAGGTGACCGAACTAGACACAGGCGGTGTCAAGGTCAGAACGGTCGGGATGTGTCGAATACGGCGGAGACTCGAGGTGGTTGCGAGGCTTGGATGACAAGAGACGCGGAAGCTTCCCAGAAGGTGCAGGAGGGGCGAATTGGTAATTTTGCGAGGCTGCACAAGCGGGAGCGGGTTCCGTTGGATTTAGCGGGCGTAACGGGTTGGAGACCCGTTAGCCAAGGGCTATAAATAGGAGTGAGTGGCTGCATGCATTCCTATGGCTTTGGGAGAGAGTTAGGGTTTTCTTTAGTCAAAAGAAGCTTTGGGAGGTTGTTTTGCCTTTGAGCTTTAGTTGTTGAGAGTGGGTGAAATGGACAGAGTGTGGTCTGTGTGTTATCTCCTGTAGCTCCCTCCTCCCTGTGTCTGTTATTGTGTTCTTGAGATGGAGAGGGAGAGGTAGAGTTGATCCTTCATGTAATCATTCCTCCGAATGTACATGCATATGGGGACTCCTCTGTGATCCTTTTATTTCCAGGAATGAAATCTTTGAAGTTTTTTCCTCGTGCTCCTGTGTTCTTCGTTGTTTTACTGTTCCTGTTGATTTCTTGACTTTTGTGATTTGAAGTTGTTTCTTGCCCAGAAGGTGCAGAATAGGTCCCAAGATCATTTGATCGATTTCTCCCTAGAGCAAATCAAATGAATCAAAGATTCTCCATTTTCAGCTTCTCTGTTCTTCGTTTCTTGTTTCTAGGGTTTGAGGTAGATTTTGATTTGCTTCATAAGATGGCCTGAGATTTAGTCTGGAGAGTTCTGTGGCTATTGCTAATATATCTGCAAAGTCTCTTGGCCATAGGATCAAAGTTGGGATGGAAATTTGAAGTTTTGTTGTGGCACTCTGTAATTTTCAGTCTAGGGCTCAAATTTCAAATTCTTGAGTTTCAGTTGTTCTCCCCTGTTGTTTGGAGCCTTTATGTTGTTTAGAATAGATCCTTCATGTCTTGGTCTGAAAAGATTAGAAGCATACCTTCCATTTCCTTGAATTCGACAAATACCTGATGTTTCAGCTTGTCTGCGCTGCTGCTGGACAGCATAACCGATCAGACCGGCTCCCTGCCTGCGGCCAGACCGCCGGCTGTTGGCGGCCTGACCGGCGACCAACGGGCGGTCAGACCGGTCAGGCGATCAGACCGGCCCTACCAAGGCGGTCAGACCAGCCAATAGGATTTTTGGGTGCATTCTCTTTTTCTTTGGTTGCTCTTCCTGTGTTGGTTTTCTTCTTCTCTGTGTTTAGTAGATTCTCAGAGAATTTGAGACTTCTGCTCTTCATAGCTATTGGTGAGGAGTATTTTTCGTGGGTCTTTGGAGGGGTTGTTTTTAAAGTCGACATTCACCCCCCCTCTGTCGCCATTTCGGTCCAACAATTGGTATCAAAGCTGGTTAGCTCTTCTCAATAGATCTTAACCAGTCTCTAGAGCCATGGCGATGGACAAGTACTCGACCAAGCCCCCGGTCTTCGATGGGATCGACTATCCCTTCTGAAAGAGCCAGATGGAGACCTACATTCAGGCTCAGGGTTACGCCATCTGGCGTAAGGTCAAGGTCCGGTTTGTTGTTCCTGCCGATGAGAACATCAATGCTGGAAATATGCATGATGTTGAGGCAAACGCTAAGGCAAGGAACATCATAATCTAGGGCCTAAGTCGTAGCCAGTTTGACCGCATATCTCATCTTTCGTCCGCCTTCGATATTTGAGAGACCCTCGATGCTTACCATGAGGGCACCACCCAAATAAAGACGGTGCGACAGGACCAGTTCAAGCGAGATTACAACAAGTTTGAAATGCTCGCTGGTGAGTCCCTCGATGAGTGCTTTGCGCGTTTTCACAAGATCTTGAGCAACCTCCGAGCTGTCGGTCTCACATACCCCGACTCGGACAATGCTCAACAGATGCTCGCTGCTGTGGACCTGCGTGTGTGGGAGATGAAAGTGACCACCATCAAGGACACTACGGACCTCTCGACTTTGACTCTTGATGCGTTGTACTCACGCCTCAAGACTCACGAGATTGACATTGTCTCTCGAAAGTCGAAGTCACAATCGATGGCGCTGGTCACTGATCTCAGTCTGGTTTCCGGTTCTTTTTCTGATTCAACTTGCGGATTCTCCCTTGTTGCTCTCTGTGACATAACTGATGATCAGTTAGAGCAGCTTGCGGATGAGCAGTTAGGCCTCCTAGCTCGAAGATTTTCCCATGCTTACAAGAGGAGGAGGGACGGAAAGAGAGAAGGACCCGTGATTTGCTTCGAGTGTGGTGGCCCCAACCACATTCGAGTAAACCGCCTCAAGATGGGAAGGGCAAAGGTGACTACGGCGGTTCGGGCAAGAACGGCTACATCGACAAGAACCGCAACAAGAAGCTCTCAGCTCACGCACAAGGCAAGAAGAAGTTCCGCGACCTTGGCAAAGCCAAGAAGCTCTTCCACCGCGTCCTCATTGCCTTCGACGACCTCGATCTCAGCGAGGTGGAGGGGTGGAGCGACAACGATGGAACGGACGAGCAAGAACCCAAGGGCGGCGACGACTTCTCCGACATGTGCTTCATGGCCCTTGAGGGCGAACTGAGCGACAGCGAGCTGTACTCCGACTCCGACGAGGTATCCCCCACCTACGACCAGCTTAATGATGCTTTTCTTAAGCTAGGTAGATTCCATGCTAGATCTAGAGGTAGGTGTAGTGAGTTGGAGAAGAAAGTAGAGATCTTGTCACGGGAGCTTACTTCACTTAGATCTGCTCCCTCCCGTGACGATTGTGATGTATATTCTGCTTTGTTGGATGACATGGAGAAGCTAAGGACCTTGCATGATAGTGTGTCCTCCGAGATTGACATGATTAAGGTGGAGAACATTAGTCTTCTTGCTGAGCTTGAGATGAGTAGGGTAGTTCCTGTTTCATCTGCTACTACTGAGACTATTTCTTGCACCTCATGTGAGGATAAGGACAATGCATTTAGAGGTCTGTATACCATACTTCTCGATCTGCCCGAGACTTGTGAAAATTGCAATAATCTGAAGATGAACCTAAAACGGGCAGATCATAAAATTGCTGAATTACAAGCTTTTCTTCTTGAGCCCATTGCTTCATGTGTGAATTGTCTCAAGCTTACTGCTGAACTTGCTTCTGTCTCCAAACAGTTTCAAGAATTAGTTGATGACAATAATAGAACGAGGAATGAGGAGAAAAGGGCAGAACTCGAGGTGGCTGCGTGGCTTGGAGGGCAAGGAATGAGGAAGCTTCCTGAAAGGTGCGCGAGGGGCGTTTTGGTGAATACGCAAAGCTGCACTAAAGGAAGTGGATTGTGGATAAAGCGCCAAGAGTTGTTGAGAGTTAATGGGTAAAGTGGTTTGTAAACCCATTAGTGGAGGCTATAAATAGAGAGGGTGTTCTCTAGTAGTCTTCATGGATTTTAGAGAGAAATAGTATGCAGAATTTTGAGAGAGTGGGTGTAAGAGTTAGGGTTTTATTTGGACCTCTCCATGCAATAAAATGAGCATGAAATGAGAGGATGAAAATGAGAGTGCTGTAAGAACACATATATAATCATTCATGTCTCTTTGTCTCTTTTGAGAATTCTTTGAGTTAGTCTTTATTTCTTGTATTTATTTTGTCCTTGTCTCAGTTTCTTTGCTCCTGAGTTTCTGCTCTCGGCTTGCAATCTTATGCTTCTTTGATCTTTCGGCCAAGAAGTAGTACTAGCTCCCTGTTGGCTTTTTTGGTTTGCTATTGATCTGCAGTTTGTTGGTTTCTAGTAGTCAATAGTTCCTTGGTGTATTTTCGGCAGGAAAACAGAAAGCAATGCTTGTCTCTTGAGTTGAGAAGTGCCTCCAGTAAACTACTTGGTTTCCTTGATTTCTTTTGTGCGGCAAGCAAGCTGGCTGCATGCTTTTCTTTTGGCCAAATAGCATAGGAAAGAGGAAGTCATGTTTTTCTTCATTTTGTGATGTTTTTGACCCTGCTGCATGCAGTCCAGATGACCTCGGTTTTGGCTGAAATTTTTACTGTGTATTTTCTGATCTAAGCTGATTCTTTCAGTGTTGCATGCGGTCTAGATTTCCTCTTTTCTTGTTAAGTTCAGCTGGGCACAAGGAGTGAAGCAAAAGACACTTTCGGTTGGAGGATATTGTGTTCGGCTGATTTTCATTTGGGAATACTTCTTCTCGGCAGCACATAAACATCAAGTGGCACAGATTGGTTTCGTTCATTTGTGTCCATCCTGCTTGCAGCCTTGGGAGTTTTCAGCAGCATTCTTTGCTTTAAGCTTTCGGCCAACCAAGTCCTTGTTGCTCTGCAATTACTCCTTTCAGTTGTGCTTTTGGGCTTCTCTTTTTAGAGAGTTTGTGTTCTCTTTACTTTTGGTCAGGTTGATCTGCTGCATGTGTTTTGATTTCCTTTAGGCTATCAAGTCCTTCTAAAATCAAGACCTTCCTGCAGTTTTTAGTCCAGTAGTTGTTCTGCCGAAATATTTGTGTTTCCTGTTCTGCATCTTCTGCCATTTCTTGTTGATTTGTAGATTGGTTTCGCAGAAAGAGCTAACTCTTCACTTCATAGCTTTATAGCTATCGGAGAATTGAGTCTTTGTGAATACTTGTGTGGGGACGAATTTTTAAGTGATTGACATTCACCCCCCCTTCTGTCGACCATTTTGGTCCTACATAATCACTCAATCGTTTTTTTCATAAGCTTTGTATCATTATATATTGCATCTTATATCAAACAACTTGCTGAGTAATCTATGTACTCATGGCTATATCGTTTATTGCTTAGTTGCCGAAGGAAAATCATATCGGATAGAGGTACTTGAGGAAGGATTCTTCGATAACTTCATAGATTAGAACTTTTCTTCCCAGTTGATTACCTGTGGGCATGTCAAATGGCCACCACATCTATGGCATGTCGAATGGCCACTATATTTATTCTTTATTTTCCATGCTTTTATTTGTAAGCTTGGCTATAAGATCAATACTCTAAAAATTAATAATATTTGCTTCTTTCATAGTTATTCATGATCATGATTGATATTTTATCTATGTTGCCACTTTGTGTACTAGCGTAATTCTGGACTAATGGAGAAAACACAGAGGGTCTGGATTTGCATATTCGGGTCTTGACACAAAGTTTGATCAACTAAGACTTTCTAGTGCCTCTTACTCACCATAGATCACAGAAAGATCAAGATTGATTTTGGGAGAGAAGAAATCACATCAAGAACAAGATGTAACCAAAGTTTAGACAAGAACAACTAGCTAATTTGAGAGACAATGTTTGATTTTCATTACCACATATAGAAGAAGGATTACAGCAGTATAAAGGTTACAAGGTGCTCCCAAAGCACATCCTTTCCTCTCCAACCCTCAAACCATGGAAGTAGGCAAGGTGCAAGAGCGAAATCTTCAACCCTAGAATCCTTGACAATTCAACCTCCCTTCCCTTTGAATGACTAGCACCACTTAGTGGGTCTTAACCTACTAAGCAATTGGGAAAACTTGTCAACCCCACTAATACAAATTTTACACACTCACACACGCTTCTTAAAGTATTTACAAGACTCAACCCGCTAACACCTTAGTGGTTGTTCCACTTAACCAAACCATCCCACCTTGATCTAAACAACCTCTCCTTTGCTCCTCCCGCTCAATGGTTTTTGTAGGACCCCGGATTTAGCAAACCAGAATCCTCTGTGATTCCACCGCACCACCTAGATCAGTAGATAGTGCTCACAGATACAATACTGAACATCAAAAATACATATCATGCGGAAGCGTAATTATAATAGTGGACTTACTCATGGGCCGATCAGGCCGAAATCAATAAAATGCAGCAGCGAAAACTTCACACAGGTGGACCCTCAGGACTTTGCCCACAAGCAGCCAACTGGGTTCGTGACCTAGTTCTTGGCCTCTTCATCTTCTAGCTCTTTCGATCCCCTTACGACACCGTAGGGCTTGATCTTCTTTTCCTATTGACTAAATGATGATAATTAAGCAACAGTGAGTACGATGGTATTCATCAAGCCACCACACAGAATACAAGTAATAATAGATGCAAAGCTGTCGTGGGAGGCTTGAGGTTCTTTTAGTTGCTAAAAGCATTGTTTTGGAATTACAATAAGTAAAAAAATTTCCTGAGACTTAGCAACTTTAACTAAAACATATTTTATGAAATTGATTGTGAGAATGCGATATTAATAGTAGTGTAGGTTACATCCACCTTTTGCAGCGCATGGCTACCTCCACCAATGCTAGTTTTCACCACTAGAGTACTTCCCTTCGGAAAAAATCAAAGTCAGAGTACTCCCATCTGATAGGTTTTTATCCCTCACACAAAGATTTTTGAAATAGAACTAACTCGAGGAAGCTCCCATGTCCGCCCTTGACCGTGTGCACGGCTATTCGAATAGTTTATATTCTGCAAAGACTATAGATCTTTACCACAAGAGACAATCAACCTGATGGGCCTGCACGATTCCTTAGTCATGCAGATCGAGAGATTGTCACGAGGCCTTTACAATACCTCGCCCTATCGTCATCTCACCCATATGGGATTATCCGTCATGAAGAAGGTCCCATAAGTTGTGCGGGAAGTTCCACCGCAACATCTAGCGCAGCTGGACTCCACTCTCCACAACGTCTAGCGCAGCTGGCAAACATCACCTTTACTTGGTGTCCTATTCAAGCCGAATGTTTATTCCTCCTACACAATCCCTCCTTTCCCCTACCTGTGAGATGACTTCAAGGGTCTAGTAAATTAGTCAGCCAAACCTACAGTTTGCCAGCTTGTGGTTGCACTGTTTTACACGAGGAGGTCGACACACGATTAAGTCCTTAAGTTGTCCGGCGGTGCATACCACAAACCACGTATTCCTGTGCTCCATCCGCACCAACCACTCTTACCATCTGCCCAGACAGGTATAGCAGGTTTTTAGGATTTTGAGAAGCATAAATTAAGTTGTCGCAAGTATTCAGCCACATACATCCCATGACTGTCCCAAAGCCAAACTAGTGCCCTGGACCTAACAAGATTAGCATGGCATTTAATATGACTTATAGTTAGTAAAGTTATCATTAATATCTATGGTGAGAAGGATCAGGTGGTTCGAGTGTCAAGGATGGTATATTAAAATTATTCCAATATCAAGTAGGCATGTAACTACCTTAAGCTTTGACATACATTTGCATAATAAATTAAGCATGCAATATGATAATTTAAAGGAACATAATTTTGCATAAAATGTAGTATCAATATGATCAAAGTGATGACTTGCCTTGCTTGTTTTACCATGGCTTTGATCTTACTCAAAGCCTTCTCAGTCGATTATTTGGATTATTGATCTTCGTCTCTTTCCAAGTCTTGATCCTGCTCGAACTTGTCGTCTCTTTGTGGCTCCAGTGACTAATTACACGACCAACGACTGATAAATCCAGCAAAAGTCTAAATAAGTTTAAGTTGAGTTTATTTATAATTTGCTAATGATTAAGGATATGTAGTGAGTTGCAAGATAGAGACGGAGTCAAACGAATTTTTGGGTGGAGGCGAAGTGACAGAGTAACTTCACCGGGAAAGGATAAAAAGGAAGGATCGGCGTCGAAGGAATATTCACAACAACAATCCACTTTAGATTGGAGTATAGCCGATTGCAAGATACCAAGACTCGATCTTGCTTTATTTAATTTATAATTTATTAAGGAAGTTCCATGGGTTAGGCAAGACTTACGGATGGATGGGAGAGATTAACCAGGATACTGAGAGAAAGATTATTGATGCTCCAATTATTTTGAGAATGTTTCAAAAAAATGTGAGGTGACCCTCGATTTAAATTTTGGCATTTTGCAGGTAAATATGGGAAATTTTACCAACAATTATTTTAAGTACTATTTACAAGAAGGTCTCATGATTTTAGAGATGAGCAGGCCATGATTAATATTTTGGGTGTCAAAATCTTGTTTAATTAACTTTAATTTGCATTAACAGTTTTAGATTTTGGGATAAAGATATGGTAGGATCCAAGAATATCATTTGAGTTTATAGAGTAGAGCATTAGAACTCCTTTTGTAAAGCTTCATATTTTATCTTAGGATGATATGAAATTTTAAATTCTTGAACAAAATATTTTGAGGATAATTATCTTGTTAATTTCTCGATTAACATGAAATTAATCAAGATTAAATCTTTTTAGTTTGCTTCACTCTTTTTAAATTTTTGTCTCATAATTAAATTCTTATTCCCAGTATAAATCCTACCTGATCAGTTTGCATGCTTGAATCATTTCTTAGAGTTCAAAATCTAGTTAGGTATGGAAAACATGTTTGTGGCACACATGATATGATTCTAGTCAGGCCCACCAGTCAGACAGAGAGAGAGGGCAGTGAACAGGGCGACCGGCGGTTCCACCCAAGGGGAAACAGGGGAGTCGTAGGGGAGGTGCGCGGCCAGGGGGAGGGGGTGGTGGCGCCAGCGAAGGGCGGCCGGGGAGGCGCCAGCGGCAAGCAAAACGGGTGCCTAGAAGGCCAAGGGAGCCCGTGGAGGTAGCAGCGCTGCTTCCGGCAGGGTGGAGGCCGACCAGGGTGGCTCTTGGTAGCAAGAGTTGGGGCGGAAAGAGGCGGTGCCGCCGTGGTGGGGAGGGAGAAATTGGAGAGCGGCATGAACAAGAGTGAGTCATGGGGAACCTTACCATGCTACCCATGTTGGCCGGGAGGTGACGAGGAGCACTGGCATCAGTGACCGACGGCGGTGTAGGCAGGGGCACGGTGCCGGTGAGCTGAGGTGAGGGGAAAGCTGGAGCGGTGCTTGGGGAAGCTTCAGGGCCACGTGGTGATGCTTCACACCCGAGGAGGACATGGCGGTGGAAATGGCGATTTTGGCCGAAGGCAAGGAAGAACACTGCGGCGGCGAGCTTGGGGCACTAGAGTCCAATTGCTCAAGGGAGGAGGGAGAAGGCTTCCGGGGGCACACCGTGACACGGTCAGATTTGTGAGGGCTTCGCCGGAGCGGCTGGGGTGGGGTGAGGCCGCGGTGGCTGGTGCAGCAGAGAGAAGGCTTGGCAACACTCGGGGGTTCTTATAGCCAACGAGCTAACACGACTGTGGCGGCGTTGTTGTGGTTGATGGCAAGCAGCTCACGAAGACGACAAAGCCATGCTGGGCCGGGTGTGCACGGCTTGGAGCAGGGGGTTCACGGGCGTGCAGGCGGGGCGCAGGGCTGTGCAACAAGATGGCGAGGGCTGACAGCAGGATTCACAGGAAGCAGTGCTTGCTGGGGTCAACGCCTCGGGCATGCGTGAGTTTGTGGCGCGACGTGGGGGCGGCGGCTTCAGACCGGTCATCACTAGGAGCAGAGGGAGGCGGGGGAAGGAAGGCGCTGAGGTGGGCTGAAGGCCGGGGAAGAGGTCAGACGGACAGAAGCTGAGGTGGAACCAGGGTGGCGATAGTTGGTGAGCGCAGCCGGCGCACGGGGCTAGGCCGACGACCTGGGCGAGTGAGAGCCGAGGTGGAGCAGGGAAGGGAGGAGGAAGGAGGCGACGATGATTGGGCCGAAGGCCAGGAGAAAGAAAAAGCCGAGCGGCCGGGAGAGAAAAAGAAATGGGTCGGGAGAGAAAAAAGATGGATTGGGGCCTAAGAAGAGTTTTGCTCCTTTTTTGTTTTTTTTGTTTTATTATTTTTTTGAATTCCGGAATTTGATAAATTGGCTAAATTAATTAGACGGCGAAAATGTTTAATATTAACTTTCATTTAAATTCCCCATTCTTGATCTTAAGCTTTCTAGTGTTAATTAATTTAATTTTAATTTATATATGTGTATATATTTATTTCAGACTTTAGGACTTGCAAAGGAAATTTGATATTCCTCAATTTGATTTTCAATGTTGTTTCTTGATTTTAAGGTTTTGATTTTTTTAGTCGAGTTTTTAGCAAAGAATCAAATCAACAAGCTCGGATAAATGTCGAAAATTTTGAGACACACTGAAAAACAATTGAAATATTTTTATAATTTCCATATTTCCAAAAGGGCCCTTTTTGGGATGTTACAGTTTCAATCAAGACATCAGTCCAATATTTGACTAACTACTAAAATACTCCTGATGAAGCTTCTAGGCACATTCTCTTGACTCTATCTTCACCTTCTCATCAAAACATCTCCGCATACTTTGACACATAGCTCGTGGTGCCTAATGACTTGGCTGCCAAGTCTTCACGTGTCGGGACTGAATTTCTAAATCTGAACGCTCTCTATATTACCGCACTAGTCCAAGATTAAAACTAGTGCATATAGTCAAATAGTGATGGTTACATAACCAACAACGCTTTATTACAATAATAGAGAGTACAAGCCTTATGACCACTTTATTACAACTGATGTTATAAGACCTCACAAACTTACAAAACATAGTGGAAGTAAAAAAACTCTGACGATGGCCCACCAATATACCACAAGCAATTGACTAGGGAAGCGCAACCTAGTACTTCCAGTAGCCTTCGTCGAATCCATATGCGAAGTAGTCGTAGTCTCCTTCTTAATCTTCATAATCCTCTGAGATTTATTTGAGTTTACCATGTGAGTAAATAGAGTACTCCGTAGGTCTTGAGAAAAATGTAGCATATATAGGGCTTAACAAATGAAGGATAATATGATTTTTTGCACAAAGCAGCATTTCATTTTAATTACCAATATACATTTTCAAAAGCATCAATTTAACAACGTAATTGCAATAACTAAAACTAGATAAATTTTCTAGTGAACAAGGTTGTCAGAATCGTAATCCTGAATCGGATCAGAGGTTTTTTGGTAGGATCACAAATCGCAGGATAGATGTATAATCTAAGATCTTACCTAATTCTGCTAAAGAAATATTTTTAAAAAATCTATAGTGTATTATAACACTACTGCATTTTTAAAATTATGTCTTTTGAACTTTTCTTTACAAATTGTAGAGTGAAGGTAAGATCATGTGTTATTTTATGATAATTACAGTGAACATAAAGAGATAAAAGTTAAAAAATTTCAATTAAAAGTAAGTACACAAGTAATTATTTATAATAAAACAATAGAATCGATATAATCGTGTAGGATCGTATGAAAATTTTGATCATGATCCTACAAAAGTTTGGGTAGAATTGTAAGAATATTAAGATTCTACTATAGAATCAGATCAGTCTAATCAATCTTAGATTGTAAAATCTTAGAATCACACGATAGAATCGAGATTTTGACAACCGTGCTAGTGAAGGTTCCAACCACCAACACAAGTAGACATGCTCTAACCATCAAGATTCAAGACTACGGGTTCCATCCATCCACACTGGCTCCATCCGTCAGGATAAACTCCCAAAAGTTCCATCCACTTTTGAGTTCCCAAAACTTTTACTTTAAAATCAAAACCAAAGATCTGCCATGTGAAAGCGCACATCACCCGCCCTCGACTGTAGGCACATCTTTTGAATAGTTTTACAGTGTGCAGAGGTTGTACAACTTTACCCATAAGATATGATCATCTCATATTGCCATGCGATTAACACACTTCCTTAGGTGTGTAGCGGAGAGATCAAGACAAAGCTTTTATAATGTGCTGACTCAATTGGACTCCGGCCGCTAAGGTTTCACCGTTGAAGGGTTAAATCCACCCAGTTAGAAGTCCCCTCTAGCGCCATGTGGGACAATTATCTATCTGATACCTACTCATACCACTAGTGGATTCCAAGCTAAGCCATTGCAAATTAGTTAACCAAGTCATACCCATATAGACTTATGGTTGTACAGTAGTGCTTAGTTTGGACAGTCACAAGTGTCAGTCCTTAATTGACTAGGGTGGTATATTCACCATACAAGATCACGTGCTCCATCCGCACCAACCCAATCTTACCATCTGTCCAAGTATATATAAAATCATTTTCACTATTTTATTTTATTTTATTTTAAAATACCAGCAATATCTATTGCCATAATGTTATTTGAATAAAATTATTAAAGCATATCATAACAATTTTCCACTCGCAGGGTTATACTGACCGACTAGTATGTATAAGCAATTCTACCATTCAAAAATTATCAATTAGTAATATAATCTCAATACTGAGACAAGGGAAGCCTAGGACGACAAAGGTACGTGGTTGTCAACATCAAATGAGGGTATAACAATTATTGGATTAACTCATATCCTTAAGACAAAAGTTATCATTTTATGTAACATAGCAACACACTAAATTTGAAATATTAAAATAATTTTGGTAAACATACGTATAAGATGATGGAAGGAGACTTTCTTGTTGGACGTTGACTAGACCTTTTTGCTGCTTGTCTGAAATTCCTTTGGCGACGTTGATTTCTACACGCAAAATGAGAAACATAAATAGATAAATAAATAAAAATAAAATCACAAAAATATAAAATATATATTGAAAGAAAGGTTAGGGTTTTAAATGAATTTATAAACTTGAATCACTAGATTCGGAGTTTGGAGGACGGAGAAGGAGCGATTGGAAGTTTGGTTGGAAAGAAAATTCCAAAACAAGGGAATATTCCTCAAAATCTTTTTTAGATTATTTTTGATTTTATGGGAGTCACGTGTGGGGTCCGCTGTCATTGGTTCAAAGAAAAATTTTGGAAATTCGTCACAGTCATGCATTTCCAAGGCCTTGAACTCCCAACCTCATGTTTCAATCCAACAAGCCTTACCATCGGGCTACATGATCACATGGGACATTCTGGCATAACAAATTAATTGAAGCAGTGGGTGCCGGCAACACTAGAGAACACACGAATGGCAGCAAGCAGTGGCTCTGCCGTGGGTGTGCTCCGGCTTAGGGAAAGGGCAAAATGGATTGCAAGGACCACGTGGAATCTTTAAGAAGTAGCGGCACGGCATAGAGGCGGCAGCGGCGCTCAGGGCATGGTCATGATATGGGTAGAAGAGAGGAACAATACCTAGGCTTGGAACATGGAGAAGCAAGGGAGCATGGGCTAGAATGCAGTATGGTGAAACTAGAAAAATTGTTGGTTAAGCCAGAAACTCATTGGAGATAATGCAATCGACGATTGAACAACACAGTAGGGAAAAAGGAAAAACTTAATATCTTGATGCTCGATGGGGGAAAACAAAAACTACTTAGAAAGTACCTACTTGGGAGGGTACAACACGTTTTGACATAAAAGGATTGAAGAAAACACTACCGAATAGACAGAAATGTGAGATGCCTTAGGTGGCCACAGCTAGACATCGGAAGTGAAAATTTGTGGTGGATTTTCGGGAAAATGGAGAGAAGCATCAATATATAACACGACGAGACAAATCTAAGAGAGGTGATTCCATGGGCTAAAGCTCACTGGAGACAACGAATCGATGATGGGAAGTGATTTCGGACAACTTTAGGAAAAACTCAATTCCGGGAGATATACTACACCAAAATCAAATTAATTTGTTATGATGTTGCTAAGGCTCGGGAACATGATATGACGAGGATGGTTTCGAAGAAAACTCACCAAAGAGAGAGAGAGATGGCACCGTGGAGGGAGGAGGCCGACACACAGGCACAGTTTAGGGCTTCACTGGCACTTTGCGAGGTGAGATGGGATGGCCAAGAGCTTGCAAAGGGATAGAAAGCGAGGTGGAGCTCGTATTTATAGGGCAAAATCAAGAGAAACGGATTGAAATGGCCGAAATGAATCAACATCGGTTTCTAGGTTTAAAATCTTAATAACTGAAAAAACAAATGAATTAAATGGCTAAGAAATGGATGGAATTGATTGCTTGCATTAAGAGGACAGTTTTTCATTTTGGCATAAAGGGGAGATGAAGCTTGGTTTGTGATTTATCATGGAGGGGAAAAGAAGACCGAAGCTCTGCTCTGTGCGTTTATGCAGAGGTTGAAGATGAATAGTGCTGGGGCTTAGAGAGTAAAAGGGAAAGGTGGGAGGAAAAAAACAAGAAAGAAAGAAAGGGTGGCTGGTTGCTGGCTTAGTTGGAACGTTGACATTAAACGTGTTGGGCTCATGGCAATTCTAAAATGGGTGACCCTTTGGGAATTTTTTTTTGAAAAAGAGAGAAGTGCCAAGAAAAATAGATTGGACCAAGAAAAATTAGAACAAACATTTTTCTAGAAATTTGAATTTAAATTCCAAAAAATTTAAATTTGGAATTTAGAATTTCGAGCACATTTAGAATTTTGAGATGTCTTTCTAGAAATACACATAAAATCTAATTTAAATCCCAAAAATTTTAAATAATTAATTTGAAATTAAATTTTAAGGAAAGCGAATTTTTGGGATGTTACATCACGCATCCGGTCTCTCTTGGATCATCTCTACATGCACTGGCCTAAGTTACTTAGCACACCACATGCACTAATTCACCTCTTCACAATCCTTATCTTCTCTATGCCATCAGATTGAGCCATGTAGTCTCACTCGAGCTTACACGCTGCTTGGACCACTATTCCCCCACCTAGTCCCAATCATTGCCAATAACCGCTAATGTTCTCTAAGCCATCTACACATCCAAAGACAAGCAACCATTTCGAGCACAAGTTCTATGCACTTAACTCACGTTAGTCAAAACAATGTATCATGCAATGTAACACAAACAACAAATGGTTCCCATGCCATGTACATTCTCAAACCAATTAACAAACCTCACACCAACAACCCCAGACATATTTGCTATCATTAGAATTCCCTGGAAACCCTAGACATATCTAGGGTATCATAGACATGTCTATCCTCTCCAGAATCTCTCACATTGTTCTCTGGCTGCAAACACGACCACTAGTTGGCCACGACCACCTCAGACTTCCACTCTAAATTTTCTAATTTTTTTTGCAAAACTCAAATCTAACTGAACTTAAGCACTAATTATTCATCATAAGCATATTCTAGATCTTATTATATGGTCCTTCACAGTCATTGCCATCAAGCCGGCCTGCAGGTGTGGAGAAGAAGCAGATGATCAAGGGGCTTCATCGGAAATTGACTTGTGCTGCAGTGAGAGAAGGATTCCTGCATGGGAATAGGCTCATTGGCTGACACTTCTGTTATTCTCGTGTTTTTCTGTCATCCTTTGTACATATGATCCTTTGTACTCTGGCTTCATCTGTATCAGAATGTTTTGTATCAACAGCTTGATATGTCTGTAACTTCGTATGCTGCAGGCTGCGATGTTTATTTTGGAGTTTGTCCCATGACTCCATAATCTTTGAAGCTTTTGCTAGTATTTCTGAGATCTTACTTGAATTGACACTGGTAGCCTCTTAGTACGTGGCACGCGGCATCTGTAGTCCATCAATGCTGTGGCATACCACATTAGCTTATACAGTGATGTGTGGGCATGGCGCTATGGCCTACTATGTCATGCCACAGAAAAGAAGGGAAGGAGTTTTAAGTGCACTATCCCGTGCTTTCAGGGAAAACTTTTCCGGAAAAAAATCGCCCTAACTGATAAATTCAAAATTCAGAAAATTCGGAAAATCCCAAAAAAATTCATTCGGAAATTTTAAATTTTAAATCTTATTTGTGAGTAGAAATGAAAAAACAAAAAAATAGTGTTGGTTTTGGGGGGTTTTAACTCAAGACCTAGTGCTCACCAATTGCCATCCTTACCACTAGGCTAGTTAAGTACTTTTTACCTTATATTGGTTAAGGAATTTAGTTAAACTCCAAATTTCGAACTGAAATTCACCGGTGTTTTGGGGCCCTACCGATAAAACCAAAATTCGGCGAAATGATAGAAATTGTTTTCCCCGTTTCTGTTCGGAAATTTTTTTACGAATAATCCATTTTTATTCAAAATTACAGAAAAATACCTGCAACAAATTTTTTACAAAAATAGACTTCAGTCGCTCAATGGGTAGGCGACTGGGGCTTATCGCCCAACCAGGAACCGACATATTTCCTATCGCTTTTCTGTGGAGCGGCTGCATCAAATCGCCCATCCATTGGGCGACTTTCATGCAGTCACCCACGTAGAGCCTGCAGAGTACTGCCACGCCGGTCGGGGCGGAACCGGTGGCCGAGCCATCCGTGTGCTGGGCGTGGGCGTGGATGCCGCTGGTGACCGGATGGGCGACTGCATGAAAATCGCTCAATGGATGGGCGATTTGATGCAGCCGCTCCACAGAAAAGCGATAGGAAATGTGTCGGTTCCTGGTTGGGCGATAAGCCCCAGTCGTCTACCCATTGAGCGACTGAAGTCTATTTTTGTAAAAAAATTTTGTTGCGGGTATATTTCTGTAATTTCGAAAAAAAATGGATTATTCGTAAAAAAAAATTCTTTCTGTTCGCCCCTGGTCGCGGGCATGACGAAGAGCATGGTAGCTGATGGAAGCAAGAATGCAATTATCCTACCCTCATCTTAGCTTATACATGAGAACTCCGTAATGAATTGTTCTGGTCAAATCGTTGTGACTTGTAAAACCTAGGGCAGCAGCACGCATCAGCCTCAGCAAGCCTAACCAGCCCAAGCAGATGATGCCCAGTCAACAGCAACAGTAAGCAAGCAAGAAGCAGTAAGCAAGTGACCTGGCCGACAAATCCTAAGAAAAAATTAATGAATTAGCCTTTTAGGTTAATGCATGTACACTTCGAATGAAACAAAGAGGGGATGGAACCAGTTCTCCATTTTTAAGGCAAAATTGTCTTCTGGACATCATACTTGGATAGCATCTGCAAGAACACATCGCAATATTATCTAGGAGAGGGGAGGTGACTATAAAGTAGTGTTCACCCCATCGGTTAGTAGGTGACACCTGTCAATGCGCTCCACACCGAGTGTTACACTCGTGTTACCTTCCTCTTCCAATTACCAGTAGCTATTACAAGATTCAACGGAATACAACGAAGAATCACAATGGGGAAGAAGGATGGAGATGGGGAACCAGAGAACAAGGATTTGAGGAAGGGAAGCAGTAGGGGAAGAGGAGCCAAGGCAAGCTACCGTTCTGTTCGATATCCCCTTTCTATTGCTTCTGGTCACTGTTTTGTGCGTCACGACCTAGGCGTGCGCCACTCGATGACTAGGGCCAGCAAAGTCAGCACGACCCACGTCCCACAAGTGTACAGGCCGTGACCCAAGTTGGTCCGTGACATTTCTTCCCTATTGAATTTTGGCTTGTCCTCAAGCCGACTCCATGTTTACGAAGCCTCTGGGATCCCATGGTACCTTTGGCCTCATCTGAATGACAAGCATTGGCCTGTTAGAAACCACCTAAGCCATGCTAATACTTTGGAGATTGCCTGTGCATGTACCAGTATCCCACATTATTTGCACTCTACGCCCATTGTCAGTTGATCCTCCACAAGATTACTTAATCCATTTGATTCCAACTTAAAGCTATTCATTCCCATGAGACAAGAATTCTGAGACAAACAAACAACATATTGCATTCTTGACCGCAGCGCCCACCCGCCGCCTCCGCCCCGCCCGCCGCCGCATCCCCGCCTCCGCCCGCCGCCTCCCAGCCCCTGCCCCGCGCCTTCGTCGCCTCCTCCTCCCCCCGCCAAGCCTCTGCGACCCCGACGCCGCCGCTTTTCACCGGGCGCCCGATAAACCCTAACCCTAGCCATGCCTCCGCCGCCCACGGCATCCTCTACCCCGTCGTCACATCCTCCTCCGCCGTGAACCACCGCCGCGCTCCCCCCGTCGCCGCAGGGTTCCCCCGTGCCCACGCCGTTGCTGTCCCCATCACGCCACAGCATCAGCCCCTGGTGTCCACGCAGCCTCGGTCATTCGCTGCCGTGCCGCGGGCGGTGGTGGCGGGTGTGGCATCGCGTCCCGAGCAGCCTCCTCGAGGGGTCCCTATAGCTCCGCAGGCTCAGCCCAAGGACCCTCCTTCTCGAGCCCTTCGCCTGGTGAACGCGCGGCGGCGGGAGCCCGGCCAGGCCGCGGCAGCGCGGCGCCGAGCTGCGCCCGCGCGTGCTCGCGATTTGGCCCAGATCCGAGGCAGAAGGGCCTTCTCTGGCGGCCTGCGTCTCGCGCGCGTCCGGCAGCCGTGTCCCGCGCGCGTCCGGAGGGTGGTGCGGCTTCCCGGAGGGGCGGCGGCAGAGGGTGCGGCTGAGGACGCCAACGATCTGAAGCAGCGCTGGAGGGACGAAGACCGGTGAAGGTGGCTGCCAAGCAGCGGTTGTGCGGCGGCTCCTGTGGCTGGTGCTGGCAAGGTGTTCAACGTTTTGCCCCAACCGGTTCCAGTTTCAGGTACGTCCTGCTCGCCTCCTCCTGTCCTCATTTCTTCTTTCCCTCTCACTTGGAGCTAGTCTCCGGGTTAGCTGTGGCTCCGTTTCTTCAACGGTGTGAGCTGGGAGCTAGTATCCTTTCAGCGAAGCTCGGATAATGGTGGATTTGACCCGTCATGATGGAGGTGGCTCACTGTGCGCTAAGTCGCAGTCCCATGTTGAGCAGGAATGGATTGGGGTGTTGCCAAGAAGGCAATCAGCGCCTGATCTCCTCAAGTTCTCTGCTCCGCTAGTCGGAAATAGAAATTTCACGAGTAGATCAAAATTTTGGGCAGTGGATGGGGAGGATAGCACTGAGGAAAAAGATGAAGCTGCTAGTCTTGTTTCATCTAGTTCAGGTTCAGAATTTATTCGAGATGCTTTGCGAGTGGGTTTCTCAGTAGACGAAATGATCAGAGCTGAGGCAATTTTGTCTGAAAACATTGAGTCTCCGAAATTTGGTTCGGTTGACTGTGGGGCAGGCCATGTGAGGCATCCTAGGCCCCTACCATCAAGGATAACTGAGAAGGTAGCGGACTGGCGTTTGTCCTCAAAAATTCGTCCTTGGAAAGGTCCCTTACCTAAATTTGATCGGTCTTCAGTTAGTAAGCTGGGGGAGATTAAAGTTAAGGACTTGAGGAAGGTTATTCATGGTAAAACAGGGTTGTCCCTGAATGAGTTTGGTCGGGGCACTGAAGAGGCATGTGGGCCGACAGTGTCGATTGGTCTGGGCCAACTTGTTTTGGCCCAAACTGATAGACGGCGATTCAAGTTCCCACCTGGCCTCAGCAATTTCTTCTCCAGGGGAGGGCGGCTGCACTCGCGGATTCGCGTTTCACCTTCCCAGAAAGCTTCCTCGCGCGATGTTTCAACGCACCCATCTCTGGCTGCCCATGCATCAAGTACGCAGCGGGCTGGCGCAGGGGGGCGTGTTCACGGTCGGGATGCAGGTGTCACCTGGGGAGCTCCAGGTGCTCGCCATGGAAGGGTGACTAAACTAGCCTTCGGCAAGGGCCATGGCGAGACTGAAGTTCATTGTGACATTTGTGATGGTAATGATCATGTCAATTACCGGTGTCCAACTCTCAAGCTTCCCAAGCCGGTTGCTCATGCTGTAGGTTTTACTGTGGCGGGTCTTGGAATCTACCATATACCACATGCCCCCCTACCCAGGAAGAATGATTCCAAGACGACTTTAGTCAAAGTGGTGGGGGATCTCTATCTTCTGAGCAGCTTGTGGCACAACTAGAAAGGATAGTCCCCGGTAAATGGAAGTGGAAGCCTAGAGTGCTTGACAATGAATCTTTTATTGTTCAATTCCCATCCAAGTCTGAAGTTCAGAGATCTATCGCCTATGGAGGAGCTGATGTACGGGAAAATGGGGTTACTACCGGGGTGCGTTTACAATTTGGGGTGTGGCATGTTAAGGAGGGTGGTTTTCTTTTGCCTAAAGTGTGGCTGCGTGTTTATGGCATCCATGAGAAGTTGAGGGAGTTTTTGAACCTTTGGGCTGTAGGCACTATGTTTGGGTCTACCCAAATGGTAGACATGAAGACCACTCGCAAGAATGATTTTGGAAGAATTCTTGTGGCGGTTCTTGATCCTAAGTTGCTGCCATCTAGTATTGATGTTGTTATTGGGGATCATTACTTCGAGCTCAAAATTAAGAAAGAACGTGTCGGCTTTGATGACAATGGAGATGAGGTGGAGTTTGATTTCAAAGATGGGGAGGTTGAGGGCAATGAGGAACAGGAGGAAGACAATCCCAAAGCGGTTCCTAATTCTGATTCAGAGCCTAAGGGGTTAAAGGGGGATGATATGATTTTAGAGGATGGAAATGACAATAACAAGTCTGAAAACAACAGGCCTGCTGCTTCTGGCTCAATGCAAGCATTAGAGGATAAAATCAAAATCATGGCGACCAGTATTCTGGACATGGCGGTGGAAACAACCTTGGGTGAATATGCTGACTTGGTGTTGGCCGAGGACAACAATGCCTTTGTTGAAGGAGTTGTGGAGGGTGTGCTGCCCGAAGCTGATAATGAGGCTGAGAGTGGCTTGCCTTCGCTGTCACCTTGGGCTCATCCGCCTCCTGTTGTGGGGCCAAAGGAGGTGCTGCCGACCTTGCATGGTGGAGGTGGCGCGCTGCAGATGCAGGGTGGAAGCACAGTGCCGGCTAATGTACTGGCGGCTGCAGCTATCACGGAAGCTACAATTACCCCAACTCGTTCCAGCCCGCGTAATGTTAACAAGGATGAGCACGTGATGGAAAAAGCAAAGAAGAGAGCGGCGTGGAAAAATCTGGATTTCATTAAAGGTATCAACAATAACCTTTCCTTTGCTTCTTGTTCAGATTCTCTAGTTGCATCTTCTTTACTTGATCTAGGTGTTAACTTAGGCAAGAATACTAGGGATATCTCAGAATCAGTTAGCAGAATTAAAACTATTGAAATTGATAGATTTAATTCGAGATTGGGCCACATAGAATCTGAAACAAATATGGATTCTGAAATTATTGATGAGGAGGACGATGAGGACATAGAAAACCTCACTCTTGGTCACTTATGTGGTGATTTGATGGAGGAGGTAATGGATGAGGACAGTGATCACCTAAGTTGTGATTTTAAAGCTGTCTTTGAGAAAAACAAGTCACATTCGTCCTTTAGAAGGAAGAAACACTATAAGATTAGGATGATTAAAAAACATAAGATTGAGTCAAAATGAAAGGAATTTTTTGGAATAGCAGAGGTCTTAGTGACTTGGCTAAATTTAGATTCCTATCAGACACGTCTAGAGAGCAAAAGCTAGACTTTATTGCTCTCATGGAGACCGGTAAGAAAGATTTTTCTAAAACAGTTTTAAACAACATTTGTGGTGGACAAGAATTCCTGTGGCACTGGTCCGATCCTCATGGTAGGTCCGGTGGTATTTTGTTAGGAGTGAACTTAGAGGTCTTTGACATCGGAGCTATTGCCGAAGGAGATTTCTATGTTAAATTCCGACTTAGAAACAAAGCAGATGGCTTCCAATGGATTCTTATAGCAGTTTATGGGGCTGCTCAAGATGACTTTAAGGAAGCTTTTCTCGCGGAGTTGGTTGAAACATGTTCTAAAGAAACTCATCCGATTCTTATCGGTGGTGATTTCAACATAATTAGGAGCCCAAAAGAGAAAAACAATGATAAATATGATGATAAATGGCCCTTCTTATTCAATGTCGTTGTTGATGGCTTAGACTTAAGGGAGCTTGAACTTTCGAATAGGAAGTTTACTTGGGCAAACTCTAGGGATATACCAACTTATGAGACACTTGATAGGATTTTGGTAAGTACAGAGTGGGAGGCTAAATTTCCGTTAGCAAATGTTCAAGCATTAAATAGGGAAATTTCAGATCATACCCCATTGCTTCTTAGTATGGGTGATGGTACCCATATTAAAAAACAACCTATGTTCAAATTTGAACTCGGATGGTTGTTGCAGGATGGTTTCTCGGAGTTGGTAGCTGATGTGTGGAATAAAGAGAAAAGGGGGAAAACACCTCTACAAAAATGGCAATTTAAAATTCAACGTCTGTAACATCCCAAAAATCCTCTTCCTAAAAAATTTAATTTCAAATTAATTATTTTAAAGTATTTGAGTTTTATTTGGATTTGCCCTGAATTTCTGTTTTTGAAAAAGCTAGATTTGAAAAGTTTTTAAGTAAAACCTAAAACTATTATTAAATAAAAAGATATTTTGAATTTCTATAAAAATCCTAATTCAAATTAATTATTTGGAGTTAATTGGCTTTTATTTGGTTTCCTGGATTTTCTGGAGTTTAAAACCTATTTTTGAAAATAAAAAGTATTTCAAGTATGAAAATTAAATACCAACATTAGTTGGAAATATTTTTATTGAGTCCAAAATGTCTCCAGGAACTTCTGTATATTTTTCTGGAATTTTTAGAATTTATTTAATATTTTCTGAGCTTTATTGAATTTTCTAGGCTTTTCTGAAAATCTGGAAATCAAAAATAAAAATAAAACCCATCCTCCCTCCTCCGGCCGCGACGTGGACGGCCAGATCCCCTCCACGTCGCCACCATCCTGGCCACCCGCTCCCTTCCGCCTACCGCCTCCCGATGCCCGCCACGTCGCGCCTCGGCTCATCTCACCCGCCCACTCCCACTAACGCTCTCGACCGCCCGATCAGCTCGGCGCCACGCGGCCTCATCTCCGCCGCCCGCGCCATTCCCTCCGCCTCTCTCTGCCCCGCGGGCCCCGCCCGTCAGCCGCGCCCGCGCCTCCTCTCCCGCTGACCGCCCGGGCCCACCCGTCAGCTCCGTCTTCCCCGCCCGCTTTCTTCCTCCGGCGCGCCTCCTTCCTTTTTCCGGCCGCCGACCAAATCTCGCCGCGCCTTCTTTCCTTCCCCGCCTCTCGTCGGTTTTGAAATCCGATCGCCGCCACGACCGGATCCCCCCAATCCCGCGCCCCTTTCCTTTCTCGCCCTCTCTTTCCTTTCTTCCTCTCCCTTCCATTTTTTCCGGCCGCCATCTCCGGCGAGGGATAGCGCCCCCGCTCCCCCCTCCGCCCCTATATAAACCTCCCCACCGGCTCCGACTCAACTCTCCCCACCTCCCTCTGCTCCCGTCTCCCTCTCCCCGGTGCCCGAGCAGCCCCGCTCCAAGCTCGCCCCGTGCGCGCACCGGCGAGCTCTTCCGGCGAGGAATCGCCGCCGCCTTGGGCCACGCCGCGCCTCGCAAACCCCGCCGCCGCCTTCGCCGCGTCGGTGCGCACCCCGACCACCCCTCATCCGCGCCTCTCCGCCACCGGAGTGCCACCGCCGCGTGAGACCGAGCCGCCTCCGCCGCCCCTTCCTCCGGTGAGGAATTCCGGTCGCCCCCGTCGCCCTCGCGCCTGGCCGACGCCACCCCAAGGTTCCCCGTGCCACGCCGAACCTCCCCCGCCACTTCCCCGGCCTCGAACGTCGCCGGACCACCGTCCTCCCCGGAGACCCGAACCGTGCCGCCGCCTCCTATCGCCGCCGGCCGCCTCCGGTCACCCACGGTGAGCCTGCGCCCCTCCCCCGAGTTCCCCTCGGCCTCCTCTCCCGGTTTCCGCCCTCGTCGCCCGCCGGAGCGCCGGCGAGGCCCGCTCCCCCGTGCGCCCTCCGGCCGGTCTGCCCACGTCAGCGTGCCCGTGCCTGCGTGGCAGACGGTGTGGCGCCACGTCGGCGCCGCGTCGTCACCCCCTTGCCCAGTCAGCGCCACCTCGCCCGTGTGCCACCTCAGCGTCTCCCCTCGGCCGTGGACCCGGTCTATAGACCTCGGGCCCACATGTCAGTCCCCTGCCCGGGAATCCCTCAGGGCTGACGTCATTGCTGACGTCATAAGCCCGATTTTCCAGTATAGAAATAATTCGGCTGAAAAAACAAATCCCAGGGCTGACGCAATGCTGACGTCATAAATCCTTTTTCAGTAGAAAAATAATTCCAGAAATCAGTCTTTTTCATTTTCTCTGAATTTAAACTTCCCGGAGCCCGTTCTCCTTCATCGTAACTCCAAATTCAGCCATTCAAATTTCTAAATTCATCTAAAATCATAATCTATCCAATTATACCCTCTTTTCAAATTTTTGGATTTTATTTGAATTTTGTTTGAATTTATTTGTTTTGTTTGTCTGTCTTCTTGCTCGTAGATTCCGCCGTCGTTGAAAATTTCGTCGAGTCGCAGCAAGAAGAACCAGTCAGCACTCAAGAAGGCAAGTCTCCTTTGATCATCTTGAACCTATGATTTTGAAATGTTTTAATTATTTTAAATTATGTGCATTGCTATTTACATAAAACATTAGTTCAAATCTTAAGGTATTAGTTAATCCAACTTGTTATGCCCTCACTTGAAGTTGATTGCCATGTACCTTTGCAACCCTAGAAATTCCTTTGACTCATTAATGAGAGTAATATAATTAATTGTTGGTATTAGAATGGTAGAACAATGCTTAGCCATGCTATTGAATACTTCATAAATCTTGAAAATGGGAAATTATGATTTATTGTAATACCCTTGTGTTTACAAATTTAGTGGTAATTGGAGTTACCACTGTTCTTTTAAAATAAACTAAAATGTGAAAGTTGGTTTAGATTAGGGTGGATGGTTGTTTGGATTGGTGCAGGAAGCACGAGATCTTGTAAAGTGTATGTTCCACCCTAGTCAATTAAGGACCGACGCTTGTGTTTGTCCAGACTGAGCATTAACCGTACAACCACAAGTCTATATGGGTACGACCTAGCTGACTAACTTATGATAGTCTAGTTTAGGTGCCACCAGTGGAAAGTGGGTGGCAGGGATGGATTGGTTATTCACAGTGAGGGACAGGGATTTACTGTACTCATATGGCGCAAGAGGGGGCTTCAGATTGGGCGGATTTAACCCTTCTGCGGTGAAACCTCAGCGGGTGGTGTCTGGCTAGACTAGAGTGAGGTAAAGGCTTTGTGATATTTTATCTGGGTCTTATGCCAAAGGAAGCGTGTTGACTTTTAGGATAATTTATCTCTTGTGGGTAAAGTTGTACAACCTCTGCAGAGTGTAAAACTATTCGAATAGCCGTGCCCACGGTCAAGGGCGGGCAAGGAATGCATTCACATGGTAGATTTCTGGTTTTGGATTTAAAATCAAAAGTTTTGTATTCCGAGAGTGGAGGGAACTCTCGGAAGGGAATCCTGGCGGATGGAGCCAGAGAGGGTGGATGGAACCCGCAGTTTTAAACTTGACCAATTGTAATTGGTTAGCTAGTGTTGGTAGTTGGAACCTTCACTAGAAAGTTAATTCTGTTAAAACATTTACTTTACTAAATTGATGCCTTCAAAAATAATTAGTAGTAGTTGAAATTTTAAAATATTGCTTTGTGCAAAAGAACCATATAGCCTTTCTTTGTTAAGCCTTGCATCTATTGCATTTTTCCCAAGACTTGCGGAGTACTTTATGTACTCACATGCTACACTCAAAAATAATAACCAGAGGAGTACGAAGCTCAAGAAGGCGACTACAACTTCTTCGCGGGTGGATTCGACGAAGGATTCCAGGAGTTCTAGGTCGCGTTTCCCCAGTCAATTGCCTGTGGCGTATTGATGGGTCTTCACTGAGTTTATCTTTTGCTTCCGCTGTGTTTCGTGTGTACGAGGTCTTGAAACCTCAATTGTAATAATGAGACCTTTCGGTCTGTACTCTGTATAATTGTAATAAATGCGTTGTTGGTCATGAATTATTTCTGTTTAACTGTGTGCACTAGCTTTGATCTGGGACTAGTGCAGTAATACACAGAGGGTCCGGGTTTGGAAATCCGGGGTCCCGACAACGTCTTAGACAAATCCTAAGAGGTTGGGCTAAGAATGTGAGTGGTACTTATAAAAAGGAGAAGGAAGAGCTGATTAAGAAAACAGATGAGCTTGATAAGAAAGCAGAAACTCAAATTCTAAGCCCTATGGAGCTTGATTTGAAACATTGTTTAAAAGAGAGATTAGTCTCCCTTTTAAGGGAAGAGGAGCTCAAATGGTATCAAAGAGCCAAGACAACTAAGTTGTTATTTGGCGATTGTAATACCAAGTATTTTCATTTGGTAGCAAGCGGTAAACACAGGAAAACTAGAATTTTCAAGCTTGAGCAAGAAGAGGGAGTTATAGAAGGGGATGAGAATCTTAAAAGATTTATCACCAATTATTATAAGGACCTCTTTGGAGCTTCAGATCGTAATAATTTTTCCATGACGGAATCTATGCGGGATGATATCCCACAGGTACCCGTTTTGGAAAATGATTTATTAACCATGGAATTCTTGGAGGAGGAAGTCAAAGCTGCCATTTTCCAAATGGAGCATAATAAGGCGCCAGGCCCTGACGGGTTTCCGGCTGAGTTCTATCAAGCCTTTTGGGATATTATTAAGAGTGATCTCATGGCTCTCTTTGCTGAATTCCACAAAGGTAAATTGCCACTATACAGCCTCAATTTTGGAATAATTACATTATTACCAAAAGAAAAAGAGGCAAAACGGATACAACAATTTAGGCCAATTTGCCTATTGAATGTTAGTTTCAAAATTTTTACAAAGGTAATGACAAATAGAATAGCTCTAGTAGCTCAAAAAGTCAGAAAACCTTCACAAACCGCTTTCATGTCCGGTAGGAACATTATGGAAGGCGTTGTCATTTTACATGAGACTATTCATGAGATGCATAAGAAGAATTTAGATGGGGTTATATTGAAGTTAGACTTTGAGAAAGCATATGACAAGGTTAATTGATCCTTCCTTCAGCAAACTTTAAGAATGAAGGGCTTTTCTTCTGTATGGTGCAATTGGATAGAACAAATTGTTAAGGGTGGTAGTGTTGGCATTAAAGTTAATGATGAAGTTGGCCACTATTTTCAGACTAAGAAAGGACTTCGGCAAGGAGACCCCTTGTCACCAATTCTTTTTAACTTAGTGGCTGATATGTTAGCCATCTTAATTGAGAGAGCCAAGGCTAATAGAAAGTTTAGTGGAGTTGTTCCTCACCTTGTAGATGATGGTCTATCAATCTTACAGTACGCGGATGACACTATCCTCTTCCTGGATCATGATATACTCCAGGCCAAAGACCTTAAGCTAGTCTTAAGTACCTTTGAGCAATTATCGGGGTTAAAAATCAATTTCCATAAGAGCGAGTTATTTTGCTATGGCAAGGCCAAGGAGTGTGAGCATGAATATGCGCAACTTTTCGGTTGTGGCACGGGGGGTTTCCCATTTAGATACCTAGGTATTCCCATGCATCATCGCAAGCTTTCGAACAAGGATTGGTTGGTCATAGAGGAAAAATTTCAGAAAAAGCTGAGTAGTTGGAAAGGTAAACTCTTTTCAGTAGGAGGGAGACTAGTATTGATTAATTCAGTTCTAACTAGTCTAGCCATGTACATGCTCTCCTTCTTCGAAGTCCCCAGAGGTGTGTTAAAAAAGCTAGACTATTACCGTTCCAGATTCTTTTGGCAATGTGATGAACATAAAAAGAAATATAGACTCACTAAGTGGAGTATTCTTTGTAGGCCTAAAGAATTTGGAGGATTGGGGATCCAAAATTTGGATATCCAAAATAAGTGCCTTTTGAGCAAATGGTTGTTTAAACTTATTAACGAAAAGGGTGTTTGGCAAAGCCTTATTAAAAGGAAGTACTTGTCCAATAAAACTCTTACCCAAGTTACAAAACAACCGGGAGATTCACATTTTTGGTCTGGCCTTATGAAGGTCAAGGATCAATTCTTTGCATGTGGTCACTTCCGTGTTCGTGATGGGTCCCAAACTAGATTTTGGGAGGATACTTGGATAGGTGACAAACCCTTTAGTGTTGCATATCCCGCACTCTTTAGAATTGTGAGGAGAAAAGACGCCACGGTATCACATACCTTAAGTTCTATACCTCTTAATGTGTCCTTTAGGAGGGCCTTGGTTGGCTCTAATCTAGATGATTGGCTTGATTTGGTGACCAAAATATTTTCAGTAAACCTTACAAGTGGAGAGGACTCTTTTATCTGGGATTTGTGTAACAAGGGTACTTTTACGGTTCGTTCTTTTTATATGTATGTGATACAAGAAGGGGTAGTTCCCCAAAAGACCCCTCTTTGGAACATTAAGATACCTCTGAAAATTAAGATCTTCCTTTGGTACCTTCAAAAGGGGGTTACTCTCACAAAAGATAATCTAGCAAAAAGGAATTGGCAAGGTAGCACCATTTGTTGTTTTTGTAGCTCTATGGAGACGATACAACATCTTTTCTTTGATTGCCACTTTGCAAGATTTATTTGGAATACCATTTATATCACCTTTGGAATTCAGCCCCCTTCTAGCTTTGCGAACATGTTTGATTCTTGGTTGAATGCCATTCGGCCAAAACTTAGAAATCAAATATTTGTAGGAGCTGCTGCTTTATGTTGGGCTATGTGGTTGAATAGAAACGATATGGTATTCAATAATTCTAAATCTATTACATTTCTGCAGGTTATCTTCAGGGCAACATATTGGATTCGACAATGGTCCCTACTACATAAAGAAGAGGCGAGATCAAATCTCAAAAATGGATGCAGATTGTTGGAGACCGTAATCATGGAGGTTTTTGCGAAGTTCGGTTGGAAATTTAGGAATAGAATTGAAGCGTAGCTTCTTTCCTCTCCTTTCTTTATTTGTAGTTTGATTTCTTGTGGAGTTGGAGCCTATGTGCTCGGTTTTGTATTGAACAGCTGTGTACTTTCTCCCCAGAAAGTAGAAGCTGGAACTTTGTTCCATTATCTAAAAATTCATTCCCATGACGCTTCTGCTGCATACTTCCGATTCGTTGAGGAAATGCAAAATCATCTTGTCACATTCTAAAAAATGTATGTTGTGCACGACATAGGTTGTTCTTGTTGGAGCCTTAGGGATAGCATCAGAAATAACTGCATACCTTGTAGGACAAAATTGTATCAGAAACAAGTGCAAGTTCTGAAGTAGGGTGTTGCATGAGCATGTCTTGGCCTCTTCTTGATTATCAATAATTCCTTCAGATCCCACTCCGATTTTGACTCCCTTACTCACACACGGTTCCTCTTCCTGGACAGCTTCTACTTCTACAAATTGCACATAAGCAAATCCTTTTGGTTGCCCAAACTTGTCAGTGAGAATCGTCACTCTGTTGACAATTCCACAAGAATTAAGATGCTCCTGCACTTCTTCTAGAGTACATGCATAGTCAACATTTCCAATGAACACTGACCGAGCATCCATATCCTCTTTTGTTTCAGATGTGGTTGCATTAGGATCTACTCACTACTACAGAAATCCACATTACAGACGGTTCAGAAACGTCATCACAGACGGTTTTCTGAACCGTCTGAATTTATGGGTCAGTGATAATCGAAGTTATCACAGACGGTTTTCGAACCGTCTGTGATTATGAGATATCACAGACAGTTTTAAAGTAAAAACCGTCTGTGATTATCAGATATCACATACGGTTTTTAAATAAAAACCGTCTGTGATATCTCATAATCACAGACGGTTTTTACTTAAAAACCGTCTGTGATATTCGTTCCTCCTAAATCAAAATCTATTTCTGTTTATTGGCTAGCCTCAGGAAATGCTAGCCATGCCCTCTGAAACAAGCAGATAATCACAGACAAAAAACATACAATTCACACATCTCATTTCCTTTCAGATACATTTGACAGACATAAAACATCCAATTGACCATGCACTTCATTTCACAAACATAAAGCATGCATCCATTTCGCAAATCAATTAATTGAATTGAAATGAAATATCCATTAACAAATGCACAGTTACAAAAGATCTACACTGCATTTGCACTTAGTGATAAGACCAATAAGAAATCATGGTGCGCAGTGGAACCGTCCTCCTGGCTTTATGACTTGAGTCAGCAAAAAGTACGTCAATACCAGACGAATATGCCTGGCCCCAAGCAGCGTACAAGGGAATAGAGCCATATCTCACTTGGAGCCCGCACTTCGTAGGCTCCTACATAACGATACAATATTAGCTACTCGAATAGGCCTATCAATGGAGCAAGCATTCGAGAGGTAATAATTATTACCAGGATGTCGTCCACAGGAAATTTGGCCGGGGTTTGCGTCGGATTGGACGCGCAGCTACTCGGACGGTTGTGCGGGCTAGCTAGCACAGGAGCGGCGGTAGCGGCCTGCTGACTTTCTGTTTGTTTCCGCACCTCATCTCTGATTACACCAGCCAGCTCACCCATTAGCTCCTCTCTAAGAGATTCCTTGATCTCTTCTCGTAGCTGTGCGTCACGCTCGGCTTTGTTTCTCTTCCTACGTCGATACATTCCGGAGTCATCTTGGAAACCATGTTTCCAAGGAACGTAAAGCCCAAGGCCTCTCGTACGACCCGGGTGCTCCTTGTTTCCCAGGGCCACGGAGAGCATATCATTCTCCCTTGTTCCCTGGAATGATCCCAGGGTAGATTCAAAACGCAGCTCTTCCTGCAAGAGCACGAAATGTCATTTCAATTCGTACGAAGTTGTGGAGTAATTACAAGCTACGTAGTTCTATCGATATCTTACCAGGCGCTGGGACACTTGCTGATCTGCAGAGTTTCGAAAGCAGACGTCCCCCGATGTCGTTGTAAATGACCTTGCTCTAATCCAATTTTGAGCGTGGTCATTCGGGATATTGGAAAACGGCGGGGCGATGTCCTGTGCAGCTGCCAGGTCATCCTCCTTCCTCCACTGCGGGATTTTACCCGCATACCCAGCTGTGGCGGCGACAGAGGAGGAGGAGGCGACGGGCTCGGGGAGGCGGCGACGGAGGAGGAGGAGGCAGCGGCGACGTCTTCGTCTGGGGAGGCGGCCGGCGAGGGCTCGGGGAGGCAGCCGGCGAGGGCTCGGGGAGGCGGCGACGGAGGAGGAGTCTGCGGCGACATCTTCGTCTGGGGAGGCGGCCGGCGAGGGCTCGGGGAGGCAGCCGGCGAGGGCTCGGGGAGGTGGCGGCGACGACGGGCTCGGGATTTAGATCTAGATCGAATAACTGCAGCGCACACGGAAAACCCTAGCGAGAGGGTATATATAGGGAGGTTATCACAGACGGTTCTGAACTTAGAACCGTCTGTGATATCATATCACAGACAGTTCTAAGTTTAGAATCGTCTGTGATAAGCCTTAAGACAACACCAATAACTACATCAACCACCAAACAGCTGCATTCATATACAACACCAACCAGCTGTATTCACACAGTGTATTTCTTGATATATTTTGTCGTTCTCAAATACATCACACTGCACATTTTCACATATACATATCAAAATTGACTACATCAGACATTTCACATATACATCTCAAAATTGACTACATCACACATTTTCACATATACATCTCAAAATTGTCACATATTTTCACATATACATTCTTATTGTACTTGCTTATTTCCTTTAAAAATTAGCCCTTCATCATGATCAATGCGTACGTAACTAGTTTCGTCACGTTGTTCATCGTCGACCCTTATGCCATTTCCAAAAGGAGGTAACTCGTCAAATTGATTGTATTCCTCCTCATCCACTACATTCTCCACTCCGACAATTCTCCTTTTTCCATGAAAAACTACATGGCGTTTCTTATTTGCCGGGTCGGTTACATAGAAAACTTGAACAACTTGATTGGCGAGTACGAATGGTTTGTCTTTGTACCTGACACGTTGGAGGTCCACGGTCGTGACACCGTACTTGTCAACCTTCACCTGTGGGAGATGCACCCAACGGCAGCGAAATAAGGGGATCTTGAAAACCACATAGTCGAGCTCCCAAATCTCTTCTATGAAGCCATAGTACGAGTTTCTCGACCCATCGGTACTGAATGCATCTATGCGGACACCGCTGTTCTGGTTAGTGCTCTTGACATCCTGAGACTGCGTATAGAATGTGTACCCATTTATGTCATATCCTTGCCATGTCACAACTGTAAATATCGGCCCTTTTGCTAACCATGTCAGCGTCTCACTCGGCGAGCTCCTAGCGATTTGCTCCTTCAACCATTGGTTGAACCAACGGTTGTGTTGCCTCATGATCCAAACATCCGGCCGCTCCGGATTCTGTTGCCGAAGCACATCCTTGTGCTGGTCCACATAAGGCGCCACTTCAGTCATGTGTTGCAACATCGTGAAATGGGCCTGAGTATACGTGTCCATATCTGGAGTGATTGCTTTCCTTCCGATAGTTCCGAGACCCTTCAACCTCCTCTCATGACGAGATTGGGGGACACCTATCGGTTGAATCTGAGCCATATAATCGACACAAAACTCAATGACCTCTTCGCTTGCATAACCTTCGACGATGCTGCCCTCCGGCTGAGAACGATTCCGTACGTAGGACTTGAGAATTCCCATGAACCTCTCAAATGGGTACATGCTACGTAGGAATACGGGCCCGCACATTTTTATCTCCCACACAACGTGAACAATGAGATGGACCATGATATCGAAAAACGAAGGAGGGCAATACATTTCAAGGTGACATAGAGTCATCACCACCTCGTCCTGCAGAGCATCTAGTCCTTCGGGATCGATGACCTTCTGAGCAATTGTGTTAAAGAAATAACATAGCCTCATGATTGTCTCTCGGGCTTTGATCGGCAAAATATTTTTAATTGCAATAGGGAGCATCTGTGTCATCAGCACATGACAATCATGAGACTTCATGCCATTTAACTTCAAATCTTGCATCGAAACAAGTTTCTTCACGTTGCCGGAGTAACCAGACGGAACTTTGACACCATGCAAGCACTGGCACAGTTCTGTTTTCTCAGCCTTGGACAGAGTGTAACACGCAGGGGGAAGGTACGTTCGTCCATTATCAGTGCGTGTCGGTGCTAACTCAGGCCTGATATCCATGTCAGCCAACCCAAGCCGTGCGTTGACGCCGTCCTTTGTTTTATCACGGATGTTCAGTAAGAGACCAATCAAGCTATCGCATACATTCTTTTCTACGTGCATGACGTCGATGCAGTGTCGAACATCTAGGTACTCCCAATGAGGTAAGTCCCAAAATATTGATCTCTTCTTCCAGGTGTTCTTCTCATGAGCCCTCAATTTACGTTCCTTTCCGAGGACAACATCTAAATCCTTAACCATATCATAAACCTCGTGTCCCCTTAAATGCCTTGGAGCAGAACCGTCTTCCTTCTCTCCGTCAAATTGTTTCTTCATCTTGCGGTATGGGTGAGCCCTCCGAAGGAACCGGCGGTGACGCATGTAGACGGTTTTGCGTGAGTGTCTCAGCCACACACTCTCGGTACCATCTAAACAGTGAGTACAAGCTTTGGCACCTTTTGTACTATGGCCCGATAGGTTACCAAGGGCAGGATAATCATTTATGGTGCAGAACAATAAGGAGCGCAGAGTGAAGTTCTCTCGTTTGTATGCATCCCATACCTGTACCCCTTCGTTCCACAGTACTTTTAGATCTTCCACCAACGGTGCTAGGAACACATCGATATCATTCCCAGGTTGTTTTGGCCCTTGGATAAGTATCGACAGCAAAATGTACTTTCGCTCCATACACAACCAAGGAGGAAGGTTATAGATGCAGAGAGTCACGGGCCATGTGCTATGTCGGCTGCTCATGCTACTGAAAGGATTCATTCCATCTGTACTCAGGTCAAACCTTATATTCCTTGGTTCTGCACCAAACTCTGCAAAACTCCTATTGATGTTTCTCTATTGCGCAGAATCAGCAAGGTGTCTTAGCATTCCATCCTTCTTGCGCTCCTCCGAGTGCCAACGTAGTAGTTTTGCCTCCTTTGGATTTGCAAAAAACCTTTTCAAACGGGGAATTATAGGAAAATACCATGCCACCTTAGCAGGAGGTCCTTTCTTCGCCTCTGTTCCCTCGCCATCATCTGATCGATTGTTATGTTTGTATCGGGATGCGTTGCACACCGGACATACATGCATGTTTGCATACTCTTTACGGTAGAGGATACAGTCGTTCGGGCATGCATGTATTCTTTCTACTTCCATTCCCAACGGACAAAGAACCTTCTTGGCTTTATACGTGGTTTTAGGCAACTCATTTCCCTCCGGAAGCATGTCCGCTAAAAGACCTAGCAGCGCCCTTGTCGGACCAACCGTTGCTTGCCTTCAATTTCAACAGTTCAAGTACGGCCGACAACCTCGTGTACTTGTAGCCCGTGTACAAAGGTTTCTCCGAGTCCTCCATCAAGCCACGGAATTTAACATACTCTCTCTCATCATAGTTCTCTTCTACATCGTGAAGCATCTGATCCAGATTATCATCGTGCAACCTATCCGAATCCGAACCCCAATCGACATCAGCCGGCGGCATGTCATTCACTTCACCAACGATGTCATCCGGCGGCATATCATTCACTTCACCGGCGATGTCATCCGGCGGCATATGATCATTCACTTCGCCATGACTGGTCCAACACGTATAATCCTTTTTGAAACCCCTCCAAATCAAGTGCGCTTCAATTTGCCCTCGGTTCTTAAACATCTTCAAATTCTCGCAATCAGTGCATGGACAGCTCATATATTCTACCCCCTTATTCAACATATCCTCCCTGGCGGCTCTTATAAAAGCAGACACGCCATTAATGTACTCTTCACTCACACGGCTCGCGGCATACATCCAGCTTCGGTCCTACGTTACGTACATATATAACAACTTAGTATTGAAATCTAGATTAACTAATTATAATTACTACATATATACCGGCCACATTTATTATATTGAGACTTAATTTGCTAGCTCAATTAATATTATAAACACAATAGCTATTATATAACCAACAATTTTGCAAATTAACCATCTTCAATAACACTCATGGATTACTTAGACCTAAATTGTAATGGAATTAACGAAAAAATAAATTTCACTACTAACCATATCTAGAGCAACCAGGAAAGTCTGAATCTTCAAAGCTCAATCTCTGCCTCTTCCCACCAAATTAACTGGCCTGAAATCGACTAGCTTCCTCCCGAGTGAAAAAGTGTGCAACAGTGGCTAGATCTGGATCGAAATGAAGACATATGCGGTCTGAGCAGCGCAATAAATGCCTTAGAGTCATTATCACAGACGGTTTTTAATTAAAAACCGTCTGTGAATTATCATAGACGGTTTTTAATTAAAACCCGTCTGTGATAACTAGCTTATCACAGACGGTTTTTTATTAAAAACCGTCTGTGATAATCTGGGATTATCACAGACGGTTCTTAATATAGACCGACCGTCTGTGGTAATCCTTTTTCCCGCCACAAATACCATAGACGGCCTCCAAATTACAACCGTCTGTAATAGGGTTAATCAGAGACGGTTTCACAAAACCGTCTGTGATGAGGCGTCTACTATGAGGCTTTCTGTAGTAGTGACTCCTTGCATCTCCTTGGCAACCTTGACCTTCCTCTCCCCATCTCAGGGCGGCGACTTCCTCATCCATCTCCTTGACCAGTTGCTTCATCTTGTTGATTAGCTCCTGCAACTTGGCGGCGTCATTGCCGATAACGGCCATGTCGACGTCCTCGCTGTCAATGGGGATCTCCTGGCCGTACACCTCGTGCTCCTCTGTCATGTTCCATTTGCCAGACTCCCTATATGCTTTGACTTCCCCTGGATGGTCCACAAACTGTGCATGTAAATGACATATACAACTGGAAATTCCTAGGCTGTCAAAATTTTCAAACAAATAGCACTCTCCTAGGACCAGTTATTTCTTAAATTGCCTCTTGCAAATTATCCCTTTGTTTTATACCATCACCGGTCATCATGAATTGTAATGGGGCTTCCTCTTCAGGATTTCCAGGCTCTAGATCCTTAGCAAGAGGAGATAAATCCTTTTGGATAATATCTATGTCAGCATTCGCATGTCTGCTATCCAAGAATACCATAATTAGACGAGCAACCTTTGCACTTTCAACAACATGCCACTGCCCTTCTTCTGAAGCCATCAACCATTCCTAAGCTCGACCCTTAGGCACCATAAAAACTCCACAATGATATACAAATATTTCAGTTTGCTGCTTGGCATCCAATGAAGTAGCCTTGTAGCAGGAGATTGAACTTCCATGTTCACCAAGAATGAACTGCCTCCTTCGTCTTGGGACAATCACTTTAAGATCTCCTATAGCTCCTAGCTTCTTCATGTCGTAGTATTTAGTAGACTGATCCAGTAGTGATTTATTGTGTGTAGTACACTCAACTTCTCTTTTTTTCATGACCACATGATCTCCCCCTATTTCAAAACCCTCTTGGCCTCATTTATTGGATGCTTTTACACCATAAGAGCATCAAATAAACATGTGATGGTTGTCATGGGCAAAGTCAGAATTGTGGCCAGTGTGATCACAGACAACTGCTCGCCAGTGTCGAGGTCAAGGCATATCATCAGACACTTGGCAGGCATCTCTGGGTTGAGGCTGGTGGCTACGATGCCACAGTTGGTGTCGATGACTGGTTACTCTTGGATGGAGTGAACTGGATCTGGAGGATGTGATGGCAAGGATCGCAGGCCTGAGTGCACCCTAGCAGCACGGAATGAAGCCATAGCCGTCCATGGAGGCTGTAGTGAAGGTCTAGCAGCCTGAAACCTCAAAGAGGGAAGTACCGGGGACTTAGTTGGCTTGGGAAAAATCATGTATGCGATCGTCATGGAAGGGGACGTGGACGTCAGTGCACCAGTGTTATCGGGACAATGCATCGAACACTTGGCGGGTGTTTCCATGCCAAGCTTCACTTTGGTGAACAACTCTAGAGAGGAGACCGTCAAGGGCGCCATAGGCACTGGGACAGCCATGGGCATACCCCTCAAGAGAAAGGACATGGCTCCAACAAGGATGTTGCCTGTGTTGAGGTCAACGTTGAACGCCTGGTGGACGTCACCGAGGTGACAACAAAAATGATGATGTTGTCACTGGCTTCAAGCTTCCCAGCATCGCCGTGGCTGGGATCTTGCATCGAACACTTGGTGGGTGTCACGAACAGAGTGACGGTGGTAGAGATCTTGGTGAGGGGCAATGTAATGATGATGTGTCTTGGGTCGGTGTCAAGCTTGGTGATGGTCGAGGGAGAACTCGGGGCTGTTGTCGGAGCGAACACAGACATAGGCATGCTGGTATGCGGTAGGGCACACCATCAAACACTTGGTGGGCAACTTGACTATGAGAGTGGCGTCTGCACATGGAGTAGTAGCAACCATGGCGTGGTTCATGGCAATGCTGACAGTGGATGCCGGTGCAATCACAGATAGCAATGAGGCTCAAATGGACATGGCCAACGGCTGGACGGTGGCCTTGAGGCCAACCTCCAACTCCTTCATCTGGTGTGCCAAGTTCTTCATATCAACCAATTGCTTCTTAGTGGTTGCGCAAATCAACCAATATCGCTAGGCATCATCGTATCTCTTCCTTAATTAGGATCTCCTCAATGTGGGAAACCCCAAAAATCGACTGCTCTGATACCATATTGTTATGTTCCTCTTCCAATTACCAGTAGCTATTACAAGTTCAATAGAATGCAAGAAAGAATCACAATGCGGAAAAAGGAAGGAGATGGGAAACCAGAGAACAAGGATTTGAGGAAGGGAAGCAGAAGGGGAAGAGGAGCCAAGGCAAGCCATTGTTATGTTCGATGTCCCCTTTCTATTGCTTTTGGTCGCCATTTAATATGATTATATGTGAATATTTATTGATGTTCACATTATTATTATCTTGGGTGTTTTAACCTAATAGAGTAGTATCCCTCTAGAAAAATGAAGTAAAATTTGATACCTTTCTAATTGTCAAACATATCAAAATTTTGATCGTTAATTGGTAGGTCTACTAAAGTATAGTGTCATTAATTATCTTAATAAGATAGGGTAAGTGTTTGACATGTACACGCATAATATTAGTTTAACTTGACTAGACAATCAAAATGGCTTTGGACCTAGGGGAACGGTGTTAAGGCTGTAGCATATGGATATCACTAAACAAACAAGAGTCACATATGATGTAATTAGCAAGGGGTTACTTACCTACGTCGCTAGGTTTCTAGTAATGATACCAAAGCACACTAGGACTTTTTATGTTATGGACCATGCCACCACCTACTTTCTACGCACCCATTTTTAACTTGTGATATATTCTTAAGAAAGAAAAACTACATAGAACAAACTTTATTGATTGATATGGTAACTTGAGAATTGTTATCAAGCAAGAAAAGAAAATATATGTTCTAGAGGGTCCATATCCTATGAACCAGCTAAAAATGCTACTCATGCCGAAAAGAATTATTATTAGAAACATTGCAATGACTCACTTGTTGTTAGCTGTGTCATACTTGCCACCATGAACTCTGAACTTCAGAAGCAATATGAGAATATGGATGCCTAGAATATGATTATGGGTCTTAATGGCATGTTTAAGAACTAGGCAACGGCTGAAAGGTACAACATCTCTAAGTCATTATTTGTGTGCAAGTTAGCTGAAGGAAGTTCGGCCAGCCCTCATGTAATCAAAATGATTGGTTACATTAATAGTTTGGAAAAGATTGATTTTTTTCTTAACCAAGAGTTAGCTATTAATGTGATTCTCCAATCACTCTCTCCGAGTTTTGAACCAGTCATTTTGAACTTTCATATAAATGGCATAGAGAAGTCAATGACTGAATTGCATGGGATGCTTAAGTAAATAGAGAAGAGTATCAAGAAAAGTTTTAATCATGTGATGATGGTTCAAAAGACTATCAACTTCAAAATGAAGAAGGCTAAGGTTTGGGGCCAGGGAAAGGACAAAGAAAAAACTCCAGATGAGATCTCAAGTATCAAATCTAAGTTTTAGAAGCTCAAGATTGGCTCTACACCTGACACCATATGCTACCATTACCATAGGACAGGACATTAGAAGAGGAACAGAGGAGGGGTGGATGGTGCCTTCGAAATTTTTCCCCAAGTATTCGGTAATTCTTCACTCCAATTGCTATTGAGCTATGAAGATCAGGATTGGAAGCCAAGACCAAAGCAACCAACTCAAAAAACCAAGAGCTGAAGAACCGAAGCCTTGGCGGTCTGACCGACAGCCCTGTTGATCTAACCGCTCCCCTATTCCAGAACAGAAAAATCAGCCTGAGCCAAAACCACTTTTGGTGCAACTACAAAATCCAAGACCAAATGAGATAAGATTTTGTACACACCTTTATTGCAGTCTCAGAAACCTATTCCATCAAAGGATCGCAGAAATCCTTATTAAAGTTTAGACCTTTCTCACAAAACAAGATTGCATCAAAATCGAGCAAACATTGAAAACTCTCAATATGACTTGCTCATGGGCGGAGGACGCCCAAGATAGCTCTAGAAGTATTCCCATATATCACATCAAATGAGAACTCACAAAGAGTTGAGGCAAAAACCCTTGGATCAAGAATTCTCACGATAAAGTTAAATCCACGCAAAACTAGGCAACTTCAAGAACTTGCAAGACCTGGCACTTAGATAGATGAGTATTGATTTGCATGAGTCATCTCTATCGCTTACATGTACTTGGCACATAACAAAATCAAGAAGGGAAGAGAAGAGATCAAAATAAATAAGAACAAGAGCAAATCAACCAAATCCTCCATGAGTAAACAACAAAGTTAATCTATTGCTACTTGAGGTTGAAGGTTTTATAGCAACTCTACCTGGAGAACAAAAGAGCACATCACAACACTCTTACTTCTCAAATCCTAACTCTAGGATACTTTGCTATAATGAGGAATGGTTGGATGGTTCACTAGCAAGTCTCCATCACAACTCGTTAAATAGGTGATGCAACTAGCCCACATTTATTGATGTTGCAACCAACCCACATCTAACCCTAATAGATACTATCTAACAACATAAATGGGAAAACCTGTTGAACCCACATAACATGGGTTTTGCTCACACACTTAACTCACGCATACTTTTCAAAATACATGAGCCCAAATCAGCTAAGTCTTCATATTTTGATCTACTTGATCATCTCAGCTTTACCTTGACCTAAATCGCTTGCCCAAGCATTGCTCAAGCGACGTGGTTTTGATTTACAAGATTTCCGGTATTTGGCCAACTTACCAAAATACCCTTTCCTGACCCAATCTTCATCTTGAAATGCAAGCAATTGTCATGCTTGTCATGTGTAGTTGCACCACGAATTTGCCATACGCTGGCAAGTCTCTCCCATTCCGGTTCCATCGGACCATGCATCACTTGGACCGACCAAGCCACATGGTGCAACCTGTCGCTCAAACTTCTCTTTAACATTTCTTGCCTTCCATGTGCCATGTTTGAGCTCAGCCATCTCACCCTACATCCTTGATCATTCTAGGCCTTGACTCCTCCATGAGTGTAGCCTCAATTCTCGTCATTGACTATGGTTGACTCAAAGTCTCCTTGTACATCCAAAGACTAAGAAATCGTTTTCAGGTATAAATTCTTCATAACTTGAACCTCGTTAGTCAAAACATACTTCATGCAACACATATACAATGACTTAAGTCAAATTAGACCAAACCAAAACCAAATTTCCCAGGATTCCAATTCTCCGCTGAAGCAACCAACTTGGCCAGTCAGACCGTTGATGTCAATCGACCTAACCACTGGAGTCTTTCGGTCAGGCCAATGGTGCTGGCCCAGTCTAACTGGTATCTGGTCTGGTAGCCTCCCAGGTTGATTAGACTGCCAGATCTTATTCAGATTTTGAAAAACTACAAATTTGCAAAATTCAAATCCTATCTTCTCCAATTTAGTCATGGTTCATCACAACAAAAACCTGAACCTTCTCACATGGTCCTTCATTATAGAAATTAATGTTGCTACTTCTCATATTAGTTCTTGGGTATTTGATACCAGATTAGTTACTCAAATTTATAATTTAATGCAAGGGCTGATAAGGAAGAGTTTGGCAAGAGACGAGGTTGATCTTCATGTGGCTAATGGAGCAAAAGTTATTACGTTGGCTACTGGCACTTTACCGTTACCTTTACCTTTAGGATTAGTTTGGAACTGAAAATTGTTATTATGTTCATGTCTTAAGCAAAAACATTATTTCTACTTCGTGTTTGGGAGCAGAAGACTATGAGTTCAAAATAAAGAATAATTGTTGTATAATTTATTTGAATGATATGCTTTATGATCATGTTCCATTGGTGAATCGATTATATGTTTTCAATTTTGAGGATGTGTCCATCTATAATATTAATGCTAAGAGTTTTGGCCTAATGATTTGAATCCCACTTATATATGGTATTGTTGTTTGGGTAATATAAATGAGAAGCACATGATAAAACTCTATAAAGATGGTCTTCTAAACTCATTTGATTTTGAATCATTTGAAATATGTGAGTCTTATTTACTTTGCAAAATAACTAAGGCACCTTTCACTAATTTAGGTCAGAGGGCAAATGACTTATTGGCCCTTATACATATGGATGTACATGGACTAATGAGCTCAACGACCAAAGGTGGTTTTCAGTACTTCATAACTTTTACCGATAACTTTAGTAGATATAGTTACATCTACTTAATGAGGCATAAATTTGAATTCTTTGAAATGTTTAAAGAATTTTATAATAAAGTACAACAAGTTTGGTGATCATCTAAAGCAATGTAGAATTGTTCCGAAACTAACTCCGTTGGGAATGCCTCAATAGAATGCGTTGTCTGAATGACGGAGTTGGACTTTGTTACACATGGTTCAGTCTATTGATCTGCCATTGTTCTTCTAGGGATATGTTCTAGAAATAGACATGTTTGCATAAAAAATGGTTCTACCAAAAGCCATAGAGACAACACCATATGAGATTTAGACTAGGAACATTTCGACCTGCCTTTTCTCAAATATGGGGATATGGGGCATATGTAAAATGTTTCATGTCTAACAAGCTCACACCCAAATCAGAGAAATGCTTGTTTGTAGGGTATTCTAAGGAAACTAAAGGATATTACTCTTATAAAAAGAGGTAAGAACAAAGTGTTTATTGACCAAAATGGTGTGAATCAAAGAAATTTGGGAACCATCAAAAAAAGTTTCAGTTTCTACTAAACTTCCATGTGATGTACAAGATGGTATAGAACCTATGGAAGAGCCACCAGTCCTATGTAGGTCTAAAAGGCCACGTCAATTGCCTATAAAATATTAGCATGACATTTTATCATTAGATAATGATGAGCCTAAGACTTGTGAGGAAGCGATGATGGGACATGTCTCTAAGAAATGGCTTAAAGCCATAAGATCTGAGGAATCCATGCATGGCAATCAAGTTTGAAACTTGGTTGATCCACCCGATGGTGTTAAAACTATTGAATGCAAGTGGGTTTTTAGAAAAAGATGGATATGGGTAAAAATATTCGTATTCATAAAGCATGATTAGTAGCAAATGGTTTGTAACAAATTCAGTATGTTGAAGTAGCAAATGGTTTGTAACAAATTCAGTATGTTGACTATGATGAAACCTTCTCACCCATCGCTATGCTCAAGTCTATCTAGATTATTCTAGCTATTGCTATATATTTTGATTATGAGATATGATAGATAGATATCAAAACAACTTTTCTAAATGGAAACTTAAGTGGGGATGTGTACATGGCACAACCTAAATGTTTTATCAATCCACATAATGCTAGGAAGATATGCAAACTTTATAAATTCATCTATGAATTGAAGCAAGCATCTTGGAGTTAGAATATTCGTCTTCATGAAGTAGTCAAAGAGTTTGGCTTTATCAAGAATGAAGAAGAAACTTGTGTTTACAAAAGGGTTAGTGGGAGCGCACTTGTTTTTCTGATATTACATGTAGATGAAATATTATTGATTAGAAATGACATTCATAAGCTTGAATCTGTTAATTTTCATTAAGAAACAGTTTCTCTATTAAAGACTTAGGAGATACAACATATATTTTGATCATAAGGATCTATAGGGATAGATCTAAAGGGCTAATTGGATTATGCCAATATACGTACATTGACAAGGTGTTAAAGCGGTTCAACATGCAAGATTCTAAGAAGTATTTCTTGTCCATGTCACATGGCATTAGTCTCAACAAGAGTCAATGTCCTTCAACACCTGATGAGCAGGACTAAATGAGTTAGATTTCATATGCTTATGCTATTGGATCTATCATGTATACCATAATTTGTACATGCACAGATATGTCATATACTCTGGAGCTTTAGCACGAGGAAAAATAAGAACATCAATTTTTGATTATTGGATTCATTCATATCAAGTCTTTTTTAGTCTTAAAAATAGTCCTCATGAAGCACGTCTAGAGCAAAGTACTGATAGGAGTAAAACGTACCCAGAAAGCAGCAGTGCCACCTAATACTCATAGACTAAAGTACTTTTTTTAGGAACAAGCGTCAGAGTCAATATCAAAGTAGCAGCTGAAGCTGTCTAGCTGAAAGACAGATCTAACAAAGCCGGTGAGGGGGGCAAGTGTTCTTCAAACTCATTCCAATTGAGTGCCAAGATGCACCTAGAGCATAGCACACCATGAGCATATATTAATCAGATCCTGGTGAAGGTTACTAGATAGCTATAAAGAATATCCTAAAATACTTGAGGACTAAGGATACGTTCCTTGTTTATGGAGGTGAGGAAGAGCTAGTTGTAAATTGTTACAATGATACTAGCTTCCAAACTAATAAAGATAATTTTCGATTACAGTCTGAGTTTCTATTTTGTGTTAATGGAGGAGCAGTGAGCTAAAAAGTTCCAAACAAAAATAGTTACTGATTCTACAACGGAGGCTGAGAATATTGCAGCTTTTGGAGCTACAAAGAAGGTTGCCTAGATAGGGAAGTTTGTCTCTAGTTGGGTGTGGCTTCTAGTGCTTCTGGTCTAATGGATCTCTATTGTGACAATAGTGGAGCCATTGCACAAGCTAAGAATGATTGGCTCTAGTGCAAGTGGGATATTGTTAGTGATATGTTCTAGAGGCAATCATGGAGATGGTTGTATCACTTCTATATTTATGATATTTTGAATGGTATGTTGTTTTGTCCTTTGAATAAATGTCTTTCATATTTATTGAGTTTCATGCACCAACCAATTCACCCAAAAGTTTAAGCTGATAAGGAAAGGTGGGTAATTTACTTATACTTCAACACTCTCCCTCACGTGTAGGCTCGCTTAGGCCTAAGACGTGGAATAGAAGTGGCATGTAATTATTTTTTTAGTTCCACTAATCGAGTCTTGAACTCAAGACCTCTTAGCTCTGATACCATATTGAGTTGCATGCACCAACTAATTCACCTAAAAGCTTAAGCTGATGAGAAAAGATAGATAATTCACTTATACTTCAACCGTATTGATCAACAAGTATGTGACTTGTTCGTGAAACTCTTTATTCATATTTTGATGTTATTATAAATTATCCATAATCTTATATCATTATATGGAACAATTATGATTTATAGATCAGCACATGTATTGATTAATGATCATGTTTCACGGATATGGGGATATCAAATCAATAAAGTTGACACATATTAGAAAACATGGTATTGGATTGATCCATTTTGAGACACAGTGAGAGTTGTAATATTCTTAAGTATCATCAGTTGGTCTCATACATAGTGTATGTGGGATCCTTAGATCTAAGATCGTTATAATTTTTTACATGTGTAATAGTTTATTTAGGAATTGCCAAACACTACTCCGGAACTCGATGCCATAAAGGTAACTTTTGGGTTGACTATAAAACATGCAGAGAAATACGAGCGATCAAGATGAAATTTGCCTCTCCTATATAATAGGAGATATATTTCTAGATACCTTGCGCACCTTGTGCTCCTTCTTGTCGATACAGCGCCTTGCGCAGCTTGAGCACCTTGTGCTCCTGCTTGTCGATGACGAAACCCGGTGGCTGCTCGACGTATACCTCCTCAGTAAGGTCCCCGTTCAGGAACACGGACTTCACGTCCATGTGGTGCACGGACCACCCTTGGTGTGCCGCCAGAGCCAGCAGGAGCCGCACCGACTCAATTCGCGCGACAGGGGCAAAGACCTCCTCAAAGTCGATCCCCTCGCGCTGCGCATACCCTTTCGCCACAAGATGTGCCTTGTGTCTGGTGATGGAGCCATGCTCATCTCATTTTACCTTGAAGACCCACTTGAGCCCGATCGCGCGGTGTCCGGCAGGAAGCTCGACGAGGTCCCAAGTGTTGTTCTCCTCGATAGATTTCGTCTCCTCCAGCATCGCCCGGTGCCAAGACGGGTCGCGTTCCGCCACGCCAAACGTGTCCGACTCTTCTGCACTCACCATGTGCAACTCAGTAGGGGCGATCGGTTCTGGCTCCAAGAACCGTATCGGGGCACCAGCGGGTGCGGGACCGATGATGTCCCGTAGCGTCCTGAATCGGTGTTGTGCGCCGCTGTCATCGTTATGATCGAGCTCGGCAAGCGCCTCAGCTGTTGGCGACACGAACCGCCCACCCAGTGCGTGATCCAGAGCGCCAGGTGGTGTGTGCAGCTGCTCTCCCGGAGCAGGGACCTCCACTGGATCAGCGATGATCTCATGTTCGATGACGAACGTGCCCGTGCTGGATGTCTTCTCCAGCTCGCCGGGATTCGCCCAATCCTAGCTGGCCTTCTCGTCAAACACCACGTCGCGGGAGACGTGGACGCGGCGCGCAACCGGATCGAACAACCGATACGCTTTCGATCCCAGCTCGAACCCGAGGAGCACCATCTTCACACTGCGATCATCGAGCTTCTTCAGATTTGGGTGAGTTACCTTGGCGTGAGCGATGCGTCCGAATGTGCGCAGGAAGGAGACGTCGGGTTTCCTCCCATGCCAGGCCTCGAACGGCGTCATGCCGTCCAAGCTCTTGGTGGGTGCACGGTTCAGGAGAAAGACGGCGGTGGTTACCGCCTCCCCCCAAAACTCAGACGGCATCCCCTTCGCCTTGAGCAAGCAGTGCGCCATGCCGATGATTGTCTGGTTGCGCCGCTCAACAACGCCTTTCTGTTGCGGCGAGTATGGTGCCGTGAGCTGCCGTGCAACTCCCTGATCCGCGCAATACTGCCCGAACTCGATTGAGGTGAACTCTCCCCATCGACCAGTTCGCAGAACGCGCAGACGCCGCCCGGTCTCGACCTCAACGCTGGCCTTGAACTGCTTGATGACGGTAGGCGCCTGATCCTTGCTCGTCAGGAGGCGAAGCCACATGAAGCGACTGTAATCATCGACGAGGAGGAGAAAGTAGCGCCGGCCACCATGAGTCGCCGGTGAGATGGGCCCACACAGGTCACTATGCACGAGGTCGAGCAGTCCCTCGGCGCGGTAGTAGGCTGCCGCTGGAAATGAAGCACGCCTTTGATTGCCAATGAGGCAGCTGTCGCAGATCTCACCGGGATGACTGATCACCGGGAGTTCGCGCACCATCTCGTCTTGAGCCAACTTCTTCAAAGTGTTGAAGTTGAGGTGGCCGTAGCGTGCATGCCATAGCCAAGCCTCATCATCTTGCCGCGCCATTAAGCACACCGGCCTCGCAATGTTCAAGTTGAGCATGTACAGGCGGTTTTTGGCACGCTTTATTTTGGCAAGTAGTTGACGTTGCCGATCGCGGATCCGCAGCACTCCCCCGTCGATCAGCACCTGGCAGCCACGCTCATCGAGCTGGCCGATGCTGATGATGTTTCTCTTGAGCCTGGGAATGTAGTAGACGTTGCTGATCGCTCGGTGTTCACCGTTCTGGCAGGTGAACAGCACTGTGCCGCGCCCGCGGATGTCGACCACCGAGCCATCGCCGAAGTTCACCGATCTGATGACGCACGTGTCCAATTCTGCGAAGAGGTTGTCGCAACTAGTCATGTGGTTACTGGCCCCAGTGTCCAGGTACCACACGTCACTCCGCTGTTCTCCATCGCACCCCAGATTCACTTGGGCATGCGTTTCGTCGAGGTTGACGAAGTTTTGCGGCATCTGCTCGACGTCGTCAGCGAGGGCGCACACTTGCGCCATGAGCAGCGTCTAATCCTCCTCATCCTCCCGGGTGAGATGGACCTGCTCACGCTTTGGCTGCCGGCAATCCTTGGCCCAGTGGCCAATCTTGCCACAGTTCCGGCACTTGTCGCGACTAACGTTGCGCTCAAGCCCTGGTTCGCGCTCGTCACGTCTGGCGTCGCGGCCACCCTCGCCTTTAGGTCGTCGGTTGCCCCTGCCACGGCGACGGCCATGGCCACCAGACTTGCTAGACGATCCCTCGCCGCTTTGCTTCTCCTTGAGGCGCGCCATCCATTCCTCCTCGGTCAGCAAGAGTTTAGCTTCCGAGGTAGTAGTCGGTGGCGCCGATTGCGGGATGCAACGGTCATCGACGCCTTTCAGACGCCCGGTGACTTCCTCAATAGACAGCCTGGAGAGATCAAGCATGGTTTCCATGGTGTAGACAACATGACCGAACCTGGACGGGACGACACGAAGGTACTTCTCGATGGCCTTCTGCTCGTCGACAGGTTCGCCGTACTCCGAGAGCTGGCCGACCAGGCAGCTCAAGCGAAGCGCGAAATCCTCAGGATCTTCACCTTCCTTGAATGCGAGCGTCTCGAACTCGGTGCGCAGCTTCTGGAGCTTCGCCTTGCGGACATGATCGGAGCCAATTCGTATGGACTTGACGTAGTCCCATGCTTCCTTGGCCGATCGCTTGATGGCGAGCGCGCGAATCATCTCCTGCGGGACCGCCTTGAGGAGCGCCTCGAGTGCCGCACGATCCTCCTGCAGATCGGCGTCGCCATACTCGACGGCGTCCCACAAGCCCCTCGCCTGGAGCATGACCTTCATTACGAGCGACCAATCCGTGTAGTTGTCACGCGTGAGCATCGGATAGGACGCGCCTCCAACCTCCCGCACTGTCTTCTGGACCACCATGTCGCGGCCGCGAGTGCGACCACGACGAGGGACGAACGGCGAGGCCAAGCGCCCCCCCTCGGCCTCCACGGCGCGGCGACATACTCCGATCACCATCGCTTACTGGAGCCGACATCGCGCATGAATTGAGTAGCCTCGCTCTGATACCAAATGTTGGCAAATACCGATCCCAATCGCTCATGCTCGCACAAAACTCTCACAAGATTGAGGCAAAAAACAGAGGAGTAAACACAATGTTTTTGCTCGTGCTGCGCTGCTCTAATTGCTGCAGCCCTGGTCTCTATTTATATGCAATACAAAGACCGAATCAACTCATACACAAGCCCTGAATCAAACTCTCAATCGGACTCTTAAACCAACTCGTAAACGATCACGGCGGCTCGTCCGTTTCGTATACAACAAACAGGATTATACTAACAGGCATAAAGAAGTCATGTGCTCGATGACACTCAAATTATTTCAGAAAATCAAAACATGTTGCAGGATTTGGCCACTTTCAGCAAGTAAAACGATGGAGTATAAAGATGTAGGCATACTGGATTTGGACCTCCGGGGAGCTTGGGGGGCGGGGGGGGGGGGGGGGGGGGGGGGGGGGGGGGGGGGTTGGCAGTGTCATGGATGGATTGCTATTTGCCAAAGCCTTGTCTACTTGGATAGCAATGTACCGTGCGCACTTCTGTACGCATCTGGGATTGGGAGGCATTACGAAGCCCAGACGTCCAAGGTAGCATCAATCACGGAAAAATTGGATTGGATTTTGCAGTTCTTTTTTTTCTGCAGTAGCTGGAAGCGACACGAGTGTTCCTCAATTTTTAAAGGCACTTTCCTGGCCCTCTGGTGTTGTTCATCCAGTTCTCGGCAATTTCTTGCCTCACTGCTATGCTTCACGAAGTGCGGTATTAAATTGTATCTTGCTTCCTAAATGGCTTTTTTAATGATTGTCGAATTATTATCAATGCATGCCTAAATGTTTGCCTCTATCCTTTGTAGGGGAAAATAATATTTGTAGGACTGAACAGGCAACAGACGGGGTGAATGGTGCCTTTAAATTTTCCCTAAGTATTCACTCAATCTTTTTTCTTTGATAGCTACAGAGTTATAAAGATTAGAGTTGAAATTCCACAAAAAAAACAGAAGAAACTGGACGGACAGAGCAAGAAAAGTAAGATGGTCGAAATCTGTCAATGTAGTCGAAACTTACAACATGGTAAAAAATCGACTACCGAACAGAAGTCACTATAGTCGATAACCACTGAGACAAGAAACAACGTGATCGAAAATGGTTGCAGTCGAAACTGACATAGTCGTAGACAACGTGAACGAATGCCAACAAATGGTTGAACAATCAACGTTGTCGTAACCAGTCGGCACCGTGGCCATAACCAACGTAGTCATAAGCCAACGAGTGGTCGAACAAGCAACGTGGTTGGAACCAGTCTGCAACCTAAATGATCAGCATGGTCGAATCCTACATGGTCATAAACCAACGGGTGGTCAAACAACCGACGTGGTGGAAAACACACGAAGTAATTGAAAGACCGAATGCGATTGAAGACAGAGCAATACGATCTGAGACTCGACCATGGTCGAAACCAACGTGATCGTAAAGGCGATCGAGGTTTTAGATAGTAAACATCGTGACTGTTTCAGATCAGAATGGAAACCAAATATCTCACAGTGACCGAAAGCTTGAATGTGGTGGAAAAGCAAAGCGATGCGGTTAGAAACTCGACCATAGTCAAAACTAGACGTGGTCATAACCGAATCGGAAGAACAGAGACAGAATAGAGCAGCACACGACCACAAGATCCAAACTCGACATAACTTTTGATTAAGAAATCATCTAGTTATGAGACTTTGTACACAACAAAGTTAAGGTCTCACGATGCCGCTCTGCTCTTCGATTGAAAACTTAGCAAGCAAATAAAGAGCTTTATGAGATTTCACCAAGAGCGCTCAAAACCGAACATGAGAAGATGAAAGGACAATCAGACCTTGCTCATGGGAATAGAATAGCCAAGAAGGCTTTGAGTATGATTCTCCAACACACAACAAGTCAGATCATCAATAAAACAAGCAAGAACATTCTCTCACATCAAGAAAGAGAACAGCGAATCAAAGAAACAGAGAGAAAACAGGCAAAACGGTCCAAGCCAACTCAACACTAAACAGACAACAATACACAAATAGTAGATCGAAGATTGATGTATTGTTCTAAGGATTAAGTCTACAGCCACTCCATCCAAGAGGACCAAAGAGCACAAGTGCTCCACACAAAAACCCTAACCCTAATCCAGAAAGAACTCACACAAGAGAGACATCGGGATGGGCAGCCCTCTATCCCCTTTTATAGGCTCTCCGAACTGGAGATAACCCGTTAACCCTTACCTAACACCAGGTTTTCTCATGCACGCTTCTCAAAGCAGCTTACATCCATCAACCCATTAGTAAATCAACACTTGATCCACTTCACAATTTCACCACATACAAAACCTAAACTACTCAGGCCAACGCTGCGGTTTCACACACTACCACTTTTCCCCGTATTGGGCAATTTACCAAATCGGCCCTCAACCGCCTTCCTTGAAGCTTCCTGCTTCCTTGTCGTCCCGGCTTGCAACCACCTTGAAAGTCTTAGTCATCTTCGGCGTATCCCTGATCGTTCTGGACCTCAACACCTCTCTATGCTTAGTCCCGATCCTTCCACACCTCACCATGACCTAGCTCCAAAATCCTGCAACCAACACTAACAAGCAAACCATTATGTGGCACTGCACAATACACAAAGACCATCAATTTTGCACAATTAGAATGTATTCCAGTGAACAATCTCAACAAACCAACTGGTCTAATATGACTTACGACTACTTTGATGCACAAGACATGAGGTACTCATAGCCCATGTGGTCCTACCAGTAGTCTATGACCACTCAACAAGTCATTACGACCATTACATATGTCGCTACGACTATAAAGCAGATGCAACGATCATGTAGCAGTCGCTACGACCATGGAGAACACACGCTATAACTACCGCACAGAATGTTACGACTATCGCTCATAGTGGCTATGACTTTACCAAAACTGGTCGCTACAACTTACAACTATCAATCACAAGCAGGCAAAGCGCTACGACTATCGATCATGACTAGCAGAACACTATGACCACCGCACACATCGACTACGACTATCGATCACAACTAGGCAGAGCTACGACTATCGATTACGACCAGCAGAAGCTACGACCATCAAGTCATAAGAGCACATGTCAACCATAAAGTCATAGAAACTTCTGCCGACCACTATGTCGTAAGAACTTCTGCCGACCTCCAAGTCGTAAGAACTCCTACCGACCACCAAGTTGTACAACAGAAGTCATAGAATCTAAAGTCGTAGAAAGCAAACTACTGCACAACCCTCAAAAACCAAACTCAACATCTACATAAACTCTAATCTAAAAATTAATTACTCATCACAACCATAGAGTGACCTTCACATGGTCTCATAATATTGGACGGAAACTAGGTGCAAAACTCCAGCCACACAGCAGCTCATTGTCGCAGTTAGTAAAAACGGAATGACTCCCTACATCAAGCAGTACCCCTATGAGGAGCAAAAGAATGAGAGCCAAACTTCTACTGGGGCAAAATAGTCTTTAACTGCATTCCATCGTGTTCTTGATTACAGAACCGTTTTAAGTTAATTTACATAGGATGCTAGCTGGCAAAACAAATAAGTTGAGAAGTATGGGTGCATAAAATGTCAGAAAATAAAGTACAAGTAGTAAACTGGAATTACTCGCATAAGTAGTGTGCGGGAGCGGCGTAATTGCCTCTTAATTACCTATTTGTTGATAACTTATTTGTAAATAGGGGCATGTTAATTTTGGTCTTTGTGACAATTCAGTTTACCCTCATTTCTGATAGTACTCCTGAATTGATTTCCATAAGATTGCTCATTGTTCTAGCAACAGTTCTTTCGTTACTTCATAAAGTTGAAGACGGGAGTCGCTGCTAGTGGTGCTTCCTCTGCATTATCCTCCGGGATCGCAAGCTGCTAGCATCTAAGTTAAATATAGTGTTTGTCATAGAAACGCCGTCCTACTGCCCGTTCTATATAAAGTGTTTGGCAAACCAGGAAAAAGCCATACTAAGGGTGTGTTTGGTTGAGCTGTGGCTTCTGAAAAAGCTGCTGTGAGCTGTGGGCTGTGGAAAAGCTGCTGTAGGTTGTGGGCTGTGGAAAAGCTGTAAGCTGTTTGGTTCAAACAAGTATAAAATTTCCCTCCTATCTCTATTTTCCTTGAAACAACTGTGAAACAGCTCTCTATTTTCACCATTTCAAAAAAGCAGAAAGCCAAAAGCCAAAAGCAGGGTCCAAGGTGCTTTCAAAATTGTACTACCCAAAAGTAGCTGCTTCTGAAAAAGCAGCTTCTGGTTTCCACCCCTTTGGTTGGCTTTTGGCTTTTTAGAAGCAAAAGCAGCTCCCAAAAGCTCAACCAAAGGCACCCTAAGGGTTAGTGTACTTTTACTTGGTAGCTCAGACAACAAGGTTGCACTTGTCCTCTCCCACAGTACTCATTAGTTTGTGCTGCAGAATGGTATCATGGCAACCTGAAATGCAAACAGCTTGTAGTCTGCTAACATTCTACAAATTGCAAAATCTTTGTTTGTCTGCTTGTTTCGTGAGATCATGTAGAGGTTACTCTATGTTTGTGATGACTATATGACACCATCCAAAGTGATAGAATGCAATTTGAGTTGACGAAAATGCGAACAAGAAATTTGGGGAGAAGTTTCAAGGCTTGGTGGTTAGACCGATATGTAGGGCCGATCTAACTGCTATGCAGGTGAAATCAAACCGGCTTCTACATGGCAGTCTGATTGGTGGCTTGATCCTTAGAAAATGGACACCAAACACTTGCGTAAACATAATTGAGTATGTGTTTACACTAGATGTCATCGCAAATGGAAACTGGAGCTGAAAGTAGATACAATTTAAAGAAAATTCTAGAGAGGTATATTTCTAGTGACGAGGTGTGATCTAATCAGTCTCAGCATGGTGGTCAGACCACTGGTAGGCATGGTAAGGGCGGCCAGAGTGGCCAGATGATTTTCAGGGTGAATTACTTTGAGCCAAAAATTGTTAATTGAGATGGAATTTGTTCTAAAGATATGGAATCATGGCATATATGTTACATGATGGATTTATGAAGTAATGTTGATCAAGTTGGGATGAACTTGTGTCCAAAAATAGTTTACTTGGTCTATTGATGTGCAAGTGGTTCTGGAATCAACTATGGACAATAGCAAGGTGAACTAGGACTTGGTTGGGAGAACCAAACTCCAGAGCGGTTATAGAAGCCAGGTAAGATAGTTGGACTCAACCAAAGTGTAGGATGGACAAGGACATAGAAGGCACAAGTGGTGAGGCATGTGGTACATGAAGTGACTTGGGTCTGTTTGCAAGCGAGGATGGTTCAGTAGCATCCAGACACATGAGAGGCTTGATGAAAAGTCATTGGGGCCACATGGAAGAAAATGAAGTATGGGCGATGTTTTGAGGTGAAGGAATTGGGAAACGTCGGTTGAGGGGCATTTTAGTCTTTTGCCATAAACTGGAAAGTGAGTGGTTTGCAAAACCACGATGGAGGCCTAAATAGATTAGGTCAATGATACTCAATGGAGGGCAAGGCATGATGGATTCGGGCTATTGGAGCTAAAGTTGAAAAGGGAGCTTTGAGAAGTGTGCATGAGTATGTTGAGTTAAAAATCCATGTGGTATTGGGTTAGTGGGTTCTCCCATGCGTGTGTGGAGGATAAAATCCACTTTGTGGCTAGAATTAGGGTTTCATTGTGAGCCTCCACTATATAAGGAGGAGATAAAGGGAGAGGTAGGGACTGATGCACTTGAGACAACTTCAAAGATAAGAGTTTTGAGAGGAGAGCTTGGTGTCGGCCCTTGGGGTTTTGTCCTTCCATGGTAGTGGTTGTAATCCTTTATCTCCAATTGATAATAAAAGATTAAACCTATTCCCCATGTGTCTCTTGTGTTCTTGATTTGGTTGCTTTTCCTTTTTTGAGTTGATTTTGGGGTTTCTTGGTCACATCATCTTTGGATTTTGATTCTTGATATGGTAAGACTTGCTATGACATGTTAGAACCCACCCAAGGCCATCTTGGACGTCTAGAACACACAAGCAAGTCTAGATCGCTATTTTTCTTTTTGATCCAATTTTAGTGCATCTCTCTCTAAAATGGCTAAAGGTTGAAACTTTGGTAATGATTCTTGAAAGTTTTTTTTATTAGAATAGGTTTCTGATATCCTAGGGAAGATGTGTTTCAAATTTCACAGTATTAGAGCTTTGAGTCAAAAGTTAGGTTAATTTATGGTTTTTAACTCACATAGAAAATTTAGACTGAGGGCTTGGGTGGTCAAACCACCTTTCTTTAACCAGTCCAACTGTCCCCTGTGAGTGCGGTCAGACTAGCCCTAAAAGAAGGTGCTGAATTTGGTGGGTTTTTGCTATTTTGAAGTGTTTTTCGCTGCAGCAAGTTAGATCTTGATCTACTTAGATCTTCATAGCTACTGAAATGAAAAGACCTTTAATACCTAGGGGAATTTTTTTTATTGGAGTCATTCACCCCACCCTTCCCCTTCCCTCTAACTGTCGTAACCGATCCTCCAGTTTTCATCTTTTGCCACTACAATTGCAATCAAAGTGTTTTTCATCTTTTGTCGTTGCAATTGCAATGAAAGTAAACACTCATGATAAGTTACAAAGCTAAGATGAGATGCTTTAGGGCATTTTCTTTTCAGGTTCTAAAAGTTGTTTTTCAGCTTTTCTACAATAACTAGTTTTCAAACGGGTACTTACTCCATACTCTCTTACGAATAGTCCAAAAGACATAAACCGCAGCCAAAAACCATAAACTGCAGAAAAAAACAAGCCCTTGTAGTGATGGTTCTCTCAACTAGAACTTATTCCAGCCCAGATGGTTTTTGTTAGGAAACCTGGACTTGGGCCGGAAGCCTTGGCCCATGGTGGGCACCTCACCGGTAGACTATAAATAGGGAGCCGTACCAGCAGATTTTGTACACATGCAATCAGAAAAGCAATAAAGAAAGACCAGGAGTTCTCTCTACCTCTCTGTGTTTCAATCTATTATTTCCTGTCTTCTGTGATTGATCTTGTTTCGCATTAAGCAGAGGAATCGATCGGACAGGTCACCAACAACGGTTCCTCAACACGTTATCAGCACGAGTTCGCTCCGGTGAATCGAAGGTAATCATCGAAGCTCTAATAGATTGAATAATCTAGATCGCTCTAAATTCGCAGTTTTGCTTTCTAGATTAATTCTCTACGGTGCAAATTCGCTCTAATCTACCGCGAGTAGACTTGAAGTCACCGGCACATTGTCGATCGGTAGATTGCATCACAGAGTAGATGTTGATTGCACTGTAAATTGAAAAAAAAAGAAACAATAAAGGAAAATCTGGCACAGGTGGCCCTGTACGGTCGTAATGCGTGAAGCCGCTGCAGACCGCTTGGCCGCCGCCCGAGAAAGCACGCCCGAAGCCGTGAACGTGCACCGTGGCCCGAAGTCGCCCGCGCACCCGAGCCGGCTCGACCGCCCGGCCCGAAGCCGAGGTCGGCTCGCCACCACTAGCTCGGCTGGCCGCCGCACCCGAGACCCGGTCGCTCGCGCCTGAAGACGACGTCGGGGCCGCCGCCTTGCCCGAACCTCGCGCCGCTCGCTTCGGTCGCCCCGGCCTACAGCCACCCGCGCCCGACCACGCGCTGCCTCGCCTCGGTCGTCGCCTCGGGCCTCTTCGTCTTCCGTGCGCGCCGCCACGTCGGCCACTTTGGCTCCCGCGCGCGCTGCCCCGCATGGCAGTCGCCCTAGGCCTCCTCGTCTTCTGTGCGTGCCGCCACGCATGGCCACCGCCCCAGGACTCTTCGGCTTCCGTGCACGTCGGCCCGAGCCGCCTCGGCTTCCACACCGCCCGAGCCAGCCTCGAGCCCGAAGACACTGCGCCGCCGCTCGAGCTGCCCCCGCGCCTGAAGTCGCTGTGCCACCGCCCGGTCCAGCCCCGTCGCCGCGCCGACTGCCTGAGCTGCCCTCCCGGGCCGTCGCCACCGCCACTCGAATGAAGAGGGGTAGGGAATCCCTACCCCTCCAACCGTAAGTTAACCGTAAAAGGGGCTGGGCCGGACAGGCCGTTCGGTCGAAAATAAAAACGGGCCAAAAATCGGCCCGACTGGGGGCGGCGAAATAGCAGAAAAGCCCTCCTAGTTTCTGGAAATTACCGAAGAGCCCTTCAAATTTGCATATGCGTCGCGATTTTTGCTGAAAGGCCCTCATAATTCTGGAAATTATGAATAGGTCCTCATATTTTATTAACGGGTCCTAAATTTTGATAAAAACCCCTCGAAAAATCAAGAAATTACACGAAATTTTTCTCTGAACTGAAAATTTGCGTATAGACCCTCGAAAATTGCAGAATTCACTGAAAATTCATATTCTAGCGTAAAAGGGCCTCGGGAATCCGAATTTTGAATGATTTTGAGCATTTGAAGTATGTTTATTTTTGCCATTATTATTTTCTATATTTATTTACTATTTTGGTTAATTGTAGTTGTTTAAATTGCCTTTAATCACCGAAATTAGCTGTAAAACTTATAGAAAATTCATAGAAAATTCTGGAACATTACGAGGATCTTTTGTACCATTTATTTACCTATAGTAAATTATTCCGTGCACGTTTACCAGTAATAAACTTATTTATTCCTTTCATACACATGTAGATGACTGGCATCACGAACCGGGAGTTGGCCCAGCATGGCTAAAACTATCTGACGTGGGCTTCTGATGTCGAGATAGTGATTGGACCTAAGAAGATCCGTGTAGCTATTGGGATTGGCGCACCACATGATGCCCAACCCACCCATGAGGAAAATGATTAGGCACTTCATTTTCTCAGGCGCCTCCTCTGCCTCACTCTCAAGAATGTGTACATGGCAGAGAAGAGCGCACTAGCACTCTAGACCGCACTCAACAAGCGGTTTGAGAGGCTAAAGTACACCATTCTTCCTTAAGTAGAGCAAGAGTGGATCAAATTGAGGTTTGCCGACTTCAAGACGGTCGGGGAGTACAATTCTGCCTTGCACAGGATTTGTACCAATCTTCAACTCTATGGCAAGCAGATTACAGATGAGTAGAAGATTGGGAAGACCCTATCCACCTTCCACCCCAATGCAGTACAATCCGCACGCAACTATCGTCAAGACGGCTACAAGGAGTATGCCAAATTGATTGATATGATGCAGGTTGCGGAGGCTTAGGACGAACTTCTCCGCAAGAATTATGTTATGAGGCCAATGCCGGGAGCTACAAGGTGCGAAAGCCCTTGATGAAGAGAAGGGGGAGGAAGGGTAAGGTCGCAACCCAGAAAGGCAAGTCAGACGCTCTGAGTGAGAATAAGGCAACAAAGCCAAAGCGGAGTGGCAAGACCTATGGCTAGCAGGACCAAGGCTGCTTCAAGTGTGGCAAGTGGGGCATTGGTCGCGGATCTGTAAAGAGCCGCAGCATGTCATTGATGCCTTCCAAGCCCAGAAGAAGAAGGATGGCAAAGGGCAGCCTGAAGCCCACTTTGCATCAGTTGAGGGGGAGAGTTCTGAGCAACTGCTCATGCTGATGGAGGTTGAGACCATCCCGGCAGCAGCACACCCTTTCGACCTAGAGGCAGCCACCACCATGATTTCTCTCGAAGAGCAGATCACTCCCAAGAAAATAGCAGAAGAAGTCTCTGCTTTTCTAGTAGATTCAGTCTGATGCACATAATGCATTTAGACTTTAATTGTCATTTATTTTATGTGAAAAGGATAAGTTAGAACTTGCATGGATGGTACTTTAGCATTTATTTTCTCGTGATGGTTGGATGATATTTGAATAACTCATTCATTTATTCAGTTTATAATGGCATCATATGTTCTGATATTGAAGTATTTTATTTATGTGTTGATTGCCTTCTAATACATGTTAATAAAATACATTATATTAGAACACGTGTGGCGCCCTATGGAGGAAGTGTGCTTAGCTGACAGCGGCACAACGAATACCATGTTAAGAGAGACGAAGTATTTTCTGTCGATTCGTAAGAATGCTGGCAGCCTTACGACAATCACCGGAAGCGATGCATGTATAATTGGTTCAGGAAGAGCCACAATTATACTCCTAATGGGCACAACTTTGGTCATTGAAGAAGCCTTATTGTACCCAGAATCAACTAGAACTCGCCTGAATTTTAAGGATATTCACGCCAATGGTTTCCATGTTGAGACTGAAGAAGAGTACAGTAAGGAAAACCTGCTCATTACGAAGCGCGATGAGAATGGAAAAGGGTATTAGAAAAACTTCCTTCACTAGAAATTGGGCTAGACTATACCAACATCAAGGCACCTGCAGCCTACGCTGCCCTGAAGACAATGTTTAGAAGCTCTGAACTCTTTTGTCTCTGGCATGACAGATTAGCCCACCCAGGTCTTAGAATGATGAGAAATATAATCAACAATTCCCAAGGGCATAATATTAATGTAAAGAATTTCCCGAATCACGAAGATTTTGTGTACCTTGCATGTGCCACCGGGAGATTAATTACTAGACCCTCCACTCTGAAAGTGAAGGATGAAGTCCTTGCATTCCTGGAATGCATCCAAGGAGACATTTGCGGTCCCATTCAGCCTATTTCAGGGCCATTCAAGTTTTTCATGGTGCTCATCGATGCTTCCTCAAAATGGTCGCATGTGAGTTTATTGTCCACAAGAAACCATGCTTTCGCAAAGCGGATCTCACAGATCATTCGCATCAGAAATATCTTCCCTGATCATCACATAAAGTCCATCAGAATGGACAACGCCGGAGAATTTACTTCAAAGGCATTTGATGATTATTGCATGGTGATGGGAATTACAGTTGAGCATTCTGTACTACATGTCTATACCCAGAATGGTTTGGCAGAGGTATTAATCAAGAGAATTAAATTTATTGCCCGGCCATTTTTGCAGAATTATAATTTGCCAACTACATGTTGGGGACACGCAGTTCTACTGCAGCGAATCTCATCAACTTTAGACCATCGGCCTACAACATCCATTTACCTATGCAACTAGTGCAAGGGTCAGCACCGAAGATTTCTCATCTCAGGAGGTTTGGATGCAAGGTTTATGTACCTATAACCCCTCCACAGCATACTGCAATGGGCCCCCTTCGTAAGACTGGGATATATGTTGGTTATGAGAGTGCATTCATAATCAGGTATTTAGAACCCATGACAGGAGATTTGCATACTGTTTGCTTCGCTGATTGCATATTTGATGAGGATAGTTTTCCAACATTAGGGGACAGGAAATCAACCCCTTGATGAAAAATGTCGGGAAATTACGTGGCAAGCCACGGGAATCCATGCACATGACCCGCGCACTAGTGAAGCAAATAGAGAGGTCTAGAAGATCATTGATTTGCATGCATTAGCAAATCAGCTGCCTGATCACTTTAGTGATTTGAAGAGCGTGACTAAGTCGCATGTGCCCACACGCAATGCACTGGAGAGGGTTGAAATACCAAAGAAAGCAGAAAGTACCCCTAATCTCGTCAAGAGGCCTCAGAATAAAAGGATGAGAACTCCAGCTCCTCGAATCCCAAGTAACCAGGGACGCCCGGTGAAGAAGAATAAGAAGAACTTATCACAACCGATCACTGAAGTTCCCTAGAGCCAGAAGGGGAGCCAGTTGAGACCTAGCACGAGTATGACACCTTCAGAAAAGGGCATACCAGATTTGAATATCCCCATGGAAGACGAAATCGGCATGGATGTGTGCGCACACATCGGAGCTGAAAAACTAAAGGGACTTGCCATCGCAATTGGAAGAAGCAAAGTGCAAGGAGAAGCTCCAGAAGAAGCAACTCATGAAGAAATAGCTATAAATTATGTGCACACGAGAGCACAATATGAAGCCATCTTGTAATTTCCTGGAAATCATTTAAGCAAAGTCTTGTAATGACTTCGACGAACCACTCAGAAATTATAGCATTGTATGAAGCCGCACGAGAATGCACTTGGCTCCGACGAATGATTCACCACATCCAGCGGTCATGTGGGATGAATATTGTGCAAGTCCCCATAATTATCTATGAAGATAATGTAGCTTGTGTTGCACAAGTGCAGAAGGGCTATGTGAAGAGTCATCTTACAAAGCATATCAATCCCAAGTTCTTCTATGTTCATGAATTGCAAAAGATGGACAAGATTATAGTATTGCATACTGTTGTAGGGGTGGCCCCCACCTAAGCCCAGCCGGCCTGTTAGAAGGCTGTAAAGCCCAATATGAGACATATGTAATGACATAAACACCCTTGAGGGGGTTACTCAGGTGTAAGGGCAAGGTTGTAAAAACACTCCCATGTGGATATATATATACGATACAGGTCATGGGGAAAACCCTAAGCATTGCTCACCTAACTCTCCACTACCATACTCTCTCTCTGTTTGGTCTGTAACCACAACACATACTAAGTCATGTGAGAATCTAGCAGATTTATTCACTAAGTCACTCCCTGCATCTAGCTTTGAAAGGTGTGTACGAGGAATTGGAATAATAAGACTTAGAGAAGTGTAGAATTCAGGGAGAGAATTCTCTCAGGTCCGTTATTAAACCTTGGTCATGAAGACCAAGTACCCAAAAGAATAAGTTCTGATGATTGAATGAAATTGAGTGGATTGTACTCTTTTTCCCTTGACGAATTTTCCTGAAGTTTCTCGACCAAGGTTTTTAATGAGGCAATCCATGCATCGCAGCATAACATGTATCATGTACTCTTTCTCTAAAATTTTCCCATTGGGTTTTTATACAGTTTTGACGAGGCATGAACGTGTCGAATGAGTGCCCAAGGGGGAGTGTTAGGAAACTTGGGCCTGGGCCGGAAGCCTTGGCCCATGGTGGGCACCTCACTAGTAGACTATCTACTGATCCAGAGAATAGTGTAGTAGAATCACATAGGATTTCAGATTAATCAAATCCGGGTTCGACACATGCCAACAACATTTATTAACTGTCTTCCTTCTTCCTCTTCTTCATTTCCCTTTTTCTTCTCCTCTCCACCAGCACCGATAGCTTCTCTAGCTCCTTCCTTCTTCCCCTTCTCCACCAGCAGTGCCTACTCTCACTGCTACTACCAGGGAAAGCTATTTCATTCTATAATTTATTTTGGAGGGTAATGAAAAGGAGAAATAACCAAAATTTTGGCATTTCGGTACAAATTTGGTCAAATGGTTCAAATTAAATTTGAGTTTTAAACCTTAAATCTAAGGATAAAAGGAAGTAAAGGGGACACCTTATGTAACCTGTGCTCTGGTCTTGTGGTATGGGGCGAGTGAGTGGTCGTGTGTTCGATTCTCGACTGGCCCTTATTTGTTTTTCATTTGTTAGAGCTTGTGTAGGACCTACATGTTAGAGTGGGACCCACCGTAAAATCCAAAAAAATGAGCGTACGAGGTGGGATTCCATCCATGGATCGGGGGCGGGGGGCGCATGCAGAGACAACTAATTTTTTTTGTTGGGTCGCGAAATTTCTAAAATTTCAGCGAGATTTTGCCTACTACTTCCACCCAGCCAGAGGCGCCAAACCCGGCCGCTTGCTTCTGCTGCCAGTTGGCACCGGCCACCACCGCTGGTCAGTGCCAACTCCGACCTCCACCGCAGTGCTGGCCACGCCTACTGCCCCCACCGACCGCCACGAGCAGCCTCGTCCACCGCATGGACCTCGCCGCACTCGTGCTTCGCTCTCACCGTCGCTCCACCGAACCGTGCCTTAGCTCTGCATCGCCACTTCAACTCAATGCCGTGCAGCGCATGCTCCTCGACCGACTCGACATCGCACTACTGCTAGCAGGCCGTGCACACGCATGCATGCTGGCTGTTGGTGGCCTCAGCCGAGCCGCCTCCGCCCTGCTTGCCTCTGGCCGGCTACCGCAGCTCATGGCGCCGCCTCTGTGCCCTCCTTTGCAATGCTTGCTTCTCCACACCACCTCGGCCCTAACGCCGCCTCTAGCTCTAGCGGCTTAGCCCGGATGAGTCGCACCATGAGCTGGCCGACGCGCCATGTCTCCTGTTTTGCTAACTCACTCCAATGATCGTGCATGCACAAACTAACGGCGAAAATGGGATGCTTGGATGATGAGCAACACTATGCATGGCTTGGTTTTGTGTTTGTGGTGATGATTTTAAGGAGAGGTGACTTGGTTGAGCTCTTGAGGAAGAAAGGAGTGTCTGTTCAGTTTGGGGAAACAATGGGGAGGGTGGCACATGGGTTTTGACTGCTGGATGGTGATAGCAATGAAGAGAAAAGAAAAAGGAAAGAAAAGAGGCATGCAAGTGTTTCGTCTCCTGTCAGTCGAACGGGAGAAAAAGGGCGGTATAGTAAATGACTTTATGATAATATGATTTTTTAATGCATGCGCTGATATAATTTCTAAATGCATACAAAAACACGAAGCCAAATTAAATAAAATTTGATGCAACCATTTCAAACAATTCAATTTAATCATATAAATTTTAATTTAGTGCAATGCTTTTAATAAAATGTTGAAAATTTTAAAATACACCCAAAATTTTCAACAGGCTGAACTCAACAGCGCCCCCACCCTGCCGTGCCCGTTTGTCTATCATGCTCGCTTGCCCTGCCGCGCCGCTCCTTTCCTGTTGAGTTATGGTGGCACGGTAGGTGACATGTGTCACTTGCCGTACCTTTTGAGCTTAGTGAAGGGACCATTTTTGTAAAAATTGGTGCTAGAGAACTAAAATTGAAAAAATATTGTAACAACATCATATGTACGAACAGTTCCTAAAGCAAGACCTGTGGTTAGGTGGGCTCTTCCCTAGACTTTCATCCACTGCGGAATGTATGATGTATTAGTTTATTTGGTTTTGTACTCTTAGATATGTGAAGTCATTTTGGTGGTTCTTTTCAAAGGATTTTTTTAGGTGGTGGGCTCGTTGAGTTGAGATCTATAGAAAGTTTTTTAGGTGGTCGGCTCGTTGAGCTGAGCTGTCTTGGTTGTTTTTGTACTTCTAAATATGAGAATTTATTTTGATGTAGTCCTATTTACAAAATAAATTTATGGGTATAATGGAAAGTGTCAGGTAGATGAAGCTCTGATTTATGTTGCCCTGGGCAACCAATCCTAGTGATATTATTGAGCGGTTGTAACACTGGAAAATATCATATGGTAATATTATTAAAATCATTCACACATTTAGAAAACATGTTATTAGTTAAAATTGCTAAGTCTTAGGAATTCCTAATTATTGTAATTCTTAAATTGAGTATTTGACAAATAAAATAACCCGAGCCATCTTTTGATAAGCCATGCATCCATAAAAATTACATTATGTGTATTGGCTCATGGAGCACGGTGCTTTGTGCTTACACTCTTTCAATAAAATCAGAAGCAGGTAAGCATAATCACTATGCCTACGACGATGCACTAGGTCCTAATGGAGGAGAAGACAAAGGGAATTAGGACGACCTTCTGTAGTCTTTTGTCCTAGTTAAGGTAGACTTTGATGGAGATTGTGTGCACATGTATTATATAGACTTAGATAATATCTGTCAGACCTAGATTTTACAATCCAGAGTCCTCTGTGATTAGCGCTCATAGATACATTGTTGAATCATTTCATACATCGTATGAACCATACCAGACATTAATATTGCGTATCAGAGTTTAAAAACACCACATTGGGTGATTGTTTATATAAGGGCCGACTAGGCCAAATATTTACATATATATAGAGAGAGAGAGAGGAAATATATATATATATATATATATATATATATATATATATATATATATATATATATATATATATATATATATATATATATATATATATATATATATATATATATATATGTATATGTATGTATATATATATATGTATATATATATGTGTGTGTGTGTGTGTATATGTGTGTGTGTGTATGTATATGTATATATATGTAGTATAAATAACAGAGGCACCATGGTGCTCAGGCTCTATGATTGAGATTTTCCATCCATGATTAAGACTTTCCATCCATAATTAAGACTTTCTATCGATGATTAAGACTTTCCATCCTAATATATTACATATCATTACACTTGCACGTATCCAAAAGCAATCCAAAGGTAGGGAGGCTTGGTGCCTAGACACCATGGTGCCCCATTTCAGATATACATACATATATAGGACGCTGAAATGGGGCACCATGGTGTCTAGGCACCAAGCCTCCCTACCTTTGGATTGCTTTTAGATGCGTGCAGGTGTAATGATATATAATGTTTCAGGATGGAAAGTCTTAATCATGGATGGAAAGTCTCAATCATAGAGCCTGGACACCATGGTGCCCCTATTATTTATACTATATATATAGTAAAAATAGCGAGTGCTCCTTGGTGCTTGGGTACCATAGTCTAAAATGGGTGTGTGTGTGTGTGTCTATATATATATAGGGCTTGCGTTGCTGCTGACTAAGCTGGTTCACGGAACAGTGACCTCTGACTGGTGGGTCCCACGTGGCATAGGCTCGGTGCACGATGAGCGCAGTTCACGGAGAAGGTGAGCCGTCGGGTGGCGCGGGAGTGATCTGATGTCATGAGGATCTAGAGGTCATCAATGGACCACGTGGATGGATCTCGATCGTCGAATCTTGGTAACGGTACAGATCTAATCGGATAGTTGCTGTGGCAATCGGACGACCCAGCTGTGACACATGTCGTACAATGATTAGCAAGTGACGATGAGGAGGGGAGAGGACGGTGGCCTGGAAGGCGACTCACCAGTGGCGAAGGTCGAAGACTGCTAGGCGGCGGAGCGACTTCTTCCGCTATTCGTGCTCGTCGGCGGAAACGGGGCTGTCGGAGATGAAGATGACGGTGGCGGTGCAAGACGAGTCAACAGCGAAGCGTCGGTGTCCTGGCAAGGTCGACGGTGCTGCAGGGTGCGCAAACAAGGGCAGAGGCATGGTTTTTATGCACGGACACCGAGGACTTCGGCTTGGAGATGGTGAAGAGAACTGGACAGGCATGCACATCAAGGTAGAGACCATGCAGACAGTGGCAGGGGAGTTCGGAACAGGGATGGAGATGAACAGTACTCGGCACCTGGGATTGACGACACATGGCAGGAGAGGAATCGGACGGCTGAGACTCAATGGGATGGAGTGAACAGTAATGGGATCGGCCCATTACTGTTTTAGGATATTTGAGTGTTTTTCTATTTTAGAAATTCAAATAAATTTATTTGAGCTCTAGAAAATAGCACACAGATCAAAAGAATCATAGGAAATTTCAAAAAATCCTTTGAACAAATGTTCATTTTATTTTAGTCATATTAAGTCCTTTTAATTAATAAAAATTCATTTTAAACTTGCATTAATTCTAGAAAAATCCATATGGTGAATTTTATTTTAAAATCTTCAAAAAGCTCTGAAAATTAGGATGTTACACTGGTGCAAATTAAAATTTATACACATAGATCACAAAGTGAAAGGAAGGAGAAAGGGAAACTACAGGTAACACTGAGAGAGCAAGCGAGCAATGAGGCAGCGAGTTAAGCGAGCAATGAGGCAGCGAGTTAAGTTAGAGATAAATACTGGATATACTCGTACAATTAGTGTGGGACTACGATAATGTTGGGATACAGGGTAGGCTACACTGGTATAAATTAAAATTTCCACTGCTAGTAAGAGATTATAGATCGTTACCACTAGACGTGCAGTAAGATCATAGATCGTTATCACTAAATACGCAGTTGAAAAAAGAGTTGAAACAACCTGATTCAATGTAGCGCATGTCGGTCCAGTCGAAGTAGGGATGGCAATGGAGCCTTAGCACTCGGTAACACCTTTAACATCTTGCACATACGTAGGCATAGGTGGTACCAGGATTTGCATACTTCTGCACAGGTAAAATGCAGAAGATGAACTGAACCCAGATGTGCTTTTGACTTCTTGTCTGGGAGGTGTTGTAGTAGGCAGTAGCCAATCGAGACCTCTGGCAGAGGGAAGTCTCCATCGAACCTGAGAGACCATGTGGAGGTCATCCCGTGTGTATGATGAGTAATTGACATCGATTTAGGAAAGTCGAGTTTGATTTGGTTGGTTCGGACCTTGATGTTGCGTGGTGCAATCGGGCTCGGTCGAACTTGGTCAAACCTGGTCAAAGTGGTTAGGATGCATATTATGTCGACTTGTCAAGTTTGGGCTATTTTCATGCTTAATGTGGTTTCATTAATGCATTAATGCTTTCATGTGTCGAGCGGTGCTATTTGACGTGTTTCTTGTTTGTGATGGCTGCAGGACGTCGAGGCGGAGTCGTGGTGAGACACGAGGTGACCGGACTAGACACAGGTGGTGTCGAGGTCAGAACGGTCGGATGTGTCGAAGACGGCGGAGATTCGATGTGGTTGCGAGTAGTGGATGACAAGGAGCGCGGAAGCTTCCCGGAAGGTGCACGAGGGGCGTTTCGGTAAAAACGCAAGGCTGCACAGGCGAGAGCGGGTTCCGTTGGATCTGGCGGGCGTAACGGGTTGGAGACCCGTTAGCCAAGGGCTATATAAAGGAGGGAGTGGCTGCATGCCCCCTAATGCACTCCAAGGGTTTCTAGGGTTTACTTTAGTCAAAATGTGCTTTAGAGGGTTGTTTTGGCTTTAGGCTTTAGTTGGTGACAGTGGGTGTGGAGCACAGGCTGTGTCTCCTTCGTGTCTCCTCTCTGTGTTGTGTCTCTCCAAGAAACATGTAGGGAGTGTGTTCTTGGGATTGTGAGAGGGAGAGGATGGATTGATGAGCTTGTAATCATTCATCTTGTATCAATCATGTATCTCCTTTCCTCTTTATCAATATGAGACGGTGTTTGTTTCAGTTCTTGAGCTCTCTGTTGTTTCTGTTCTTCGATGCCCCCTTTTGGTGATTTTTGAGTTTTTGCATTTTCTTGTTGTTTCTCGCTGAGAAGGCCCAAAATGGGTTGCTGTGATCTAGGAGATGCCCAAAAGCCATTTGGCTAGTCAATCCTACGAGCAAACCTTGTTTAATTTCAGTTTTTGCAGTTTGGGCTCCTCTGTTCTTCCCTTTCCCTGTTCTTGGTTTCTAGGGTTTAGAGAGAATCTTGATTTCTTTCTCAAGATTGGCCTGAGATTCTTGCTGACATGTCCTTAGATTATTGCTAACTTGATTGCAAAATCTCATGTGCAAAGGACTTGTGAATCTTGAGTATTTTGGATTTTTGTGCTCCTCTTTGAAGTTTGCCCAGTGTTTCTAGGGTTTTGGTGAAATCTTTGTTTCCTCTCTTGAGATGGCATGAAATTTGGTGCCTAGAGTCCAGGGGCTATCCATTAGCTACCCTCAAAGTTTCATGGCCAAAAGATCAAAGGTTGAGGAGTAATTTGGTTTTTGGTGGAGTCCCTGTTAGTTTTCAGGTTTTTGTCCATTTCTGAAATTTGAGCTCATGAGTTGTTTTCTCTCTGTTTTCTAGGCCCTATAGATTATTTGAGAGGTAGTCTCACTTATCTGGGCAGAGAAATCTAGAAGAAATTCTCTATTTTTGCTGCAGTTTGAAGTTCCATCTTTGTATTCTGAAAAACTGACCCTGCTGTTGTCTGCCCCCGAGAGGCAGTCAGACCGCCCCTAGGTAACCGGTCAGACCGGTTGTGAAATGGCGGTCAGACCGGCATGGTCGGGGCGGTCTGACCGGCAGCAAGGTGGCGGTCAGACCGGCCCCAACACTGCGGTCTGACCGGCCCCCCTCTGCAGTGCCTTGATTTTTGTGCAGCATTCTTCTAGGTTCTTTCCTTGATTTTGCTTGGTTCCTCTTTCGTTGTTTTTCATGTCTTTTCAGTAGTCTCTTGGGTTGGCAATTGATTTCCTTGTTATAGCTTCTCATAGCTATTGGAAAGGAAATCGATTTGGGGGTAAGCTTTAAAGTCGACATTAACCCCCCCCCCCTCTCTGTTGCCATTTCGGTCCAACAGTACCATTGTTGCTAGACTTGCTGCTGAAAAGCAATATAGTGCGGAGGGGTAATGCATGCCTTGCACTCCCCTAATGCGAGGTAACTGTAGTTTCATTATCATGATTATCAATAGGCCCAAAAGTCTTGTACGTTTATAGAATTGTAGTCTGCAATATGCACTTATTTAGTTACTTCTGATATGTAGGTTTGAGAGGTAACAGGAATTGGCATATATGGCGATTATTACCTGCCGATAAGGAGTTTGGCGTGTTGTTCTTCACTTTACATACATAGTCTATAAAATTCACGGTGGAGCTCCTCAATTTTGAATCTCGCAGCCTTGTAAGCAATGAGTTGTGCCAAGAGTAGCAATTACCAACAAACAAACCCACACTAAATGATTTGGCCTCCCAAACCCACACTAGACCAATAGTCGTTAGACAATAAGTTGTGAGATGTACATATATATTTGCTTGTAAAACAAAGTGTGGCACAGTACCATGTTGGAGTTTGGCTTCCTAATCCTCAATACGCCTCCAAATTTATCAACATGTTGTTCCAACTTCAATTATGTCACCACACGAACAGAATTTTGCAGGCATGTTCTTTTGGGCTATGGTTTCTGACTTTTGATTGTTCGTGAGAGAGAGAGTACGGAGTAAGAGACATACATGTGCATTTTTGGCTGATTTAGATTAAGTTGCTACAGTGTCTACTATAATCAACTTATTGACCTCATCTTAAAAAGACACTCTGTTTGAAAGGTAGTTACTATAGACAAAGTCACAAGCCACAAGCCCAAAAGAAAGGCCCCGCAACTAGCAGTGCTAGCTTCCACTCCATTCTCTTTCGTGAGAGGAACAGTTGGTATTAGAGCTTTGCTTCTTTAGGATCGGTATGATGAATTAGAGGAGGTGAATCGCTTTAAAACTTTTTCACTAGGTATTAACAACTCTACGCAGCGGAAACATGGGGACCGCTCCAAGTGGCTTCAGCTTTTGCCTTCTTAATTTAGGCATTTTTTTGGAATTTTGGATTTTTTTGGCTTTTTTCGCTTTTCTTTTTTTTCCCCTTATTCCTTTGTATTGTCCTTGGAGATATAACAGTGTTTTCATTTTTTTTCGTTTTTCTTTATTTTCTAATTGAATGACTCAAGAAAAACTAATAGCCGCTATAATGCAATTTCAGTCAAAAGCTAACAGCCGAAAGCCAGAAGTTGGAGCCACTTGGAGCAGGGCAACTCACAAGCTCACAAAAGCCAAAAGCCAAAGATCACAAAGGTCGTCCGAGACGCTGTCTCAACCGGTTTGATCGTCAGCCAACAAGCGGTCTGACCACTGGCCGGACTGACTACGCTGGCCTGACCACTCAGATCCTTGTGGTCTGACCGCTCGCCAAGAAATAGTATAAACAACATTGCATACGATTCAAGAAAAGAGCTAACATATAAACCACTTATCCAAATATAATGAAACTTAACACAAACCCTCCCTATGATGCTAGGAACCTATCCAATTATAGATCGCGACGACCAATATTAAAGTTCTGACCTTTATTCAAAACAAGGAGAGTTACACTAAAACCGGAAAGAAGAGGGAAATCTTGATCTACTCTGGCTTTGTGAGTCCTAGATAATCTAGATGACCTTGAATGGGTTCTCACATATCATAGTAAACTATATCACAGCATAAACTCAAGGCAAAACCCTCACAAGATCGAAGCCCCAACATCACCTCTCTCTTAAGAAAAACTGAAAAAACTCACTAACTTCCTCTAGAAGGTGCCTAGATAGATAGGATCTGATCTCCAAGAGATATCTTCACCTCTTACACGTCCTTGGTACCAGGAAAGATCAAAAAGAGAGAATACGAAACAAGAAAGCTAAGCAAATCATTTGTACAAAGAATGATCCATGGCATAACTCGCTTGAACAAACTTTAGATGTTCATTTCATGTGGAGGGAAATGTTTTACATGCACTCTCTCAAAATAGTAGAGCTTTAACCCTAGAGCACATACAAAAAGACTGCAACACAAGGAAACCCTAATCTTATCTCTCAGGTGTTATCTCTCTCTTCACATACAAATGTTTATAGTGGAGTCTTTCAGTTCACACCAAACTCTTAATGGATAGTACCACTTACAAATGGGAAAACCTGGTAACCCACATATAATGGATTTTACATTTCACACACTTGCATGTTTTTCAAAGCGTGACCTTCATATGGCTCCACAGGCATCATAAGACACTCCATCCTCAAAGACATGACCAAAACACTTAGGCCAATGCCGTGATTTTGTAAACCACCACTCCACCTGGTATTAGACAATTTCCTCATTGCCACCTACCGGTCTTCATCAAGCGGTAAGACCACTAAGCACACTCTTGTCAGGCCGCCATGACAAGGCTGGTCAAACCGTTCCTCGTCGATCATACTGTAACTCTAATGTCAATACTACCGCACTAGGTCACAGCCCAAAACTTTCAAAAAATATTCTTTGAAAAATAGCTACCGTCAACTACGGGTCGATACTACCGTACACCACAGCGGGTCTAATCGTCAGCCAGGCTGACGATCATCACTCTGACAGCAAATACCAGGTATTCAAAGCACAAAATCAAACTCAAATAATGACATCAAAGTATAAAAAAAAAATCAAATACTCATCAGCAATATGAGGCTGCCATCTAATGGTCTTAAAGCTTCTTTACCTTTTTTAAAGTGTTATAGAAAAAATTAGGTCACACCGATAGTCTGTTCACCTATCACTGATTCGCTAGTCACTGGTGTGCTACTGTCCATAGAAATCTTTGATTGAAGGTTGGTGAATCCTAAAAACCTAATCGGATAAGTAATCTCGAATCTGGTCATGCAGCGAAATTTAACTGATTTTTAGGTGAAACCAGCCAGCGAACGGTTTGGAAAATCTTCTGTGATTACAACAGTTGACACTAATGAAAATATAAAATAAAAGGGGAAAAGAAAAAAAAAACCTTTATATTCCTCGTTCCTTGTTCCCGAGCCGATGGACTCCCAGTGGCGACGGGAGGCGTCTTAGGCGGAGGTGTTTGGGGATCTCCGGCTGGGACCTCGCCACCGACGCCTGGGATCTCTTGTACAGAGTCCTTGACAAGCGCCTGGAGTTGCTATCGAATTTTGGTTAGTTATCCCCATCTCTTCGAGGAACGCCTGGAGTGCATGATGATGATTTTGGCCTTAATTAGGGACGATTAGTTATTGGCAATGTACACTGGGAATTGAATAATATTTGTCTTATTATTGCTGTATAAGTATACAAATCAGATGTGCTAACAATAGCGTACAAGCATGAAAATACTTGAGAAGTTGCAATAGAAGATAAGATAAAAGAGATGTCGGATCACATATCTGATAGTGTATATTGGCATATCTCTATATTTGGTAGTTTAATATTTGTAATCCGTGATATCTGTCTTATCTCTAGGAGAGGCTTTTTGCCCTCTAAGCCTTGTACTCTATATAAATCGCCGTCGAGGTTCAATACAATCATCAATCCATCGCAGTATATTCATCTTCCTACATGGTATCAGAGCGGTGCCACTCCTAAGCCGCCACTTCCATAGCTTCCGCTACGCCACCCCTGGGAGATGATCTCGTCCCCATGATCTCTCCGCAACCTGTAGTTTAAGTTGTGTCTTAGATTTTTCCCTGGTCATCTTGATAGTTTAAGTTGTGTCTTAGATTTTTCCCTGGTCATCTTGAGATCGAGTTTTCTCTACTTTTTCGATCATAGATCGGTTTGTGTCGCCCTGCCGCTCGTCGACGTTCCTCAGCTTTGGACTTCACCACCTTGGCTTTGACCTCTCCGACGCCTCCTCTCCTCCAATGACATTGTGTCGTGGCGTGATGCAGCGCGCTCGTTGACACGACCCTCCCTCCGGGCCTTCCGAGCGCCCCGTCTATCGTCGTCATCACGCTGGATCATCATCGCCGGCCCGTTGTCTACGACTACGAGCCATCGCAGCACTGAGAGCCTGTGTTCCTCATCCAGGCGCTTCTTTGCGCCGATGGCTCCACAACTTCACCGCCTCCCTGCTCACCTTGGTGGTCTTTCTGCTCGGATCTAGAGTTGGCTCTCTCCGCCGCTCGTCTCCACGACCCCAGATCCGGGCTCCCCAGCCGATGGCACCGCTGCCTCTAGCTTGCCCTGGCCTTCCCCGGTGCCACCGCTCCCAGATCCAGCCTCCTCCGTGCCAGATTCAGCAGTGCCTCGCCTGGATCCGGCCTCCTCCTAGCCGAATCCGACTAGCCCCCTGCTTCATCTATGACCACGACCAGCTGACCTCCTCCCCAAATCTGGTCGGCCCCCTCTACTTCATCTACGATCGCGCCTCCGACCGCGCATTCAACCTCGCCTCTGACCCCGATTGCGCATTCAACCTCGCCTTTGACCCCAACCACGCCATCTCCCAGCCGCCTCCTCCTGCCTCTCCTGTGACTGCGCCCACGGCCAGGTCTGTGATTGCGCCCACGACCGCGTCTACGACCACGTCTACAAATACGCCCATGGCCATGTCTACAATTGCGCCTCCGATCACGTCTCCGACCGTGCCTTCGACCGTGTCCCTGTCCGCGCCTCCGACCGCGCCTTCGATCGCACCTCCTCCTCGCCGAATCCGGCTGGCCCCCCTTTGCTTTATCTTCGACCACGAACGTTCAACCATGTCGTTTGACCACAGCCGTTCAACCATGTCGTTCAACCATGGCTGTTCGACCACGGTTGATTCGACCATGGTTGTTAGACCCCAACTATTTCGCCATGGCCGTTCGACCACGATGGCTCTGACCGGTTCCCTCGGATGACCTCTCTCTGCTCCTTTCCCTCATCTTCCCGGTCGACCATGGCCGGTCGACGTCGGCGACCTCTTAACTGACCTCAGTCACGACCTCCTCTGCATCAACTTCACTACCTGACCACAACGACAACCTCGACACCAGCTACCTCAACATGGCTCCCTCCTCCACGGCTACGACCATGGTCACCACGCACTCGGCTATCTCGGCAACAAAGGGCTATCATTAACTTGAGCAAACTCATCAGTTCCCTCTATAGTCACTGCTTCCGCAATGCCACAGCACTCCCCGATGCTCCTACTGTGATTGCAGGGGATGCCGGTCTGATGGTTCCCCACCTTCAGCTTCCTCTACATTCAGCTTCCTCTCCAATCTGACCGTTTGCGACGCTCCTGCTATCCGCGACGATTTCCTCTCCAGTTTGACTGTCCGCTCCTGCTCCTGCTATTCGCGAAGCTACCGTAATCCCGTAATACCTGCCTTACCTCTAGGAGAGACTTCATATCCTTCGAATCTTGTACTCTATATAAACCGTCCTCGAGGCTCAATACAATAATCAATCCATCGCAATTTATTCATCTTCCTACAATATCTCAACTCATTGCTCCCTTGCAGGAATACAGGAATACATACTTTCGCTTACAAACAATCTACATACTTTCACTTACAGACAATCTAGTGCCTTCGTATCACCATCGTAAAATGCTTACAATTTGAGGCCATTTGCCAATGCGACCCCATTTAGTCAGAATCACTGCTGCAAACCCGACACCAAAGCCCAAACCAACAAAGAGAAACAGTACAACATCGATATGATCTCTGGAAATGTTTGCTTCTGCCTTATTCGGCTCACTCGAATTTCCACATTGTTTGGACAAGGGTGGTCCACAAAGCCTTGCGTTCCCTTCATATGAACTGTTTTCAAATGTCGCAAATTGACGTGATTGTGGTATTCTTCCCTCCAAGTCGTTTTTACTCAAGTTCAGGGTGGCAAGAAATGTGAGATCTGTTAGCTCTTGCGGAATATCCCCAGAAAGCTGGTTGCAGGACAGGTCTAGTGATTCCAGCTGACTCACCTCACCGAGTTGTGGTGGGATATTTCCTGTGAAGGCGTTGTGTGACATGTTCAGCACATGTAGTGAGACAAGTTTTCCGACTGATTCAGGAATGGCACCGTCCAATGCATTATTTGAGAAGTCAATTGCGGTTAAGGCAGTCAAGATCCTTTCAAATGTCACGTACAACCCTTTGTATGTGATTGCAACAGTATCATGGTAGTATAAAACATTTGATAAGTTCTGATGGCCTATGATATTTCCTGTGTCATTGAACTTAGCCATCATAGATGTCAACCTCTCAAACCATCGTGGATTTAAACTACCAGAGAAGTTGTTTGAGGCAATATCAACGATTTGTAACTTTGAGAAGTACCCCCCAAATTTGACCTCTCTAAGAGGATTAGCTACTGAGCCATAGAACTGGTTGGATCTCAAAACAAGGATACGGAGATTGGAAAGCCTACCCAGCCAAGATGGGAAGGTATCAACCATTTGATTGTTTCCAATGTCAAGAATTTCCAAGTCAATGCAGTTAGAAAGTGACCTAGGAAGCTGTCCTTGAATCTTATTGCCATGTAAATCTATTGTCTGAAGATTACATTGGTCACTAACATTGGAAGGCAATCCTCCTTCAAAGTTGTTCTCCCTCAAATTTAATATACACAAGCGGCTATGTTCTATTAGACAGGATGGTATCAGCCCACTGAAGTTGTTATATGACAGGTCGAGGACTTCGAGGTTGCTTGAATTGCAAATTGACTGTGGTATATGCCCACTTATATTATTTTTGGACATCTTGAGATATTTAGTTTGGCTAAGGTACGAGGTGAAGTTTGACATAACAGAAGAGAATCTATTATTTGAATAATCCATGACTTGATCAAAAATCCTCACCGTTGTCAACAGGTTTGGCATTGGGATCTTGCCCTGGAGCCCATTGAAACTGAGATCAAGAGATTCCAAACGACTGTTTGGGAGAACATATGAAGTGAGTTGCATATCTGTGAATATGTTGTGTGAAAGATTCAAACTTGTAAGGCTATCATCCCATGTCTCCCATATCCATTTGGGTATAGTCCCATGAATTTGGTTGCACGAAATGTCCAAGTAACTAATATATTCAACATGCATCAAGAAGCTTGGAATTGTTGTCATGCTGCAAGACACAAGTTCTAAGTCCGAGAGTTTAGGCATTAAGGGTAGTGTGGATTTACTGATTTCTCCATCCATGACAGACAACTTATTGTTTGAGAGAGACAATTCAGCAAGCTTTCGTAATCTCCAAAATGAGTTGAGTTGTACTAAACCTGTTAAGTTGTTTGAGCTAAGATCCAGAATCACCAAACTTGTGAGTCGAAGGAATGATGTAGGAATCTGTCCACTAAATTGATTTTCACTCAAAATAACAATCGTCAAGGGCGACGATAATGTATCAAACTCTTGTATAGGTCCAAAAAGTTGGTTTGACGAAAGATCCAGTTGCATCAATGCTGGAAGAGTGAATAGAGACGTTGTAATCTCTCCTGCAGATGAGTGAACATGAATCTATGTTAACATCGTAGTGTAGACTACGCGATGCATATTCTATAAAACAAAAGCATGAATCCCAACAAAGGAGACATATTTCCTATAGAATGGTTAAAATCAGAATATTAATACACATGGAGTTTTATTGAATAGCATGGAAAACATCCGTGAGAAATTTCAAGAAATTTTCAAGTACACTTTCCAAAAGAAAAAATCTTGATATGTGCTATTTAAAGATTCTTGTTGCGTTATGCAATGAAGTGTTACTGGAATCACTGCTCCGTTTTACTGAAAAATAGGTATTGTTTTTCAATATTAAAATTTTTGTATTATGGAAATATTTGTAAGATATTTTCATAACATAATTCTGTGCAACAGTAAATTTAATAAACAAAGTCAAAAATATTAAAGAATGCAATGGTGAACAATTTGTGCAACAATACTTTATTATGTTATAATGTTAAAGGTATGTCTCCTCTATTCAATTAAAATGAATGAAACGATCACTTTGGGTATATGGCAAAGCTAAATAAACATATTATAAATTAAAATATTAAAAAAGGAATCATATTCTTCAGAAACAAAATCAGAATCCTTGTTCATAAAGGAGAGATCTACAGCCTTGGAGCTGTTGTCCGTTTTTCATGTTGGGGAGGTAATGGACATTTATTTTCAATGCCATGTTGACTAAAATTTGTATGGGGGACTATGTTCCATTTTTAGTCAATACTTATGGTTCTTAATAAATTCCATTTGGATGAAAATTAATATCGAAAAATTTATAAGTTTTCTATATCTATAATATTACAGAAATGGAGGGTTTGTTCGATTGGTTGAATCTAACACCAATGTTTAGAGTTGGTCGTGCCGTCCCTCGTCTTGACCATCCATCCATCCCATCCAATGACCTAGCTAGAGTTAACTCACCTTAATTGGCTCATTAATTATAATTACTCCCTCCTTAAAACTCAAATTGATTATATATTCCGGAGAGAAAACACTTGACGTTTATGAATCATCAATACTCCTATATGAATGCAGTGAATGACAAATTAATTGTGTACATTCAATATATGCATGATATTCTCGTAAGACCATTCTACACAATATGTATTCCCTTTTGTTACATTTTTGCTCCATCGATGTTCTCTTCTGTTAGGGAGGGATGAAAGCCCTACTTGGGGTTTGTAAAGTCAGCTTCTTAATATACTTCCCTTTAATATATAACTTAGAAGCAAATATTACAAATATCATTCTTAGTCATGAGAATGAAATGCATGGGTCCATTTTGGTTGTCAGTTCTTGTTCTATTTGTCACCTCAAGAGGATTTGAGTGAATTGAATCTTACCGGTAAGGTCATTCTGCGAAAGGTCCAAATAGATCAGTTGAGTCAAGTTTACGATTGTACTTGGTATTCTGCCAGAAAAGCTGCAACCCGTTAATACTAGTACCATCAATGTGTTGAGATCTCCAATTGCTGGTGTTATTGGACCAGATAAACGACTATAAGAGATTTGCAAGCTTCTTAGTTTCTTGAGATTGCCAATTGAAGATGGTATTGTCCCAGAGAAGGCACAATCAGAGATTCTCAAGGATCTCAGCTTCTTGAGATTACCAATTGATGGTGGTATTTGCCCAAAGAAGCCACAGTAACTGATGTCCAAGCTTCTCAAGTTCGTGAGGTTGCCAATCCAGGGGGGCATTGTCTTGGAGGAATAGCAATCAGAGAGTTTCAAGCTTGTCAAGTTCTTAAGGTTACTAATCCATGGGAAAAATGATCCTAACTCCCCTGAAAATTTCGTAAAAGAGAGTTTCAAGTTATGCAAAGAGTTGAGCTTGTTGAATAATAAATAGGGAGGCTCCATAGAAATTGATCCTCCATCAATTCCAAGCTCCCTCAGAAACATGAGGTTGCTAAAAGAGCTCAGCTTGACACCAGACAAATTAGTCGACTGTAGATTCAAAGTCTCCAAAGAACACCCATTTGGAAATTTTGGTAAATGCCCCGAGAGTTGATTATTTTCTGACACATCAAGCACTCTTAGATTCTTGAGTTGAAAGATTGTCTGAGGAAACCATCCACTGAAATCATTATAGCCGATTTGAAGAACACTTAAATTGTGAAAGTCCGCAAAGAACTCAGGTACCACACCAGAAATTCCCCCATTAAGGTTGAGGTTGATCATGGTAAGGGAGTGGAGACTTGACATGGAGGAATGGATAGGACCATGCAGCTTGCAGAATGCCATGCTAAGAACCTGAAGACGAGGGACAGCTTTACCTAGACCATTGCACCACTCCTCTCCGCTACCAGATATGTCCACTCCGTCGAGGTAGAGCTCCCTCAAATTGCTAAGATTTGCCACTAGTGTCTTGAAACTGGGCTCTTGTAACAGCAAACGGTTATAGCTGTCAACAACAGCGTAGAGATTGTTTATTTCAGCACCATCGATGTGATGAATTGAAGAGAGATCCAATGATACGAGACTCGTGAGTTTGCCGATGGCAATCGGAATCTGGCCGTAGAAGCCTGAATAAGAAAGGTTGAGGTGGGTGAGCATGGAGAGCCTCTCAAAACCAAAGGCCGGAATGCGGGATCCTCCAAAGTCATTCATGCTGAGGTCAAGGCGACGGAGGGCGGTGAGGTTGAAGAGCGCAGCATCAAGGCTGTAGCTGTACAGGCCATAACCACTAAGGTCGAGAAGAGTGACATGGCCGGAAGTGCCATCACAGCCGACGCCCTCCCAGCGGCAGCAGTCGGTGCCGGCTTGCCATGACGGGAGGCTCGTGGTGGAGTAATCGAATAAAAAGGATTGCTTTAGTTGGAGGAGTGCTGCTGCCTGGTCTGAATGGCATAGAGAAGCTGTGGCATTACCATGGGGAGTGGATGCGACTAGCGAGTGGAGTTGTATCAGTATGAAGAGGGGAAGCAGGTAACTAGCGGAAGCCATTACTCTGTGTATTTCAGAGTTCGATGAGGAGGATGCGTTCAGGCTAGCACCATATATATCAATTTTATTCACCTCGAGAACAAAGAAAAAAAACAATATGACCGTCACTTACTAGGATGTGGTGGTAGGTTTCTTCTGCTATCAAATTCACTTTCACTAGGATGGCTTTGAAAATTCGATGTCAAGGTCACTGGACTAGGAAATGAATGGAAAATCACTTTAAGATGTCGATCAGAAGGTGCAGCAACCAACTATTGAGTCTTGATGTGTAACACCCCGGTCCCTTCCTGAGCCCAAAGTGCTACCACCTACTCTGTAATGTTGCCAACTCCAACTTTTGCGACTGGTCTTGCGAAGCAATTCTTTTATTTAAATATCAACCAAATGACAAAAGTCGATACGTTTGACACTAAGCGCAGCAAAGGTATAAATTTGCTAATTACCAAAAAGGTACTCAACCATTCAAGGCTACATATGTCAACTGTAGATGATATGTGAATTACTGTTGCACGTGAAACAACTGTGCTACTCCCACCAGCACATGTCGCCTTTAACAGATACCTAAAATCAACGACAAAGCAAGAGTGAGTCCGAAGACTCAGCAAGCATACGATAAAACAGTAACATCACTTTAGCAACTCAATCGATTTCATCGACCGTAAGCTGTAAATCAATTCTATAACTGAAAACTATAAATCAAATCCATAACTGTAAGCTGTAAATTCAATCTGTAACTGGAAAGTGTAAATCAATTCTATGTCGTTGGTACAGTAATCATCAAATCACATTTATGAATTGTAACCCAGAATCTCTGGGTTTCCTCCCTGTCTCCTGTTCGTTTCCTACAAATGCAATGCGATGCAATGCACCTCTGTACGTTTCCTGCAAATGCAATGCGATGCAATGCACCTCTGTATGCACTTATACCGGTATAGTGGAATTGCTTCACCCATCGGTGAAACCCCTCTGCCTCCATCTTTGGAGGTGCCTACTGAAATAGGTCTTGATTTCCCCACCATCGTGGGAGGCCTACCATAGTAGGTTCATGAGTGCAATGCATAATGCACTGCTGTATGCCGCTTATACCGGTATAGTAGAGTTGCTTCACCCGTCGGTGAAGCCCCTCTGCCTCCATCCCTGTATGTTCCTACCGAAGTAGGTCCTGTTATTCCCACCGTGTGGGATGCATACCATCGTAGGCTTTTATAATACTCATGGTGCAATGCAAATGCAATATTCTTCAAATGTTGATATTCAATCATAAGCATCACTCATCGCAGTACAGTCAACAGATAAGATAGGATATCATTTCATAACACAGCATAAATCATGGCATAAAACAAATATCAAGCATTCATCACAATCCACTATTCTACTATGCACTTGCATGCTTATTCCGTGGACGATGCATGGAGGAGCACCAAACCAAAACCTCCACTTGAAAGCATCACCCGAACCCTCAACTCAACATTGCAATTCACACAAGCATGCAAACACTAAAGGTTCTATGCATGTAGACAACCAACTACATTCCTACGCGCAAACCCGATACCAACAACCTCTCTCACTGGGCACCTTCCCGATGCCACGGTGCCCAAACGATCATAATTTAATGATCGTCGTCTATAATCACAAATAAATCTTATTTACACATCTACCATTTTTCTCTTCATTTTTCTCCTCTTTTCTTTTCTTTTTTTCCTCCTCCTCTTCTTTCTTTTTTTCTTTTCCCTTTTCCCTTCCTCCCCTTCTTTTCTTTTTCTTTTCTAACTCGGTCGGTGCTCTCATTTCTTCTGCTCTCTCTCTCCTACCTGTTTCCTCCTCTCCCGATCCGATCGAACCTGGCGCCGCGCCTTTGGCTCTCCGACACCGCACCACCTCGGCCTTTCCTTGGTCTTGGCGCCTCCGCTGCCGGCTCCTCCGTGCGCCTCACCTCCTGTACTTGTTTCTCCCCTCGCATCGTCGGTCCCATTGTGCCACGCCGCCTTGGCGCCGCCAGCCATGGTTGTCCTCACCTCGCCGCCCATTTCTTGCCGGGTTTGCTGCTACCAGATCCGTGGCCACGGATCTGGTGCCTCCTCCCTCGGATGCATCCTAGTTTTGTGGTTGATTTGTTTGCTATTTTGATTTGGTTCGATTTGGTTTACTCATGATGTGATAGGCATGGAGGTGAGCTACGTTAACTAGTCACGGCAGAGCTAGAAGCCGCCCGCACGCCAGGGGAGTGCGCGGTGGCGATTGGGTGCATGGCTACGCCGTTGGTAGTGCGCCGCCACCAGTCTTCATCTATGGTAAACTTCTTCAGTACTATTTACTCCCTCTATTCTCCTCCTCTACCTCCAGTTGGTGTTCTCTGTGCTAGTCCCCTGGTGCCCTAGTGGTGCTCAGTGACAAACTACTAATGGCTTATTGTCTATAGCTATGCAAGGTTTACTATTGAGAAATTGATGCTATTGCTATGAGTAATTGGTGGGCTACTTTTTCCGGTCGATAGTCGAGTTGCTTTTGGGAAGGAATTGGAAGTTGATTGTGGCTATCGCTTTCTCGGTTTCTTGGGTGTCGCCTGGTGGTGACTTCCTCCTAGGGTTGATGATCTCGTGGCCTGTGGCTTGGCCTCTTGCCATCGCCGTCGCCTTGCTCCCGCCTTATGGTCTAGCTTTTGCTATGCGGCTATGGTTTCTCTGTTGGGCTTGGAACGAATGGGGAAGGAAGAACTGAGTGTTGTGTTAGCTATTGTTGTGCTCATACTTAGGGATGGCAATTATGCCCGTTTAGCTGTGTACCCGTGGGTAAATACCCTAATGGAGTCGGGTATGAGATGTATTCTTTATCCACGGGTATGAAAATGGGGGAAAAATCTCTACTCATCGGGTAAACGAGTACGGGTATGGGTTAGCTCTATCCGTACCCGTCTCATCCGTTTACCCGTGAAATAATGACAGGTGGGCCATTCTAAAATAATAAACCCTAACTCCTCGCCACCTACTCAGTCGCCCAGACCGCCCCCTTGGTCCCTCTCGCATCTCCGCCCCCACTCGGCCCCTCTCGCGTCTCCGCCCCTCTCGGCCCTTCCGCCGCTCCACCCTGCACTGGGACACCGCCACCACCTTCTTCGCCCCGCCCCTCCGTCCCCCACCCGGCCGCCGGCCTCCTCCTCCGCCCCCAGATCCGCCGCCTCCTCCTCCGCCCCCACCAGGCCGCCAGCCTCCTCCTCTACCCTAGATCCGCCGCCTTCTCTTCCTCCTCCTCCGCCCCCACCAGGCCGCCGGCCTCCTCCTCCGCCCCCAGATCTGCCACCTCCTCTTCCTCCGCCCCCACCCGGCCGTCGGCCTCCTCCTCCGCCCCCCACCCGGCCGCCAGCCTCCTTCTCCTCCTTCATTCGCCTCAGCGCCTCCGCCCTCCGCCGCTCCACCCTGCACTGGGACGCCGCCGCCGCCATCTTCGCCCCGCCCTTCCGCTCCCGCCGTTGCATGCCCCCTCCGGCCACGGCTCTACCTGTGAAGTCCCGCACCCACGCCAGGGCTGGCTCCCTCTCTCTGCCCCCAGCCGACGACAGCGCCCCCGCCGAGTCGCCGCCCCGCCGCCGCTGTCCTCCAGATCAAGCCGCCCCCCGGCCGAGACACCGGATCCAGCAATCAAGTAATTTCTGTTGGTAATTTCTGTCTAGCTTATGCAATCAAGTAGCAATAATAGAGCTCTTTTGGTAATGGTAGCAATGGTTACTTGTGACTTGTGAAATTTTCATCATACACATTATTGTATTGCAGTTTAATGCTCCAAATTCTGGAGCACATGCTATAACATTGTGGTTTATCTATGTTAAATATGTCCTTTTGGCTTGTTAGAATTATACCAAGTGAACTTGTTAAGAGCAAGGTTTACCAAAAGTTTGTCATCCCAGAACAAAAATGTGAAACTGTCAATTTGATTATGCGTAAGTAATTTCTGTTGCAATGCCTATGCCTAGTGCTGCTTCATTTTGTATTATATCTTTTGGACTTAATAATCTATCTAAATTGTGTATGTTAAAATCTCAAGATAGAATCACATACTTTTTTTCTTGAGAATCCTCAATAGCTCCAGATCCTCCTTGTTTTCATTTTTTAAATGTGATATGGCTAGTGCCTGATATGATGGCATCTGTATAATTTTGCCCAGTGACTTACTAGTTACTAAATTAACATATTACTAGTTACTAGCTCCAGATCCTCCTTGTTTGAATGTGACCTACTCAGTTCGCGGGTAAACGGGTATGCCCGCGGGCGACAGGTATGTGCGAGGTTTTTTACCAGTGGTCCTTCGCGGGTACGCCCACGGGCGTAAATCGGGGTCGCGGGTATGGGTATGGGCGAGTACTACCCGTACTTGCCGCGCCCGATTGCCATCCCTACTCATACTTCCTTCTCCCTTATCCCTTCTCAGTTGGTTGTGCTGTCTGGCTTGGCTTTGCTGTTTTGTCAGTGACCAAATGGAACTTTGCCTCTCTTTTGCTTGGCTGTGTCTTCAAGAGGTGCCTTACTGTGCTTTCTCAGATGCTTTGCAGTCCCTTTACTGTGGATGTGGGCTGTATATGGATATTTGGGGACAATGGACTAGTTTCTAAGGTCCTTTGAATATTTTAGATTTGTTTATGCCGAGTGATGACTCTATGGTTGTGAGAGGTGCCGATTGATCCTCAGACAGTTAGGTATCTTTGTGAATGAATTACTTTGCCCGTAATTAACCTCTAGGTATCTGACGGCAATTTCTTCACTTTCCTTCCCCTTTCTGTCCCACGGGTATTTCATGATGGAAGTTGCATCATGATCTTCAAAGCCTCAGAGGTCAAGTCGAACTTAATGAGAGGAAAGTTCTCACAAAGCAAGAATTCTAAGAACGTGTGCCATGGTTAAGAAAGATTCCCGACTGGCCCTTATTTGTTTTTCATTTGTTAGAACTTGTGTGGGACCCAAATGGGCATACGAGGGGGGATTCGATCCTTGGATCGAGGGCCAGGGGTGCATGAAGAGAGAACTAATTATTTTTGTTGGGTCGTGAAATTTCAGTGAGATTTTGCCTACTACTTCCTCCCGGCTAGAAGGCGCCAAACCCGGCCACCTGCTTCTACTGCCAATTGGCACCGGCCACAGGAGTGGAACCAGGCATCGAGCAGAGTAGGCTTTAGTCTAAGGTATAGAAAAATAGCTAGTATATAGCATAATTTCTTGTAAATTGGATGTTATATCACAGTTGAAGACAGTTGCGATAATTTAGCTAAATTTCCCTATTTGATGTGTCTATTGAGTGAATTTTCCATATATATCCTCCGTGTATTTAATATGGAGAGTAATTAAAGTGGGGTGGACTGGGTTGCTGACATTGAACCATGTCCCAGGTTACATGATGGAAGTTGCGGCATGGACCTTTAGAGCCTCAGAGGTCAAGTCAGACTTAATGAGAGGAAAGTTCTCGCAAAGTAAGAATTCTAAGAACGTGTGCCATGGTTAAGAAAGATTCCCGACTGGCCCTTATTTGTTTTTTATTTGTTAGAACTTGTGTGAGACCCAAATGGGCATGCGAGGTCGGATTCGATCCCTGGATCGAGGGCCAGGGGCGCATGGAGAGAGAACTAATTATTTTTGTTGGGTCGCGAAATTTTGGTGAGATTTTGCCTACCACTTCCTCCTAGTCAGAAGGCACCAAACCCGCCCACCTGCTTTTGCTGCCAGTCAGCACCGGCCACAGGGGTGGAACCAGGCATCGGACAGAGTAGACTTCAGTCTAGGGTATAGAAAAATAGCTAGTATATAGCATAATTTCTTGTAAATTGGATGTTATATATCACAGTTGAGGACGGTTGCGATAATTTAGCAAAATTTCCCAATATGATGTGTCTATTGAGTGAATTTTTCATACATATCCTCCATGTACTTAATATGGAGAGTAATTAAAGTGGGGCGGACTGGGTTGCTGACATTCAACCATTTGCCATGTGACATTGAACCATGTGCCATGTGCCAGGTTACATGATGGAAGTTGTAGCATGACCTTCAGAGCCTCAGAGGTCAAGTAGGATTTAATGAGAGGAAAGTTCTCGCAAAGGAAGAATTCTAAGAACGTGTGCCATGGTGAAGAAAGATTACAAGTTGTGTGCCCTTCCAAAGTCAAGTAGTTGCTTTCCGTGTGAATAAGCATGTAATTTCCTTCTGCATAATCGTGTCAAGTAGTCTTCAGACCATTTTTCAAAAAAAAATATATATATAAGACATGCGTGGTCTAACCATCAAAGAAAATGACACCATCTGACCAATTTTTGATATGCCACTTGTCCTACCTAGAAAATGTTTGCTCTTCTGTCAAAACCTCTTTCTTTTTTACAAAGATCAATGACATTAGGTGGTGATCGGTTCGGCTGAAAGCCTCATGGCTTATGGCTGAAAACACTGTAGCTGGCTGAAAAAAGCACTGTAGCTGACAGAGGCTTATTTACCATAATTAAATTTAAAAAAATTTAAAAATAGAAAAAACATATTAGCCCATCACGTATAATGTAAATAAATACGAGGAAAAAAAGAACCGGTAAAAAAACTCAAAAAAAGCCAAAAGTTCAGAAAAAGACGAAATTTATAAATAGTGCAAAAATAAGCTGAAGCCAGAAGTTGAAGCCATATTGATCAGGGCCACATGTTTTGATCTTTGTAGGATAAAGATCCAGGACTCCAGTCACCAGTTATTATCCTTTGGCACATTTGGATGGAGAGAAAATGTGTAAAGCTTCGAGGGAAAAAAAAACAAAGGAACAGATGGTGTTGAGTTCCAAAAAAAGAACGAAAAGGAGGAACAGTTAATTGCCCCAGAGAGAACAACTTTGGCAGATTAATTGATATGGATGCTGTGTTATATGTAGTGGCTTCCCCTTGACATAAGCAGTAATATATACCTCACAACTAATGATGGAACTGAAATCGGGATATTTCTTTCGTTGTAATCCAGGGTATATATTCTCTTTAAGGGTGTGTTTGGTTCGTGGATGGAGGTTGCATCGTATATCCTAGATGAGTGGATGCAGGCTGAGTGGAATCGTATTTCAGAAAAAGAAGATGTTTGGTGAGGCTGTATGAGCGGATACAAAAAAACTGAGATGTTGTTTGATTGCCTGTATGAGCGGATGCAGTCTACCAAACCTGAGAGGCTGACACGTGGGACCGCATAAGATACACTGCATCCACTCATCCAGGATGGCTAGTGAAGCTCATTTTGAGCGTATCCACCCATCCAGGATGAGGGCGTATTTTTGCATCCGCTCATACAGGCTGTATCCGCTCATACAGGCAACCAAACAGGCTCTTTCTCAGATTATACGGATCCACCCATCCAGGACGAAGGAGATTCAGACAACCAAACACACCCTTAATCAGGAAGTTGCTAAAATGAAGTTCAAAACATAATGATCACTTGAAATGCCTACTGCTACTCATGAATATATAGTACCAATACAAGTTAATTTCCGAAATGATGGCCTACAACATCCTTGGCCTTCAAGATCTCCTCATCATGTTCCATACAATTTTAATAAAAAAACACCTATATTTTGGCCTATGACAGACTCAATTGCTATCTTTTTGTTTGTTGCAGGATTCTGTGCTTTATTTCATATCTTTGGGCTGGCCTCCAGGAAAGGATGGCTGCATGGCTGCATGCTACTTCTGCTATCAACAACTGCGGTGAGAAGGATAAACAATGGGGAGGGTGGCACATGGGTTTTGACTGCTGGATGGGGACAGCATTAAAGGAGAAAAGAAAAAGGAGAGAAAAGAGGCACGCAAGTGTTTGGTCTACTGTCGGTCGAACGGGAGAAAAGGGCGGTATAGTAAATGACTTTATGATAATATGATTTTTTTTAATGCATACGTTGATATAATTTTTAAATGCATACAAAAACAAGAAAGCCAAATTAAATAAATTTTGATGCAACCATGTCAAATAATTCAATTTAATTATATAAATTTTAATTTAGTGCGACACTTTTAATAAAATGTTGAAATTTTTTTAAATACAACCAAAAATTTTACAAATGGTCAATTTTAAATACAAATAACTGGATTTTCAAAAATGGGATGTTACAACCATCCTCCCATGTGCGCCTGTCCGGTTCCTGTATGCCCATGCGCCTGTCTACCGAGCTGGGTAGCTCGGCAGCAGCTTGCCACGCAGGGGCAGCTCAGCAGGCTGAGGTCGGCAACGCCCCCAACCATGCCACGCCTGTTTGTTTGTCGTGTTCGCTTGCCCAGCCGCACCGCTCCTTTCTTGCTAAGCTATGGTGGCACGGTAGGTGACATGTGTTGCCTACCGGCCTTTGGAGTTCATTGAAGAGACTATTTTTGTAAAAATAGGTGCTAGAGGACTAAAACTGAAAAACAATATTGCAATAGTGTCATATGTATGAACAATTCCTAGAGCAGGACCTGTAGACTCAGATATGTTCATCCACTGCGGAAGGTATGATGTATGTAGGACCGAAATGGCGACAGAGGGGGGGGGGGTGAATGTCGTTCTCTTTAAAATTTCCCCCGAGTAATCGCAAACAGATTTTTCCAAAAGATATAGAATAAAGCAACTATCAGAAAATTAATTTTGCGGAAATCCGGAACGCATGCGACACTGAAAAATCCAGCATAAATCAGAGATTGACCAGTAAAAATTTCAGCTGAAAATAACGCAGTTTGGACTGCATGCAATAAGACAGAAAAACAGCACAAAAAGAAAAAAGAAAGAGGCACTAAAACTGCATGTTCCAAGCTGCTGTTCGGATTGCACTTTGAAAGCAAATGCTGAAATGTTGTGCTTGCCGATAGCAGGGAAGAAGTGCAGATTCGGCCGAAATGCTTTCAGGAAGAATTTCTTCTACTGCTGCCGTGGAGAGCAATGGACTGCAGGGCTTACTGCTTGCCGAGAGATGAGCTTATGGCCACAAAAGATAGCAGCAAGTTCAGATACAAGTCCAAACCGAAAACAGCAAGAGGAACCAACTGCATACAGAAATTTCAGAAGGAAACACTAAAATTCGGTTTTGGCTTGATTAGAAAAATCTGAGAGAAAGAGATGTTCCCCTCAGACCACAAGCATTAGACCATAAACCAAATAGCCTAAAGACCTCAATTGACAAGGAAAAAGAACACCAACACAAGAAATTCAGAATTTGGACAGATACCTGAAAAGATCAGTGAGCAGCACTAAAACTCAAACTCCCATTGAATCCATGATCCATTGGCTATGAAATTTTGCAAGTATGTTAGCAATAGCCAAGGGATAATCCAGATCAAATTTCAGCTCAAGCCAAGAAGGGAATCAAGATTTAACTCAAAACCCTAGAAAACTTGAAAAACTTCAGAGATGGCTCACAAAATCCAAATTACTCCTTACTCAGTGATCTTTTGCACATGAGATTTTAGGGATATATTAGCAATATCTATAGGATCCCTCAGACCAAATCTCATGCCAATTTGAGGAGTAAAATAAGATTTGCCCTAAAACCCTAGAATGCAAAGACAAGAACAGAGGAGGGCACGAAAGAAAATCAGAGGTTAAAATGGAGTTGGCTCTTGGGAAAATCGATCAAATGACCTTGAGACACTATCCCATCATGGAGCAACCCATTTTACCACTCACCAGCAAGAGATAAGCCAAAACTCAAAATCTCAAAATCAAGCCAAAAGGATGAACGAAGAACAGAGAACGCAGACAAACACAAACTTTAGATTTTCATTCATTGAATCAACAGGAATACAGAGGAGTCCCGATACCACTGGACATTAGGACAAGAAGGATGATTACATGGTGGCTCAACTCACCCACTCCCTCTCCAATTCAAGAACACAAGCTCAAGAACACACAGGGAGAGGACTCACTCAGGAACACATCCAAGGGGACATGCAGGGAGCACAACACTGCCTCCTCCAACCACTCTCAACAACTAAAGCCTAAAGCCAAAGCAAACCCTAAAGCTCATTTTGACTAAAGGAAACCCTAAAAACCCTTGAAGTGCTCAAGTGGGCATGCAGCCACCACCTCATATATATAGCCCTTGGCTAACGGGTCTCCGCCCCGTTACGCCTGCTATGTCCAACAGAGCCCGCTCCCGCCTGTGCAGCCTTGCGAAATTCCCGATTCACCCCTCCTGCACCCTTGAATTTGATTTTTAGGCTATCGCTGCTCAGTTCATGTTCATTTCTAGGGTTTGGAGTCCTTTTCTTTTTCCCTTGAAAGAGTAGGCCCAAATTTGAGTCTCAAAGTCCCTTGGCTATTACTTTGCTATTCCTAAAGTTTCATGGGCAAAGGACTTGAGGTTGGAGAGTAATTTGAATTTTTCTTATGCCTTTGTAAGTTTTTCAGTTATTGGCAAATCTCTGAAATCATTGTCCTTTTGTTCGATTTCTTTGTTTCCCAAGTTCTCTCTACTATTTACAATATAGTAGTGGTGCTCTAGGACAAAAAGGATGGAAGAAATCCACCTTATCTCTTGATTTTTCAAGTTCTGAAATTGCATACAATGTTTAGGATTTTCAGAAGCTCTCTCGGGTTGTCAAGAAAAAGGGGGCGGTCAGACCGGAGGCCACCGAGCGGTCAGACCGGCCGGGCGGTCAGACCGGCCCTGCCAGGACGGTCAGACCGGCCAGGCGGTCAGACCGGCCCTGACAAGGCGGTTAGACCGGTCTACAGGTCTTTTGCTGATTTTTGGGGGTGGTTCTCTTATATTGCTTCTCTTGTTTTTAGTCTTGTTGATTCTATCCTCTTGGATCTCCAGTAAGCCTAAGGATTTCTCTTCATAGCACTCATTGCTATCGAAGAAGAATTTGTTGTTGGGGATTTGTAGAGGTTTGTGGGGAGTTTTGGTACCGTGTTAAGTTTCCCGGGTAGGAGTATCTCTGTTTCTGTGTGGTTGAGTTTCAAGAGAGGTTAAGTCTTCCTCTTCATAGCTCCTTGTAGCCATAGGAGAGGAGATGACTTGCGACTACTTGTTGGGGTAAGTTTTTAAGAAAGCGACATTCACCCCCCTCTGTCGCCATTTCGGTCCAACAATTGGTATCAGAGCCGGTTAGCTCTTTTCAATAGATCTTAACCGGTCTCAAGAGCCATGGCAATGGACAAGTACTCGACCAAGCCGCCCGTTTTCGATGGCGTCGATTACCCTTTCTGGAAGAGCCGAATGGAGACATACATCCAGACTCAGGGGTACGCCATCTGGCGCAAGGTCAAGGTCCGGTTTGAGGTTCCTGCCGATGAGAACATCAATGCTGGGAACATGGCTGATGTTGAGGCGAACGCTAAGGCAAGGAACATCATTATCCAGGGCCTGAGTCGTAGTGAGTTTGACCGCATCTCTCATCTTCCGTCCGCCTTCGATATCTGGGAGACCCTCGATGCATACCATGAGGGCACCACCCAGATTAAGACGGTGAGACAGGACTAGTTCAAGCGAGATTACAATAAGTTTGAAATGCTCGCCGGTGAGTCCCTTGATGAGTGCTTTGCGCGTTTCCACAAGATTCTGAGCAATCTCCGAGCCGTCGGTCTCACATACTCCGACTCGGATAATGCTCGACAGATGCTCACTGCACTTGATCTGCGTGTTTGGGAGATGAAGGTGACTACCATCAAGGACACCACCGATTTATCGACTTTGACGCTTGACGCGCTGTACTCACGCCTCAAGACGCACGAGATTGACATTGTCTCTCGTAAGTCGAAATCACGGTTGATGGCCCTAGTCACCGATCCCACTTTGGCTTCTGGACATTCTTCTGATTCACTTTGTGGTTTCTCCCTTGCTGCTCTGTGTGACGTAACTGATGATCAGTTAGAGCAGCTCGAGGATGAGCAACTGGCCCTCCTAGCTCGGAAGTTCTCCCATGCTTACAAGAGGAGGAGGGACAGAAAGAGGGGATGACCCGTGATTTGCTTCGAGTGTGGTGGCCCCAACCACATTCGGGCAAACTGCCGCAAACTGGAGAAGGGCAAGGGCGACTACGGCGGTTCGGGCAAGAATGACTACACCGACAAGAACCGTAACAAGAAGACTCCAGCGCACCCTTAAGGCAAGAAGAAGTTCCGCGACTTCGGGAAGGCCAAGAAGCTCTTCCACCGCGTCCTCGCCGCGTTCGACGACCTCGACCTCAGTGAGGTGGAGGGATGGAGCGACGACGACGGGACGGCTGATCAAGATCCCAAGAGCAGCGATGACTTCTCCAGCATGTGCTTCATGGCCCTCGAGGGCGAACTGAGCGACAGCGAGCTGTACTCCGACTCGGACGAGGTATGCCCCACTTACGACCAGCTCAATCATGCTTTTCTTAAGCTAGGTGGTTTTCATACTAGAGCTAGGGCTAGGTGTACCAAATTAGAGAAGGAAGTAGATAGATTGTCACTAGAGATTATTGCTCTTACATCTGCTCCTGCTAGTGATGATTGTGATACATGCTCTGCTTTGTTGGGTGATTTAGAGAAATTAAGGACCTCGCATGATAGTTTGTCCTCTGAGCTTGATATGGTTAAGGTGGAGAACATTAGTCTTTTTGCTGAGCTTGAGATGAGTAGAGTAGCACCTATTTCATCTACTACTGTTGGGACTATTGCATGCACCTCATGTGAGGATAAGGACAATGCGTTTAAAGGTCTTTATACCATGCTGTTAGATCTACCCGAGTCTTGTGAAAATTGCAATAATTTGAAGATGAACCTAAAACGGGCAGATCATAAGATATCTGAGTTGTATTCTTGGTTGCTTGAGCTAGTTGCTTCATGTTCAAACTGTCCTAAATTAACTACTGAACTTGAATCTGTTTCCAAGCAGTTTCAAGAAATGATTGATCACAATAAGAAACTGGCTAATTATGCTTCTAAGGACCCTGTTAGCTCACCATGCAAAAATTGTGAAAAACTAAAAACTGACTTGATTGCATTGCATGAGAAATGTGTGAAGCTAACTAAGGACTTACTAGAGAAGCAACCATCAGATTGTAATGTGATTGCTGAGAAGGGGAAGGAGCCCAAGGGTAAGGTAGAGACGCCTAGCGACGTGAGCCAACCTACTAGTAGTAGGACTGTCCCATTGGAGTCGGCTGTGCGTGCACAAGCCATTCTTTCCTCTACTGTTGGTTCTTCTTCTGCTCCCTTACCCTCTGCTGTTCCCTCTTCTCCCTGCTCTTCTTGCACCTCTCTCTTTCGGGAGTGTCAGTACCTTATGAACACTCTCGAGAGGTTTGTAGGAGGCAAGAAGAAGCTCAATCTTATTCTAGACCAATCTAAGATCTGCAGATTTAATCAGGGTCTAGGATATGATTATTATGAGGACATGAGGAAGCATCCACCTGCCGTGCTCAGACCCAGAGCACCAGGTGTGATCGAGACTGAGCCCAGGTCTGATGAGGTCAAATTCAAATTAGCGGGTTTTATCCAAGGGATCTCTGACAGCAATGTGATTCCACCTGCTGCTTCGGCTTCTCAGAAGCCGAAGCCCTCTCGTGCTACTTCCACCTCTCAGAAGGTGAAGTACCACTGCACCTTCTGTCAGAAGGATGGACACACAGCCGATCGATGCTTCAGGCGCGCCAGGATTGCGCGTAGAGACCGTGCCGAGGCACTTAGGCGTATTCAGGGTCAGCCCAGACCCTGAGTGCACCTAAGGCCAGCACAAGATCTAGGACTGTTTTTCTTGATGGGTTTGGGCAGCATCGAGGACTTGATTTTTCTGAGTCTTCTGGTTTTCGTCCTCGTGCTGCTCCTGGTCATGACTTCCGCCGTTCTGAGGGTAGATCTCGTTTCCCCCATCGAGATGGCTACCCGCGGCGCGTTCAGCATGTTGCCAGTGCTCCGACTTGCTTGCGTGTAGCAGTCGGACCTAGCAACAGCTTCAGGTCTACACGTAGATCTTCTGGGTTCTTGAGTGACAGAGAGCGTAGGGTAGATAGAGGTCAGTCATGCTTGACTACTTCATCTGCTCGACGTGTTGTTCAGTATTGGGTGCCAAAATCACTTTTGATTTACCCCAGTACTGAGACTTTACTCTCTGTTTGACTCAGGCTCGCCGGGCTGGGAAGGGAGAGGTTTGGCTTGTAGACTCCGGGTGTTCACGACAGATGATCGGAGACTCCCGTTGGTTCTCTTCCCTAGCTCGTGCTCCAGGTGATGAGACGATCACCTTCGGAGATGGTTCATCTGGGCGCGTCATCGCCAAAGGTACAGTGCGCGTTAATGATTCGTTTCTTTTGAGAGATGTTGCCTTGGTTAGTAAGCTACGTTATAATTTGCTTTCGGTCTCTCAGCTTACCGATGGCGGTTATGAGGTGAGCTTCAAGAAAAATGCTTGCAAAATTCTTGATTCTTCGGGTAGTCTAGTTTGCGGGATTTCACGTTATGGGAGGATCTTTCGTGCTGATTTTTCTGAGTCTTCTGGTGATCCTCTCCGGTGTTTGGTTGCTTCGGAGTCCCGCGATCTGACTTTCTGGCATAGGAGACTTGGTCATATCGGATTTGACCATTTGACCCGAGTTAGCGGCCACGATCTCATTCGTGGTCTGCCGAAACTCAAGATGGTCAAAGATCTTGTTTGCGCTCCATGCCGGCACGGCAAGATGGTCGCTGCTTCTCACCCTCCGGTCACAGTTACTATGATCGATGCACCAGGACAGCTGCTCCATATGGACACTTTTGGACCAGCTCGAGTGCAGTCAGCAGGAGGGAAGTGGTATGTTCTTGTCGTGGTCGATGACTATTCGAGGTTTTCTTGGGTGTTTTTCTTAGCCTCGAAGGATGAGACGTGTACCCATTTCCAAGGTCTTTTCAGTAGGCTTTCTGTTGAGCTCCTGGGTGCCTTACGAGCGATCCGCAGTTACAATGGCACGGAGTTCAAGAATTTCTACTTTGAGAGGTTTTGTGATGAGACGGGTGTAGAGCACCAGTTCTCTTCTCCGCACGTCCCACAACAGAATGACGTCATGGAGAGGAAGAACCGTACCTTGGTCGAGATGGCCAGGACGATCCTTGATGAGTACTCTACACCGAGGAAGTTTTGGGCTGAGGCTATAGCCACCGCTTGCCATGTTTCTAATCGAGTTTTTCTTCGGGCACACTTGCATCGCACTTCTTATGAACTGAGATATGGGCGAAAGCCCAGCGTCTCTCATTTTCGTGTGTTTGGTTGCAAGTGTTTCATTTTGAAGTCCGGGAACCTAGACAAGTTCGAGTCACACTCTTGTGATGATATCTTTCTAGGTTGCTCGACTTCTTCGCGGGCTTATAGGGTCTGGAACTGCGAGTCTAGTAAGTTAGTAGAGACCTGTGAGGTGACCTTCGATGAGGCCAGTCCGGGGACTAGGCCTGATATTTCAGGTTCTTTAGAGTAGTCTGAGTCCATCTTCGTGGATGATGAGGACGATGGAGATCAGGGTTGTCTACCTGATCCAGTCACTCATCCTCCACTCCCTGAGGTGCCTTCTTCCACCGCACCTCGGGGAGATCAGCCTATGCCTTCGGCTTCCTCAGGAGCTAGTGGCTCTGTTCCTACCTCGTCAGCTCACGAGGTAGAGGCCACTTCTTCATCTCATCCTGGTCCTCCTAGACACATTCAAAAAGATCATCCTTCCGAGCAGATTATAGGAGACCTTTTTGAGCGAGTCACTCGCTCGAGGTCTGGCATGTCACACTTCTGTCTCCATTCTGCCTTTGTGGCCACCTTTGAGCCCAAAGATGTCTCTCATGCCCTTTCAGACGAGTCTTGGGTCAATGCCATGCATGAGGAGCTAGAGAATTTTAAGAGAAACAAGGTCTGGTCGCTTATCGAACCCCCGCGAAGTCACAATGTCATTGAGACTAAGTGGGTGTTCAAGAACAAGCAGAGTGAGGATGGTGTGGTTATTCGAAACAAGGCTAGACTGGTAGCTCAGGGGTTTTCCCAGCTTGAGGGTCTAGATTTCGAGGAGACCTTTGCCCCTGTAGCTAGACTTGAGGCCATTAGAATCCTGCTTGCCTTTGCAGCTTCTAGGGGTTTCAAGCTTTACCAGATGGACGTTAAGAGTGCCTTCCTTAATGGTTTTATTGAGGAAGAAGTCTATGTGAGACAACCTCCGGGTTTCGAAAACCCCAAATACCCAAATCATGTCTTCAAGCTTTCCAAAGCGTTGTATGGACTTAAGCAGGCCCCTAGGGCTTGGTATGAGAGGCTTAAGTCCTATCTGTTGAGTCATGGTTTTGAGATGGGTAAAGTAGACAAGACCTTGTTCATCCGCCGGCATGGCACAGATCTTCTGCTCGTCCAGATTTATGTGGATGACATCATCTTTGGCGGCTCCTCTCATGCTCTCGTTTTCCAGTTTTCCGATGTCATGAGCTCGGAGTTTGAGATGAGCATGATGGGCGAGTTAAGCTTCTTCCTTGGCTTCCAAATCAAGCAGACTCGGGAGGGTACCTTCTTGCATCAGGGCAAGTACACTCGAGACCTCCTGAAGCGCTTCGATATGAGTGATGGTAAGCCGGTGTCCACTCCGATGGCTACCTCAGCTTCACTCGACCCAGATGAGGATGGCGAGCCAGTTGATCAGAAGGAGTATCGTAGTATGACCGGCTCCCTCTTATACCTCACTGCCTCGAGACCGGACATACACTTCGCTTGGTGTCTTTGTGCCCGGTTTCAGGCTTCTCCTCGCGTATCTCACCGTCAGGCGGTGAAATGCATTCTTCGGTACCTCCGAGCTACCATTGACTATGGTATCTGGTCCTCTTCGTCTTCTTGTCTTTCCTCGAGAGCCTATTCGGACGTAGACTTTGCTGGCTGTAGGATAGATAGGAAGAGCATCTCGGGCACCTGCCAGTTCATTGGCACTTCTCTCGTTTCCTGGTCTTCGAGGAAGCAGTCCGGTGTTGCACAGTCCACCGCAGAGGCCGAATACGTTGCTGCAGCCAGTTGCTGTAGCTAGGTGCTTTGGATGGCTTCGACCCTGCGGGACTTTGGGTTAGTTATCGACAGTGTTCCACTCTTTTGTGATAACACTTCTGCGATTAACATTGCTAAGAACCCAGTGCAGCACTCCCAGACCAAGCATATTGATATTCGCTATCACTTCCTTGGAGACCATGTAGAGAAGGGTGACATATCAATGTGCTTGGTCCGGGAGTGCTGCACTGGGTTCTTCACAATGTTAATCGCAGAAGTGTTATTATAAAAGAGTGGAACACTATCGATGACCAACCCAAAGTCCCGCAGGGTCGAGACCATCCAAAGCACCTGGCTACAGCAACTAGCTGCAGCAACGTACTCGGCCTCTGCAGTGGACTGTGCAACTCCAGACTGCTTCCTCGAAGACCAGGAAACAAGAGAAGTGCCAATAAATTGACAGGTGCCAGAAGTGCTCTTCCTATCTATCCTACAGCCGGCAAAGTCTGCATCCGAGAAGGCTCTCAAGGAAAGACAGGAACAGGAAGAGTACCAGATACCATAGTCAATGGTAGCTCGAAGGTACCGAAGAATGCGCTTCACCGCCTAGCGGTGAGAAACGCGAGGAGAAGTTTGAAACCGAGCACAAAGACACACAACAAAGTGTATGTCTGGTCTCGAGGCAGTGAGGTATAAGAGGGAATCGATCATACTCCGATACTCCTTCTGATCAACTGGCTCGCCATCCTCGTCTGGGTCAAGAGTGGCAGAAGATGCCATGGGAGTCAACACTGGCTTACCATCAGTCATGTCGAAGCGTCTCAGGAGATCACGAGTGTACTTGCCCTGATGCAAGAAGGTACCCTCCCGAGTCTGCTTGATCTGGAAGCCAAGGAAGAATGTCAACTCACCCATCATGCTCATCTCAAACGCGGTGCTCATGACATCCGAGAACTGTGAAACGAGAGCATGGGAAGAGCCGCCAAAGATGATGTCGTCCACATAGATCTGGACAAGCAGGATGTCGGTGCCATGCTGGCGAATGAACAAGGTCTTTGTAGGATCAAGAATACCGACTAGAGGGGGGTGAATAGGAGGTTTTTAAACTTTTCTTGTTCACTTGATTAATTCTTCACAATTTAAATGATGATGATGTAAAGCAATTAATCCTATGCAATTCTAGTTAACAATTTAGCCAACTTAGCTCTAAACAATCAAATGATCACAATGAAGCAAATAAACAAGAGCTAAAGAGACAAGAGACACAACCGATATTTTTACCGTGGTGATCGGAAACTTGCCGGTTTCCCCTAGTCCACGTTGAGGCAAGCCCGGATGAATCGGACCGGCTCCACGAATTGAGCCAAACACCTCGATCACTAATGTAGCTCTTCCCCGCTCCGGGTAGGTGAGCTCCAACCTTCACAATTTGCCAAGTCTTCTCACAATCTTCTTGAGAAGATCACCGAACCAACCTTCACCGGATCGTCCAAGTGCCGGCAAGCACTAAGAGTAAAAGATCCCGATGTTCGCTTGAATGCAACTCTAGTGCCAAATGGATTTGCAATTGAAATCTAGCACTAAATGCTCAACCACCTCACTTTGATGTGCAAATAGAGAATTGAGGTGAAATGATTGCACTAGGGCTTAAGAAATGTGCAATGAGTCTCTAAAGAATGCCCTGGTGCAGTGGTGGGGGTGTTTATAGCCTCCACCAACCAAAACTAGCCGTTTGGCACAATTTCCCGCAAAAATCAGGACGATCGGTACTACCGCCCTTCTTGGGGCCGGTACTACCGCTCCCAAATCTTGCGTCAGAACGGCTCTGTCAGACATGAGCAGTGACCGTTGGATTTGGCGGCGCGGTACTACCGCCGTTGAAATTTGCAGTACTACCGCTCTTCGGTAGTTCCGCAAAGTCGGCGCGGTACTACCGTTCTGGCCAAAATCCGAAGGGTCCTCAAAATGCCGCTATCTGGAAATTACATACCGCTTGAGCTCCGGATCAACCGGACTCCGGAAGTACCGCTCTGGGTGCGGTACTACCGCTTCCTGCGGTAGTACCGACGTTGAAAATCCCGATACTTCCGGTCTGGTTAAAATCCGAAGTCAATCGGAGATGCTTTCTGGAAAAAACGTACCGCTCAAACTTTCGGTTCTTCCGGGATCCGGAAGTACCGCTTGAGGATGCGGTACTACCGCTCGCAGCGGTAGTACCGACGTTGAAACGACCGGTACTTCCGTTCCGCAGAGATTCAACCGAGTTCGAGGGGTGCTCTCTGGAAAAAGCGTTCCGCTCCAAAAAAACGGAGCTACCGCTCTGCGGTACTACCGCATTTGGGTACGGTACTACCGCTCGCCAGTAGTACCGACGTTGAAAAGTGCGGTACTACCGCTCTTCCAGACAGAGCACAACCTTAATTTAAATTGAATTTTCATGAATGCAAGATTCAAAGGATAATCCAGATGGCACTAGACATATGTTTTCAAGTTACTAACCAAGCTCCCTCTTGATGGTACGATCATCTAACCTATAATCCGGTCTTCCACCATTCACCTAAGACCGGTAAAATTCAAAAGGGGTCCTACTCTAAGTATACCTTTGTCTTGAGCCAATTTGATTTTCACGCGTGTCCTTTGGCTTTGCATCTTGTCGCTCAAGTGTGGACTAACCCTTCACATGCTCATAAAACACGTTAGTCCCATACTCACATAATTTCATTAATTACCAAAATCATTTTTAGGGGCCTAGATGCTTTCAGTCTTATCCACCTTACCCATCTCAAAACCATGACTCAACAAGTAGCACTTAAGCCTCTCATACCAAGCTCTAGGGGCCTGCTTAAGTCCATACAATGCTTTGGAAAGCTTGAAGACATGGTTAGAGTATTTGGGATTTTTGAAACCAGGAGGCTGTCTCACATAGACTTCTTCCTCAATGAACCCATTAAGGAAGGCACTCTTGACGTACGTCCATCTGGTAAAGCTTGAAACTCTTAGAAGCTGCAAAGGTAAGCAGGATTCTAATGGCCTCAAGTCGAGCTACAGGGGCAAAGGTCTCTTCGAAGTCTAGACCCTCAACCTGAGAAAAGCCCTGAGCTACCAGTCTAGCCTTGTTTCGAACAACCACCCCATCCTCACTCTACTTGTTCTTGAACACCCACTTAGTCCCAATGACATTGTGACCTCGCGGGGGCTCGACAAGCGACCAGACCTTGTTTCTCTCGAAGTTTTCAAGCTCCTCATGCATGGCATTGACCCAAGACTCATCTGAAAGAGCATGAGAGACATCCTTGGGCTCAAAGGAGGCAACGAAAGCAGAATGGAGACAGAACTGAGACATGCCGGACTTCGAGCTGGTGACTCGCTCAAAGAGGTCTCCAATAATCTGCTCAGAAGGATGGTCTTTTTGGATATGTCTGGGAGGTCCAGGATGAGATGAAGAAGTAGCCTCTACCTCGTGAGCTGACGAGATAGGAACAGAGCCACTAGCTCCAGAAGAAGCCGAAGGCATGGGCTGATCACCTCGAGGTGCGGTGGAGGAAGGCACCTCGAGGGGTGGATGAGGGACTGGATCAGGTAGACAACCCTCATCTCCATCGTCCTCATCATCCACAAAGATGGGCTCGGACTACTCTAAAGAACCTGAGATATCGGGCCTAGTCCCCGGACTGGCCTCGTCGAAGGTCACCTCACAGGTTTCTACCAATTTACTAGACTCGCAGTTCCAAACCCGATAAGCCTGCGAAGAAGCCGAGTAGCCTAAAAAGATCCCATCACAAGAGCGTGACTCGAACTTGTTTAGGTTCCCGGACTTCAAAATAAAGCACTTGCAACCAAACACACGAAAATGAGATACACTGGGCTTTCGCCCATATCTCAACTCGTAAGAAGTGCGGTGCAAGTGTGCCCGAAGAAAAAGTCGATTAGAAACATGGCAAGTGGTGGATATAGCCTCAGCCCAAAACTTCCTCGATGTAGAATACTCATCGAGCATCGTCCTAGCCATCTCGACCAAGGTACGGTTCTTCCTCTCCACGACGCCATTCTGCTGTGGGACGTGCGGAGAAGAGAACTGGTGCTCTACACCCGTCTCATCACAAAACCTCTCAAAGTAGGAATTCTTGAACTCCGTGCCATTGTTACTGCGGATCGCTCGTAAGGCACCTGGGAGCTCGATAGAAAGCCTACTAAAAAGACCTCAGAAATGGGTGAATGTCTCATCCTTCGAGGCTAAGAAAAACACCCAAGAAAACCTCGAATAGTCATCGACCACAACAAGTACGTACCACTTCCCTCCTGCTGACTGCACTCGAGCTGGTCCAACTTTGTCCATGTGGAGCAGCTGTCCTGATGCATCGGTCATGGTAACTATGATTGGAGGGTGAGAAGCGGCAACCATCTTGCCGTGCCGGCATGGAGCGCAAACAAGATCTTTGACCATCTTGAGTTTCGGCAGACCACGAATAAGATCGTGGCCGCTAACTCGAGTCAAATGGTCAAATCCAATATGACCAAGTCTCCTATGCCAGAAAGACAAGTCGCGGGACTCCGAAGCAACCAAACACCGGAGAGGATCACCAGAAGACTCAGAAAAATCAGCACGAAAGATCATCCCATAACGTGAAATCCCGCAAACTAGACTACCCGAAGAATCAAGAATTTTGCAAGCATTTTTCTTAAAGCTCACTTCATAACCGTCATCGGTAAGCTAAGAAACTGAAAGCAAATTATATCGCAGCTTACTAACCAAGCCAACATCTCTCAACAGAAAAGAGTCATTAACGCGCACTGTACCTTTGGCGATGACGCGTCCAGACGAAGCGTCTCCGAAGGTGATCGTCTCATCACCTGGAGCGCGGGCTAGGGAAGTGAACCAACGTGAGTCTCCGGTCATATGACGAGAACAACCGGAGTCTACGATCCAAACCTCTCCCTTCCCAGCCCGGCGAACCTCGTCCGAGTCGGAGTACAGCTCGCTGTCGCTCAGTTCGCCCTCGAGGGCCATGAAGCACATGCCGGAGAAGTCGTCGCCGCTCTTGGGATCTTGATCACCCGTCCCGTCGTCGTCGCTCCATCCCTCCACCTCGCTGAGGTCGAGGTCATCGAACGCGGTGAGGACGCGGTGAAACAGCTTCTTGGCATTCCCGAAGTTGCGGAACTTCTTTCCTTGGGCATTGACTGGAGGCTTCTTGTTGCGGTTCTTGTCGGTGTAGTCGTTCTTGCCCGAACCACCGTAGTCAGCTTTGCCCTTCTCCAGTTTGGGGCAGTTAGCCCGAATGTGGTTGGGCCACCACACTCGAAGCAAATCACGGGTCCTCCCCTCTTTCTGTCCCTCCTCCTCTTGTAAGCATGGGAAAACTTCCGAGCTAGGAGGGCCAGTTGGTCATCCTCGAGCTGCTCTAACTGATCATCAGTTACGTCACATAGAGCAGCAAGGGAGAAACCGCAAAGCGAATCAGAAGAGTGACCAGAAGCCAAGGTGGGATCGGTGACTAAAGCCATCGACTGAGACTTCGACTTACGAGAGACAATGTCAATCTCGTGCGTCTTGAGGCGCGAGTACAGTGCGTCAAGCGTCAAAGTCGAGAGGTCCATGGTGTCCTTGATGGTAGTCACCTTCATCTCCCAAACACGAAGGTCGAGTGCACCGAGCATCTGATGAGCGTTGTCCGAGTCGGGGTATGTGAGACCGACCGCTCGGAGATTGCTCAAGATATTGTGAAAACGCACAAAACACTCATCCAAAGACTCACCAGCAAGCATCTCGAACTTGTTGTAGTCCCGCTTGAACTGGTCCTGTCGCACCGTCTTAATCTGGGTGGTGCCCTCATGGTATGCATCGAGGGTATCCCAGATATTGAAGGCGGACGAAAGATGAGAGATGCGGTCAAACTCGCTACGACTCAGGCCCTGGATAATGATGTTCCTTGCCTTAGCATTTGCCTCAACATCACGCATATTCCCAGCATTAATGTTCTCATCGGCAGGAACAACAAATCGGACCTTGACCTTGCGCCAAATGCCATCGAAAACGGGCGGCTTGGTCGAGTACTTGTCTGTCGCCATGGCTCTTGAGACTGGTTAAGATCTATGAATTAGAGCTAACCGGCACTGATACCAATTGTTGGACCAAAATGGCGACAGAGGGGGGGTGAATGTCGTTCTCTTTAAAATTTCCCCCGAGTAATCGCAAACAGATTTTTCCAAAAGATATAGAATAAAGCAACTATCAGAAAATTAATTTTGCGGAAATCCGGAACGCATGCGACACTGAAAAATCCAGCATAAATCAGAGATTGACCAGTAAAAATTTCAGCTGAAAATAACGCAGTTTGGACTGCATGCAATAAGACAGAAAAACAGCACAAAAAGAAAAAAGAAAGAGGCACTAAAACTGCATGTTCCAAGCTGCTGTTCGGATTGCACTTTGAAAGCAAATGCTGAAATGTTGTGCTTGCCGATAGCAGGGAAGAAGTGCAGATTCGGCCGAAATGCTTTCAGGAAGAATTTCTTCTACTGCTGCCGTGGAGAGCAATGGACTGCAGGGCTTACTGCTTGCCGAGAGATGAGCTTATGGCCACAAAAGATAGCAGCAAGTTCAGATACAAGTCCAAACCGAAAACAGCAAGAGGAACCAACTGCATACAGAAATTTCAGAAGGAAACACTAAAATTCGGTTTTGGCTTGATTAGAAAAATCTGAGAGAAAGAGATGTTCCCCTCAGACCACAAGCATTAGACCATAAACCAAATAGCCTAAAGACCTCAATCGACAAGGAAAAAGAACACCAACACAAGAAATTCAGAATTTGGACAGATACCTGAAAAGATCAGTGAGCAGCACTAAAACTCAAACTCCCATTGAATCCATGATCCATTGGCTATGAAATTTTGCAAGTATGTTAGCAATAGCCAAGGGATAATCCAGATCAAATTTCAGCTCAAGCCAAGAAGGGAATCAAGATTTAACTCAAAACCCTAGAAAACTTGAAAAACTTCAGAGATGGCTCACAAAATCCAAATTACTCCTTACTCAGTGATCTTTTGCACATGAGATTTTAGGGATATATTAGCAATATCTATAGGATCCCTCAGACCAAATCTCATGCCAATTTGAGGAGTAAAATAAGATTTGCCCTAAAACCCTAGAATGCAAAGACAAGAACAGAGGAGGGCACGAAAGAAAATCAGAGGTTAAAATGGAGTTGGCTCTTGGGAAAATCGATCAAATGACCTTGAGACACTATCCCATCATGGAGCAACCCATTTTACCACTCACCAGCAAGAGATAAGCCAAAACTCAAAATCTCAAAATCAAGCCAAAAGGATGAACGAAGAACAGAGAACGCAGACAAACACAAACTTTAGATTTTCATTCATTGAATCAACAGGAATACAGAGGAGTCCCGATACCACTGGACATTAGGACAAGAAGGATGATTACATGGTGGCTCAACTCACCCACTCCCTCTCCAACTCAAGAACACAAGCTCAAGAACACACAGGGAGAGGACTCACTCAGGAACACATCCAAGGGGACATGCAGGGAGCACAACACTGCCTCCTCCAACCACTCTCAACAACTAAAGCCTAAAGCCAAAGCAAACCCTAAAGCTCATTTTGACTAAAGGAAACCCTAATAACCCTTGAAGTGCTCAAGTGGGCATGCAGCCACCACCTCATATATATAGCCCTTGGCTAACGGGTCTCCGCCCCGTTACGCCCGCTAAGTCCAACGGAGCCCGCTCCCGCCTATGCAGCCTTGCCAAATTCCCGATTCGCCCCTCCTGCACTTCCGGGAAGCTTCCGCGCTCCTTGTCGTCCACGACTCGCAACCATGTCGAATCTCCGCCGTCTTCGACACATCCAACCGTTCTGACCTCGACACCTCCCTGTGTCTAGTCCGGCCACCTCGTGTCTCACCACAGCTCCACTTCGACATCCTGTAGTCACACAGACAAGAAACACATCAAATAGCACCGCTCGATACATGAAAGCGTAAATACCATCATACTTACCACAGATGAAGTCCAAACCTGTCGAATTAAAGAATCAGCGTCCTAATCCTATACGACCAAGTTTGGTCAAGTCCGACCGAGCCCGAACGCACCACGCAACGACTCAACTCCGAACCACTCAAACCAAACTCGACTTACTTAAAGCAATGTCAATTACTCATCATACTCATGTGGTCACCTCCACATGGTTCATCAATGTATTAGTTTTTTTTGGATATGTGAGGTCATTTTGGTGGTTCTCTTCAAAGGAGTTTTTTAGGTGGTGGGCTCGTTGAGCTGATATATATATATATATATATATATATATATATATATATATATATATATATATATATATATATATATATATATATATATATATATATATATATATATATAGTTTCGGCTCGTTGGCTTTGTACTTCTAAATATGTGAATTTATTTTGATATAGTTCAATTTACAAAATAAATTTATGGGTATAATGGAAAGTGTCGGGTAGATGAAGCCCTGATTTGTGTTGCCCTGGGCAATCAATCCCAGTGATATTATTGACCAGTTGTAACACTGAAAAATAGCATATGGTAATATTATTGAAATCATTCACACATTTAGAAAACATATTATTAGTTAAAATTGCTAAGTCTCAGGATTCCTAATTATTGTAATTCTTAACTTGAGTATTTGACAAATAAAATAACCCGGGCCATCTTTTGATAAGCCATGCATCTATAAAAATTACATTATGTGTATTGGCTCACGGAGTCTGTTGGTTTGTGCTCACACTCGTTCAATAAAATCAGAAGCAGGTAAGCATAATCATTATGTCTACGACGATGCACCAAGTCCTGATGGAGGAGAAGACAAAGGGAATTAGGACAACCTTCTGTAGTCTTTTGTCCTAGTTAAGGTAGACTTTGATAGAGATTGTGTGCACATATATTATCTAGACTTAGATAATATCTGTCAGACCTAGAATTTACAATCCAGAGTCCTCTGTGATTAGCGCTCACAGATACATTGTTGAATCATTTCATACATCGCATGAACCATACCAGACATTAATATTACGTATCAGTGTTTAAAAATACCACATCGGGTGACTGTTTATATAAGGGCCGACCAGGCCAAATATTTACAATACAAATGCAGAAGCAGAAGTAGTAAACAAAAGGTAGGACCATATATGTATGTATGTATGTATGTATGTATGTATGTATGTATGTATGTATGTATGTATGTATGTATGTATGTATCCACAAGCAAGTGACTAGGGGTAAAATGTGAATGACATATCGGACTCTAATTTGGTATTTTATGTTTTTCATTTTGGCACATTCTCCAATGATTCTTTTTAGCCAAATTCGATATGTTTATATCCGATTTATTTGCAATATATCTAGAATTAGTTAGAATTAGTGGCAAAATAGCACCCATGATCAATGTTTATGTGATAAACTAGAGAAAAAGGGGCATAAATATTACTATGAAACTGGCGTCAATTTGCTAAACTTCATTATACTATAGAATATTCGCATTCGACCAAATTGAGTAGGTAATCGATCCGTATTCATATTTGTTATAATATTCTATTCATATTCGTACTTGAGCATATTCAGACTCATATTCATATTTGTCTAAAAAATACGAATAGAATAAGAGATGACCACTATTCGATCCGTTGACAATCCTAGGACTAGATCATATGCAACAATACAACATCACAAGACAACCTAGTGCTGATGCTACAGTGTATTTTGCTATAGGTGTGTATACAGTGGGAGTGCTATAGTAATTAGCAGAAAATCGCTATAGTGTTTGCAGCCCATCCTTGCTGTACGTTACTATTGCCCTCTTACTGTGCATCACTGTTGCCCTCTGACTTTGCTCTTTAATGTTAAAGGATCTAGATTAGTACCCGTAGGAGCGGAGATTGCTCCTATTGAGGGTAGTGGAAGCAGAAATGATTTTGGAGCTAGGTTTTTCAAACCTGCTTTCAAATCATGTTTGAGGAACAGATGAATTAGTGTCTAATTGTATCGAGCAATCGAAAGAGCAAATATATATACAAGGACTCAAAGACAAGCGAACACTGGACTACAAGCACAGTACCAGAAATGTGGAAAAACCCTTCGCTTTCTCCAGAAATACGTATGGGTCCTTGATTTTTCAGAGAAGTCTCTCTTACGAATTGTCGGCTCTTTTACTTTGGTTCACGTGGTAGCTAGCACAGCGTGGCGGCGTGCTTCCGCTGCTAGTTGTTGGGAAATAGGGCAGGTAACGAGCCTGGCTGTCGAGACCCTAATCTGTAAATCCGAACTCTCTTATGTATTCCGCACTAGTCTAAAATCACGCTAGTGTATATAGTGTAAATATATGTGAAGTATCAATCACATCACAAGTTACTAAGAAAAGACTCAAATATTATTAATTATCAAAGTTGTGACCTTATGGCCAAGCTTACAGATAATAGCTTGAAGGGCTTAAGAAATTAGCAGCGGAAAAACAGAAATAAGCGTAGTAACCATTCAATATGCCCACAGGCAATCAACTAGGGAGCGAAGTCCCAATCTGTGAAATCGTCGATGAAACCTCCTTCAAATTCCTATGTCTGATCTGGCTCTTCTTCAACAACTAAGCAAATATAGATATAGCTGTGAGCACATAGAGTACTCAGCAAGTCATTTATAACAAAGATGCAATACAGTATGCAAGGCTTATCAAAGGATGACTGAGTGGTTATTTTGTAGAAAGCAGTAATTTAAAGTAAATACAATAAATAGATTGACAATGTATCTTTGGAAAGGACATAAATAAATAATTAATGAATCAAATGATTAAATAAACAACAAGTGAGCTAACCATTCACTTCCCCGCCAAACTTTCTTCTCAACTAACCAAGATTTTATGAAAACCTAACCCTCATGTGAAATCATCGAGAATTGTCTATAACCGGGGATACGGCTATTTGAATAGTGTTACACTCTAAAGAGGTTGCACAACTGTACGAACACAATGTGACCATCCCCACGTTAGATATAATCACAACAAGGACTTTACAATGCTCAATTGCAACTTGATTTCACCACCTAGGGTTTCACCTCACACCCCCGCTTGCGCCTCATTCAAATATGTTATCTAATGGGAGAGAAAGCGAATGAAACACAAATAAAATCTAAATAAACTCTAAAAACTTTAAAACTAGAATCAAAAGATAGAGCTCAATTTTATATGAATTTAGGAAAAAGAATTGGGTCAATCGGAGCTAGGACGAAGGAGAATAGGCTGTTGAAAAATTTAATCTAAATAAAAAGGAAAATAGGATTTATTGGAATTATTTTTTGAAGGAAATCCTAATTATGACATCATCACTGACATGGCTGGGTGACGTGGCACTAGCGGCTCAATTGGTTGACGTGGCATCCATGTGTACTGACATGTGGCTACCACATAGGAATAGGGTGTAACATCCCGAAAATTTGAATTTGGAAATGTGTAGCCCTTAAATTATTTTGAAATATATTTTCTCAATTTTGGATTTTAATGGTGTTCCTTTGAATTTTTGGTTGAGGTTCCAACAAATGAAGAAAATCATGAAAAATGCAACAAATGGATAAGCATACAGATGTGGATATATATATATAAACAAATAAATAAGTAAATAAAAATGAATCGACCTGGCCGAGATGGTTCAGGCCGGCCCAACCTTTCTTCTTCCCCCCTCCCCACCCCAGCCCCCCTGGCAGTTCGCTTCAGCAAGGCCAAAGCTTCACCTCACCTCGCCCGCTCCGTTGTTGTCTCATCGCTGTGCCTCACGAGCTCCGCCAGTCGTCGCCTAACACCACGCCATCCTGCTGAGGGCTGCCACAGTACTGTTGTTGTGTCGCACATAGTGTCGCCGTTGCGTCGCCCCGATCGCCGTGCCGGTCACACCGCCCCCATCACCCACAGTATTTCTGCCCTGTCGTATCCACCTCGACTAGAGCGTCACCAACTGCACTGTCACGGCCACTGTGCAGTCATGCCCATACCGGCTGCAGTCACGCCGCCAACACTGTAACCGCACCACCGCCATGCTGTGGACCCGACCGGCCAACTGCCCCTCTGCCGCTGCTGCCTTTTCCGCAGCTATAAAGCACAGCCCACACTCTCGTTCGCTTCGCCGCACTTCACTTCGTCTCCCACCCGAAGCAATTAGCCTCCCATGCCCCACAGTTCACCGGTAGCCCCTTCTTCCCTAACCGCGGCCGGCGATTAATCCGCCGCTCGGAACTACGCCAAGTCGATTCAACCGAGCCAGAGCCTCCTTGGACCGACACAAAGCCATCCCCATCCTTGGCCGGACCTCTCATCACCTCTACTTTGCCCTCACCGTGCGCCACCTCCGCTGCTCGCCGTCGCACCCCGCCAGCTCGCCACTGCCATTCTTGAGCCGCGCCGACCCTAGAGGTAGACTCCTGAGCCCGCCTAGATGATCCCCTCCTGCTTAATTGAGCTCTAGTGCCATGAGCTGCCGTAGCCACCCCTCCCCTGTTCCGTCGCCGCCTATGGTCAGCGCCGGCCAATGCCTCGGCCAAATTGGCCAGTGAGGCTTTTCCTACGGGTAGGCGCGAGCGTGAGCAACCCATTTTGGGGATGGTCAGCTCTGACCACCATCTACTCTGCCGGCAGCGAGCTCACTGAGCATCGCCCAGAGGAAGATGATTCAACTTGTTGAAGCCCAGTCCTATGACTACAAGTACCTGGTTCTCATTACGACCACACAGTCGGGCTTACGACTATGAAGTCGTTTATGACCACTCAGAGCTATGACCACATTGTCGTCAGTAGCTGCATGATTAAAACCGGTTAAGACAGTTAGATTATGATTAATGATGAGTAATTAATGCTAATGCTGGTTGGTTAGTCCAAATCACTCACTGACATGTGGGCCATGCCCCTTTATTTAAAACAATAACCGGACCCACCTGTCATAAGTACAGAGAAGAAAAATTAAAATTCTGCTGTGGGCCCCACCTGTCAGATTTTAATTATTTTCGGATTTATTTAAATTGAGAACTTCAAAAGGGCATAACTTATTCATTTTAACTCCAAATTGAGTGAAACAAAATTTTAAATTCAGGTAAATTCAATATCTATCCAATGGGACCAAAACCATAATTTTTGAAGCTCATTTGAATTTTTGTGATAATTTGTTTGGTTCACTAATTTTTATCTAAATTTTCGCGCAACGTAAAAATATCGTACGAGGCCTAGGAGGAAGAAGCTGAAGCGGCAGCAACTCTTGACGATCAAGACCGAGCCAACTGTGACCAAGGCGAGTCAATATTTTGATCATGTTGAACCTACATTTTTTGCAAATTAATTTCATTTTAAATTATCAAATTGCATGTTTTTGTTTTATGTGCAAATTTATGTTGATTTCTAGCTTCTAGTTATATACCCATTACTGAACTTATTAGTATTACTTTCATTTGGAACACCTGAATATCTAAGCCTTGTCACCTTAGTAAAAATTATAATGGTACAACTTTTGAAAATAAGTCCGTAACTATATGCCATTGCTTAGTGCTGCTTAGGTAATTGGGGCACGAAAATGCCCTAGGCATCACTTTTAAATCATGAGAAACTAGTTTGGGAAGTCATGGTGGAAATGACTGGTGTATTTTGACATGATTATTTTATGCTCCTAAAACCCTAACTTGCTTAAATATCTAGGTGGATGGTACGGGGGGCTGGTATGTGGTGCAGTGGAAGCACGGTGTGAGGATTGTGGTAGAACCGTCCAGATAACCCTAAGAACCAAATCTTGTGATAATCTCCCAGTGTACAACAGTACAACCACAAGCTAGCGAATTGTAGGCAGGGCTAACTAATTTGCATCGACTCAGTATGGGTTGCGTCGGTGTGACCACGGGTGGGCAGAGAATGGCCACATCCTCTGACGTGATGGCATAAGAGGGGACTCTTGGAAGGGTGGTCGTACCCCAAAGGGGGTGAAACCTTAGCAGACGTAACTCTGCTGGGAAAAATGCATTGTAATAGCCTTGTGATGATCTACTCAACCACATGACTAAGGAATTTTGTGGAGCAATGAGCATATTGTCTCTTGTGGGTAAAGTGCACAAACTTTGTAGAGTGAAAACTATTCGAATAGCCATGCCTACGGTCAAGGGCAGGCATGGGAACTAACTAGATATAGTTTTATTTTAAAAACTTTGTGGGTGGTACTGAAAAGTGGTGGGCAGTGGAAAGCCCTGATTTGTGTTACCCTGGGTGTCGCCCTAGTGATAATGTAAGCGGTTATAACGCTGAAAGGTTAGCATGTGGTATAGAAGCCATGTAAAGGTGGATGGTATCTGGATCGCTATTATGAATACATTCTTTTACACATTATGTTTTAAGTCTAAAATGCTAGGTCATAGGAAATTTCTAAGTAGCCTATTCTAAAAAGCAATTAATGGCAAATAAAATAAACCCGGGCCTTTCCTTGATAAGCCATGCATATTACTTATTGCATTCAGTGTATTGGCTAGCGGAGCACGGTGGATTTGTGCTCACCCTCGCATTACTTAAATAAAAAACCAGGACCCAAGACCACTACGCATATGAAGACACCCCTGCCGCGGATGGAGGAAACAATGATGGAAACTAGGACGGCTACTTCGATTTCAGGTCCTAGACAAGTAGACTTAATGGAGATTGTGTGCACATATATTAGCTAAGTCTAGCTGATATATGTTGTACACATTTACCTCTCAGTCGCTTGCCTGTGGATTATGATCTTACTTCTGTTTTTACTACCACTGTTGTCTTTGTAATGTAGATATTTGGCCTGTTCGGCCCTTATGTAAACTGTCGTCCGAAGCGGTATATTTGAAACTTTGATCTATAATATTATGGTTTATTATGTTCATGCAATGTATGAGTTAATGCAACAATGTACCTGTGCGCACTATCTACTGATTCAGGGAATAGTGCAGTGCATCAAAGGGGTTTCTGGATTGGAAAAACTGGGTCCGACATAGGGCTTGCGTGGCTGCTGACTGTAACAGCCCAGCTGTTTATTTCAAATATTTGAGTGAGGGAAAAATTATTAAATTAAATTAATTTGGGTTAAAATAAAAACAGGTGTTTTGGTGCCTAAATTTTGCTGCTGAAAAGCAACACAGTGCGGAGGGGTAATGCATGCATTGCACTCCCCTAATGCGAGGTAACTGTAGTTTCATTATCATGATTATCAATAGGCCCAAAAGTCTTGTACTTTTATAGAATTGTAGTTTGCAATATGCACTTATTTAGTTACTTCTGATATGTAGGTTTGGGAGGTAACAGGAATAGGCATATATGGCGATTATTACTTGCTGATAAGGAGTTTGGCGTGTTGTTCTTCACTTCACATATATAGCCTATAAAATTCATGGTGGAGTTCCTCAATTTTGAATCTCGCAGCCTTGTAAGAAATGAGTTGTGCCAAGAGTAGCAGTTACCAACAAACAGACCCACACTAAATGATTTGACCTCCCAAACCCACACTAGACCAATAGTCGTTAGACAATAAGTTGTGAGATGTACATATATATTTGCTTGTAAAACAAAGTAAGTGTGGCATAGTACCATGTTGTAGTTTGGCTTCCTAATCCTCAATACGCCTCCAAATTTATCAACATGTTGTTCCAGCTTCAGTTATTTCACCACACGACTAGAATTTTTCAGGAACGTTCTTTTGGGCTATGGTTTCTGGCTTTTGATTGTTTGTGAGAGAGAGAGTACAGAGTAAGAGATATACGCATGCATTTTTGGCTGATTTAGATGAAGTTGCTACAGTGTCTACTACAATCAACCTACTAACCCATCTTAAAAAGACACTCCGTTTGAAAGGTAGTTACTATAGACAAAGTCACAAGCCACAAGCCCGAAAGAAAGGTCCCGCAACTAGCAGTGCTAGCTTCCACTCCATTCTCTTTCGTGAGAGGAACAGTTGGTATTAGAGCTTTGCTTCTTTAGGATTGGTATGACAAATCAGAGGAGGTGAATCACTTTAAAACTTTTTCACTAGGTATTAACAACTCTACGCACCGGAAACACAGGGACCGCTCCAAGTGGCTTCAGCTTCTGCCTTCTTAATTTAGGCTTTTTTTTTGGCTTTTTGGCTTTTTTTGGCTTTTCCTTTTTTCCCTTATTCCTTTATATTGTCCTTGGAGATATAACAGTGTTTTTCATTTTTTTCTCATTTTTCTTTATTTTCTAATTGAATGACTCAGGAAAAACTAATAGCCGCTACAATGCAATTTCAGTCAAAACTAACGGACGGAAGCCAGAAGTTCCTGCCACTTGGAGTAGGGCAACTCACAAGCTCACAAAAGCCAAAAGCCAAAGATCACAAAGATCGTCCGAGACGCTGTCTCAACCGGTTTGATCGTCAGCCAACAAGCAGTCTGACCACTGGCCGAACTGACTGCGCTGGCCTGACCACTCAGATCCTTGTAGTCTGACCGCTCGCCAAGAAATAGTATAAAAAACATTGCATACGATTGAAGAAAAGAGCTAACATATAAACCACTTATCCAAATATAGTGAACTTAACACAAACCCTCCCTATGATGTTAGGAACCTATCTAATTATAGATCATGACAATCAATATTAAAGTTCTGACCTTTATTCAAAACAAGGAGAGTTACACTAAAACCGGAAAGAAGAGCGAAATCTTGATCTACTCTGGCTTTGTGAGTCATAAATAATCTAGATGACCTTGAATGAGTTCTCACATATCATAGTAAACTATGTCATAGTATAAACTCAAGGCAAAACCCTCACAAGATCGAAGCCCCAAAATCACCTCTCTCTTGAGAAAAACTGGAAAAACTCAATAACTTCCTCTAGAAGATGCCTAGATAGATAGGATCTGATCTCCAAGAGATATCTTCACCTCTTACACGTCCTTAGTACCAGGAAAGATCAAGAAGAGAGAATACGAAACAAGAAAGCTAAGCAAATCAAAAGTACAAAGAATGATCCATGGCATAACTTGCATGAACAAACTTTAGATGTTCATTTCATGTGGAGGGAAATGTTTTACAACCGCTCTCTCAAAATGGTAGAGCTCTAACCTAGAGCACATACAAAAAGGCTGCAACACAAGGAAACCCTAATCTTATCTCTCAAGTGTTATCTCTCTCTTCACATACAAATGTTTATAGTGGAGTCTTTTAGTTCACACCAAACTCTTAGTGGATCATACCACTTACAAATGGGAAAACCTGGTAACCCACATATAATGGATTTTACATTTCACACACTTGCATATTTTTCAAAGTGTGACTTTCATATGGCTCCATAGGCATCATAAGACACTCCATCCTCAAAGACATAACCAAAACACTTAGGCCAATGTCGCTATTTTGTAAACCACTACTCCACTTGGTATTAGACAATTTCCTCATTGCCACCTACTGGCCTTCATCAAGCTGGTAAGACCACTAAGCACACTCTGGTCAGGCCGCCATGACAAGGCTGGTCAAACCGTTCCTTGTCGATCATACTGCAACTCCGATGTCGATACTACCGCACTAGGTCACAGCCCAAAACTTTCAAAATACCTTCTCTGAAAAATAGTTACCGTCAACTACGGGATGATACTACCGCACACCACAGCGGGTCTAATCGTCAGCCAGGCTGACGGTCGTCACTCTGATAGAAAATACCAGGTATTCAAAGCACAAAATCAAACTCAAATAATGACATCAAAGTATAAAAAAAATCAAATACTTATCACCAACATGAGGCTACCGTCTAATGGTCTTACAGCTTCTTTACCTTTTTTAAAGTGTTATAGAAAAAATTAGGGCACACCGATAGTCTGTTAACCTATCGCTGACTATCCATAGAAATCTTTGATTGAAGGTTGGTGAATCCTAAAAACCTAACTGGATAACTAATCACGAATATGGTGATGCAGCGAAGTTTAACTGATTTTTAAGTGAAACCAGCCAGCGCACGATTTGGAAAATCATCTGTGATTACAACAGTTGACACGAATGAAAATATAAAAGAAAAGGGGAAAAGAAAAAAAACATTTGTATTCCTCGTTCCTTGTTCCCGAGCCGACGGGCTCCCAGTGGCGACGGGAGGCGTCTTAGGCGGAGGTGTTTGGGGATCTCCTGGATCTCTTGGAGGCGGCATCGCATCTCCAGCTGGGACCTCGCCACCAACGCCGCGGCAGCATAGAGGTCTTCTTGTGCAGCGTCCTTGACAAGCGCCTGGAGTTGCTATCGAATTTTGGTTACTTATCCCCATCTCTTCTGTTTAGCATAGAGCTCTGGTTGTGTCCTTGACAAACGCCTGGGATGCATGATGATGATTTTGGCCTTAATTAGGGACGATTAGCTATTGGCGATGTACACTGGGAATTGAATAATATTTGTCTTATTATTGCCGTATAAGTATCCAAATCAGATGTGCTAACAATAGCGTACAAGCATGAAAAAACTTGAGAAGTTGTAATAGAAGATAAGATAAAAGAGATGTCGGATCATATATCTGTTAGAGTATATTGGCATATCTCTATATTTGATAGTTTAGTATTTGTAATCTCGTGATATCTGCCTTATCTCTAGGAGAGCCTTCTTACCCTCTGAGCCATGTACTCTATATAAATCGCCCTGAGACTCAATACAATCATCAATCCATCGCAATATATTCATCTTCCTACATGGTATCAGAGTGGTGCCGCTCCTAACCCCCACTTCCACAGCTTCCATTGTGCCACCCCTGAGAGATGATCTAGTCTCCATGATCTCTCCCGGGGGCTACGTAACCTGTAGTTTAAGTCGTGTCTTAGAGTTTTTCCTGGTCATCTTGAGATCGAGTTTTCTTTACTTTTTTCAATCATAGATTGGTTTGCGTCGCCCTGCTGCTCATCAACATTCCTCGGCTCCGGACTTCACCACCTTGGATTCGATCTCTCCGACGCCTTCTCCCCTCCTCTTCGGCTATTTCACCATGGCCGTTTAACCACAATGGCTCTGACCGGTTCCATTGGACGACCTCTCTCTGCTCCTTTCCCTCATCTTCTCGGTCGACCACGACTGGTCAACGTCGGTGACCTCTTAACTGACCTCGGTCACGACCTCCTCTGCAAAAACTTCACTACCCCGACTACAACGACGACCTCAACATGGCTCCCTCCTCCACGGCTATGACCATGGTCACCACGCACTCGGCTACCTCGGCAACAAAGGGCTATCATTAACTTGAGCAAACTTGTCGGTTCTCTCTACAGTCACCGCATCCGCAATGCCACAGCACTCCCTAACGCTCCCGCTGCGGTTGCGGGGGGATGTCAGTCTGACAGTTCTCCACCTTCAGCTTCCTCTACCTTCAGTTTCCTCTCCAATCTGACCATCCGTGACGCTCCTGCTGTCCGCGACGACTTCCTCTCCAGTCTGACCATCCGCTCCTGCTCCTGCTATCCGCGAAGCTACCGCTACGACTGCGGGAGATATTAGAGTATATTGGCATATCTCTATATTTGGTAGTTTAGGATTTGTAATCTCGTAATACCTGCCTTACCCCTAGGAGAGATTTCTTTCCCTCTAAGTCTTGTACGTTATATGAACCGTTCTCGAGGCTCAATACAGTAATCAATCCATCACAGTACATTCATCTTCTTACAATATCTCAACCCATAGCTCCCTTGCAGGAACACATACTTTGGCTTACAGACAATCTACATACTTTCGCTTACAGAGAATCTAGTGCCTTCGTATCACCATCGTGAAATGCTTACAATTTGAGGCCACTTGCCAATGCGACCCCATTTAATCAGAATCACTGCTGCAAATCCGACGCCAAAGCCCAAACCAACAAAGAGAAACAGTACAACATCGATAAGATCTATGGAAATGTTTGCTTCTGCCTTATTTGGCTCACTCGAATTTCCACATTGTTTGGACAAGGGTGGTCCACAAAGCCTTGCGTTCCCGTCGTAGGAACTGTTTTCAAATGTCGCAAATTGACGTGATTGCGGTATTCTTCCCTCCAAGTCGTTTTTACTCAAGTTCAGGGTGGCAAGAAATGTGAGATCTGTTAGCTCTTGCGGAATATCCCCAGAAAGCTGGTTGCAGGACAGGTCTAGTGATTCCAGCCGACTCACCTCACCGAGTTGTGGTGGGATATTTCCTGTGAAGGCGTTGTGTGACATGTTCAGCACATGTAGTGAGACAAGTTTTCCGACTGATTCAGGAATGGCACCATCCAATGCATTATTTGAGAAGTCAATTGCGGTTAAGGCAGTCAAGATCCTTTCAAATGTCATGTCTAACCCTTTGTTTGTGATAGTGACAGTATCTTGGTAGTAAAACGATGAGTTTTGATAACTTATGATCGTTGTTGTGTCGTTGACCTTTGCCATCATATGTTTCAACCTCTCAAACCATTCTGCATTCAAATTACCAGAGAAGCTGTTATTGGCAATATCAATGATTTGTAAGCTTGAGAAGTATTCCTCAAGTTTGCCATCTCCGAGAGCATCATCTACTGAGCCAAAAAACTGGTTGGATCTTAGGACGAGGACACGAAGATTGGAAAGCTTTCCCAGCCAAGATGGAAATGTATCAACAATTTGATTATTTCCAATGTCAAGAACCTCCAATTCAGAGCAGTTAGAAAGTGACCTAGGCAGCTGCCCTTGAATCTTATTGCCATTTAAATCTATTGTCTTAAGATTGCATTGGTTTGCAATATTGTAAGGTAACTTTCCTTCGAAGCTATTCTCCCTCAAATTTAATACATCCAAGGGGCTATCTTCTATCAGGCAGGATGGTATCAGCCCGCGAAAAGCTGATACCAGAAATATCCCCAGAAAGCTGGTTGCAGGACAGGTCTAGTGATTCCAGCTGACTCACCTCACCGAGTTGTGGTGGGATATTTCCTGTGAAGGCGTTGTGTGACATGTTCAGCACATGTAGTGAGACAAGTTTTCCGACTGATTCAGGAATGGCACCGTCCAATGCATTATTTGAGAAGTCAATTGCGGTTAAGGCAGTCAAGATCCTTTCAAATGTCACGTACAACCCTTTGTATGTGATTGAAACAGTATCATGGTAGTATAAAACATTTGATAAGTTCCGATGGCCTATGATCTTTCCTGTGTCATTGAACTTAGCCATCATAGATGTCAACCTCTCAAACCATCGTGGATTTAAATTACCAGAGAAGTTGTTTGAGGCAATATCAATGATTTGTAACTTTGAGAAGTATTCCCCAAATTTGACCTCTCTGAGAGGATAAGCTACTGAGCCATAGAACTGGTTGGATCTCAAAACAAGGACACGGAGATTGGAAAGCCTACCCAGCCAAGATGGGAAGGTATCAACCATTTGATTGTTTCCCATGTCAAGAATTTCCAAGTTAGTGCAGTTGGAAAGTGACCTAGGAAGCTGTCCTTGAATCTTATTGCCATGTAAATCTATTGTCTGAAGATTACATTGGTCATTAACATTGGAAGGCAATCCTCCTTCAAAGTTGTTTTCCCTCAAATTTAATATAACCAAGCGGCTATGTTCTATTAGACAGGATGGTATCAGCCCACTGAAGTTGTTATATGACAGGTCTAGGACTTCGAGGTTGCTTGAATTGCAAATTGACTGTGGTATATGCCCAGTAATATAATTTTTGGACATCTTGAGATACACAGTTTGGCTAAGATACAAGGTGAAGTTTGACGTAACAGAAGAGAATCTATTATTTGAATAGTCCAACAATTGATCAAGATTGCTCTCCGTTGTCAACAGTTTTGGCATTGGGATCTTGCCCTGGAGCCCATTGAAACTGAGATCAAGAGATTTCAATCGACTGTTTGGGAGAACATATGAAGTGAGTTGCATATCTGAGAATATGTTGTGTGAAAGATTCAAACTTGTAAGGCTATCATCCCATGTCTCCCATATCCATTTGGGTATAGTCCCATGAATTTGGTTGCACGAAAGGTCCAAGTAACGAATACATTCAACATGCATCAAGAAGCTTGGAATTGTTGTCATGCCGCAAGATCTAACTGTTGAAAATATAAGCACATGTAGGTTCAATTTATTCCATAAATTAATCATGACATCATGCACGCACAATAACAGAACCATCACAGGCATAAAAGATCTAGACATGTAAACCAGGAAACTGTACATGAACAGATCTAATACGGAGAACATTACTGTTACGTACCGATGGTTCTGTTCTGATCGGTTTGCCGATGTAGACGCCGCAGGCACGGTGAGGATGACACGAAGTCGATGACGATTCGCCGAAGCCGAACGACGAGGAAGACGAGCCAGAGCTACAGCGAGCAGTCGCGCAGAGCGCTTCCCAAAAACCTTATTCGCCCTCTCCCGGTGCAGGACTTCGAAGGCGACGGTTCCGGAGACCTGCTCTCCCGAACGACAGTGCACGCCGGCGGACGGGACGGAGTAGACTACGTGGGACGGCGCAGCACAATGGATGGAGGAGGCAAAACCCTAGATTGATTTTCGCATATTCTGTATGAAGGCGGCGGCTCCGTATTTATAGAAGACCAGGATGCGTGATCAAGACGCCTGCACGTTCTCCATAACTCGTAACCGAACCGGATTAGCAACCGTAACCGATCCGGATTCACCGCCACTCAAAACAGCAAAATAAAACTGCAAAAGGAAGCCGCGTCTGCGCAAGCACCTGGAGCGGATTTTGGCGGACCATTCACGCAGGTGCCGTGCGCCCGCGCCGCCCGCCCAGCCCAGCCCAGCCCAGCCCAGCCCGGCCCGGCCCGGCGAGGCGAGGCGAGCGAGCGCGCGCGTGTTATCCTCTAGTTCTCTCCCACACATGCCAAGTGGCTAGGAGTGCACCATCCCTTTTAAGGTGGTCTTCCTCTCCTAGAACTAGCAATATGGTACTAAAGGTCACATGCATGCCTCCTTTGCATGAGTGGGCCTTTGAGATTTAATAGGAATTATTCTTATTATATGGGCTTGGCCCACATATAATCCAACAATCCCCCACCAGATCTCAAAGTCCCACAGAGATTTGCCTGAATTCCAATGTACTGTTTATATATCAGTATTTCGATGGAGACCGATTAAAGTTGAACATCCACCTAGAACTCCAAGCTACACTTACTCACAACTTGAACAATGGACTATGCCTTGAATTGCAAGTTTGGTGCAAGCAAGCTTCACTTAAAGACTTAACTGATACTAGGCCGCCAGTAGGCTACCCCTCGGTTGGAGCGTATAAGTCATACTCCTTGGTCTCTTCATGAGCTTAGTAGGAGATTACCCAAGATCTCCATAGACTGCGACTAACAGTCGGGCTCATATAGGTGTGTTCTTTCAAGAACGCTCTGCAGGATAGCGTCTTCGCTTTTAAAAGCCAATGGAACACATTAAGACCTTAGTCAACCTGCCTTGCAGTTTCTGAGAGTATTGCATCTTCACATAGAGAGGGTTGAAATTACTCTCCTCCAGTTAACTAATGGCTTGTTTTTCCCAGATCCTAATTCACGGGATCTCCGATCACATAGGTTGGGTTACTACCATAGATAACTCACATGGGTCTCATACCCATCTCCTTCGATGCACTATCTATCACATTCCGTGATAGTCCCTTTGTAAAGGGATCTGCTAGGTTTTTATCTGTTTGGATGTAATCCAAGGTTATAACTCCGGAGTTTCTCAATTTCCTGACAGACTTCAATCGTCTCTTAACATGTCTAGACGATTTCATGTTATCCTTAGAACTGTTCACTTTAGCGATAACGGTTTGATTATCACAGTTCATAAGGATAGCTGGCACTGGCTTTTCCACTGTAGGTAGATCCATCAATAGATCTTGTAGCCATTCTGCCTCAACAATAGCAGTGTCTAGTGCCGCAAGCTCTGCTTCCATGGTTGACCTCGTCAAAATGGTCTGTTTGCAAGACCTCCATGAAACAGCACCACCACCAATAGTGAAAACATATCCACTACTGGCTTTGATCTCATCAGCATCAGAGATCCAATTGGAATCACTGTAACCCTCCAGCACCGACGGGTACCCAGTATAGTGAAGTCCAAAGTTCGAGGTACCTTTCAGATAGCGCAACACTCGCTCAAGCGCCTTCCAGTGATCATCTCCTGGGTTAGATGTAAACCGGCTCAATTTGCTCACAGCAAAGGAGATGTCTGGCCTTGTTGCACTAGCTAGGTACATTAGTGAGCCAATTATCTGGGAGTATTCCAGCTGATTCCTAGCAATTTTCTTATTCTTACGAAGTAACACGCTAGGATCATAAGGTGTTGGAGAAGGCTTGCTGTCAGAAAAGCCAAAACGGCTCAAGACCTTTTCCACATAATGAGATTGCAAAAGTGTAATCCCATCCTCACCTCTAACCAATTTAATGTTTAGAATAACATCAGCCACTCCCAGATCTTTCATATCAAAGTTTTGAGACAAGAATGATTTGACCTCATTTATCACACTGATGTTTGTCCCAAAAATCAAGATGTCATCCACATACAAACATAGAATAACTCCCTCACCCCCACCATAGCGATAGTATACACATTTATCTGCCTCATTGACAGCAAAGCCTGCAGATGTCAGTGTTCTATCGAACTTCTCATGCCACTGCTTAGGGGCTTGTTTCAGACCATGCAAAGATTTCAACAGTTTTAACACCTTGCCTTTTTGACCTTCAACTACAAATCCATCAGGCTGTTCCATGTAAATTTCCTCATCCAGCTCTCCGTTAAGAAAAGCTGTCTTAACGTCCATTTGATGAACGAGAAGACCATGTGAGGCAGCCAAAGCAAGTAGTACTCGAATTGTGGTCAGCCTAGCAACAGGTGAGTAAGTGTCAAAGAAATCTTCGCCTTCTTTCTGAGTATAGCCCTTGGCAACAAGCCGAGTCTTATATTTTTCAATAGTACCATCAGGCCTAAGCTTCTTTTTGAACACCCACTTGCACCCTACAGGTTTGCACCCATAAGGTTTATCTGTCAGCTCCCAGGTTCCATTAGCGATAATGGAATCCATTTCACTACGGACAGCCTCCTTCCAGTAGTCTGCATCAGGGGATGCATACGCTTCTGAAATAGACTTGGGAGTGTCATCCACAAGGTACACAGTGAAATCATCACCAAAGGATTTGAATATCCTTTGTCTCTTGCTCCTTCTAGGAGCTCCACTGTCATCCTCCTCATTGACAAATTCATGTGAATGTTCAAAAGGTTCAGGTGATGTGATTGAACTGGGAATTATTTCAGAAGGTTGACTAGTAGTGTTATGTGTATCCTTCATAGGAAAAATATTCTCAAAGAATGTTGCATCTCGAGACTCCATAATTGTACCAACATGCATGTCAGGTACCTCAGTTTTAACTATCAAAAATCTATAGGCAATGCTATGATTAGCATATCCCAGAAAGACGCAGTCCACAGTTTTAGGTCCAAGCTTGCGTTTCTTAGTTATTGGCACATTAACTTTCGCCAAGCACCCCCATGTACGCAAGTAAGAAAGTGATGGTTTTCTCCCAATCCATACCTCGTATGGTGTTTTGTCCTTATTTCTGTTAGGAACTCTATTTAATACGTGATTAGACGTTAGCAAAGCCTCCCCCCACCATGCCTTAGGTAATCCCGCAGTATCTAACATGGCATTCACCAAGTCAGTCAACGTGCAGTTTTTCCTTTCGGCAATCCCATTTGACTCGGGGGAATAAGGAGGCGTCCTCTCATGTATAATGCCATGTTCCTCACAAAATAAGTCAAATTCGTTTGAGAAATACTCTCCACCACGATCTGACCTAAGTCTTTTTATCTTTCTATTTAACTGGTTTTCAACTTCTGCCTTATAGATTTTAAAATAGTCTAAAGCCTCATCTTTCGTTTTCAATAAATACACATAACAGAACCTAGTTGCATCATCAATCAATGTCATGAAATATCGTTTTCCACCCTTCGTCAACACGCCATTCATCTCAGAAAGATCTGAATGCAGGAGTTCTAGTGGTGCCAAGTTTCTCTCCTCGGCAGCCTTGTGAGGCTTACGAGGTTGCTTTGATTGCACACAGCTATGGCATTTAGAACCTTTGGTGATGGAAACGTTTGGAATTAAATTCATACTGGAAAGCCGAGACATCAAACCAAAATTAATATGACATAGACGTGAGTGCCAAACATTAGCCTCATCATCCACACTGCCACAAATATGGTTTACAGTCTTATTGCAGAAATCTGAAAGGGAAAAGCGGAACAAGCCTCCGCACTCATAGCCTTTACCAATAAAATGTCCATGTTTAGACACGACTACTTTATTAGACTCAAATACCAACTTAAGCCCGTCTCTACATAAACGGGAGCCACTAACGAGATTCTTGTCTATAGAAGGGACATGCTGCACGTTCTTCAGCTGCACGATCTTTCCCGAAGTAAACTTCAGATCTACCGTGCCAACACCATGAACAGTAGCATGTGACCCATTCCCCATTAGGACGGAGGAATCTCGGGCGACCTGATAAGAAGAAAACAACGAAATATCAGCACACACATGTACATTAGCTCCTGTATCAATCCACCAATTGGTAGATTGACTAACTGAAAGAACAGTAGGTAAATTACCATACCCAGTCCCATCTCCAGTCTTGCCAATGGTCACGTTGACAGACTTAGAAGTCTGTCCTGCAGGTGCCTTCTTTCCTTTGCGTTGTGGGCACTTCTTGGCCATGTGACCAGGCTCACCGCACACAAAGCAAGTTCTATCATCCTGATTGTTGTTGTTCTTCTTCTTCTTGAAGTTGGTTGTCTGTTGGGCTTTAACAAATTTCCCTTTGTTCTTGCTTGAGGGTTTCTGTACCACATTGGCACTAGACTGCCCTCCATCACCCTTAGACACAGCGTCCTTTTCCCGAGCTTTCTCCTCAATTTCAAGAGACCCAATCAGATTCTCAACAGAGTATTCTTGTCTCTTGTGTTTGAGTGCTGTTCCGAAATTCCTCCATGAAGAAGGTAATTTCGCAATAATACATCCAGCCACAAACTTGTCGGGTAAGGCACACTTCAGGAGTTCGAGTTCCTTGGCAATGGCCTGTATCTCATGAGCCTGATCTACTACAGAACGGTTATCAACCATCTTGTAGTCATGAAATTGCTCCATGACATACATGTCATTGCTGGCATCAGTAGCACCGTATTTGGAATTCAGTGCATCCCATAACTCCTTTGCGTCTGTCATGTGCATATACACCTCGCACAGACGGTCAGCAAGAACACTAAGAATGCATCCAACAAAGAGAGTAGTGGCAGTCTCGAATTCTTTCTGCTTTTCAGCATCAAGAACACCTTCAGGCTTGCCATTACTAACCCAGAATACATTCATAGCAGTAAGCCACAGAGTGACCCTGATCTGCCATCTCTTAAAGTGCACACCGGAGAACTTATCCGGCCTCAGTGCATCGGCAAATCCAGCCATAGTAAAACCACAGTGCCTACAATAAGGTTTTTGGATTGTTGAAAATATAAGCACATGTAGGTTCAATTTATTCCATAAATTAATCGTGACATCATGCACGCACAATAACAGAACCATCACAGGCATAAAAGATCTAGACATGTAAACCAGGAAACTGTACATGAACAGATCTAATACGGAGAACATTACTGTTACGTACCGATGGTTCTGTTCTGATCGGTTTGCCGATGTAGACGCCGCAGGCACGGTGAGGATGACACGAAGTCGATGACGATTCGCCGAAGCCGAACGACGAGGAAGACGAGCCAGAGCTACAGCGAGCAGTCGCGCAGAGCGCTTCCCAAAAACCTTATTCGCCCTCTCCCGGTGCAGGACTTCGAAGGCGACGGTTCCGGAGACCTGCTCTCCCGAACGACAGTGCACGCCGGCGGACGGGACGGAGTAGACTACGTGGGACGGCGCAGCACAATGGATGGAGGAGGCAAAACCCTAGATTGATTTTCGCATATTCTGTATGAAGGCGGCGGCTCCGTATTTATAGAAGACCAGGATGCGTGATCAAGACGCCTGCACGTTCTCCATAACTCGTAACCGAACCGGATTAGCAACCGTAACCGATCCGGATTCACCGCCACTCAAAACAGCAAAATAAAACTGCAAAAGGAAGCCGCGTCTGCGCAAGCACCTGGAGCGGATTTTGGCGGACCATTCACGCAGGTGCCGTGCGCCCGCGCCGCCCAGCCCAGCCCAGCCCAACCCGGCGAGGCGAGCGAGCGCGCGCGTGTTATCCTCTAGTTCTCTCCCACACATGCCTCAAGTGGCTAGGAGTGCACCATCCCTTTTAAGGTGGTCTTCCTCTCCTAGAACTAGCAATATGGTACTAAAGGTCACATGCATGCCTCCTTTGCATGAGTGGGCCTTTGAGATTTAATAGGAATTATTCTTATTATATGGGCTTGGCCCACATATAATCCAACACTAACTGCGCGAGCTTAGGCATTAAGGGTAATGTGGATTTACTGATTTCTCCATCCATGACAGACAACTTATTGTTTGAGAGAGATAATTGAGCAAGCTTTCGTAATCTCCAAAATGAGTTGAGTTGTACTAAACCTGTTAAGTAGTTTGAGGCTTTGAGCTAAGATCCAGAATCGCCAAACTTGTGAGCCGAAGGAATGATGTAGGCATCTGTCCACTAAATTGATTTTCACTGAAAACAACAATCGCCAAGGGCGACGATAATGTATCAAACTCTTGTATAGGTCCAAAAAGTTGGTTTGATGAAAGATTCAATTGTATCAATGCTGGAAGAGTGAATAGAGACGTTGTAATCTCTCCTGCAGATGAGTGAACATGATTCTATGTCAACATCGTAGTACAGAATACGCGATGCATATTCTATAAAACAAAAGCATGAATCCCAACAAAGGAGACATATGTCCTATAAAATGGTTAAAAAAATCAAGATAACCTTGTTATTATCCAGTATTATGAACTGTTGGTGTCTATGAGCGATAACCAAAATTTGAGACAATATTCAAAGGTTAAATGTTTTGACTGCAACCACCTCCACTTGGATTCTATTACTAAAAATTACAGCGTGACTAATGTACATTGCTGCCAAACAATAGAAAATGGAAATAAGTACAACTTTTTACATAGTTATTTTAAGATGAGACAAGCATTAACTCAATATATCAACACCATCTAAAATCAGAATATTAATACACATGGAGTTTTATTGCATAGCATGGAAAACATCCGTGAGAAATTTCAAGAAATTTTCAAGTACACTTTCCAAAAGAAAAATCTTGATATGTGCTATTTAAAGATTCTTGTTGCGTTCTGCAATGAAGTGTTGCTGGAAACACCGCTCCGTTTTACTGAAAAATAGGTCTTGTTTTTCAATATTAATTTTTTTGTATTTTGGAAATATTTGTAAGATATTTTCATAACATAATTCTGTGCAACAGTAAATTTAATAAACAAAAATATTATAGCACCCAATGGTGAACAATTTGTGCAACAATACTTTATTATGTTATAATGTTAAAGGTATGTCTCCTCTATTCAATTAAAATGAATGAAACGATCACTTTGGGTATATATGGCAAAGCTAAATAAACATGTTATCAATTAAAATATTAAAAAAGGAATCATATTCTTCAGAAACAAAATCAGAATCCGTGTTCATAAAGGAGAGATCAACAGCCTTGGAGCTGTTGTCCCTTTTTCATGTTGGGGAGGTAATGGACATCTATTTTCAATGCCATGTTGACTAAAATTTCCATGGGGGAGTATGTTCCATTTTTAGTCAGTACTTATGGTTCTTAATAAATTCCATTTGGATGAACATTAATATCAAAAAATTTATAAGTTTTCTATATCTATAATATTACAGAAATGGAGGGTTTGTTCTTTGCTAAGTACGCCCATTTTTCCCGAATAATGTATGACCGTTTGATTGGTCTTGCCGTCCCTCGTCTTGACCATCCATCCATCCCATCCAATGACCTAGCTGGAGTTAACACACCTTAATTGGCTCATTAAGTATAATTACTCCCTCCTTAAAACTCAAATTGATTATATATTCAGGAGAGAAAACACATGACGTTTATGAATCATCAATACTCCTATATGAATGTAGTGAATCACAAATTAATTGTGTACATTCAATATATGCATGATATTCTCATAAGACCATTCTACACAATATGTATTCTCTTTTGTTACATTTTTGCTCCATCGATGTTCTCTATTCTCTTTTGTTAGGGAAGAATGAAAACCCTACTTGGGGTTTGTAACGTCCGCTTCTTAATATTCTCCCCTTTAACATATAACTTAGGAGCAAATATTACAAATATTATTCTGAGTCATGGCAATGAAATGCATGGGCCCATTTTGGTTGTCAGTTTTTGTTCTATTTGTCACCTCATTTGATGCCTATCTCAAGAGGATTTGAGTGAACACTTGGGCTATGAATTGAATCTTACCGGTAAGGTCATTCTGCGAAAGGTCCAAATAGATCAGTTGAGTCAAGTTTACAATTGTACTTGGTATTCTGCCAGAAAAGCTGCAACCCATTAATACTAGTACCATCATGTGTTGAGATTGCCAATTGAAGATGGTATTGTCCCAGAGAAGGCACAATCAGAGATTCTCAAGGATCTCAGCTTCTTGAGATTACCAATTGATGCTGGTATTTGCCCAAAGAAACCGCAGTAACTGATGTCCAAGCTTATCAAGTTCGTGAGGTTGCCAATCCAAGGGTGCATTGTCTTGGAGGATTAGCAATCAGAGAGTTTCAAGCTTGTCAAGTTCTTAAGGTTACCAATCCATGAGAAAAATGATCCTAACTCTCCTGAAAATTTCGTAAAAGAGAGTTTCAAGTTATGCAAAAAGTTGAGCTTGTTGAAAAATAAATAGGGAGGCTCCATAGAAATTGATCCTCCATCAATTCCAAGCTCCCTCAGAAACATGAGGTTGCTAAAAGAGCTCAGCTTGACACCAGACAAATTAGTCGACTGTAGATTCAAAGTCTCCAAAGAACACCCATTTGGAAATTTTGGTAAATTCCCCGAGAGTTGATCATTTCCTGACACATCAAGCACTCTTAGATTCCTGAGTTGAAAGATTGTCTGAGGAAACCATCCACTGAAATCATTATAGCCGATTTGAAGAACACTTAAATTGTGAAAGTCCGCAAAGAATTCAGGAACCATACCAGAAATTCCCAAATTAAGATTGAGGTTGATCATGGTAAGGGAGTGGAGACTTGACATGGAGGAATGGATAGGACCATGCAGCCAGCAGAATGCCATGCTAAGAACCTGAAGACGAGGGACAGCTTTACCTAGATCATTGCACCACTCCTCTCCGCTACCAGATATGTCCACTCCGTCGAGGTAGAGCTCCCTCAAATTGCTAAGATTTGCCACTAGGGTCTTGAAACTGGGCTCTTGTAACAGCTAAAGGTTATAGCTGTCAAGAATAGCGTAGAGCTCGTTTTGTTGAAGAACATCGATATCAATACGAGACTCGTGAATTTGCCGATGGCAATCGGAATCTGGCCGTAGAAGCCTGAATAAGAAAGGTTGAGGTGGGTGAGCATGGAGAGCCTCTCAAAACCAAAGGCCGGAATGCGGGATCCTCCAAAGTCATTCATGCTGAGGTCGAGGCGGCGAAGGGCGGTGAGGTTGAAGAGCGCAGCATCAAGGCTGTAGCTGTACAGGCCATAACCACTAAGGTCGAGAACAGTGACATGGCCGGAAGCGCCATCACAGCCGACGCCCTCCCAGCGGCAGCAGTCAGTGCCGGCTTGCCATGACGGGAGGGTCGTGGTGGAGTAATCGAATAAGAAGGATTGCTTTAGTTGGAGGAGTGCTGCTGCCTGGTCTGCATGGCACAGAGAAGCTGTGGCATTACCATGGGGAGTGGATTCGACTAGCGAGTGGAGTTGTATCAATATGAAGAGGGGAAGCAGGTAACTAGCGGAAGCCATTACTCTGTGCATTTCAGAGTTCGATGAGGAGGATGCGTTCAGGCTAGCACCATATATATCAATTTTATTCATCTCCTATGGAACTATACCTCGAGAACAAAGAAAAAAAGAATATGACCGTCACTCACTAGGATGTGGTGTAGGTTTCTTCTGCTATCAAATTCACTTTCACTAGGATGGCTTTGAAAATTCGATGTCAAGGTCACTGGACTAGGAAATGAATGGAAAATCACTTTAAATGGAAAATCACTTTAAGATGTCGATCAGAAGGTGCAGCAACCAACTATTGAGTCTTGATGGAAGTTGCGGCATGACCTTCATAGCATCAGAGGTCGAGTCGTAATTAGGTCGATATAAATAATGAGAACGTGTGCCATGGGTGAGATTACAATAAGTTGTGTGCCCTTGCAAGTTGCAAAGAGAAGTTGTGCGCCCTTGCAAGTTGGAAAGTCAAGTAGTTGTTTTCCATGTGAATAAGCTGTTGTAAAATTTGCGGTATAAGCTTATTTTCAAATTTAATTCCAGCAAAAATAATAAAAGTCCAAACTTAACAGACATGGCATAGAAATGACTTAACCAGCATATTAACATATGAATCATTTAAGTCATTGCAAATGACATATATGCTCAATAAAATTGATGTATACATGTTCAAGACTAGCATATCACCAAGAATACAAGTGAATCTAAATGCTAGTCTTATTAAAATCTTAATATATATGACCACATGTACATATATAAAGTGAAATGCTAAGCTGAACCAAAATATAGCATATATGACTAGATTGAGCATAAGTTCAACAAATTGAAATTTCTGTAGTGCTCTCAGAAGGCTAGTTGTACAAGATTTATTCTTGGCCCTCTCCGCCATGACCAAAACTCACGCTTGATTATATATGACAGTTGAATATTAGATCTTAAGCAAAATTAAAGCATGCTACTACCGAGAATCTACAGATCAAGAAAACAACTCACTGGACAGTGCAAAAGTTTTCCAGAAACCAATCTTCTATGCACTCACAGAGAGTACTATTGGTTCAATAGATTAATAGTTAGCTTTCGGCACAGACCAGAAATGAGTAACACTCACCTCTGCCCTAACAGAGAAAAGCAAGTTCGAAGATTGGTAGAAGTAAACACAAATAGCAGATTTAGCTAAAGCTCAAGATCAATCTACCATAACATTCATACATAATCTCAGTTTTGTGCCATTTCATCACAGAGCAATAGACCACAAAACCGTTCTTTGCAAATTTTCTGCTAGAGATACTCACTGACATATGAAGTATATCACCAAATTGCAAGGAGACAATAACCAGAATACTCACGGTGCAGACGGCACTCAAAGCCGTCCAGAAGCAACACAAATCGGTGAAGAATAGAAAAACCAGGGCAAGGCACGCTCACAGCGCTGACCCAGAAAACCTAGCACCCCCTTGTGCCGCTCACAGTAGAGGAGTGAGGTAGACGGAGATACAATGCCCACTCCAACCTCGGGAAGCCGACGCCGGAGACGAAGGTCAGGGTGATGCCGCACAAGACCACAAAGAGAGCACCGGTCGGATGCACTCAAACAACAATGGGGATTGCCACTGCAGTCTCTTCCCTCGGGTTAACTTCCACCTTTTGATTTCCCCTCAAACCCCACCAAAACTCTAGGGTTCACTTGGGAAATCAATGGCAAAAGCTCCAATTGGTGACGGCGCAAAAGCACCAGCACCCGCACACCCGAAGACAAGAGAGGAAGAAGACCAAAGAGGAGTAAATCGGGATCGGAAGAGAACATCCCCGCACGGTGGATGAGCTCGGCCTTAAGTCGAGGAGGCGGGTGGTTGCAGTGAGATGACGCAAGCGGTCGGCTCCAAAGAACCCGAGCCAGCCCGCGCCTCCGTCGCCGCTCCCCCACCGCGCTGCCGAAGTCGGCGGATCTAGACGAAGCCCCAAACTACCGCACAGCCATCACACGCGCACGCGCACGGGCCGAGGAGGAGACTGCGCGTCTCCTCCCTTATCTCTTCGCGTGGCTCACCGACTGGTGGGCCTCGCCTTCAGCTTCTTTTTTTCCTTTTCTCAATTGGGAAATTACCGAAATGCCCTCGCATAACACCATAAGCATGTAATTTCCTTCTTCATAATCACTTCCTCTGTTTTTGTGTCATGAGCATTCAGACCTGTGGCTTTTTAGTTAAATCCACACCATTTTTCTAAAAAAATACATATAAGGCATGCGTGGTCTAACCATCAAAGAAAATATACACTATCTGACCAATTTTTGATATGCCACTCGTCCTACCTAGAAAATATTTGCTCTTCTGTCGCAACCTCTTTCTTTTTTACAAAGATAAATGACAATATGTTTTTAATTTTGATCTTTGTAGGATAAAGATCTAGGACTCTAGTCACCAGTTGTTATCCTTTGGCACATTTGGATGGAGAGAAAATGTCTAAAGCTTCGAGGCAAAAAACAAAGGAACAGATGGTGTTGAGTCCCAAAAAAAGAACGAAAAGGAGGAACAGATAATGTCCCCAGAGAACAACTTTGGCAGATTAATTGATATGGATGCTGTGTTATATGTAGTGGCTTCCCCTTGACATAAGCAGTAATATATACCACACAACTAATGATGGAACTGAAACCGGGATATTTCTTTCGTTGTAATCCAGGGTATACATTCACTTATTCAGGAAGTTGCGGCCTTCAAGATCTCCTCATCATGTTCCATACAATTTTAAGAAAAGACATCTATATTTTGGCCTATGACAGACTCAATTGCTATCGTTTTGTTTGTGGCAGGATTCTGTGCTGCATTTCATATCTTTGGGCTGGCCTCGAGGAAAGGATGGCTACATGCTAGATGGACTACTTCTGAAATCAACATCTGCAGTGAGAAGGATACCTGGAAATAGGCCTACTGCTGCTGCTGCTATTTGAGAGACCATGTGGAGGTGATCCCATGTTTGTGATGAGTAATTGACCCTTGTTTTAGAAAGATTGAGTTTGGTTTTTGAAGTTTATGCTGTCTCTGCAAAGTCGTAAGCCTTAGAGAATGGTCGGCAGACTGTTTACAATCACGTTGTGCCTCTTACGACCACGACAAACCAGAAGAAAACGTGATCGGAAGGCGCTACGACCACGACAGTACAATTTGAACATGGTCGGAAGGTGTTACGACCACGGAAAACCAGAAGAAAATGTGGTTGGAGCGATCGTGGCCGGAAGGTGTTACGACCATGGCAAACCAGAAGAAAACGTGGTCAGAAGGCGCTTCGACCACGTTATGAAGCATTGAACGTGGCCGGAAGCGGCTTCGACCACGTTGTGAAGAAGTGAACGTGCTCGAAACTTCAGCAGAAGGTTTACGACCACGAAGTCGAAACGATCGGAGGAGCTATAACATGGTCGAAACAACTGTCTGTGTGGTCGTAAGATCAACAGAGTGGTCGTAACGCAGAGGGAGGCAGTCGTAGCCTCTTGTGCATTCGACTGGTCGTAAGTGGGTTACGACCAGCTGGGGTGTTTTCCGAGTACATTCTTCCGATGCAAATTGCTGAACTCTGGTTATAGTGTGGTGCTATGTGATGTTTTGCTTGTCTGTGGTGTTTGTAGGACTTTGGAAGTAAGTCATGGTGAGGCTGGAAGGATCAGGACTAGACATAGGTGGTGTTGAGGTTCAAAATGATCGGAAGAAGCCAAAGATGACTTGGGTTGCCATGTGGTTGCAAGCGTGGTCGGCAAGGAAACGGGAAGCTTCCGGGAAGGCGCATGAGAGGCAATTTGGTGAATTGACTCAGGCCTGCAAAAGGAAGCGGCTTTCTGTTAAAGCACTGTGCTTTGACTGTGGTTAGTGGGTTGTCGCAAGTGTGTGCGTGCTAAAACCCGGTGTTAGTTGGGGTTAACGGGTTACCCCCTGCTACTGAAGGCTATAAATAGGATGGTAGGCTGCTAGTCCTATTTCAGGTTTTCGGCGAGAAGCTCTGGGGTTTTATTTCTATTCTTGTGTGAGTTGTTCTCTATGCCGGAGCACCTGTGCTCCTGGTCCTCCTGGATGGAGTGGCTGTAGAAACCTTCATGAATGCAATACATCAATCTTTGGCTTCTATTTGAGATCTTGTGTCTGATTGATGTTGGGTTGTTTTGGTTTCTATTGTTCTTTGTTTCTATGTTCTTCTTTTCTCTTATGTCTAAGAGCTTGTTTCCTTTCGGGTTGCTCAGGATTTGACCTGCTCTGAACTAGGAATTATCCTCAAAGCCATCTTGGCTAGTCTATTCCCGAGAGCAAGGTCTAGTCGTAGTTCCTCTTTCTCTTAGACATGGTCGTAGGCCTTCTCCGCTATTTCTAGCAGAGATTTCGTATTTGTTGCTAATCTTTCGATTAATTGTCAGTGCAACTTCTCGAGATCTTCATCTCTCTGGGTGCAAGGTTTCTTGGTCTTTAGTTCTCTAAGTCGAAAGTTCTCTGTGTTCTTGGTCGAGTGGGTGTGCGCCTCCCGACCGTCCTCTGTTTTGTCAGAGTCGCTAAGACCATGTTCTTCGACCACGACCAGTTCTGTCAACTTTCTGTTGTCTAGTATTTCTGGTCTTGTGTAGTGGATATCAGTGCAATTCCTGTCTGGTACGTCAACCGGATTTACAAGTTAGTTAGTTTCGACCATGGTCAAGTACTAGACCACATCTAACTGATTTCGACCACGCTGTTGTCTCGAGCGGTAGTCTGGCTTCGACCGTGTTGGTAGTTTGACCACATGTTGGCTTACGACCACACAGTCATGACCAAAGATCAGACTGTCTTCGACCGAGTGGTTTGATCAACCACGAGTTGGTGTTCAACCACTCTGTACACAGACAGACAACTGCTCGATCGTTTTGACCACAACGCAGAGACTTACGACCATAGAGTAAGTTTTGATCGCTCTGTCTGTTTTCGGGCGTGCCCTTTTTCTTTCTGTTGTCGGTTTGGATCTTCAGTTTTCCAGTGAGTTTCATCTTCTAACTTCATAGCTCAATAGCTATTGGAGAAGAAGATTTGTGTGAATCCTTGGGGAGCTTTGAAGGCACTATTCACCCCCACTGTTGCCGATTCGGTCCTACACTATTTTTTGCGTCGTTCTAATATCCTTTACTCTCTAGTTGTTCTCTATGCTTACCCTACCTATGATTAGAATGTTCTGTATCGTCGGCTTATTGGCTTGATGCCTTGATGTGCTTATGATGTGGTGCAAACTGCGATGCCTTGAAGTTTCCAACATGACTACATAATAAGTTTTTCTAGTAGGTCTGTAATCACTTGAATTAACATTGGCACCAAGTTACTTTCCTAGTTAATTATATCCATTGATAAATTCAAGACTGTATTAATTGCGATTTTTCCACCTCATATAAGTTGGGAGAGTAGAGCAATTGATTTAACAAGGATAGATAAGGTTTAAAACCTCTCTCGATTTTATATCTCCTTGATGTGTGCATATGGTAGACTTGAACTTTTATTGTGAAACAAAGAGACTAACACAATGGTTTATGTGTTTCATCTTCGACAACAGTGTTATGCAGCATTATTTCTTGTAAATTGGATGTTATATCACAGTTGAGGACGGTTACGATAATTTAGCTAAATTTCTCTATTTGAGCTTCTATTGAGTCAGTTTTCCATATATCCTCCATATACTTAGGCTAGATTCGAACCAGCTTTTTGTTGGCTTATACTTGTACTGTCTATAGTAACTAGATTTTAAACGATACATTTTTTCAAGGCGGAGTTAATACGAAGATTATAGTAAAAATTATACTGGGTTTAGCCGTACTAGCTAAATTGGCATGCGACTATTTTCTGTATGTACTACCTCTCGCAAACAGCCAGAATTCAAATATTTAAATCATAAATTATAAATCAATAGTCTAAAAAAATATATTCTTAGTGTGGAGAGTAATTAAAGTGGTGTGGAGTGGGTTGCTGAAACCATGTAAGACCCCGGATTTGGACATCCGAAACCCTCTGTGATTCCACCGCACTATTCCCTGGATCAGTAGATAGTGCTCACAGTTACATTGCTGTATATCAAACATACTATGCGGAAGCGTAGATAATATAGTAACAACTTACTCATGGGCTGATTGGGCCGAAATTACTAAAATGCAGCAGCGGAAACTTCACTCAAGTGGGACCCTCAGGACTTACCCACAGGCAGCCAACTGGGGTTTGCAACCTAGCTCTTGGCCTATTCATCTTCCAGCTCTTTCAATCTCCTTAAGACACCGTAGGGCTTGATCTTCTTTTCCTTATTGACTAAATGATGGTAATTGAGCAACAGTGAGTACAACAGTACTCAGCAAGCCACCACACAAAATGCAAATAATAATAGATGCAAGGCTGTCAAGTGAGGCTTGATGCTCATTTATTTGCCATAAGCGACATTTGCAATAATCATAGTTAAAATTCCTATGACTTAGCATTTTACAAACATGCTTTATAGAGATTGAAATTGTGTAGTAATTATAGCAGTGTAGGTTCCATCCACTAATTACATGGTTCCATCCACCTATGCTAGCTTTTGATCAATAGGTTACTTCCACCTTATTGTCAACACTGGAGTACATCCCTCCAGGAAAATTTACCAAAGTCAGGTTACATCCGCCTGACAGTTTTCTTCCCATCCTCAAAAGTTTTGAAATAGAACTAACTCGAGGAAGATTTCCATGTCCTCCTTTGACTGTGGGCACGGATATTCGAATAGTTTAAACTCTGCAGAGGTTGTACACTTTTCCCACAAGAGACAATCAACTCGATGGGCCCACATGATTCCTTTGTCATGTAGATCGAGAGATCGTCACGAGGCCTTTACAATACCTCGCCCTATCATCCTCTCACCCTTATGGGCTTATCCCTTACAAGAGGGTCCCGTAAGTTGTGTGGGAAGTTCCACCACAATGTCTAGCGCAGCTGGACTTCTGCCTCCACAACATCTAGCGCAGCTGGCGAACATCACCTGCACACGGTGTCCCGATTAGGTCGGATTTGTATTCCGCCTGCACAATCCCTTCTTTCCCCTACCGGTGAGACCGCTTCAAGGGTCTAGTAAATTATTCAGCCAAACCTACAGTTTGCCAGCTTGTGGTTGCACTATCGTACACTGAGGGGTCATCATAGGATTAAGTCCTTAATTTGTCCGGACGGTTCATTCCGCAAACCACAGACCTTGTGTTACATCCACACCCACCACTCTTACCATCCGCCCAGACCGGTATAGTAGATTTTTAGGGTTTTGAGAAGCATAAATTAAGTTGTCACAAATATTCAGCCACGTACATCCCGTGACTGTCCCAAGACCAGTTTTCATGTTTAAAGAGTGATGATCAGGGCCACTAGTGCCCTGAACTTGACAAGACTAGCATGGCATTAATACGACGTATAGCTAGTATAGTTATCATTATCATCTAGGGTGACAAAGGTTAGGTGATTCAAGTGTCAAGGAAAGGCATAATAGTATTCGAAACATCAAATAGGCATGTAACTATCTTAAGCTTTGACATATATTTGCATATTAAAGTAAGCATGCAATTTGATAATTTAAAGAAACATAATTTTGCATAAAATGTAGGATCAATATGATCAAAGTGATGACTTGCCTAGCCTTCTCAGTCGATCATTTGGATTATTGATCTTCGTCTCTTTCCAAGTCTTGATCCTGCTCGAACTTGTCGTCTCTTCGTGGCTCTAGTGACTAATTGCACAACTAACTACTAGCAAATTCAACAAATCCAGCAAAAGTCCAAATAAGTTTAAATATAATTTGTTTATGATTGAGGGTGGGTAGCGAGTTGCCAGATAGAGACGGGGTCAAACGAATGTTTGGGTGAAAGCAAAGTGACGGAGTAACTTCGCCGGGAAAGGATATAGGATCGGCGTCGAAGGAATATTCATGAGAATATCCCGCTTTTAGATCGGAATGTGGTGAGACGTAGCCGGTTGCAAGATACCGAGTCTCGAGCTTGCTTCAATTAAATTTTATTTATTGAAGAAGTTCCATAGGTTGGACGAGGCATGCAGATGGATGAGGGAGATTAATCGGGATACTGACAAAAGATTACTGACGTCCTAATTATTTTGAGAATGTTTTAAACAAATATGAGGTGACACTTGATTTTAAAACTTGGCTTTTTATGGGAGAATTCACCAAAAATTATTTTAAGTACTACTTATAGAAAGGTCTTATGATTTTTAGAGATGAGTAGTTTATTTTTATGATTTTATGTGGCACAAACTTGCTAAATTAATTTATTCATATATGATAACTAACATAACATTAAATCTTAAATAAATTTATTAGCTTTTAGGGATTATTTTCAAATTTTCCTCAGTTTTTATTATTTGAAATGGATCAAAGAGAGATAATAAGAGCAAGGGAAAAGAAAAGATAAGGGTAAGTACGTGCGCTTGTGGTTGCTAGAGTACTGTCGGGCACCGGTTGACTCTTTCTGCTATTTCTAGACACTTGTCCTGGGCCACGCGCTAGATGAGGCCCGCATCCAGGAGCGGAGAGCCCTGGAGGCCGAGCTTCGTACTGCGGATGACGCCCACGCCATGAAGGACGAACAGCTTCACGTGTTGGAGGGCGCCCTGGCGGCCGCGCAACAGGAGACCGAGGAGGTCCGGCGCGCCGCGACGGAGGAACGTACCTCCTTTTTGCAACAGATTGCCGCTCTGGAGAAGGAGAAGGCCCAGCTGGTGGAGTCTCTTGCGGAGAAGGAGCGCGCCTTGGACAATGCATCCACGTCGGCGTGGAGAGCAATGGAGTCTCTAAACCGGGCCCTCCAGGGCTTGTGCGTCGACATGCCGGACGCTACCCACGGGTCGGGGGACTTGGTGGAGACGCTTGGGCTGGTCGAGGAAGGGGCCGGCATTGCTCTCCGCAGCGCCATGACCTTCGGCGAGCATTGCGGCTTCCTCGGCGCCTGCCTTGCCCTCGCCATGCTTCACACTCATGGGTGTAGGCATGTCCACGAGCTGGCGAACCCTCACCTGGACCTTCCTGCCCGGCCGGAGACGATGTCGGACGCCATCCGCTTCACCGAGCTCGGCCTCCGAAACTTCCACCGACGGATCTGGGGCTATATCGGGGAGGACGCGGCCAGGGTTGCAGTGCAGCAAACGCTACACGGGGGCGGGGACCTCCTCCGCTGGCTCGAAGGAGTTCCCCAGCACCATGATGGCGACGCGGGCCCATCGGAACCGCGCGAAGGATGAGTGGCAGGCTAGAAGAGTGGTGTATTGTACGCTCCTGCTTGTGACCATACAACCCCGACATTTTTTGCGGTGGATCGAAGTCACACCTGTTCTTAATGTTGTATGCTGTTTTTATACTCCGAGTACGCACAGGAGCAGCGCCTGTGAGTGCGCGCGATTCGCTTCTTGTTTATACTCCGGAGAGTGCGCGCGAGGGCGTCCCCCCGCTGCGTCTTATTTAGAGTTCGTAGACTGGCGCGTGCGGAGGGGGACCTCGACGCTATGACTTCATTTAGAGTCCGTAGACTGGCGCGTGCGGAGGCGGACCTCGACGCTACGACTTCATTTAGAGTCCGTAGACTGGCGCGTGCGGAGGCGGACCTCGACGCTACGACTTCATTTAGAGTCTGTAGACTGGCGCGTGCGGAGGCGGACCTCGACGCTACGACTTCATTTAGAGTCCCTAGACTGGCGCGTGTGGAGGCGGGCCTCGACGCTACGACTTCATTTAGAGTCCGTAGACTGGCGCGTGCGGAGGCGGGCCTCGACGCTACGACTTCATTTAGAGTCCGTAGACTGGCGCGTGCGGAGGCGGGCCTCGACGCTACGACTTCATTTAGAGTCCGTAGACTGGCGCGTGCGGAGGCGGGCCTCGACGCTACGACTTCATTTAGAGTCCGTAGACTGGCGCGTGCGGAGGCGGGCCTCGACGCTACGACTTCATTTAGAGTCCGTAGACTGACGCGTGCGGAGGCGGACCTCGACGCTACGACTTCATTTAGAGTCCGTAGACTGGCGTACCTGCGCGCGGGGGTGATCCTCTGCACATTGCGGCCAGACAATGTGACTTTTGGAAACAGCGAGCTTTATTGAACTCCCGTTTGCGCGGGTGAGCATCGTACAAGGGGGGGGGGCTGATGCGATTATAATTTGCGTCCTGCCTCTAGGCGTAATATCGCCGCAACTTGTCCGCGTTCCATGTGTGGCGGAGAGTTTGTCCCTCAAGTGTGGCGAGGCGGTACGCTCCCTTCTGCAATGCTTCCGCCACGTGTATGGACCTTCCCACTTGGACTCCAGCTTGCCGACGGTCTCCGCATGGAGCGCCGTTCTGAGGATGAGATCCCCAGGGTTGAACCCTCGGGGGTATACAGACTGGTCTCGAGTACGTACTGTCTGTCGTGCGTACTTTTCGACATGTTGGGCTGCGCTCGCGCGCGCCCCATCGAGGAGGTCCAAGGACACGCGACGCTCCTCGTCGGGCGCTTGGACGAGGACCCTCCGCGAGCCAGCCTTGATTTCTTCGGGTGTCACGGCCTCGTCACTAAAAAGGAGCTTGAGAGGCGTGAACCCCGTCGAGCGCGTTACGGTTGTGCGAAGGGACCAGAGGACGCTGTGAAGCTCGCTCGGCCACCTGCCCTTCGGCAACCCGACGAGGCGCTTTTTGATAGCGACAGAGATGGCGCCATTCGCCCTCTCGACTGCTCCGTTGGACTGGGGGTGCCCAACCGAGGCGAACCGAAGCATGATGCCCATGTCACCACAGAACTCATTGAATAGGGTGGCATCAAATTGTAGACCGTTGTCGACGGTGAGCTCCCTGGGCACACCGAAGCGACATATGATGTTCTGCCAGAGGAAGCGCTGCATAGCCGCCGAGGTTATCTTGGCCAGGGCTACCGCCTCCGGCCATCTGGAAAAATATTCCAGCGCAACTACCACGAACCGTAGGTCCCCTGAGGCTCGGGGAAGTGGTCCTAATATGTCGACACCCCAACGTGCCAGTGGCCACACTGGGGGATGGGGTTGAGGTTCGTCGGGGGCCTGCGGATGATGCGCCCCATCCACTGGCACCCCTGGCACTGACGCACGAGGTCCTGGGCGTCGGCGATGGCAGTCGGCCAGTAAAAGCCTTGCCTGAATGCCTTGCCAACCAACGACCTCGGCGCGAGGTGAGACCCGCACACCCCCGCGTGGATCTCTGCAAGGAGCTCTTTCCCCTCTTTGCGGGAGAGGCAGCGCAAGAGCGGTGCACAGACTCCCTTCTTGTAGAGTATCCCTTCAAACACCTGGAAGGATCTGGCACGATGTTGGAGACGCCGGAGCTCGGCGGGGTCCTCCGGCTCCGCAATGCCCTGCAGGAAATTGAAGATAGGCTCTCGCCAGTCGCCCTACTGGACGACGTGGTGAACGCAAGCCGCATCCTAGTTATCCTGTGCGATGGCCGCCTGCGGCAATACTTCGTAAAACGCCCCGTCAGGGGGTGGCAGTTGTTGGCTGGCCGCCTTTGCGAGAGCGTCGGCCTGCTCATTCTCCGTGCGAGGGATGGCCTTGACTGTGACGCCCAAGAAATGCCTTTCCCTCGCTCTTACAGCTGCGAGGTATTTGGCTAGCTCAGGGTCCTTGGCTTGGTACGACTTGTCCACGTGGCCTGCCACCAAACGTGAGTCCGTTCGGACGAGCACTCGCCGCGCACCAACTGCCTTGAGCTTTGTCAGGCTGAAGAGCAGCGCTTCATATTCAGCTATGTTGTTGGTGGTCGGAAACGCGAGGCGCGCCGAGTATAGCAGGCGCTGCCCTTCGGGCGTAACAATTACTGCGCCTACGCCCGCGCCAGGGGCGCCGTAGGCTCCGTTGATGGTGAGAGTCCAGACCGGGTCGTCGTGCTTCTGGACGGGCTGAGCCGGCGGAGTCCATTCTGCGAGAAAGTCGGCGAGGACTTGAGACTTTATTGCCACCTGCGAGGCGTATGTCAGGGAGAATGGGGCGAGCTCGGCAGCCCACTTGCCGATGCGCCCCGTGGACTCCTTATTGTGTAACATCTCCGCTAGGGGGAACGAGGAAGGCACTGTGATCGGGTGGGCCAAAAAATAATGTCGAAGTTTCCTGTAGGCCATGACCAACGCGTAAGCTAGCTTTTCCAGCTCCGTATATCTTGTCTTGGCGCCTTGGAGGGTTTCGGAGACGAAGTATATGGGCCGCTGTATGGCACCTTCCTCTAGGACGAGGACGGCACTGACCGCTGTAACTGACGCGGCCAGATAGAGCAAGAGGGGAGCCTCTGGTGCTGGGGCGACCAGAGTGGGGAGGCTTGCTAGGTGTTTCTTGAGCTCGTTGAAGGCCTCCGCACAGTCGCTATCCCAACAAAACTCGTCGCACCCGCGAAGTGTCTTGAAGAATGGCAAACCCCGCTCCGCCGCTCTGGATAGGAAGCCGCTTAAGGCTGCCATGTGGCCCGCCAGCCTCTGGACCTCCCTCGTCGTCTTGGGCGGCTCCATGCCCAGGATGGCCTCAACCTTGTCGGGATTCGCCTGGATGCCCCTTCCGGATACGAGGAAACCCAGTAGTTTGCCCGCCTGGACGCCGAAGACGCATTTGTCGGGGTTGAGCTTGATACCGGCCTTCCTGAGGTTGTCGAAGGTCTCCTGAAGGTCCCGACCGTGCAAAGCGAGCTGCCGGGTTTTGACGACCACGTCGTCGACGTAGGCTTCCACGTTCCTTCTGAGCTGGGCGGCGAGGGCAAGTGCGACGAGACGGGTAAAGGTAGCGCCTGCGTTCTTCAGGCCGAAGGGCATCCTGACGAAGCAGAAAGTCCCAATCGGTGTGATGAAACTGGTCTTGTCCTCGTCGTCTTTGGACATGTATACCTGATGATAACCAGAGTAAGCATCCAGGAAACTCATTAGCTCGCACCCGGCGGTAGCATCGACTAGCTGGTCGATGCGTGGCAAGGGGTAATTGTCCTTTGGGCACACCTTGTGGAGTGCCGTGAAGTCGATGCACATACGCCAGGCCCCGCTGGCCTTTTTGACTAATACGGGGTTGGCGAGCCACTCTGGGTGATGGACCTCGCGAATGACCCCGGCCCGGAGAAACTTCGCCGCCTCCGCCTTGGCCGCCTGCTGCCGTTCCATGGACATACGGCGAAGCTTCTGTTTGACCGATTTGGCGTCAGGGCGGACCGCCAAGCGGTGCTCGATTACTGCGCGGTCTACGCCCTTGATGTCCTCCGGCGACCATGCAAATATGTTGACGTTGTCCTGAAGCACTCGGAGTAGATCTCGCTCGACCTCCGCAGAGAGCCCCTCGCCAATGGACACAAACTACCCCTCCGCCTGGAGCGGCACCTTTTTGACTCCACCTTCGGGCTGAGGCTTAGGCGTCCATCCCGGAGCGGCGGGCGTGTCGCCGAGCATGCCCGAGAGGGCTTGCACCGGGCGGTGCAAGTTCCGGCTGCTGACTTCGACGCGCCTGGCGAGGTTCTGATCGCCGAAGACAGTGATCACGCCCTCCGGGCCTGGGAGCTTCATGCATAAGAAGGCGTGGTGTGGGATCGCCTCAAGGGAATTGATGGCGGGCCGTCCCAATATGACGTTGTAGGGGTGTGGGCTGTCTACGACGTCGAAGATGACGTGCGCGCTTCGGACGTTACTCCCCTGGCGGAATGTAACTGGAAGGGACACGTGTCCTATGGCCTCCAGCGGTTGGCCTCCTAAGGCTTGAATTGGAGCTCCTGACTGCTCTAGGTGGCTTCGGGGTATTCCCATACGTTCGAGGGCCCCTGCGAACAGAATATTCGCAGAGCTCCCCCCGTCGACGAGGACGCGCCTGACATCATGGCCCGCGATGTGAGCCTGAATGACTAAAGGGTCTTGGTGAGGGAACTCCACACCCCTGGCGTCATTCAGGGTAAAGGTGATGTTGTAGGGCGGCACCCACGGTAGCGACCGCTCGACGGGGGCCCCTGATAGGGAACCTCCGGTGATGACGCTGACAGTGCGGTGCTGTGCGTCTTCCCTGTCGGAGGCTCGCGGGGGACCACCTCTTGGAGGCCACTCATGGACTTCGGCAAGGAGCCGAGGAGACGAGGCCCGAGACTCGGCCATCACCCGTCGCAGTTCCATGACTGCGGTGCACGCCTTCGTGTAATGATCGCCGTAACCATGTACCTCGCACCACTTGCCATAGTCCCGAAGCTCCTGCTCCGCGCGGGATCACTCGCCACGCCCTGGTCCGCCCTCGCATCCCCGGCCCCCTGCCCCCGATATGGGGACAGGCCTCCCAAGGGCGCTTCCAATACCAAGGACATGGCGGACCTTGCATGGTCTGCGCTGGTGACGCCGGGGCTTGCGCCTGTTCCTTAACGAGTCTTCCTGCTCCCCGGGGCTGTTGCTTCGGAGAGTGGCCTCCCGGGGTTGTCGACTGCGGTCCTGCTTTGGGAAATCACCCGCCTCCTCGCCTGGCAAGCGCTTCGCTTGGGCGAGGTCGGGGGCGGGGGTGTTGCGTCTCCGCGCATCTTCCTCGGCTCGCGCATACCCTTCCATCTTGTCGAAGAGCTTGGCGACCGTCTTGATAGGCTTGCGTGAGTTGTACTCGGCCAGGGGGCCTGGACGAAGGCCCTGTATGGCCGCGTTGATGACGGTTGTCTCCTTAACGTCCTGGACCTGACATCGTATCCTCGCGAAGCATTTGAAGTAGTCCCGGAGCCTCTCCGAGGGTTTCTGCTTCACGGCGAAGAGCTGGTCCGCGTCGACCTGCTCAACGTAGTTCCCTTGAAAGTTGCTGTGAAGGCGGTCGCGGATCTGCTGCCACGCGAAGATGGAGTTTGACTTTATGGTAAAAAACCAGGAAAGCGCCACTCCTTGCAACGCGAGGGGGAGTTCCTTCGCCTTTGTAATGTCGTCTCCACCCGCGGCTTCGACTGCAGTCTCGTAGACATGCACGAACGCGCGGGGATCCGTATCGCCTTTGTATGGCTCGATAATACTGGGGAATTTGAAGTCATCGGGCCATGCCGCCTGCTGCAATTCTGGCGAGAGCGGGGATTCTGGATCGACGCATCGCCGCGGCTTTTGGTTGGGTGCGGGGGCGCCGCGGCTGTCTGCCCCTTCTGGCGTGGGCTCTGGCGCGGCCTGTTGGTTCTGAGCCTCTTGCATGCCGCGGACAGCCCCGCGAAGATCCCCTAGCTCCCGTTGGAACGCATTGAGGGCCGTTAACAGGGCGCGTTCCCCCGCAGGTGTTGAGGTCGTCACAGCGCCGGTGCGAGGTTGGTCGTCGCCGCGCCGATGGCGGGGTTGGTCATCGCAGCGCTGGTGGCGGGGTTGGCCGTCGTGGTGCCAGTGGCGGAGTCGGCCGTCGCAGCGCCCGTGGCGGGGTCGGTCGTCGTGGCGTGAGCGTCGACGTCCTCGACCACCGCGCCCGTAACAGCCGATGCCGAAGCCCCGGTGCTCATGCGACGCTCCGACCCAGCCGCCTTCTTCCCCTTCGCCGCCGTCGACGAAGCTTTTTTTGGTGCCATCCTTCTTCTGGTTTTGGGCTTACTCCTGTCCTCCCCACGGACGGCGCCAACTGTTGTGGTTACAGACCAAACAGAGAGAGAGAGATGGTAGTGGAGAGTTGGGAGAGAGTGAGTGAGTAATGGCTTCCTCCTCTCTCCCCATGACCTGTATTCCATATATATATACATATGGGGAGTGCTTTTACAATTATACCCTTACATCTGATTATCCCCTTCAGGGGCACTTATGTCATTACACATGGCCTATTCTGGGCCTTATAACCTTCTACCAGGCCTGCTGGGTTTAGGTGGGGGCCACCCCTACAACATGCGGCCTGGGTTTGAACCCATGACGTATGCTGCCAACACTCACTCAGCTAGCCAACTGGGCGCTTGTCCTTTGGTGATTCGCTGGAGGCAGTGAAAGAAAAGAACCGAGCGGGTGGTTTGGGACCAAACAGAGCCAACCGGCCGAAACAGGGGAGGTGCACGGCGGTCGGGGCAGGTGGTGGCGCCGGCGAACGGCGGGCGGGGAGGCGCTGGAGGTAAGAAAAATGGGTCCCCAGGAGGCCATGGGAGCCCATGGAGGTAGCGGCGCTGCTCCCGGTAGGGTGGAGGCGGACCAGGGCGGCTCTCGGTGGCCGGAGATGCGGCGGAAGGAGGCGGCGCCGTCGTGGTGGTGGAGGGAGCAATTGGATCGGAGCACGAGCAAGAGGGGGGCACGAGGCACTCACCGGAAGCGTTGGCAGGGCGGGAGAGGGACCGAGGCAGGCTAGCATCGGGAGTCGGCTGCGGCGCGGGTAGGGGCATGGTGACAGCAAGCCGGGGTGAGGGAGGAGCTCCGACGTCGTTTGGGGAAGCTTCACGGTGCCGAGGAGGTGCTCCCACCGCGATGAATCGACCCGGGACTGACGGTGGCAAAAATGGTGGTTTTTGCCGGCGGCAAGGAAGGTTGGCCGCACGGCGAGCCGGGGGCACTGGAGTTCAATTACCTGAGGGAGGAGGGAGAAGGCTGCTCGGGGCGCGCCATGACGCGGTCTGGCCGGCGGGGGCGTCACCGGAGCGACGGGATGGCGTTGAGGCGGCGGCGGCCAGTGCGGGTACAGCAGGAGAACGGAATGGGGAGGAAGGGGAGGGACGCTGGAGGCTAGGAGTGATTCGCGACCATTTGTAGCCGTGAAGGGGGTGCAATTTTGCTACTGTGGCCATCGACCCAGGAGCAGTGCACGGCAGAGCGATGCGTCGTCGAGGCGACAGCCGGCAGCAGGATTCGCGGGAAGTGCTGGCAGTCGATCTGCCGAGGTGACGGGGTCAGCGCCTTGGGAATGCGCGGGTTCTTGGCGCGACGCGGTAGCGAGGGCGGTGACGGGGGCAGGTGCTGCTGACGTCAAGAGGACGGAGACAGGAGCGGGGCCGGTTGAGCAGGCGTGCTGAGGAGGAAGACGACGCGGGTACATGTGGAGGAGGAGGGCGTAGTGCTTGGGCCGAAGGACAGGAGAGGAGAAAAGGCCAGAAGAAAAGGAGTGGGCCGGGAGAGGGAGAAAGATGGGTTGCGGCCCAAGAAGTTGATTTCTCTCTTTTTTTCAGAAAAGGATAAATTGGTTAAATTAATTAGATGGAGAAACTTTTTCTAATATTAACTTTTAATTTAGATTTCCCATTTTTGATCTTATACTTTCTAGTGTCAATTAATTAAATTTTAATTGTTATATATCTATATATATATTTTTCAGATTTTAGGGCTTGCAAAGGAAATTTGAAATTTTCCTTGATTTGATTTTTAGTCTTGGCTATTGATCTAGGCTTACATTTATTAATTTGGATTTTGAACAAGGGACCAAAAACAAGAGATTCGAATAACCACCAGATTTTTTTTAAAACACCACTAGAAACACAAATAAAAGATTTTTAAAATTTCACAAATACAAAAAGTCTCTTTTTGGGATGTTACAAACCATGTGCCAGGTGACATTAAAGCCGCTCTGAGAACAACATTGTAAAATAGGAGTGTACCAAATTCATCCACTAAATTGTAGGATATAAAGATGTCACGAGTTCTTAGACTCCCTGTTGGTAGTTGCTATCAACCTTTGGATGTAGTGCTGGTGATGGTAGAGAGAGGACACCATAGATTCATTGGATATAAAGATGTCACGACTTCTTAGACTCCCTGTTGGTAGTTGCTATCAACCTTTGGATGTAGTGCTGGTGATGGTAGAGAGAGGACACCATAGATTCGGATGTAGTTACCATAGATTCATTGGATATAAAGATGTCATGACTTCCTAGACTCCCTGTTGGTAGTTGCTATCAACCTTGGGATGTAGTGCTGGTAATGGTAGAGAGAGGACACCATGGATTCATTGTTTTTACTAGATCATTGTATAGAGTCTACCTAGAGGATAACATTGCTCGTGCTGTCGTGCACTCTCATAGACATAGGCTTGGAAGGTATCAGGAATGGCAGATAGCCAACTTGTAGGGAAGCTGTGACTGAATAAAAAAATTCCCTATCGAGAAATCCTCTCTCGTGGTGAGTAGAGATAGTAAAAAAAGTAAGACGGTAAAAAAAGCTCGAGACTTATAAGTTATTTGAGTTTAGCTTATTTTAGAATTAATTTGAGCTCAGTTCAAATTTTAAATAAGCCGAACTCAAATTTGATCTCGAACTCATAAGCTTCACTAAGCCAAGTCCGAATATTAACTCTTATCGAATTTACCCAAACCGAACTCAAGCTCAAGTTATTCTTATTGTTGAAAATTAGTGTATGTTTGAATTATTTTGACTGTTATCGAGCTTACTCGAGTCGAGCTTGAGTTTGAACTTTTCTTATTGTTGAAAATTAGTGCATACTTTTCTTATTATTGAAAATTAGTGCATAATAAATTATTTTAATATTTATCGAGCTTCAATGAGCCAAGTTAGAGTCTACCCGAGCTTAGGCCGAGCTGAGCTAAGTCCAGACTCGGACTCCAACTCGAGCTCGGTTCAAGCTTCTATCGAGTTCGAGCCTAGAAGGCCAAACTCGCTCAAGTTCGGCTTGTTTACAACCCCAGCAACAAGCACCTAGAGTCAGTCGAACATGCTCATAAGAGCAGCTCAGCAGGTCTAGAGCAAGAACATTTCACACATAGGACACTGTTGTAATGTTTTTTTTAATTATGGCCCTTTAGCACCCATTTTTGTAAAAACGGTCCTCTCCCTGAGCTCGAAAGGTACAACAAACAACATGTATCACCTACCACGCTGCCGTAGCTCGGTACGAGAGGAGCAACGTGGTTGGGCGAGCAGGTGCAGCAAGCAAAGCTGAGGCGGGCAGGCCAGGTGTTGCGGAGCCGGTGCAGCTCGACAGGCGCCTGTCAAGCTGCCCCAACTCGGCAGGAGCCTCCCAAGCTGCACTGGCTTAGCAGATGGCTTGGCTAGCGGGTGAGGCCAGGGCGGCAGAAAAATGGCAAAGGTGAAAAAAAACTCGTTGACTTAGTTCAAAATTGCTTCAATTAAACTCGTTAATTTAGATTTTGCTCTAACTCGACTCGTTAGCTCGCTTCTAAAAATATTCCCCCATGCAAACTACTTGAATGCACATGCTTTGATACACATTAAGAAATCATATTATGTTTTGTTTGTGTGTGCGTAGAAATTTTATAGGAAGATGCAAGGGAGTTCAGAAAGGCAGATGAACCACCACCACGAACTCATTGTGTTAAGTACTAAAGATGTGTTGTTGCAAATAGTCATTATAATGGACCATGTGTAGGCCAACAAAGTAATTCATAATGAATGTGTGGATTACATGGTGCATAGGGTTTAGTTATATGCATATGTTTGCCTCACTATTTATATGATACAAGTGGCAACATGCGAATCATCAACCCCAACTATAGCTAAGATACATGTGTGGTTTTTCGAAGCCATGGTTCCAGTCAGTCGTCGTACACACTTGGGTCCACCAGTGCCTTTCACTTATCTCCCGCATGAGCTTTGACCTCGTGACTAGGGCCCAGTATTCGGCTTCTACAACTTGTGTAGATTTATCCCAGTCAGAGATAAGCTAACGTTCAACGGGGGCTTCAAGGACCACCGACGCCTTACCCTTGTCCTTTTTTGCTGCCATCCGGGGTGTAAGGTTTCCAGCATGTGAATCTCCCAGTGCCACCAAGTAGTTAAGTATGTATTTCTACTCGATAAATGCCTTGTCATACATATCCGGACAATCTATCCATTGAAAGAAATAGCAGTGCTTCATGATCTGCCGACATGGATGGAGTGGGTTAGAAATGTGCGAAATGGAACACGCAATGTGAAATAGCAAACATGTGCTTACAAGTACATCGGTGCATGTGTAGCGAGCTGGGTCGATGATTGCCAAGTATGTGGACTGAATGATATGTGCTGGATTACAAAAGTCACACTGCATTAGTTCATGTAGTATGTCGGTATACTCTCATTCGTCTTCTCTATGGGTGAAGTATTCCCATGGGCTAATGTCAGCTGATCCGACCATCTACCATTGAATAGGAGGGTATTAGTAATAGTTTAAAAATATAACGAAGCTTTTGCTTTTTAGGTTAGGAAAATAAGACTAGGTCTTTGGATAACGGCAATTCCATAATCACACAAGAGCGATAAATATATACATGTGGAGATACGTAAAAATATTTTAGCTATTTTTTGACCCGCATTTCTATAGCTATTTATAATAAATAAACATGGGTACTTATTGAAACACATCCGTCAACTAAACATGGCTACCTAGCGCATTCTACATTACAAAACTACAGTTACGCTTATGAAACCCTAACAACATATTAAGTGTGTTACTCACATACGAATGAAGCACAACTTTTTCTAAAGTTAATCATGACCTCCATAATGCTTTCAACTGTAAAGGATAGTACATCATAGTCACGTTGCCTCCCTACACTCACTTGGCAAGAAATCTCTCTTTTCTTTCCATCCCCTCCCTAGTTGCGCGCGCACTCTCTCTCTCTCTCTCTCTCTCTCTTGCTCAGCAATAATGCAACTATGGGTCACGTTTTATACGCACGTGCGAATGCAAGTAATTAACATGCAAATAAATTGAGATTCTAACGTCGCGTCTTGTCACCGCATTGTGTCATTAACACAATTCCCTCGCATGCTGCCCATTGCCCTGTGAGGAATCAAATTTCCTCCTCCCACACATGCCTGATTGATCATGTATGCCTGTGCACTTGCCTACCAAGTTTGGCTAGCTCATCGGTAACCTAACATGCAAAGGCGGCTCAACAGGTTGCTGCATGCCGAGCTACACCGGCTCAGTAGTGCCCCCAGCCGCACTGCACTTGTCCATTTGTCATGCCCGCTCGTCCAGCCACACTGCTCCTCTCCTGTCAAGCTACGATGGTGCGACAGGTGACACGTGTCGCTTGCCGTACCTTTTGAGCTCGAGAGGAGGAGACTATTTTTGTAAAAATAGATGGTAGGGGGCAAAATTGGAAAAAATGTTGTAACCCATATGTGTGAACAGTTCCTAGAGCAAGACCTCTGGTTAGGTGGGCTCTTCCCCAGATGTAGATCTGTTCATCGACTGCTAAAGATATGGGTGTATTGGTTTTTGGCTTTGTACTCCTGCATATGTGAAGCCATTTTGGTGGTTGTCGGGACCCCGGATTTCCGAACCCGGACCCTCTGTGTATTACTGCACTAGTCCCAGATCAAACCTAGTGCACACAGTTAAACAGAAATGAATACATAACCAGCAACGCTTTATTACAATATTAAAGAGTACAGACTGAAAGGTCTCATTATTACAATTGAGGTTTCAAGACCTCGCACACACGAAACACAGCGGAAGCAAAAGATAAACTCGGTGAAGACCCATCAATACGCCACAGGCAATTGACTGGGGAAACGCGACCTAGTACTCCGGAAATCCTTCGTCGAATCCACAAGCGAAGTAGTCGTAGGCACCTTCTTGAGCTTCAACTTCCTCTGAGATTTATTTTTAAGTGTAGCATGTGAGTACATAAAGTACTCCGCAAGTCTTGGGAAAAATGCATAGATGCAAGGCTTAACAAAGGAAGGCCATACGGTTCTTTTGCACAAAGCAATATTTTAAAATTCAATTACTACTAATTATTTTCGAAGGCATCAATTTAATAAAGTAAATGTTTTAGCAGAAACTATCAATAATTCTCTAGTGAAGGTTCCATCTACCAACACTAGCTTAAACAACTTGAGCAAGTTTAATATTGCGGGTTACATCCACCCTCTCTGGCTCCAACTGCCAGGATACCCTTCCGAGAGTTCCCTCCACTCTCGGAATACAAAACTTTTGATTTTAAAACAAAACCAGAAATCTACCATGTGAATGCATTCCTTGCCCGCCCTTGACCGTGGGCACGGCTATTCGAATAGTTTTACACTCTGCAGAGGTTGTACAACTTTACCCACAAGAGATAAATTATCCTAAAGGTCAACACGCTTCCTTTGGCATGAGACCCAGATAAAATATCACAAAGCCTTTACCTTACTCTAATCTAGCTAGATACCACCCGCTGAGGTTTCACCGCAGGTAGGCTAACTGCCCGAACCGAAGCCCCCTCTTGCGCCATATGAGTACAGTAAATCCCTGTCCCTCACTGTGAATAACCAGTCCATCCCTGGCATCCACTTTCCACTGGTGGCACCTAAACTAGACTATCGTAAGTTAGTCAGCTAGGTCGTACCCATATAGACTTGTGGTTGTACGGTTAATGCTCAGTTTGGACAAACACAAGCGTCGGTCCTTAATTGACTAGGGTGGAACATACACATTACAAGATCTCGTGCTTCCTGCACCAATCCAAACCAACCATCCACCCTAATCTAAACCAATTTTCACATTTTAGTTTATTTTAAAAGAACAGTGGCAACTCCAATTACCACTAATTTTCATAAACACAGGGGTATTACAATAATTCATAATTTCCCATTTTCAAGATTTCAAAGGTATTAAATAGCGAGACTAAGCATTATACTACCATTCCACTATTCACAAAGATTCAGTAATAATCTCATTATTGAGACAAATGAAATTCTAGGGTGACAAAGGTACATGGCATTCAATTTCAATGGAGGCTATAACAAGGTTGGTTTAACTAACCCTTAAGATTTGAACTAATATTTTTATATAAATAGCAATGCACATAATTTAAAATAATTAAAACATTTCGAAATCATAGGTTCAAGATGATCAAAGGAGACTTGCCTTGCTCGGAGACTTGATGTTGCGAATCGTTAAAATCGAACTCTCCGGATTAGTCGTAGTCTACACGCGAAGAACCAAACAAAATAAATTCAAATAAAACCCAATTAAAATCCAAAAATTATAAAATATATATTGATGGATAGATTATGATTTTAGATGAATTTAGGAGAAAGAATCAACGGATTCAGAGTTCGTATGAGGGAGGTCAAATATCTGGAAGTTTTGAACATCACATGAAATGATAACAAAATACCAGGATTACTTTTTGAACAGTACAGTGTCGGTTGGCTATAAGGTGGCTGACGAATGGGCAAAATGGAATGTTGGCAATGAGGCGAAGGTGGTGACATGGGTACGGCGACGAGGAACGGCGGCAATCACCCGCAGTGAGTGAAAAACTGCACCGACGGCACAGTAGCGACAACTGCAGGTTGGAGAGAGATAGTACCGAGTATGGAACGTGGAGATGTAAGGTGAGCGTGGGATAGTACATGGCATGGTGAAGTTAGGAAAAATTATTGGCTAAGCTGAAAATTAATCGGAGACGATACAATCGACGTTTGAATGACGATAGTGGAGAAACAGGAAAATTTTGATATCTTGGTGCTCGGTAGAGCGAATCCAAAACCATTTGAAAGGTAGCTACCTGGGATGGTTTGGCACGATATGACGCGAACGGATTGGGGAAAACATCACTGGATAGACGGGGACACGAGATGCCATTGGTGGCCATGGCGAGGTGTCGGAGGTGAAAATTTGTGGAGGCTTTTTGGGGAAACGGAAGGAAGCATGGCATAGAACGCGGTGAGGCAAGTCTAAGAAAAATTACGGCATGAGCTAAGGCTTACCGGAGGCGACGAATCGACGCCAGGAGTCAAAAACGACCATTTTCGCGGAAAGCTCAATTCCTGACAATTGGCTCCACGAAAAATTAAACAAAATGGTAGAAAATTTTCTTAGAGTCTAGGACACAATATGACGCGACCAAAAATTGAAGCGCTTACCAAAAAGGGGTGTACGCGCGAAGTACAGTTTTAGTGTCAGGGCCTGACAAGGTCGACAAGGACTCGGGGGATCTTCAGGTGATGGCGATGGAAGCACGACGTAGAACGTGTCGAGGCAAACTCAACGGTGCAAACGGCTCGGCCAAAGGACATCGGATGGTGGCGGAACACGGTGGAGAAGACATTTTGCGACCGTCGGGTTGACATCGGCGTTCCGGGTAAACGGAGAGGAGTTAGCATGTGGGGTTTGCGGCGAAACGAAGAGTAGAGCGTGGGGAACGTGATGCTCACCTTGGTTTTGGTCGGGCATGCACGGACGGCCGGTGGCGATGCGAGGAACGACGACGCGCTATGGCCCACGGTGGCGACGGTGCTCCGGCGAAGTTCCGGCGAAGGCGAGGTGAGCACCGCGTAGAACGCGACGAGGCGAATCCAAGGATGTGCTCAAAAGTGGCGGGGCTCCACCGGACGAGGCGCAATAAGCCGAAGAACGCCGGTTGGAACACAAAAGAAAAACTCCGATTGCGACCAAGAGAAGAGGAGTGGGGACTTGATATTTTCAGGGTTGAGTGAGGATGAGGAGGGGCTCACGGTGCTGCCTTTTATAGGGGCGGGGGAGGTCCGAGACGAGAGATCAAGAGACCATGTCCATCAATGGCATGGGTTAATTTCTCGCGAAACGGCTCATGAATGAGGGGAAAACGGTAGGGAAATGAAAGAGTTTGATGAGAGGAGTTGAATGCAATTTATTTCGCTAAAAACCGTTGAGAAAATCAAAAGTTATGGAAGGTTTAAGATGCAGCCATGGCAGCTCGCGCACGCACTCGGGAACGGCATCGTCCCTGTGAAGAAGAATACTGTAGCAGGAGAGAGAAAATAATAATAAAATAATAATTGTTTTTCGAAAATAAAATAAAATAAATTCCAACAAAATTCAGAAAAATTTCACAGATATCCTTGGAACCCGAAAATACCAAATAAAATAATTTCAGATTTAATTGAAGTATATTTTGACCAATACAAATATTTTTACTTTCTAACCTTTAATTTAATCAAAATAAATTCGAAAATTCCAAAAATTTGAAAAGAGGATAGAAATGAATAGATTGGAATTTTTGATGAGTTTAGAAATTTGAATGGGCTCATTCGGAGTTAAAATGAAGAAATACGATATTTTGGTAGTTTAAAAGGAGAGAAAAAGAATAAACTGATTTTCTGGAATTATTTTTGAACTGAAAAATCCGATTATGACATCATCAAGGGAAATGATTTTCAGAGGAATTATAGTTCTATGGAAAAGTAATTTATGATGTTAGGGTGACGTCAGCAGAGATTTTGATTTTCTGGCCGAATTATTTTTCAACAGGAAAAGGGTTTTATTCACTGACAGGTGGGATTGGGCTGTCGGTGAGAGGGAAGAGAAAGGAGGAAGAAGTGGACGGTCGGACGAATGCCACGAGGTGAAAGAGAAATCAGGGCCACCGGATTAAAACGAAGGGGTAAGTGAAGGCGGGTGGCTGAGATTAAACCGGGCGAGGATGGATTGAATCAAGGAACGACACGTGATGGCCGAGTAAAGAGGTTGAGGATTAAATTTGATTTAGATTTTGAAAAAAAAACTTAGATAAATCGAAATAAAGTTCAAATACTTTAAATTAATTAATTTGAAATTAAATTTTTCAGAGAGCGAAATTTTGGGATGTTACAGTGGTTCTTTTCAAAGAATAAGTTTTTAAGGTGGTTGGCTCGTTGAGCTGAGAGCTATATATACAGCATGAATTGCATTTTGTTCTTACCTCGTGTGATCTATGTACGATTTCATGACGCCATATGATCAAACTAATTTTGCATGACTGGCTTTCGAAATGTTTTCATTGTATGTTTGTACAGTGTTGCTCTCATAAAATGTTTCTACGGTGTTGATTTTAAGACTTTTGACAGATATGTTCCCCCAGCCAGTCCAGCACTCAAATCGACTGAATTATAATGCTGTGTTTGTCTCCAGGTGGCTGCCTGTAGGACTGGTGCCACAATCAAAGATGAGTGAATAATTGTTTTAAGCTTTTCCCCTTTGGTTTTCAAAATCTTTTACTCTAGTCGCTATAAAAGCCAAAGAGATCATATTACACCACCTACTTTAAATCTCCAAGAAAATCAAGCCAAAGTGATCCTAGTTGACCGCTGACCACTTGTCGGCCTAATCGTTGGTCGATCTGTCAGTTGGACGGTTGACTGCCACAACCTTGCGACCAGAACAGACAACAGTGTGAAATCCAAAACCCTAATCCATGAAACTCTTACACGAAGGTTTCAAATGACATGAAATTTTGATCACACCTTCATGAAGATGATAGAAACCAGATTACGGCTAGAAACACAAGGTATTTGGACTTGATTCTATCAATTTGAAGGAAATTGATCTTGGGCTTCAAGAACACCCAGAAATCCTAAAACCCAAATTACTTCTTGCTCGTAGGGATCTATAACATGAGGTTTTTTGGATCTACTTCCACTTGTCCTAGCAAGCTAATATAGGCAAAGATTTGGGCTAAAACTCCCATGATCACAAAATCACAAATCTTTCTCAAGAATACTCAAGAACTGGGCATAATATTGTTATCTTGCTATATAGATGATCTAGATGGGCAAAGTGTAACATCCTAGTTTTTAGTGCCTTTTTAAAGTTTTTAAACTAAAATAACCATTTGGACTTCTCTTGAATTAATTAAAGCTCAATTTGAATTTTCTAAAATTAAAATGATTTAATATGAAGAAAGTAAACCTCTAAATCAAAAACAGTTTTAGTTGGGTTTCTTGTGATGAAATGATTTTTTTTGTATTTTCATGGATTTTTTGGAGTTTATTTGCTATTTATTGGAGGTCAATTTGATTCAACCCAATTTCTGAAATTCAAAAATTCCTAAAATCTGGATTTTAATCTTGGACCGAATTCCCTATTCCTCTGGCCTATTTCCTTTTTTTGGGCCCAACTTGGCAGCCCACCTTTCCTCGCGCGCAACCCATTTTCTCCACTAGGCCTAGCCTATGCGCTCAGCACGCATCCTGTCCATATGATGTCGCTAACCCTACCTGCCATCTGGCTCTCTTTCCTCTACCTTCCTTGTAGACACTTGGGCCCCACATATCAACGTATTGTGCGTTGTCTTCATTTCGATGAAGGACTCTGCACCACCCATGACACTGTAGTGCCACCTGTATCCACCATGGACTCCCCTCACCATGCTATAAAATGGCACACCAAGCCCCGGAATCACAACCCTGAGCCTTCCTATCCTCTTCATCCTAGCCACTTCCCTCGGGGACATTGAACTCTCGCCGAAATTCAAATCTCCAGTCGCCGCCTTCTCCGCAAATTCAGCGAGAAATTGCACTGCATTTGGGTTTGTATAGGAGGTGTATGGTTAGTTCACATATGGCTTATTCAATTCTTTTGACTTATTCACTTATTACTCATTTTTCAACTACAATTTCAATCTATTTATTATATTTACTCTAAATTATTGCTTTCTACAAAATAATCACTCAGTCATTTTTTTCATAAGCTTTGTATCATTATATATTGCATCTTATCACAAACAACTTGCTAAGTAATCTATGTATTCATGGCTATATCCATTGTTGCTCAGTTGACAAAGGAAAATCATATTGGATAGAGGTACTTGAGGAAGGATTCTTCGACAACTTCATGGATTAGAACTTCGCTTCCCAGTCTATTGCCTGTGGGCATGTCAAATGGCCACACATTTATGGCATGTTGAATGGCCACTAAATTTATTCTTTATTTTCTGCGCTATTATTTGTAAGCTTGGCTATAAGATCAATACTTTGAAAATTAATAATATTTGCTTATTTCATAGTTATTCATGATTATGATTGATATTTTATCTATGTTGCCACTTTGTGCACTAGCGTAATCTTGGACTAATGGAGAATACACAGAGGGTCCGGATTTGCATATTCTAGTCTCAACACAAAATTTGATCAACTAGGATCTTCTAGTGCCTCTTACTCACCATATAACACAGCAAGATCAAGATTGAGCTTGGGAGAGAAGAAATCACATCAAGAACAAGATGTAATCAAAGTTTAGACAAGAACAACTAGCTGATTGAGAGATGATGTTTGATTTTCATTACCACATATAGAAGAAGGATTATGACAGTATAAAGGTTACAAGGTGCTCCCAAAGCACCATCCTTTCCTCTCCAACCCTCTCTCAAACCATGGAAGCAAGCAAGGTGCAAGAGCGAAAACTTCAACACTAGAATCATTGACTATTCAACCTCCCTTCCTTCCCTTTTAATGACTAACACCACTTAGTGAGTCTTAACCTACTAAGTAATTGGAAAAACTTGTCAACCCCATTAATACAGATTTTAGACACTTATGCACGCTTCTTAATGTATTTACAAGACTCAACCCGTTAACACTTTAGTGGTTGGTCCACTTAGCCAAACCATCCCACCTTGATCTAAACCACCTCTCCTTTGCTCCTCCCGCTCAATGGTTTCAATCAAGACACTAATCCATACTCCTGACTAAGCTTTTAGGCACCTTCTCTTGACTCTATCTTCACCTTCTCATCAAAACATCTCTGCATAATTTGACACGTAGCTCGTGGCACCCAATGACTCGGCCGCCAAGTCTTCATGTGTCGGGATTGAATTTCTGAATCTGAATCCTCTCTATATTACTGCACTACTCCAAGATCAAAACTAGTGTACATAGCCAAACAGTGATGGTTACATAACCAACAATGCTTTATTACAATAATAAAGAGTACAACCCTTATAGCCACTTTATTACAATTGAGGTAATTACAAGACCTCACAAACTTACAAAACACAGCAAAAGTAAAAAAAAACTCTGACGATGGCCTACCAATATACCACAAGCAATTGATTGGGAAGCGCAACCTAGTACTAGCCTTCGTATAATCCATATGCGAAGTAGTCGTAGTCTCCTTCTTGATCTTTATAATCCTATGAGATTTGTTTGAGTTTACATGTGAGTACATAGAGTACTCCGCAAGTCTTGAGAAAAATGTAGTATATATAGGGCTTAACAAATGAAGGATAATATGGTTCTTTTGTACAAATTAGCATTTTATTGCAATTACCAATATACATTTTCAAAAGCATCAATTTAACAAATTAATTGCATAACTAAAACTAGACAAATTTTCTAGTGAACAAGGTTGTCAAAATCATAATCCTGAATCGGATCAGAGATTTTTTGGTAGGATCGCAAATCGTAGGATCGATGTAGAATCTAAGATCTTAGCTAATTCTACTAAAGCAATATTTAAAAAATCTGTAGTGTATTATAACACTACTACATCATTTTTAAAATTATGTCTTATGAACTTTTCTTTACAAATTGTAGAGTAAATGTAAGATTATGTGTTATTTTATGATAACTATAGTGAACATAAAGAGATAAAAGTTAACATTTTTCAATTAAAAGTAAGTGCACAAGTAATTATTTATAATAAAACAATAGAATCAACATAATCGAGTAGGATCATATGAAAATTTTTATCATGATCCTACAAAAGTTTGGGTAGAATTGTAAGAATATTAAGATTCTACCATATTAAGATTTTAATATGGAATTAGATCAGTCTAGTCAATCTTAGATTGTAAAATCTTATAATCGTATAATTGAATTGAGATTCTAACAACTTTGCTAGTGAAGGTTCTAACCATCAACACTAGTAAACAGACTCTAACAGTCAAGGATCAAGACTACGGGTTCTATCCATCCACACTGGCTCCATCTGTCAGGGCACACTCCCAAGTTCCCAAAACTTTTACATTAAACTTAAAACAAAAGATCTACCATGTGAAAGTGCATATCGCCCACTCTTGATCGTAGGCACGGCTTTTGAATAGTTTTACACTCTACAGAGGTATAGTTTTACCCACAAGACAAGATCATCTTATATTGCCACGCGATTAACACACTTTCTTAGGTGTGCGGCGGAGAGATCAAGACAAAGCCTTTATAATGTGCTGACTCAATTGGACTCCGCTCGCTAAGGTTTCACCACTGAAGGGTTAAATCCACCCAGTTAGAAGTCCCCTCTGGCGCCATGTGGGACAACTATCTATCTGATACCCACTCATACAACTAGCGGATTCCAAGCTAAGCCATTGCAAATTAATTAGGCAGATCATACCCATATAGACTTATGGTTGTACGGTAGTGCTTAGTTTGGACAGTCACAAGTGTCGGTCCTTAATTGACTAGGGTGGTATATTCACTATACAAGATCACGTGCTCCATCTGCACCAACCCACCATTTTATTTTATTTTAAAATTGCAGCAATACCTATTACTATAAAGTTATTTGAATAAAATTATTAAAGCATATGATATCAATTTTCCACCCGCAAGGTTATACTGACCGACTAGCATGTCAAAGCAATTCTACCGTTCTAAAATTATCAATTAGTAATTTTATCTCAATACTGAGGCAAAGAAAGCCTAGGACAATAAAGGTATATGGTTGTCAACATCAAATGAGGGTATAACAATTATTAGATTAACTAATATCCTTGAGATAAAAGTTATCATTTTATGTAACATAGCAATGCATTAAATTTGAAATATTAAAATAATTTTGGTAAACATACGTACAAGATGATGGAAGAAGACTTGTCTTCTTAGACGTTGACTAGACCTTTTTTCTACTTGTTGGAAATTCCTTGGGTGACGCTGATTTCTACATGCAAAACGAGAAACATAAATAGATAACTAAATATAAATAAAATCATAAAAATATAAAATATATATTGAAAGAAAGGTTAGGGTTTTAGATGAATTTAAAAACTTGAATCACCAGATTTGGAGTTCAGACGATGGAGAAATTGAAAGTTTGGTTGAAAAAGGAAAATTCCAGAAAATTTCAAAACTGATAGACCATGTGGAGGTGACCCCGGTTGTGTGATGAGTTATTGACATTTGTTTTAGGAAAGTTGAGTTTGGTTTGTGTGGTTCGGACCATGTCGTTGCGGGGTGCAATCGTTTCAGTCGGACCTTGTCGAACTAGGTCGAACGGGTTTAAGTCGTTTATTTTTCGCTTCGATCGGTTTGGACTTTGAGTGTTTCTTCTGATGGTATTGTATGGTTATAATATTTCGAGCGGTGCTATGTGATTTGTTTCTTGTCTGTGATAGCTGCAGGACGTCGAGGTGGAGTCATGGCGAGGCACGGGATGACCGGACTAGGCGCGGGCGGTGCCGAGGTCAGAACGGTCGAGGTGTGCCGAAGATGGCGAGGACTCGAGGTGGCTGCGTGGCTTGGAGGGCAAGGAATGAGGAAGCTTCCTGGAAGGTGCGCGAGGGGCGTTTTGGTGAATACGCAAAGCTGCACTAAATGAAGTGGATTGTGGATAAAGCGCCATAAGTTGTTGAGAGCTAATGGGTAAAGTGGGTTGTAAACCCATTAGTGGAGGCTATAAATAGAGAGGTGTTCTCTAGTGCTATGTAGCAGATTTTTAGAGAGATGGCTTGAGAGAGTGGGTGTGAGTTTTGTCTCCTATGCATGTGTGCTATGAGTTCTTGATTCTCAAGCATGTATGGGGACTTAGTTAGTGTGAGATTGAGAGAGAGATGTGCTAAGAACAATTCTGTATAAGCATACATGTCTTTGTATCTATTTCTTTATGAGAGTCTTTGCTTGATTTGGTCTGAGTATCTTTCTTTTGGTTATTGATTGATTCGGTTCTCTCTTGTTCATTTTTGTGTTTCCTATTTTTGTCTTGCCGCTAGGATGTTTTTCTAGTTAATCTGCTTTCCCCTTTTCAGTTTTACTCTCATCCCTCTCCTAGTGCTTCTAGTATGTGGTTTCGGTTTTGATAGCTATGGTAATTTCTGTGCCGACTAACCATGCTGCTACCGAGTGGGAACTTAGACATGCTCTTCTTTCAGATTGGAGACAGCATTCGGACAGCATTAATAGTTAGTTTGTCTCCTTTTCTAGTCTGCAGTTTCTTTGTTTTCTTTGGGTTCTTTTGGTTTGCAAGTGAAAGTCTCCACGGCAGCTACTGACTTTGGTCAATTTATTGCTTTAAAGTGCTGTTTTCGGTTGAAAAGCAGTTGGTAGTTTTGATTTCATGTTAATCTTTCTCGGGTAGCAAGCTGTCCATCAATTTGGTAGTTTATGTTCTTGGGGAACACTTTCTTACCGACAAAGTATTGCTGAAAGCAGCTCCAATCTGCAGGTTTCTTGTCTCATTTGTGATCTCTTTGTTCCTTAGCTTTCTCTTTTATCTTCAGTACTCTCTTGTAGAGGTGTGTAGGTCTGTAGTCCCAGTGTTTTTGCTGCTGCAGCGATCTCTGTTTGTTTCTCTACCGTGGCAATTATTTTCGCTGTTTCCTTTGCCGTGGCAAGACTTCTCTGTTTGTTTCTCTACCGTGGCAACTATTTTTGCAGTTTCTTTGCCGATCTGCTTTTTCTAGTCTGCCTCCTCATCTTATGATTTGATCTCTGGTGAACTTTCATTTTATTTCTTCATAGCATCAATTGCTATCGAAGAAAGTGTTAAGTGGGTACTTTTGGGGGTCGAGTTTTAAGGGCACCATTCACCCCCCCTTTGTTGCCGTTTTCGATCCAACAAAAACAAGGGTATTCCTCGGAATCTTTTTGGCTGAAATATGATTTTATGCGAGTATAACGCGTGGGGTCCACTGTCATTGGTTCAAAGAAAAATTTTGGAAATTCATCACAGTCATGCGTTTCCAACGTCTTGAACTCCCAACCTCATGTTCCCATCCAACAAACCTTACCACTAGGCTATGTGATCACATCAGTTGTATGAGCATAACAAATTAATTGAAGCAATGGGTATAGGCAACACTAGAGAGCACACGAATGGTAGCAAGCAGTGGCTCTGCCGTGGGTGTGCTCCGGCTAGGGAAAGGCAGTGAGGGAGATTGGTAAAATGGGTCACAAGGACCATGAGAAAGCTTTGGGAAGTGGTGACACGGTCAGAGACGCGGTGTAGAGGGGGCAGCGGTGCTTAGGGCACGGCCACGACATGGGTAGAAGAGAGGAATAGTACCCAGACTTGGAACGCGGAGAAGCAATGTGAGCATGGGCTAGAATGTAGCATGGTGAAGCTAGAAAAATTGTTGGCTAAGATAGAAACTCATCGGAGATGATGCAATCGATGATTGAATGGCACGATAGGGAAAAAGGGAAAACTTAATATCTCGATGCTCGATGGAGGTAGCCATGGATAGACATCGGAAGTGAAAATTTGTGGTGGATTTTAGGGGAAAAGGAGGGAAGCATCAACGTAGAATGCGACGAGACAAATCTAAGAGAGGTGATTGCATAGGCAAAAGCTCACTGGAGACAACGAATCGATGACGGGAAGCGATTTCAGACAACTTTGGGAAAACTCAATTCTGGGAGATATACTGTACCAAAATCAAATTAATTTGGCATGATGTTGCTAAGGCTTGGGAACATGATATGACGTGGACGATTTCAAAGAAAACTCACCAGAGAAAGATGGCACAGTGGAGAGAGGAGGCCGATGCATGAGCACGATTTAGGGCTTCACTGGCACTTTGCGAGGTGAGATGGGATGGCCAAGGGCTTGCAAAGGTTCAAGCTCACGAGAAATCGCTATTAGAATGACAGAAGAGATAGTTTAAGCTCGGCCGAAGATAGCAAAGAACCAACACGATTTGAGAGCTCAGCGGAGACGAAAGAAAGAACACAACACCGAAAGATCCAATGCCGAAAACAAGAACTAAAACTAAAAGGATCCTGCTCAAAAACTGCTCTCTAAAAAGACAAGACTTAAGCTGTCATAACACTTCTCTAAAGAGACAAGGCAAGTTAGACTCTCAAAGAACTGATCACTTGGGCAAAAACGGAACCAACTGAAAATGTACAGTAGAGGAAATACTTACTGTCCTGAGCAAAGAACCTGAAAACAGGAGACGTTTAGAGAAGAGCCTATGTTGTGTTCGGTCTGATGGGAAGTATAGACTGAAATTGCCGAAAGCAAGGTCTTTAACGCTATCGGCACAGCACAAATAAGACAAACCCGAAAATAGTAAAAGTTGTTGTTTCCGAAAAGGAGAACATCACAAACCTGAACATGAATTGTAAGTGCCGACAGGAGAAGAGAAGATAAAAGGAACATGCATTCGCTGCTTCTCAGGATAGAAGATTTTGAAAACAAGATAAATAGCACAGGAAGCACTCTCGGCTGAAAAGTGGCACAAAAACTGAAATGTCTCTTGCCTGAAACCTGCGGTCGGTTGTTCTAAAAAATGAAGCCTGAAACAAAGTGCTGTAGATTTGCAAAGCTAAAACCGACAATAACATAAAATAGAGAACTCTCACTGCTCTTCTTAGCCCAAAGGACTTAGAAAAATAAACTCAATATTCAACTCAAAATAGAAGGATTAAAGAACAAAAACGCTGAGAAAAAGAAGGAGCAAAGAGCAACAATTCTCAAAAGGAAAGGATGTGAACCAGATTAGCAGAAGGAACTTAAGGAAAGAAGAAACAGCCAAAAAGACAGCTTGTCAAGGAAATAACAGAGCAAGAACCGAAACTGACAAGTTGAACTGAAATGAGAATAAATGGTTGAATTAGCTAGGGATTCCCATGACTATTGATGGTAAATTTTTTATTTCAGCTGGGAAACAACTCATGCCCAGAAAATTTAAGCATAGAGCAATCTTTCCTGCCGAGACAACTCGAACAAAAAATCCTCTGCTCACAAATGAACAGTAAACCCTAGCATGTTTAGAAACAGAGAAAAGAGCAGCGGAGACAATCTTTGAATGTAAACTCTATCTTGGATCCTTGCTTTCGGATATAAGCTGGCCAAAGGGACCTTTAGGAGATATCCAGTTCAAAGCAAATCGATTCCATAGCTATCCAACCTGAAAATCAACTCAAATCAAAAGAAAGGCTGTGAAGTACAGAGAACAGTTCTTGAGTAAAAGAAACATGGGAAGGCAGGAAACGTAACCAGGGATCCAATTCAACTCAAACTCAAGAAATCTTGTATTGTCTCAGAGAGAGGAATGATTATATGAATTTTCTTACAGCCCTCTCAAGCCCTCTCTTACATTCTCAGAACTCAACGCAAGAACTCACTCTGGAGGCATGAAGGGAGATAGAGCACACAACTAAAACTCAAAATATAAGAACTTGCGCATACTCCCCCATAAGCAGTTGGTGAAGATGAGCTACTACATACCACTCACGCAAGATGAAGAGCAAGAACAGGAAATGCACAGGAGACAAAGCACAATAGCATCCTGCTCTCTCCACCCACTCCTCAACTACTCTCCAGAAAAGCAAAAACCAACTCCCAAAGCCATAACAACCTCTCCTAAGACCATCCATCCACCAGGAGACATGCATCCTATTTATAGCCTTTCATAATGGGTTCACCAATTGCTTTGCCCATTAAGCCTTGACGCATTACCCGCTAACTCTAACCAAATCCACTTCCTTTAGTGCAGCCTTGCGTATTCACCAAAACGCCCCTTCTGCACCTTCCGATAAGCTTCCTCATTCCTTGCCGTCCAAGCCTCGCAACCACCTCGAGTCCTCGTCGTCTTCGGCACATCTCGACCGCTCCGACCTCAGCACCGCATGTGCCTAGTCTGGTCATCCCGTGCCTCGCCACGACTCCGCCTCGATGTCCTGCAACCATCACAGACAAGAAAACACATTACATAGCACCGTTCGAAATACTCGAAATACTGTAACCATACATTAGCATTAGAAGAAATACTCAAAGCCCAAACCGGTCGAAAAGAAGAATAAACGACTTAGGCATGTTCGACCTAGTTCGACCAGGTCCGACCGAAGCCGACTGCACAATGCAACGACTTGGCTCGAACCACTCAAACAAAACTCAAACTTTCCAGAACACGTGTCAATTACTCATCACAAACATGGGGTCATATCCACATGGTCTCTCAATGGGTGACCCTTTAACTTTTTTTGAAAAAGAGAGAAGTGCCAAGAAAAATTAGATCAGACATTTTTCTGGAGATTTAAATTTAAATTCTAAAAAATTTAAATTAAAACTTAGAATTTAGAGCGTATTTAGAAATTTAAGATTTTCTTCCAGAAATACACATAAAATCCAATTTAAATCCCAAAAATTTTAAATAATTAACTTGAAATTAAATGTTTAAGGAAAGCGAATTTTTGGGATGTTACATCACGCATTCGGTCTCCCTCAGATCATCTCTACTTGCACTGGCCTGAGTTACTTAGCACACTACATGCACTAATTGGCCTCTTCACAATCCTTATCTTCTCTATGCTGTCAGATTGAGTCACGTAGTCTCACTCGGGCTTACACGCCTGCTTGGACCACTGTTCCCCCAGCTAGTCCCGATCATTGCCAATAACCGCTAACGTTCTCTAAGCCACCTGTACATCCAAAGACCATGCAACTATGTTGAGCACAAGTTCTATGTACTTGATTCACGTTAGTCAAAACAATGCATCATACAATACAACACAAACAACAAATGGTTCCCATGCCATGCACATTCTCAAACCACTCAACAAACCTCTCACTAACAACCCTAACATGTCTGCCATCATCTGAACTCGCTGGAAACCCTGGATATATCTAGGGCTCCACAAACATGTCTGTCCTTTCCAGAATCTCTCACATTGTTCTCTAGCCGCAAACACGACCACTGGTCGACCGCGACCACCTCAAACTTCCACTTGGACTCAAGTATCAATTATTTATCATAAACATATTCTAATTCTTATTATATGGTCGTTCACAGTCATTGCCATCAAGCCGAACTGCAGATGTGGGGAAGAAGCAGATGATCAAGGGGCTTCATCGGAAATTGACATGTGCTGCAGCGAGAGAAGGATTCCTGGGAATAGGCCCATTGGCTGACGCTGCTGTTAGTCTCGTGTTTTTCTGTCATCCTTTGTACATATGATCCTTTGTACTCTGCCTTCATCTGTATCAGAATGTTTTGTATCAACAGCTTGATATGTCTGTAACTAGGTATGCTGCAGGCTGCGATGTTTATTTTGGAGTTTTTCCCATGACTCCATAATCTTTGAAGCTTTTGCTAGTATTTCTGAGATGTTACTTGAATTGACACTGGTAGCCTCTTAGTACTTAGTTACTAACATAAAATGGGAAGTTTTATGTGACATTGCATGATACGTGGCACGGCAGCTGTAGTCCATCAATGCTGTGGCATACCACATTAGCTTATACGGTGATGTGTGAGCATGGCGCTATGGCCTACTCTATGTCATGCCACAAAAAAAAAGGGAAGGAATTTTAAGTGCACTATCCCATGCTTTCAGGGAAAACTTTTCCCAAAAAAATCGCCTTAACCGATAAATTCAAAATTCAGAAAATTTGGAAAATCTCAAAAAAAACTTCATTCGAAAATTTTAAATTTTAAATCTTATTTTTGAGTAGAAATTGAAAAAAAAAATAGTGTTGGTTTTGGAGGGTTTTAACTCAAGACCTAGTGCTCACCAATTGCCATCCTTACCATTAGGCTAGCTAAGTTCTTTTACCTTATATTGGTTAAGGAATTTAGTTAAACTCCAAATTTCAAACTGAAATTCACCGGTTTTTTGGACCCCACCGAGAAAACCGAAATTCGACGAAATTATAGAAATTGTTTTCCCCGTTTCTGTTCGCCCCTGGTCACGGGCATGATGAAGAGCACGGTAGCTGATGGAAGCAAGAATGCAATTATCCAACCCTCATCTTAGCTTATACATGAGAACTCCGTGAATTGTTCAGGTCAAATGGTTGTGACTTGTAAAACCTAGGGTTGTCAACAGCACGCATCAGCCTCAGCAAGCCGAACCAGCCCAAGCAGATGATGCCCAGCCAGCAGCAACAGTAAGCAAGCAAGAAGCAGTAAGCAAGTAACCTGGCCGACAAATCCTAAGAAATTAATGAATTAGCCTTTTAGGTTAATGCATGTGTACTACGAATGAAACAAAGAGGGGATGGAACCAGTTCTCCATTTTTAAGGCAAAATTGTCTTCTGGACATCATACTTGGATAGCATCTGCAAGAACATATCGCAGAACCATTTGTCAACTGGGCACTGAAAAATCCTTAATGGTGTGCATTTGCTACAACACGCATTGGCTATTATAAAGTAGTGTTCACCCCATCGGTTAGTAGGTGACACCTGTCAATGCGCTCCACACCGAGTCTTACAATTGTGTTACGTTCCTCTTCCAATAACCAGTAGCTATTACAAGATTCAACGGAATACAACGAAGGATCACTATGGGGAAGAAGGAAGGAGATGGGGAACCAGAGAACAAGGATTTGAGGAAGGGAAGCAGTAGGGGACGAGGAGCCAAGGCAAGCTACCGTTCTGTTCGATGTCCCCTTTCTATTGCTTCTGGTCACCGTTTTGTGCGTCACGACCTAGGCGTGCGCCACTCAATGACTAGGCCCAGCAAAGTCACCACGACCCACGTCCCACAAGTGTACAGGCCGTGACCCAGGTTGGTCCGTGACATTCCTTCCCCCATTAAGGGCCTGTTTGGCAGAGCTCCACCAACAACAGCTCTACTCCATGAATTTTTACCCAAACGCTCCAGCTCCACGAAATCTAGATACACCAAAATACTGAATCTAGCTCCAGATTCATGAAATCCATGGAGCACCTCTTGAGGTGCTCCACGAAACCTTGTTTCGTACCTACTCGTGGAGTTGGGTGGTAATTACTCACCTTTTGCCACTGGTTACACACCCCATCCCATACCACCATAAAACCCATGGGCAAAACAAGCCATTCCCACCAAAAACTCAGTTTCGTGGATCTGGAGCTGCTGTGCAAGCCAAACAGTTTTGTCTAGCTCCATGGTGGAATCCCAGATTCACGGTGGAGCTGTTTTTGGTGGATCTGCTGCTCCAGATTCATTTTTTTCAGTGGTGGAGCTCTGCCAAATAAGCCCTAAATGTTGGTTTGTCCTCAAGCCGACTCCATGTCTACGAAGCTTCCGGGATCCCGTGGTACCTTCGGCCTCATCTGACTGACAAGCATTGGCCTATTAGAAACCACCTAAGCCACGCTAATACTTTGGAGCTTGCCTGTGCATGTACCAGTATCCCACGTTATTTGCACTCTATGCCCAATGTCAGTTGATCCTCCACAAGATTACTTAATCCATTTGATTCCAACTTAAAGCTATTCATTCCAGTGGCGGATCCAGGAAAAATTTTTAGAGGGGCTGAAGTACCTTCAGCTCGACCTCAGCCCCTGCTGCATTATACATCCATGCTAAAAATTTATGGGGGGGCTCCAGGAGGGCTCCAAGGGTCCGGTAGCGGTAGGGGGGGCTCGAGCCCCCCGCCCCACCGCTGGATCCGCCCCTGATTCATTCCCATGACGCTTCTGCTGCATACTTCCGATTCGTTGAGGAAATGCAAAATCATCTTGTCACATTCTAAATGTATGTTGTGAACGACATAGGTTGTTCTTGTTGGAGCCTTAAGGATAGCATCAGAAATAACTGCATACCTTGTAGGACAAAACTGTATCAGAAACAAGTGCAAGTTCTGAAGTAGGGTGTTGCATGAGCATGACTAGGCCTCTTCTTGATTATCAATAATTCCTTCAGATCCCACTCCGATTTTGATTCCCTTACTCACACACGGTTCCTCTTCTTGGACAGCTTCTAGTTCTACAAATTGCACATAAGCAAATCCTTTTTGTTGCCCAAACTTGTCAGTGAGAATCGTCACTCTGTTGACAGTTCCACAAGAATTAAGATGCTCCTGCACTTCTTCTAGAGTACATGCATAGTCAACATTTCCAATGAACACTGACTGAGCATCCATATCCTCTTTTGTTTCAGATGTGGTTGCATTAGGATCTACTCCTTGCATCTCCTTGGCAACCTTGACCTGCCTCTCCGAGAGGGCGGCGACTTCCTCCTCCATCTTCTTGACCAGTTGCTTCATCTCGTTGATTAGCTCTTGCAGCTTGGCAGCGTCATCGCCGACAGCGGCCATGCCGACGTCCTCGCTGTCAATGGGGATCTCCTGGCCGTACACCTCGTGCTCCTCTGTCATGTTCCATTTGCTAGACTCCCTATATATATATATATATATATATATATATATATATATATATATATATATATATATATATATATATATATATATATATATATATATATATATATATGTGTGTGTGTGTGTGTGTGTGTGTGTGTGTGTGTGTGTGTGTGTGTGTGTATGTGTATATATATATGTGTATATATATATATATATATGTATATACATATATGTGTATATATATATATATATGTATATATATATATGTATATATATATCGTGCACCCCTTTCGACTTATAGGCAGCCACCGCCATGATTTCTCCCGAGAAAATAGCCGAAGAAGTCTCTGATTTTCTAGTAGATTCAGTCTGATGCACAAAATGCATTAGACTTTAATTGTCATTTATTTTGTGTGAGAATGACAAGTTAGAACTTGCATGGATGCTACTTTAGCATTTGTTTTCTCGTGATGGTTGGATGATTTTTGAATAATTCATTCATTTATTCAGTTTATAATGGCATGATATGTTTCGATATTGAAGTATTTTATTTATGTGTTAAATGCCTTTTAATATATGTTAATAAAATACCTTATATTAGAACGCGTGTGACGCCCTATGGAGGAAGTGTGCTTAGCCGACAGCGGCACAACGAATACGATCTTAAGAGAGACGAAGTATTTTCAGTCGATTTGTAAGAATGCTGGCAGCCTTACGATAATCGCCGGAAGCGATGCATGTATAATTGGTTGAAGAAGAGCCACAATTATACTCCCAATGAGCACAACTTTAGTCATTGAAGAAGCCTTATTGTACCCAGAATCAACTAAAACTCTCCTAAGTTTTAAGGATATTCGCGCCAATGGTTTCCACGTTGAGACTAAAGAAGAGTACGGTAAGGAATACCTGCTCATTACAAAGTGCGAAGAGAATAGAAAAAGGGTATTAGAAAAACTTCCTTCACTAGAAACTGGGCTATATTATACCAACATCAAGGCACCTGTAGCCTACACTGTCCTGAAGACAGTATTTAGAAGCTCTGAACTCTTCTGTCTCTGGCATGACAGATTAGGCCACCCAGGTCTTAGAATGATGAGAAATATAATCAACAATTCCCAAGAGCATAATATTAATGTAAAGAATTTCTCGAATCACAAAGATTTGGTGTGCCCTGCATGTGCAACTGGGAAATTAATTACTAGACTCTCCACTCTGAAAGTGAAGGATGAAATTCCTGCATTCCTGAAATACATCCAGGGAGACATTTGCGGTCCCATTCAACCTCTTTTAGGGCCGTTCAAGTATTTCATAGTGTTCATTGATGCTTCCTCGAAATGGTCATATATGGGTTTATTGTCCACAATAAACCATGCTTTCGCAAAGCTGATCTCGCAGATCATTCGCATCAAAAATGCTTCCCTAATCATCACATAAAGTCCATCAGAATGGACAACGCTGGAAAATTTACTTTAAAGGCATTTGATGATTATTGCATGGCGATGGGGATTGCAGTTGAGCATTCGGTACCGTATGGCCATGCCCAGAATGGTTTGGCAGAGGCATTAATCAAGAGAATTAAATTTATTGCCCGACCTCTTTTGCAGAATTGTAATTTGCCTGCTACATGTTCGGGACACACAGTCCTACATGCAGCGAATCTCATCAACTTTAGACCATCAGCCTACAATATCCATTCACCTATGCAACTAGCGCAACGGTCACCACTGAAAATCTCTTATCTCAGGAGGTTCTGATGCAAGGTTTATGTACCTATACCCCCTCCGCAGCGGACTGCAATGGGCCCTCTCTGTAAGACTGGATATACGTTGGTTATGAGACTGCATCCATAATCAGGTATTTGGAACCCATGTCGGGAGATCTACATACCGCCCGCTTCGCTGATTGTATTTTTGATGAGGATAGTTTCTCAACATTAGGGGGAGAAAATCAACCCCTTGATGAAAAATGTCGGGAAACTACGTGGCAAGCCACGGGAATCCATGCACATGACCCTCGTACTAGTGAAGCAGATAAAGAGGTCCGGAAGATCATTGATTTGCAAGCATTAGCAAATCAGCTGCCTAATCACTTTAGTGATTTGAAAAGCGTGACTAAGTCGCATGTGCCTGCACGCAGTGCACCAGAGAGGGTTGAAATACCAAAGAAAGTAGACGGTATCCCTAATCCCGTCCAGAGGCCTCAGAACAAAAGGACGAGAACTCTGGTTCCTTGAATCCCAAATAATCGGGGACACTCGACGAAGAAGGATAAGAAGGACTTATTACAGCCGATTACTGAAGTCCCCCAGAATGAGAAGGGGAGCCAGTTGAGACTTAGCATAAGTATGACACCTTCAGAAAAGGGCATACCGGATCTGAATATCCCCATGGAAGAAAAAATCGGCATGGATGTGTGCGCACACATCGGAGCCAAAAAAACTAAAGGGACTTGCCACCGCAATTGGAAGAAGCGATGTGCAAGGAGAAGCTCCATAAGAAGCAATCACTCCAGAAGAAGCAACTCATGAAGAAATAGCTATAAATTATATGCACACGGGAGAGTCCATGAATAGGACAACAACCAATATTGATATCTACTTCGCAAAGAAAATTGCCACAATCATCGATCTTGATCCTGAGCCCGCATCGCTTGCTGAATGTAAGAGAATATCAGATTGGAAAGATTGGAAGAAGCCAATAGAAACTGAATAACTATCTCTGAACAAAAGAGAGGTGTTTGGGCCTGTATGCCGCACACCTCCCCATGTGCACCCTATAGGGGATAAGTGGGTGTTTGTTCGAAAGAGAAATGAAAGAAACGAATTAGTGAGATACAAAGCAAGGCTGGTAGCACAAGGTTTCACTCACCGTCCAGGAGTTGATTATGAAGAAACCTACTCCCTAGTCATGAGTAGAATTACCTTTAGATATTTGATCTCAATGGCAGTGAACTTGAATTTAGAAATGAAATTGATGGATGTGGTAACTGCATACCTCTATGGAAACTTGGATTCGGAGATTTATATGAAGGTCCCTGAAGGAATCCCTCTCCCGAACCAAGACAGAGCAAATAGAAATCTGTATAGTGTGAAGCTCAGAAAGTCACTGTATGGACTGAAGCAATCTGGAAGAATGTGGTATAATCTCTTAAGCGACTTTCTCTATAAGAAAGGCTACACGAACAATGAAGACTGTCCCTGTATGTTTATACGATGATCCTAAAATGGATTTTGTATAATCTTAGTACATGTAGATGATCTGAATATCATCGGAACAATGGAAGACATACAAGAAGCAAACTCCTATCTGGAGTCAGAATTTGAAATGAAAGATTTGGGCAAGACCAAATTCTGTTTAGACTTACAGCTCGAGCATGTACCTGAAAGAATATTAGTACATCAGTCGGCCTACACCCAGAAGGTGTTAGAAAGGTTTGGCTTTGAGAAGGCATACCCATCGAAAATACTGATGATCGGGAGGTCTTTACAGCAAGAAAAAAATCATTTCTGACCTAGGGAAGAGGTGGAGGAAGTCCTGGGACCGTAATTCCCATACTTAAGTGCAGTGGGAGCACTTATGTATTTAGCAAACTCACTAGACTGGACATTCCATTTGCCGTGAACCAGTTAGCAAGGTTGTCGAGACCCGAATATGCAAACCCGGACTCTACTGTGTATTCTGCACTAGTCCAGGATCACGCTAGTGCACACAGTATAAACAAAGATAAATATCATCCACATCACGATATTCTAAAGAAAATCCAAATTATATTAATAAATATCAGAGTACGACCATATGGCCAAGCTTACAACTATTAGCCGAAAGGGCTTAGAGAAACTAACAGCGGAAAACAAAATAAACTCATGAGCCATTCGACATGCCACAGGAATCGACTGGGAAGCGAAGTCCTAATCCGCGAAGTCCTCGAAGTATTCTCCCTCCAAGAATTCTTGCTGATCTGGTCCTTCCTCCTCAACTGAGCAAATATGGTTGAAGCCGTGAGTACATAAAGTACTCAGCAAGTCGTTTGTAACAAAGAATGCAATATAGTATGCAAGGCTTAACAAAGGATGGCTGAAAGGTTAATTTTGCATAAAACAACAATTTAAGGTAAATACAATAAATAGATTGAAAAGCAAGCTTAAACAAATGATATTAAATAATTAATCAAAAGAACTGAGGACAACCACGAGCGAACTGACCATTCACTTCCCAACTTAACCCAACCAGACTTTCATGAAATCTCTACCCCTCGTGTGAAATCACCGAGCATTGTCCATGACCGAGGACACGGCTATTCGAATAGTTTTACACTCTGCAGAGGTTGCACAACTGTACCGACACGATGTGATAATCCTCACGTTAAAGAAAATCACAACAAGGCTTTTACAATGATCCATCTCAACCTGATTCCACTCGCTAAGGTTTCGCCGTCGAGTAGGGTAACCCCCTAGTCGATAATTGCCCCCTCTTGCGCCACAACAACATCAGTAGCAAAACCAAAGTTGAGACTTCACAAATTATTATGCCAGGTCTATCTCATACTAGACATGTGGTTTGCACGGTAAAGCTCAGATCAATGGCGCACAAAGTTAAGTCCTTAAGTATTACCCAAGCGAAGCATCCACATCGCAATGTGCAACCTGCACCCCCTTTACTGCACGATCATTCGCCTGAGTGAAAACCAATTTTGTATAACCAACACCAATAACACTACCCATGTCATGGCAAACAAAATTTTATAACTGTGGTTAACCACCACGTTTAAGTATATCATTAAGTCAAAGTTAATTACCACATGTGATAATAGACCTAACGTTCTAATCATAAGCATGGCTAAGCATATTAACGTACACCCCATGTGACAACTATTACTGTATCACTAAATAATTACCCATCCTATGGTGACAATTGATTCATGGCATCCAAAATATCAAGGAGTGATTAATCGATTTGGACGTTAACTACCAATACAAAGGCTTGATAATAAAGTAGCAATGCATGGTAATGTAAAACAAAATAATACATAATAGATGTAAAATCTGGGTTCAATATGATCAAAGGACACGACTTGCCTTGGCCTTGCTCAGTTGATGGTTCTTGATCTTCGAATCCGACGTCAGCTCCCTCGAACGCGTGATCTAACGAGAGAGAAAACGAGACGAACACAAAAATAAAATCAAATAAATTCAAATGAACTCCAAAAATTCCCAAACCTGGACCAAAAGATAGAGCTCAATTTTAAATGAATTTAAAATTTAGGAAAAATAATCAGGTCAATCGGAGTTTGGACGAGAGAGAACGGGCCCTTGGAAAATTTAATCAGGGGAAAAGGCTGGAATTCGAAAATTGCACTATGCTGTGGACCCGACTCATGGGGTATTTGGTCTACGGTGAACCTAGCGCACAAAACAGTATGGCTGAATGGGCCTTCTGGCGCGGCGGTTGACTGGGCCCTAGGGCTGATGTGGCGATAACGTGGCATGGCACGTCAGCCTAGGGCTGACGTGGCCCGGCTTGCGTGGCTAGCTGGCATGGCTTCGGTCTACGGTCCATGCTGACCGTGGGGATCCACATGGCGGTGGCTCGGCGCACGGCGGACCAGGCGCATGGGAAGGCGAAGCGGCACGGCGGGCTGGCGTCGGCGATGACGCATGCGGGGCGCGGGAACCGAGGCGACGCGGCGAGCGGCCAGGTGACCGCGCGGCAGCAGTCCTGACCGACGGTGACTCGGGACGGCGGCAGAACGGCGGCGAGGCTCACCGGCGACGGCAGACGACGGCGGCGACGGCGACGAGGGAGAACGGCGCGAGGCGACAATGGCGGAGGCGAAGTGACGACGACGGTGAAGACAGCAGTCGTCGAGCTCCAGCGGCGAGGTGCACGACGCACGGTGGCTAGCGGCGGCGAGGGCGGCGGCTGCGAGACGAGGAAGACCCCAGGGGTCGGGGCCCTTATATACTCGGTCGGCGAAAAGTCCACGGCGGACACGGAGGAGTCCTAGACGGAGACGGCGAGGCGGCGACGCACGGCATGTCCTACTCAGAGACGGAGGCAGAGACCTGGTCGGGGACGATGCCTGACAGGCGGCCTTACTTGTCGGTGGCCCAGGGCGGCGGATGGCTGAGATACGGGGAGCAGGTGCGGGGAGATCTCCGATGGCCGACACCTATCGGGCATCGGGCGAGCGGGCATGACGCCGATGGGCGACGCGCGGCGCGGGGCGGCAGGCCAGGCCAGCGGGCCATTTTAGTGGGCCTCGGCAGGCCAGGCTTTTTAAGGATTTTTGAGGCTTTTTCCTTTTTCCAGAAATTCAAATAATCCTTTTAAGCTCTAGAAATTAGCAAATAATTCCAGAAAATTCCAAAAATATCCTTGAGACTTCAGGAACTCAAATAAAATATTTTTGACCAATGTTGATGTTTGGTTTAATCATATTAAATCTTTTTAATTGCTAAAAATTCAAGTTAAGCTTTAATTAATTCCAGAAAAATACAAATGGTGAATTTTATTTTTAAACACTTTAAAATGGCTCTGAATTTTAAGGAATAGGTTTGGGAACTCCGCTCTGAGATCTTTCTTGCTTTCCCAGGTTGCTTCCTCCTCTGAATGGTTGCTCCATTGAACTTTGCAGAAGCGAACAATCCTTCTTCTGGTTACACGCTCTGCCACTTCCAAAATTTTTATAGGATGCTCTTTATAAGACAGATCCTCTTGAAGATCCACATCTTCCACTAGTACTGCCTCCTCTGGCACTCCTAAGCACTTCTTTAGTTGAGATACGTGGAAAACGTCATGTATCCCGCTCAAGGTGTTAGGTAATTCCAGCTGGTATGCGACCTCTCCTTTGCGCTTCAAAATCTTGAATGGCCCCACGTACCTTGGTGCAAGCTTTCCCTTCATTTGAAATCTCTTCACACCTTTGAAGGGTTTGATTTTAAGATACACATAATCATTTGGCTCAAAGCTTAAATCTCTTTGGCGAGTATCGGCGTAGCTCTTCTGTCTGGCCTGGGCTGCCTTTAACCTTTCTTGAATCAAACGCACTTTGTCTTCTACTTCCTGTAGACATTCTGGCCCAAAGATTAGTATCTCCCCGTCTCTTTCCAATTGAGAGGGGTTCTACATTTCCTGCCATATAGAGCTTCAAACGGTGACATCTGTAGACTAGCCTGGTAACTGTTGTTATAAGAGAACTCTGCAAACGGCAAGCAATTGTCCCACTTGGCTCCGTGATCCAATGCACATGCTCTTAACATGTCCTCTAGGATTTGATTCACATGCTCTGTTTGACCATCGGTTTGCGGATGATACGCTGTACTGAAATTCAAATGGGTACCCATCGCTTCATGAAACTACTCCAAAATCGTGAAGTAAACTGTGACCCACGATCCGATACTATTCTCTTAGGTACTCCGTGGAGACTCACAATCTTAGACATATATAACTCTGCCAACTTATCACCAGTATATGTGGTTTTGAACGGGAGGAAATGAGCGACCTTTGTTAATCGATCCACAATTACCCATATTGAATCATAACCTTCTTTGGTTTTGGGTAAACCCATAATGAAGTCCATTCCCACATCTTCCCATTTCCATTCGGGGATTTTTAAAGGTTGCAGCAAGCCTGCTGGTCTTTGATGTTCAACCTTTACTCTTTGGCACACATCGCAAAGTGCTACGTACTCGGCTATCTCACGCTTCATACCTAGCCACCAGTATTTGTCTTTAATGTCCTGATACATCTTGGTACTGCCTGGATGAATTGAATATAATGACTCATGCGCTTCCTTAAGCAATAACTGCTTCAACTCCCCCTTATTGGGTACACACAAACGTGTTTTGTACCATATGATCCCCTGATCATCCTCTACAAAGCCTGGTGCTTTGCCTTCTTTCAATCCAACCTTGATTCGCTGAATATTTTCATCCTCTGGCTGCGCTTGACGGATCTGACTATCTAGAGTCGGCTGTAAGTCCAAAGCAGTTAACATCCCTTCCTCAACCAACTCCAAACTGAGCTTTTGAAACTCCTCGTGTAAAGCTGGTTGCTTCTCCTTAACCATTACTGTATTGCAATACACCTTTCTGCTCAACGCATCTGCCACCACATTGGCTTTCTTGGGGTGATAATGGATTCCGATATCATAATCCTTTATTAATTCCAGCCATCTTCTTTGCCTTAGGTTGAGATCCGATTACGTGAAGATGTATTTTAGGCTCTTATGATCCGTGTAGATCTCACATCGGTTACCCATTAGGTAGTGATGCCATATTTTTAGAGCATGCACAACTGCTGCCAATTCCAAATCATGTGTGGGGTAGTTCTCTTCGTGTGGCCTCAACTGGCGTGATGCATAAGCCACCACTCTCTTGTCTTGCATCAACACACACCCCAAACCTTTGCGGGATGCATCACAGTAGATTTCAATGTCCTTCTTAATGTCGGGCAGAACGAGTACTGACACTGTTGTTAGGCTCTCCTTTAATTTCTGAAAACTCTTCTCGCACTCTGGTGTCCATTCAAACTTCTTTTCCTTCTTCAACAGCTGAGTAAGCGGTCGCGCTACACTGGAGAATCCTTCAATGAAACGGCGGTAGTACCCAGCCATTCCTAGGAAGCTTCTGACTTGAGTCACTGACGTGGTGCCTTCCAAGTAAGCACATCTTTCACTTTCCCTGGATCAACTGCTACTCCTTCTGCGGTCATGACATGGCCCAGAAATGCAACCTCCTTCATCCAAAATTCACATTTGCTGAACTTGGCATACAACTTATGCTCTCGTAACCTCTGCAATACCATCCTCAAGTGCTCTTCATGCTCTTTCTTATCCTTGGAGTAGATCAGAATGTCGTCGATAAACACGACAATGAACTTATCCAAGTAATCCATGAACACCTTGTTCATCAGATACATAAAGTAGGCTGGGGCATTGGTTAAGCCAAAAGACATCACCGTGAACTCGTACAATCCATAACGAGTTGAGAATACTGTCTTCGGTATATCCTCTGGACGAATCTTCATTTGATGATATCCTGATCTCAGATCAATCTTGGAGAACACTCCGGCTCCTTTTAGTTGATCAAACAAGTCATCTATTCTGGGCAAGGGATACTTGTTCTTGATGGTGACTTCATTGAGAGCTCGGTAGTCCACGCACATACGCTGGCTGCCATCCTTCTTTTTGACGAACAATACTAGTGCTCCCCACGGAGAGGTACTAAGTCTGACATAGCCTTTATCCAACAATTCTTGTATTTGCTTCTTCAACTCTGCTAACTCATTGGCGGGCATTCGGTAATGTCTCTTGGAAATAGGTGATGTACCTGGTGCTAACTCAATTGCGAACTCCACTTCTCTGTCTGGCGGCATCCCAGGGAGATCGTCAGGGAAAACATCTGGATATTCTCTGACAATTGGCACTTCATTAAGCATGATCCCTTTACTTTGGCATACCATCACTTTTTCTGGTTGCTTCGTGCTAGCTTCAAATCTAACTTTACTTCCATCTGAACTGACCAAGGTGACGATTCGGCTTCCACATTCCAACACTGCTTGATGCTTCTTGAGCCAACCCATACCAAGAATTACATCCAATGACTGGATATTTAGCACAACCAAGTCAGCGAAGAAGTCTACTCCTTTGATGGCTATCTTATTTTTAGGGCATCCTAGGTTTGTACTCATCTCAGAGCCTGGGGATTGAACCAGTAAAATAGAACCAAGAGCAATGGTTTCCAACTTATGCTTTAGAGCAAAACTCTGGGAAACAAACGAATGTGAAGCTCCAGAATCGAACAAAACTGTGGCAGGAACTGAATTTACTTGAAACTTACCGATCACAACATCTGGCGCTGCCTGAGCCTCCTCTACGGTGACATGGTTCAACTGGCCGCGCATCACGGTCTGCGATCCTCTGTTGGGTTGGCTTGATCCTTGAGGTGCTCCGCGTCCTGACCCTGCTGCAGGGGTCCGATCTGGTGTAGCTCCCAAGTTGAAACGGACTGGTGTCAAGGCTTGATTCTGCGGGCATTTGTTGGCATAGTGTCCAGTTTCATGGCATTTGAAACAAGTAACTGCTGTCATGGGTTTGGTAATCCTCTATTGCTGACTTCCCACTGGATTTGGCTTTGGCCCTGGCGAGAACTGGCGAGGAGCTGGTGCAGGTGTTTTGAATCCCGACTGCTGAGGAACACGGGCTGGCTAAAATGTACTAAAGCAGGTCCTCTGAGCCCGGTGCATCTGTGATCCCTGCTGCATCATTCTCCGCTTGCGAGATTCCTCTAACTCGCGACGACTCTCCTCAATGAGCATCGCTTTATCCACCATATTCTGGAAACTGGCATAGTCATTTCCCACAACTTGAACTTTCAGACCAGGGTTTAATCGATCCTTTCTTGAACCTTTTCTAGCGGGCATCATCTGTGGCTACGTCCTCCGGAGCATAGCAGGCTAGTTGAGTGAATTTATTGAGATATTCACTCACTGACATGTTCTTCTGCTGCAACTCCCGAAATTCCTCCTTTTTCATTTCAATCACCCCATCCAGGATATGGGCATGACGAAAAGTTGTTGCAAACTCTGCCCAGGTGATGCTATCTCGATCTTCATGTGCAGCACAGTAGTTTTCCCACCACTCAGCTGCAGCACCCTCTAGCTGGTGGGCGGCATACAACACCTTCTCGCGATCTGTACACTGGGCGAGGTTAAGCTTCCTTTCCACCGAGCGCATCCAATCATCTGCTTCCTAGGGCTCGGAAGACCGTGAATAGGTGGGTGGCCTTGTCCTCATGAATTCTGCGAATTTAGACAGTTGGCGAACTGGTTGGGGCATTGCCATTTCTTGATTCTACCGATTCATCATGGCGTTCATGTTCTGCATCATGGTATTCATCAACTGAGTCTGGGCAGTCCTGAACTGACTCAAGGTCGGATCTAGACCAGCTGGAGTAGCATGCTTCTCTTGGGTTGCTTGATTCCCATTACTGCCTTCTGGATCTTGATTCATCTGACTGCGTCCTGCGGAGTTCCGGGTATTAACTATTCTGTTCTGCTCTGAAAAGAAAGCTCACTTGCTTGAGAACTGGCTTTACAAGGTTTACTAGGTAAGAGGGAAAAGCAGAGATGAGTGGTAAATTCGTCTAAGGGGGTTATCTAATGGCAATCCTAAACTAAGCAAACACTTAGCCGAAAAGCTAACAAAAGAACCAAATAAACTGCTTCAATGAAAAGGTTTGACGTGACTGCAACATATTGCTTTTGAGGGCAAAACTGCAGCTCACATCTCAATCAATTACAAATAAAACACCACTTCCTAACCGACTCTATCCTATACTACGGTCTAATCTTCTGGCTCCCACTCGGGTCCTACAAGGTATGGCGTGCGCACCTCTTCCTCGGAGTCGCTGTAGACCACCCTCCTGTTGTGAACTTGCTGCACCCGCACTTCTGCTGGAATGATGTGCTGGGAATACTTTCGATCATCATCTGCCATGAGTGGGCACTCCTCCGGGCTCGGTGACGATGGTGAAGGCAAAGGTGTCGGTGTTTGCGGTGAATACTCCTCTGGTATGTACTTCTCCTTATATTTCCAAACGAGCTTGGCGATGCTGATCTTGTACATTTTGCAGAGGCGACGGACGGCCTTGTGTGCGGCTCCTTGCACTGACCTCTCCCCGCAAGCACTCGTGTTCTTGTAGCTGTGCTGTAGATACTGACCGCCGAACTTGGTGGTGAAGTATAGCCAGGTGACGTGCCCCATATGTGGTCTTCTCATTCCTTCATCGATAGTGCTATAGATTGGTGCTCTCTTAAATCCAAGGCTTCGCAAAAGAACCCGAAGAAGTCTCCTCCAACCTCCCGCCTGGCTGAAGAATTTCCGCGACATCTACAGAGTGGTAGGAGATAGAAGTCTGTTTTAAACAATGATTTGGGCAGAAGTTTAGACAAGAAGCGAGAAACCTTAAGAGCAAGGGAAGAGAGTAGGGAAATTACTAGATATCAAGTTTAGTGGTTTTGTTCTTTGAAAATAAGTTTTTGAGTTTTTGATACGGCGATAAGGCTAACTAGGGCTTTGTCCTATAGTCGATATGGCTCTGATACCACCTTTGTCGAGACCCGAATATGCAAACTCGGACTCCCCTGTATATTCTGCACTAGTCCAGGATCACGCTAGTGCACACAGTATAAACAAAGATAAATATCATCCACATCACGATATTCTAAAGAAAATCCAAATTATATTAATAAATATCAGAGTACGACCTTATGGCCAAGCTTACAACTATTAGCCGAAAGGGCTTAGAGAAACTAGCAACGGAAAACAAAATAAACTCATGAGCCATTCGACATGCCATAGGCAATTGACTGGGAAGCGAAGTCCTAATCCGCGAAGTCCTCGAAGTATTCTCCCTCCAAGAATTCTTGCTGATCTGGTCCTTCCTCCTCAACTGAGCAAATATGGTTGAAGCCGTGAGTACATAAAGTACTCAGCAAGTCGTTTGTAACAAAGAATGCAATATAGTATGCAAGGCTTAACAAAGGATGGCTGAAAGGTTAATTTTGCATAAAACAACAATTTAAGGTAAATACAATAAATATATTGAAAAGCAAGCTTAAACAAATGATATTAAATAATTAATCAAAAGAACTGAGGATAACCACGAGCGAACTGACCATTCACTTCCCAACTTAACCCAACCAGACTTTCATGAAATCTCTACCCCTCGTGTGAAATCACCGAGCATTGTCCATGACCGAGGACACGGCTATTCGAATAGTTTTACACTCTGCAGAGGTTGCACAACTGTACCGACACGATGTGATAATTCTCACGTTAAAGAAAATCACAACAAGGCTTTTACAATGATCCATCTCAACCTGATTCCACTCGCTAAGGTTTCGCCGTCGAGTAGGGTAACCCCCTAGTCGATAATTGCCCCCTCTTGCGCCACAACAACATCAGTAGCAAAACCAAAGTTGAGACTTCACAAATTATTATGCCAGGTCTATCTCATACTAGACATGTGGTTTGCACGGTAAAGCTCAGATCAATGGCGCACAAAGTTAAGTCCTTAAGTATTACCCAAGCGAAGCATCCACATCGCAATGTGCAACCTGCACCCCCTTTACTGCACGATCATTCGCTTGAGTGAAAACCAATTTTGTATAACCAACACCAATAACACTACCCATGTCATGGCAAACAAAATTTTATAACTGTGGATAACCACCACGTTCAAGTATATCATTAAGTCAAAGTTAATTACCACATGTGATAATAGACCTAACGTTCTAATCATAAGCATGGCTAAGCATATTAACGTACACCCCATGTGACAACTATTACTGTATCACTAAATAATTACCCATCCTATGGTGACAATTGATTCATGGCATCCAAAATATCAAGGAGTGATTAATCGATTTGGACGTTAACTACCAATACAAAGGCTTGATAATAAAGTAGCAATGCATGGTAATGTAAAACAAAATAATACATAATAGATGTAAAATCTGGGTTCAATATGATCAAAGGACACGACTTGCCTTAGCCTTGCTCAATTGACGGTTCTTGATCTTCGAATCCGACCTCAGCTCCCTCGAACGCGTGATCTAACGAGAGAGAAAACGAGACGAACACAAAAATAAAATCAAATAAATTCAAATGAACTCCAAAAATTCGCAAACCTGGACCAAAAGATAGAGCTCAATTTTAAATGAATTTAGGAAAAACAATCGGGTCAATCTGTCGGTGGGCCAGGGCGGCGGATGGCCGAGATGCGGGGCGCGGGTGCGGGGAGATCTCCGATGGCCGACACCTGTCGGGCATCGGGCGAGCGGGCATGACGCCGATGGGCAATGCGTGGCACAAGTGCAAGGTCACAAATGAACAAATGTGACACCGGGTACCTGTCTAACCCGCATACCGCAAGGTCACAAACAGGCTATGTATTCCTGTGTGGTGGAACTACAATTTTCTAGAAATCGTCCAAGCAAAGTCTCGTAACGACTTCGACGAACCACTCAGAAATTATAGCACTATACGAAGCTGCACGAGAATGCGCCTGGCTCCACCGAATGGTTCATCACATCCAGCAGTTATGTGGGATAAATATTGTGCAAGCCCCAACAATTATCTATGAAAATAATGTAGTTTGCGTTGCACAAGTGCAGACGGGCTATCTGAAGAGTCATCTCACAAAGCGCATCAACTCCAAGTTCTTCTATGCTCATGAATTGTAGAAAATGGATGAGATTAAAGTACTGCATACTAAGTCATGTGAAAATATGGTAGATTTGTTCACTAAATCACTCCCTGCATCTAGCTTTGAAAGGTGCGTGCGAGGAATTGGAATGATGAGACTTAGAGAAGTGCAGAATTCAGAGGGAGTATTTTCTCAAACACGTTAGTAAATCTTGATCATGAAGATCAAGTACCCAAAAGATTAAGTCCTGAAGACTGAATGAAATTGGGTGAATTGTACTCTTTTTCCCTTGACGAGTTTTCCTAAAGTTTCTCGACCAAGGTTTTTAATGAGTCAATTCGTGCATCGCAGCATAACATGTATCATGTACTCTTTCTCCAAATTTTTCCCACTGGGTTTTAATGGAGTTTTAATGAGGCATGAGCGTGTCGGATGAGTGCCCAAGGTAGAGTGTTAGGAAATCTGGGCCTTGGCCAGCAGCCTTGGCGCATGGTGGGCACCTCATTGGTAGACTATAAATAAAAAGTCGTACCGGCAGAATTTGTACTCATGTAATCAAAACAATAAAGAAAGACTAAGAGTTCTCTCTATCTCTGTGTATTTTCAATTTATTATTCTGTCTTCTGTTATTGATTTCGTTTCATATTAAGTGGAGGAATCGATCGGACTGGTCGCCAGCGACGGTTCCTCAACACCTTTAATTGTAGATCATCAGAATGCACGTAATGAACGGCTATATACATATATCATAGAACTGTTCAAATTCGTCGATTTGAAATCTTGCATGGGCCTTGGATCTGTGGTTGTTCGTCAGCGACATATATTCAGGGTCCACCACACCAGACGAAGACGATTAGTCATAAAACTCAACAGAATTGCGCTTTCCTTATCTCCCCTTTGTTGAACTATCATGTATGCAAGACTAGAATGTTTGGATGTAAGCTTTTATAGTGTTAAAAGGGGAATTTCAGAAAGACACTTAATTGGAGAACACTAACGAAACTCCAAATTTTATCATGAACGCCTCAAACTTTAAGAAACCAGACTCAGAAATTGTAGTTTAGGATGTATATATATCCAACACAAACCCGTTGTTAGTGTAAACACACAAACTCCTTCGTTGGGGATGAACTGCATGCATTTGATCCACGTCGAAAGAAGAAATTTTTGTCGTGTCATGGGGATGATTCAAACGGAAGATGATAAGATACATACTGATTCTCAAGTACGGGGGAACTGTAAAGAAAATAAATTATTGGGAACATGCTATTATAGAAATTTCTCTTTGCAACAACTCAGTTTGCCTTCATTTCTAATTCTGCTCCCTGATGGACCAAAATTATATTTTCATTTGTTCAAGCATAAGTGCTTACAATATAGTTGGTTAAATCGTTGCCAAAAATAGTATATAGCTGGTTAAAAGTCAGTGGCGCAACTGAGGGCTAGTGCTTGACATTTCGTAAGGATTCCTTAACTTTTAACAGAAGCAGCACCTATTTGACAAACCTTGGTAAGGACTGGTGCTAAGTCCAATCAGATTCTCCGATAGTAAGGTTTCCCTCCTGCTCACCCGCACTGCTCATTTAGCCTGTTCTGCAAGATGGCCGGTTAAAATTATACATAGAAACAACCATTAAGAATTAAGATGCTGCCTGCAAATTGCAGAAGGTTTGTTTTCTTGCTCTGTTTGGCATTGTTTTCAACTGCAGTTGCAACGGAAGTAATCGCCGATGGTAACTTACAGAGCAGAGATTATATACTTTATGATTGTGACTTGTTCCATTGGACGTTGGAACTCATCCAAGCCCACATGGTTTATTACAATAGCACAGTGCATCGCATGCAGGTGCAGACATGAGTACATGACCCAAGAAACTGAAAAACAGCACAAAACAACTGTTTATCACTTGTTCAGCAATGCTCGAGAGTAGATGCTGTTGCAGTAAGCAAAAATGGTGATCCTCGTTATAGCCGTCTTCTCAACCTGGTTGTCTACTTGAGATCAGACATCTGAAATGAAATATTTGAGATCAGACATCTGAAATGTCATACTTGATTGGGGAGTGAAGTACAGCAGAACGAGTTGTTGAACTTTGTAGATGGCATAAAGAAGTCATGTGCTCGATGACACTGAAATTATTTCAGAAAATCAAAACATGTGGCAGGATTTGGCCACGTTCAGCCAGTAAAACGATGGAGGCACATTGGATTTGGACCCCCCCCCCCCCGGGGAGGTCAGGGTCATGGATGGATTGCTATTTGCCAAAGACTTGTCTACTTGAATAGCAATGTACCGTGCGCACTTCTGTACGCATCTGGGATTGGGAGGCATTGCGAAGCCCAGACGTCCAAGGTAGCATCGATCACGGAAAAATTGGATTGGATTTTGCAATTATTTTTATCTGCAGTTCCTCGAAGCGACATGAGTGTTCCTGTTGGGAAACCGGCACCGGATCTACACGCCCAAAGTTGCTACGACCGGGTCACGCTGTTGTCGGATGGCACATAGTGTGCCTCCGACCAGCTGCTACGACTTCGGCGGTGGAAACAGAGGACTAAGTCTGAACACGGTGGAGAGAGTGTGTAGGGCAATTTTCTTCCTTTTTTTCTTTACTCTCCCTCATTACAAAGGTTACAGGATGTATATATACCACCGGGGCTCAAAGCACTCACTGCTCTGCCACTCGCCCGACCACTCAGACGCGACTCTGCTGCACTGCTCTGTTCCATCACTGTCGACTCTGCTCCACCGCAACTGCTGCCCAATCAGAGCGCTGACAGCAGCTGCAGTGCTCCACCGCACTTGCTACCCAATCGGAGCTTCTGACGACTTGCTGCTGCTATGACCAGTCAGCTCACCGACCGATGTGTGGTTTGGTCACTCACGCTTCCCTATGCCGACGCCTGCGACAGCTCACTGTGCCGACTTGACCGCTCGAATGACTGGCCGCACGACCTCAGCCCTCGAGCTTCGATCGCGTAATCACTGCACTGGTCGACTTCATACAGACTGGTTGTCCATGACCACACTGGTCGTAGCTGACCACTCACACAGCCCCTGATGCGAACTAGCCCGTGAGAGCCAATGCACCGACTTGCCTGATCTCACGGCGTAGGATCAAGAACGGTACTTTGGGGAAATTTGTAACCCAACGATGAGGAAGCCAACCGTAGCCTGCTATCCGAGACAATCGTTAGTCCACAAACCTGAATACTAACTCACACAGCTACGCTCGATGGCGTAGAAGCACAAGCTAGATGCAATTCACGGGGAATCACAAGAACTGGGAAAACAAGAACACTCTCATTGTTCTTAGTAAATCAATCTCCAAAAGAAAGTTCTGTCCCTACGGATAGGAGTAGAGGGGTATATATACTAGGAACAACCCTCCTAGCTAGGTATAGACATAAGTCACCACGTTGGAAGGTGGAAGGCCAACTGGTTGAAGCATTCAAGGAGTATTCTCAAATTCTCGCGCTTCTGCTCAACTTCTGCGCAGTTTTTAGTAAAACAGCAATAACTCTCTCCTTGGAAGTCCAAGAGACGAACCGTTTGTTGGAGGTGAAAATAGATTTGATTATCTTTCCATCCATATAGGATATGCACAGTAAAACATGACAGGTTGGTACGCAAACCTTCAAAGAGTCTTCAGTTTTTGCACAGCATTTATCAGCATGTGCAGCTGTTACTAAAATGACCATAACTTTCTTTACACAACTCCAAAAGATGCACGGTTTGAAACATAGGAAAATAGACTAGACAAGCTATCCATTGGTCTATTGTATTCTGGTTGAAAATATTATAATTCATGCAGATAATGATTGCAAATCTCGTTGATTTTCTGGACCTCCCTGTTCCTCTCCAATGCACCTGATCATGTATTTGCTTAGCACGTCTTCTCGTGATTGGTCCTTGATATTGTTGGTCCTTAAGAATATCTTGGTCGTGGAGATGATCATCTTCAGTGTGGTTATTGAAGGTTGGGATGTCCTCATCATCCTCCCTTTCTTGAAAAGGAGTCGTCCTTGACTCGTTTGGTCCATAGTATGGAGAGAGGTCAGATACATTGAAGGTCTCACTAACACCATACTTACTGGGGAGATCAATCTTGTAGGCATTGTCATTGATCTTTTTAAGCACTTTAAAAGGACCATCACCGCGAGGCTATAACTTGCACTTGCGTAACTCTGGAAAACGTTCTTTTCTCAAGTGCACCCAAACGAGCTCTCCCGGTTCAAACACCAGCTTCTTTCTTCCTTTATTTGCTTGTTGCACATACTTTCTTGTCATCTCCTCTATATTCGCCTTCGCTTTCTCATGAATCTTCTTAATGAAATCAGCATGTTTACTAGCATCCATATTATCTTGTTCCTACAATGGCAATGGCAAAAGATCGATGGGAGCAATAGGTTTAAATCCATAAACAATCTCAAATGGATATAATTTTGTAGTAGAATGTACCACCCTGTTATAAGCAAATTCCACATGTGGAATGCACTCTTCCCACATCTTCAAATTATGCTTAAGAACCATTCGCAACATCATAGAAAGTGTACGGTTCACAACCTCAGTTTGTCCATCAGTTTGAGGATGACAGGTAGTAGAGAATAATAGCTTAGTACCAAGCTTTCCCCACAACGTCTTCCAAAAGTAGCTCAAAAACTTTGTATCACGGTCTGAGAAAATTGTCTTCGGAACACCATGTAGACGCACGATTTCCCTGGAAAACAAATCGGCAACATGTGAAGCATCGTCACTCTTATGACATGGAATAAAATGAGCCATTTTACTAAAATGATCAACCACAACAAAAATCGAATCCCTCCCCCTCTTAGTTCGTGGCAATCCTAACATAAAATCCATAGAGATATCCTCCCATGGAATACTAGGAATAGGTAAAGGCGTGTATAAACCATGGGGATTAAGACGTGACTTAGCTTTATGGCATGTAATGCATTTCAACATGTAGCATTTAACGTCACGCATCATCTTTGGCCAAAAAAAATGATCGGCCAGCACACTCTCGGTCTTTTTAGCACCAAAGTGACCCATAAGACCGCCTGCATGAGCTTCCTGCAATAAAAGTACTCGAACAGAGCAATCTGGAATGCACAATTTGTTAGCTCTAAATAGGAAACCATCATGCAAATGATACTTATCCCAACCTTTTCCATTACCACACTTGGAGTAGGGTTCAGCAAAAAACACGTCAATAGCATACAATTCTTTGATACTATCTAGACCCAAAATTTTTACATCTAGGTGGGAAAGTAACGTATGTCGCCTAGACAATGCATCCGCTACAACATTATCCTTCCCCTTCTTATATTTAACAATGTATGGAAAGGATTCTATGAACTCACTCCAATGGGCATGTCTACGGTTTAGTTTTAATTGAACCTTAAGATGTTTCAATGATTCATGATCAGAATGTATAACAAATTCTTTAGGCCATAAATAGTGCTGCTAAGTTTCCAACACATGGACTAACGCATACAATTCCTTGTCATAAACTGAATAATTAAGCGTTGGACCACTTAACTTTTCACTTAAATAAGCAATTGGCCTACTTCGTTGCATAAGCACCCCACCAATCTCTACATCACTTGCATCACATTCAACCTCAAACATCTTACCAAAATTCGGTAGCGCTAGGAGTGGTGCAGATGTAAGCTTATCTTTCAACTCCTGGAATGCTTTGTCTTATGCTGCCCCCCAATTGAAAGGAACCTCCTTCTTTGTCAATTCATTAATTGGGGCAGCAATAGTGCTAAAATCTTTCACGAACCGGCGGTCGAAACTCGCTAGTCCTAGAAAGCTCCTCACTTGGCTTATATTGTGTGGAGACGGCCAGTCATGAATAGCCTTGATTTTATCCTCATCGACCTCCACGCCTTTGCCTGAAACAACAAAGCCAAGGAACACAACCTTATCTGTGCAATATGTGCATTTTTTAAGGTTAGCATATAGACTTTCTTCTCTCAAAACAACAAGAATGCTCCTTATATGTTCAATATGTTCAGTGAAAGTTTTGCTGTAGATAAGAATATCATCAAAGTATACAACAACAAACTTTCAATGAATGATCTAAGCACATGATTCATTAACCTCATGAAAGTACTAGGTGCATTTGTTAATCCGAAAGGCATGACTAATCATTCATATAAACCAAATTTAGTCTTAAATGCAGTTTTCCATTCATCGCCCTCTTTCATTCTTATTTGATGGTAACCACTACGGAGATCAATCTTAGTAAATATTGTAGAGCCACTAAGTTCATCTAGCATGTCATCAAATCTAGGTATCAGATGTCTATACCTAACAATGATATTATTTATTGCTCTACAATCAACGCACATTCTCCAAGTACCATCTTTCTTCAGAACCAAAATAACCGGAATAGCACAAGGAGATAGACTTTCCTGTATGTAACCTTTGTCAAGAAGCTCTTGAACTTGACGCTGAATTTCTCTAGTCTCCTCTGGATTTGTGCGGTATAGCGCCCGGTTTGGCAATGGAGCTCTTGGTACCAAATCAATTTGATGCTCAATCCCGTGCTTAGGTGGCATCCCGGGCGGTACCTCATCGGGAAACACGTCCTCATATGCCTGCAACAGATCAAGACAAACACTAGGCAAAGTAGAGGATAAGTCGTCAGTCGATAAAAAGGCTTCTTTGTATAGAATTACAAAGAACATAGTATTAGGTTCACTCAATTCTTTTAAGTCCCTTTTCCTAGCCATCATTACTAATCCCTGTTTTCCCGTTGGCTTGGTCATATTTGGCTTTGGAGCTTTTTGCTGTGGATGCACTCCCTTACTATTATTGTGGCTCGCACTAGAATGTTTCTCACTCTCTCGCTTATTCTGAACCTTTCTCTTTTGCTCATCCACGAATACCTCCTTCGGTGTCATGGGTAGCCGTAAACTTCTCTCCTTTATGGACAAAAACGAGACTGTTTGCACGACCGCTGATTTGCACATCACGATCAAATAACCAAGGACGTCCCAACAGCAGATGACATGCATGCATAGGCACTACATCGCACTCCACCACATCATGATATGTGCCAACTGAAATAGGGATTCTTACCATGCATGTCACTCTCATGGATCCGCAATCGTTCAGCCACTGCATATGATAAGGATGTGGATGGCGCTTCATTTGCAATCCTAACTTCTCAACCATCTCCATACTAGCAATATTATTGCAGCTGCCACTATCAATAATAACTCGACATACCTTCGCATTCACCAAACAGCGTGTATGAAACAAGTTATGCCACTGCCCCTTATCTTCCTCAACAACCTAGGCACTCAAAGAACGGCATATGAGCAAGGCTTCTCCTCCCACATGGTTATGGCTCAAAAAAGTGCTGGCCACATCATCCTCATGATCATCTTCAGCTGCAGGATCATGGTTAGCATCAATATCACCCTCAGGGTCACTCTCAGACTCCCACTCACCCTTTTCATTTACTAGCAGCACCCTCCAGCTAGGACACTCCGAAGATTTGTGTCCTCTTCCTTTGCACTTAAAACACTGAATATCATGACTACGCAAAGAAGATGATGATGCCGGTGCAGAAGAAATCCCCGTCGATGTAGCGGGATACCTATCACTGGGGTGAGATGCTGGCGAAGATGCTGATGATGCCATGGGTCGACCATTTGTGGCGGTCGGCGGCAGCCCAGAAGTCACACCTCCTCCTGCAGCCACCTGTGAGCGGCCTTTGGACTGCTGCTGTCCACGGCTCCAATTCGGTACAGCGGGGCGGCCCGAAAAAGAACGGAATTGTCCGCGGCGCTGATTTCACTTCTCCACTCGTATGGCTTGGTGTACTAGTTCCTGCATTATGTTATAGGGATACAACTCTACATCATCAGCAATATCTTCATTCAAACCGCGCAAAAACCTTGCCATCTTAGCTTCATCACTTTCTTGAATCCTTGCACGAATCAGCAATACTTCCATCTCTTTGTAATAATTATCAACGGTGCGGGAACCTTGACTAAGGCGCTGCAATCTATTATGGAGATCTCTTTGGTAATGTTGAGGAATAAATCGACGTCGCATGGCACATTTCATCCCATCCCATGTGCTGATATGGTCATTACCCGCTGCATATTGTGCCTCCTATAACTGATTCCACCACGTTAGTGCATAACCAGAAAATTCTACAGAAGCTAATTTTACCCTCTTTGTATCAGAAAAATCATGGATATAGAAAATCTGATTGCACTTCTCCCAATCAACATATGCATCCGGATTCTCCTATGCGGTAAAAGAAGGCACATTTATCTTAACTTTCGCCATGCTGTCCGGATCATCTCGGTAAGGGTAGTCGTGTGGGCGACCACCATTACCATAGTATCCACCACGTCGAGGAAGTGGTGGCTGCTCCAATGGATCAAAAACATCACGCGCTTCATCACCTTCATCGTAGTAGTCTCCAATGTCATGCCCACGGGGACCAAGGCCACGTCCACGTATACCATGGCCTTGGAAAGGCCGTCCATCTTCACCTAGGGCGCCCCTACCTCGTGCAACACTGGGTAGAGCGCCGCCCTTTGTATCGTCGGCAAGTGGGGCAGCGGGGTTTTGTTGATGATTCCCGTTACTTACTACAGGAAAACGCTCATCGAGCATCCTCACAAAATTGCCCTCCAACCGCTGTTCAAGCGCCATGATCTCGCGATTGAGCCTCCCTTCGAAATGTTGTGTTTGACGTCAAATTCTTGACGCGTCACTGAAACTTGAGCGCACCATGAGGATGGTGCACACTCTCCGACGTTCCTGTCATGTTAGCTGTGACTGACAACAAGTATGTATATATGTGAACAACTCACAACTCACCTCTTGCTTACCCAAGCTCTTATGCTCCTCGTCGAATCGTGGTGCTTGTACTGGTGGTAGCAAGTCAGATGTGGATACACGATTGTAAAGGAAGCGCTAATGGTGTTTTGGTGGAGCTAGGTAAGTGATAAACACAAGGAGTATAGTGCTGAAATTTAGTAGTAGCAAAATCAAATAGTAATCCAACTAGAAATCGATGCCTAGATTGCCAGTCTTTGCACCAACCCTACAGAAAGACTTTCTGAAAATGCAAAGTGTAGATTCTTGTAGCACAACCTTTTTTTCCTCTGTTGGAGCTCAAATAGCAGAACCAACGCACATTCTTAAGTTGTGAAATGGAAATAGAGAACACATTTTTTCTCTCAATGCATACCTTTTTTTTCTTTTTTTTTGCTTCTTTTTTTCTTTTTGCTGATCCGAACTGATATGTCACTAATATCTTGATGAGGGGAAGTGCAAACTTGAATCGACAAGCTACGGGAATACTAAATGAGACAAACTAGTATGGTGCATAACAAAACATCAATGACTAGCAATACTAGACAGCGTCTCTAAGGATTAGAACTTGGTAAAACACTCTAAATAACAAAACTAAAAAAATGGCTTGGTTTCTTTTTTTTTCTCGGTTCTAGACGCTAGGATCAAAATTAAACTACTAATTAGGTAATGAATAGAAACTAATCTACAGGTGAAATTAGGGATAATTAATCCTACCGTGTTGATGTACCCGAAGGTCCGATTGTTGGCCCGATCTTTCGATGAGAACGATAAGTTCGGTAGGCGTCGCTCAACTCTCACGATCCTGGCTACGAACAAGCAAGGCTCGAAGTCACACAATCGCTGAACTGCTCGACAAGTCGTTATCAACCATGCACAAATACCCGGATGACCTGACCACGAGGGTCGATTCCTGCATACACCGAAGAAGAACGCAAGAAAAAGATAAAGCAATCTGAAATTGCAAATAGGAATTGAAATATTGAATTGAGTTGGGATTCTGAGGCGGTATTATGGTTGGTCTAATCGACACAAGCCAATACACGAAGTTGCAACTAGGCTAACTTTTAACTAAACAAAATCCAAGAAAACTAGAGGGGGTGCGACCTCCTTAAATAGGGGATGATGAGCCACACATCTAATAAAACCAGCGGGGTGGGACTAAAGTCATGGTTTACTGTTCACATAAACAGTAATACGCCCTCCAGGTGGGCCGTCAGCAGATGGGCCAAGTTCAGTATGATTACAAGGCCCAGATTGGCCCAAACAAGTGATCTGACGTCTTCTTTTGATGATTGCGATCAGTCCAGAAGGAATTTGATGATGAGGTTGGATCCGTTGGAAAGAGGACGAAATAAGCTTTTAATCAAGTACTCGTGGACCTCCAACGGACTCTGTATGTGAAAGTTATGCCCATTTGAAATTGGTGCTGTCAGGCTGATTCCGAACTGATCTGACCAAAACGTATCCAGCTTGGCACATGTAGTAGCACCATGGCTTGTAGACATAATACCATGGTATGTAGACATAGCACCATGGCATGTAGACGTAGCTCGATCCAATTGGGTAATATGGTCTTGCATCAGCCGAAAGTCCTATTGGAGAGGATGTTGTTGAAGTAGAGGATGCAGTGCCACAGGGCGAAGTAGTGGTTGCATCCTTAGGTTTGATGTCCTCATCATCCTCCCTTTCTTGAATTCGAGTCGTCCTCGACATCATATCTCGACATCATATGTCCTCATCATCCTCCTTTTGTCTCCACATCATCACTTTCCTGAAAAAGGTTAGTAGCAATAGTAAACAAAGAAACATGCATATCTTCTAAAGGACACAAAGATTCTTTGCAAACCATACTAGAGCATTTAGATTGATGTTGTTCCAAGTCAATGCAAGCATATTTTCTAGCTAACATAACAGGTGCTTTCAATTTAAGTTCACTTGGAGCTATAATCTTACGATCATCCTTTGTGTTCTCCTTACTTGTTTTCGCAGATCTTTCTAATTCATCCTTTAATATAGCAGCAGGAGACATTGGAAGCAAAGTGATTTTCTTTTCTTTATAGGTAAAAGTATAATGATTAGATCTACCATGATGTTCAGTATATCTATCATATTGCCAAGGTCTACCTAATAATAATGAGCATGCTTGCATAGGTACGACATCACTATCAACATAATCATGATATGATCCAATAGAAAAATATACGCGCACAAGTTGAGTTACCTTCAACTTACCACAAGAATTCAACCATTGAATGTAGTAAGGATGAGGGTGTTGAGTTGTAGTCAAGCCAAGCTTCTTGACCATGTCTGTGCTAGCAAGATTGTTGCAACTTCCGCCATCGATCATGACTTTACATGATCGTTCCTTGATGACGAACTTTGATTGGAATAAGGTGTGACGTTGATTTTGTTCAGCAAGCTCCATTTGAGCACTTAGCACACGCTGGACAACTAAGCTTTGGTACGTGTCAGATGCCTCATGGCTTATATGTTCTTCCTCAGTTTCATCACCTACATTGTTAGTTGCAACCAAAACATGCTCTTCCTCAATGTCGCTAGCAGAAGTGTACTCACCATTGTCCTTGATAAGTAAAGCTCGCTGACTGGGACAATCGCGCATCAAGTGCCCAAATCCTTTGCAACGGTGACATTGTACATCTCTAGATCGCCCTGTAGAAGCAACAGAAGAAACACGTGTTGTAGGGACTTGTACCTTTGCAGATTTGCTTGCAGCAGAGACATGCGCAGGAGTGGAAGGAGCAACAAGGGGTGCACGGCTTGAGGAAGGTGCAACGTGTTGTTGTTGACTTGGCCGGTCTACAAAAGAACCTCCAAAATTGCCCCTATAGCGAGATTGTCGACCCTGCACTTCTCTTTCAGCTTTGCAAGCAAGATGGAACAAACGATTGATAGAATTGTATTCTTTATAATCAATTATGTCCTGAATTTCTCGGTTTAAACCTCCCAAAAATCTAGCCATCTTAGCATCTTCGGTTTCATCTAAACCACAACGCAATAAACCAATTTGCAATGCTTGATAATAATCCTCGACAGAACTACTACCTTGTCTTAAGCGTTGTATTTTATTAAGCAAATCACATGAATAATATGAAGGTACAAATCTATGTCTCATTGCTCTCTTCAAAGCATTCCATGTCCTAGGTATGTCCTGATGAGTACGACCATATTCACTCCACCAAATAGATGCGAAATCAGAAAACTCACTAGTAGCAGCCCTAACTTTCTTATCTTCAGGGAATTCATGACAAGCAAATTTTTGTTCTACTGTAAGCTCCCATGTGAGATAAGCATCGGGATCATATTTTCCAGCAAAAGATGGCATCGTGAATTTAATTTTACCAACTGCATCATTATGGTCACGTACCTCACGTTGATGTCGTCCCATACCTTGACGATCGTGATGAAGCCGACGATGGTTGCGATCATTGTGAACATTGATTCCATCTGTTTCCGTATCAACAGTGTAGTTGTTCATTTCTTCTTCTTCCACCTCATCGGCCCAAGAGCGAGAGCGAGCAACAGATGGATTAAGGCAAGGTTGTGCAACGCCAACAGCAGAGGGGGCGGCAGCAGGAGGGGGAGCTCTCTCTAGCTGCTCCACACGTGTAGTAATCGCAGCAAGATCGTTATTGGTGCGATCTAGAACTCGCTCAATACGCTCCGAATGTTGACTCAACAAGCGTGAAAAGCGTTGCATGATGTCTTTCGTGCGAGGCGTGAGAGGTGCATCTTCCTCAACATGGGGCCTGCTATTCCCCCCTTGTGATCCTGAACCTGCCATTGTTAGTAGAAAACAAAGAACAGATCACGGTATATATGTCCCTATGAACTACTAGGTTCTGGAGTTTCACAAGTCACTCACACTCAAGCTTATACCCAGTTCTTACAAGTTCTTACCAATGCAGCAAAGAAGTGGTACAACCGGTGGCTGGTTCGTGATACTCTCACTTGCAATCAGACCAACGATTGCGAGGGACGGCACCTGCTGAGTTAGTAGGAAGTGGAGCTTGGATAGGCTATGTATTTTGTAGCAAAGGAAAACAATCAATTAATTTCAGAAATTGCACATAATTGAATTATAGTTCGTATCTAGCACTTAGCCTATGTTGCTGATCAACCAAGGATAGAAGAAGGCTAAAATATGTGTATGGTAATGTATAGGAGTGGTAAATACAAGATAATTCAATTGAATGCAATCTAGAATTGAAGAGCACAAGGATTCACCCAAAACTTGAAAACTGGAGATTTCTGTTCACTGGACAGCACGTCGGTATTTTAGCCGTAACGTTTTGTCAGTTGCCTTTTTTCAATGATTTTTTTCTATGTTTCCTGACGGCTTTTTCTAAAACTTTTGTTTTGGGGCCAAGTTCTGAAAACCGACCGAAAAATTCGCACAAAATTCACAAGTGCCAACTGTTGCAGATTCAATCTGGAATTTTAGGTCAACTTGCACCGCAGATATCTCTTCACTTCCTTGCTGGAATGGCGTGAAATTTTACAGATAGATGGATAATGAAGTTTTGAATCTAATGGCGGTGGTCTCACTCAAAAATAATCTCGGAATCAAAAGTTATGGCGTTTTTGGTGGCGGCTGCAGAGGAAGGAAAAATCAGCCGAATTGGAATTAGGGTTTGGGGTGGGGAATTTTTTTTTGTTTGGATTTTTAATGGAACAAAGATATGACCAGCAACTAGACAAAGCTAAAACGGACACAAATTCAATTTAGCAAACCAAAACTAACAGATTGAAAGGCACAATGGGGTTTGGACAGCGGAAATTAACTCTTTTTGTTTAATTTTGGCTATTTGGACTGTAGGAAAGAAAAATTCTCACCGATGAACTGTAGCTCTGATACCACCTGATGTACCCGAAGGTCGGATTGTTGGCCCGATCTTTCGATGAGAACGATAAGTTAGGTAGGCGTCGCTCAACTCTCACGATCCTGGCTACGAACACGCAAGGCTCGAAGTCACGCAATCGCTGAACTGCTCGACAAGTCGTTATCAACCGTGCACAAATACCCGGATGACCTGACCACGAGGGTCGATTCCTGCATACACTGAAGAAGCACGCAAGAAAAAGATAAAGCAATCTGAAATTGCAAATAGGAATTGAAATATTGAATTGAGTTGAGATTCTGAAGCGGTATTATGGTTGGTCTAATCGACACAAGACAATACACGAAGTTGCAACAAGGCTAACTTTTAACTAAACAAAATCCAAGAAAACTAGAGGGGGTGCGACCTCCTTAAATAGGGGATGAGGAGCCACACATCTAATAAAACCAGCGGGGTGGGACTAAAGTCACGGTTTACTGTTCACGTAAACAGTAATACGCCCTCCAGGTGGGCCGTCGGCAGATGGGCCAAGTTCAGTATGATTACAAGGCCCAGATTGGCCCAAACAAGTGATCTGACATCTTCTTTTGATGATTGCGATCAGTCCAGAAGGAATTTGATGATGAGGCTGGATCCGTTGGAAAGAGGACGAAATAGGCTTTCAATCAAGTACTCGTGCACCTCCAACGGACTCTGTATGTGAAAGTTATGCCCATTTGAAATTGGTGCTGTCAGGCTGATGCATGTGGTGCAGCAGAGGCTTGCCTCCGCGTGCACTCTATGGGGTGTAGATAAGGCACAGAGGAGCCTACTATGTGGTCAAAGAAGCACAGCGCAGCGTGAACGTTGTCGTGACTCTCGTCAGCTAAAGTTACAAGTACGTGGTTAGAGCTAGAAGGCGTGGTCAGAGCAACCACAGCGTGGTCGTAGCCAGACTTAGAGTGGTCGTAAATCAACTCTGCGTGATCATAGCGACTGCAGTGAGTGGTCGAAACTGCAAAATGTATATATAGTTAGGGAAAACAATTTTGGTTTAGAAAAATTCTGGGCCCTAAAATTTCAAACATGCAGTTCGAATGGAAGAAATATGATTATATGGAAACAACAAAATTGCAGCAAAATCTCAGAAATCTCGGTCAAATCTTGAAAAAATTTGAAGTGAGCAAAATTTTTTAGTCGAAGTGGGCTTTTCTCTGAGGGGGCAAGATAATCGAAATTCACCGAATTTCATGAAATCCTGTCCAAAATTGTTTTCCCTGTATATAGTTGCCGTGCTCACTAAATTTCTCTTTTTCTTCGTAATCTCTGGATCTTCTCCATTTCTCTGTTCATCAGAGCATCCATCTACATGAGTGACTGTAACACACTTCCTTCCTACCTTTTAAACATATATTTGCCTATTGTAACTTTTGTCTTCTTTCTCTATCACAAGTTTATTCCTTTGAGTATTCTGATAGAATTTGCACGCATTTAGTAGGGAGCAAGAATCCAACCAATTCGTGGAGAACCATGCATCTGAGATAAATCCTTCTCCTGCATAAGGCGAACATGTCTTTTCTTCTATGAGAAGGTTACTTCTGTATACAGCAATATGATGTCTACTTCATATTTTGTGTAATTTTAAGATATGTGAGCGTGTGAGTGTGTAGCCCATATCCCGGGTTCAATCCCCAACAAGGTGGGGGTGAAAAAACGGCTTTCTTTTAAAAAGATGAATTATTTGCACGATCAATGGTTCACAACTACAACTATTTTTCAAGGGGGTTGCAAAATAGCCTGAATGTGTGACTTTTAGTTAGTCGTGTTGCAGCTGTTGCTTATACAAAGCTGAATCTTTTTTTTAGGGAACGCGCAGAAGCACTGCGCGCCTTTGTATTAAGATGGGTGAAGCTTCAGAGCTAGAATCTGAAACAGGTTACATTAGACTGAAGCAAACAGAGTAGAGCTTACAGACAGAAATTGACTCAATGCTCATAGAGTGAGCAGAACGGGTAGAAAAGAAAAAACTACCTAACCAAGGCTAACGGAGGGGGGAGTTGTTCCTCTGTTGGGCAATAGCAGCGACCTAACGCCAGTGCGGTGCCAGCAAACTATTTCATCACGGATCACGAACAAAATAGCTATAATGTCCCTTTCTGTGTCGTCGAAGATATGGGAGTTTTGTTCATTCTAGATTGTCCAATAGAAAAGAATGACAAGTGAGTTGAAAACCTTTTTGAGGGCCTTTGGTAAGAACTTCCTCCATGCAATCCAAAGATCCATGAAGTTTCCTTGCCGGAGGCTCAATATCCAGTCTGGGGCGAAGAGGCTCAATAGTTTTGTTCATGCTAATTTCACCCATGGACAATGCACAAGTAGATGGTCGATGCTTTCGTGGTGTTGTCTGCATAGGAGGCATGTTGGATTAACTGACACGCCTTGGCGAGCTAGACAGTCTGCCATCCAGCAACGATCATTTGTAGCTAGCCACATGAAAAATCTGCATTTCAATGGTGCCCCACTCTTCCAAATCTGTTTGAAGCCCGGAAAGAGGGTTCCACCGATAAAGAATGCATTATATGCTAATTTGGTTGAGTACTCGAGCAAAGAATTCAGCTTCAAATCAATTTGTCAGCAGTTTGTGGTTGTAAGGTCGCTGTGCCCATGGTGTGCCACAACTGAAAGTAGTCGGCCAGAGCCAGAGCAGAAAGGGTGCCACAGATGTTAGCAATCCAAACCTTGAGGTGACGGCCTAGGTGACCGTTGTGGACCCCCTAGTTCTTGGTGAGATGATGTTCCAAAGTGATGGCAGCAAGACTGAATGGACTTACCATCTAACCAATTATCCATCCAGAAAAGAGTCTTCTGTCTATCTCCAACCCACATTTCTATTGTGGTTTGGAACATTGAACAGATTACTGGTTCATGAGAAGATTGGAGGTTAGCCCATGTGCGAGAGAGGTTAGTTTTCTGCCATCAGAGCCACCACAATGTCATTGCAAACCCCATTAGTTTGAGGTCTAAGATGCCCAAACCACCGAGAGGGAGTGGCTTGTAGACGGTCTTCCATGCGACCAAGCAATGACTTGCATGAACTTCATCTGATCCTTTCCAGTGAAAAGCCCGACGCCTCTTGTCAATCACCCTAATTGCCCACGCAAGCAAATCCAATGAAAGTGTTGGATCGAGATTGGCGACAGAGGGGGGGTGAATGTCGACCTTTTAAAACTTACCCCCAAAAGTACCCGCTAATGAATCCCCTCTCCAATAGATATGGAAGACTATGAAGAAGAGTTCATAAGCTCAAGCGATCTAGGCTATCAGAGAGAACAAGAGCACCGAGATAAAACAGCGGGAAGAAGCAGCGAACAAAGAACACAGGGATGCTGGGAGCGGTCAGACCGTAGGTGACTGGGCGGTCTGACCGCTACCCGGCCGCCGGTTTGACCGCTTGAATGTTGCCAGTCTGACCGGTGCTTATCGGCCGGTCTGACCGCCAAGTAAAGTCCGATCAGACCGGACGCCCCAAAATTTCAGACCGACAGACTGAAACTTCCTGTGCAGAAGGACATAGAAATCATGAATTCGACCAAAAGAAAAACTTGCAGATATATTCCCGTTGCCAAAAGAGAATACTTCTATTCTAAATACCATCAAGCACATTTGGTACAAATGATTTCATCATTTGATTAAGAATTTGAGATTTTGCCCAAAATTTGAAAAACTACCGAGTGCAGCACAAAAATCCAAATTCCTCTCCAATCTTTGATCCTTTGGCCATGAAACTTTGGGGATAGCTACTTAATAGCCTCAGGACTTAACATGCCAAGTTTCGTGCCATCTCATGAAGGGAATCACGTTCACACCAAACCCTAGAAAAGAAAAGCAGGGGGCTCAAGAACATAAAACAGAAAAATTAGAGGATTCTTGCGATTCAAACCAATTGCTCTTGGAACTAGTTGACCAAAGGGCCTAGAAATGCATTTCCATCATAGAGCAACCCATTTTGCCACCCCTCAGCAAGAATCAACACAAAAATGAGAAACTCAAGAGTCAAGCTGAAAGAGCATCGAAGGTAAAAACCAACAGAGAAGCACGAACTCAAACAAAGCCATCTTGGATTGATATAGATGAAGAGAGATGACACGATTACATATAGAGGAATGATTACAAGCTTCATCAATCCATCCTCTCCCTCTCCCAAAGCCAAGAACTCACACACATTACATGCTTCCTGGGAGGAGAACACACACAGAGAGGAGACAACATACACAACACAGGGAGACACACTCTGCCCTTCTCACCCACTCTCAACCACTAAAACTTAAAGCCAAAACCACCTCTCAAAGGCTCTTTTGACTCAAGCAAACCCTAACTCTCTCCCAAAGCCATGGGAATGCATGCAGCCACTCCCTCCTATTTATAGCCTTTGGCCAACGGGTCTCCAACCCGTTACACCCATTGAATCCAACGGAACCCGCTCCCGCTTGTGCAGCCTCATGAAATTACCAATTCGCCCCTCCTGCACCTTCCGGGAAGTTCCCGCGTCCCCTGTCGTCCAAGCCTCGCAAGCACCTCGAGTCTCCACCGTATTCGACACATCCGACCGTTCTGACCTCGACACCGCCTGTGCCTAGTCCGGTCAGCCCGTGTCTTGCCACTTCTCTACCTCGACGTCCTGCAGCCATCACAGACAAGAGACACATCAAATAGCACCGCTCGATACATGAAAGCATAAATAACATTAACACATCATACTTACGCATGAAAGAGCCCAAACCTATCAAATCAACATAATATGCAACCTAAACACTTTGACAAGGTTTGACCAAGTCCGACCAAAACCGATTGCACTGTGCAACGACATGGTCCGAACCATTCAAACCAAACTCGACTTTCCTAAACCGATGTCAATTACTCATCACACACATGGAGTCACCTCCACATGGTCCATCAGAAAGAAGGTGGTAGAGAGGCATGGCTGAGAGGACGTGTTTAACTAGAATAAGGTGGCCGGCCGAGGAGAGCAGTTTGCCCTTCCAGCTTGGCAGTTTGGCTGTGAATCTTTCTAGCAACAGTTGTAATTGTGGTTTGGTCAATTTAGGCACAGACAAAGGCAAACCTAGGTATTTTAGAGGAAAGGTGGAGAGTTCACAAGGTAACTCCTGGCACGCGATAGCTAAATCCGTGTCATCGCATGCAATGGGGGTGACAAAGCTTTTCTAAAGGTTGGAGCGAAGGTCGAAGCCTATTTGAAGATCTGTAGGATGTATTTGACAACTCGAATGTCTTGCTGGGATAGAGTAATAAAGAAAATGACATCATCGACATATAAGGACATGTGCTCTTGAAGGCCTGAGATTCCAAGATGGGTAAGAGTTTGCAAAGAGCTCGCTTTGTGAAACAACCCATTGAGCCCTTTTATGACTAAGATGGAAAGCATCAGTGACAACGGCTCTCCTTGTCGAAGACCCCTGTGCAAGCCAATCGTACTACCCAAAGAACCATTGAAAAGGATTCTGGACGACTCACTGGATAACAAAAGTGATATCCATTCATGCCACCTGGAACAAAAACCTATGTGGGAAAGGATTTCTAGTAGAAATGGAGTCAAAATCCTTAGAAATGTCCACTAGTCACTCTTAGTGGATCACACCACTTATAAATGGGGAAATCTAGTAACCCATATACAAGCAAGTTTTACATTTCACACATTTGCATGTTTTTTCAAAGCATGACTTCCACATAGCTCCACAGGCCCAATAAGATACTCCATCCTCAAAGACATGACCTAAACCATTTAGATCAACGTTGCTATTTTGTAAACTACCACTCCATCTGGTATTGAACAACTTTCTCAATTGCCACCTACCACTCTTTATAAATATGCGATGCCTAATACCTCATCACCAAGATCGTACGCTTGCTTCGAGACTGTCACCACTTGAAATGCTCGAGTTCTATGGCACACCACATCACACCATGGTCTGTAATACCCATTTACTTGCCACCAAGATCGTGCGCTTGCTCCGAGGAACGTTACCAATTAAAACGCATAAGTCCAATTGACACACTACATATGCACACTTGCCTTCTAACGATTCTTACCTTTCTTTAGTACTTTCTCTACTTGAGTTGATGCTCCATCCGGACTTATATAACACGCCATGGTCTCAGGATCCCTTTCGTACCCTCGGTCTTACCGCTAACACAACAATCATCAAGCATATGTACATCATAAACTAAGTAATTGATCTGAGCATAAATGATAAGCACTTGATTCTCATTACCATAACATATGTATGGACACACTATAACTCACACTTACGTGGACTCCACAATAACTAACTCATAAAACCAATTCAACTTAGCTCAAAGACAGAGGGACAGTCTGACTGTGGCCATCACGATAAATGGCAAAGCTAAATAAACATGTTATCAATTAAAATATTAGAAAAGGAATCATATTCTTCAGAAACAAAATCAGAATCCTTGTTCATAGAGGAGAGATCTACAGCCTTGGTGTTGTTGTCCCTTTTTCATGTTGGGGAGGTAATTGACATTTATTTTCAATGCCATGTTGACTAAAATTTGCATTGGGGACTATGTTCCATTTTTAGTCAATATTTATGGTTCTTAATAAATTCCATTTGGATGAAAATTAATATCAAAAATTTTATAAGTTTTCTATATCTATAATATTACAGAAATGGAGAGTTTGTTCTTTGCTAAGTACGCCCATTTTTCCCGAATAATGTATGATCGTTCGATTGGTTGAATCTAACACCAATGTTTTAGAGTTGGTCCTGCCATCCCTCGTCTTGACCATCCATCCATCCCATCCAATGACCTAGCTGGAGTTAACTCACCTTAATTGGCTCATTAATTATAATTACTCCCTCCTTAAAACTCAAATTGATTATATATTCAGGAGAGAAAACACTTGACGTTTATGAATCATCAATACTCCTATATGAATGCAGTGAATCACAAATTAATTGTGTACATTCAATATATGCATGATATCCTCATAAGACCATTCTACACAATATGTATTCTTTTTTGTTACATTTTTGCTCCATCGATGTTCTCTATTCTCTTTTGTTAGGGAAGGCTGAAAGCCCTACTTGGGGTTTGTAAAGTCAGCTTCTTAATATACCCCCCCCCTTCAATATATAACTTAGGAGCAAATATTACAAATATTATTCTGAGTCATGACAATGAAATGCATGGGTCCATTTTGTTGTCAGTTCTTGTTCTATTTGTCACCTCATTTGATGCCTATCTCAAGAGGATTTGAGTGAACACTTGGGCTATGAATTGAATCTTACCAGTAAGGTCATTCTGCGAAAGGTCCAAATAGATCAGTTGAGTCAAGTTTACGATTGTACTTGGTATTCTGCCAGAAAAGCTGCAACCCCTTAATACTAGTACCATCAATGTGTTGAGATTGCCAATTGAAGATGGTATTGTCCCAGAGAAGGCACAATGAGAGATTCTCAGGGATTTCAGCTTCTTGAGATTGCCAATTGATGGTGGTATTTGCCCAAAGAAGCCGCAGTAACTGATGTCCAAGCTTCTCAAGTTCGTGAGGTTGCCAATCAAAGGGGGCATTGTCTTGGAGGAATAGCAATCAGAGAGTTTCAAGCTTGTCAAGTTCTTAAGGTTACCAATCCATGAGAAAAATGATCCTAACTCCCCTGAAAATTTTGTAAAAGAGAGTTCCAAGTTATGCAAAGAGTTGAGCTTGTTGAATAATAAATAGGGAGGCTCCATAGAAATTGATCCTCCATCAATTCCAAGCTCCCTCAGAAACATGAGGCTGCTAAAAGAGCTCAGCTTGACACCAGACAAAGAACACCCATTTGGAAATTTTGGTAAATGCCCCGAGAGTTGATTATTTCCTGACACATCAAGCACTCTTAGATTCTTGAGTTCAAAGATTGTCTGAGGAAACCATCCACTGAAATCATTATAGCCGATTTGAAAGTCCACAAAGAATTCAGGAACCACACCACTGAAATCATTAAGGTTGAGGTTGATCATGGTAAGGGAGTGGAGCTTGACATGTAGGAATGGATAGGACCATGCAGCTCGCAGAATGCCATGCTAAGAACCTGAAGACGAGGGACAGCTTTACCTAGACCATTGCACCACTCCTCTCCGCTACCAGATATGTCCACTCCGTCGAGGTAGAGCTCCCTCAAATTGCTAAATTTGCCACTAGGGTCTTGAAACTGGGCTCTTGTAACAGCAAACGGTTATAGCTGTCAAGAACATTGTAGAGCTTGTCTTGTTCAAGAACATCGATATCAATACGATGAAACGAAGAGAGATCCAATGATACGAGACTCGTGAGTTTGCCGATGGCAATTGGAATCTGGCCGTAGAAGCCTAAATAAGAAAGGTTGAGGTGGGTGAGCACGGAGAGCCTCTCAAAACCAAAGGCCAGAATGCGGGATCCTCCAAAGTCATTCATGCTGAGGTCAAGGCGGCGGAGGGCGGTGTGGTTGAAGAGCGCAGCATCAAGGCTGTAGCTGTACAGGCCATAACCACTAAGGTCGAGAACAGTGACATGGCCAGAAGCACCATCACAGGCGACGCCCTCCCAGCGGCAGCAGTCGGTGCCGGCTTGCAATGACTGGAGGGTCGTGGTAGAGTAATCGAATATGAAGGATTGCTTTAGTTGGAGGAGTGCTGCTGCCTGGTCTTCATGGCACAGAGATGCTGTGGCATTACCATGGGGAGTGGATGCGACTAGCGAGTGGAGTGTTAGTATGAAGAGGGGAAGCAGGTAACCAGCGGAAGCCATTAGTCTGTGTATATCAGAGTTCGATGAGGAGGATGCGTTCAGGCTAGCACCATATATGAAACAACCAAAAATTTGCAAAAACCAAAATTGGATTTGAATTCCTGTTTTTCTTTTGCTCCCTCCCTCCACAGCCCTAATCCACACGAATCTCGGCGCAAAATCACCCTTAATCCCTGTCCTAGCTGCCGTGAACGGAGGAGATGGTGCGGTCACTGTGCTGTCCGACAAATCCACTACCGCCGCTGATATTTCACCGCTGCTACCGTTTTCTTCGCTCCCAAGCCGTCCCGAGCCCTCCCGCAGCTTCGAACCCTGCCAGCCCTTCCCCACTTGTCAGCTCACCGTACATCATCCTTTGCCCCGCCCTGACACCGTTTTGACCCGACGGCGATGCGTGGCACTGCTGTTTGCTGATCGCGCGCCTCGTCTCTGCTCCTTCCCGCTCCTTCCTCTCACAGCCGACAGCCACCCCTCTGCCACCATCCTGATACCCCTTGACTGTCGTCGTCTTCGCGCCCAAGCCAACCCAGACCATCTTAAGCTCCAAGCCATGGTCGCCTAAATATCCTCCCTCCCCTCTTCGGTGCCAACCACCTTCCCCGGTTATTTAAGCACCCCCGACCTTCCCAAGTAGAGCACCACACCTCCCTGAAGCTCACCAAGCTCTCCCAAAGCCCCCATCACCGCCCCATTGCCGGTAATTGCGAATTTCCCCAAATCTGTGCACTAGTTCAATGCCCTCTTCCGGCCAACCATTTCCCAATTAGGTCCTCGTGTAGCTTCCCTATGCCCCAGTATCAAACCCCAACCGCCGCCATAGCCTCCCAACTACCCTCTTCCCCGGCGCCAGTCACCTCTACACCACCGCAACCTCTCACCGAGACCAACTCAACCTGGACCCCCCGAGCTTCGGCCAACCTTCCCCCGAGCCTACCCAAGTCCTGGTGAAGCCTCAAAGCCAGCCCAATTGCCCTAGGAGCCTTCCGGTTGCCCTAATTTTCAGACTAGCCGTGGAAAGAGAGGAGCTCGCCGCCGGCGAATGCCGCCTCCGCCGGTCCTCCAACCACCAAAAATGGACTCCTCTCACTGCCACGAACCCAACCATACCCTCCACCACCGTCGCAAAACTCTTGATTTGACTATCAGATATCCACACAATAGTAGGCTGAGATAAGTCAGAGGTTGTGGCTTAGGTTTGTTGAGGAAGTCTACTAGGTAGAGACCATATAAAGAATTGAGCAGTGAACAACCTTGTTTTCTCAAATCAGTCATGAGAGTTGAGGGATCTTGTGGGTAAAGCAGGGCAGCTCTGCAGAGTCATAACTAATGGTATTCGAATACGTCGTACTTCCGGTAAATGAAGCTATGTTTAATGGGTGAATCTAGTAACAAGGCATAAGTAGTTTTGAGAATAGTTTGGTAATGTTGAAGGTTGATAATCAAGTTTGAAAACCCTCTTTTTCATTAATGAAGTACCTTTTTCATCTTTAACTGGTTTCCAACTGAAATTGCATCCACATAAAATAATAGACCTGTTTCCCCTTTACTTGATATACCTTGCATGTAGTTATTGCTAAGCTCCGTGTGATTTCTTGAGTACGGTAGTTGTACTCATACTTGCTAAAAATATTAACAGAAATAGTCAGCAATGAGGAGGCAGGTGAAGGCGAAAAGGTGGAGTTCTACAAGATCGATGACGCGTGGAATTAGGGTCGTCTTCCGCTCAGGCGTGCTTGTGGCGTCCTTTTTCTGTAATGTATCTAAGGGTCGTTTGCCCTACTGTAAAACTTGGATTTTATGCCTTTATATTGTAATAAAGCTGGCTTTTGTCTTAATCATGTGTTGGCAATGTTATACACTTGATTGATGTAACTCGCAGCTGAACAGTCCTGGGCAGTTGCGAGGGTTTCATAATACTCCCAGAAATGGGGGTGTTACAATATATATCAATTTTATTCATCTCCTATGGAACTACACCTCGAGAACAAAGGAAAAACAATATCACCGTCACTTTCACTAGGATGTGGTGGTAGTAGATTCCTTCTGCTATCAAATTCACTTTCACTAGGATGGCTTTGAAAATTCGAAGTCAAGGTCACTGGAATAGGAAATGAAGGAAAGTCACTTTCAGATGTCGATCACAAGGTGCAGGAACGAACTACTGAGTCTTGATGGAAGTTGCAGCATGACCTTCATAGCCTCAGAGGTCAAGTCGGACTAAATGAGAGGAAATTCTCGCAAAGCAAGAATTTGGGAGAGGGAGTGAGAGTAGAGACAGATGTAGAGAGAGGCCATGAAAGGGGTTGAAACCGACATCAAATAACCAACCCAAGAATCAGCTTAGGTTTACCACGAGGAAAGCGGTGCAGGGAGACCAGCTGATGAGGAAGCGGAGCCGAAGAAGAAGGCGGAGCGACGCTGAGAGCTAAGCCCACGGGCGGCAGCCTGCGCCGACCAAGGGCGATGGCGCGTAGGACTGGAGCTAGGCGAGGTAGCCATCTGAAGGGGATAGGGTGCCGCAGTAGCCAGATCCATGGGGGCGACGCAGAGGCACAGTAGTCGGAGGCAGGGGAGGCGTGTAAGTGCTGACCGCCAGCGGCACAGCAAGGGGACTCCCCGGATCCAGATCATGCAGGAGAGAGGGGAGGAAAAATGAGAGGAAGCAGTGAGAAGGAAAAAAAAAGGGTCGTTCGGCCTAAGTAGAAAGAAAAGAAAAGAAAAGAAAAGAAAAGAAGAAGAGAAGGAAAAAAAAGAAAAGAAAAGAGGAGAAAAAAAGGAGAGAAGAGAAGAGAAAAAGGTTAAGTGTGTAAATAAGATTTGTTCGCAAGTATAGATGGTGCGATTCGTGAATATAGATGACATGGCCATTAAATTATGGTCGTTTGGGCACCAAGGCATTGGAGAGGTGTCCGGTGAGAGTGATTGTCGGTATCGGGTTTGCGTGTAGGGACGTTGTCGGTTGTCTATACGCGTAGAACGGATGCTATTTGCATGTTTGTGTGAATTGCAATGTTGAGTTGAGAGTTCAGGTGATGCTTTCAGGTGAAGATTTTGATTTGGCGCTCCTCCACGCATCGTCCACGGAAGTAATCAGGCAAGTGCATGGTAGAATAGTGGATTATGATGAATGCTTGACATTGTTTTATGCCATGATTTATGCCAAGTCATGAAATGATACCCATGCTTGTCTGTTGATTATACCGTGATAAGAGATGCTTATGATCGAATGTCAACATTGGAAGAATGTTGTGTTTACATAGTACCATGAGCATCATGAAAGTCCTACAACGATAGGCACCCCACATGGTGGGAAGATCAGAACCTATTTCGGTAGGCACCTCCAGGGATAGAGACAGAGGGGTTTCACCGATAGGTGGAGCAACTTTACTATACCGGTATAAGTAGCATACAGAGAATCATTATGCATTGCACTCACAGAGCTACAACGGTAGGCCTCCCATGATGGTGGGGAAATCAAAACCTACTTCGGTAGGCACCTCCAAGGATAGAGGTAGAGGGAAAGCAGATAACCAGCGGAAGCCATTAGTCTATGTATTTCAGAGTTCGACGAGGAGGATGCGTTCAGACTAGCACCATATATATCAATTTTATTCATCACCTATGGAACTACACCTCGAGAACAAAGGAAAAACAATATCACCGTCACTTTCACTAGGATGTGGTGGTAGTAGATTTTTTCTGCTATCAAATTCACTTTTACTGGACTAGGATGGCTTTGAAAATTCGAAGTCAAGGTCACTGGAATAGGAAATGAATGGAAAGTCACTTTCAGATGTCGATCACAAGGTGCAGCAACGAACTACTGAGTCTTGATGGAAGTTGCAGCATGACCTTCGGAGCCTCAGAGGTCAAGTCGGACTTAATGAGAGGAAAGTTCTCGCAAAGCAAGAATTCTAAGAACGTGTGCTATGGTTAAGAAAGATTACTAGAAGTTGTGTGCCCTTCCAAAGTCAGTCAAGTAGTTGCTTTCCGTGTGAATAAGCATGTAATTTCCTTCTGCATAATCGCTTCCTTTATTTGTTTGTCATCAGTCTTCAGACCATTTTTCAAAAAATATATATATAAGACATGCGTGGTCTAACCATCACAGAAAATGACACCATCTGACCAATTTTTGATATGCCACTTGTCCTACCTAGAAAATGTTTGCTCTTCTATCACAACCTCTTTCTTTTTTAAAAAAGATCAATGACAATATGTTTTGATCTTTGTAGGATAAAGATCCAGGACTCCAGTCACCAGTTATTATCCTTTGGCACATTTGGATGGAGAGAAAATGTCTAAAGCTTCGAGGCAAAAAAAACAAAGGAACAGATGGTGTTAAGTTCCAAAAGAAAAGAACACAAAGGAGGAACAGTTAATTGCCCTAGAGAGAACAACTTTGGCGGATTAATTGATATGGATGCTGTGTTATATGTAGTGGCTTCCCCTTGACACAAGCAGTAATATATACCAGACAACTAATGATGGAACTGAAACTGGGATATTTCTTTCATTGTAATCCAGGGTATATATTGTCAAATAAACCAGCATTGCCTAGTTTGCCGTTTGGGTTTTCACTGTTGTATGTCACTTTTCGTTTATTTGTCAGTTGAGCCCTCTGGGCGCGTCGTTGTTTCCTTCCGTTCATTCTGTTTTTCCAGCGTGTGAAATAGTCCACGCGAAGACTGGTAAACCCCGCCCGTGGCGCGCGGCACGTTCACATGTTCAGCTGCAGAGCGTGGTGTTCGGCACGGGCGTTACGGCCTGGTGGCCACATTCTTTGTACTGGTTGTTTTGAGGTTAAATAGAGTACGAGAAAATCACAGTGTGAGTAGCTGCGGCAAAAAGCTCTGTCTTCCAGTGTCTACTTTGTGTTCGCGTGAGTACAAGTGTTTTTGAGATCTCTCATTGACTCAGCTCACTACGTGGATTCGCTGTCAGGCGGAACATTTGGTATCAGAGCTACCGCACCTGGGAGTGGACGACCATGCCGCGCCGACGCTCGTCATCACCACCACGGCGGACTCGGGAGGAGTCCACACCGCCATCAGGGAGCGGTGTCAGAGGTGGCGGCAGTAACGAGCGAGGCCTGGTGATCCACCGAGTCACGAAGGAGATCAACAGCGGCGGCGCCTTCCCAACCTTGACGAAGACAAACTATTATGACTGGGCGGCGCTTATGCGAGTCATGCTACAGGCAAGGGGCTTGTGGATGGCCGTGAGCATCGGCACCACCGATTTCGTCGAAGACCGGATGGTGCTCGAGGCGATCGCGAAGGCTGTTCCTGTGGAGATGATCGGGATGGTCGCAAGCAAGGCCACCGCCAAGGCTGCGTGGGACTCCATCAGGACAATGCACGTCGGCGTCGAGCGTGTGCGCAAGGCGAGGGCGAACACTCTTTGTCGGGAATTTGATGCCCTCATGTTCCGCGACGGGGAGACCGTGGATGAATTCGGCATCCGCATCAATGGAATTGCGCATCAGCTCGCAGTTCTGGGAGAGGATTGCTCGGACGAGGAGGTGATCCGGAAGTTTCTCCAGGCGCTTCCACCGAGATTCGAGCAAATCGCGTTGTCAATCGAGACTCTGCTCGACCTCAGCGTGCTCTCCGTGGAAGAACTCATCGGGCGGCTCAAGGCGGCGGAAGAGCGTCACAACCTCAGCGGCGGTGGGGCGTCCCTGGCGAGGTTGAACCTCATGGAGGAGGAGCTGATCGCGCGGGTGACCTCACGGTTGCAATTCTCCGGGGAGGGATCTCAGGAGCGCGGGAAGGGAACCGCATCCAACTACAAGAGAAGCCTCGGCCGTGGTCATGGCAAAGATGGAGGAAGCAGAGGCGGTTCCAGGCCACCGAAGACAGGCGGGGGGAGTAGCTCAGGTGGGTCCTCTGTTGCCGGCGACCAGTGTCGGTACTGCGGGAAGATGGGCCACTGGGCTCGTGAGTGCCGGAAGAAAAAGCGGGATGAGCAGGCCCACACGGCCCAGGCGGAAGAGGATAAGGATACGACGCTGCTGCTGGCGGAGACAACAGTAAACATTACTTTCCCCACTCCGACAGCCCTGTCCGAATCCTCAAAGCCGCCGGCGATTGGCTCGAAGTCACCACCCGGAAATCCTTCCCCGCCGGCGGATCTCTCCTCACCACCTGCAGATCCGACGCCGCGGGCCAGATCCCCCACTCTCCACCTTGAGGAAGACCGACTCTTCGTCAACCTCGGTGATAGCAAGGAGGGTGACCGTGCGCGCTGGATACTCGACACGGGCGCCACCAATCACATGACTGGCGAACGCTCGGCCTTCACCAAGCTCGACACCGGCATTCGAGGGTCCGTTCGGTTTGGAGATGGGTCAGTGGCTAGCATTGAGGGCTGTGGCATCGTGCTCTTCACGTGCAAGAATGGGGAGCACAGGGCCCTCACTGGGGTGTACCGCATCCCACGACTCACGGCAAATATCGTGAGTCTGGGCCAACTCGATGAAGACGGGTACCAGATCGTGATCAAGAAGGGCGTGCTGAGGATTTGGGACCCAGACAAGCAACTACTGGCCAAGGTGCAGCGTTCGGCAAATCGCCTCTATATCCTGACGCTGAACATTGGGAAACCGGTTTGTCTGGTGGCACACGGTACGGATGTGGCATGGCGCTGGCACTCGAGGTACGGTCACCTCAACTTCCGAGGACTTCGGAGGCTTGCACAAGAGCAGATGGTGCGAGGGATGCCGAAGATTGATCACGTTGATCAAGTTTGTGAGAGTTGCCTCGCCGGGAAGCAGAGACGCCTGGCGTTCCCGACCGAAGCAAAATACCGTGTAGAGCACAAACTGGAGCTTGTACATGGGGACATCTGTGGCCCTGTGACTCCACCAACTCCAAGCGGTAACAAGATGTTCCTTCTCCTTGTAGATGATCTGAGCCGATATATGTGGATTATGCTACTCAGTTCCAAGGATCAAGCAAGCGATGCAATCATACGGTTCCAAGCTGGAGCTGAAGCACAGGCAAGTCGGAAGCTTGGGACATTGTGCACCGATCGCGGTGGGGAATTCACCGCCCGGGAATTCAATGATTATTGCGCCAGACAAGGCATCCAAAGGCATTTGACGGCACCATACACACCACAACAGAACGGTGTGGTGGAGAGGAGAAATCAGACCATGATGGGGATGGCTAGGAGCATGATGAAGGCGATGTCACTCCCAGGCTGGTTCTGGGGGGAGGCAGTGACAACAGCGGTGTTCATCTTGAACCGAGCTCCCACCCAAAGTGTTGAAGGGAAGACACCGTTTGAAGTCTGGTACGGTCACAAACCTCCTGTACACTTTCTCCGTACATTCAGATGTGTGGCACATGTGAAGGCGGTCGGCAGGCATCTTGCCAAACTGGGTGACCGGAGTGCACCCATGGTGTTTGTGGGTTATGAGCAAGGATCAAAGGCCTATCGATTCTATAATCCGGCCACGAAGCGAGTTCACGTCTCCCGGGATGCAGTGTTCGAGGAAGACTGCCCCTGGGACTGGGGCGCTGACAAGGGAGCCGGGCCGGATGACGACATCGAGCCTTTCATTGTGGAGTATGTCACAGGGCACAGCAGCACCAAGGCTCTAGAAGTGACGGAACCAGCTTCACCCACGTCACCACCGGCAACGCCCGTCAGCGAGACGATGCCCACGTGCGGGTTTGAGTCCCGCACACCATCAGCGTCGACCGAAGCAGGAATCGAGTTCACCTCACCACCCTCGGGTGAACCTGATCTGGATGCTGATCACGGTGATGCACCACTCCGATTCCGCACGGTGGACAATGTTCTCGACTCGGCATCACCTCCAGGCTTTTCTGAGCGTGAACTAGCTGAGGAGCTGGTGGTGGCAATTGGAGATCAACCAGCAACCATTGAGGAAGCAAAGCTCATCAAGGAGTGGCGCATGGCAATGCTAGAAGAGATGGCGTCCATAGAAGAAAACAAGACATGGTCCTTGGTTGATCTTCCACCAGGACACCGTGCCATCGGCTTGAAGTGGGTTTTCAAGCTTAAACGCAACGAGAGGGGTGATGTTGTGAAGCATAAGGCCAGACTCGTCGCAAAGAGATATGTACAAAGGCCGGGAATCGACTTTGAAGAGGTTTTTGCGCCGGTCGCAAGGCTGGAGACAGTTCAGTTGGTGCTGGCCGTGGTAGCAAGTCTTGGCTGGGCTGTACACCATATGGACGTTAAGTCCGCCTTCCTCAACGGGGAGCTTGAAGAGGAGGTATACGTTGCACAGCCGCCAGGGTTCACTGCTGCTGGTCATGAACAGATGGTGCTCAAGCTTCACAAGGCTCTCTATGGGTTACGACAGGCTCCACGGGCGTGGAACGCTAAGCTCGACACAACCCTACATGAACTCGGGTTCGTCAGGAGTGACAGCGAACATGGAATGTACACGCGTGGAGTTGGTCACTCACGATTGGTGGTAGGAGTCTATGTCGATGATCTGGTGATTGCGGGGGAGTCAGCCATCGAGATCAACGGCTTCAAACTTGAGATGAAGACTCGTTTTCGGATGAGTGATTTGTGAGGCTTGTCCTACTACCTGGGCATTGAGGTAAGACAAGGACGACGGGGAATTGAGCTGAGCCAGAAAGCATATGCTCTGAAGCTGCTTGACAAAGCAGGGATGGGCACTTGCAACTCCTGCTCGACGCCCATGGAGACACGGTTGAGGCTATCCAAGCAAAGTCACTCACCGGGAGTTGATTCAACACTGTACCGAAGCTTAATTGGCAGCCTGAGGTATCTTCTGCACACACGGCCGGATCTTTATTTTGCTGTTGGATATGTAAGCCGTTTCATGGAAGAACCAAAGCAGGAGCACATGTTAGCTATGAAACATCTGCTCCGGTATGTTGCTGGCACAGTTGAGTATGGACTTTCATACTCCAGGAGTGACGACGAGTTCAAGCTAATCGGGTACAGCGACAGTGATATGGCGGGTGATGTGGATGACCGCAAAAGTACGTCAGGAATTGTCTTCTTTCTTGGTGGAAACCCGATGACTTGGCAATCACAGAAGCAGCGTGTGGTTGCGTTATCGTCATGCGAAGCAGAGTATATCGCAGGAGCTGCAGCAACGTGCCAGGGTGTATGGCTTCGGCGACTACTCAGTGATATCCTTAGGGTACAGGCAAGCCCACCGATGCTGAAGATGGATAACATGTCTGCAATAGCCCTAAGTAAGAACCCAGTGCTGCATGACAGGAGTAAGCACATTGATACAAAGTTTCATTACATTAGAGGGTGTGTTGATAGCGGGGAAATCAGTCTGGAGTTTGTAAGCACTCAAGACCAACTCGTAGATGCTCTGACGAAGCCGCTTGGAAGAACCAAGTTTCAAGAGCTGCGAGAACGAATCGGTGTCATCAAGCTCAAGTAAGCAACGCTAGTATTAGGGGGAGATTGTCAAATAAACTAGCATTGCCTAGTTTGCTGTTTGGTTTTTCACTGCTGTATGTCATTTTTCGTTTATTTGTCAGTTGAGCCCTCTGGGCACGTCGTTGTTTCCTTCTGTTCATTCTGTTTTTCCAGCGTGTGAAATAGTCCACGCGAAGACTGGTAAACCCCGCCCGTGGCGCGTGGCACGTTCGCATGTTCAGCTGCAGAGCGTGGTGTTCGGCACGGGCGTTACGGCCTGGTGGCCACATTCTTTGTACTGGTTATTTTGAGGTTAAATAGAGTACGAGAAAATCACAGTGTGAGTAGCTGCGGCAAAAAGCTCTGTCTTCCAGTGTCTACTTTGTGTTCGCGTGAGTACAAGTGTTTTTGAGATCTCTCATTGACTCAGCTCACTGCTTGGATTCACTGTCAGGCGGAACATATATTCTCTTATTCAGGAAGTTGCTAAAATGAAGCTGAAAACATCTGAGTGCTAATGATCACTTTGAAATGCCTACTGCTACTCATGAATATATAGTACCAATACAAGTTAATTTCCGAAATGATGGCCTACAACATCCTTGGCCTTCAAGATCTCCTCAGCATGTTCCATGCAATTTTAAGAAAAGATATCTATATTTTGGCCCGTTACAGACTCAATTACTATCGTTTGCTTGTGGCAGGATTCAGTGCAGCATTTCATATCTTTTGGCTGGCCTCCAGGAAAGGATGGTTGCATGCTATGATGGACTACTTCTGAAATCAACATCTGCGGTGAGAAGGATACCTAAAAATAGGCCTACTGCTGCTATTTTTTGTATCTTTCTGATATCCTTTAGTAGCTCTCTATGCTTACCCTACCTATGATCAGAATGTTCTGTATCGTCGGCTTATTGTCTTGATGCCTTGATGTGCTTATGATGTGGTGCAAACTGCAATGCCCACACTATTCTATAGTGATAAGGACAAAAGACCACCATATAAATGTATCCATTCTCGTATCGGCATCCTTCAGCCCGTCTGCTCCCTAGGGCATACGCCAACACTATTCTATAGCCACCAAAAGCCCAATAGACAATGCGACCACTCCACTCTACGAAGATGAGGAGACGACGAAGTCAACAAGCAGGCCTCTGGAAGTCTACGACCTATCTAGAAGAATAAAGACCTCTTCCTTCCCTTGGTCTTCTCTACTTCTGTGTAGGTTCTTTTCCTGCCGCCCGTACCAAGGAAAAGATCGGCACGTTGAGTCAAAACCTAAAACCTACTGCTAGCCATATTAACCTCACCTCTATTCCTTCTACTCTACCGGAATCTCGGGGTCGAGATTCATTTAAGGGGGGTAGGTTTGTAACATCCTAAATTTTGGAGGTTTAAAATTTTGAGTAAATTAAAACTTTTAATTGCATCTTATTGGCATTTGAAAATTTTTGGTCAAAATCTTATTTGGGACTTTCCGAATTTTGTGTTGAGCAAAATAATAACTGGAAATAATTCCCAAAATACACATAAGAATTATGACGATAAAAGATATGAAGTAATTTAACTATGAGTTCAAAATTTTAAAACCAAAAATCTAGAAATCAAATTAAATGAAAATCCACCTTAAATCAAATTGACCCGAGAGCTCAAACTCAGGCTCAACTTCATGTTTTCCAAACTTAAAATTCAAAACTCAATTCCAAGCTTAAGACTCAAAATAATCAAAGTGCAAAATAAAATTTAAGAATTAGTTAGGGGAAATAAAACTTTGAACTTCAAGTTAACTAAGCAAAGGAAAGAAATGGTTGAATCAATATTAGAAGCTCGCCTCTACAATAATTAAACTAAGAATTCAAGGCCTTGAAAAATTGTAGAAAACTCAAAACCAAAAATAGGGAAATATCAAATTTGCATCTAGATCTTTGAACCAACCTTTAAACTAAAAATCCAAAATTCAAGAGTTATTAAAGTTTCTCACTTTTCTCTCATTCTTTCTCCCCTTTTCTCTCACCCTTGCTGTCACTGCACGTGGGCCCGGCCCTGCGCCCGCATTTCTTCTCCTTCTCCTCCCTCCGTTCTTCCTGCTTTTCCTCCCGTGCGCTGCGTCATCCTCCGCACACCTGCCAACTGACCGCCCCACTGTTCGTGCATCACCCTCGAATCCGCGCCATGCTCCGGCGTCATCTGACCTACTCTCGTCACTCGGCCCCGTTGCCCTCACCTTTGCGCCCTGCATGCCCCAACACCATGTCCTACGCACGCACGTCGCCCGGCCTGCACCGCTCGTGTCAACCCCCGTCGTCGCCGTCCCATCCCAAATCCTGTGCACCGGTCACCGATGACGGTACCCCCACGGAGCAACCTCCTCCACGGCTATAAGAGCTCTGCCGCCCTCATTCCTCCCTGGGTTCCTTCCCTTCCTTCTCTGTGTTCTCCCATGCCAGCCCAAAAGCATCGACCGACCCGCCTCCTTGCTTTGTTCCGCTCTCCGGCGAGTCCCCCAAAAACCGAGCACGCCCCTCCGTGCCCCTAGGCCCCATCTACCTCCACTGCGGTTGAATTAGAGATCCCTGCGTCGGAGCCCCCCAAATTGTCCTTCTTCCTCAAGGCCGGCCGCCACTACCCTCCGCGCCGCCGCCATCGCTTATCCCTCCACGACGTGTGGTTTCCCAATTCAACGCACCCGGAGCACCCCCTCGCCGCCCCAAAGATTTTTCGACCACCGGCCAGGGCCCTCACCGCCTGCACGTCACCGTGCGCGTGCTCGCGCCGTCCTGGGTCCCCGCTGCCGGCCCACCCCGGTACTCCTCCAGCGCCGCCAACCACTAGGGTGAGATCCTCGTGGCTCCCTACTACTCACGCGTCGGCCAAACTTTCTTTCCCTCAACCACTCTGCCGTCGCACCATGACTACCCGTGTCCAGCCGCCGCACGTCGCTGCCGCCCACTCGCCGGCGCCGCTCCAACCTCCGCACCACCCCCCAAAGCTTCCCCACCTCCCCCTTAGTCCATTTTAGTGGCTCCCTTAGCTCCTTTGGCCTCCCCTCGTCGGAGCCCCCGCCGCCGGCCGTGCGCCCCCCACCTCCTCTATTCGGCCAGCCGGCTGCTCTATTTAGTCCCCCAACCGACAACTCACTTCTTCAAATTGTCTTCCCCCTAGTATGGTGCGTCAGACCGAAGGCCAGATGGCTAGTCGAGTGGGTGCTGAAATCACAGGTTGTGGGTTCGAATCACCCCCTGCGCATTATTTTTGTTATTTTCATTTTGCTTTGCTGTTATTAGCCCATTTCAGTAAAATTAGGAAATAGATTAGAGAAGCTAATAAAATCTAATAGGGAGGAAAATAAGATTATCTGAGATTTAAATTTTGATTAGTTCACATATGAGTAACTCATTTAGTTAGAACCTAGTTATTAGTTAAAGGCATGGTGGGAAATATTGAGTACAAATCTTTCTTAAGTCCATACTCTCCCAAAATGATAATATAATAAATGAAGACTTCCAAGCAATATATATGTGAAACCCTAAGACCTTGCATATTAGTAAAGATATCCTTAATAATTATTGAAGTATAGGCGAAATGATAAGATTTCATAAGTTAAAGCTTAACATTAGATTTAGTAAACAAAAATGCAAAATACTGAGCATGATTGAATATAGCGAGCTAGGACCCGAACACATGGATCCTAACTCAAATGATGCCTATTAATAACTAAGGGTTGCATAAAATGCTACATATGAAATTACTAGTAATATGAATTAATCCGATAGGCTAAAATTTGTATACATCACGTATATAGTATAAGCCCTGAACATTAACATCCGGCAAAATAATACCCAGCTAGATTTATACACTAACTCACAGATCTAACCTAACTCATGGAACTTCCTAAATAAATACCAAAATAATAAAGGAAACTATTAATACAAAGATCGAGTTATCATGTTCTGCCATCAGCTATACCTAGTTGTCTCCAAGCACTAAACCAAAAACAATCTCGTGGATATACCTTTATCATGATCCATCCTAGATCTCTCTTTTGACCATGTTCCCTGCCAATTCCCACTTCACTCCAACCACTTTGACTCCGTCAACGCTCCGCGCCCTATCAACCCTGTCTCGAGTCACCCCAAATCACCAACTAACTCATAATAAAGCTAAATTAGGTTTAATTGGATGTATTTGAGTCTTTTGAGTTATTTGCTTTTCCTTGTGTTCAGTCGTTAGCGCGTAATTAGAAACTGGAGCCTCGAAGATTATAAGGGCTAATCGAGAGCAAGATCAAAGTAAAGATGAAGACCAGGGACGAAAGGACCATTGCATGAGATAGCTTCGAGCGAGCTCAAGACCACGTTAAACCGCGCAAGGCGAGTCAATACTTTGATCATGTTGAACCTACATTTTATGCAAATTATTTTGGTTTAAATTATCAAATTGCATGCTGTTATTTTATGTGCAAATACATGTTTCATTTAAGATTCTATTATGTGCCCATTACTTATATGCCATACTTAGTGTTGCTTAGATACTCATGGGCGTGAGAACGGCCAATCATCACTTTTAATCATGAGAAAGTTTGGTTGGGCAGTCATGGTGGTAATGACTGGAGTATGTTGGATATGGTTATTTTATGTTCCCAAAAATCTCAAATTGCTTATTTATCTGGGCAGATGGATCGGGGGTATGGTGCAGGTGTGCACGAGAGTGTGGTTTATGGTAGAACCGCCCAGATAACCCTAAGGACTGAATCTTGTCATGACCTCCTGTGTAAAATAAGTATAACCACAAGTCTGTAAAGTACAACTTGGCCTAGTAAATTTAACGGACCCTGAAAGTCATCATCATCGGTGGAGGAGGTGAGGTAGTGCAAGTGGCTGTCTGTGTGGCGGGCTTGAATGGGACATTTGCAGAGGGTGAGGTTCTGCTATGGCGTGCTAGCAGTGTGGGTAGCCAGCTGCTAGGCGTTCAGAAGGAGAACATCCCGCACAACGTATGGGACCCACCGCAAGTGGGAACGGCCCATAGGGTGAGATGATGGAAGGGGCGAGGTACTTTGAACGGTTACTGTGATGGTTTGCTCAACCGCATGACTAAGGAATTGTGCGGGGCAACGAGTAAACTGTTTCTTGTGGGTAAAGTGTGCAAACTCAGCAGAGTCAAAACTATTCGAATAGCCGTGCCCACGGTCAAGGGCGGACATGGGAACTTAACTAGATATAGTTCTATTTCAAAAATCTTTGTGTGGATGCGAATGGAAAAGTATAGGGCAGTGGAAAGCCCTGATTTGTGTTGCCCTGGGTGTCATCCCAGTGATAATGTAAGCGGCTATAACGCTGAAGGTCTAGCATATGGTACAGAGACCATATAATGGTGGATGGAATCTGGATCGCTATTATTATTGCATTCTATTACACATTATGTTTTTGTTCAAAACTGCTAGGTCTCAGAAAATTTCTATGTATTATATTTCTAAATAATGATATTAATTCTCACAAAATAAAATATCAGGAAGAATAAATAGAGTCGTAAGAAAAGTAGATGGCTGTCGGTGGTAAACACTTAAAGAGGTTGGTGGATTCATGTCGATGGTAGAAAGAACACGGTAGTGTGCACGCTGGGTAGATAATTTGGTTGAGCCTAAATGAATAGATAGGCTAGATAGATGATTTAAATGATTTTTGGAGAATTAGGGAGTGCAAAGGTAATTGGTGGATTACGACACTGATAATTAATATAAATTCTCGGAAGATGTCGATAATATTGGGATTAATAGAATCGGATACTAGATGAGTCAACTGAATTTTGGGAATTTGGAGGTATGATAACAAATCTTGGAGTATAAACTTGATCAATGATATCCTGGGTGAGGGTATGCTAGTGAATTGTAAATTGGAGCAATGATATTCTCAGTGGAGGTATACTAGTGAATTAGTTAGAGAGAGATAATGGAAAATAAGGTTGATTATTGGAAGAGCAAATTATGGTTTTGCATCAAATACAGAAAGGATTGAATTGTTAGAAAGTCCTGATACGAATGATTTCGGTGGATTAAATAAATGATGACACTCGCTGTTTAGAGTCTTGGCAGCAATGAGCGTATGGTCGGTGGATCAGATAGATGATGTCACTAGCTGTTTAGAGTTTTAAGCAGCAATTGATCGGTGGATTATATAAATTATGATACTCATGGTTTGGGGATTTAGGTAGTAATTGATTGATGGATTGTATAATGGATGATATTCGCTGTTTGGAGTTTTAGACAGCACTCAATATAGAAAGTGTGTGTGTTCGGTGGATTAATTGAATGATGTCACCCACGGTTGGGAGTCTTAGACAGCAATCAATGAAGAAAATGTATTTTGGTGGATTAAGTCAATTATGGTAATCGCTAGGTGGAGTTTAGGCACAAACAATAACATTATGATTAAATAATAAAAATGCTATTAAAAGCAATTTCTGCCAAATAAAATAACCCGAGCCTCTCCTTTGAATAGCCATGCATGTTAATTATTTGCATTCTGTGTATTGGCTCGCGGAGCATGGGGGTTTGTGCTCACTCTCGCTCCCACCACAAATCCAGAATCAGGGAACCAGATCGCTACACTTTAGTAACACTCTGGGGCCAAGATGGTGAAGAAGATAAAGATGCCAGGGGCTAGGCCGTGAACCTCCAGTTGGCTGCTTGTGGGCATGTCCTGAAGGTCCCACCTGGGTGCTTTGTTTTCGCTGCTGCATTTTATTGATTTCGATATATCCAGGCCGTCTATCCATTGAAAGATGTAGCAGCGCTGTGGTCTGCCAACATGGACAGAGCGGGTTAGAGATGTGTGAAATGGAGCATGCAGTGTAAAATAACAAATATGTGCTTACAAGAACTTCAGCGCACGTGTAATGCGTCCGGGCGGTGATTACCGAGTGTGTAGACTGAATGATATGTGTTGGATTACCACAGTTGCACTGCATTAGTTTGTGCAGTATGTCGATAAACTCTCATTCATCCTCTCCACAGGTGAAGTATCCCATGGCCTATTGTCATCTAATCCGACCATCTACCGTTGAACAAGAGGGTATCACTAATAGTTTAAAGATATAACGAAGCTTATTCTTTTTAGTTTAGAAAATAAGACCAGGTCCTTGGATAACGGCCATTCTATAATCACACGAGAGCGATAAATATATATGTATGGACATATGTAAAAATATTTTAGCTATTTTTTGGCTCGCATTTCTACAGCTATTTATAATAAATAAACATGACTACCTACAGAAACACATCCGTCAACTAAACATGGCTACATATCGCATTCCAGATTACAAAACTACAATTATCCTTATGAAATGCTAATGATATATTAAACATGTTACTCGTATGCAAACGAAGCATATCTTTTTCTGAAGGTGATCACCAGCTCCACAATGCTCCCAACTGCAAAGGATGGTACATCACAGCCACATTGCCTCCCTATGCTCTCGCTTGGTAGGAAATCTCTCTTGTCTTTCCTTCCCCTCCTTTGTTGCGCTCTCTCTTTCTCACACTTGGCAGCAATGCAACCATGGGTCACGTTTTATACATGCACTCCTAAACGCAATGTAATTAACATGCAAATATAATAAGATTCTAACATCACGTCATGTCACCACGTCGTGTCATTAACACGATTTCCTCACATGCTACCGTTTCCCCGTGAGGAATCGGATTCCCTTGTGGAGACCTCGGGCGTGGAATACCCGAAGTCATCGTATGTGTTATGAACTAGTCCCATGATCAGTGGCTAGTATACACATTCACAACATTGAGATCGTATCCATACACATCGTATACAATTAATTTACAACAAAAGGGTGGTATATAAGCGATGCATAGTAGAGTTTATAACATAGGGCTGACCAGCCAAATAAATATCAGAGTTAGGAGTAAAGTACAACAGAAGGTAAGTAAATAAACAAAAGCATCTAATGGTATGCCACCATAGTCCACAGACAACTGATTGGGGATTAGGCCCTAGAAAAACCCATCGTCGATTTCCCCGAAGCCGGAGGGCAAAACACGCATTGTCTGGCATGTATCCTTCTTCATTATCTGATCAACAATAATTTAAGTAAGGTTGAGTACATTGTGTACTCAGCAAGGCTTGTAGTATATCACAACATTACATACATACATACGTACGTACGTACATGACACTGAAATGGGGCACTATAGTGTCTGGGCACCAAACCTCCTTCCTTTGAATTGCTTTTAGATACGTACAAGTGCAATGATATATAATATGTCAGGCAAACTCGTTAACATTCATTAATTTGAAAAGGCATCGATTTAGAAAGGAAGTCATTGATTTAGTATGCTGAATCAATCATAGATGGAAAGTCTCAATCATTGAGTCCGGACACTATGGTGCCCCTATTTTATATATATATATATATATATATATATATATATATATATATATATATATATATATATATATATATATATATATATATATATATATATATATATATATATATATATATATATATATATATATAGACACACACACACATACACACACACAAATACATACATACATACATACATACATACATACATACATACATACATATATATGTATGTATGTATGCAAGGCTAACAAAGGACGAGACTCTATGCTAAGTTATTTTCAGCATAAAGCGAGATTTATTTGTAATATCAATAAGTAGTAATTTACAACAGAATTGTAAAGAGCATTTGACATGTAAGGAAATAATATTTATGTAACTTTAATAACAGTAAATCATATCCATTCACGACCTTCCTTGGATGTGAACGTCACATGATTCCCACCCATAGGCACAACACAAAATTAGACGTACATGCCACCCAATTATGTTCAGTGGAATAGTTTTGAAAATAAAAATATACCTATTGTGGTTACATCCAAGCATGCTCATGACAGCAAGCATGGTTATTTAATAGCTTTTAACACTCTTCAGATGTTGTACAACTTTACCTACGTGAGATAATTAAATATACTGTTGCAACTTCACGCTTCTTTTGGGGCGTGACAAAAGTGATTATCATATAGCATTTAGATCATCTAGTTCTAACCTTGCACCAGCCCAATGAATGGACAAACTCTCACTTGAGCATGTCATTCCCCAAGTGAGTTGAATGATAGACCCTCACTTAGATGTGCCCTTCCCCTAAGTGAGCATTCATCATTATATTAGCAAGCTTGGTTCCAACACCGTGGTGAGGTAGCCCCTATGAGCAAACCTTACTCGGAATGTCCTCACAACTTCCGTCTACCAAAATGCAAGGCTAGATCTATACAACTTAATTAGCTAAAGCTAGAGCCCATATAGCATATGTGGTTATACGGTGTGACTTAGATGTGCCGCAACAGCATTCGGTCCTTAATTGACCTGGGCGAGGACCTCCCCCTATCTACATGCGAGATACTTTATTATATTTTACAATTTATCATATAACTCACCCACATCTAAAAACTAGATTTTTCATTTTATTTTATACCAAACTAACAGAGGTTCCTCCTCTGGTCCAACATTTTGAAAACAGCCATATCCACTAGCAAATTTTTCCAAATGATCAAACTTAATGAAAACTAGTGCGTGCCTAAGCATCTAGACTATATACTCAATGTAATATACCTAATTTGACATTAGCAATTGTCTAAACCATGTCCAACTTGTAGGGAAGCAGTTGACAGAATAAAAAAATTCCATATCGAGAATTATCCTCTCGTGGGGAGTAAAGGTAGCAACAAGCACTTAGAGTTAGTCGAACATGCTCATAAGAGCAGCTCAACAAGTCTAGAGTAAGAACAGTTCACACATTAATCCTGTGATGATCTCCTATTATAAAATAGTACAACTATAAGTCTATAAAGTACAACTGGGCCAAGTAGGGTTACTAGACCTCAGAGCTATTTCACTGGTGGAGGAGTAGAGTGTGCACGTGCAAACCAAGGTCCAGCATGAATGGGACACCATCAAGGTGATGTGTGCCCGTTTCACTAGCGCTATGAAACGTCATAATCCAGCTGTGCTAGATGTTAGGGTATGACTACCCACACAACTTATGAAGATCTACCTCGGGTGGGACTTCATATAGGTGGACTGGCATTAGAGCGAGGTAACTATGAAAAACTGCATGACGTACGGTCTCTCAATCTATATGACCAAGGAATCATGTAGGGCTATTGGATTGATTGTCTCTTGTGGGTAAAGATGTACAATCTCTGCATAGTATATACTATTCGAATAGCCATACCCACGTTCAAGAGCAGACTTGGAAAGTTACTCGAATTAGTTCTATTTCAAAAACCTTTATGGGTGGGATAAAAACTCGTCGAGCGGATGTAACCTCGACTTTGGCTTTTCCTAGAGGGAAGTGTACTCCTGTGGTGATAATGATCAAAACTAGCATTTGGTGGAGGTAACTATACACCGTAAAAGGTGGATGTAACCTGTGATACTATTATTACAACATTCTATCAAACAACTTTAGAAAATCTGGTTTGGTTAAAAACTGCTAAATCTCAAGAGCTTTTCTATTTTTTTGTAACTTTCAAAATGATATCTTTAGCAACTAAAAGAACCTCAAGTCTCCCTTGACAGCTTTGCATCTATCTTTATTGTATTATGTGTAGTGGCTTGTTAAGTACCGTTGTTTTCATTCTTGCTTAATTACCTTTATTTAGTCAGTAAGAAGGATAGAGTTAAGCCCTGCATCATCAAAAAAAATCGATAGAGCTGGAAGACGATGAGGCCAAGAGCTAGGTCGCGAAACCCAATTGGCTGCTTGTGGGCGTATCCTAAGGGTCTCACCTGCATGAAGTTTTCGCTGCTGCATTTTATTGCTTTCGACCCAATCAGCCCATGTGTATGTTTATTACTATGTTTTCTACGCTTCCTCATGATATGTTTTTGGTATACAATTATGCATCTGTGAGCACTATCTACTGATCCAGGAAGTAGTGTAGTGGAATCATATAGGATTTTGGATTGATCAAATACAGGTATGACACATGCCAATAACATTTAGTAACTATCTTCCTTCTTCCTCTTCTTCATTTTGCCTACTACTTCCTTCCAGCCAGAGGCGCCAAACCCGGTCGTTTGCTTCTGCTGCCAGTCGGCACCGGCCACCACCGCCGATCAGTGCCAACTCTGAACTCCACCGCAGTGCTGGCCACCAGCTGCCTCCTGCGGCCATGCCTAGTGCCCCCACCAGCCGCCACGAGCAGCCTCGTCCGCCGCATGGACCTCGCCGTCGCTCCACCGATCCGTGCCTTAGCTCTGCATCACCGCCTCAACTCAATGCCATGCAGCGCGTGCTCCTCGGCCGACTCGACATCGCACTGCTGCTAGCAGGCCATGCACGCGCATGCATGCTGGCTGTTGGTGGCCTCAGCCGGGCCGCCTCGTCCCTGCTCGCCTCTGGCCGGCTGCAGCAGCTCATGGCACCGCCTCTGTGCCCTCCTCTGCAATGCTTGCTTCTCCACGTCGCCTCGGCCCCGACGCCGCCTCTAGCTCCAGCCGCTTAGCCCGGATGAGCCGTGCCACGAGCTGGCCGACACGCCGTGTCTCCTGTTTTGCTAACTCACCCAAACGCTCATGCATGCGCAAACTAACGGCAAAAATGGAATGCTTCGATGATGAGCAACACGATGGTATGACATGCATGGCTTGGTTTTGTGCTTTTGGTGATGATTCTAAGGAGAGAAGGTGACTTGGTTGAGCTCTGGAGGAAGAAAGGAGTGTCTGTTCAGTTTGGGGAAGAAAAAACGATAGGGAAATGGAGTGAGTGCTAGATAAACAATGGGGAGGGTGGCACATGGGTTTTGACTGCTGGATGGGGATAGCTGTGAAGGAGAAAAGAAAAAGGAAAGAAAAGAGGCACGCAAGTGTTTCGTCTCCTGTCGGTCGAACGGGAGAAAAGGGCGGTATAATAAATGACTTTATGATAATATGATTTTTTTTAATGCATGCACTGATATAATTTTTAAATGCATACAAAAACACAAAGCCAAATTAAATAAATTTTGATGCAACCATTTCAAATAATTCAATTTAATTATATAAATTTTAATTTAGTGCGACGCTTTTAATAAAATGTTGAAAATTTTTAAAATACACCAAAAATTTTACAAATGGTCAATTTTAAATACAAATAGCTGGATTTTCAAAAATGGGATGTTACAACCCTCTTCCCACGTGCGCCTGTCCGGTTCCTGTATGCGCATGCACCCGCCTACTGAGTTGGGCAGCTCGGTAGCAGCTTGTCATGTAGGGGCGGCTCTGCAGGCTGAGCTCGGCAACGCCCCAACCATGCCGTGCCCGTTTGTCTACTGTGCTCGCTTGCCAAGCCGCACCGTTCCTTTCTTCCTGAGCTATGGTGGCACGGTAGGTGACATGTGTCGCCTACCGTGCCTTTTGAGTTCAGTGAAGAGACCATTTTTATAAAAATAGGTGCTAGAGGACTAAAATTGAAAAACAATATTGCAACAATGTCATATGTATGACCAATTCCTAGAGGAAGGTATGATGTATTAGTTTTTTTGCTTTGTACTCCTAGACATGTGAGGTCATTTTGGTGGTTCTTTTCAAAGGAGTTTTTTGGGTGGTGGGCTCATTGGGTTGAGATCTATATAAAGTTTTTTAGGTGGTCGGCTCATTGAGCCGAGATCTATATATAGTTTGTGAGGTGGTCGGCTCGTTGGCTTTGTACTTCTAAATATGAGAATTTATTTTGATATAGTTCTATTTACAAAATAAATTTATGGGTATAATGGAAAATGTCGGGTAGATGAAGCTTTGATTTGTGTTGCCCTGGGCAATCAATCCCAGTGATATTATTGAGCGGTTGTAACACTGGAAAATAGCATATGGTAATATTATTGAAATCATTCACACATTTAGAAAACATGTTATTAGTTAAAATTGCTAAGTCTCAGGAATTCGTAATTATTGTAATTCTTAACTTGAGTATTTGACAAATAAAATAACCCGAGCCATCTTTTGATAAGCCATGCATCTATAAAAATTACATTATGTGTATTGGCTCACGGAGCCTGGTGGTTTGTGCTCACAGTCGTTCAATAAAATCAAAAGCAGGTAAGCATAATCATTATGTCTACGACGATACACCAGGTCCTAATGGAGGAGAAGACAAAGGGAATTAGGACAACCTTCTGTAGTCTTTTGTCCTAGTTAAGGTAGACTTTGATAGAGATTGTGTGCACATATATTATCTAGACTTAGATAATATCTGTCAGACTTAGAATTTACAATCCAGAGTTCTCTGTGATTAGCACTCACAGATAAATTGTTGAATCATTTCATACATCGCATGAACCATACCAGACATTAATATTACGTATCAGAGTTTAAAAACACCACATCGGGTGACTGTTTATATAAGGTCCGGCCAGGCCAAATATTTACAATACAAAAGCAGAAGCAAAAGTAGTAAACAAAAGATAGGACCATATATATGTATATATGTATGTATGTGTGTGTGTGTGTCTATATATATGTATATATATATCCACAAGCAAGCGACTGGAGGTAAAATGTGAACGACATATTGGACTCTAATTTGGCATTTCATGTTTTCATTTTGGTCCATTCTCCAATGAATCTTTTTGCACGCTCATTTTAGCCAAATTTGATGTGTTTATAACTGATTTATTTGCAATATATCTAGAATTAGTTAGGATTAGTGGCAAAATAGCACCCATGATCAATGATTATGTGATAAACTAGAGATAAAGGGGCATAAATTTTACTATGAAACCGGCGTCAATTTGCTAAACTTCATTATACTATAGAATATTCACATTCGACTGAATTGAGTAGGTAATCGATCTGTATTCATATTTGTTATAATATTCTATTCATATTTGTACTCGAGCATATTCAGACTCATATTCATATTTGTTTAAAAAATACGAATACGAATAAGAGGTGACCACTATTCGATCTGTTGACAATCCTAGGACTAGATCATATGCAACAATACAATGGCACAAGACAACCTAGTACTGATGCTACAGTGTATTTTGCTATAGCTTTGTATACAGTGGGAGTGCTATAGTAATTAGCAAAAAATCGCTACAGCGTTTGCAGCCTATCCTTGCTGTACGCCACTGTTGCCCTCTTGATGTGTGTCACTATTGCCCTCTTACTTTACTCTTTAACATTAAAGGATCTAGATTACTCCCCCTAGGAGCGAAGATTGCTCCTGCCGAGGGTAGTGGAAGTGGAAACGATTTCGGAGCTAGGTTTTTTGAGCCTACTTTGAAACCATGTTCGAGGAATGGATGAATTAGTATCTAATTGTATTGAGCAGCTGAAAGAGCAAATATATATACAAGGACTCAAAGACATGCAAACACTGGACTACAAGTACAGTACTAGAAATGCGGAAAAACCCTTCGCTTTCTCCACAAATATGTTTGGGTCCTTGATTTTTTCAGAGAAGCCCCTCTTAGGAATTGTTAGCTCTTTTACTTCAGTCCACGTGGTAGCTAGGCTGTTACTTGTTGGGAAACAGGGCAGGTTACAAGCCTGGCTGTCGAGACCCGAATCTGCAAATCTGAACTCTCTTGTGTATTCCGCATTAGTTTAGAATCACGCTAGTGTACATAGTGTAAACATAGATGACATATCAATCACATCACGAGTTACTAAGAAAAGACTCAAATATTATTAATTATCAGAGTTGCGACCTTATGGCCAAGCTTACAGATAATAGCCTGAAGGGCTTAAGAAATTAGCAGTGGAAAACAGAAATAAGCGTATTAACCATTCAATATGCCCACAGGCAATCGACTGGGGAGTGAAGTACTAATCCGTGAAGTCATCGATGAAACCTCCTTCAAATTCCTTTGTCTGATCTGACTTTTCTTCAGCAACTAAGCAAATATAGATATAACTGTGAGTACGTATAGTACTCAACAAGTCATTTGTAACAAAGATGCAATATAGTATGCAAGTCTTATCAAAGGATGGCTGAGTGGTTATTTTGCAGAAAGCAGTAATTTAAAGCAAATACAATAAATATAACTTGGAAAGGACATAAATAAATAATTACTAAATCAAAGAATTAAATAAACCACAAGTGAGCTAACCATTCACTTCCCAACCAAACTTTCTTCTCAACCAACCAAAATTTTATGAAAAGCTAACCCTCATGTGAAATCACCGAGCATTTACTATAACCGGGGGCACAGCTATTCGAATAGTTTTACACTCTACAGAGGTTGCACAACTATACAGACATGATGTGACCGTCCCTACGTTAGAGAAAATCGCAACATGGCCTTTACAGTGCTTAATTGCAACTTGATTTCACTAGCTAAGGTTTTGCCTCACACCCCCCGCTTGCACCTCATGGAAATAAGCAACCATGCTCCTTCGAATATGTTATCTAATGGGAAAGAAAGCGAATGAGATACAAATAAAATCAAATAAACTCCAAAAACTTCAAAACTAGAACCAAAAGATAGAGCTTAATTTTATATGAATTTAGGAAAAAGAATCAGGTCAATCGGAGCTAGGACGGAGGAGAACATGCTCTTGAAAAATCTAATCTAAAGAAAAAGGAAAATATGATTTATTGAATTATTTTTCTAAAAAATCCTAATTATGACATCATCACTGACATGGCTAGGTGACATGGCACTGGCGGCTCAGTTGGCTGACGTGGCATCCATGTGTACTGACACGTGGCGACCACGTAGGATTAGGGCTTGTGTGGCTGCTGACTAAGCTGGTTCAGGAACAGTGACCTCTGATTGGTGGGTCCCACATGGCATAGGCTTAGTGCATGATGAGCGCAGTTCATGAAGAAGGTGAACTGTCGACTGGCGCGGGTGCAGTCTGATGTCATGAGGATCTACCGGTCATCAATGGTCCATGTGGATGGATCTCGACCGTCGGATCTTGGTAATGGTATAGATCTAATCGGATGGCTGTTGAGGCAATCAAATGACCCTGCTGTGACACGCGTCGTACAGTGATTAGCGGTTGATGATAAAAAGGGGAGAAGACGGTGGCTTGGGAGGTGACTCACCGGTGGCGAAGGTCGAAGGCTGCTGGGTGGCGGAGCGACTGCTTACACTATTCGCGCTCGTTGGTGGAAACAGGGCTACCGGAGATGAAGACGACGGCAGCGGCGCAAGACGAGTCAACGACAAAGTGTCGGCGAGGCTGGCAAGGACGCCGGTGCTACGGGGTGCGCAAACGAGGGCAGCGGCATGGTTTTTATGCACAGACATTGAGGACTCCGGCTCGGAGATGGCAAAGAGACCTAGACAAGCATGCATGTCGAGGCAGAGACAACGCGGACAACGACAGTGGAGTTCGGAACGGGGATGGAGATGAACAATAATCGGCACCTACGATTGACAACACATGGCAGGAGAGGAATCAGACGACTGAGACTCATTGGGATGGAGACAAGGAAATTCAAAGGATTTTTGAGTGTTTTTCTATTTCAGAAATTCAAATAAATTTATTTGGGCTCTAGAAAATAGCAAACAGATAAAAAAAATCACAGAAAATTCCAAAAAATCCTTGAGAGTCAAGGAACTCAAATAAAATACTTTCAACAAATGTTCATTTTATTTTAGTCATATTAAATCCTTTTAATTAATAAAAATTCATTTTAAACTTGCATTAATTCTAGTAAAATCCCAATGGTGAATTTTATTTTAAAATCTTCAAAAAGGCTTTGAAAATCATGATGTTACACTGGCACAAATTAAAATTTATACACGTAGATCACAAAGTGAAAGGAATGAGGGATGGCAATGGAGCCCTGGCACTTGGTAATACCTTTAACATCTTGCACATACGTAGCCATAGGTGGTACTAGGATTTGCATACTTCTGAACAGGTAAAATGCGGAAGATGAACTGAACCAGATGTGCTTTTGACTTCTTGTCTGTGAGGTGTTGTAGTAGGCAGTAGCCGATCGAGACCTCTAGCAGAGGGAAGTCTCCATCGAACCATTGTTGCTAGACTTGCTGCTGAAAAGAAACATAGTGTGGAGGGGTAATGCATGCATTGCACTCCCCTAATACGAGGTAACCGTAGTTTCATTATCACGATTATCAATAGGCCCAAAAGTCTTGTACTTTTATAGAATTGTAGTCTGCAATATGCACTTATTTAGTTACTTCTAATATGTAGGTTTGGGAGGTAACAGGAATAGGCATATATGGCGATTATCAGTGGTGAAACCAGAATTTGGTTATGCCCTGGGCTAAACTATAATCACCTAGAACTAACGCCAATTTATACTCATACCAAGGCATAACAAATTCCAAAGCAAAATCAACTTCTGGTCACAAAGATACTAACAAATACTTAAGATTAGACAACACGGAAATCGAGTAGGGTAAATTTTCAGTGAATTGGTTTCCTGTGAGATTGCTGCAAAACAAGAATCAGTTAATAGCCATGGCATCAGAATAGTTGAGAAAAAAATTTTGAAATGCATGACTTCATTTGAGGAACTTACAGATGTTGTAAAATATGCGATATGAGCGTATTTTCAGTTTTAATTCTAGCCAAATTAAATATATATTCAACATATTTCCAGCAAAACATGATGACATAAATTGCATATAATCATGTAATTCCATCTTGCCATTCATATAGATGTAAATATTCAATGAATATAAACACAAATCTATTAAAAATAACATATAAAGCAATCCTATGAGCAGTAAAGCAATTAAATCTAGCATAAGACAAAATAATTGCTTTAGAATTGCTCTCAGAATAGAGTTGCACAAGTTGTTTAAACTCGGCCTTCTCATGTCAATGTTGAAACTCTTCACAAATGATATGAAAGCTAGTGATCAAGATTTGAGCTCTGAATCATATTTCCACTGTCATAAACTCGCATACCTAGTAAACAACAATTATAGACTTTCAGAACAAATGTTCCTAGGCAACGAATTAAGTAGCAGTAATAATGTAGTAGACCAGAACGCAGTCTCAATAGACAAATAGAGTAAGAGCAATTACTTCTGGACCGAACTACTCAAGACCATCTGCTGCACAAAGAATAATTTTAACTTCTAGTAAACAAACCTAATTAGCCGAAAGTATAAGCTACGGTTCAGATAGTGAAAAACAACCTTATAGAGCTCATTCCTAATTCATATAGCTAGATCAATCTCAGTATTCAACTAGTTCATCACAGAGCACATGAATGTAGCCCACAAGCAAACATATCATCTACCAGTTCTTGACCTTGAACAGAACTCAAAGGACAAGTACAGCTGACAATGTTTGCAGAAAATCAAAAGAACTCATAGTGCAGACAGTACTTAAAACCGTCTAGAAGAATACCAAGCCGATGAAGAACAAAAACCAGGGCAAGGCACACTCGAAATTGTTGTCCTAGAAAACCTAGCAACCCTCTATGCCAACGCAGTAGAGAAGTGTGGTTGACGGAGATACAATGCCCTCTCCGACCTCAGGAAGCCGCCGCCGGAGTTGATGTCGGGGTAGTGCCGCAGAAGACTGCAAGAACGCATCGGCCAAGTGCGCTCACAAGCAACAGGGAGCCGTCACAGCCTCAATCCTCCCTCGGTTAGCCTTCAACCTTCAAGTTTCCACTCACACCCAAACTAGGGTTCGTACTAGAAACCGAGGATAAAGGCCTCAATCGGAGATGGTGCTGAAGCCCAAAATACTCCACACAGACTGAGGAACCGAGAGGAAGAAGACCCAAAAGAGAAAATCAGATTGGAAGAGATCCCCCACACAAAGGATGAGCCCGGCCTAAAGTAGAGGAGGCGGGAGGTTGCGCGGGATGACACGAGCCGCCGGCTCCGAGGAACCCAAGCCAGCCTGCGCCTTCGTCACCGCCCCCATTCATCGCTCCCCCATCGCGCGATCGAAATCGCCGGATCTGGGCAAAGAAGACAAAACGGCCGCAACGCACGCGCACTCGCTTGGGCTAGGGGAGGAGGCGAAGTCTCCTTCCCATTATCTCTTCGCGCGGCTTACCGACAGGTCGGCCCCGCCTGTAGTTCCTTTTTTCTTTTTCTCAATTGCGAAATTACGAAAATGCCCTCACATAACAACAGTCCCCACCAATTTATCAATTCAGAAAATTCTCAATGTCTTGTTTAATATACAGCTGTTCGACGATGGGTACCTTGCGGGTTTGAACCCAAAGCCTAGCGACAAGGACTACGACTCTGCACAGACAAAGGAGGACTTCGCCTTGATCCAATGCCTTGGTGTGAAAATTTTCGCCCAAGTCACATTCTATACTGGGCGGCTTGCCCTTTCCCTCTCGGGTTGGGATGTTACTGTCATGTTTCCGTATCTAGCTCATGAGTGCTTAAGAAAGTATAACCTTATCTTTCTTTGATTGCGACCTCACAATCACACTCACGTAGGTGAACTCTTCTAGGAGTCCTATAGGATGACTCCATAAGTCATGTAGACCTCGAGTTCATTAAGAGCCAATGCTCAACTTTCCATACAGAAAGAGCACTGCAGCTAATGGGACCCGTTAGATGTGCTCTCTAATCCTACACAGTTTGTTATCCTAGAGTCTAGTTCATGGGATCTCCAATCTTCTAGGATAGGTTACCACCAATGTGAGCCTTTATACGGGTATGAGGGCCATTCCCTGAGAAGCTGCAAGAATGGCCTTGCGTGCCAATCCTTTAGTGAAAGGATCTGCCAAGTTCCTTTCAAACTGGATGTATTCTATAGAAATAACACCCGTCTCCCTGGCATGCCTTATCAACTTAAGTCACCTCTTTATGTGTTTTGAGGACTTCGTATTGTCCTTCCTACTCTTCGCCTTAACCAGAACGGTTTGGTTATTGCAGTAGGTCAATATGGCTAGAATAGGCTTTTCCAGCACAGGCAGGTCAGAAAGGAGTTGTCGAATCCATTCTACCTCTACAACCACTGAATCAATTGCTACCAATTCAGCTTCCATGGTGAACCGTGTAAGGATAGTCTGTTTAGAAGACTTCCACGAAACGGCCCACCTGCTAGAGTGAATACATAACCACTTGTAGCCTTCATGTTATCCGAGTCACTAATCCAGTTAGAATCACTGAATCATTCTAGGACTACCGGATGGCCAGAATAATGTATTCCCAAATTAGAGATTCCCTTCAAATATCTTAGTACTCTTTCTACTGCTATCCAATGATCATCTCCTGGATTAGATGTATAACGACTCAATCTGCTAACAGCATATGAGATGTCTGGCCTCATTGCACTAGTTAGGTACATCAGGGATCCTATTATTTGAGAATATTTAAGTTGATCCTTCCCGTGCCCAGTGTTCTTATGTAGCTTTGCATTTGGATCATAGGGTGCGGCTACTGGCTTACAGTCCATAAACCCAAATCTAGTTAGGACCTTGTCCACATAATGAGATTGTGAAAGAGTAATCCCATTCTCATCCTTTATAAGTTTGATGTTTAAGATAACATCAGCCTCACCCAGATCTTTCATATCAAAATTCTAGGAAAGGAAAGACTTTGTTCTATTGATCACATCCATGTTGGTCCCAAAAAGCAATATGTCATCTACATACAGGCATAGAATGACACCTTCGCTCCCGCTAAACTGATGGTAGACACATTTATCGGCTTCATTTACACAAAAGCCGACTGAGGTCATTGTACTATCGAATTTCTCATGCCATTGCTTAGGAGATTGCTTTAGACCATACAAAGATTTAATCAATCGACATACTTTCTTTTCTTGCCCTTCAACCACAAAGCCTTCGGGCTGTTGCATATAAATCTCCTCATCCAACTCTCCATTTAGGAAAGCGGTTTTTACATCCATTTGATGTACTTAAAGTTTGTATGCAGTAGCTAGTGCTAAAAGCACTCGAATTGCGGGTAAACGAGCCACAAGAGAGTATGTATCAAAATAGTCTTCTCCTTCTTTCTGCGCGAAACCTTTAGCCACCAAACGGGCCTTGTACTTTTCTATAGTACCATCAGGTCTCCGCTTCCTTTTAAAGATCCATTTGCATCCTACTGGCTTACAACCAGGTGGGAGATCAGCAATTTCCCAAGTTCCGTTAGCTATGATGGAGTTCATCTTGCTACGGACTACCTCCTTCCAGTAATCCACATCCGGAGATGCGTATGCCTCTGAAAGGGTTCGTGGTTCATCATCCACGACATAGGTGACAAAGTCATAGCCAAGTGACTTTTCGGTCCTCTATCTCTTACTCCTCCTCATCTCCAACTCTGGAGCGGTGTTATCCACACTAGGAAAAATAGAGAGTTCATCTGAACTAGAATGGCCACTGACTTCATTTGGTCTCATAGGAAACACATGCGTAAAGAATGTCGCATCACGAGACTCCATCACTATATTTGTAGCGATGTCACTCACCTCGGATTTGACCACTAGAAATCTATAAGCCGTGCTATTAATAGCATATCCTAGAAATACACAATCAACGGTCTTAGGACCAAGCTTCCTTTTCTTCGGTAATGGCACATGCACTTTTGCAAGCCATCCCCATGTTCGAAGAAACGATAAGTTGGGTTTTCTCCCCTACCATCCTTCATAGGGTGTTTCCTGCTGATTGCGAGGTGGAACCCTATTTAGGACATAATGAGCTGTGAGAACTGCTTCACCCCACCAATAGTCCAGCATACCTGAACTCTGAAGCATGGCGTTAACCATGTCACAAAGAGTTCGATTCTTTCTTTCGGCTATTCCATTAGATTGGGGTGAGTATGGTGGAATAATTTCATGAATTATTCCACTTTCTTCACAGAATTGGGAGAACTCATATGAGACGTATTCACCGCCTCGGTCCGATCTTAACCGTTTGATTTTCTTTTCTTGTTGATTTTCAACTTCAGCTTTATAGATTTTGAAGTGTTAAAGTGCTTCATCTTTCGACTTAAGTAGATAAATATAACAATACTTAGTCGCATCATCTATGAGAGTTAAGAAGTATCGTTTGCCACCTTTAGTTAAAATTCCATTCATCTCACAGAGATCAGAATGAATTAGTTCAAGTAGAGAAGTGCTTCGCCCTTCAACACTATGAAAAGGTTTTCGGGGCTGCTTTGCTTGCTCACACACTTCGCACTTTGAAGTCTTCTCATAATTATAGCTTGGAATTAAACTCATTTTGCTCAACTGCACAATAGCTTCAAAATTAACGTGACATAAACGTGAATGCCAAATATCATGAACTTTATTGCAGTGGGAAACATTACAAATGTTTACATTATTTAAATCAAGAATGGATAAGTGGAACATGCCTCCGCTATCATAGCTGTTGGACCGAAATGGCGACAGAGGGGGGGTGAATGTCGATTCTTTAAAAAACAACCCCTCAAAAACACAGACTCAAATCTCCTCTCCGATAATTATGAAAATTATGAAGAGGGATTCTTATGCCTTTTGGAACTCCTAAACACACACAAGAAAGAAGCAATGAAGAAAATCCGCTCAAACAACATTTTCCAGAAGGGCCGGGATGAACATAGTTCAAAGAGAGGTCAGACCTCTCTTATAACGCCGGTCAGACCGCCCTTATAAGTCCGGTCAGACCGCCCGGGAAGTAGAAGTTAGGCCGCCCCTCGGGCAAAAATTCCAGAGACTCTGAATTTTCAGACAGCAGACTGAACCTTCCCTTTTTCTTGCCAAAACCAAGTAAATTAATGAGATATTACTATTGTTTTTGGACAAGGGGAGCAAGAAAGTAACTACAATAACCAGAGAGACAAAATGATCAAAGAGATCCAATTCAAGAGCAAGAAATTCAGCAAATGGGACAAAATCTGAAAATATTCAGAGCCAACACAAAAGATCAAATTGCTCCTTCATCTTAGATCCTATGGACATGAAACTTTGCAGACATGGAAGCAATAACCAAAGGACCTCTTAGTCCAAAAATCAAGTCACTTCCTCAAGGGAAACAAGATCTGGACCTAAACCCTAGAAATAACTAAAAACTACAGAGAGGGCTCACAAAAATCAAATTACTCCTTACTCAGTGATCTTTTGCACATGAGATTCTGGGGATATATTAGCAATCTCTAGAGGATCCCTCAGACCAAATCCCATGCCAATTTGAGGAGTAAAGCAAGACTTGCACTAAAACCCTAGAACCTGAACTGAAGAACAGGGGAACTCAAAAAGTGAAATCTGAGATTAAAACGAAGTTTGCTCATGGGAAATCGATCAAATAATCTTGTGGCACTATCCCATCATGGAGCAACCCATTTTGCCACTCACAATCAAGAAATAACTCAAATCTCAGAAAATCAAGAAATGGAGAAATGAAGAACAGAAGCTACGAACAGAGAAAACCAAACTCCAGATTTTCATTCATTGAATCACAAGGAACATAGATACGTCCCGATACCACTGGACATTAGGACAAGGATATGGATACAAGACTCTCAATCTCTCCTCTCCCTCTCAATCCTCAAGAACACCAAGAGCCTCACATGCTTCTTGGGAGGAATACAACCAGAGAGAAGAGCTCACATGGAAACCATCGAAGGGGACAAGCAGGGAGCACACACTGCCTCCACCAACAAACCTCACCAACTAAAGCCTAAAGCCAAAACAACCACTAAAGACTCTTTTGACTCTAGCAAACCCTAATTCCCTTTCAAAAAATGCTCAAGTGGGCATGCAGCCCTTCCATCCTTTATATAGCCTCCGACTAACGGGTTTCCACCCCATTACGCCCGCTAAGTCCAACGGAGCCCGCTCCCGCTTGTGCAGCCACGCGAATTTCCCGATTCGCCCCTCGTGCACCTTCCGGGAAGCTTCCGCGCTCCTTGCCTCGCACGCCTCGCAACCACCTCGAGTCCACGTCGTCTTCAACACATCCCGACCGTTCTGACCTCAGCGCCACCTGCGCTTAGTCCGGTCCACCATGTCTCGTCACGACTCTGCCTCGACGTCCTGCAGCCACACAAACAAGAAACACGTCAAATAGCACCGCTCGATATATGAAAGCTTAAATATCATCACACTTACCACAGATGAAGTCCAAACCTGTCGAAACCAAGAATAGGCGTCCTAAACCCATACGACCAAGTTTGACCAAAGTAACGACATGGTCCGACCACGCAATCCAAACTCGACTATCCTAAACCTTTGTCAATTACTCATCACTCACATGGAGTCACGACCACATGGTCTCTCAATAGCCTTTGCCCACAAAACTACCAAATTTGGTTAAGATGACCTTATTAGACTCAAACACAAGCTTTATTCCTTGCCTGCACTGCATCGACCCGCTCAAGAGATTGCGCATCATTGCAGGCACACACATTACGTCTTTCAGGATGAGTGTTTTGCCCGAGGTAAGCTTTAGGAAAACCTGTCTAATCCCCCGTACTATCGCGGTGGCTCTGTTGCCCATTAGGATGGATCCACCACCTTCACCCTGAAATGAAGAGAAACAAGATCGATCAGCACATATATGTCTAGTAGCACCTGTATCAATCCAACAATCAATGGATGGATTTGCCATAAAGTCCTGAGGTACATACTCTTCCGAACTGGAGCTAGCCAGCGCAACATTCACTTTAGCCTTGCGGCCTTTGTGCTGACCAGGAGATGGACCCCTGCCCTTTTGATTGCGGCAATGATTGGCCTTATGGCCAGCCTCTCCGCAAACAAAGTAGATAATGTCCTCCTTTTTCTTCTTCATTTTCTTTGGTTGAAGCTTGACTTGGGGCTGATTCTTGAGTTTTGGTTTCCCAGAGCCTCCAGTTTTCTTGACGATGAGCTTGGGCTTGAGCCTTTCCCGTGCCGTCACCAGCTCTGGCACGCTCTTCGACATTTATAGTGGCTAACAGCTCATTGAGTGTCAAGCGCTCCTTTGTATGTCTACGAACGGTCACAAAGTCACGCCATGAAGGCAGTAACTTAGCCAGGATGACGTTTACTTGGAGTTTCTCTGGCAGGATGCAGCCGTACTGACTTAAGTCACGTACATGGAGTTGAAGCTCGTGGAGCTGCTCCATCACCGACCGCCCCTCAACCATCTTATAATTTGAGTAATTTGCAGTTACGAATGACTCATTTCCATTGTCTCCTTCGAAGGACTTCTCATCAAGTTCGTCCCAGAGTTGTTTGGCATCTTTGAAGTTCACGTAGACGTCGAACATCTGATTAGATAAGACTGGTAACAAACGAGCTAGGACTGAGTTGTTCGCATCCTCCCATTGCATCATTTCAGGAATTTCCAATGGAAACATTGGAGGATTCGAAATGACCCGAAAGAGTTTGAGATCAGTCAGCCATAACTTCGTTTTAGCTTGCCAATGTTTGAAGTGTCAGTGACACCATCAAATATTTCCAGCTTAATGACATCCGACGATGAAGCCATTTCTTTAATTGTAGGTTTTTTGGATTGTTGTAAAATATGTGATATGAGCATATTTTCAGTTTTAATTCCAACCAAATTAAATATATATTCAACATATTTCCAACATAACATGAATGACATAAATTGCATATAATCATGTAATTCCATCTTGCCATTCATATACATGTAAATATTCAATGAATATAAACACAAATCTGCTGAAAATAATATGTAAAGCAGCCCTATGAACAGTAAAGCAATTAAATCTAGCATAAGACAAAATAATTGCTTTAGAATTGCTCTCAGAACAAAGTTGCACAAGTTGTTTAAACTCGGCCTTCTCATGTCAATGTTGAAACTCTTCACAAATGATCTAAAAGCTAGTGATCAAGATTTGAGCTCTAAATCATGTTTCCACTATCATAAACTCGCATACCCAGTGAACAACAATTATAGACTTTCGGAACAAATGTTCCCAGGCAACGAATTAAGTAGCAGTAATAATGTAGTAGACCAGAACGCAGTCTCAATAGACAAACAAAGTAAGAGCAATTACTTCTGGACCGAACTACTCAAGACCATCTACTGCACAGAATAATTTTAACTGCTAGTAAACAAACCTAATCAGCTGAAAGTATAAGCTACGGTTCAAACAATGAAAAACAACATTATAGAGCTCAATCCTAATTTAGATAGCTAGATCAATCTCAATATTCAACAAGTTCATCGCAGAGCACATGAATCAAGCCCACAAGCAAACATATCATCTACCAATTCTTGACCTTGAACAGAACTCAAAGAACAAGTACAGCTGACAATGTTTGTAGAAAATCAAAAGAACTCACAGTGCAGACGGTACTCAAAACTGTCCAGAAGAATACCAAGCCAATGAAGAACAAAAACTAGGGCAAGGCACACTCGAAAGTGCTGTCCTAGAAAACCTAGCACCCCTCTGTGCCGACGTAGTAGAGAAGTGTGGTTCACGGAGATATAATGCCCTCTCCGACCTCGGGAAACCGCCGCCGGAGTCGAGGGTCGGGGTAGTGCCACACAAGACTGCAAGAACGCACTGGCCAAGTGCACTCACAAGCAACAGGGAGCCGTCACAGCCTCCGTCCTTCCTCGGTCAGCCTTCAACCTTCGAGTTTCCACTCACACCCAAACTAGGGTTCGCACTAGAAACCGAAGGCATAGGCCTCAATTGGAGATGGCGCCGAAGCCCCAAAATACTCCGCACAGACCGAGGAACCGAGAGGAAGAAGAAGACCCAAAAGGGAAAATTAGATTGGAAGAGATCCCCCCACGGAGGATGAGCCTGGCCTAAAGTAGAGGAGGCGAGAGGTTGCGCGGGATGACGCGAGCGACTGGCTCCGAGGAACGTGGGCCATCCCCGCCTTCATCGCCGCCCCCATTCACCGCTCCCCCATCACACCACCGAAATCACCAGATCTGGACAAAGAAGACGAAACAGCCGCAATGCACGCGCACTCGCTCAAGATCGGGGAGGAGACGAAGTCTCCTCCATCTCCTCCCCCTTATCTCTTCGTGTGGCTCACCGACAGGTGGGCCCTGCCCCGCAGTTCCTTTTTTCTTTTTCTCAAATGGGAAATTACAAAAATGCCCTCGCATAACAACAACAGCCTCTCAAGCTTATCAGTAGGAAGATTGTACTTTATCGGTTGTCCACCACCAAGGTTGTTTTGGCTCATGTCACTGCATCAAAAATTTGATTCAAGATGGTTATCAACTGAACTCCCATAGCAAACAAAGTTGAGCATGAGATATATTTGGGCATTTACATCTCCACCAATGAACCCATGCTATTCAAATTGTAGGCCAAATTCCCTAAGAGCCCCAAGCTTGGTAATTTGCTATAGCATCAAAGGAAAATATACACCAAGAGTGAGTAAGAAATGAAGATGGGCTACCAACTACTTCGCTTCATGAGCCTCACATTCTCTCTCCAAAACTTTTAGGTTAATAAACAACGCAGGAACTATGCTAAGCTACAAATACATAAAGATTTTTGACAACTACAAAGCTCCATCTGAACTTCTAGGTACAATCATACGAGACAAGATATTTTAGCAGATTTAATGCCAACTAAAACAATCATAGACAAATTAATACATTCAAATTAGTTGTTCTAGCAGAAAAGAAAATAAACATTCACTCAAGATTCAAAAAAATGTCTGATAGTACCTAGAGGGGAGCGGCATCAGGAGGAGGCAGCGCAGGGATAATGGGGGCAGTAGATCTGCCTCACCTTGGGGTCGCCGGGGAGAGCCGGAGGAAGACGAGGTGCTGGAAAGCTGAGATTGCAGAGGATACTTCTTCACTCGCCGGAGTAGTCACCTTCTCCAACCGCCGTCGTCTACAACTCTGTGGCTGCCTGCTCGCCACTTGGGTGTAGGGAGGGGCCTAGGAGGGGGCTGGGAGGGGAGCGGGCATGTGATTTTCAAGGGACGATGGCTGCTGGCAGCTGGGCGAGGACTCGAGAGGGGACGACGGAAGGAGGGAGGCGACGCGGAGTGGGAGAGGCAATGGGCGGCGGTCGGCGAGAGCTGTCCGGCTAGCCGAGCAGGGGCGATGCAAGGAAGGAGTCAGCGTGGCGTGAGAGGGGGCGAGGGGCGACGGTCAGGAGTGCTGGCTGGGAGGGGCGATGCAGGGAGGGCCGGAGCCTGGAGGGGAGCGGCACAGGCTGGGAGGGGGCGGCACAGGGAGATGGGCGGGCGGGCGGCAAGGTAGGTAGGATTTGGTGCTAGGCAGCACGACACTTAGCAACATAGTAAGTGGGATTGGGCTGCCGCTGTTTGGTGGGCTGAGTTTTGCTTGGTGGGATGAGGGCGTGCGCAGCTTGCTGGGCTGATATGTTTTTATGCCTCGGGCTGGGCCGATATATCAGGTATATTATTAATATAGTATTAAAAGGGGTAGTACTAGTAGGATTGTTGGGCCTTGGGCTATAGCCTATCTAGCCTGAGGTCCAGTTCCGCCCCTAGCGATTATTACCTGCCGATAAGGAGTTTGGCATGTTGTTGTTCACTTCACATATATAGCCTGTAAAATTCATGGTGGAGTTCCTCAATTTTGAATCTCGCAGCCTTGTAAGCAATGAGTTGTGCCAAGAGTAGCGGTTAACAACGAACAGACCCACATTAAATGATTTGACCTCCCAAACCCACACTAGACCAATAGTCGTTAGACAATAAGTTGTGAGATATACATATATATTTGCTTGTAAAACAAAGTGTGTGCCATGTTGGAGTTTGGCTTCCTAATCCTCAATGCACCTCCAAATTTATCAACATATTATTCCAGCTTCAGTTTTTCACCACACAATTGGAATTTTGCGGGCACGTTCTTTTGCGCTACGGTTTATGGCTTTTAATTGTTTGTGTGAGAGAGAATACGGAGTAAGAGACATTCGCGTGTATTTTTGGCTGATTTAGATGAAGTTGCTACAGTGTATAGTACAATCAACTTATTGACCCCATCTTAAAAAGGCACTCTGTTTGAAAGCTAGTTACTATAGACAAAGTCACAAGCCACAAGCCCAAAAGAAAGGCCCACAACTAGCAGTGCTAGCTTCCACTCCATTCTCTTTCATGAGAGGAACAGTTGGTATTAGAGCTTTGCTTCTTTAGGATCGGTATAACGAATCAGAGGAGGTGAATCACTTTAAAACATTTTCACTAGGTATTAACAACTCTATGCAACGGAAACACAGGGCCGCGCCAAATGGCTTTGGTTTCTGCCTTCTTAATTTAGGCTTTTTTTGGCTTTTTGGATTTTTTGGATTTTTTGGCTTTTCTTTTTCCCTTATTCCTTTGTATTGTCCTTGGAGATATAACGGTGTTCTTCATTTTTTTTCTCATTTTTCTTTATTTTCTAATTGAATGACTCAGGAAAAACTAATTGCCGCTACAATGTAATTTCAATCAAAAGCTAACAGCCGGAAGCTAGAAGTTGTAGCCACTTGGAGTAGGGCAACTCACAAGCTCGGAAAAGCCAAAAGCCAAAGATCACAAAGATCATCTGAGACTCTGTCTCAACCGAATCAATATTAAAGTTTTGACTTTTATTCAAAATAAGGAGAGTTACACCAAAACCAAACAAAAGAGGGGAATCTTGATCTACTCTAACTTTGTGAGTCCTAGATAATCTAGATGACCTTGAATTTGTTCTCACGTATCATAGTAAACTATATCACAGCATAAACTCAAGGCAAAACCCTCACAAGATTGAAACCCCAAAATCACCTCTCCCTTGAGAAAAACTGGAAAAACTCAACAACTTCCTCTAGAAGGTGTCTAGATAGGTAGGATCTGATCTCCAAGACAAATTAAGAAGAGAGAATATCAAACAAGAAAGCTAAGCAAATCAAAAGTACAAAGAATGATCCATATGGCATAACTCGCTTGAACAAACTTTAGATGTTCATTTCATATGGAGGGAAATATTTTACAACCACTCTCTCAAAATGGTAGAGCTCTAACCCTAGAGCACATACAAAAAAGGCTGCAACACAAGGAAACCCTAATCTTATCTCTCAAGTGTTATCTCTCTCTTCACATGCAAATGTTTATAGTTGAGTCTTTCAATTCACACTAAACTCTCAGTGGAGAATACCATTTACAAATGGGAAAACCTTGTATCCCACATACAATGGGTTTTACATTTCACACACTTACACATTTTTCAAAGCGTGACTTCCATATGGCTCCACAGGCATCATAAGACACTGCATCCTCAAAGACATGACCTAAATACTTAGGCCAATGCCGCGATTTTGTAAACCGCCACTCCACCCGGTATTAGACAATTTCCTCATTGCCACCTACTCGGTCTTCATGAATATGTGATACCCAATACCTTGTCGCCAAGATTGTACGCCTTCTTCAAGGCTGTCATAACTTTAAATGCTTGAGTCATATGGCACAACCCAAAACTTTTAAAAGACCTACTCTGAAAAATAGCTACCGTCAACTACGGGCCGATACTACCGCAAACTACAGTGGGTCTAACCATCAGCCAGGCTGACAGTCGTCGCTCTGACAGTAAATACCAGATATTCAAAGCGCAAAATCAAACTCAAAAAATGACATCAAAGTATAAAAAAAATCAAATACTCATCACCAATATGAAGTTGCCATCATACGATCTTACACCAATGACCTTTTTTAAAGAAAAAATTAGGTCACACTAATATTCTGTTCACCTAACACTGATTCGCTGGTCATTGGTGTGCTAGTATGCTACTATCCATAGAAATCTTCGATTGAAGGTTGGTGAATCCTAAACTTGTGACTCAGAGGGATAGTGCAGCTGTTATGGAAGAGCAGAAGGCTAAGGCGGTGGCGTCAGTCTCAGAGGTGGTGGTTTCACCGACAAGGTCTAGTTCGAGGCTTGCGGGTGTGTTGGACGAGCACACGCTAGCAAGGGCTGCGCGACGAGCGGTGGCGCGGAACCTGGAGCAGGCTGAAGGTAATATCTCAGCTAACTCAATGTGCTCTTTGCCTTTGTTTTTAGCTGTAAATAATGTAAAACAGTTAGGTGTTGTGGCGGGAAAAGGGGAGAGTTTTTTTGAATCCTCCGTTGGAAGTTTGTTTTCTGCTGAAGAAGCTAGGAAGTCTTTTTTGCCGGAACAGTGTAGCGTTGTGGATTTTTCTTCCGACAGTGAAGAGGAAACGGTAGATGAAATGGAAAAAAAGGCAGTCAATCTTTTTTGTGGTGAATTATTGGAAGAAGTTTTCGATGATGACAGTTATCACCTAAGGTGTGATTCAAAGGCTGTTCATATAAGAAACAAGTCTGACGCTAAGTCGTTTCTGAAAAGGACTTGTAAGAAAAAGAAACTTCAAATATCTAAAAGGGGTTCATTATGAGAGGAATATTTTGGAATAGCAGAGGTCTTAGAGACTTGGCTAAATCCAGATTTTTGTATAACACATCCAGAGAGCAAAGCTTAGACTTTATTGCGCTTTTGGAATCGGGGAAAAATGTTTTTTCCCAAGCTAAACTCAATAGACTTTGTGGGGGGAGAAACTTTCTTTGGCATTGGTCGGAACCTCATGGGAGGTCTGGGGGGATTTTGTTAGGGGTGAATTTGGATGTTTTCGACATTGGAAGTATTTCTGAAGGGGATTTCTTTGTTAAGTTCCACCTTAGAAATAAAAGTGATGGTTTCCAGTGGGTTTTAGTGGCTGTTTATGGGGCAGCACAGCAGGAATTCAAAGAGGTATTTCTCACAGAGTTGGTGCATGCGTGTAGTAAGGTCTCTTTACCATTATTAATGGGAGGTGATTTTAATATCATTAGAAACCCAAGTGAGAAGAATAATGATAGGTATGATGATCGATGGCCCTTTTTGTTTAATGCCATCATAGATGGTTTGGATTTAAGAGAGATCGAATTATCTGGTCGAAAATATACGTGGGCTAATTCTTTATCAACTCCAACTTATGAAAAACTTGATAGGGTCTTAGTAAGTACAGATTGGGAGCAAAAATTCCCCCTCTCCACGGTCGAGGCTTTGAATAGAGAGATTTCAGACCATACCCCATTATTGCTCAACACGAGGGAAGGGACTCAAGTCCTGAGCCAACCAATGTTCAAATTTGAGCTTGGATGGTTTCTTCATGAGGGTTTTTTCGATTTAGTTTCAAAGGTCTGGAATGGAGAGAACAAAGGTAACACGCCCTTGCAAAGGTGGCAGAATAAAATCAGGAAGCTAAGGCAATTCTTAAAGGGTTGGGCAAAGAACAGAATGGGCACATATAAAAAAGAAAAGCAAGAGCTCTTTAGGGTTGCTAAAGAGATGGATAAAAGAGCTGAAACGCATTGCCTTAGTCAGCAAGAGATGGATGTAAAGCAATGTGTTAAAGAAAGGCTAGCAAATTTGCTTAGGGAAGAGGAGATTAAGTGGTTTCAGAGGGCTAAATCTATAGATTTACTTCAAGGGGATAGTAACACTAAATATTTTCAGTTGGTGGCTATTGGTAAGCGAAGAAAGACTAGGATTTTTAGACTTGAGGAGGATGAAGGAGTGATTGAGGGGGAGGAGAATGTTAAGAAATACATTACAAGATATTATAAAGGGCTATTTGGCTCAACGCAGGGAAGTGTATTTTCTCTTGATGAGCTTCAAAGAGATGATATAATTCAGGTAACAGAGAATGAAAATGAATCTCTAATTGACAATTTTACTGAAAAAGAGGTAAGGGAAGCTATTTTTCAGATGAAACACAATAAAGCCCCAGGACCGGATGGATTTCCAGTGGAGTTTTATCAAGTGTTTTGGAGTCTAATCAAGCATGACCTAATGGCCATGTTTAATGATTTCCATGACGGGAGCCTACCCATTTTTAGTTTGAATTTTGGGATTATATCCCTTTTACCTAAACTAAAGGAGGTCAAACAAATTCAACATTATAGGCCAATTTGCATGCTTAACGTAAGTTTTAAGATATTTACAAAGGTGCTGGCCAATAGAGTAACTGGTATAGCAAACAGGGTTGTTAGGCCTTCGCAGACGGCATTTTTGCCAGGAAGAAACATTATGGAAGGAATAGTAGTTTTGCATGAAACGATTCATGAGTTACGAAAAGAGAAATTGAGTGGGCTCATTCTCAAAATAGATTTTGAGAAGGCTTACGACAAGGTTGATTGGGCATTCCTACAACAAGCTTTGAGAATGAAAGGTTTTTCTCCAAGGTGGTGTAAGTGGATTGAGACAATTGTTAGTAAGGGAAGTGTGGGGGTGAAAGTGAATGATGAGATTGGACATTACTTCCAAACTAGGAAAGGATTAAGGCAAGGAGATCCTCTTTCACCGATCCTTTTCAATCTAGTGGCGGATATGTTGGGCACTCTTATTTCTAGAGCAAAAGCCAACGAGCAGTTTAGGGGTCTGGTACCGAGTCTGGTGGAAGATGGACTTTCGATTTTACAATATGCGGATGATACTATACTTTTTTTGGAGGATGATTTAGAGGAGGCAAAGAACCTGAAATTAGTACTATGTACTTTTGAGAAGTTGTCAGGTCTCAAGATCAATTTTCATAAGAGTGAGCTCTTTTGTTTTGGGGCTGCTAAGGAAAAGAGTCTAGACTATGTGGAGTTGTTCGGGTGTAAGGAGGGAATTTTTCCCGTTAAATATCTTGGAATTCCTATGCACTATCGCAAGATTCTGAAGAAGGATTGGAAGTTAGTTGAAGAGAGGTTCCAGAAAAAACTGAGTAGTTGGAAAGGTAAAATGTTATCGGTGGGGGGTAGGCTAGTACTGATCAACTCGGTGCTATCTAGTCTCCCTATGTTTATGATGTCTTTTTTAGCAATTCCTAAAGGAGTCCTTAAAAGACTGGATTACTACAGATCTAGGTTTTTTTGGCAATGTGATGAACATAAAAAGAAATATAGGCTTGCTAAATGGAGCATACTTTGTAAACCTAAGTGCATGGGAGGCCTAGGTATTTTAAATTTGGAAGCTCAAAATCAATGTCTTCTTAGCAAGTGGTTGTTTAAGCTCATGAATGAAGATGGTCTTTGGCAAAGTTTGCTTAAAAGAAAGTACTTGAAGAATAAAACGTTGTCACAAGTACAAAAGAAACCAGGGGATTCGCAGTTCTGGGCTGGGCTTTTAGATGTAAAAGACCAGTTCTTGGCAAGGGGCAGGTTCAAAGTCAATAATGGTCGTCAAACTAGATTTTGGGAAGACCTTTGGTTAGGAAAAGAGTCGTTAATGGATAAATATCCCTTGTTGTATAGAATCGTTAGAAAGAAAAATGCCACAGTTTCACAAGTACTAAGTACGACCCCTTTGAATGTTTCGTTTAGACGAGCTTTGAATGGAGAGAAACTGGGGGCTTGGCTTGAGCTGGTTTCTTTGATAGTGCCGATTTCCTTGAATGGAAATAAGGATGTCTTTGTTTGGAATTTACATAAGAATGGTTCTTTTTCCGTTCAATCTTTATACAAAGATATTATGAAAAGAGAAGGGCTACCAGAAAAAAATGTTTTTTGGAAGACTAAGTTACCTCTCAAGATTAAAGTCTTTCTTTGGTATTTGAAGAAGGGAGTGATTTTAACTAAGGACAATTTGGTTAAAAGGCGTTGGGATGGATGCACTACATGTTGTTTTTGTAGCTCTGAGGAGACAATTCAACACCTTTTTTTTGATTGCCATGTGGCAAGGTCCATTTGGAATTCAGTCATGATTGTTTTTAACTTTCAACCACCCAGTAGTGTATCTCATTTGTTTGGTTCTTGGCTTAGGAGTTTTTCTTTTAAGCTGAGAGATCAGATTTTAATTGGGATTGCAGCACTTTGTTGGGCTATTTGGTTGAGTAGAAATGACGTTGTTTTCAAAAGGTCTACATCTCACTCATTCTTGCAGGTCATTTTCAGGGGGACTTACTGGATCAAGCAATGGTCGCAGCTATCTAAAGAGAAAGAGAGAGAGCCATTAAAAGAGGGATGTCGTTTGATGGAGATCACGGTGATGGACCTCTTCAGCAAGTTTGGTTGGGGAAATAGAAATAGGATAGAAGTTTGAGTCTCTTTGTTGAGTAGTATTTTGAACTTTTGTATCACCATGTGGTGAGGTGTGGTCTAAGTGCTACAAGGGTGTTTGTTGAACGGCTATACTCATTCAAGTGTGAATGCTGGAGGCCGGAATATTGCATATTCCTTAATCTAAAAAAAAATACCTAATCGGATAACTAATCTCGAATATGGTCATGCAGCGAAGTTTAACTGATTTTTAGGTGAAACCAGCCAGTGAACGGTTTGGAAAATCCTCTGTGATTACAACAGTTGACACGAATGAAAATATAAAAGAAAAGAGGAAAAGAAAAAAACATATATATTCATCGTTCCTTGTTCCCGAGCCGACAGGCTCCCGGTGGCGACGGGAGGCGTCTTAGGCAGAGATGTTTGGGGATCTCCTGGATCTCTTGGAGGCGGAGGTGTTTGGGGATCTCCGGCTAGGACCTCGCCACCGACGCCGCGGCAGCATAGAGGTCTTCTTGTACAGCGTCCTTGACAAGCGCCTGGAGTTGCTATCGAATTTTGGTTAGTTACCCCCATCTCTCTTCTGTTTAGCATAGAGCTCTAGTTGTGTCCTTGACAAACGCCTGGAGTGCATGATGATGATTTTGGCCTTAATTAGGGACGATTAGCTATTGGCAATGTACACTGGGAATTGAATAATATTTGTCTTATTATTGATGTATAAGTATCCAAATCAGATGTGCTAACAATAGCGTACAAGCATGAAAATACTTGAGAAGTTGCAATAGAAGATAAGATAAAAAAGATGTCGGATCACATATCTGTTAGATAATATTGGCATATCTTTATATTTGGTAGTTTGGTATTTGTAATCCCATGATATCTGCCTAATCTCTAGGAGAGGCTTCTTGCCCTCTAAGCCTTGTGCTCTATATAAATTGCCCTCGAGGCTCAATACAATCATCAATCCATCGCAGTATATTCATCTTCCTACATGGTATTAGAGCGGTGCCGCTCCTAAGCCACTGCTTCCACAGCTTCCGCTGCGCCACCCCTGGGAGATGATCTCGTCTCCATGATCTCTCCCGGGGGCTGCGCAACCTATAGTTTAAGTCGTGTCTTAGAGTTTTCCCTGGTCATCTTGAGATCGAGTTTTCTCTACCTTTTCCAATCATAGATCGGTTTGCGTCGCCCTGCTGCTCGTCGACGTTCCTCGGCTCTGGACTTCACCACCTTGGCTTCGACCTCTCCGACACCTCCTCTCCTCCGATGACGTCGTGTCGTGGCATGATGCAGCGTGCTCGTTGACACGACCCTCCCTTCGCGGCCTTCCGAGCGCCCCGTCTATCATCGTCATCATGCTGAATCATCATCGCCGGCCTATTGTCCACGAATACGAGCCTTCGCACCACTGAGAGCCCATGGTCCTCATCTAGGCACTTCTTTGCGCTGACGGTTCCCCAACTTCACTGCCTCCCAGCTCACCTTGGTGGCCTTTCTGCTTGGATCTAGAGTCAGCTCTCTCCGCAGCTCATCTCCATGAACCCAGATCCGGGCTCCCCGGCTGATGGCGCCACTACCTTTAGCTTGCCCTGGCCTTCTCCGGTGCCACCGCTCCCGGATCCGACCTCCTCCGCACCGGATCCGGTGGTGCCTCGCCCAGATTCGGCCTCCTCCTCGTTACATTCGGCTGGCCCCCTGCTTCATCTAGGACCACGACCGATTGACCTCCTCCCCAGATCTGGTCAGCCCCCTCTGCTTCGTCTACGACCGCACCTCTGACCGCACATTCAACCTTGCCTCTGAGCTCGACTGCGCATGCAACCTCGCCTTTGACCCCGACCGCGCCTTCTCCCGACTGCCTCTCCTATGACCACGCCCATGGCCACGTCTATGATTACACCCATGACCGCGCCTATGACCACGTCTATGATCGCACCCATGACCATGTCTACAATCATGCCTCCGATCGCGTCTTCGGCCGTGCCTTCAACCGTGTCTCTGACTGCACCTCCGACCTAGCCTCTGACTGCGCCTTCAACCGCACCTCCTCCTCATTGGATTCGGCCGGCCCCCCTCTGCTTCATCTTTGACCACGATCGGATGACCTCCTCCGCAGATTCGGCCAGCCCCCTCTGCTTCATCTTCGACCACAGCCGTTCGACCATATTGTTCGACCACATCCGTTCGACCATGTCGTTCGACCACATCCGTTCGACCACGTCATTCAACCACGGTTGTTCGACCATGGTTGTTTGACCCCGGCTATTTCACCATGGCCGTTTGACTACGATGGCTCCGACCAGTTCCCTCGGACGACCTCTCTCTGCTCCTTCCCCTCATCTTCCCGGTCGACCATGACCGATTGACGTTGGTGACCTCTTAACTGACCTCGGTCATGACCTCCTCTGCATCAACTTCACTACCCCGACCACAACGACGACCTGGACACCAGCTACCTCAACATGGCTCCCTCCTCCACGGCTACGACCATGGTCACCATGCACTCGGCTACTTCGGCAACAAAGGGCTATCAAAAACTTGAGCAAACTCGTCGGTTCCCTCTACAGTCACTGCATCTGCAACACCACAGCACTCCCCGACGATCCTGCTGTGATTGCGGGAGATGTCAGTCTGACGGTTCCCCACCTTCAGCTTCCTCTACCTTCAGCTTCCTCTCCAATTTGACCGTCTGTGACGCTCCTGTTATCCGTAACAATTTTGTCTCCAGTCTGACCGTCCGCTCCTGCTCCTGATATTAGCGAAGCTACCGCTATGACTGCGGGGGATATTAGAGTATATTGGCATATCTCTATATTTGGTAGTTTAGGATTTCCCGTAATACCTACCTTATCTCTAGGAGAGACTTCATGCCCTCCAAGCCTTATACTCTATATAAACTGTTCTTGAGGCTCAATACAATAATCAATCCATCGCAGGGCCTGTTCTTTCTGGCTGCGGCTTTTGGCTTTTGGCTGAAATTTTTGAATTTTAGCTGTTTGTGATAGAGATTACAGAGAGATACTTGCTTGTGATTTTGGTTGATACAGATGTTGGGCTTTTAACGTGTACTACAATTAACTTATAGACTCCGTCTTGAAAAAATACACCGTTTGAAAGTTAGGTACTATAGCAAAAGCCAAAAGCCGCTTTTAGAAGCCGAAAAGAACAGGACCTATATTCATCTTTCTACAATATCTAAACTCATTGCTCCCTTGCAGGAACACATACTTTCGCTTACAGACAATCTACATACTTTCGCTTTACAGACAATCTAGTGCCTTCGTATCACCATCGTGAAACGCTTACAATTTGAGGCCATTTGCCAATGCGACCCCATTTAATCAGAATCACTGCTGCAAATCCGACGCCAAAACCCAAACCAACAAAGAGAAACAGTACAACATCGATATGATCTCCGGAAATGTTTGCTTCTGCCTTATTTGGCTCACTCGAATTTCCACATTGTTTGGACAAGGGTGGTCCACAAAGCCTTGCGTTCCCTTCATATGAACTGTTTTCAAACGTCGCAAATTGACGTGATTGTGGTATTCTTCCCTCCAAGTCGTTTTTACTCAAGTTCAGGGTGGCAAGAAATGTGAGATCTGTTAGCTCCTGCGGAATATCCCCAGAAAGCTGGTTGCAGGACAGGTCTAGTGATTCCAGCTGGCTCACCTCACCGAGTTGTGTTGGGATATTTCCTGTGAAGGCGTTGTGTGACATGTTCAGCACATGTAGTAAGACAAGTTTTCCGACTGATTCAGGAATGGCACCGTCCAATGCATTATTTGAGAAGTCAATTGCGGTTAAGGCAGTCAAGATCCTTTCAAATGTCACGTAGAACCCTTTGTATGTGATTGAAACAGTATCATGGTAGTATAAAACATTTGATAAGTTCCGATGGCCTATGATCTTTCCTGTGTCATTGAACTTAGCCATCATAGATGTCAACCTCTCAAACCATCGTGGATTTAAATTACCAGAGAAGTTGTTTGAGGCAATATCAATGATTTGTAACTTTGAGAAGTATTCCCCAAATTTGACCTCTCTGAGAGGATAAGCTACTGAGCCATAGAACTGGTTGGATCTCAAAACAAGGACACGGAGATTGGAAAGCCTACCCAGCCAAGATGGGAAGGTATCAACCATTTGATTGTTTCCCATGTCAAGAATTTCCAAGTTAGTGCAGTTGGAAAGTGACCTAGGAAGCTGTCCTTGAATCTTATTGCCATGTAAATCTATTGTCTGAAGATTACATTGGTCATTAACATTGGAAGGCAATCCTCCTTCAAAGTTGTTTTCCCTCAAATTTAATATAACCAAGCGGCTATGTTCTATTAGACAGGATGGTATCAGCCCACTGAAGTTGTTATATGACAGGTCTAGGACTTCGAGGTTGCTTGAATTGCAAATTGACTGTGGTATATGCCCAGTAATATAATTTTTGGACATCTTGAGATACACAGTTTGGCTAAGATACAAGGTGAAGTTTGACGTAACAGAAGAGAATCTATTATTTGAATAGTCCAACAATTGATCAAGATTGCTCTCCGTTGTCAACAGTTTTGGCATTGGGATCTTGCCCTGGAGCCCATTGAAACTGAGATCAAGAGATTTCAATCGACTGTTTGGGAGAACATATGAAGTGAGTTGCATATCTGAGAATATGTTGTGTGAAAGATTCAAACTTGTAAGGCTATCATCCCATGTCTCCCATATCCATTTGGGTATAGTCCCATGAATTTGGTTGCACGAAAGGTCCAAGTAACGAATACATTCAACATGCATCAAGAAGCTTGGAATTGTTGTCATGCCGCAAGACGCAAGATCTAACTGCGCGAGCTTAGGCATTAAGGGTAATGTGGATTTACTGATTTCTCCATCCATGACAGACAACTTATTGTTTGAGAGAGATAATTGAGCAAGCTTTCGTAATCTCCAAAATGAGTTGAGTTGTACTAAACCTGTTAAGTAGTTTGAGCTAAGATCCAGAATCGCCAAACTTGTGAGCCGAAGGAATGATGTAGGAATCTGTCCACTAAATTGATTTTCACTCAAAACAACAATCGCCAAGGGCGACGATAATGTATCAAACTCTTGTATAGGTCCAAAAAGTTGGTTTGATGAAAGATTCAATTGTATCAATGCTGGAAGAGTGAATAGAGACGTTGTAATCTCTCCTGCAGATGAGTGAACATGATTCTATGTCAACATCGTAGTACAGAATACGCGATGCATATTCTATAAAACAAAAGCATGAATCCCAACAAAGGAGACATATGTCCTATAAAATGGTTAAAAAAAATCAAGATAACCTTGTTATTATCCAGTATTATGAACTGTTGGTGTCTATGAGCGATAACCAAAATTTGAGACAATATTCAAAGGTTAAATGTTTTGACTGCAACCACCTCCACTTGGATTCTATTACTAAAAATTACAGCGTGACTAATGTACATTGCTGCCAAACAATAGAAAATGGAAATAAGTACAACTTTTTACATAGTTATTTTAAGATGAGACAAGCATTAACTCAATATATCAACACCATCTAAAATCAGAATATTAATACACATGGAGTTTTATTGCATAGCATGGAAAACATCCGTGAGAAATTTCAAGAAATTTTCAAGTACACTTTCCAAAAGAAAAATCTTGATATGTGCTATTTAAAGATTCTTGTTGCGTTCTGCAATGAAGTGTTGCTGGAAACACCGCTCCGTTTTACTGAAAAATAGGTCTTGTTTTTCAATATTAAAATTTTTGTATTTTGGAAATATTTGTAAGATATTTTCATAACATAATTCTGTGCAACAGTAAATTTAATAAACAAAAATATTATAGCACCCAATGGTGAACAATTTGTGCAACAATACTTTATTATGTTATAATGTTAAAGGTATGTCTCCTCTATTCAATTAAAATGAATGAAACGATCACTTTGGGTATATATGGCAAAGCTAAATAAACATGTTATCAATTAAAATATTAAAAAAGGAATCATATTCTTCAGAAACAAAATCAGAATCCGTGTTCATAAAGGAGAGATCAACAGCCTTGGAGCTGTTGTCCCTTTTTCATGTTGGGGAGGTAATGGACATCTATTTTCAATGCCATGTTGACTAAAATTTCCATGGGGGGAGTATGTTCCATTTTTAGTCAGTACTTATGGTTCTTAATAAATTCCATTTGGATGAAAATTAATATCAAAAAATTTATAAGTTTTCTATATCTATAATATTACAGAAATGGAGGGTTTGTTCTTTGCTAAGTACGCCCATTTTTCCCGAATAATGTATGACCGTTTGATTGGTCTTGCCATCCCTCGTCTTGACCATCCATCCATCCCATCCAATGACCTAGCTGGAGTTAACACACCTTAATTGGCTCATTAAGTATAATTACTCCCTCCTTAAAACTCAAATTGATTATATATTCAGGAGAGAAAACACATGACGTTTATGAATCATCAATACTCCTATATGAATGCAGTGAATCACAAATTAATTGTGTACATTCAATATATGCATGATATTCTCATAAGACCATTCTACACAATATGTATTCTCTTTTGTTACATTTTTGCTCCATCGATGTTCTCTATTCTCTTTTGTTAGGGAAGAATGAAAAACCTACTTGGGGTTTGTAACGTCCGCTTCTTAATATTCTCCCCTTTAACATATAACTTAGGAGCAAATATTACAAATATTATTCTGAGTCATGGCAATGAAATGCATGGGCCCATTTTGGTTGTCAGTTTTTGTTCTATTTGTCACCTCATTTGATGCCTATCTCAAGAGGATTTGAGTGAACACTTGGGCTATGAATTGAATCTTACCGGTAAGGTCATTCTGCGAAAGGTCCAAATAGATCAGTTGAGTCAAGTTTACGATTGTACTTGGTATTCTGCCAGAAAAGCTGCAACCCATTAATACTAGTACCATCAATGTGTTGAGATTGCCAATTGAAGATGGTATTGTCCCAGAGAAGGCACAATGAGAGATTCTCAAGGATCTCAGCTTCTTGAGATTACCAATTGATGCTGGTATTTGCCCAAAGAAACCACAGTAACTGATGTCCAAGCTTATCAAGTTCGTGAGGTTGCCAATCCAAGGGTGCATTGTCTTGGAGGAATAGCAATCAGAGAGTTTCAAGCTTGTCAAGTTCTTAAGGTTACCAATCCATGAGAAAAATGATCCTAACTCCCCTGAAAATTTCGTAAAAGAGAGTTTCAAGTTATGCAAAAAGTTGAGCTTGTTGAAAAATAAATAGGGAGGCTCCATAGAAATTGATCCTCCATCAATTCCAAGCTCCCTCAGAAACATGAGGTTGCTAAAAGAGCTCAGCTTGACACCAGACAAATTAGTCGACTGTAGATTCAAAGTCTCCAAAGAACACCCATTTGGAAATTTTGGTAAATTCCCCGAGAGTTGATCATTTCCTGACACATCAAGCACTCTTAGATTCCTGAGTTGAAAGATTGTCTGAGGAAACCATCCACTGAAATCATTATAGCCGATTTGAAGAACACTTAAATTGTGAAAGTCCGCAAAGAATTCAGGAACCACACCAGAAATTCCCAAATTAAGATTGAGGTTGATCATGGTAAGGGAGTGGAGACTTGACATGGAGGAATGTATAGGACCATGCAGCCAGCAGAATGCCATGCTAAGAACCTGAAGACGAGGGACAGCTTTACCTAGATCATTGCACCACTCCTCTCCGCTACCAGATATGTCCACTCCGTCGAGGTAGATCTCCCTCAAATTGCTAAGATTTGCCACTAGGGTCTTGAAACTGGGCTCTTGTAACAGCAAAAGGTTATAGCTGTCAAGAATAGCGTAGAGCTCGTTTTGTTGAAGAACATCGATATCAATATGATGAAACGAAGAGAGATCCAATGATACGAGACTCGTGAGTTTGCCGATGGCAATCGGAATCTGGCCGTAGAAGCCTGAATAAGAAAGGTTGAGGTGAGTGAGCATGGAGAGCCTCTCAAAACCAAAGGCCGGAATGCGGGATCCTCCAAAGTCATTCATGCTGAGGTCGAGGCGGCGGAGGGCGGTGAGGTTGAAGAGCGCAGCATGAAGGCTGTAGCTGTACAGGCCATAACCACTAAGGTCGAGAACAGTGACATGGCCAGAAGCGCCATCACAGCCGACGCTCTCCCAGCGGCAGCAGTCGGTGCCGGCTTGCCATGACGGGAGGGTCGTGGTGGAGTAATCGAATAAGAAGGATTGCTTTAGTTGGAGGAGTGCTGCTGCCTGGTCTGCATGGCACAGAGATGCTGTGGCATTACCATGGGGAGTGGATGCGACTAGCGAGTGGAGTTGTATCAGTATGAAGAGGGTAAGCAGGTAACTAGCGGAAGCCATTAGTCTGTGTGTATTTCAGAGTTCGATGAGGAGGATGTGTTCAGGCTAGCACCATATATATCTATTTTATTCATCTCCTATGGAACTACACCTCAAGAACAAAGGAAAAGCAATATCACCGTCACTTTCACTAGGATGTGGTGGTAGTAGATTCCTTCTGCTATCAAATTCAGTTTCACTCGGATGTGGTGGTAGTAGATTCCTTCTGCTATCAAATTCAGTTTCACTAGGATGTGGTGGTAGTAGATTCCTTCTGCTATCAAATTCAGTTTCACTAGGATGGCTTTGAAAATTCCAAGTCAAGGTCATTGGAATAGGTCATTTTGGACCTTTTTTCTTCTTCTTAATATAATGATGCGCAGCTCTCCTGCGCATTCGAAAAAAAAAAAAGATGTCGATCACAAGGTGCAGCAACGAACTGCTGAGTCTTGATGGAAGTTGCAGCATGACCTTCAGAGCATCAGAGGTCAAGTCGGAATTAGGTCGATATAAATAATGAGAGGAAAGTTCTTGCAAAGCCATGTGTAGGAAAGATTACAAGAAGTGTGCCCCTGCAAAGTCATAATCGACATGTGAATAAGCATGTAATTTCCTTCTTCATAATCGCTTCCTCTGTTTTTTTTTTTTGTCATCAGTATTCAGACCTGTGGCTTTTTAGTTAAATCCACACCATTTTTCAAAAAAAAAAAGTTGCATGCGTGGTCTAACCATCACAGAAAATGTGACCAATTTTTGATATGCCACTCGTCCTCTCTTCTGTCGTAACCTCTTTCAGACCAGTGGCTTTTTAGTTAAATCCACACCATGTGTTTTGATCTTTGTAGGTTAAAGATCCAGGACCCCAGTCACCAGTTCTTATCCTTTGGCACATTTGGATGGACAGAAAATGTCTAAAGCTTCGAGGCAAAAAAAAAATCAAGGGAACAAATGGTGTCGAGTTTAAAAAAAAAGAACGAAAAGGAGGAACAGATAATGTCCCCACAGATACTCAACAACTTTGGCAGATTAATTGACGTGGATGCTGTGTTATACGTAGTGGCTTCCCCTTGACATAAGCAGTGATGGAACTGAAATCGGGATATTTCTTTCGTTGTAATCCAGGGTATATATTTACTTATTCAGGAAGTTGCTAAAATGACGGTCAAAACATCTTAGTGCTAATGATCACTTTGAAATGCCTACTAATACTCATGAATCATGAATATATAGTACCAATACAAGTTAATTTCCGAAACGATGGCCTACAACATCCTCGGCCTTCAATATCTCCTATCATGTTCCATACAATTTTAAGAAAAGATATCTATATTTTAGCCTATGACAGGCTCAATTGCTATAGTTTTGTGCAACAGCCCAAATTTGGGTCAAATTTAAAATTTCATGAATTCCAAAAACTTTTGTTTCATTTTGAGAATTTCTGAAAGCTTCACCTTGAAGTTAAAATTTAAAATAAAAATCCTTGGCTCAAAAACCAAATTTCAAAATCTCCTAAAAATCCTTGTGCGGAAATCCTTCCTAGATTTCAAAATTTTAATTCAAAACTGAATTGAAATCTCAAGAAAAAATGTAGAATCAAATTCAAACCAAATTTGTATTTGCAAAATTCTAAAATTGAATTGAGCGAAAATAAAAAAATTTTCTTATAGTCTATGTGTGCAAAAACCCCTCAAAAGTTCAAACCAAAATCAAAATCCCAAATAAAACTTTAAACCTATTTTATTTTTCCTCTCTTCTCTTGGGCCGAAACCCAGCCGAGCCCACACACAGCCAGCCCACGCTACCTCTCTTTTCCCTCCTCCCTTTCTCTCCCACGCGGCCAGCGCCAGCGCCAGCCAATGGCCCAATCGAAGCGCTAGCCCGCTGCCCTCTCCCTCTCCTGCTCTCGCTGCCACTTGGCCCCACTCGTTAATGCCTCCCTCCACTGGATTTCTTTTCCACCTTGCTCCTATTCTCTCTCTGCATGTGCGCTCATACAGTTGCAGGAGGAGACTAATGCCACTGCCACCTTGAGCCTTGTTCCTTCTATCCACACATCGTGAGCTAGTCCCGTCTGTGCCTGAGTGCAACGACCTTGTCCCATCATCGCCAACCCACGCGCCATGCCAGAGTGTCGTATCATGATAACCAACTAGGAGGTGAATAGGAGTTTTTAAATTATTTTGGCTAAATCACAATTTTAGCAAGTATGAGCTTAACCAAAAACCTTTTCCACAATTAAGGCCTAAATATTCTAGATTTCACTAAGGCACCACAAACAATAATGTTAATACTAGATATACTTCTAGCTACACAATTCAATTCAATACAAGTGCTAGAAATCCAATTCAATATAAGAGCTAGAAATGTAAGTGGGGAAAGTAATGACAAAGAAATAAACCACAATGGAGACACTTGATGTTTTTCCCATGGTATCGAAGACTTGCTTGTCTTTACTAATTCACGTTAAGGTAAGCCCAAACGAATTGGATCGGCTCCACGATTAAGCCTAAAGACCTCAAATCCCCTAAGGTTGCTCTTTCTCCACTCTGAAGATGGCGAGCACTACACTACTCATAAATGGTAAGGGATCTCTTTACAAGTTTCTTTAAAGAGATCACCACACAATTTTCTCCAAGCTGTCTAGGTGTCGGCAACTACCAAGAGTAATGAATCAAAGTGATTGCCTGAAGGTTTTTAAGTACCACAAAAATTAATTAATGATACAATGTACTTGAATGCTCTTAATTACCTCAGAATGTGAATTTGGAGCAAATGAGTAGTGGAGAGTGCACAGGGCCTAAAGGTTATTCAGTGAGGTCAAAAAAAGAGCCATCGTTGCTAATGGGAGGTATTTATAATCTTCATCCTCCAGGATGACTGTTGGGGTCGAAATCCCCAAAAATTAGGAATTACAGTACAACCGCCATGTAGCGACTAGCAGTACCACACCCACTATTTACAGCTATTTGAGGTTCATTAAATGCATAGAAACTAGCCATTCAAATATTGATAGTACTGTCCTCACAGAGTCTGGTAGTACCGATCATGCGGTAGTACCGCACCTCAGCTGTGGTAGTACCAATTTCTAGAGGAGAGAAAATGCTCAAAAACATCTCTCTGAAAATTAGCTATCGTCAACTAGATTTCAGTGTTACTGATTTTCGATAGTACCACCAATCATACAGTCATATTGTTCTACAATACTACTGTGCAACAAATGCGGTAGAACCGATTCAAGGAATATCAAATGAGTACCTCTCTAGAAATTAGCTACCAGCATGTATCAGCCGGTAGTACTGATCAACGATACTATCATTCAAAGACTTGTGGTTATACCGATTCTTCAAAGGAAATTCATCGTGAGTTCAAAAAGATGTTCCAAATGCATGCATGAACAATCAATTGATCACAGTGGCACAAGTTAACCTTCAAGCTACTAGTCATGACCCCTCTTTATAGTATAACACTATTGTACAAATCCAATCTTTTCACCCAAACACCGAGACCGGTAAAAGGCTATAAAGAGGCTCTTAGACTACGATATACCTTTTGCCTTGAACTAAATCTTGATCCATGTCAATCTTTGACCACTTTTGCATGCTTTTTCCATGACATCGTGAAATTTTGAGACTAAACCTTTCAATCATCTCAATAAACAAGTTAGTTCCTTTAATCATTGTCATCATTAATTAAAAAAAATATTTTTAGGAGTCTAGATGCTTTCAATCTTCTCTTTTTTGGTAATTGATTACAACCTAGACCATATAAACGAATTAAAAGTTTGAATATACATCTAGTTTGAGAACAAGTTGCATATTCTTGTTTTTGACTTTTGATTAGCAATTAATTCTTGAGTGGAGCTCAAAAAAGATGGAGAATTGGTTGCTTTCAAAATTAGTCAACAAATAAACAAAAATCTCCCTAAATATGTACATACGGATTCATGAAGTGATTTTCATACACATGTGTGGTTTTTTAGGAAATTTTGGTGGAGTTTTCTTTATTTTATTGAATTTGTGGAAGCATGTTAATATGATAAGCAAGGACTATTTGAATAATATAAATCACACATAATCATGAGATGAACAAGATACTAGCATAAATATGAGTAATGGTATAATCAACATGGTAGCATAGCACCAAGTTACAAGTTCATCCAAGCATGCATAACTTTAGCTTTTACAAGTTCAACAAGAAATACATACAACCAAGAGATCCAAAGGTCTACACATATAGATAACAATGAGATAACATAGATAGATAGGTCTTGACTTGAGACTTCATGACTTGAGGCTTCATCTTCATTCATCTCCCCTTGATGCTTCTTTCCCCGATCTCTCCCCTTTGGCATCATGTACCGAAACCCACTAGTTGGGGGATGGATCATGATGGTGGCAGTTGTGACAGTGAAGTGATGAGGAAGGTTGCACCGGCTGTGAGGACATTGAGGAGGATTGATGCTCAAGCGCACTCATACGTCGAGTCAAAGCCGCTAACTAGTAGTTCATATTGAATTGAGCATCTCGAATCTCCATGAGCCTAGAGTTGATTTGAGTTAATGCTTGAAGCATGGGATCCGAAGCTTGAACTTGTTCTTGGGCTTGATGAGGGGAGTGCTCTTATACATGCTCTTCCTCTTGCACTTAAACACAAAGAGGGATTGCAGTTAGCACTGGAGGTCCTTCCCTTAGCTTGTAGGGCTTATGAACCACCAGCTGTGCTCCACGAAATTGTGTCTTCCTTATTATTAGAGTCATGATATAGCGAGCATAATAGATACGCTTCACCCTATTATTCTTTGACAATGCTATTTCTCATATGATCAAGTCTACTACATTGAACTTGTGTCCTTGCATGATGTAGTCTATGATGTTCCATGTATGGCCACAAATAGTATCTTCCAAGTATGCCCCCAAATAGTATCAAAGTGTAGAAAGGCCACACTTGCATAGTTTTCATAAAATGGTTACCAGTTATTGGTGATTATGGATATGGTATTCAGGTATGGAAATGCAATTCATTCAGTGATTTGGAAATTTGGTATCTTGGTATGGACATGGACAATGGAAGCAAAGGAATCTCTCTCTCATGATAAACTTGATTTAAACTGGACATCTACTTTTAGTTAAGAATGGCTAGGTCATAGGTTTGAAAAATGGCTATACTATGATATTTGATAAACTGCCTTTATACTAAAAGAAACATAAGACCTTCCTTTGGTTAAGCCTTGCATACACACACGCATATACAAACACACATATGTATACACATATAGGTATACACACACATATACATATATATACTCGAATTCAAAGATTTTAAACGAATCTAAATCACATGCTTCGCTAATTTTTATATAAAATCAGCATATACTACAGTCAAATTTTGATTAAAAAAGGTAATTGTAGTTTGATTTTTAGTTCAAACTTGTTTGAACTAGTTAGTAAACTAGTTTCGACATCCAAAAAATTTCGAAATTTCTCACACACGATATATAGGTGAAATATCTATTTTAGATTATGATGCCTTGACACCATGATGTCCGAGTTAATTATACACACACACGCTTGTATTCTGATATAACAGCTTGCTAAATACTTTTGTACTCATTGTTGCTTAATTATATGAATTCAGTACTCATGAAATGATCTACCGGTGAACAATTGTCACCATTGCTCATAGGTCGCAGACGACGCCAAATATTAGGTCACATACTCCAGTCGATTGCCTATAGGCATATCCTAAGGGACTTCACAGTTATGTGTCTTTTTCGCTACAAAACTTTATTCGTAATTGGTCTCTTAGGCCTATGATGTAAAACATTGGTCATCTGGCCCATTTACGCTTATTACACTATGCTTTTTATTTATACGCATGTATGAATGTGATATTTGACAATGTTATATTGTATGAGTTAGTTATTAATTCAGAAACTAGTTCAGAATACACAAAAGATTCGGATTGCAAAATCCAGATCACTACATTTTGTTTGTGGCAGGATGCAGTGCTGCATTTCATATGTTTGAGCTGGCCTCCAGGGATGGATGGCTGCTTGCTATGATGGAATACTTCTGAAATCAACATCTGCGATCAGAAGGATACCTGGAAATAGGCCTACTGGTTGCTGCTGCTGCTATTTTTGTGTCGTTCTGACATCCTTTATATTCTAGTTGCTCTCTATGCTTACCCTACCTATGATCAGAATGCTCTGTATCGTTGGCTTATTGGCTTGATGTGCTCATGTGCTGCAAACTGAGGTACCTCTGAAGTTTCTAACATGACTACATAATATTTGAAGTTTTTCTAGTAGGTCTGTAATTACTTGAATTAACATTGGCACCATATCAGTTTCCTAGTTAATATTTATCCATTGATAAAATCAAGACTGTATTAATTGCGATTTTTCCACCATGTTCTTTTTTAATGATAAGTTTTTTAGGTGGTTGGCTCGTTGAGTTGAGATCTATATATACGGCATAAATTGCAGTTTGTTCTTACCTCGTGTGATCTGTGTACGATTTCACGACGCCATACGAGCAAACTAATTTTGCATGGCTAGCTTTCTAAATGTTTTCATTGTATGTTTGTACAGTATTACTCTCATAAAATGTTTCTACGGTGTTGATTTTAAGACTTTTGACAGTTATGTTTCCCCAGCCTTTCCGGCGCTCAAATTGACTGAACTTATAATGTTTTGTTTGCCACCAGTTGGCAGTCTGTGCCTGAAGCAGAGGGTCAAGGGACTTCATCTGAAATTGACATCTGCTGCAGTGAGATATGGATGCGTGGGAATAACCTCATTGGCTGTTTCTACTGTTATTCTTGTGTTTTTTTGTCATCCTTGTACATATGATCCTTTGTACTCTGCCATCATCTGTATCAGAATGTTTTGTATCAACAGCTTGACATATCTGTAACTTCGTATGCTGCAGGCTGCGATGTTTATTTTGGAGTTTTTCCCATGACTCCATAATCTTTGAAGTTTTTGCTAGTATTTCTGACATCATTACTATTATAAAAAAACGAGTTGGTGGTTATACGTCCATTCTCCTCTAACCGCTCTATTTCTTCAACTTCTCATCACTCTCCACTTTCCAATCGATCAGAATAACTCTCTTCTATAGCATAATTCTCTTACATCTAATGAATTCCGTTGTAACGCACGGACATGTAACTAGTCTTACTTGAATTGACACTGGTAGCCTCTTCGTACTTGGTTACTGACATAAAATGGGAGGTTTTATGTGACATGGCTTGACACGTGGTATACCATATTAGTTTCTGTGAGCAAAAATAGTCAGCACACCGTTGCCTCGACCGAGGCAACGCTTCAGACGCTGCACGACAGGTCGACAGCATTCTGTTGTCGCTCGTGGATTTGCGCCGAATGAATCGGATCCTCAACAAACTGCGCCGCGCCTCTTCCTGTGTTTTGGTTATGCACGCTGTAAACTTGCGCCACGCACTCTCCTGCGCTTTCTGTACTAGTCTATATTTAGGCAACTCAATCAGTACGTCGGTGTGCATTGAGTTGTCCCAATTTCAGCTTCTACTGTGATGTGTGGCAGGGAAATCAATTTTGCCTGAAAATTCACAAATTTCACCGAAATTTGGTTTTCTCGACTCACCCCAAAAAAAAACCCAATTCGGTTAAGAAGTTTGGCCCATTTTGAATTTTTCTGGCCCATCCAACCCACAACAAGTTTTGGCATGTCAATTCCCCATCCTCCAAATCCTGCGGCGCCGGCAAGGAAGGTGAAGGCGGCGTGGTGCTGGCAAGGAAGGTGAAGGCAACGTGGCACTGGCGGGTGTTGAGTATAATCCTTGTGTGCAAGATTAGCTTTTACTGTTTTGGTTATTTGTTAATTTAGGCATATGATCACTGCGTAGTCGGGCATGTATCTGCCTGATTGGAACCATGATTTCTTTCCTTGTAATTGTCTATTTAAGCAAAGCAATAGTCTGGAAAAGCTGCCAAGTTTGACAGCACCAAACAAGATCGTGTCCTCTGTGCTTGCGTGAGTTTGTGGTTTGGCCGTGGGCTTGCCGGCGATGTGATCGACGTCGTTCTTCAGGTGAGTTCCTGACAGCGGGGAGGGGGGGTGGGGAATAGGTGGCGCCGGCAAGGGAGGAGGGGGAGGCGGGCAAGGGACGGGCGCCGATGTGGCCTCCGACATGGTGATTTCTGAAATTTATTTGAATTTCTTGAACTTGAATTGATCTTTTGAATATTTCAACCGAATTTTTTGGAAAAACGGAAATTTCAAATTTCGGTTTTTTCAGAGGGCTGCAATTTTTTTCATCAAAATTGTTTTCCCTGATGTGTGACATGGCATGGCGCTATCGCCTACTATGTCATGCCACAGAAAAGAAGGGAAGGAGGTTCAAGTGCACTATGCCATGCTTTTCTGTTCACCCCTGGTCGCGGGCATGATGAAGAGCATCAGAGCATGGTAGCTGATGGAAGCAAGAATGCAATTATCCAACCCTCATCTCAGCTTATACATGAGAACTCGGCAATGAATCGTTCAGGTCAAATGGTTGTGACTGTCAAACCTAGGGTTGTCAACAGCACGCATCATCCTCTGCAAGCCGAACCAGTCCATGCAGATGATGCCCAGCCAGCAAGAAGCGGTACGCAAGTGACCTGGCCGATTAATCCTAAGAAGAAATTAATGAATTAGCCTTTTAGGTTAATGCATGTATACAGCCCCCTACCGCTACCGGACCCTTGGACCCTTGGACCTTGGACCCTTTTAGGTTAAGGCAACGTGGCGCTGGCGAGGAGGGGGGAATAGGTGGCGCCGGCAAGGGAGGAGGGGGAGGCGGGCAAGGGACGGGCGCCGATGTGGCCTCCGACAGGGTGATTTCTGAAATTTATTTGAATTTCTTGAATTTGAATCGATCTTTTGAATATTTCGACCGAAATTTTTTGGAAAGACGAAATTTTCAAAATTCAGTTTTCTCGGAGGGCTGCAATTTTTTTCCATTAAAATTGTTTTCCCTGATGTGTGGCATGGCATGGCGCTATGGCCTACTATGTGATGCCACAGAAAAGAAGGGAAGGAGGTTCAAGTGCACTATGCCAAGCATCTCTGTTCACCCCTGGCCGCGGGCATGATGAAGAGCACAGAGGTAGCTGATGGAAGCAAGAATGCAATTATCCAACATGAATCGTTCAGGTCAAATGGTTGTGACTGTCAAACCTATGGTAGTCAACATCATCCTCTGCAAGCCGAATCAGTCCATGCAGATGATGCAAAATCCTTAACGGTGTGCATTTGCTATAACACACATTTGCTATAATATTATCTTGCAATTTAGGAGAGAGGAGGTGACCATAAAGGGCCTATTCTTTTTTGCTTTTAAAAGCTGCTTTTCGGCTTTTCTACAATAATTAGATTTTAAACAAAGTATCTTTTCAAGATAGGATCTACTAGTTAATTATAGTACATATTGTACTAACTTCATTTATATCGGCAAAAATCGCACGTGAGTTTCTGTTACTCTATAATCTCTTACACGAACAGCACAAAAGCTACAAGCCGCAACCAAAAGTAATAAACTCCAGCCAAAAAGAATAGACCCAAAATAATGTCCACCCAGTCAGTTAGTAGGTAACACCTGTCATTGCGCTCCACGCTGAGTCGATAGAGCATTGACAAGCGGGTCTACTAGCTGACATGGGTAAATATGACGCTTTATACACTCTCTTGAGTTACAAGGTAATGTTGTTATAATAGCTAAACTGTGTTTTGGCAAATATACGTGAATTTGCATTGTCTATCGGTGGAATGATGATTTCTGCAGTATGTTCTGCCAATACCATCAAGTGTGATGTCTTTGAGCCAATTTTGTTTTTTTTTGAAGTACCCTCGATTATATTGCATCACATAAAAGTTGTAAGATTTGCAGAAATTATAGAAAACACCCTCACAAAATGAAAATTACAAGCCCAAAGGGGAGGGTTCTTCTTCTTCCTCGCCGATGGCTCCCGGGTTTGGCGACGGCGACATTATCGCTGGTGATCCGATCCATGATGGTGGATCTCGGGACGGGGGGCCTACGTGGGTCTAGAACCCCCCTGCCGCTGTTGCAGGTGAAAACACCGGAGGATCACATGCCCTGGATTCTCACAGCACTGTGACATCTCAATATAAATGATCCGGATTCTCATAGCTTCACAGAACAAGCTTGAAATGAAAATTTTGATCGTGTACTACTGCACTTATTTAAGTGGGGGAGTGAAATGGAGCAGAGGAATGGTTGAACCCTCTTCAAACTTTTGTGTAGCACATGCAAAATCCAGGTGCCAAGTGAGAGGGAAATTGCTCAGGAGAATCAATCGTGTAGCACATGTCAGGAGCTGGCTTCATCATTTCACCATCAGATTGGTGGAATATAAATATCGAGTGTCAAGGCTCTTAAAACTCCTTGTTGCTAGTTTCTATCATCCTTTAGACATTGCGGTAGTAGTGGTAGTACAGAGAAGCGTCCGTCTCCATAGATTTGCATAGAGAGCAATGCGGTTTGCCCACTAACATACATGTAGGTTTGGGAGGTATTGGGACTAGCATACATCCTGTGATAAGCTGATGGGGATGTTCAGAGTGTTGTGTATCGATGGCTACCCTACCTATGATCAAAACATTCCGTATCGATCAATTAAAAAAATCTCTGAAGTTTTTCTAGCAGGTCTATAATCTTACTTGAATTAACGTTGAAACCATGTCAGTTACTTAGTCAATATATGTCCGTTGATAAAATCAAATGTATTAAGTGCGATTTTTCCACCTATAAGTTGGAGAGAAGAGAATTTCATTTAATAAGGATAGATAAGGTTTAAATCCTACTAGTTCTCTCCCAATTTTATATCTCCTTGATGTGTGCACAAGGTATATATACTTGGACTTTTATTGTAAAACCAGTAATACGACAGTGTTGAGGATTAGGTTGACTCTTCTTAAATAGTTTGATTAGTTTCCTAGAATTATAATTAGTTATTTAGTATCTTATCTATTAGTTAAAAGGTTATTGTTAGATCAATCTTTATCTATATTTATTAGAAGAGGTCTCTATATATAAGAAGTCATATTGTAATTGTTGGCACTAAGAAAGAAATAAACAAATCTTTAGTCCATCTTCTTGTCCCTGCCATTGTGGTGCGGTTGCCGGTTAACGGCGTCGTCGCGCCACTTGTCCAGGGACACCTAGCTCATAAAACTGCCCTCGTGGTACTGCCATGGGGACCACCTGGACCTAGTCGTACCAGACCTGGCCTTGCTGCTCTCAGTCGCACCTAGTCATATGGGTATGTTTTGGGATCCTCTTCTCCATGTGGAGGGACTTAGCCCAAATAATTCACTCATGAAAGGAGCTTGTATTGAAAGTAATCTTATTATTGAGAGTGATTGTAACTGTGTACTAGATAGTCGTAGTCGTATACTCAATGCATTCGAGTACAACATGATCGTAGTTGTGTACTCAGTGTGTTCGAGTACAGAGTAATCGTAGTTAAATATACTCGTGTATTGTGCACTGTATAGTGGTCGTAGCCAGTGATCGTAGCCAAAATGGTCGCAGCCAAATGTACTCGTATGTCGTGTACTGTATAGTGATCATAGCCAGTGGTTGCAACCATAGTTGAATCGTGGTCGAGGGAGTGGTCAAAGCCACCGTGACTCAGTCGGCACTCGATAGTCGTAGCTGCCGTGGTCGATGGTCGGTAGTTGTAGCTGCCGTGGTCGATGGTCGTAGTCGTAGCACCAGTGGCCATGGTCGTAGCGCCCATGGCCGTAGTCGTAGACGCCATGGTCGTAAACGCCGAGGTCGTAGCTCCTGCTGTCCGTGGTCGAAGCTCTAGTGCCGTGGTTGAAGAACAGCTAAGGTTGAAACCAGTGGTCGTGGTCGTGCGACCAGTCACTGTAGCAGTCGACGATCACTGTAGCAGTTGGTGGTAACTGTAGCAGGCATCAACACGAGTGGTCGTGGATGACACAAGTTGTCCTTCAGTCGGCTAACTGCCCGGGGTGGGCAGGTGATTGGCCACTGTAGCAGTCGGTAGGCAGCTGAGTAGAGCGGCATGGGCAGACGGCTAAGCGGTGTAGGCAGGCGAACTGGCGGCTGAGCGGCGTGGGCAGGTAGTGACCGCCAGAAGTTGTAGCAATAGTGGGTTCGTGCGGTGGTGTAACCGTATATGTGTGAGGTCTATTTAAAGGTATGTAAATCTGTAGAGCTTGTAAGAGTTTGAGAAAGCACAGTAAATGAAAGAGAAAGGTGTGTGTCGCCGGGAAAAAAAGCTCCCCTCTATGTTTCACTAGTTCTTTTTCACTCCTCTGCGTTTCTTTCCTTGCCTGGGCCAACAGCTCCATGGTATCGTCGTCTTCCCAACCTGACCATCTGTTCTTGGTCAGACATTTGGCGTGTGAACCTCGTATCTACAACAGGTGATCTCTAGTGTTCACTCGTTCATTTCACCGACTAGGGTTTCGCCTCACACTCCCACTTGCGCCTCATGGAAATCAGCAACTATGCTCCTTCGAATACGTTATCTAATGGGAGAGAAAGCGAATGAGACATAAATAAAATCTAAATAAACTCCAAAAACTTTAAAACTAAAACCAAAAGATAGGACGGAGGAGAACAGGCTCTTGAAAAATCTAATCTAAAGAAAAAGTAAAATAGGATTTATTGGAATTATTTTTCTAAAGGAAATCCTAATTATGACATCATCGCTGACATGGCTGGGTGACGTGGCACTGGCAGCTTAGTTGGCTGGTGTGGCATCCATGTGTACTGACACGTGGCGACCACGTAGGATTAGGGCTTGCGTTGCTGCTGACTAAGCTGGTTCAAGGAACAGTGACCTTTGACTGGTGGGTCCCACGTGGCATAGGCTCAGTGCACGATGAGCGCAGTTCGCGGAGAAGGTGAACCTTTGGCCGGCGCGGGTGCGGTCTGACATCATGAGGATCTAGCGGTCATCAATGGTCCACGTGGATGGATCTCGATCGTCGGATCTTGGTAACGGTACAGATCTAATCAGATGGTTGCTGAGGCAATCGAACGACCCTGCTGTGACATGCGTCGTACAGTGAATAGCGGGTGACGATGAGGAGGGGAGAGGACGGTGGCCCAGGAGGTGACTCACCGGTGGCGAATGTCGAAGACTGCTAGGCGACGGAGCGACTTCTTCCGCTATTCACGCTTGTTGGTGGAAACGGGGCTGTCGAAGATGGAGACAACGGTGGCGATGCAAGGTGAGTCAACAGTGAAGTGTCGGCGAGGCTGGCAAGGTCGACGGTGCTGCGAGGTGCGCAAACGAGGGCAGAGGCATGGTTTTTATTCACGGGCACCGAGGACTCCGGCTTGGAGATGGCGAAGAGACCTGGATGGGCATGCACGCCAAGGCAAAGACCACGCAGATAGCGGCAGCAAAGTTCGGAACAGGGACGGAGATGAACAGTAATCAGCACCTGGGATTGACGACACATGGAGGAGAGGAATTGGACGACTGAGACTCAATGGGATGGAGTGAACAGTAATGGGCTCGGCCCATTACTGTTTTAGGATATTTGAGTGTTTTTCTATTTTAGAAATTCAAATAAATTTATTTGAGCTCTAGAAAATAGCAAACAGATAAAAAAATCACAGAAAATTCCAAAAAATCCTTGAGACTCAAGGAACTCAAATAAAATACTTTCAACAAATGTTCATTTTATTTTAGTCATATTAAATCCTTTTAATTAATAAAAATTCATTTTAAACTTGCATTAATTCTAGAAAAATCCAAATGGTGAATTTTATTTTAAAATCTTCAAAAAGCTCTAAAAATCAGGATGTTACAGGAATTGACATATATGGCGATTATTACCTGCCGGTAAGTAGTTTGGCATGTTGTTCTTCACTTTACATATACAGCCTATAAAATTCATGGTGGAGTTCCTCAATTTTGAATCTCGCAGCCTTGTAAGCAATGAGTTGTGCCAAGAGTAGCAGTTAACAACGAACAGACCCACACTAAATGATTTGACCTCCCAAACCCACACTAGACCAATAGTCGTTAGACAATAAGTTGTGAGATGTACATATATATTTGCTTGTAAAACAAAGTGTAGCACTGTGCCATGTTGGAGTTTGGCTTCCTAAACCTCAATGCGCCTCCAAATTTATCAACATATTGTTCCAGCTTCAGTTCTTTCACCACACGACTGGAATTTTGCGGGCACGTTCTTTTGGGCTATGGTTTATGACTTTTGATTGTTTGTGTAAGAGAGAATATAGAGTAAGAGACATTCGCGTGTATTTTTGGCTGATTTAGATGAAGTTGCTATAGTGTCTACTACAATCAACTTATTGACCCCATCTTAAAAAGATATTATGTTTGAAAGCTAGTTACTATAGACAAAGTCACAAGCCCAAAAGAAAGGGCCCGCAACTAGCAGTGCTAGCTTCCACTCCATTCTCTTCCGTGAGAGGAACTGTTGGTATTAGAGCTTTGCTTCTTTAGGATGGGTATAACAAATCAGAGGAGGTGAATTGCTTTAAAACTTTTTCACTAGGTATTAACAACTCACGCAGCGGAAACACAGGGACTGCTCCAAGTAGCTTCGGCTTCTGCCTTCTTAATTTAGGCTTTTATTGGCTTTTTGGATTTTATTTTTTCCCTTATTCCTTTGCATTGCCCTTAGAGATATAATGGTGTTTTTCATTTTTCTCATTTTTCCTTATTTTCTAATTGAATGACTCAGGAAAAACTAACACCCGCTACAATACAATTTCAGCCAAAAGCTAACAGCCGGAAGCCAGAAGTTGTAGCCACTTGGAGCAGGGCAACTCACAAGCTCACAAAAGCCAAAAGCCAAAGATCACAAAGATCGTCCAAGACTCTGTCTCAACCGGTTTGATTAGCAGCCAACAAGCGGTCTGACCACTGGCTAGACTGACTGCACTGGCCTGACCACTTAGGTCCTTGTGGTCTGACCGCTCACCAAGAAATAGTACAAATAACACTACATACGATCCAAGAAAAGAGCTAACATATAAACCACTTATCCAAATATAGTGAAACTTAATACAAACCCTCCCTATGATGCCAGGAACCTATTCTAATTATGGATCATGATGATCAATATTAAAGTTCTGACCTTTATTCATAATAAGGAGAGTTACACTAAAACCAAACAAAAGAGGGAAATCTTGATCTACTCTGGCTTTGTGAGTCCTAGATAATCTAGATGACCATGAATAGGTTCTCACATATCATAGTAAACTATATCACAGCATAAACTCAAGACAAAACCCTCACAAGATCGAAACCCCAAAATCACCTCTCTCTCTCTCTCTTGAGAAAAACTGGAAAAACTCATCAACTTCCTCTAGAAAGTGCATAGATAGATAGGATCTGATCTCCAAGAGATATCTTCATCTCTTACACATTCTTGGCACCAGGAAAGATCAAGAAGAGAGAATATCAAACAAGAAAGCTAAGCAAATCAAACGTACAAAGAATGATCCATGGCATAACTCACTTGAACAAACTTTAGATGTTCATTTCATGTGGAGGGAATTATTTTACAATCACTCTCTCAAAATGGTAGAGCTCTAACCCCAGAGCACATACAAAAAAGGCTGCAACACAAGGAAACCCTAATCTTATCTCTCAAGTGTTATCTCTCTCTTCACATACAAATGTTTATAGTGGAGTCTTTTAGTTCACACCAAACTCTCAGTGGATCATACCATTTACAAATGGGAAAACCTGGTAACCCACATACAATGGGTTTTATATTTCACACACTTGCACGTTTTTCAAAAGCGTCACTTCCATATGGCTCCACAGGCATCATAAGACACTCCATCCTCAAAGACATGACCTAAATACTTAGGCCAACGCTGCGATTTTGTAAACCGCCACTCCACCTGGTATTAGACAATTTCCTCATTGCCACCTATCGGTCTTCATGAATATGTGATACGCAATGCCTTGTCGCCAAGATTGTATGCCTTCTTCGAGGTCGTCATAACTTGAAATGCTTGAGTCTTATGGCACACCACATTACACCATAGTCTGTGATGCCCAATTAGTTGCAGCCAAGATCGTACGCTTGCTCTGATGATGTTACCACTTGAAACACTCAAGTTCAATTGGCACATCACATACACACGCTTGCCTCCCCATAATTCTTATCTTTCTCCAGTACTTCTCTACTTGAGATAATGCTCTATCTGAACTTATGTGACACGTCATGGTCTCAAGACCCCTTTCGTGCCCTCAGTCTTCCGTTGATGCAATAATAATCAAGTACCTGTACATCAAAAACCAAGTAATCATCCAAACACAAATAATATATACTTGACTCTCATTAGCACAACATATGTATGGACACACCATGACTCACACTTATATGGACTCCACGATGACTAACACATAAAACCAACTCAACTGTGCTCAAAGACAGAGGGTTGGTCTGACCATGGCTATCAAGCTGGTAAGACCGCTAAGCACACTCTTGTCAGGCTGCCATGACAAGGCTGGTCAGACCGTTCCTCGTCGATCATAATGCAACTCCAATATCGATACTACCGCACTAGGTCAGAGCCCAAAACTTTCAAAAGACTTTCTCTGAAAAATAGCTACCGTCAATTACGGACCGATACTACCACACACCACAGCGGGTCTAAACGTTAGCCAGGCTGAAAGTCGTCACTCCAACAGCAAATACCAGATATTCAAAGCACAAAATCAAACTCAAATAATGACACCAAAGTATAAAAAAAATCAAATACTCATCACCAATATGAAGCTGCCATCATATGGTCTTAGAGCTTCTTTACCTTTTTTAAAGTGTTATAGAAAAAAATTAGGTCACACTGATATTCTGTTCACTTATCCCTGATTCGCTGGTCACTGGTGTGCTAGTATGCTATTGTCCATAGAAATCTTTGATTGAAGGTTGGTGAATCCTAAAAACCTAATCGGATAACTAATCACGAATATGGTGATGCAGCGAAGTTTAACTGATTTTTAGGTGAAATCAGCCAGCAAACGATTTGGAAAATCATCTGTGATTACAACAGTTGACACAAATGAAAATATAAAAGAAAAGGGGAAATGAAAAAAGAGAAATTTGATGATTTGCCTTATCTTTGTTTGCAAACAGCTCATTTGCTCCACAATTGATATCAATTGATTATTTGCCCTATTTTTTAATTTTCAGTTGATCATTTGCCTTCTTTACATTTTCAAGCCATTTTCTAGTTTTATAATGCTACATTATCATAGAAATTGATCAAATTACCTTTTGAGTCACCTGTGGAAGCCACTTCCTATTCCCTTCTTTTCTCTATCATCGAAGTAGCTATCCATGGAGCAACTGCCGGGGGGATCCGTGCCAATGGCCGGGCACAGGAAGGCATTCAGGTTTGAGAAATCAAGGTCCCCATCACCCATAGTTGCTACCAGCAATGAAGAACACACCTGGTAACGAAAGCATCAAATGCTTCAATGCTAAAATTCAGCTGCAGATCGGTGAAGTAAATACATAACCTACAAGAGCATCAATACCATACCATGCTTCGTTCTTACAACTTGCTGATTCGTTCTTACCACCAAATTCGAGCTACCATGTTCCTGCTGGGCTACTACGCTGTATCTGTGCCCTTCGTTCTTACCACCAAATTGAGTCAATCAACTTCTCAACTGTTTCTAGGGATCAAGAGAACTATTACTGAAAATTAAAAGATAGGGCAAATAATCAATTGATATCAACTGTGGGACAAATGAGCTGTTTGTAAATAAAGGTGAGACAAATCATCAAATTTCTCAAGAAAAAAAACCTTTATATTCCTCGTTCCTGTTCCCGAGCTGACGGACTCCCGGTGGCGACGGGAGGTGTCTTAGGCGGAGGTGTTTGGGGATCTCCTGGATCTCTTGGAGGCGGCATCGCATCTTCGGCTGGGACCTCGCCACCAACGCCGTGGCGGCATAGAGGTCTTCTTGCACAGCGTCCTTGACAAGCGCCTGGAGTTGCTATCGAATTTTGGTTAGTTATCCCCATCTCTTCTGTTTAGCATAGAGCTCTGGTTGTGTCCTTGACACACGCCTGAAGTGCATGATGATGATTTTGGCCTTAATTAGGGACGATTAGCTATTGGCAATGTACACTGGGAGTTGAATAATTTTTGTCTTATTATTGCTGTATAAGTATCCAAATCAGATGTGCTAACAATAGCGTACAAGCATGAAAATACTTGAGAAGTTGCAATAGAAGATAAGATAAAAGAGATGTTGGATCACATATCTGTTAGAGTATATTGGTATATCTCTATATTTGATAGTTTAGTATTTGAAATCTCGTGATATCTGTCTTATCTCTAGGAGAGGCTTCTTACCCTCTATATAAATCATCATCGAGGCTCAATACAATCAATTCATCGCAGTATATTCATCTTATTATATAGTATCAGAGCGGTGGCGCTCTTGAGCCGCTGCTTCCACAGCTTCGGCTGCGCCACCCCAAGGAGATGATCTCGTCTCCATGATCTCGCCCAGGGTCTGCGCAATCTGTAGTTTAAGTTGTGTCTTAGAGTTTTCCCCGGTCATCTTCCGATCGAGTTTTCTTTACTTTTTCCGATCATAGATCGGTTTTGCATCGCCGTGCCGCTCGTCGATGTTCCTCGGCTTCGGACTTCATTGCCTTGGCTTCGACCTCTCCGGTGCCTCCTCTCCTCCGATGATGTTGTGTCATGGCGTGATGAAGCGCGCTTGTTGACACAACCCTCCCTCCGCGGCCTTCCAAGCGCCCTGTCTATCGTCGTCATCATGCTGGATCATCATCGCCGGCCTGTCGTTCGCAAATACGAGCCATCACACCACTGCGAGCCCGTGGTCCTCATCTAGGCGCTTCTTTGCGCCGATGGCTCCCCAACTTCACCGCCTCCCTGCTCACCTTGGTTGTCTTTCTGCTTGGATCTAGAGTCGGCTCTCTCCGCCGCTCGTCTCCACGGCCCCAGATCTGGGCTCCCCGGTCGATGGCACCACTGCCACTAGCTTGCCCTGGCCTTCTCCAGTGCCACCGCTCCCGGATCCGGCCTCTTCCGCACCGGATCTAACGGTGCCTCACCCGGATTCGGCCTCCTCGCCGGATCTAGCCGGCCCCCCTGCTTCATCTATGAGCACAACCGATTGACCTCCTCCCCAGATCTGGTCGGCCCCTTCTGCTTTGTCTACAACCGCGCCTCTGACAGCGCATTCAACCTCGCCTCTGACCCTGATCGCGCATTCAACCTCGCCTCTAACCCTGATCGTGCATTCAACCTTGCCTTTGATCCCGACCGCGCCTTCTCCCGGCCGCCTCCTCCTGCCTCTCCTATGACCGCACCCATGGTCACGTCTACGATCGTGCGGACGACCGCGCCTACGACCAACTCTACGACCGTGCCCATGACCATGTCTACAATCACGCTTCCGACCACGCCTCCGATCGTGTCTCTGACCATGCCTTCGACCGTGTCTCTGACCACGCCTCTGATCGCGCCTCCGAACACACCTCCTCGCCGGATCCGGTCGGCCCCCTCTGCTTCATCTTCGACCATGGTTGGACGACCTCCTCTGCAGATTCGGCCAGCCCCCTTTGCTTCATCTTTGACCACAGACGTTCGACCACAGCCGTTCGACCACATCGTTCAACCATGGCTGTTCGACCATGGTCGATTCGACCACATCGTTCAACCATGGCTGTTTGACCACGGCCGATTCGACCACGGTTGTTTGACCCCGACTGTTTCACCATGGCTATTCAACCACGATGGCTCCAACCGGTTCCCTCGAACAACCTCTCTCCTCTGCTTTCCCTCATCTTCCTAGTCGACCACGGCCGGTCGACGTTGGCGACCTCTTAACTGACCTCAGTCACGACCTCTTCTGCATCAACTTCACTACCCAACCACAACGACGGCCTCGACACCAGCTACCTCGACATGGCTCCCTCCTCCACAGCTACAACCATGGTCACCACGCACTCGGCTATCTCGGCAACAAAGGGCTATCATTAACTTAAGCAAACTTGTCGGTTCCCTCTATAGTCACCACATCCGCAATGCCACAGCACTCCCCAACGCTCCCGCTGCGATTGCGGGGGGATGTCAGTCTTATGGTTTCCCACCTTCAGCTTCCTCTCCAATCTAACCGTCCATGGTGCTCCTGCTGTCCGCGATGATTTCCTCTCCAGTTTGACCGTCCGCTCCTGCTCTTGCTATCCGCGAAGCTACCGCTACGACTGCATGGGATATTAGAGTATATTGGTGTAGGACCGAAATGGCGACAGAGGGGGGGGTGAATATCGCTCGCTTAAAATCGCCCCCGAGAAATCGAACACTGATTTTTCAAAAGATGCAAAACAACGCAACTCACAGAAAACTTAAAATTAATTTTGCTGAAATCTGGGACGCATGCGATACCAAAAAATTCAGCATAAATCAGAGAGTACTCAGTAAAAATTTCAGCTGAAAATATCGTAGTTTGATCTGCATGCAAAATCCCCAAAGATCAGCAAGAAAAAAAAAAGAAAAACGAGCAAAGAAGAAGCTCACGCTGGAGAATTGCCAAACTGAAGAAAGGAGGAACTCTGTAGCCGAACTGAAGAACTTTGTTTTTCAGAAATTTGCCAAAAACAAGAGAAGGGAAGAAATGCCTCAAAAGCCCTTTATGGCAAAACTTCAAGGGACTAAACTAAGCATATCTGAGAAGACAAACTACAAAGAATCCAACCGAAACCTTAGAAATTCAGATTTCACCTAAAATCTGAAAAAGTACAGAGGAGGCACTAAAACTCAAATTAATCTCCAACCTTTGATCCTTTGGCCACGAAATTTTGAGGATATATTAGCAATAGCACCAGAACTATAGAGTCCAAATTTCATGCCATCTCATAGAAGGAAATGAGTTTTATCCTAAAACCCTAGAAATGCAAGAACAAGAACAGAGGAGGACCAAAAGGAAAATCTGAGATTAAATGGTGTTGGCTCTTTGGATCAACTAGCCAAATGGCTTTTGAGCATCTCCCATGTCATAGCAACCCATTTTGCACCTCCACAGCAGGAAACAACAAGGAACTCAAAATCTCAAGAAACAAGCCTAAAAGGCTAGGAAGGCAAAACAGAGAGCAAATGAGAAGAACTTCAGATTTTCATTGCAATCAAACTTGGATTACAGAGAGCTACGTCCCCATACACATGGACATTCAAACAAAAAGAAGATTACAAGACTCTCCACTCAATCCTCTCCCTCACTCTCTCCAATCTCAAGAACACCACTCAAGAACACATGGAGGAGGGATGCACTCAGGAACACATCGTAGAGGACAGAACAACCCTCTGCCTCTCCTACCCACTCTCAACTACTAAAGAGCCAAAGGTAAAACCACCTCTAAAGCCTCTTTTGACTCACAAAACCCTAATTCATTCTCAAGTCCTCAAAGAGGGCATGCAGCCCCTCCTCTCCTTTTATAGCGCTTGGCTAACGGGTCTCCGCCCCGTTACGCCCGCTACGTCCAACGGAGCCCGCTCCCGCTTGTGCAGCCTTGCGAATTTCCCGATTCGCCCCTCCTGCACCTTCCGGGAAGCTTCCGCGCTCCTTGCCTCGCACGCCTCGCAACCACCTCGAGTCCACGTCGTCTTCGACACATCCCGACCGTTCTGACCTCAGCGCCACCTGCGCCTAGTCCGGTCCACCGTGTCTCGCCACGACTCCAACTCGACGTCCTGCAGTCACACAGACAAGAAACACGTCAAATAGCACCGCTCGACACATAAAAGCGTAAATACCATCACACTTACCACAGATGAAGTCCAAACCTGTCGAAACATTAGAATATGCATCCTAAGCCCAAATGACCAGGTTTGACCAAAGTCCGACCGAGCCCGATTGCGCCTCGCAACGACTCGACTCCGAACCACTCAAACCAAACTCGACTGACCTAAACCCTTGTCAATTACTCATCACTCTCATGGGGTCACGACCACATGGTCTCTCAATTGGCATATCTTTATATTTGGTAGTTTAGGATTTGTAATCCCGTAATACATGCCTTACCTCTAGGAGAGACTTCATGTCCTCCAAGCCTTATACTCTATATAAATCATCCTCGAGGCTCAATACAATAATCAATACATCGCAGTATATTCATCTTCCTACAATATCTCAACTCATTGTTCCCTTGCAGGAGCACATACTTTCGCTTACAGACAATCTACATACTTTCGCTTACAGACAATCTAGTGCCTTCGTATCACCATCGTGAAATGCTTACAATTTGAGGCCATTTGCCAATGCGACCCCATTTAATCAGAATCACTGCTGCAAATCCGACGCCAAAGCCCAAACCAACAAAGAGAAACAGTACAACATCGATATGATCTCTGGAAATGTTTGCTTCTGCCTTATTTGGCTCACTCGAATTTCCACATTGTTTGGACAAGGGTGGTCCACAAAGCCTTTCGTTCCCTTCATATGAACTGTTTTCAAATGTCGCAAATTGACGTGATTGTGGTATTCTTCCCTCCAAGTCGTTTTTGTTAGAATGATCTCAGGGCATTTGGCCCAACGGCCAAATGCCACCCTCTCCCCTTGACCGCGCCCTGATCGGGGGCGCCCAGCCCAATAGGCTGGTGGGCCCCTGTCGCCAGCGCCATATAAAACAGAGGTGGGGGCCGGGGCAGCACGCACGACGAGGTTCACCGTGCCGCCACCTTCCCCACCAACAAAACCCTAGACCCGATCTAAGAGGGGGCGCTCCAGCGACGGGAAGCTCCACCGTGCCGCCACCGTCGCCGCGCACCGGGAGACGCCGTTCTTCCCCGACCGTCGCTGCCCGTGCGTAGACCTCACCGACGAACCCGAGATGGCCACCTCCTCCTCCACGCAATCAGACGGTCAGTACCCCTAACTCTCTCCCTCTCAGTTTCTTCCCCGAACCCAAACATAGGAACCCCTCTAGGTCTAAACCCTAGGAGATCTAAACTCTAACAATGGTATCAGAGCAAATCCTAAGGGTAGATCTAGACGAGAAAAGAAAAGATCGAGAAACCCCAACTGAGAAATCGGCAAAAGAAAAGAAAAGAAAGAGGGAGGGGGACTCACGTGCGCCGCCGGGGCCGGGCACCGTCGCCGGCATGCCGCACTGCGCCGCTCGGGTCGCCTCGCGGCGCGCTGGTCCGCCGCCTCCCGATGCCGCTGCGCCGCCGCCCCGTGCGTGCGCGCGCCACCACCGCTCCACGGGAGCAGGCGCCACGGCCGCCCCGCCCGCGAGGCCGCGCTCAGCCGCTGCCGCTCCGCCCCGCCGCAGCTATGTGGAGCCGCCGCTCCGCCCCGTCGCGCGCCCTTGCACCGCCGCTCCCTCCCCTCAGATCCGTTTTTTTCGGGTGGGGAGGAGCCGAAATGAAGGCTAGGGTTAGGGTTTTGGGGGTGTTATCCCCTCCGCGCGCGCCCTAGACCGTTGATTTTGATCGGGCGGCTCAGATGGTTTTCGGTGGGGCTGATGGGCCGGTGGGCGCTGGTGGGCTGCTGGGCGTCGGGGAGAAAGAGGCCGCCATGGGCCGTGCTAGAGGAGGCCGCGCCGCTGGCTGCGTGCGCGCGCGCGCGTGAGGCGTGGGGAGAGCGGGCCACCATGGGCCGTGGCCGCGCGGGATGGGCCAAAAATGGCCATTTGCACAGTGAATCCCGAATGATGAATTTAATTGTTTTCAGAAGCATTTATTGAGTAAATTTGATTGAAATTTTGATCCAAATCTCTGTAAATTTTTGCACCAACGTGTATATTTTTTCAGAGATTAAATGTGTACAGTATAATGCTTCTGTATAATGAATTATTTTTAGAATAATTACAGTTTCCGCTGCAAAAGTTAATGTTGATTGATTTTTCATTATTAAATTCGAACCAACGGGAGAATTTAATTTTGGGAAAAATAGATTAATTTCCAGAGATTTATGATATTGTTATTTTCTGACCAACGTTGATAATAACAGTATTATAATTTTTTTAATTGATGTTTTTATGCATTATTTCTATTTCTGCCCAACGGTGATGTAGATTTAATATATAGATAAAATTGATTTAATTGTATGTCGTATTTTTGACCAACGTTGGAAATAAGGCATATAATTCGGCTGTTACGTTCTCACTTTATTTGAACTAAATTTCAGGCGGATACAACTTGATGGGTTGTATCAGAGAGATCCCCACTCTCAAAGGAGATAATTATGGAGAGTGGAAGAAAAAGATAGACTTAGCGTTTATCTTGGCTGAGGTGGACTGGGTCCTCACTACAGCACGTCCCACTGAGCCTATGGCACCAGTGAGAGATCAAAATGAGGATGATACTGCTTGGCAGAAAAGACAGAGGGATCATGCTCCCTTACAGATGTCTTATGACCTTGAGCATAAGAAATGGACCACAGCCAACAAGAAATGTATGGCTGTGATAAAGAACACGATTGAGCCTGCTATTGTGGGCTCAATCGCAGAGTGTGACACTGTCACAGAGTACCTTGAGAGAATAAAGAGTCAGTTTACTGGCTCTTCAAAGACTTATGCTACACAGCTGATTAAACAGCTTGTGACAGATAGGTACTCTGGTGGTGGCAGTGGCATAAGAGAGCACATACTGAGGATGAGCAACTTGGCATCCAAGTTTAAACCAATGAATTTGGCTCTCAAGGATGAGTTCCTTATTCATTTGGTTTTTGCTTCCTTGCCTAAAGAGTTTGACACATTTGTTGTCAACTACAATATGCAGCCCGAGAAATGGGACTTGAAAAAGTGCATAGCTATGTGTGTGCAAGAGGAGGAAAGAATTAAATCCTCACATGGTGGTTCTATCAACTATGTGAAGGATAACAAGAAAAAGAACTTCAACAGTAACTCCTTCTCAAAGAACAAGGGAAAAGCCTCTGTCCATCAGCCTCAACAGAATAAATTTGCTGTAGACAAAGATCAGCGTCTTCACTGCAAGAAGACAGGACACTACAAGAAGAACTGTCCTGATTACTTAAAGATGATAATGGCAAAGAAAGGTGAGAACATTATTATCTATATAAATGAATCCCTGTATGTGCAATATTCGAAATCCACTTGATGGATTGACTCAGGAGCAATTGTTCATGTTGCTAATTCTTTACAGGGATTCCGTTCGACGAGGACTACGCAAAGAAACGAAAGATGCATTAAAGTTGCAAATGGAGTCCAAGCTGAAGTTGAAGCCGTTGGCGATCTTTCATTAGAGTTAGCTAATGGCTCCAATCTTTTACTTAGAGATGTCCTTTTTGTTCCCTCTTTACAGAGTAATTTGATTAGTGTTTCAAATTTGGACAAAGATGGTTATGATTGTAATTTTGGAAATGGCAAGTGTGAAATAATGTTTAATAAAGAATGTGTTGGTCTTGCCATCTTACAGAATGAACTTTATTTGTTATCATTATGTGATGATGTGAATGTCGTATGCGATAATGGGAACGTCGCGTGCGAGAAAGTGATTGAATCCTCGTCTACGAATGTAAACAGAAAACGAAAGAGAACTCTAGATGAGTCGTCGAAATTATGTCACTGTCGTTTAGGCCATATTTCGAGGGGGAGAATAGAAAGACTAGTTAAGAATGATATTCTTCCTCCATTAGAGTTCTCAGACTTAGAACAATGCAGAGAATGCATTAAAGGAAAGTATGTAAAGAAAATTAAAAAAGACGCTAAAAGAAGCACAGGAGTTCTACAAATTATTCACACAGATATTTGTGGTCCTTTTCCTGTGAAAAGTGTGGATGGATATAACTCGTTCATAACATTCACGGATGATTACTCCTGTTATGGATATATTTATCCAATCAAAGAAAGAAATGAAGCCTTGGATAAATTCAAGATATTTAAGGCTGAAATTGAAAACCAACACGATTTAAAGATTAAGATAGTCCGATCTGATCGTGGGGGGGAGTACTACGGTCGACATACCCCATATGGACAAGTTCCTGGACCTTTTGCAAGGTTTTTACAGGAAAATGGAATAGTGGCCCAGTATTCTACACCGGGCGAACCTTAGCAAAATCGAGTAGCTGAAAGACGCAACCGTACCCTGATGGATATGGTGCGAAGCATGATGAGCTACTCCACACTACCATTGAGTTTATGGATGGAGGCGTTGAAAACCGCCATTCATATTCTCAACAGAGTGCCTAGTAAGTCGGTGCCCAAAACACCGTACGAGATGTGGACAGGAAGAGTTCCCTCACTAAACTACTTTCGTGTGTGGGGGAGTCCTGCTGAGGCTAAAGTATTTAACCCAAACCTTGGGAAGCTTGATCCCAAAACAGTAAGTTGCCATTTCATTGGCTACCCTGAAAAGTCAAAAGGTTTTCGTTTGTACTATCCAGACAGATATACAAAGTTTGTAGAAACGAGACACGCTGTCTTCTTAGAGGATGAAATGATGAGAGGAAGTATGGTAGCTCGTGAGATTGACCTTGAAGAGAAGCGGGTGTATGTGCCCACTCCGATGATTCAAGAGCCATTCTTCACACTACCTGCTGTCGTTGCACCGACGGTGCAAGACACTGTGGTGTCAGCACCTGTTATTGTTCCTCCTGTGGCAACAATGAATGATAATGAGGAACCTGTTTTTCAGGATCCTATAGAACCTATTGCCACAGATGAGGGGGAGCAACAGCAGCCTCAAACAGAAGATGTACCAAATGAGGAGGCCCCGAGGAGGTCTCAAAGAGTAAGAAGATCAGCTATTTCTGATGATTATCAGATTTATCATACAGAGGAATTTCAAATGGAGGATGATCCCACCTAATTTGAAGAAGCCATGAGGAGCGAAAATTCCTCAAAATGGCTTGAGGCCATGGAAGAGGAGATGAGGTCCATGAAGACTAATAAAGTCTGGGACTTGGAAATTATTCCTAAAGGAGCCAAAACAGTAAGCTGTAAATGGGTCTACAAGACAAAGCTTGACTCCCAAGGGAATATAGAAAGATACAAAGCGCGACTTGTGGCAAAAGGCTTTACGCAAAGAGAAGTGATTGATTACAATGAGACCTTTTCTCCAGTCTCATGTAAAGATTCCTTTAGAATCATAATGGCATTAGTAGCACATTATGATTTAGAGTTACATCAGATGGATGTAAAGACGGCATTTCTCAATGGGGATTTGGAGGAAAATGTTTACATGGCACAACCGAAAGGTTTTGTCGTGGAAGGAAATGAAAGAATGGGATGCCGCCTAAAGAAATCGATTTATGGGTTAAAGCAAGCTTCAAGACAGTGGTACTTGAAGTTTGACAGTACAATAAGAAAATTTGGGTTTAAAGAGAATATAGAGGACAACTGTGTTTATGCAAAGTTTAAAGATGGGAAGTTTATCTTCCTAATCCTGTATGTGGATGATATCCTACTGGCTAGTAGTGATGTTAGTCTGCTATTGGAGACAAAGAAGTTTTTGTCCTCAAACTTTGATATGAAAGATCTTGGTGAAGCTTCGTTCGTTCTAGGGATCGAAATTCACCGGGATAGAAACAAAAGGATATTGGGACTATCACAAAAGGCATACATAGAGAAAGTCTTAAAGAAATTTGGTATGCATAAAAGTAGTCCTTCACCTGCACCTATAGTCAAGGGCGACAGATATGGGGATTTTCAATGCCCCAGGAACCAGTACGAGCTCGATCAAATGAAATCGGTTCCATATGCTTCAGCTGTCGGAAGCTTACAGTATGCTCAAGTGTGCACACGCCCTGACTTAGCATTTGTTACCGGGTTACTTGGCAGATTCCAGAGCAATCCTGGAATAGAACATTGGAAATTGATAAAGAAAGTCTTGCGTTATTTGTAAGGAACAAAAAGCCTCATGATGACATACAGAAGATCAGATTTACTTCATATAGTGGGGTATACAGATTCTGATTTTGCGGGAGATGATAGAAAGTCTACATCCGGATATGTGTTCACTCTCGCAGGAGGAGCTATATCGTGGAAAAGCTCAAAGCAAACCGTCACTACATCGTCCACAATGTATGCCGAGTTTGTAGCATGTTATGAGGCCACGGGGCAGGTGAACTGGCTAAAGAAGTTCATACCCGGTTTAAAAGTGGTTGACGACATCAATAGACCACTTAAGTTGTACTGCGATAATGAACCCGCAGTAATGTATGCCCACAACAATAAGTCAAGTGGTGCTGCCAAACACATTGACATAAAGTACTATGTTGTGAAAGATAAAGTTCGGGATCAAATTATAAGTCTTGAGCATATAAGTACCGCAAAGATGTTAGCGGATCCGCTTACTAAAGGCTTACCACCCAACGTGTTCAGAGAACATATAGCCGGCATGGGTTTAAGGGAAAGCCTATAATTCCTGGACTAAAAGATGGCCCAAAAGATTAAAGTAACTATTTCAGAACAGAGAGGTGTATTGTAGCTGTTGAATCTATCGGCGATTGACCGTGACGATGAGACATGTTCTATGCACTAATCTGTGATGGAATGTGTAAAGGCAAAAGTAATTAAAGATAAAGTATAGATTGAGATCAAGGGGGAGAATGTTAGAATGATCTCAGAGCATTTGGCCCAACGGCCAAATGCCCCCCTCTCCCCTTGACCGCGCCCTGATCGGGGGCGCCCAGCCCAATAGGCTGGTGGGCCCCTGTCGCCAGCGCCATATAAAACAGAGGTGGGGGCCGGGGCGGCACGCACGACGAGGTTCACCGTGCCGCCACCTTCCCCACCAACAAAACCCTAGACCCGATCTAAGAGGGGGGGCTCCAGCAACGGGAAGCTCCACCGTGCCGCCACCGTCGCCGCGCACCGGGAGACGCCGTTCTTCCCCGACCGTCGCTGCCCATGCGCAGACCTCACCGACGAACCCGAGATGGCCACCTCCTCCTCCACGCAATCAGACGGTCAGTACCCCTAACTCTCTCCCTCTCAGTTTCTTCCCCGAACCCAAACATAGGAACCCCTCTAGGTCTAAACCCTAGGAGATCTAAACTCTAACAGTTTTTACTCAAGTTCAGGGTGGCAAGAAATGTGAGATCGGTTAGCTCTTGCGGAATATCCCCAGAAAGCTGGTTGCAGGACAGGTCTAGTGATTCCAGCTGACTCACCTCACCGAGTTGTGTTGGGATATTTCCTGTGAAGGCGTTGTGTGACATGTTCAGCACATGTGGTGAAACGAGTTTTCTGACTGATTCAGGAATGCCACCGTTCAATGCATTATTTGAGAAGTCAATTGCAGTTAAGGTAGTCAAGACCTTTGCAAATGTCACGTAGAACCCTTTGTATGTGATTGCAACAGTATCTTGGTAGTAGAAAACATTTGATAAGTTCTGATGGCCTATGATCTTTCCTGTGTTATTGAACTTTGCCATCATAGATGTCAACCTCTCAAACTATCTTGGATTTAAATTGCCGGAGAAGTTGTTTGAAGCAATATCAATGATTTGTAACTTTGAGAAGTATTCCCCAAATTTGACCTCTCTGAGAGGGTAATCTACTGAGCCATAGAACTGGTTGGATCTCAAAACAAGGACACGGAGATTGGAAAGCCTACCCAGCCAAGATGGGAAAGTGTCAACCATTTGATTGTTTCCAATGTCAAGAATTTCCAAGTCAGTGCAGTTAGAAAGAGACCTAGGAAGCTGTCCTTGAATATTATTGCCATGTAAATCTATTGTCTGAAGATTACATTGGTCATTAACATTGGAAGGCAATCCTCCTTTAAAGTTGTTCTCCCTCAAATTTAATATATCCAAGCTGCTATTTTCTATTAGACAGGACGGTATCAGCCCACTGAAGTTGTTATATGACAGGTCGAGGACTTTGAGGTTGCTTGAATTGCAAATTGACTGTGGTATATGCCCAGTTATGTTATTTTTGGACATTTTGAGATATGCAGTTTGGCTAAGGTACAAGCTGAAGTTTGACATAACAGAAGAGAATCTATTGTTTGAATAATCCAAGACTTGATCAAAAATGCTGACCATTGTCAATGGGTTTGGCATCGGGATCTGGCCTTGAAGTCTATTGAAACTGAGATCAAGAGATCCCAAACGACTGTCTGGGAGAACATATGAAGTGAGTTGCATATCTGTAAATATGTTGTGTGAAAGATTCAAATATGTAAGGCTATGGTCCCGTTTCTCCCATATCCATTTGGGTATAGTCCCATGAATTTGGTTGCACGAAAGGTCCAATTCGCCGATGTAATCAGCTTGCATCAAGAAACTTGGAATTGTTGTCATGCTGCAAGATGCAAGTCCTAATATCAAGAGTTTAGGGAGTAATGGGAATGTGGAGTTGCCACCTTCTTCATCCATGATGAACAACTTGTTATTTGAGAGATTCAACACATGAAGCTTTCTTAATTTATGAAAAGAGGTAAGTTCCACTAAACCTGTGAAGTTGTTTGACGGAAGATCCAGAATTACCAAACTTGTGAGTTGAAAGAGTGATTCCGGAATGTGTCCACTTATTTGATTTCCACCTAAACTAATAATTAGGAAGCGTGAATTTGTGTTAGACCATGTGGCTAGGTCTAGAATATTATTGTGATGAATAATTGACAATGATTAATTTGTGATGATGAATATTTGGTAATTTTGTTTAGCGGCGTTATGCGAGTTGTGTTGCGTGTGTGCGGATTGACGTTGGTCAAGTTTGGACAAACTTGTGCCGGAAGGATATTCTTTGGTCTTTGCATGTGCAGGTTGAGCTTGGAGACGATCATGGTCGGTGACGAGGTGGACCGGGACTAGGATGGAGAGATCCGAGGTTCGGACGGTCAAGGAGGTCACGAGATGGTCGGGCTCATGCTTGGGGCGCATGGAGATCAAAGGTGGATGATACGTGGAGAAGCTACGGGAGGTGCGGTTCTGGAGGCTTCGACACGTGATGCGATGAGTTGAAAAGTCGGAAGGTTGAAAACCCGTGTTAAGAAGGGTTTCGGTCCCTTGAAAATTAGTGGGCTAAAAGCCTGGTTAAGATAAAAGGCCTAAACCCAGTTACACGAGTTGTATTAGGGTTGAGAGCGGACTTTTAGAATCGGTGTCCGGAGCGGCGGCTGTAAACTAGTTTTGATTACGGCGTCGTTTACGTGTGAGAGTTGGACATCTCGAGGATTAAATAGCCGAGCGGCCGGACGATAGCGGCACAGAAAAATAGGAAGAAAAGGGTGGCTGCATGCTGTAGACAAGATTGAGTTGATAGATATTTGAGGCGTGCTGTGGTGACTTTTTGAGAGGAGTTGATTTATTGATTAAACTATTGAGAGCATCTCGTATGAGTACTTGATGGATACAGGGTTTGCATGCATTCATTGCATTGTCTGATGGAAGTTGCGAGCGACTCGTATTGATACAAGGAAAAAGAAAGCAGTGCTTGCAGCAGACAGCAGCTCGCCTCGGTCCAGAGGAGCACACAAGCCTTCGATCTTCAGCTTTTCCCTCATCCGCGTGGCGTCACAACAACGGCGATTTTTTGTCTCGGCGAGTTGCGCTTCTGACCGAAGTTGAGACAGATACGTTTATTCCGAAAAAAAACAAAGGTAAAAATAATATTGTTTATTTCTTTTTGTTGGTTTTTTTTCTCTCATTTTGTTTGCAGGTTTGAACAACTAGAAAATAGTAGGGTGATATATATATTAAAAAAAGTTTCCGCTAGACGCTGCAATCATTCACCCCCCTCTGATTGCCATCGACGATCCTACAAGTGGTATCAGAGCAAGGTTGCAATGGCATCAGATCGGGATCGCTTTTCAGGTAAGCCACCGTTCTTTGATGGATCAGATTATCTTTATTGGAAGACGCGCATGGAGGTTTTTCTTCAAGCACAAGGTAATTCTATTTGGCAAAAAGTTGAACATACATATGATGTGCCTGCTGTTGTTACAACTGAAAATTCATCTGATGTTGAAGCTAATGCTAAGGCTAGAAATATTTTGTTGCAAGGTTTAAGTAGAAACGAGTTTGTCAGAATTGCTCATCTTAAATCTGCAAATAAAATTTGGACCACTCTAGCTGATTATCATGAAGGATCTAAATCTGTTAAAGGTGTGCGTCAGAATCAATTTAAAAAGGAGTATTCTAAATTTGAGATGAAACCTGGAGAATCAGTAGATGCACTTTTTGATCGCTTTAATAAAATTGTTAGTGATTTGCAATCTGTTGATGTCACATATTCTGATTCTGATAATGCTCGTCAAATTTTAAATGCTTTGGATATGTCTATTTGGAATGTGTTAGTCACTACTATTAATCATTCTGTTAACATGGAAACACTCACTTTGAATGATCTTTATTCCAAGATGAAAACACATGAGATTGACGTTTTGGCCAGGATAAACAAGACTAATTCTTTGGGCTTAGTGACTAACCAAGCTGACAGTTCTTCTAGTTCTTCTATTGTTTCTTTGTCTGCATTGTGCTCTATTTCAGATGAACAATTAGAGGAGATTCCAGAGGAGCAGCTTGTACTTCTCTCCAACAGAGTAACCAAGGCAATTAACAATATCAGATTAAGGCGGAGAGGAGGTCCAATCAGATGCTATGAATGTGGTGAGCTTAATCACATCAAGATGCATTGCCCTAAACTAAGGAGCAAGGAGGTTAAAGATGACAAGACATCAACTCATCGCTCTCAATTCAAGATTGACCCAAGCAAGAAGCGCAATTATCGCAGGGCGGTCAACAAAGTACTTTCAGCACTTGAGGAGATTGATTTGAGTGATGTTGATTCTGCAAGCGACGATGAGGACAATGGCAAGAAAGCAAAGGAGGTGGACTTCACAGGGATGTGCTTTATGGCAAATAGTGAGGAGCTCGACAGTGATGATCTTTATAGTGATCCTGATGAGGTAAAACCTTCTTATGCTGATTTATCTCGTGCTGTGCTTAGATTGACAGATGAGCTTAAAAAGTATAAAAAGAAAATTAAAAATCATGATTTCATTGTTGAGGGCTTAAATTCTGAAATCAATAGACTTGGAGATTCTATTCCTGATGATGAATCTTGTGAGTCTTGTCAAGTTTTACATACTGAATTGGAATCTGCTAGAACAATTAATGCATCAAACTTGGTTCAACTTAGTGATGTAACTGCTAAACTTGATGAGTTGAGATTGGTACATGACTCTTGTAATGAAAAGTTAAAACTTGCTCATGATGAAATTGAAAAGCTCAAGTTTAGCTCTCCTTCATGTTTAGAGTCAAGTATTTCAAATGCTCAATCTAAAACTTACTTTAAATGTGAATTGCTAGAAGCTAGACTTAATTCATCACAACAAACAATTCAACAGATGCTTTATCATGAGATATCTTCTTGCTCTAATTGTCCTAAGCTTAACACCGAAATAGAAGCTTTGACTAGACAACTTAATGATTTTGCTGAAAAAGAAAAATTGGTTCAGTCTAGTGCTTCTAAAAATCTTGTGAATGAACATGTTAAATGCACAACTTGTCACACTCTAGCTAAAGAGAATGAGTACTTGAAAGACACTTTAGAGAGATTTTCTTTTGGCAAGAAAAATTTAGATATGATTCTAGACAAGTCAAAAACAAGTGTGAATAATTGTGGTTTAGGATTTAATTTTGTTGAGCATGCCAAGAATAATCCTCCTAAGGTTATTAAGCCTCTTGAACCTGGAAAAATTGAAGTGAAACTTGAACCAAAACAAACTGTGTTTAAATCTGCTGGCTTTGTGCAAAAATCATCAAATCATATTATAGGTGCTAGCTCATCTTCTCAAAAGAATTCTGCTAATGTTAAATTTCAATGCACCTATTGTGGAAGAGATGGTCATTTGCATAAATTTTGCTTTAGACGTGCTAAGAAAGAGAAGAAGGAAAGATTGAATGCTTTAAGACAAAAATGTGCAACATCTTTTGTTCCTAGAACTAGTATGAAAGCTAAGTTTTCTGAGAACTTTCATGATGGTTTTAAATCTGCTTCACATGCTAGATTGAGATTTAGTTCAAATATTTCACGTTCTTTTCGGCATTCTGATCACCTACATGCACGTGATTTTGGCTCTAGCTTTGTTGCTCCTGTTCGTCGTGCGTCTCAGTACTGGATTCCTAGATCTTATTTCACTAACCCCAGTACTGTGAGACCAATATTTCCTGTGATGTAAGAACAGCTGACAAGGATGAAGAACATGAGCTAGATTGGGTTCCAGGTTTTTACATCATTATTTGATTGGAACACTTGATGGTTCTTCATTTTTTATATGGCTTCCAAGAGACTTCACTTTCTGAGAGACCATGTGGAAAAGGTGATGTTGTCTTTCATCTTGTTAGATTCTCAAGTTGCTGATATTCATGAATCCGCTTAATTCTTCTCGTTTTGCTCATGTGCGAAGTGAGTTGGGTGTATTACATCTTATGGGATTATTCTGAGGGGGAGCTTGTTGTTTAAAGATCTTAGAAGCTTTATTTATTATACTTGTCAAATAAATCAACAAGTCCAAGCCATTGAAATTAAATGAGTTGTAGAGCTTTCTTTATCATATTTACTCATATGCTGTATAGCTTTGGTCATGACTAGTTATAATTAATTTGTTATACTTGAATTAAAATATGACATGGCGGAACACTTTGACTGCATTGATTATAGATAGTACTTTACGATATTCATCGAAAAAGATTAGCTTGATTGTGAGTCTTATTTAAAATCTTGGCTATGAGACTCGTATGTTTCATATTGCAACCTTTTTATAATCACTCAATTTGGCATGTTATAAAAAAAAACAAGAGACAATTGAAAAGATGTATGCTTCAAGCATGCCATGGTGAATAAAAAGAAAAAGCACAAAAGTGCGCAAAATAAAAAGAAGTATGTTTCAAGCATGCCACCATCTAAAACAAAAATGCTACAAGCATTTTATTATGAAAAGAAGTATGCTACAAGCATGCCACATGCCTATGAATTGAGTGTGGAGCAATAGGTTGTTATATGAAACTGCTAGCTCGCCTGGTTTTAAAATTTGCTTTACTTTTAGGCTTTGACTTTTTGTTGTGATATCTCATTGTGCTTTTTATAATTGATTTGGTCATTGTTGAGATGTCTGTTATTAATATAAATTGTTTAATCATGCTCAAGACTGGTTTTGATATTGCTATATGATATATGACTTTATATGATCTAGATAGCTCTGCTCAAAAATATGGCTTGGTTCTTTTATTTAATCAATGCACAATGACTTGTATAATCTACAAAGCTTCTTGATTTTTACTCTCATTGCTCCTTCTTAGAATTGTTCCTTTTCTGAATTTTCTTGATGATTACATTGCCAAAGGGGGAGAGATTTGATGTGCTTTGTGAGAAATTGGAGACATTTGCTAAAATTACCTCTCTTGTGTTGAGGGGGAGAGATTTGATGTGCTTTGTGAGAAATTGGAGACATTTGCTAAAATTACCTCTCTTGTGTTGAGGGGAAGAGATTTGAGATTTATGGCTTACAAAATGCTTTTTTTGGCTTCAGTTCTTCACTTATATTTATTTGAAGCCAACTCATCATACAATCTTGTGGTGTTGTCAATGTATTCATCAAGGGGGAGATTGTTAGACCATGTGGCTAGGTCTAGAATATTATTGTGATGAATAATTGACAATGATTAATTTGTGATGATGAATATTTGGTAATTTTGTTTAGCGGCGTTATGCGAGTTGTGTTGCGTGTGTGCGGATTGACGTTGGTCAAGTTTGGACAAACTTGTGCCGGAAGGATATTCTTTGGTCTTTGCATGTGCAGGTTGAGCTTGGAGACGATCATGGTCGGTGACGAGGTGGACCGGGACTAGGATGGAGAGATCCGAGGTTCGGACGGTCAAGGAGGTCACGAGATGGTCGGGCTCATGCTTGGGGCGCATGGAGATCAAAGGTGGATGATACGTGGAGAAGCTACGGGAGGTGCGGTCCTGGAGGCTTCGACACGTGATGCGATGAGTTGAAAAGTCGGAAGGTTGAAAACCCGTGTTAAGAAGGGTTTCGGTCCCTTGAAAATTAGTGGGCTAAAAGCCTGGTTAAGATAAAAGGCCTAAACCCAGTTACACGAGTTGTATTAGGGTTGAGAGCGGACTTTTAGAATCGGTGTCCGGAGCGGCGGCTGTAAACTAGTTTTGATTACGGCGTCGTTTACGTGTGAGAGTTGGACATCTCGAGGATTAAATAGCCGAGCGGCCGGACGATAGCGGCACAGAAAAATAGGAAGAAAAGGGTGGCTGCATGCTGTAGACAAGATTGAGTTGATAGATATTTGAGGCGTGCTGTGGTGACTTTTTGAGAGGAGTTGATTTATTGATTAAACTATTGAGAGCATCTCGTATGAGTACTTGATGGATACAGGGTTTGCATGCATTCATTGCATTGTCTGATGGAAGTTGCGAGCGACTCGTATTGATTCAAGGAAAAAGAAAGCAGTGCTTGCAGCAGACAGCAGCTCGCCTCGGTCCAGAGGAGCACACAAGCCTTCGATCTTCAGCTTTTCCCTCATCCGCGTGGCGTCACAACAACGGCGATTTTTTGTCTCGGCGAGTTGCGCTTCTGACCGAAGTTGAGACAGATATGTTTATTCCGAAAAAAAAACAGAGGTAAAAATAATATTGTTTATTTCTTTTTGTTGGTTTTTTTTCTCTCATTTTGTTTGCAGGTTTGAACAACTAGAAAATAGTAGGGTGATATATATATTAAAAAAAGTTTCCGCTAGACGCTGCAATCATTCACCCCCCTCTGATTGCCATCGACGATCCTATAATTTGTTGTAGCAAACTCTTGTATAGGTCCAAAAAGGTGGTTTGATGAAAGATCCAATTCTTGCAACTCTGGAAGAGTGAATATAGATGTTGGAATTTCTCCTGTAGATAGAGTTTAATGCTGTTAGTTAACATGGTTATATGACAATGTTGTTACATTTATATTTAATATGAGAAAAAAGATCACACCATGCAAAACTAGATTATGAATTTGAAGAGAGCGAACTTTGTACAGAACAGTTAAACATATCCTTTTGTCGTTATTATTATCTAGTAAGAACAAAATATAAGAACAATATGAACAGAAAGTTTGGGAACAATCTTTAAAGGGAAAAATTATTGGGTCGTACGGCTTCGATTCTTTTAGAAAAATAGGAGGGTGTCGAAAGTATGTTGTTTCCATGCATAGCATACCAAATGAAAAAAAAAGTGTATATCTACATGTCATGTTATTTGATGCCTACATAAAAAGGTATCTATATAAATAAAAAGTTAAAAACAACCGGTGATATTTAAAGCAACTCCTTCGTTTTGAGGGGAAAAAATCCCACAGTAGTCTTTGAAAAGAAAATTTTCTAGAAATTCTCGTATTAATTGAAACAAGAGAAGGATTTATACCATTTATTTGGTGGGTTCAGATTATAACGGTGTAGATTAATCATATATAATTATTAGAGTTATTTAACAAATCTAGACACGTAATTTCGCGCGGGTAAACCTGCTAGTTCAATAAACACTTGGTTATTGTATCTTACCGCTGAGGTCGTTTTCCGAAAGGTCCAAATGAACCAATCGAGTCAAATTGCCAATTGTACTTGGTATTCTGCCAGTAAAACCACAACCCCAAAGTGCTAGTACCATCAATTTGTTGAGATCTCCAATTCCTGGTGATATTTGACCAGATAAAGCAGTAAGAGAGATTTCCAAGCTTCTTAACTTCTTGAGGTTGCCAAATGAAGATGGTATTGTCCCAGAGAAGGCACAATCAGTTATTTTCAAGCTTCTCAAGTTTGTGAGGTTGCCAATCCAGGAAGGCATTGCCTTGCAGGCGTTGCAGTCAGAGACTATCAAGCTTTTCAAGTTCTTGAGGTCTCTAATCCATGAGAAAGATGATTCTAACTCCCCTGAAAATCCCGTTAAAGAGAGTTGCAATTCGCGGAGAGATTTTAGCTTGTTGACAAATAAATAGGGAGGCTCCACAGAAATTGATCCTCCAATAGCTAGCACCCTCAGTGACTTGAGGCTGCTGAAAGAGCTCAGTCTGGCACTGTAGATTCAAAATCTTCAAAGGACTCCCATTTGGGAACTTCGGTAAATGCCCAGAGTTGATCATTGCCTGACAGATCAAGCACTTCGAGATTGTTGAGATGAAAATTCTCTGGGGGAATCACCCACTGAATTGCTTACTAACAAGTTGGAGAACACTTAGGTTGAGAAAGTCCGCAAAGAATTCAGGAAACACACCAGAAATGCGTGGATTAAATTCGAGGTTGATCACAGTAAGAGAACGGAGACTTGACAGGGAGGAGTGAATTGGACCACTGAGCTTGCAGGATCCCATACTAAGAACTTGAAGATGAGGAACAGATGTTGCTAGACAATTGGACCACTCTTCTCCGCTACTAGATATGTCCACTCCATCTAGGTAGAGCTCCTTCAAATTCTTGAAGTTTGCCACCAAGGTCTCAAAACTGGGTTCTTGTAGCACCAGATAGTTATAGCTGTCAATAACATTGTAGTACAACATTTCTTTGCTGATAGTAAAGTGAAATGCAGAAAGATCCAACGATACGAGGCTCGTGAGTTTGCTGATGACCTTGGGAATTTGTCCATAGAAGCCTGAATAAGAAAGGTTGAGGTGGGTGAGCATGGAGAGCCTCTCAAAGCCAAGTGCCGGAATGCGGGATCCACCGAAATCAGTCATGCTGAGGTCAAGGTATCGGGGGGAGGTGAGGTTGAAGAGCGCAGTGTCGAGGCTGTAGCTATAAAAGCCACGGCCTCGAAGGTCAAGGACGGTGACATTGCCGGTGGTGCCATCGCAGCCAATGCCCTCCCAGAGGCAGCAGTCGGTGCCGGCTTGCCACGACGGGAGGGTGGTGGTCGAGTTGTCGAAGAAGAAGGATTGCTTTAGATGGAGGAGCACTGCGGCCTGGTCTGGACTGCACCAGGAAGAATCAGATTGATCGGTAGTGACGTTACTATGGCAGATAGAGGTGGCTAGTGTGTGAAGCATTGTTAGTATGAACAAGAGGCCTACTAGGTGTTAGAGATATATGTATAGTTGTTATTCCCCATTGTTATGAGGGGTTCTTTGCATATTTACCACCTGTACCTTGTGTATATATACTGGCCCATTGGCCTCACATGAATACAAGCGCTATTCATAACATGGTATCAGAGCCAAAACTAGGGTTTTGGCTTACCTAGGGTTCCGCGCGCCGTCGCCGGCCTCCCCGCGCCGTCGCCGGCCTCCCTGCGCCGCCGCCGGCCTCCCCGCGCCGTCGCCGGCCTCCCTGCGCCGCCGCCGGCCTCCCCGCGCCTGTTGCTGTCGGCCCCGCCGACTCCCCCGTCGGGCCCGCCGACTCCCTGGGCCGCCGCCGCCTTCGCCGGGACGCCTCCGCCTTCCGCCCGGCCCCGTCAGTCTCGCCGACTGCCCGGGCCGCCGCCGCCTTCATCCGCGCCTGCGTGAGGTTGCTCTGGCCTGAGATCTTCGCCGGCTGCTCCTCCCGCCCCCCGCCCGGCGCCCGCCCGCCCGGTGCCGCCTCCGCCGTCGCCGACCTCGGCGTCTCCGCCGCCCGGCCGCCCACCCGCCGCCTCCATCTTCCGCCTCCCGCCTGGCGCCCGCCCGCCCGGCCGCCTTCCGCCAGGCCGCCGCTGCCGCCCGCCCGGCCGCCTTCCGCCCGGCCGCCGCAGCCGCCGTCGAGCCTGGCGCCCGCCCGCTCTGCCGCTCTAACCCTAACGGGCCTCTGGCCCGTGTGATTTAACCGAGCGGCAAGAAAAAAAAGAAAAAGAAAAAAAAGAAAAAAAAGAAAAGAAAAAAAAACGTCGTTCTAACCGCCGCGCCGTCCAGCGCCGCCTGTTAGACTTCGTTGCCTTGGTCACCGCGCCGTCCAGCGCCGCCTACCAATGGGCACCGTTTCCCTCCCTCGCTGCCCGGTGATCTTTGATGGTGTTAACTACACCGACTTCGTGTCTCACATGCGCATTCACATGCGTGGTCTTCGTCTCTGGGGCGTCCTCTCTGGCGATGTCACCTGCCCGCCTTGCCCTATTCCTCCGACGGAGCCTCCGCCCGTTGCATTGCCTCCGATAGCCGATAAGGCTGCTGCTGATGATGAAGCTGCTGATGAAGCTGCCTCTGCCTACCAGGAGGCTCTGGATTCCTACAAGGATCGTCTGACCGTCTACACTCAGTGGTACGATGATGACGCTCGGGCTGCTGCTGTCTTCATCGCCAGTGTCCAGCCTCAGTTTTCTTCTGAGGTTGTGGGACTCCCTTCGGCTTTCCAGATGTGGACTCATCTTCGTCAGCGCTACGAGCCCTCTGGTGATGCCCTGTACCTGTCCGTGGTCCGCCAGGAGCACTCTCTTTAGCAGGGTGATGCTACTGTTGACGCCTTTTACGCTCAGAGTTCTGCTGTTTGGCGTCAGTTGGACTCTCTCCGCACTGCTGGCTGTCGTACCTGTCCGTGCTGCCTGGAGGTACGTGCTGATCTGCAGTTTCAGCGGGTTTACGAGTTCCTTACTCGCCTTCGTCCTGAGTTCGAGCAAAGGCGTGCCCAGCTCCTTGCACGCCACCCTCGTGTCACTCTCCTGGAGGCTCTTACCGAGATACGCGCAGAGGAGACTCGTTTGAGTGGTGCTGGTCTGATGCCACTCCCCTCTGTGCTCGCCGCTCGTCCGCCTGCTACACTGCCTCCTCCAGCGGCTACCACAGGTGGTGGTGGCCGTTCTCAGTCTGGAGGTGGCCGTCCTCACTGTTCCTACTGCGACAAGGATGGCCACACTGAGTCCCAGTGCTACAAGAAGAAGCGGCATCTTTCACGCCGTTCTTCTACTGGCACTAGTGCTTCTACGACGACGTCTACCTCGACTTCTTCAGCAGCTTCTCTCACCGAGCAGGAGATAGCCAGACTTCGACGCCTACTTGCCACTTCAGGTTCTCCCTCGACAGGTTCTGCAGGTTCTGCTACTGACTCTTCAGGCACTGAGAGACCACCTCCTACACAGTCAGGTACCTCCCCGTGGATTCTTGATTCTGGAGCATCTTTTGACATGACTCCTGATTCTTCCACTCTGTCTTCTATTACACCTCTTGATTCTCCTGTCAGTGTTCTTACTGCTGATGGTACATCTCTTTCTGTCTCTGGTCGAGGATCTCTTAGCAACTCATCTTTTCATGTTCCTTCTGTTGCTCATGTTCCTCGCCTTACCTTGCAGCTTCTTTCTGCTGGGCAGATTACTGACCTTGGTTATCGAGTTATTCTCGACTCTGACTCTTGTTGTGTTCAGGACTGCCACACGGGAGCTCTGGTTGGTTCTGGCCCTCGGCGCCGTGACTCACAGCGTCTCTGGGAGCTTGACTGGCTTCATCTTCCTTCCGCTGCCACCACCGCCGCCAGTCTCTCCGCTTCTGCCACTTCGTCTACCGGCTCTTTCCAGCAGTGGCATCACCGTCTTGGCCATCTGTGTGGATCTCGCCTGTCGTCCTTAGTTCGTCGTGGTCTTCTGGGGTCTGTCTCAGGAGACGTGTCTTTAGATTGTTAGGGCTGTAAGTTAGGTAAACAGATTCAGCTTCCTTATCCTCATAGTGAGACTGTGTCTCAGCGTCCTTTTGATCTTGTTCATTCAGATGTTTGGGGTCCGGCTCCCTTCGTTTCGAAAGGGGGTCATCGTTATTATATTATTTTTATAGATGATTTCTCTCGCCATACTTGGATATATTTCATGTCTTCTCGTAGTGAGGTTCTGTCTATCTATAAACAATTTGCCACTATGATTCATACACAGTTCTCCACTCCTATTCGTGTCTTTCGTGCTGATTCTGCTGGCGAGTACCTCTCTCGTTACCTGCGCAGCTTCTTTGCTGAGCAGGGCACTCTCGCTCAGTTCTCTTGTCCTGGTGCTCATGCTCAGAATGGTGTCGCTGAGCGCAAGCATCGTCACCTCCTTGAGACGGCTCGTGCTCTGATGATTGCCGCCTCTATTCCACCTCATTTTTGGGCCGAGGCTGTTTCCACTACCACCTATCTCGTCAACATCCAGCCCTCTTCTGCCCTTCAGGGAGCGATCCCTGTTGAGCGTCTCTGTGGTCTTCTTCCTGACTACTCTACCCTTCATATGTTTGGCTGCGTTTGCTACGTTCTCCTTGCCCCTCGAGAACGCACCAAACTGACCGCTCAGTCTGTTGAGTGTGTCTTTCTGGGATACAGTGCCGAGCACAAGGGCTATCGGTGCTGGGATCCAGTTGGTCGTCGGATGCGGGTTTCTCGGGATGTGACTTTTGATGAGTCTCGTCCATTCTACCCACGTCCTGCCTCTCCTTCGGCTTCCTCTGTGGAGTCTCTGTCTTTCTTGATTTTTCCAGATACTCCTATATCTGTTTTGCCCTCGTCCACCTGTCCCACTGAGTCTCCACATATTCCCCCTGTGGCCTCTCCGCCGTTGTCGCCGCCTGTGTCGTCTTCTACGACTCCTCAGGCTCCTCCCACTATCGTCTACACTCGTCGACCTCGTATTGAGGATCTTCCAGATGAGTCATCTTCTTCTGATGTTCCATCTTCTTCTGATGCTCCATCTTCCCCTGATGGGTCATCTTCTCCTCGCTACGCTCTCCGCGATCGCCAGTCGATTCGGCCTCCTGCCCGTTTTGCCTTTGCTGGCGCAGCTACTCGTGAGCCTGTCTCCTACCGGGATGCTGTTACTCACCCTGAGTGGCAGCTTGCCATGGCCGAGGAGATTGCTGCCCTTGAGCGTACTGGTACTTGGGATCTTGTTCCTTTTCCATCCCATTCTCATCCCATCACATGTAAGTGGGTCTATAAGATTAAGACTCGCTCTGATGGCTCTCTTGAGCGCTATAAGGCGCGTCTTGTTGCTCGTGGTTTCCAGCAGGAGCATGGTGTTGACTACGATGAGACTTTTGCTCCTGTGGCTCACATGACCACTGTTCGCACTCTTCTTTCGGTGGCGTCTGTTCGCCACTGGTCTGTTTCTCAGCTTGATGTCAAGAATGGCTTTCTTAATGGCGAGTTGCGTGAGGAGGTCTACATGCATCCGCCACCTGGGTATTCTGTTCCTGAGAGCATGGTCTGTCGCCTTCGTCGCTCTCTCTATGGCCTTAAGCAAGCCCCCCGTGCTTGGTTTGAGCGCTTCTCCTCTGTGGTTACTGGTGCTGGATTTTCAGCTAGTGATCATGATCCTGCGCTCTTTGTCCACACTTCGTCTCATGGTCGGACTCTTCTTCTCCTGTATGTTGATGATATGATCATTACAGGAGATGATTCTGAGTACATTGCCTTTGTTAAGGCTCGTCTTAGTGAGCAGTTCCTTATGTCGGATCTTGGTCCTCTTCGTTATTTCCTTGGGATTGAGGTTACTTCCACTCCAGATGGTTTCTTTATGTCCCAAGAGAAATATATTCAGGATCTTCTTGATCGCGCCTCTCTCACTGATCAGCGTACTGTTGAGACTCTCATGGAGCTCAATGTTCACCTCCGACTCTCTGATGGCGAGCTTCTTTCTGATCCGACTCGCTATCGTCATCTTGTTGGGAGTCTTGTCTACCTTGCTGTTACTCGTCCAGATATCACTTATCCAGTTCATACTCTAAGTCAGTTTGTTTCAGCTCCCACTCAGGTTCACTACAGCCACCTTCTTCGAGTTCTGCGATACCTTCGTGGGACTATCTCTCGCCGTCTCTTCTTTCCATGTTCCAGCTCGTTACAACTTCAGGCCTATTCGGATGCTACTTGGGCCAGCGATCCCTCTGATTGCCGGTCTATCTCTGCTTACTGTGTTTTTCTTGGTGGTTCTCTCATTGCCTGGAAGACGAAGAAACAGACTGTAGTGTTGTAGAGACCCGAATATACAAATTCGGACTCTCCTGTGTATTCTGCACTAGTCCAGGATCACGCTAGTGCACACAGTATAAACAAAGATAAATATCATCCATATCACGATATTCTAAGGAAAAACCAAATTATATTAATAATCATCAGAGTACGACCTTATGGTCAAGCTTACAATAGACTAGCCCGAAGGGCTTAACAAAAACTAGCAGCGGAAATCCAAAAGAAAGCGCAGCAACCAATCGACACACCCACAGGCTATCGAGTGGAGAACGAAGCCTAATCCGCGAAGACGTCGAAGAACTCTCCTTCTGGAACCTCCTGCTGGTTGCACTCCTCATCCTCAACTGAGCAACATAGGCGTAAAGCCGTGAGTACATTGGTACTCAGCAAGCCGTTTGTAACAAATGATGCAATATAGTATGCAAGGCTTACCAATGGAAGGCTGAAAGGTTAATTTGCATAAAACAGCATTTGAAAATACACTAAATAGATTGAAGGCGCAATTTGAAGTAAAACAATAATAAATAGTAATCAAAGGAATTGAAGTAACCACTTATGAATCTCCCATCCATAAGCTAAACCAACCACTCATGGATCTCCCAACCAACAGTGAATTAACCATCCACTGTCCAAAACTTTTTAGAAGTAACTATACCTCGTGTGAAATCACCGAGCATTGTCCATGACCGAGGACACGGCTATTCGAATAGTTTTACACTCTGCAGAGGTTGCACAACGTTACCCACAAGAGATAAATCATCTTAATAGCCATCATGCTTCCTTAGGCATGAGACCCAGATAAATTATCACAAAGCCTTTACCTCACTCCAATCTAGTTAGACATCACCCGCTAAGGTTTCACTGCTGAAGGGTTAACCACCACAGTCAGAAGCCCCCTCTTGCGCCGTATGAGGACAGTAACCCTGTTCCTCACTGTGAGCAAACCAGTACCCCTGGTACTCACTTACCAATGATGATATCTGAACTAAACCTTTGCAAGTTAATCAGCTAGGTCTATCCCATACTAGACATGTGGTAGTACGGTAAGACTCAGATCAATGGCGCACAAAGTTAAGTCCTTAATTGCACTCAGGCGAATCATCCACATCCCATGTGCCTCTCGCACCCCCTTTACTGCACGATCAATCGCCCAAGTGAAAACCAATTTTGTATAATCAACACCAATGACACTACCCATGCCATGGCAACAAGTTTTATCACCGTGGTTAACCACCACATTCAAGTATATCATTAAGTCAAGATTAATTAACCACATGCGATGATGAACCCTTTCGCAAAATAAGCAAGGCTAAGCATTCTAATCGTACCAACCCAATGTGACAAATAACATAGCATCACTAATTAAATTCCCAACCTAAGGTGACAATGGCATCAAGGTATTCCAAAATATCAAGGAGGGAAAATAACCAATTGGGACGATAACTACCAATACAAGGGTTTGAATAAAAAATAGCGATGCAAGATAATTTAAAAACAAGATATTTAAATAATAGATTGCAAACTGGGTTCAACATGATCAAAGGACACGACTTGCCTTGGCCTTGCTCAGCTGAGGTCTCTTGGTCTTCAAATCCAACTTCCGTTCCCTCGAACACGTGATCTAACGAGAGAGAAAACGAGACGAAAAGACAAACTAAATTCAAATAAAATTCAAATGAACTCCAAAAACTTCCAAACCTGGACCAAAAGGAAGAGCTCAATTTTAGATGAATTTAGGAAAAAGAATCGGGTCAATCGGAGCTAGGACGAGGGAGAACGGGCCTCTGGAAAATTGGATCTAAAGAAAATCGGGGAAAATCGGAAATTGCACTGTGCTGTGGACCGGGTGCACGGGGAGCTGGGTCTACGGTGGGCTCGGCTCACGGAACAGTACGGCTGACTGGGCTGCTGGCGCAAGCGGCTGGGCTGACGTGGCGCTTGCGTGGCAGCTGACGGGGCTGCTGACTCGGCGGCTGGCTCACGGGTGCACGGCTGACGGGTGGGACCCGGCTGGCAGCGAGTCGGCGCACGGTAGACCGGGTCTACGGGAAGGCGAGGGGTTGCGGGGCGCGGGCGGCGGTCGATCGGACGGCTCGAGGGCGTCCACGCGGCGTGATCTGGGCCTTTGGCTCAGATCTGGATGGGCGGCGGGGATGAGGCGGCGCGGGAGGCGGGAGTCGGCCGATGGCTGACGCGTGGCGGCACGCGTCCCGAGGCGTCACGGACGGAGCGGCCGAGGCGCGGGCGCGTTCGCTGGCGGCGCGGGGCACGGGCGGCGGGGTCTGGCCGGCGGGAGGGGTGACGGCGGCGACTGGCCGGTCGGCGGCGACCGAGGCGGCGGCGGAACTCACCGGCGGCGACGAACGGCGAGCGCACAGGCGGCGAGGTCTGACCGGCGGCGAGGTTTGGCGGCGGGGACGGCTCACCGGCGGTGGCAGAGACGGTGGCAGCGGCGCTCCGGCGGAGAGAGACGACGAGAGCGGCGGCGGAGGCGGCGGCTCGGGACGGGGGAGAAGCCGAGGGGTCGGCCCCCTTAAATACACGGACGCCGAGGCGGCCGGATCGGGTACGGCGGAGAGTCCGCGGCGGAGACGGCGGCGCTCGGGCGGAGTCCGGGCCGGACACGGGGACGGGAGAGTCCCGATCGGGGACGAGGGCCCTGACAGGTGGGCCCCACCTGTCGGTGGCTCCGGGCGAGCGGGCGGCACGGATAGCGCGCGGGCGCGAGCGGGCGGCCGGGATGGGCGACGCGTGGCGCGCATCGAGCGGAGGAAGGCGGGCGCGGGCGCGGCACCGATTGGCGACGCGTGGCACGGGGCGGGAGCGCGCTGGCTGCGGGCTGGCTGGGCTGAGCGGGTTGGGTCGGCTGGTGGGTTTCGGCCCACTGGCCGGTTGGGATTTTCTGGGGTTTTTCTTTTTTTCAGAAATTCAAATAAATTACTTTGAGCTCTAGAAAATAGCAAATAAATCCAGAAAAATCCAGGAAAATTCCAATAAATTCCTTGAGACACAAGGAACTCAAATAAAATAACTTTGGCAAATGTTTATGTTTATATTATTCATATTAAACCCTTTCAATTTAATAAAATTCCAATTAAGCTTTAATTAATTCCAGAAAAATTCAAATGGTGAATTTTATTTTAAAAACTTCAAAAAAAAGGCTCTGAAAATCAGGATGTTACAAACCTCCCCCCCTTAAACGGAATCTCGACCCCGAGATTCAGGCTCACTAAAAGAATAGGTTACCAGGTGCGACTTCGGAGACGACGTGATTCAAGCTTCCCCTTGCAACGCTTTGAGGTATTTGGCTTCCTTGACTTGACGTTGTTCCACGGCTTGCTCCTGGGGTCTTGGCAGGTGCACTCTCAAGTTTGAAAGGAATAGGCGAGATTGCTCGATGCTTCTGCGGGGTTCCTGGGTCCAACCATCTTGCTGCTGCTCTGAAGAGAGACACTACTGACTGCTCCAGGCGAAAAGGTAAGGGGGAAAAGCATAGGTAAGACTTGAGGTTGAACTTGGACAACTTTATTCCGGGTTAGTTGCTCTGACACTTCCAAAACTCTGACCGGGTTTTAAAGATAAGTGGGAAAAGCATAGATGAGAGGTAAACTCGTCTAAGGGGAATTTCTAATGGCAAATCCTAAACTTAACAGTCACTTAGCCGAAAAAAGGCTAACAAAAGAAGCAATAAACTTCACAAAAAGACTTTGACATGACTGCATCATAATGCTAGAAGCAAAACTACAGCTCACATCACACCCAACGGCAAATAAGAAGCAAGACGATCTACACGATGCTAAAACTATAACAAGGTTGAAATCTAATGGCTCCTAATCTTCACGGAAATCTCCAATCTTGTCTTGACATATTGGGGTGCTTCCTTGATCCAGACTTCACAGCACAGCTTGAAGAATTCCATGCCAACTTTCACTTTGATGGAGGGACACTCGAGACATCTATGGACATTATAGGGATAAGAAGTCAAATTGAATTTTGAAAACAATATTTCAGAGGAGACAAGGAGCAAGAATCCTAAGAATGAGGTAAGAATCAAGAATTACTAGTCAATCATTTGGTTGATTTGATTTAGAAAATAAAATTTGAAAACTTTGCTAATTCGACCATTCTAACTAGGGCTTCGTCCTACAGTCGATATAGCTCTGATACCATCTCTGTAGAGACCCGAATATACAAATTCGGACTCTCCTGTGTATTCTGCACTAGTCCAGGATCACGCTAGTGCACACAGTATAAACAAAGATAAATATCATCCATATCACGATATTCTAAGGAAAAACCAAATTATATTAATAATCATCAGAGTACGACCTTATGGTCAAGCTTACAATAGACTAGCCCGAAGGGCTTAACAAAAACTAGCAGCGGAAATCCAAAAGAAAGCGCAGCAACCAATCGACACACCCACAGGCTATCGAGTGGAGAACGAAGCCTAATCCGCGAAGACGTCGAAGAACTCTCCTTCTGGAACCTCCTGCTGGTTGCACTCCTCATCCTCAACTGAGCAACATAGGCGTAAAGCCGTGAGTACATTGGTACTCAGCAAGCCGTTTGTAACAAATGATGCAATATAGTATGCAAGGCTTACCAATGGAAGGCTGAAAGGTTAATTTGCATAAAACAGCATTTGAAAATACACTAAATAGATTGAAGGCGCAATTTGAAGTAAAACAATAATAAATAGTAATCAAAGGAATTGAAGTAACCACTTATGAATCTCCCATCCATAAGCTAAACCAACCACTCATGGATCTCCCAACCAACAGTGAATTAACCATCCACTGTCCAAAACTTTTTAGAAGTAACTATACCTCGTGTGAAATCACCGAGCATTGTCCATGACCGAGGACACGGCTATTCGAATAGTTTTACACTCTGCAGAGGTTGCACAACGTTACCCACAAGAGATAAATCATCTTAATAGCCATCATGCTTCCTTAGGCATGAGACCCAGATAAATTATCACAAAGCCTTTACCTCACTCCAATCTAGTTAGACATCACCCGCTAAGGTTTCACTGCTGAAGGGTTAACCACCACAGTCAGAAGCCCCCTCTTGCGCCGTATGAGGACAGTAACCCTGTTCCTCACTGTGAGCAAACCAGTACCCCTGGTACTCACTTACCAATGATGATATCTGAACTAAACCTTTGCAAGTTAATCAGCTAGGTCTATCCCATACTAGACATGTGGTAGTACGGTAAGACTCAGATCAATGGCGCACAAAGTTAAGTCCTTAATTGCACTCAGGCGAATCATCCACATCCCATGTGCCTCTCGCACCCCCTTTACTGCACGATCAATCGCCCAAGTGAAAACCAATTTTGTATAATCAACACCAATGACACTACCCATGCCATGGCAACAAGTTTTATCACCGTGGTTAACCACCACATTCAAGTATATCATTAAGTCAAGATTAATTAACCACATGCGATGATGAACCCTTTCGCAAAATAAGCAAGGCTAAGCATTCTAATCGTACCAACCCAATGTGACAAATAACATAGCATCACTAATTAAATTCCCAACCTAAGGTGACAATGGCATCAAGGTATTCCAAAATATCAAGGAGGGAAAATAACCAATTGGGACGATAACTACCAATACAAGGGTTTGAATAAAAAATAGCGATGCAAGATAATTTAAAAACAAGATATTTAAATAATAGATTGCAAACTGGGTTCAACATGATCAAAGGACACGACTTGCCTTGGCCTTGCTCAGCTGAGGTCTCTTGGTCTTCAAATCCAACTTCCGTTCCCTCGAACACGTGATCTAACGAGAGAGAAAACGAGACGAAAAGACAAACTAAATTCAAATAAAATTCAAATGAACTCCAAAAACTTCCAAACCTGGACCAAAAGGAAGAGCTCAATTTTAGATGAATTTAGGAAAAAGAATCGGGTCAATCGGAGCTAGGACGAGGGAGAACGGGCCTCTGGAAAATTGGATCTAAAGAAAATCGGGGAAAATCGGAAATTGCACTGTGCTGTGGACCGGGTGCACGGGGAGCTGGGTCTACGGTGGGCTCGGCTCACGGAACAGTACGGCTGACTGGGCTGCTGGCGCAAGCGGCTGGGCTGACGTGGCGCTTGCGTGGCAGCTGACGGGGCTGCTGACTCGGCGGCTGGCTCACGGGTGCACGGCTGACGGGTGGGACCCGGCTGGCAGCGAGTCGGCGCACGGTAGACCGGGTCTACGGGAAGGCGAGGGGTTGCGGGGCGCGGGCGGCGGTCGATCGGACGGCTCGAGGGCGTCCACGCGGCGTGATCTGGGCCTTTGGCTCAGATCTGGATGGGCGGCGGGGATGAGGCGGCGCGGGAGGCGGGAGTCGGCCGATGGCTGACGCGTGGCGGCACGCGTCCCGAGGCGTCACGGACGGAGCGGCCGAGGCGCGGGCGCGTCCGCTGGCGGCGCGGGGCACGGGCGGCGGGGTCTGGCCGGCGGGAGGGGTGACGGCGGCGACTGGCCGGTCGGCGGCGACCGAGGCGGCGGCGGAACTCACCGGCGGCGACGAACGGCGAGCGCACAGGCGGCGAGGTCTGACCGGCGGCGAGGTTTGGCGGCGGGGACGGCTCACCGGCGGTGGCAGAGACGGCGGCAGCGGCGCTCCGGCGGAGAGAGACGACGAGAGCGGCGGCGGAGGCGGCGGCTCGGGACGGGGGAGAAGCCGAGGGGTCGGCCCCCTTAAATACACGGACGCCGAGGCGGCCGGATCGGGTACGGCGGAGAGTCCGCGGCGGAGACGGCGGCGCTCGGGCGGAGTCCGGGCCGGACACGGGGACGGGAGAGTCCCGATCGGGGACGAGGGCCCTGACAGGTGGGCCCCACCTGTCGGTGGCTCCGGGCGAGCGGGCGGCACGGATAGCGCGCGGGCGCGAGCGGGCGGCCGGGATGGGCGACGCGTGGCGCGCATCGAGCGGAGGAAGGCGGGCGCGGGCGCGGCACCGATTGGCGACGCGTGGCACGGGGCGGGAGCGCGCTGGCTGCGGGCTGGCTGGGCTGAGCGGGTTGGGTCGGCTGGTGGGTTTCGGCCCACTGGCCGGTTGGGATTTTCTGGGGTTTTTCTTTTTTTCAGAAATTCAAATAAATTACTTTGAGCTCTAGAAAATAGCAAATAAATCCAGAAAAATCCAGGAAAATTCCAATAAATTCCTTGAGACACAAGGAACTCAAATAAAATAACTTTGGCAAATGTTTATGTTTATATTATTCATATTAAACCCTTTCAATTTAATAAAATTCCAATTAAGCTTTAATTAATTCCAGAAAAATTCAAATGGTGAATTTTATTTTAAAAACTTCAAAAAAAAAGGCTCTGAAAATCAGGATGTTACAAGTGTCCCGTTCGAGTGCAGAGGCTGAGTTGCGAGCTATGGCTCTCTTGACAGCAGAGATTACTTGGCTACGGTGGTTACTTGAGGATTTTGGTGTTTCTGTCACTACACCGACCCCTCTCTTGTCAGACAGTACAGGTGCTATCAGTATTGCTCGTGATCCTGTGAAGCATGAGCTCACCAAGCATATTGGTGTTGATGCTTCTTTCATGAGGACTTGTGTGCATGATCAGGTGATTACTCTTCAGTATGTGCCTTCGGAGCTTCAGATAGCGGATTTCTTCACGAAGGCCCAGACTCGAGCACAGCACAGCTTCTACCTCTCCAAACTCAGTGTTGTTGATCCACCATGAGTTTGAGGGGGGGTGTTAGAGATATATGTATAGTTGTTATTCCCCATTGTTATGAGGGGTTCTTTGCATATTTACCACCTGTACCTTGTGTATATATACTGGCCCATTGGCCTCATATGAATACAAGCGCTATTCATAACACTAGGCATCCCATGCAAGTCATTATTCTGCTTGTACCAGAGGGTTTGGCTCAATAGGTGTTCTGAGACTTCTACAGAGGTGACTACGAGAGGAGCCTGGAGAGTGCACACGTATATATATAATCGGCAGGAGGAACCAGAAAAGGACCAAAGTGTGTCATTTTGGACTGGGATGGAGCCTTTACCGCCTTCAAGTTGAAAAATTCAGAAGGACACACAAACTGTTTGAGCGTGAATCCTCAAAGCAAGCTGATCCAACCTCACATTTTAACAATCCATAAACACCACTCGTGTCTTTTGCTGGAAATCTGCACTTTTTTTAATTCTGCAGGAAGGATTGACTCGTGATGAACCATGTGGAAGTGACCACATGTATATGATGAGTAATTGACCGTGGTTTAGATAAGTCGAGTTTGGTTTGAGTGGGTCGGAGTCGAGTCGGTGCGTGGCGCATTTGGGCTCCGTCGGACTTGGTCATTCCTGGTCATTTGGATTTAGGTTGCATATTCAGATAATTCGACAGGTTTGGATTTCGGCATGAGTGAGTATGATGTACTTATGCTATTTTACGCTTTCATGTATCAAGCGGTGCTATTTGATGTGTTTCTTGTCTGTGTGGCTGCAGGACGTCGAGGCGGAGTCGTGGTGAGACACGGTGGACCGGACTAGGCGCAGGTGGCGCTGAGGTCAGAATGGTCGGGATGTGTCAAAGATGACGTGAACTCGAGGTAGTTGCGAGGCGTGCGAGGCAAGGAGCGCGGAAGCTTCCCGGAAGGTGCAGGAGGGGCGAAACGGGAAATTCGCATGGCTGCACAAGCGGGAGCGGGCTACGTTGGATTTAGCGGGCGTAGCGGGACGGAAACCCGTTAGCCGGAGGCTATAAATAGAGGTTGGTGGCTGCATGTCCACTTGAGCACTTGTGAGGGATTTAGGGTTTCCTTTAGTCAAAATAGGTTTTAGTGGTTGTTTTGGCTTTAGGCTTTAGTGGTTGAGAGTGGGTGGAAGAGGCAGTGGGTGCTCCCTGCTTGTCCCCTTCCTAGTTCTTCCAGGGTGTGGTAGAACAGAGTATGTGCTTCTCCCCTCTAAGCATGTATGGTTGAGGGATTGAGATGGAGAGGGAGTGGATGATTTGAGAGCTTGTAATCCTTTCATCTTGTTCTAATGTCCACGGTATCGGGACGTATCTGTAATCCTTGGGATTCAATGAATGAAAATCTGGCTTTTGGTTTCATCTGTTCGTAGCCTCTAGCCTCCGTTCTTCATTTTTCTTATTTGCAAGATTTCTTGACTTTCGTTGTTTTGAGTTCTTGCTTGCTGGGAGGTGCCAAAATGGGTTGCTCTATGATGGGAGGATGCTCCAAGATCATTTGATTGATTTCCCCTAGAGCAAACCTCATTCTAATCTCAGATTTCAAGTTTGGCCTCCTCTGTTCATGAACTCAGTTTCTAGGGTTTGAAGCATATTGGGATTCCCTTTGAGAGTTGAGCTGATTTTTTCGTCTGAGAAGTCCATTTGCTATTGCTAACATACCTGCAAAACCTCATATGCAATGGGCTTATGATCATGGAGTATTTTGATTTTTAGTGCCTCTCTCTGAAGCTTGCAGTTTTTCTAGGGTTTTTGCTCAGATCTTGATTTCCTTTGCAAGTTGGCATGAAATTGGGCCTGGAGAGTCTCTTGGCTATTGCTAACATATCTGCGAAGTTTCATGTCCATAGGATCTAAGGTTGGGGAGTAATTTGGATTTTGGGGCTGCTCCTGTTAGTTCTTCAGTTTAAGGCATAAATCTGAAATTCTAGGATTTCAATTGGATTCTCAGGTTATTTGGTCCCTCAAAAGTGTTTGGAATAGATCTTTGAAGCTTTGCCTTAAAGAGTTTTAAATCAATTATCTCCTTCACTTGTTTTTGACAAAATCCCCTTGATTCAAACCTGAAAATCTGCTTGTCTCCTTCACTGATTCAGCAGGAAATCAGTACCCTGCTTTCTCTACTTCTTGCCGATTTCTTTTGTTTTCTGCAGTACTATGTGGAGTGCTTCACGTACTACTTCTTGCTGCAAGTCTCTTCACGTGAGTTAAGTTCTTTGTGTTAATTCCTTGCCTTCAGGCTGCAGACTTTCCTTCTATTTCTTGTGCTTTTTGCTCTTCGGTTTCTGCCTTACTTTTGCTGTCCTAAAGTCTCTTTTGGTTGGTCGGCAAGAAAGAATATGCTACAGGATGCTTTTCGTGTCATTTGTGAGTAGCAGTACTAGTTGGTTTGATTCCATTTTTTTGCTTGAGGCCAGCATGAGCAAATGTACAAGGAAGCTTCATTTCTCTTGATGATCTTTGTCATTTTTGCATGCAGATCAAACAACGATATTTTCAGTTGAAATTTTTACTGGCTGGTCTTTGATTTATGCTAAATTTTTCAGTGTCGCATGCGTTCCAAATTTCAGCATAATTATTTTTTTGTGAGTTGCTCTGTTTCTGCAATATCTGTGTACGAATTCTCGGGGGCATTTTTTGAAGCAAACGACATTCACCCCCCCTCTGTCGCCATTTCGGTCCTACAACTCGATTTTCCATCACTGACAACATAATTTTTTTTCGCACCAATCAATTGATGTAAAACTTCTAGTCCTTGCATTCTTGTCTATTAGGTTCTAGCCCTGGAGGCAAAGGTTGGGTCTTCAATATCACCAAAAATTAGTACCCAATATAATAGATTGATTTCTGCAATTCATGCTTTCAACATCACCAGTCATGTTAAGTTGGTCAAATAAATACAGCGCTATTTGTTTGAAACACAAACCCATCTGTGGTAAACCAAAACCTTCATTAACCATGGCCATGTCACGTTCGCGGTGTGTATCCGCAACCAATCTACAAAGAAAATAAAGCAACTTTCGTGTAGATAATGTAGACTGTCTTGAAGAAAAGCTACTCCCCAAACTCTTTCTAAAGTGGTTGTAGTAGAACTTCAAATGGAACTCTTGCAGTGTATTGTTATCTTTTGACAACTCTGGCCAGCTGTGGTGATGCATTCCTATTGCTTTCTATTTTTTAAGATGATTGCTTTAGAAAATTCAAAGTCATTGGCTTGAATGGAAAATATTTTAACAATTAGATGATGTTATAGCTTCACTGGAATGTGCAGCAAGTCAGCAATGCGCTTTAAGTTATATGTCATCTTCAGGTAAAGCCAGATTCAATTTGACATAGCTACACATTATGTGCAATGCATGTGGACTGATGGATCCCGGAAGAAAAATTCTCTTTCAGAGAAGGGATTTAAAGAACATGTGACACGGTTTACTGAAGACTCTTGCTACTCAGGGAGCACATGTATTGTTAGAAGTAATCTTGTTTCTGTTTTCTTGCTGTATCCGAGTTTCCGTGTACGAGTCCGCGTATACGAATACATATGAGTTTCGAGTCTGAATCAATTTTGGTGTTTGATCTCTTATCGTTTATGTAGCCTTTGAAAGGTCATGTAGAGTCTTGTAACAAGTATCAAAGAACAGGTAGCGATCGGAGTGATCGAAATGAGAGAGAGAGAAATAAAGAAAGCAGAGTGCTTTAGCTCTCAGAAATTATCGAGTTCGACGTATTCACAGATATGGTCGTAAATGAGTTACGACCACGTCGATCGAGCGGAAGTGTCCGCAGGAGCAGAAGACGTGGTTGTAAACGAGTTACTACCACGGCCATGGAGCAGAAGACGTGGTCGTAAGCTTTACGACCATGACGGCCGATAGAGTTTTCAACGTGTTCATAAGTCGCAGCGTGGTCGTAAATCGCGTTACGACTATGGTGATCGAGCGTACTACGTGGTCAAAGGAGCGCAGCGCAGCGTAAACGTGGTCGTAATTCTCGTCAACTGAAGTTATGAGTACGTGGTTGGAGCTAGAAGGCGTGATAAGGCGTGGTCATAGCCAGACTCAAAGTGGTCTCAAATCGACTCTGTGTGATCGTAGCGACTGCAGTGAGTGGTCGAAACTGCAACAAGTGGTATCAGAGCCTGTTAATTTCGGTGATTTCTAAAAATCATGGGTGATAAGACAAAAGCCCAAGGTGGGCTTCCCTCCAGTACCCTCTTCTGATGACCGATAATTACCCAGTATGGGCAATGAAGATAAAGGCGAATATACGCGCCTAGGGAGTCTGGGGTGCAGTTGATCCGAAGGGGAAGCATAAGGAGGTGGACGACAAGGTGGATCAGGCGGCTTTGACCATCATCTACTAGGCGGTGCCAGATGCGATGATGCATCAGCTCATCGGCAAGGAGACGGCACGAGAGGCGTGGGATACACTACAGACAATGCACGAGGGAGTTGATCGTGTGAAGAAGGTGCAGCTCCAGAATTTGCGGAGCGAGTTCAAGAATTTCTAGATGGGAGAGACCCAATCAGTGGACAAGTTCGCCGGTAAGCTGACTTCGTTGTATAATCAGATTAACTCTCTTAGTGACAAGATGGAGGAATTTGTGGCGGTGCAGAAGTACCTACGTGTGCTTCTAGAGAAGTACATACCTGTTGTCACACACTTATGTACTCCTCCATCTGGACAAAAAGAAGATAGAGGAGATTATCGGCTCCCTCAAGGCGTATGAGGAGTTACTGAAGGGGTTTCAGTCACATAACGAATAGGGATCTCAGACTCATAATGAGCAAGTGTTGCTAGTAAAGGGAGATCCGAGAGACGATCGTGGCTCATCAAACAACCACAGAGGTGGCGTGGTCGAGGCGGCCAGAGTGGCCGAGGCGATAGAGGTGGCCATGGAGACAAGGCCAGGCAAGGCGGTGATGACAGATCCCATGATAAGTCACATGTCAAGTGCTTTGAATGTGGCGAATATGAGCACTACGCATCAGGATGTCGCAACCATATAAAGTGTTTCAACTGTAACAAGTACGGGCACTATGCTTTAGATTGTCAAAGCAAGAAGAAGGGCGGGGAGGTGAACCTCGCCCAAGACGAACAAGAAGATGAAGAACCGAGACTACTTCTCTCCTTATATATTGAAAAGGTGTCAGTCAAGGTGATACTGAATGAGGAGAATGTAGTTCCAAAACTACGCATGAAGGAAGGTAGCCACGATCACACGGATCAGCAGTACTTGGACAATGGAGCAAGCAACCACATGATGGGAGATCGTTCCATGTTTCATGAGCTCGACGAGAAGGTTTAGAGCAAGGTCAAGTTTGGCGATGGCTCCACGGTGGAGATAAGAGGCAAAGAGATGATGATGTTGTAATGCAAGAACGGAGATAAGAAGTTGTTGACAGAGATTTACTTTATACTAAGTCTGTGCAACAACATACTTAGTCTCGGGCAGATAACAGAAAGAGGGTGCAAGGTGATGCTGTAGGATGAGTTCTTACGTGTGTATGATGAGAACAAAGATTTGTTAATGAAGGTTAAAAGATCTCCAAATCGGTTGTACAAGATTTCTTTGAAAACTTGTAAATCGGCTTGTCTAAAAAATAGTCTGGAGAAGCCAAATGCAGGCGACAGTAGTTCAGGCGCATGAGATGGCGCGAATCCAGGTGCAGCTCATGAAGATGACGGCAGGTACGCAGCTGTCACAGAAATCTTCGGAGATGCAAGCTGAGGTACGCATGTAGACAGAGGCTTGCTCCATGCACATGCACTTGAAGACAGAGATAGTCGATCCCAACAGTAGCAAGCCCGCGCACATGCAGCCCACTCGCATGCAGATGACACTGATGGCTACGGTTCAGAAGGGACATCAGCAGCAAGTAGGTGCAGACGCAGGGAGTGCACAAGTGAGATGCACGGGATGCACGGAAGAGGTGATGTTCAAGGCAGGAGGCGCACGAGGCGCAAGAGTGGGCTAGGCCAAAGCAGGATACGCGGGAGCGGCATTAATGGGATGCGCGAATGCAAAGACTGGAGGTGGCGTGATCTCAACCGAGATGTGCACAGGAGAAAGATGAGAGGCTCAAGGAACGACGAAGCCAAGGTGGCTGTGGGAGCAAGTGCTCCAGCCCAAGCAGGCGTACAAGGAAGGACGGGATAAGTCCAGGTGTGAGGCGCAGCAAGCATCAGATTGTGCAAGGCTCAGGAAGGTACAGCGCACGGGAGTGCAGGTAGAAGGAAGAAGCAGAAGAAAGAGAGAAGATTATCGTGATCAAGATGGAGAAACAAGATTAAGGAGATGATTGTTAGAAGTAATTTTATTTCCATTTTCTTGCCATATCCAAGTTTCCGTGTACGAGTCCGCTTATACGAATATGTATGAGTTTTAAGTCTAGGTCGATTTTCGTGTCCGATCTCTAATCATTTATGTAGCCTTTAAAAGGCCATGTAGAGTCTTGTAACAAGTATCGAAGAACAGGAAACAATCGGAGTGATTGAAACGAGAGGAAGAGAAATAAAGAAAGTAGAGTGCTTTGGCTCCCAGAAATTATCAAGTTCAACGTGTTCACAGACGTAGTTGTAAACGAGTTATGAACACGGCGATCAAGCAGAAGTGTCCGCAGGAGCAGAAGACGTGGTCATAAAAAAGTTACGACCACGGTCATGGAGTGTGGTCGTAAGCTTTACGACCATGGTGGTCGATAGAGTCTTCAATGTGGTCGTAAGTCACAGCGTGGTCGTAATCGAGTTACGACTATGATGATTGACCCTACTACGTGGTTGAAGGAGCGCAACGCAGTGTGGACGTGGTCGTAACTCTCATCAGCTGAAGTTACGAGTATGTGGTTGGAGCTAGAAGGCATGGTCGAAACAGCCACATCGTGGTCGTAGCCAGACTCAGAGTGATCGTAAATCGACTCTGCGTGATCGTAGCGACTGCAGTGAGTGGTCGTAACTGCAACATGTATATATAGTCAAGGAAAACAATATTGGTTTAGAAAAATTTTCGGCCCTAAAATTTCAAACATGCAGTTCGAATGGAAGAAATACGATTATATGAAAGCAGCAAAATTTCAGTAAAATCTCAGAAATCTCGGTCAAATCTTGAAAAAATTTAAAATGAGCCAAATTTTTTAGTCGAAGTGGGCTTTTCTCCGAGGGGGTGAGATAACCGAAATTCACCGAATTTCGTGAAATCTTGTCCAAAATTGTTTTCCCTGTATATAGTTGCCGTGCTCACTAAATTTCTCTTTTTCTTTGTAATCTCTGGATCTTCTCCATTTCTCTGTTCATCAGAGCATCCATCTACATGAGTGACTTTAACACACTTCCTTCCTACCTTTTAAGCATATATTTGCCTATTGTAACTTTTGTCTTCTTTCTCTATCACAAGTTTATTCCTTTGAGTCTTCTGATAGAATTTGCACGCATTTAGTAGGGAGCAAGAATCCAACCAATTCGTGGAGAACCATGCATCTGAGATAAATCCTTCTCCTGCATAAGGTGAACATGTCTTTTCCTCTATGAGAAGGTTACTTCTGTATACAACAATATGATGTCTACTTCATATTTTGTGTAATTTTAAGATATGTGAGTGTGTGAGTGCGTAGCCCATATCCCGGGTTCAATCCCCAACAAGGTAGGGGGTGAAAAAACGGCTTTCTTTTAAAAAGATTAATTATTTACACGATCAATGGTTCACAACTACACCTATTTTTCAAGGGGGTTGCAAAATAGCCTGAATGTGTGACTTTTAGTTAGTCGTGTTGCAACTGTTGCTTATACAAAGCTGAATCTTACTTCTTTTTTTTAGGGAACGCGCAGAAGCACTGCACGCCTTTGTATTAAGAAGGGTGAAACTTCAGAGCTAGAATCTGAAACAGGTTACAATAGACTGAAGCAAACAGAGCAGAGCTTACAGGCAGAAATTGACTCAATGCTCATAGAGTGAGCAAAACGGGTAGAAAAGAAAAAACTACCTAACCAAGGCTAACGGAGGGGGGAGTTGTTCCTCTGTTCGGCAATAGCAGCGACCCAACGCTAGTACGGCGCCAGCAAACTATTTCATCACGGATCACGGACGAAATAGCTATAATGTCCCTTTCTATGTTGTCGAAGATGTGGGAGTTTCATTCCTTCCAGATTGTGCAATAGAAAAGAATGACAAGCGAGTTGAAACCCATCTTGAGGGCCTTTGGTAAGAACTTCCTCCATGCAATCCAAAGATCCATGAAGTTTCCTTGCCGGGGGCTCAATATCCAGTATGGGGTGGAGAGGCTCAATAGTTTTGTTCATGCTAATTTCACCCATGGACAATGCACAAGTAGATGGTCGATGCTTTCGTGGTGTTGTCTGCATAGGACGCATGTTTGATTAATTGACACCCCTCAGCGAGCTAGACAGTCTGTCGTCCAGAAATGATCATTTGTAGCTACCCACAAGAAGAATTTGCATTTCAACGGTGCCCCACTGTAACACCCCGGCCCATCCCTGAGCCCAAAGTGCTACCACCTACTCTATAATGTTACTAATTCCCACCTTTGCCGCTGGTCTTGTAAAACCATTCTTTTATTTAAATATCAACCAAACGACAAAAGCCGGTACATTTGACACTAAGCGCAGCAGAGATATAACTTTGCTAATTACCAAAAAGGTACTTAGACTATCCAAAACTAAATATGTTCACTGTAGATGATCTGTGAATCACCGTGGCACATGAACGACTGTGCTACTCCCGCCCATGCATGTCGTCTTCAACGGATTCCTATAAAAACAACGTTAAAGTAAGGGTGAGTCCGAAGACTCAACAAGCACACGATAAAACAATAACAATACTTTAGCAATTCAATCAATTTCACGAACTGTAAGCTGTAAATTAATTCTGTAACCGTAAATGGTAAATCAACCTTGTCTGTAATCTGTATCACTTTCTCTGTCACTTTCACGCAATGCATCTGTAATGCAATGCTATGCAACGCTTCTGTAACCGCCAAATCACATTCATGAGCTGTGACCCAGAATCTCTGGGTTTCCCCTCTGTCACCTGTTCATTTCCTGTAAATGCAATGCAATGCACCTTTGTATGCAACCTATAACTGTAGCTGATACCGGTACAGCTGAGCGTCCACCTGTCGATGGACCACTCAATTGCCTACCTCTGTAGGTCTTACTTCAGAGCACTCCAGAATAGTCACTTGACTTTCTCACCGACCCTGCTCTTATTTAAGAGCACTTCGGACTAGTCATGACTTTCTCACCGGCTTGGCTCTTATGCATTTGTATGATGCAATATGCTTTAAATATGGATGTCTAATCATAAGCGGTACTCATTCAGGTATGATTAGCACAATTCATATACATCTCATAAATACTGTAAATCATAGCATGGAAACCCAAATCACAAACATTCACCACAATTTACTGTTCTATCCTGCACTTGCCTAACTATCCCTGTGGACGATGTGTGGAGCGTCCAACCCAAAACCTCCACCTGGGAGCATCATCCGAACACACAACTCAATATTATAATTTACACAAGCATACAAATAACATCGATTCCATGCATATAGACAATTGACAACGCTTCTACGCGTAAATCTGATACCGACAATATCTCACCGGACACCCTTCCGACGCCCCGGTACCCAAATGGTCGTAATTTAATGACCGTCGTCTAGAATCGTAGGTAAATCTTAATTACATATCTACCACCTTTTTCTCTTTATTTTTTTTCTCCTATTTTCTTTTCTTCTTCTCTCTTCTTTTTTTCCTTCCTCTTTCTTTCCGCCCGTTCCCCTTCCTCCTTCCTGGCTCCTTTGGCCGACGCTGCATCTTCCTCCTCCTTTTTCTCAGCTCTCTCTCTTCCTCCGCTTCTACCCACTCGGCGCCGCCCCCTTGGCTTCCCACGCCTCACCCGTTCGGCTTCCCGTCCCGGTCTCAGCGCCTCCACCGCCGGCTCTCCCCTCTGCGCCTCCTCTCGCGCTGCCTCTTCCGACGTGCCTCCCATCCCGCCCTCGGTCTCAGCGGCGCCGCACCGCCTTGGCCTCTCCCATAATCGCTTCTTCCCCCGCTCTCCTCCACTCGTTGCGCCGCCCCGGTCTCTCCTCTGCTCGCCTCCGCTTGCCGCGCCGCCTCCATTCTCTCCCCCAATCTATGCTTCTCCTTCCCCTATCCCGGCTCTTGGATCCAGATTCGTGGCCTACGGCCCGGCTCTAGCGCTTTTACTTGCGGATTTCTCTGGTTTGTACTTTGCTTTATTCGTCACTTTGAGTTGATTTGGCTTACTAGGACAGAGGCATGGAGGTGGCTGTCGTGGTTAGGTATGATGGGGCTCGAGGCCGCCCTTGCGCCGGGGGAGCGGGTGGCGGCCGTCGGGCGCGCTTACCCAACCGACGGCAGAGCACCGCCGCCTCTCTTCGTCCATGGTAAGATGTGTCTGCTAATTTTTGCTGCTACCTTGTTACTACTAAGTGTGTTGTTGGATTACCTTCCTTGGTTGGGTTGTGGGTGGTTTGGCACGGTGATGATGTGCGCGCGGTGATCTCGGTCGCCGGAGCTCCTTGGTCCTACTGGTCGTCTCCCGCGCGCCCTGGTTGACTTGGGTTGTGACCCCGGTTGGTTGGTTTTACAGCTTCGGTGATGTTGGCTGTTGGTTTGTGTTGGGTGTATGGAGGGCTGTCGCCTCCTTGCTCCTCCCGTTGGCTACTGGGGTGTGGTTGCGAGTTTGGGCGGGTGGTTGCTTTCTGGGAGCATACGCGCTGGGACTTGCCTTTGTGGCTCTCGGCCGATTGTTCTGGAGGGTGGTGCTGGCTATCCTGGAGATGGTGTGCTGTCCTCGTACTGTAGGGTTATGATATCCTCTGGATATGTGATGGCCGGTTGATGTTATCTTGGTAATCAACTGGAACTTTACCTCTTATGTTTGGCTGGCTTCACCTTGCTACGCTGTCCCCTTTCCGTGGCTGTGGACTGTGTTTGGATATTTGGGGACAGTGAGTTGGTTTCCAAGGTCCTTTGAAAATTTCAGGTTTGTTTATGCCGAGTGATGACCCTATGGTTGTGAGAGGTGCCGACTGGCCCCCGGACGGTTAGGTATCTCCGTGAACGGACTACCCTGCCCAAAGTTTAACCTCTAGGGCTCTGACGGCAATTTCTTTATTTTTCTTTGCTTTTCTTTCTCACGGGTATTACATTCTACCCCCCTTAACAGAATTCGACCCCGAATTCTATGCTAAGCAATCCACATGAAGAATACCATGGCACGAGCTAATGAAAATGACCCTATCTCGTACCCGTAGAGAACAACTTCGGGTACTTCTCGTGTATGGGAGACTCCAATTCCCACGTCGTCTCTCGCTCAGTTTGGTGCGACCATAGGACTTTAACATACTTTAACGTTCTGCCTCAACACTCTCCGATTCCTCCAGAATCTGAACTGGACGGGACTCGAAGGTGATGTCTTATTTAAGGGACAACGGTTCTAGAACAACCCTATGTTCTGGGTTCCTTAAATACTATCTCAGCATAGAAAAGGGAACACATTGCACATTCTGTATATACATTCAATTCATGCATTATCCTATGTCTGGTCTAACACGACCAACACCTAAGCAACCTTTAACGTCTCATGCCTTGGGATAAGGTAATCTCTATCCCTCCAAGAAAAATCACTCATTGCTTGCATAAAAGAGACAACGCTACTTTTATTTGCAACAAAGAGAGCTCTTCTCTTTCACAAGAGAAGTATCACATAACACTCATAAACCCGACTCGCTGTTACAAAGCGAAGTCTTTTATAAATGCAAATCCAATCATGGAATTAATCCATTCATCCACAAATAATAACATTTCTTCTAAAATAGTTGGGAATTCACTTCCCCACACTATATCACTTCATCACAACCAATTCCCTCAAGAGAGAAAAACTAGACAGGAAAGCAATCCTCATCCTGACAAACAATATATCGCATAAATCATGCGAAAATGTTTCCATTCTCGAAATTAGCCCCCTTTTTCAAAGAAAAGGAAATACACTCTTTAAAGCGTACAAATAACGCCTCAGCGAAAAATCATATCAATCACATAAGAGATGTGAAAACCCTGCAACTTCCCACTTAAATCCACTTTCCTCCCAAGTGAACCTGAATGAATTCCCAAACCAAGGGAACCTAAAATAATCCATGAAACATCCGTCAAGCATTGATTAGATTGCCATAGGACAACTCGTCCCTCCAACATCAATCTATGAGTTACCAAATCAATTCAATCCTAAGACAATGTTCACATGACTCCGGGAATGCTTTTGTACACAGCTTGCAATGTACTCAAGCTGATGAGGACATCACTTCCATGCATACAACCAATAGATCTGATCCTATACATTTGCAAGGTCCAATCACACGAGCTCGTGCAAAATAATTGAACTATCAGGTAACTTCGTTTCTAGGAGCATATCTTAATTCTCAAGAGAATATGCTACTACCTAACGCATGTGATGTTCTTTTACTTAGGAACTTAGGAGCTGATCATGAAGACACACATGTGCGAATCAGTTCGGCCTCCGAAGACAGCACCAACTTCAAACGTGCATAACTTTCACATACGGAGTCCGTTTGAGGCCCATGAGTACTCGATGGAAAGCTTTTCTCGTCCTCTTTCTAATGGATCTAGCCTCACCTCCAAATTCCTCCTGTGCACATCACAATCACTCAAAGAAAGTGCTGCATCACCTGTTTGGGCCAACTCGGGCCTTGTAATGCTTGGGCCCAAAGGAGAGGCGCCCCCTAGGCCCATACTGTTTACGGTTACTGTTCACGTGAACAGTACCATGAATAGTATCACCTCATTTGTTTTAGTTTTGTGCGGCTTTTCCTCCCCTATTTAAGGAGGCTGCACCCTTCTAGTTTGCTTGTATTTCGTTTGCTTAGTTTTTCCATTGTGAAAACTTTTGTTCTTCGCTTGTGTTGACTAGACCAACCATAAAGAACCTCAGCGGAATCCCACCTTTGTGAACTCAATTTAAATATTTGCAATTTCAGATTGCTTGTTATCTTGTTCTTGCGTGTTCTTCGATTGCATGCAGGAATAGACCTTCGTGGTCAGGTCAACCGCGTTCTTGGCACGGTTGATAACGACTCGGAGTGTGGTTTAGCGATTGCTTGGTGTTCTGGTCGTGGCCGGTTAGAAGCCTGCATCGTCAAAGTCGTTCTCCTCCAAATCGAAGTTATCATCCTATCGGAGGATCGGGACCCCATCGCCTCATCACAAGCATACCTTCTTCACCAGTGACATAGTGTCGACCGGTAATCCCATAAGCTCCATCAAATCTGTATTGGATCCTATTAATTCAATCCCTCCAATACCCTTATTCTCTAGGGTTTCAACTCACTCTATTTGCACCACAAAAATTCCATCAATAGTCGACTTCAACTCATGAAATGACTCATTACTTTGGCTATTTTATCAGTTAATGATCACCAAACACGGTGAATATAAAAATCACCTATCTGTACTCAATTCCTCATATCCACAAAATGAGGTAAGCTCCATTCAAGATTTCCTTTATCAGATAACTAAATCCTCTAATAGCTCCACTTCAACTTTACTTCAATCTTTTAGACTCTACTAGCTATCAATAAATCTGAGGCTCAGATATTCAAAACATAATTCAGGGGAACTTTCACCCAACAATCTCTCTTGACACCATCAATGATTCAACAACTTGTATGTGATATTAGTCACATTACTCCCTGTAGACACTACCGGTTGTAGCAACACCATCAGTTTTGCCCCTAAGGCCAATATTTTCTCAATTAATTTCCCACAAAGATTATGGCATAAAATCAACTCCGAACTCTATTAGCCACACAAATCTTTATTATCACCTCATTACGAATGTATCAACCATCCTCACTATAGATTTAAGCCTAACAGAGCTTCATGTTATGAATTTTAGCATTCATCAGCATAAACCTCCCAAGGCTCACCAAACTCCACCACTTCACTGCACACAATAGCACAGTCATCACGACTATCTCGCATGCAACCACACCAGGTGCGGACATAATTCTGTCATCAAAATATCCACTACTAGTTAACAATCCCATAAGCACCTAGTTTCAAGGCACTAACTAAAATCCACCAGCTCAATACTTTGGAGATAATCACCTAGATTTCAACATATAATATACTCCCCTGAACTGCCTTTACGTTTGTCTTAAGCATAAAATCCATCTGTTCTTACCTCTAAAGGCGTACTCATAATCTCCCACAAATGCGGTGGTAACCTCAGTAACTCATGCCTAGAGATCACCGCTAAATCTCACAAGGACTTTATTAGCTTCATTCCTCCGAATTTGAATCACACAGCTCTACAACAATTCTTTTTCATTCAACTTAGCTGGGAGATTTATCCGACATCAAGATCCCTATTCTTATCCTTCCAACTAATCCTAGTAGTTCTAACCTTACAACTATTAGAACTTCCCAAAACACTGATCTTGTTTATAATTATCAATCATTCAATATAGCTCAATAGTCTATGCAACCATAATCACCGACTGATTCACCAATAATTCAAATCCAACTATTAAGCAGAAATGAATCTACCTTACGCCACTACTTATCATGTAACTATTAAATCCCCATTGAATTCAAATCAACTTCAATCCTACCAACATAACTAAAGTTAATTACCCTCCTGGGTTCTTACAATTTAGAATCCCATGCCCTGCCAGATTGTTACTTCAACCACCATAAAATACTATCATATTAATAGGTCAAGGTCTTATACCCATACAAATACCGCAGATGTTTACTTATAGGTACATGGTTCTTCCAAACATAACTACCACATAACATCAACATTAACCTATACTACTAACAAGCCTCCAACATCAAACGCACAAAAGTATCCCCTTCATCTACGAGTTACCAAGCTCAGGGGTTTATACAAAACACACCACTGCTACAACTATAACGTCACCTAACTTTTAAACAGTAGGTGCGTGGTTTTCAGGTAGTGCCGAAACAGCAAGAGATCCGGCCCTCTGCTGTGGCGGCACCAAAAATGTTGGCGATGTAGCATGCTGAACTGGAACAATTGGTGCAGGACGCCAGGAATACTCGGTAGGTGGTGCCCAAGGGGGTTGCGATGCAGATATTGGCTCCCACTTAATGATACTAGAAGGGTTCCGACGACAAACCAGCTGCTTGTGGCCTGTTCGACCACAATGTCGACACTTTCCCGTCCAAGAACAGTCGACAACACGGTGCCCTCCACCGCACTTGAAACAGATCATCCCTTGCCCTGGGACAGGACGATATGGGTATGTTGGGGTCGTTGGGAAGGAACGAGGCATTGCGGAAGAAAATGGCCTCGGATAGACAGGTTGAGTCAACGGTAAAGAACATTGGCCCCCCTGAAATCTCTTGGAAACGGGTCGCTGAGAAAACCTGCCTCTACCCTCAAAGTTCCTTCTCTTTAAAACATTGCGACACTCCTGTACTTGCTGACGAAGTGTTTGAACCTCTCTTTGAAGATTTCGCAACTCGGCTGTCGAATCTACTAGAACACCAGCAACTGGTTGAACAGCCGAAACAACATCCTCACCCACCTCACCAATACTTTCCTCAGCTAGAGGTGGTGGCACTGCCGGACCGCGCCCGCGACCACGGCAACCACAAACACCACGACCTCGGCCTCTACCCTTTGGCATCTCTGTTCACAACAGAGAAGCAATCACACAATCAACTCACAATCATCAACTTTAGCAGTACAGATCAGCATCACAATTAGGGAAAACGCATATGCAATGCAAATCCCAAACCCAATCCTATTGTGCAACAATGTGTGTCAAGTTTTAGCAAATGCATAACCTAGGCCAAGTCTTAATTTAATAACCAATCCTAAGTCAAATTCCTGATTAAGACTACATAGGTTACCAAATTATCCACCACGGACCTAATGCCCGCTCTGATACCAACTGTAACACCCCGGCCCATCCCTGAGCCCAAGTGCTACCACCTACTCTATAATGTTACTAATTCCCACCTTTGCCGCTGGTCTTGTAAAACCATTCTTTTATTTAAATACCAACCAAATGACAAAAGCCGGTACATTTGACACTAAGCGCAGCAGAGATATAACTTTGCTAATTACCAAAAAGGTACTTAGACTATCCAAAATTAAATATGTCCACTGTAGATGATCTGTGAATCACTGTGGCACGTGAACGACTGTGCTACTCCCGCCCATGCATGTCGTCTTCAATGGATTCCTATAAAAACAACGTTAAAGCAAGGGTGAGTCCGAAGACTCAGCAAGCACAGATAAAACAATAACAACACTTTAGCAATTCAATCAATTTCATGAACTGTAAGTTGTAAATTAATTCTGTAACCGTAAACGGTAAATCAACCTTGTCTGTAATCTGTATCACTTTCTCTGTCACTTTCATGCAATGCATCTGTAATGCAATGCTATGCAACTCATCTGTAAGCGCCAAATCACATTCATGAGCTGTGACCCAGAATCTCTGGGTTTCCCCTCTGTCACCTGTTCATTTCCTGTAAATGCAATGCAATGCACCTTTGTATGCAACTTATAACTGTAGCTGATACCGGTACAGCTGAGCGTCCACCCGTCGATGGACCACTCAATTGCCTACCTCTGTAGGTCTTACTTCAGAGCACTCCGGAATAGTCACTTGACTTTCTCACCCACCCTGCTCTTATTCAAGAGCACTCCGGACTAGTCATGACTTTCTCACCGGCTTGGCTCTTATGCATTTGTATGATGCAATATGCTTTAAATATGGATGTGTAATCATAAGCGGTACTCATTCAGGTATGATTAGCACAATTCATATACATCTCATAAATACTGTAAATCATAGCATGGAAACCCAAATCACAAACATTCACCACCATTTACTATTCTATCCTGCACTTGCCTGACTATCCCTGTGGACGATGTGTGGAGCGTCCAACCCAAAACCTCCACCTGGGAGCATAATCCGAACACACAACTCAATATTATAATTTGCACAAGCATACAAATAACATCGATTCCATGCATATAGACAATTGACAACACTTCTACGCGTAAATCTGATACCGACAATATCTCATCGGACACCCTTCCGACGCCCTGGTACCCAAATGGTCGTAATTTAATGACTGTCGTCTAGAATCGTAGGTAAATCTTAATTACATATGTACCACCTTTTTCTCTTTATTTTTTTCTCCTCTTTTCTTTTCTTTTCTTCTTCTCTCTTCTTTTTTTTCCTTCCTCTTTCTTTCCGCCCGTTCCCCTTCCTCCTTCCTGGCTCCTTTGGCCGACGTTGCATCTTCCTCCTCCTTTTTCTCAGCTCTCTCTCTTCCTCCGCTTCTGCCCACTCAGCGCCGCACCCTTGGCTTCCCACGCCTCACCAGTTCGGCTTCCCGTCCCGGTCTCAGCGCCTGCACCGCCGGCTCTCCCCTCTGCGCCTCCTCTCGCGCTGCCTCTTCCGACGTGCCTCCCATCGCGCCCTCGGTCTCAGCGGCGCCACACCGCCTTGGCCTCTCCCCTACTCACTTCTTCCCCCGCTCTCCTCCACTCGCTGCGCCGCCCCGGTCTCTCCTCTGCTCACCTCCGCTTGCCGCGCCGCCTCCATTCTCTCCCCCAATCTATGCTTCTCCTTCCCCTATCCCGGCTCTTGGATCCAGATTCGTGGCCTACGGCCCGGCTCTAGTGCTTTTACTTGCGGATTTCTTTGGTTTGTACTTTGCTTTATTCGTCACTTTGAGTTGATTTGGCTTACCAGGACAGAGGCATGGAGGTGGTTGTCGTGGTTAGGTATGACGGGGCTCGAGGCCGCCCTTGCGCTGGGGGAGCGGGTGGCGGCCGTCGGGCGCGCTTACCCAACTAACGGCAGAGCACTGCCGCCTCTCTTCATCCATGGTAAGATGTGTCTGCTAATTTTTGCTGCTACCTTGTTACTACTAAGTGTGTTGTTGGATTACCTTCCTTGGTTGGGTTGTGGGTGGTTTGGCATGGTGATGATGTGCGCGCGGTGATCTCAGTCGCTGGAGCTCCTTGGTCCTACTGGTCGTCTCCCGCGCGCCCTGGTTGACTTGGGTTGTGACCCCGGTTGGCTAGTTTTATAGCTTCGGTGATGTTGGCTGTTGGTTTGTGTTGGGTGTATGGAGGGTTGTCGCCTCCTTGCTCCTCCCGTTGGTTGCTGGGGTGTGGTTGCGAGTTTGGGCGGGTGGTTGCTTTCTGGGAGCATACGCGCTGGGACTTGCCTTTGTGGCTCTCGGCCGATTGTTCTGGAGGGTGGTGCTGGCTGTCCTAGAGATGGTGTGCTGTCCTCGTACTGTAGGGTTATGATATCCTCTGGATATGTGATGGCCGGTTGATATTATCTTGGTAATCAACGGCAATTTCTTTATTTTTCTTCGCTTTTCTTTCTCACGGGTATTACACCCACTCTTCCAAATCTATTTGAAGCCTGGAAAGAGGGTTCCACCAATAAAGAATGCATTATATGCTGATTTGGTTGAGTACTTGAGCAAAGAATTCAACTTCAAATCAATTTGTCAGTAGTTTGTGGTTGTAAGGTCACCATGCCCATGTTGTGCCACAACTGAAATTAGTCAGCCAGAGCCTAAGCAGAAAGGGTGCTGCAGATGTCAGCGATCCATGCCTTGGGGTGACGGCCTGGGCGACCGTTGTGGACCCCCTAGTTCTTGGCATGATGATGTTCCAGAGCATTGGCTAGCAAAACTAAATGGACTTGCCATCGAACCAATTATCCATCCATAAAAGAGTCTTCTGTCCATCTCCAACCCACATTTCCGTTGTGGTTTGGAGCATTGAACAGATTACTTGTTCATGAGAAGATTGGAGGTTAGCCCATGTGTGAGAGGGGTCAGTTTTCTGCCATCAGAGCCACCGCAATCTCATTGGAAACCCCATTAGTTTGAGGTCTAAGATGCCCAAACCACCGAGAGAGAGTGTCTTGTAGACGGTCTTCCATGCGACCAGGCAATGACCCGCATGAACTTCATCTGATCCTTTCCAAAGGAAAGCCCGACACCTCTTGTCAATCACCCTAATTGCCCATGCAAGCATATCCAATGAAAGAAGGTGGTAGAGAGGTGTTGCAGAGAGGATGTGTTTGACTAGAATGAGGCGGTCGACCGAGGAGAGTAGTTTGCCCTTCCAGCTTGGCAGTTTGGCTGTGAATCTTTCTAGCAATAGTTGTAATTGTGGTTGGTCAGTTTTGACACGGACAAAGGCAAACCTAGGTATTTTAGAGGAAAGGTGGAGAGTTCACAAGGTAACTCCTGGCACGCGACAGCTAAATCTGTGTCATCACATGCAATGGGGGGTGACGGAGCTTTTCTGAAGGTTGGAGCGAAGGCCCGAAGCCTGTTTGAAGATCTATAGGATATATTTGACAACTTGGATGTCTTGCCGGGATGGAGTAATAAAGAAAATGACATCATCGGCATATAAGGACATGTGCTCTTGAAGGCCTAAGATTCCAAGATGGGTAAGAGTTTGCAAAGAGCTCTCTTTACGAAACAACCCATTGAGCCCTTTCATGACTAAGATGAAAAGCATCGGTGACAATGGGTCTCCTTGTCGAAGACTGTAACATCCCATTTCCAAAATTTGTAACTATGTAAACTTCAAACATATGGTAATGAAAATTTGAAAGCCTTTATTCTCAGTTGATTATTCCCTTTTGGCTTTCAGAAAGAAAATTTCATGAAATGCCAAAGCTAATTGAAATAAGAATCTGGTTCACTCCAAATGAGGTGATGAAATGAAAACCCTCCTCTGGCTCTACCGCCGTTTGTCGCCTTCCTCCACCAACCTGCGCTGGCGATTGAATGCTATGCCGACACCCTCGCCTTCAGTGCCTGACAACAGCAGCGCCTTGGGCACGCGTCCTCGCCCTCGTTTTCCTCCCCGCTGTGCCATGCACGACGCTCGCCGTCCTCTCCCCGCAAGCTGCGCCGCCGTAGTCCTCCTGGGTCACACCCGTCCACTTGACGTCGCTCAAGCGCTGCCTCTCACGCCATGCCTCCTTGCGACCATCGGGCAACGCGGAGCCCCCGCAATCGTGCACGCCACGCCAAGCTCTGGAGACCTCGCTCGCACTGTGGCCACACGGCTCTGGCGCCACCGCCTGCCTGCAACACGCCGCCGTGTCTCCCCCTCGGCACCCAGCCTCCTTCCCCGGCCTCTATAAAGAGCTCTGAGCCTCGCCGCACCCCCCACCGAAGCGCGCTCGGGAACGCCCAGCTCGTCGCCTCCTCTGCCGTAAGCGCGCCATCGGCAAACCCCGCCGTCGAGCGCCACCGGTCAACGCCGGAAACTTTTGAGCCTTCCCCCATGTTCGCCACTACCCTCTCTCTCACTTCCCCGGTCTAATCGACTTCTCTTCCCCTGCAGACCGCCGGCGACATCCCTCTTCATCATCGCCGGCGCCGGGCCTTCCAAGGAAACGGTAGCGCCCCGGGTCGATTCCCCGCACGTGGAGCGTCACTCGGACCCCGGGAACCCGCCCCTCACTTCGCCGGACCCCGCCGCCCACTCCAGCGAGCCGCCGCCATCCTCCTCCTCTCCGCCGAGCACGCCTCCGCCGCCAGCCCTTCCCGCTCCACTCCGGCCACCACTCGAGCCCCAGGTGAGTTCATGGTTGCACGAGGACGCTTCAATCTCGAGGAATTGAACTTTCCCGGCCCGGACCGCCGGTGCCCTCCTCCCCTGTCTCCGCCGCCACCTCACCCGCCGTCGCCCTCCACCCGGCCAAGTCCGGCCGACCCCGGTCAATTCCTCCCTCCCCAAGGCGCACGCCGGTTCGGGCAGCCCATTTTGGTCAGCGCCGCCTCCCCTCCGTGCCCCCTCCGCTGCCGCCCGGCTCTGCTCCCTTTTCCCCCGTGTGGCCGGAAATGAACCTGAGTAGAGGAAAGCTAAGCACCACAATAGCTCATTAAGTGCTGCCCCAAATACACCATTTAACCTGTCCTAAGCTGGCAATTAATGAGAACATTAAAACCCTGCTAATTAAGGCCACCTATCCGCAATGCATTTCTTTATTTTTCGGATTTTCCAGTAATTAAAACTTTGAAATGCCATAACTTTATAACCATAACTCCGAATTCGACGAAACCAACTTCTAAAATTTTCTAAAATCAAGACCTGTCTAATGGTTCAGGTTTGGTTCAATTCCGAGTTCTTTTGAGTTGTCTTATTGTTTTGTTTGGTTCTTACTCGGCGCTCATCATTTTATGTGGTTTTTCCGGTACTCCCGTCCGAGTAGAGTTCGAAGACGCGAACGAGCCCCCGCCTGAAGCAACACAAGACCCCCAAGCTTTCAATCCAGGCGAATCAATACTTTGATCATTTTGCGCCTACATTTTATGTGAAACTATGTTCGTTTAAACTATGAAAATTGCATGCGTTATTTTATGTGCTAAAAATATGTAAGTCATAAGGTAGATAACAACCTTATGTCCACCTAATAATATAATATACCCCCAGTAACATTTGAACTCCCATGATCATTTGTCACCCTAGATGTAAACGCTAGTTATGGTAGTTATACGTTTTATTACTGCCATGCTAAATTTGTCAAGTCCAGGGTTCTAGTAACCCTGATAATCACTCTTTAATCATGAACACTAGATTTGAGATAGTCATGGGATGTACATGGCTGGACGATTATGTGGATTTATGTTATGCTTCTCAAAACCCTAAAAACTGCTAAACCTGTTTGGGCGGATGGTAAGAATGGCGGGTGTGGATGTAACACAAGGAATGTGGAATGAACCGCCCGAACAATTTAAGGACTTAATCATGTGTGGACCCTCCGTGTATAACAGTACAACCACAAGCTGGCATATTGTAGGCTGGGCTAAATAATTTACTGAACCCTCTAATCATTCACGGAGAACATGTGTAGGTGGGTAATGAAAGCCCCACTTGGAATGGGACACCGGATGTAGGTGACGTTGCCTAGGATAGCGTATGTGGAGAGTGGAGTCCGACTGCGCTAACCTATGGTGGACATCCCGCACAACCTATGGACGTAACCCCATAGGAGTGACATGCTAGAGTGTGAGGTATTGTAAAGGCCTCGTGATATTCTCTCGATCTGCATGTCAAAGGAATCATGTAGAACCATCGGGACGATTATCTCTTGTGGGTAAAGATGTACAGTCTCTGCAGAGAGTATACAAAACTATTCGAATAGCTGTGCCCACGGTCAAGGGCAGACATGGAAATCTTCCTCGAGTTAGTTCTATTTAAAAACTATTGTGGGTGGGGAGAAAACTGTCAGGCAGATGTAACCTGACTTTGGTAATTTGTCCTGGAGGGATGTACTCCAGTGTTGGTATTAAGGTGGAAGTAACCTGCTATGCAAAAAAATGTTAGGCATTGGTGGATGTAACCATAAAATATGGTGGATGTAACCATAAAAATTTGGAAATGGAAATTACCCCGTTATAAAATTATTGCACTCTTCCAGTATTTAAATCATAAGTTCTTGAAAAATGCTAGGTCATAGAAATTTTAATTATGGTAATTCCAAGTGTCGCTTTATGCAAATAAAAGAACCCGAGCCACCCTTGAATAGCCCTGCATCTATAATTATATGCATTCTGTGTGTTGGCTCACGGAGCACGGTTGTTGTGCTCAATCTCGCTCTTAACCCCCCTTTCAGAAGCTGTGAATCAAGAGCACTACGCCTACCATGAGGATCAGGATGCCGAAGGCAATGAAGATGGTGGATATTAGATTAGGCTTCGGTAGTCTTGCCTCTCGCCTCAGTCCAGTTGACTAGGCTAATTTTGGTGGGTGCATCCGTTATTAGTCAGGTCCCTGATTAATAGCGGTAGCACTCAGGTTGACCCAGTCGCTTGCCTGTGGTGAGTTGTGCCCCTACGCTATGTACACTTCCGCTTTCGCTCTTTATGTAATGTAAGACATTTGGCCTGACGGCCCTATTGTAACCCTGGCCCGACGTGGTCTATTTGAACTCTGGTAATGTAATGTATGAATTTATCGTGTATGAAATGATGCAGCGTTGTATCTGTGAGCATTATCTACTGATCCAGGGAATAATGCAGTGTTATCACAGAGGATTCCAGGTTAGTAAACTTGGGGTCCGACAAAGACCCCTGCACAGGCCAATCGTACTGCCTAGAGAACCATTGAGAAGGATTATGGATGACTCACTGGATAACAAAAGTGATATCCATTCACGCCACCTAGAACAAAAACCCATGTGGGAAAGTATTTCCAGTAGAAACGGAGTAAAAAGCCTTAGAAATGTTCACTAGTCACTCTTAGTGGATTACACCACTTATAAATGGGGAAATCTGGTAACCCACATACAACAAGTTTTACATTTCACACACTTGCACGTTTTTCAATGCATGACTTCCACATAGCTCCACAGGCCCAATAAGACACTCCATCCTCAAAAACATGACCTAAACCACTTAGATCAACGCCGTGATTTTGCAAACTACCACTCCATTTGGTATTGAACAATTTTCTCAATTACCACCTACCAGTCTTTATAAATATGCGATGCCCAATGCCTCATCACCAAGATCGTACGCTTGCTTCAAGACTGTCACCACTTGAAATGCCCGAGTCCTATGGCACACCACATCACACCATAATCTGTGATACCCATTTGCTTGCCGCCAAGATCGTGCGCTTGCTCCGAGGAATGTTACCACTTAAAACGCATAAATCCAATTGACACACTACATGCGCGCACTTGCCTTCTCACGATTCTTATCTTTCTCTAGTACTTTCTCTACTTGAGATGATGCTCCATCCAAACTTATATGACATGCCATGGTCTTAGGATCCCTTTCGTACCCTTGGTCTTACCGCTAACACAACAATCATCAAGCACCTACACATCAAAGACCAAGCAATTGATCCGAGCATAAATGATAAGCACTTGACTCTCATTACCACAACATATGTATGGACACACCATAACTCACACTTACATGGACTCCGCGATGACTAACATATAAAACCAACTCAACTCAGCTCAAAGACAGAGGGTCAGTCTGACCGTGGCCATCAAGCCAGTCTGACCATTAAGCACACTCCGGTTAGACCGCTATGACAAGGCTGGTCAGACCGTTCCTCTTTGATCATACCGCAACTCCAATGTCAGTACTACCACACTAGGTCACAACCCAATACTTTCAAAATACCTTTTTTGAAAAATAGCCACTGCCAACTACGGGCTGCTACTTCTGCACACCGATCAGACCACCACCACAGCCGGTCATGCTGCCACACCAAGGCAGCTCAAACCGCTAGCCGGTTACACCGCCACCCAGTCTGACCGTTAGCCATAGACTGGTCAGACCGTCGTCACTCTAACAGCAAAAATCAGATATTCAAATTCAAATAATAACACCAAAGTATAAGAAAAATCAAATGCTCGTCACCAGAATGAGACTACCACCACATGGTCTTATAGCTTCTTTACCTTTTTTAAAGTGTTATAGAAAAATTAGGTCACACTAATGTTCATCTCACCTATCGCTGATTCGCTGGTCACTGGTGTGCTACTGTCCATCAAAATCCTTGATAGAAGGTTTAGTAAATCCTAAAAAACTTAATCGGATAACTAATCTCGAAATATGGTCATGTAGCAAAGTTGAAATGATTTTTAGATGAAACCAGCCATTGAACAGTAGGGGTGCAAATGGAGCGGATATTTCTCGACCGTCCGTCCATCCATTTTAATTCGAATACAATTCGGAGCAAATTTTTGGATATATGAAGGTTTTGTCGGATACGGAAATGGAGTCGAATATTTTTTGTTGGATACAGAAACGGATACAGAAAAAGCATTATCTGGCGGATACGGAACTATCTGGGTATTTTTTCGGATAGTTTCCGGATATGGAAATGGAGTCAGATACTTGACCTCTCCGCCGGCCAGGTGGGATCTCCGACTCTTCTTGAAATATAACATCATTTATTTATGTAAGATTTCTTGTTTCGGTGGCTGTTGCAGCGTCGGTGGGATGTACACTTGTATTATATCTCAGTTTGGGTTAGTGTCTTAGTGGTGTGTGGTTAGTATACTAGTAGTATTAACTGACGAGTGATTTTTTTGTTGGACTTATGAGATCAAAATCAAATGCATCAAAAGTTGTTTTTCCATGGTATTAACCGACGGGTTTGGATCCTGTCAAGAAAATCACTATCCTCAGCATCTCATGGAGTGACAGGTTTCAGTTTGTTAGCATAGACTTGTTTGTTGTTATTTTGCTAGTATGCTTAATTTCTGGGTAAATTTTGCCTTATCATGTGTTTTGTCACATCTATTGCTTTCTGATTGAAAATCTATATGAAGCATATAGTTAAGAAATAGAATGCTTGTTTAGTAAAGGCCAGTGACATCACCCTTTATACTCTACGCTTGTTCAGTAAGAAATAGAATGATTTCTGATTGAAAATCTATTTAAGCAATAAGGATACGGTTATTACTGGGACTATGACTTGCACTGGAGAAGTTGAGCATGTTGAGAAGAAGTAGAAGAAGTGTACCTCAAAGGTTTGGGACCACTAAATTAAATACACGGTGACTGTTAACACAAAAAATGGTGGAAAGGATAAACAACTTTGGGTGCAGTGCAATAAATGTCCTTACAAAGCTCGATGTGAGACCTCAAGGGGCACGAAGGCCTTGTAGAATCATTTGCTAAATGTAATGAAGCTAAATGAACTAGTTATGTACTTGATTATTTGGCTATGGGCAATTCGTACTTTTGAACTATGTAACACGTAGTTAGTTAACTACTACTTGTTTAACTAGCCTCTACCATTTACTTGCTACTTTGCTAGCTAGATTTTACTAGTTGCTTAATTTGTCCCTGTCAACAACAATAATGTAACATCCCAAAATTTCGCTCTCTGAAAAATTTAATTTCAAATTAATTAATTTAAAGAATTTGAACTTTATTTGGATTTATCTTTTTTTTTAAAAAAAATCTAAATCAAATTTAATCCTCAACCTCTCTACTCGGCCGTCACATGTCGCTTCCTGATTCAATCCATCCTCTCTCGGTTTAATCTCAGCCACCCGCCTTCACTTACCCCTTTTGTTTTAATCCGATGGCCCTGATTTCTCTTTCGCCTCATGGCATTCATCCGACCGTCCACTCCTTCCTCCTCTGTCTTCCCTCTCGCCGATAGCCCAACCCTGCTTGTCAGCTTCTTCTTTCTTCTTGCCTTCTTCAACCTTCCCCCGCCACCATTAATGCCCCGCCTGAGCTCTTGAATTTGGCTGTTTCTTCTCGTTAGCCCGAGCATTTGCTACAATTGAAAGCCTAATCACTCCCGCATTCAACCTCCACCATTTCCCCACTTTAAACCCCGCTTATCTCCCTCTTTACCCGTCTTTGCGCTGACCTTAACTTCAATGTAACCGATAGCCGCATTCAACCTCCACCCGTGCGCGCATCCCCGCCCCTCCACCGAGTGAATCCACCGCCGAAGAGCCCTGCCGCCAACACCCTCACTTCGCCACCCCTGCATCCTCGTCGCCGGCTACCACCGAGAATTTCCGAGTTTCGTGCCAAGGTGCACTTAACTCCCCGTGTCTTCCTCCCTCTCGCGCACCCCTCGCCGACCCCAGCAGCGTCGTCATCCGCTGATGCCCTCAGTCCCCGTGCACCACTTTAGCAACCGTGAGCCACGCAAGCGCTACGCCAGCCGCGTGCCACCTCTGCCTTCTCCCCGGTCAACGGACCCAGTCCACAAAAGCCGGTCCCACCTGTCAGTGAATAAAACTCTTTTTCTGTTGAAAAATAAATCGGCCAGAAAATCGAAATCCTTGCTGATATCACCCTGACATATAAATCCCTTTCCCATTGAAAAATAATTCCTCTCAAAATCATTTCTCTTGATGACATCATAATCTGATTTTTCAATTCAAAAATAATTCCAGAAAATGAATTTATTCTTTTTCTCTCCTCTCAAACTTCCAAATGCTTGTATTTCTTCATTTAAACTTTGATTGAGCCCATTTAAATTTTTAAATTCATCAAAAATTCCAATCTATCCAGTTCTATCCTCTTTTCAAATTTTTGGAGTTTTTGAATTTATTTGGATTAAATTAAAGCTTAGAAAGTAAAATTATTTTTAATAGTTAAAATATACTTCAATTAAATCCAAAATTATTTTATTTGGTATTTTCGGGTTCCAAGGATGTTTGTGGAATTTTTCCTGAGTTTTTTCGAATTTATTTTATTTTTGGGAAAAAATTATTATTTATTATTTTCTCTCTCCTCCACTATTCATCTTCTTCCACGTTACGAATCGTTTCCGAGCGTCCCGAGCGCGCAGCCATGGGTGGATCTTGAACCTTCCAGAATTTGTGAATTTCTCAACGGTTTTTTGTGAAATAAAGTGCATTCAAATCCTCTCATCAAGAGCTTTCCATTCCCGGCCTTGGCCCCCCAATTTCATGCACCAATTTCGCAGGAATATGCCATGCCACCGAAGGACATTCCCTCGCGGATCTCCCCATCCGGTCCACCTCCGCGCCTATAAAAGGGAGCACCGGGTGCCTCTCCTCATCCTCACCAAGCCTCTGAAATCTCAAGGCCTCTCTCCCTTCCTCTTGCCGCAATCGGCATTTTTCTCTCGCCAACAAAACGGCGTTCTCCAGCCGATTGCACCTCCTACAGTGGAGCTCCGCCACATTTGGTCACACCGTTGGCTTCGCCTTTGCGCATTCTATGTGGTGCTTTCCTCGGCTTCGCCGGAACTTCGCCGGAGCATCGCCGGAGCACCGTGGCCAAATTGCGCCATCGTTTCTCTCCTCGCTGCGAGCCAACCGTGCATGTTCCACCATAACCGAGGTGAGCATTGTGTTCTCTACATTCTCCTCTTCGTTTCGCCGCAAACATCACCCGCTAACTCCTCTTCGTTTGCCCGGAACACCGATGTCAACCCGACGGTCACCAAAAGTCTTCTCCGCTGTGTTTCGCCACCATCCGAGGTCCTTTGGCCGAGCCGCTTGCACCGTTGAGTTTGCCTCGACACGTTCTACATCGTGCTTCCATCGCCATCACCTAAAGATTCCCCGAGTCCTCGTCGACCTTGTCAGGCCTAGACACTAAAACTGTACCTTCGCGCGTACACCCCTTTTTGGTAAGCGCTTCGATTTTTGTTCGCGTCATATTGTGTCCTAGCCTCTAAGAAATTTTTATACCATTTTGTTTAATTTTTCGTGGAGCCAATTGTCAGGAATTGAGCTTTCCGTGAAAATGGCCGTTTGTGATTCCCGACGTCAATTCATCGCCTCCGGTAAGCTTTAGCCCATGCCATAATTTTTCTTAGACTTGCCTCACAACGTTTTACGCCGTGCTTCCTTCCGTTTCCCCGAAAAACCTCCACAAATTTTTACCTCCGATACCTCGCCATGGCCGCCAATGACATCTCGTGTCTCCATCTATCCGTTGGTGTTTTCCCCAATCCGTTCGCGTCATATCGTGCCAAACCATCCCAGGTAGCTATCTGCCAAGTGGTTTTAGATTCGCTTCACCGAGCACCAAGATATCAAGTTTTTTCTGTTTCTCCACTATCGTCATTCAAACGTCGATTGTATGGTCTCCAATTAATTTTCAGCTTAGCCAATAATTTTCCTAACTTCACCATACTGTGTTCTACCCCGTGCTCACCCTACATCTCCACATTACATACCCGGTACTATTTCTCTCCAACCTGCTATTGTCGCTACCGTGCGGTTGGTGCCATTTTTCACTCTCTGCGGGTGAATGCCGCCGTTCCTCGTCGCCGTACCCATGTCACCACCTTCGCCTCATCACCAGGATTCCATTTTGCCTATTCGCCAGCCACCCCACAGCCTACCGACATAATACCTTTCAAAAAGTAATTCTCGGATGTTGTTATCATTTCATGTGATGTCCAAACTTTCATATACTCATTCTCCCTCATACAAACTCCGAATCCATTGATTCTTTCTCCTAAATTCATCTAAAATCATAATCTATCCCTTAGTATATATTTTATAATTTTTAGATTTTATTTGGATTTTATTTGAGTTTATTTTGTTTGTTCGGTCTTTTCGCACGTAGAACCCGTCGTTGCCGAAGACTTTCTCGACCCGCAGCAAGAAGGTCCAGACAGCGTGCAAGAAGGCAAGTCTCTTTTGATCATCTTGAACCTATGATTTTGAAATATTTTAATTATTTTAAATTATGTGCATTGCTATTTACATAAAACCTTAGTTCAAATATTAAGGTAGTAGCTAATCCAAATTTTGTTATACCCTCAATTGGAGTTGAATGCCATGTACCTTTGTCACCCTAGAACTTCCTTTGTCTCAATAATGAGATTATTATTATGACTTGTGAATAGTAGATGGGTAGTTTAATGTTTAGTCATGCTAAATAATACCTTTGAAATATTGAAAATGGGAAATTATGCTTTATTGTAATACCCTTGTTTATGAATTTAGTGGTGAATGGACTTGCCACTGTTCTTTTTAAAATAAAATAAAATGTGAAAGATGATTTAGATTAGGGTGGATGGCTGGTTTGGCTTGGTGCAGTTAGCACGAGATCTTGTTAAGTGTATGTTCCACCCTAGTCAATTAAGGACCGACGCTTGTGTTTGTCCAGACTGAGCATTAACCGTACAACCACAAGTTTATATGGGTACGGCCTAGCTGACTAACTTATGATAGTCTAGTTTAGGTGCTACCAGTGGAAAGTGGGTGCCAGGGATGGACTGGTTATCCACAGTGAGGGACAGGGATTTACTGTACTCATATGACGCAAGAGGGGGCTTCGGTTCGGGCAGTTAGCCTACCTGCGGTGAAACCTCAGCGGGTGGTATCTAGCTAGATTAGAGTAAGGTAAAGGCTTTGTGATATTTTATCTGGGTCTCATGCCAAAGGAAGCGTGTTGACCATTAGGATAATTTATCTCTTGTGGGTAAAGTTGTACAACCTCTGCAGAGTGTAAAACTATTCGAATAGCCGTGCCCACGGTCAAGGGTGGGCAAGGAATGCATTCACATGGTAGATTTCTGGTTTTGGTTTTAAAATCAAAAGTTTTGTATTCCGAGAGTGGAGGGAACTCTCGGAAGGGTATCCTGGCAGATGGAGCCAGAGAGGGTGGATGGAACCCGCAGTTTTAAACTTGATCAGTTAGGATTGATTAAACTAGTGTTGGTGGATGGAACCTTCACTAGAGAATTAATGATAGTTTCTGTTAAAACATTTACTTTATTAACATGATGCCTTCGAAAATAATTAGTAGTAATTGAATTTAAAATATTGCTTTGTGCAAAAGAACCATATAGCCTTCCTTTGTCAAGCCTTGCATCTATTGCATTTTTCCCAAGACTTGCGGAGTACTTTATGTACTCACATGCTGCACTCAAAAACAATACTCAGAGGAAGTTGAAGCTCAAGAAGGTGACTACGACTACTGCTTCGCTTGTGGCTGTGATGGATTTTTCCCGGAGGACTAGGTCGCGCTTCCCCAGTCAATTGCCTGTGGCGTATTGATGGGTCGTCATCAAGTTTATCTTTTGCTTCCGCTTTATTTTATGTGTGCGAGGTCAATGAAACCTCAGTTGTAATAATGAGACCTTTCGGTCAGTACTCTTAATTATTGAAATAAATCGTTGTTGGTGATGTTTTCCATTCTGTTTAACTGTGTGCACTAGCTTTCATCTGGGACTAGTGCAGTAATACACAGAGGGTCCGGGTTTGGTGATCCGGGGGCCTGACAGAGATGGTATCAGAGCCAATTTGACTGTAGGACGTGACCTAGTTAGAATGGTCGTTAAAAGAAGAGCTTCAAAATTTATTTTATAAAATAAAAATTTAATAATGTGTTATCCTTGTCTTTTCTTGTCTTTCTATCCTTACCTTTGTCATGACATTCTCCCTTATCTATCTGCTTATTTCCTTTTTGGAATGGTAATTGTACCCCCTTTCCTTTGTAATTTCTATAGATGGCCCAGTAAGGCTGCGTCTAAGAAGCACTTGGAGAAGCTCGTCATCATGAAGGAGTAAGGACTAGATCTTTAGTTGTAATACCTAAGTAAAGTCTTACGATTTTAGAACGCTTATATATTACTTGCTTGTGTATTAGGTGGACTGTACCAAGTCTTTGAATACTTGTAGTACAGTCATCCTTAAAAACTATTTTGATTTCAAGCTAAACTTCTCCTAGTTGTTATTTGTTTCTCTCTTGTGTGTTTGTTTGGGATGGTGTTTAGTCGTTCCCCTGATCTCTTATCTGTGCTACTTCCCTCTTATCTTTTGCTAACCCCAGTTACTCCAATAGTGCAAGCTCCAATTCTGTCACCGCAGTCCATGTTTGGAGAATCCTTGGAGACCTAGAGTATATGGAAGACAATAAATTTATGGAAAGTACTCTTGTCGGGAAAGCTGTCATAATCAGTGCATGTCAAGATAGGTAATTTGGAGAATTGTTGTTAGAGTGATATATCTTGGATTTATAATTGACAAGATTGAATAATATTCGAGTGAATTGAGAAAAACAAAGGTATATTTCCACTACGTACCGGTGCCTCAGGAGGCCGTCGTTGGAGATGTCCGAACCATCTCAAACGATATTGGATAAGTTTCTCTTCAATTGGTTCTACCCCCACCCTATCACGTATATCATCATTGCGAATGCGATCCCGTCTTGTATGACCACAAATCCACCGCAGCATCCTCATCTCCGCTACACTCATTTTTTGTATATGTTGTCTTTTAGTCGCCCGACATTCTGCTCCATAAAGCATTGTGGGTCTGATTGCCATCCTATAGAACTTACCCTTTAACTTTTGAGGGATTTTTTTGTCACACAGGATACTAGATGCTTGGCGACATTTCACCCACCCTGCTCTTATCCTATGGCTCACGTCTTCATCAATCTCACCGTCCCACTGTAGCATCGATCCCAAATAACGAAACATGTCGTTCTTAGGCACTAGCTACTTGTCCATCCAATCTAACATCTCCATCATCTACTCTAGCACCACTAAAATCACACATCATATACTCAGTTTTAGTCCTACTAAGTCTAAAACTCTTCAATTCTAAGATCTTCCTTCATAACTCAAGCTTCCTATCAACACTTATCATACTCTCATCAACCAACACCACATCATCAGCGAAAAGCATACACCAAGGGATATTTCCTCGTATGTCCCTATCACCATGTGAAATTTGCTTTTGCACATTATCCGATTAAATATTCATGACCGAAACTAACTGCATTCGGAGTGGCATGTATTCGTTCCGTATTCATGACTGAGAATATCCGCGTTCGTATTCGTATCCGGGCACTATATGTGTTCGACCTCAACTCTGACAAAAAATATGAAAAGGATACGAGATGAGTAATATCTGTCCGTATCCGCTCTGTTTGCACCTCTATTGAACGGTTTGGAAAATCCTCTGCGACTACAACAGTTGACAAGAATGGAAATATAAAAGAAAAGGGGAAAAGAAAAAACCTTTGTATTCCTCGTTCTTGCTTCCGAGCCGACGGGCTCCCGATGGCGATGGGAGGCGTCTTGGGCGGAGGTCTTTGGGGATGTCCTGGATCTCTTGGAGGCGGCATCGCATCCCCGGCTGGGACCTCGCCGCCGATGCCGCGGCGGCAAAGAGGTCTTCTTGTGCAGCGTCCTTGACAAACGCCTGGAGTTGCTATCGAATTTTGGTTAGTTATCCCCATCTCTCTTCTGTTTAGTTGGTTGTGTTCTTGCTCTAGTTGCCACTACCTAGTATTGCCTTGTTGGGTTATCTGCGGTGGCATGTTGGGGTAAAATTAGCGCAATGATTTCTGCCTGTTGCACGATAATTTGTAGGAAGTGTATTCTGGATGAGTGCATGTGTTGACACCAATTTTATCCGAAATTTTTACGGCACGTTACTTTTCAAGATTTTTGCGTACCGTACATATTACATTTGAGCGGCGAATTTTTATGACATGTTTGTGGTGCGAGTGAAAGTCTCGTGTCAAATTTTCAGCTTATTCGGAGCACATATGCTCACTCGAATAGGATAATACGGCCGGATGGCGTACGCAAAGCACAAGTCCACCTTCCGAGATTTTTTGTGTGTGCTACATATTACCATCGAGTGGCGAATTTTTATGGCATGTTTGTGGTGCAAGTAAAAGTCTTGTGTCAAATTTTCAACTCATTCGGAGTACATATGCTCACTCGAATAGGATAATACGGCCGGATGACGTACGCAAAGCATAAGTCCACCTTCCAGGATTTTTTGTGTGTGTTACATATGACCATCAAGCGGCGAATTTTTATGGCATGTTTGTGGCGCAAGTGAAAGTCTCGTGGTTAATTTTTAAGTCATTTGGAGAACAAATGCTGCTCGAATAAATTGATATAGTCAGAAGACGTACGCAAAAGCAAAAAAAAAATCATGCCAATAGCCATATACGATCACGTGCTATATACATGCATAAAGGAAAATCAAAATATTTATGAGAACTAATTGCCCTCTCCATAAATAAAAAAAAGGGATCTTCAACTACCCCATGTGCATGCATGCAAGAATCCCTTGCGTGTGCATGCATGAAGGAATCCCTTGCGTGTGCATGCATGAAGCCCACGTCCAGCACGTTTGCATGCTTGTGAGGCTTCAGTAGCAACAGCAAAAAACTAAAATTGGGAATAGAAAAATCAAAATGAGAAGTTACCATAACTTCTCCTCATAAACCACCCCTCATCCTTGCTCTATAAATAGGGGGTAATGGTATAGAAAGAGGGGGACTTTTGGAGAAGAAAAGGGAGGAAACACTGTCCATTTGGAGAGAAAAGGAAGCATACATAGACACTAGAGAGGGAGGGCTACACAAGAAAAGGTGAAATTCTTGCTCTTCTTCTCACTCCCTCTCTCTTGCCCTTAGGTTCGGCCATTGCGGTACGAATCAAGGTGCTTTATTTTTTTCTTCTTCTTTTATGCTTTTGCCCCCTTGGTTCGGTCCCGTTAGGCGGATACAAACCCGAAGAACGAGTGCTTGATTTCTCGTCTCTTAGGTTCGGTCCCCTACAAATGGATACAAATCAAGGCGAGGCATGAAGACCTCATCTTCTCGGTTCGGTCCCGTTAGGTGGATACAAACTCAAAGAACAAGGGCTCGATCCTTCGTCTCTTAGGTTCGATCCCCCTACAAATGGATACAAACCGATAGTGAGGAGATTAAAAACCCCATTGCCTCAATTCGGTTCCCTCAAATGGACACGAATTAGAGGTGGGTGTATGCTGCGAAAAAATAATAAAAATGCATGAACAAATGTTAAGAAAAACAACCTTCGCCTCGGTTACGCTACATGCTAGTGGTAATACAAGGTGGAGTGAAACATTTAATTTCTATTACACAACATACTCAAAATTTATGAAATGTTAGAAGAAATATAAATATTAAGACAACAAACTTCGTCTCGGTTACGCTACATGCAAGCGCTCGACATTTGCAAACGCTATGCAATGCTAGTAGTAATACAAGACGGGGCAAAACAATAAAATAATTAGTTCTAAACTTTCATATACTACGTGCATAAAATCCATGGCGCACTAGTAGTAATAAAAATATTAAGAAACAATCTTCGCTTTGGTTACGCTACATGCAAGCGCTCAAATTTGCAAGCGCTATGCAATGCTAGTAGTAAAACAAGTTGAGGTAAAACAATAAAAAAAATTATAAATGACGACATACTTTTATTACATTACATGCCTAAAATATATGGCATGTAACAATACAAATGTTAAAAAAAATACAATAAACTTCGCCTCGGTTACGCTACGTGCAAGCGCTTAATATTTGCAAGCGCTATGCAATGCTAGTAGTAATACAAGGCGGAGCAAAACAAATAAAATAATAAAATATTGTTATTACACTGAATGCATAAAATCCGTGTCATGGTAGTACTAATAGAGATATTAAGAAACAACATTCGCTCCGGTTACGCTACATGCAAGCGCTCAATATTCGCAAGCGTTATGCAATGCTAGTAGTGATACAAGCGAGTAAAGCAATAAAAAATAAAATAATAAAATACTTCTATTATACTGCATGCATAAAATCCATGTCATGCTAGTAGTAATAGAAATATTAAAAATGACCTTCGCTTCGGTTATGCTACATGCGAGCGCGCAATATTTGCAAGCGCTATGCAATGTTACAAGACGAAGCAAAATAATAAAAAAGGGCTAAAATAATTAAACTTTAATCATGCTATATGCATAGGTTCACTAAAAAAATCATATGCCATGTCAGCAAAATAATACAAAATGCAATTAAAATACCCTCGCGCAAGCATCCATCAGCGACGCCAAGATTGACGACCTTTTCTTTTATATTTTTTGTAATAGTCATATGTTGTAATTTGTTGTAATGTTTATGTTGGAATTCTTAATCAGGGGTTTTCTCGCAAAGAGATGTAATTAACAGAATTTTTATGTAAATGTATTAATTCTGGAAGTAATGGACCCGCAATACCTGATTCCTTTGTCTCATTTTTAATTAAATTTAATTAACTTGTCTCTAATGATGCGGACGCGGGTTTACGCCCATTTTCCCGTCATCAGCATGATGATGATTTTGGCCTTAATTAGGGAGGATTAGCTATTGGCAATGTACACTGGGAATTGAATAATATTTGTCTTATTATTGCTGTATAAGTATCCAAATCAGATGTGCTAAATATAGCGTACAAGCATGAAGATACTTGAGAAGTTGCAATAGAAGATAAGATAAATTAAAGAGATGTCGGATCACATATCTCAACTCATTGCTCCCTTGCAGGAACACATACTTTCGCTTGCAGACAATCAAGTGCCTTCGTATCACCATCGGGAAATGCTTACAATTTGAGGCCATTTGCCAATGCGACCCCATTTAATCAGAATCACTGCTGCAAACCCGACGCCAAAGCCCAAACTAACAAAGAGAAACAGTACAACATCGATATGATCTCTGGAAAGGTTTGCTTCTGCCTTATTTGGCTTACTCGAATTTCCACATTGTTTGGACAAGGGTGGTCCACAAAGCCTTGCGTTCCCTCCATAAGAACTGTTTTCAAATGTTGCAAATTGACGTGACTGTGGTATTCTTCCCTCCAAGTCGTTTTTACTCAAGTTCAGGGTGGCAAGAAATGTGAGATCTGTTAGCTCTTGCGGAATATCCCCAGAAAGCTGGTTGCAGGACAGGTCTAGTGATTCCAGCTGACTCACCTCACCAAGTTGTGGTGGGATATTTCCTGTGAAGGCGTTGTGTGACATGTTCAGCACATGTAGTGAGTGTTGTAAGGTCTTACGACCTCCCAGGACCTTTTACGACCGGTTAGAGTCGTTTACGACCAGATCCGATTACTTACGATGCCGTACGACCACTCAAACTCGCCACTGATTACTTTAAGTCGAGGTCGTACCTTTTCTGTAGCAGTTTACGATCGCTCTACGATATCACTGCCGCTGCCTTCCTTCAGCCGCTCGAGATACCGTGATCGAAACTTTCTACGATCACGCAGTGATGCTGGCGATCACTGTTCACCGTAGTCGAACACCCTTTCGACTACGTTCACTTCTGGCCTTCCCGGTGTAGTCGTAGCTCGTTACGACCACCTTCGACTCCTTACGACCACGTTGTTCGCTCCTTAGCCGTAGTCGTAAAAACACTGTTCCTTTGCCGTGGTCGTAGCGCCTCCCGACTACGCCTGCTGGAACTTTGCCGTGGTCGTAACTCCTCCCGATCACGCTTGCGGTGATCGTGAGTCCTTCCGACCACGTCTTGCGCAAACACACGACCAAACAATACTCTGTGTTTCTCCCTCTTTTTGGTCTTTTCTCAATGGCTTGGTTACATCGAATACATGGCTCTAGGCCTCTTTTTATACCCGGCTGTCCTACTTCAACACGGGTTTGACTACGATTACATCTCGGATTCCGACTCCGATTCTATTACGACTTCTACTCCGTTTCCATCTACGACTTTGAATTGCGGCTGCAATTCGACTTCGATTACACCCAAATTTTGCACATGACTCTAAAACAAGATTATTTACAACATTCTCTCCCTAATCTTGTTTTTCGACTTCGATCATGCCAATTTTCTTTCTCATCTCTGAAAACTTTATCCGCCCCAGCGACTTTGTCAATATGTCTGCTTTCTGTTCTTCTGTTCTGATGTAGTCGATTGCAATCTTCCCTTCTTCGACACAATCTCTGATGTAATGATATCTTGTGTCTATGTGTTTGCTTCTATCATGTAGAACCGGATTCTTGCTCAGTGATATTGCAGATTTGTTATCAACCCTGAGCGTCACCTTTTGAACTGCTTCGTTTGACAACTCGCTTAATAGTCGAGCGAGCCAGACTCCCTGGCAAGATGCTGCGCTCGCTGCGATGTACTCTGATTCACATGAAGATAATGCAACCACCTTTTGCTTCTGAGATTGCCAGCTGATCGGACTCTCCCCAAGCACAAACATTATGCCTGTCGTGCTCTTTCGATCATCGACATCTCCCGCCATGTCGCTATCACTGTAGCCCGTCAGCTGCAACGACTTTCCACCTCCTCTCTTGTACTGAATCCCGAGATTCAAAGTACCTTTGATGTATCTCAGGATGTGCTTTACGGCATTCATATGCTCCTGAGTCGGTTTCTCCATGAAACGACTTACGTATCCGACCGCAAACGAGATGTCTGGTCGGGTGTGCACCAGATACCGTAGACTTCCGACAATGCTCCTATAAGTCGTGGCATCAACTGGTGATCCTGGGCCTGTCTTGCTCAACTTCAGATGATTCTCCATTGGGGTTTGACATGGATTGCACTCTTCCATACCCGACTTCTCCAGAATCTTTCGAGCATATCCCGACTGACAAAGTGTTATGCCGTTGTCGGTTTGATTTACTTCAATGCCGAGGTAGTAGCACAGAAGTCCCAAATCGGTCATTTTGAACAGCCTCTTCATCTCTTCTTTAAACCTCATAATCTCCTTTGAACTCGATCCGGTAATGATCAAGTCGTCCACGTAAACGCCCACGATCAGTCTGTTCTTCGCATCTCCCCTCGTGTACACAGCATGTTCAGAGTTGCTTCTTCTGAACCCGAGTGCCGTTAGACTTTTGTCAAGCTTCAAATTCCATGCTCGTGGTGCTTGCTTAAGTCCGTAGAGAGCTTTGTTCAGCTTCAAGACTTTCTCGGCTTGCTCCTTGGATTGAAAACCCGGCGGTTGAGAGACATAAACTTCCTCCTTAATGTCTCCGTTCAAGAACGCCGTTTTCACATCCATGTGGTGAATCTCCCATCCACCGTTTGCTGCTAGCGCAAGAAGTAGTCGTATAGTCTCCATACGAGCTACTGGGGCAAAGACTTCTTTGTAGTCGATGCCTTGTTTTTGAACATACCCTTTCGCCACAAGTCGTGCTTTGTGTTTTACGACTTTTCCCTTGGAATCCTTCTTTACCTTGAAGATCCACTTTAAACCGATTGCTCGATGACCCTTTGGCAAATGGGTGAGTTCCCATGTGTCATTCTCTTCAATCGACTTCAGCTCTTCCTGCATAGCTGCTCTCCAGTATGCATCTCCCTTTGCTTCTTCATAGCTTCCAGGTTCTTCTGCAGTCGTGTAAAGCAGTAGCTCTTCAGACTGCACTGGTTCAGTTTGTGCATAAATCTCACTTATGCTTCTCACCTTCGGTATTCTATCGCTCGAATCTTCTTCATTAGACTCTTCTTCATTTTGTGAGACTTCCTGATCATCAGCACCGGTCGAATTTTGGCTTTGAGATGTGGTCGTAGCTTCTTCGATATTGTCAGCATCGACTGTTTCGACTTCGAAGGTTACCCACTTCGACATGTCTTTCTCAATGTCCTCGTGTTCTTCCCACTCCCAATGTTTGTTCTCTTCGAAGACCACGTCTCTGCTCACATGAATCTTCTTTTCGACCGGATCATAGCACCTGTACGCCTTGGTGCCTGGTTCCGAGCCAAGATAAATCATCCGTCTGCTCCGGTCGTCTAGCTTCTTGAGATAAGTGGATGGCTTCACATGGGCTAAGCATCCAAAGACCCTTAGATGCTCGACATTGGGTTTTCTTCCTGACCACTGTTCATATGGAGTGACTCCATCCAGTGATCGGGTGGTCGCACGATTTAGCAGATAGACAGCATGTCGTACTGCTTCTGCCCAAAGTCTCCTGGGCAGGAATCGGCTCTTCAACAGACTTCGTGCTGTTTCGACCACGGTCCGGTTTCTTCTTTCTACGACTCCGTTTTGTTGAGGTGAATACGGAGCCGTGAAGAGTCTTGCAATACCCTTCTCTTCACAAACCGAGTCTAACTCTTTCGCGAGGAATTCTCCTCCTCGATCTGACCTGACCGACTTCACCTTTTTGTCGACTTCATTTTCGACAAGAGTTATGAACTTCTGAAAGTTCGTCTTTGCCTCATCTTTGCTCTTCTGCATGTACACCCACATGGCTCTTGAATAGTCATCCACGATCAACATGAAGTATTGATTCCCAGCATCTGTACGAGGTGTGATTGGTCCGCACAGATCCACGTGAACCAATTCGAGTGGTTGCGAAGCTCTGAAACTCGTCTGCTGTGGAAAACCGCTACGAGTTTGTTTCGCCACCAGACAGCCTTCGCAGACTTGCTCCGGGTGGTCGATTGTCGGCAATCCGACCACCATCTCCTTTTCGGCCATCGTGTTGAGACTCTGGAAGTTCAGATGTCCGAATCTTGCGTGCCATAGCCAGGCCGCATCACCGGTTGTAGTCTTCATACACTTTGGGTTGCATGCTTCAATTTGAATTTTGTACAGACGGTTTACCGTTCTCTGTACTTTCATCAGCAGTCGCTCGGTGTGGTCGTACATCTTCAGGTAGGTGTCTTTGAGTTCGATTCGACAACCTTCTTCAGTCATTTGTCCAAGGCTTATGATGTTGCTTCGTAGACTCGGTATGTAATATACATTCGACAATCTCCTCTGGCTACCATCCTTGCACTGCATCAGGATCGTGCCTCTCCCTTTTATCTGAATGGTCGAGCCGTCTCCGAACTGTACTCTTCCAAGCACATTCTTATTTAATTCGTAAAACATCGAGTACGTACCCGTCATGTGGTTGCTGGCTCCGTTGTCGAGATACCAGTCTGCCGTCCGCTCTTGAGTCTGCTCTCCTTTCTCCAACAGACTCGGAAACACTTTCTCCTCGTTTAATAAAACCATTGTCGGTTCGTCTGCAGTGCAGAGCGACAACAGCAATGTCGGCTCTTTGTGCTCATCTGTTTGAGCCAGGTTTGCTTCCTCTACTTTCTTCTTACTCCGGCAATTCGCAGCATAGTGACCATACTTCTTGCAGTTATGGCACTGGATGTGGCTTCGACATTCGGCAGCGTAATGTCCGAATTTCTCGCATGTGTAGCACTGGACATCAGACTTGTCTGTCTGGTGATTGCTATCTCCACGACCACCACGACCTCCTCGACCACCTCTTCCACGGCCACTCTGGCCATAGCCTCGTCCTTGTCCTCGCCCATGAGACGTGCCGCGGCCACGACCACGTCCACGACCGTCCCTTGATGACGATTCTCCTCGGTTCCTCGTGTCATCCTTTACAAACAACGCTTGTTGGTTGTAAGGCCCTTTTCCTTCATTGTCGGTTTGGTAACTCTTCAGAAGCTGCTCGTGTGCTCTGAGCGCCCCAGTTACCTCCTCGACCTTCATCTTCGAGAGGTCTTATGAGTACGTGATCGTAGTTACGACCGGGAGAAACTTCTCCGGCAGTACTCGTAGATACTTCTTTACCGCCACCTCATCTTTCAAGTCGTCGCCGAGAGATTTGATCTCGTTTACGACTTCATTAAACTTCCCAGAGAATTCTTCCACAGTCTGGTCTCTTCCCATCTTCAAAGATTCAAACTCACTGCGTAAAGTTTGAAGTCGAACTTCCTTCACTCGATCTACTCCTTGGTGCATTATCTGCAGAGTAGTCCAGACGTCTCTCGCCGTCTCCTTACCGATCAGCTGCCGCATCATCGAGTCGGGCACGGCCTGATAGATCGCCGCCATCGCCATCTTGTCGAGTCGTTCATCAACGACTTTGTCTTTCTCCTTTGGTTCAACTGGACCCCAGACTCCCTGTGCGATCATGTTGACCTTCATCTTCATCGCCCAGATCGGGTAATTGTCCGAACTGAGGATCGGGTACTGCAGCGACACGCTTTCCTTCACCTTTGAAACCTCCGCCATGGTTCACCGAGGCTCTGATACCAACTGTTGTAAGGTCTTACGACCTCCCAGGACCTTTTACGACCGGTTAGAGTCGTTTACGACCAGATCCGATTACTTACGATGCCGTACGACCACTCAAACTCGCCACTGATTACTTTAAGTCGAGGTCGTACCTTTTCTGTAGCAGTTTACGACCGCTCTGCGATATCACTGCCGCTGCCTTCCTTCAGCCGCTCGAGATACCGTGATCGAAACTTTCTACGATCACGCAATGATGCTGGCGATCACTGTTCACCGTAGTCGAACACCCTTTCGACTACGTTCACTTCTGGCCTTCCCGGTGTAGTCGTAGCTCGTTACGACCACCTTCGACTCCTTACGACCACGTTGTTCGCTCCTTAGCCGTAGTCGTAAAAACACTGTTCCTTTGCCGTGGTCGTAGCGCCTCCCGACTACGCCTGCTGGAACTTTGCCGTGGTCGTAACTCCTCCCGATCACGCTTGCGGTGATCGTGAGTCCTTCCGACCACGTCTTGCGCAAATACACGACAAAACAATACTCTGTGTTTCTCCCTCTTTTTGGTCTTTTCTCAATGGCTTGGTTACATCGAATACATGGCTCTAGGCCTCTTTTTATACCCGGCTGTCCTACTTCAACACGGGTTTGACTACGATTACATCTCGGATTCCGACTCCGATTCTATTACGACTTCTACTCCGTTTCCATCTACGACTTTGAATTGCGGCTGCAATTCGACTTCGATTACACCCAAATTTTGCACATGACTCTAAAACAAGATTATTTACAACAGTGAGACAAGTTTTCCGACTGATTCAGGAATGGCACCATCCAATGCATTATTTGAGAAGTCAATTGCGGTTAAGGCAGTCAAGATCCTTTCAAATGTCATGTCTAACCCTTTGTTTGTGATAGTGACAGTATCTTGGTAGTAAAACGATGAGTTTTGATAACTTATGATCGTTGTTGTGTCGTTGACCTTTGCCATCATATGTTTCAACCTCTCAAACCATTCTGCATTCAAATTACCAGAGAAGCTGTTATTGGCAATATCAATGATTTGTAAGCTTGAGAAGTATTCCTCAAGTTTGCCATCTCCGAGAGCATCATCTACTGAGCCAAAAAACTGGTTGGATCTTAGAACGAGGACACGAAGATTGGAAAGCTTTCCCAGCCAAGATGGAAATGTATCAACAATTTGATTATTTCCAATGTCAAGAACCTCCAATTCAGAGCAGTTAGAAAGTGACCTAGGCAGCTGCCCTTGAATCTTATTGCCATTTAAATCTATTGTCTTAAGATTGCATTGGTTTGCAATATTGTAAGGTAACTTTCCTTCGAAGCTATTCTCCCTCAAATTTAATACATCCAAGGGGCTATCTTCTATCAGGCAGGATGGTATCAGCCCGCGAAAATTGTTATATGCTAGGTCGAGGATTTCGAGCTTGGTTGAATTGCAAATTGAATGCTGTAAATTCCCACTTATATTATTTTTGGACATCTTGAGATACACAGTTTGGCTAAGATACAAGGTGAAGTTTGACATAACAGAAGAGAATCTATTATTTGAATAGTCCAAGACTTGACCAAGATAGCTCACCGTTATCAACAGGTTTGGCATTGGGATCTTGCCCTGGAGCCCATTGAAACTGAGATCAAGAAATTCCAAACGACTGTTTGGGAGAACATATGAAGTGAGTTGCATATCTGTGAATATGTTGTGTGAAAGATTCAAACTTTTAAGGCTATCATCCCATGTCTCCCATATCCATTTGGGTATAGTCCCATGAATTTGGTTGCACGAAAGGTCCAATTGACTAATATATTCAACATGCATCAAAAAGCTTGGGATTGTTGTCATGCTGCAAGATGCAAGTTCTAATATCAAGAGTTTAGGCATTAAGGGTGATGTGGATTTACTGATTTCTCCATCCATGACAGACAACTTATTGTTTGAGAGAGACAATTGAGCAAGCTTTCGTAATCTCCAAAATGAGTTGAGTTGTACTAAGCCTGTTAAGTTGTTTGAGCTAAGATCCAGAATCACCAAACTTGTGAGTCGAAGGAATGATGTAGGGATCTGTCCACTAAATTGATTTTCACTCAAAATAACAATCGTCAAGGGTGACGATAATGTATCAAACTCTTGTATAGGTCCAAAAAGTTGGTTTGATGAAAGATCCAATTGTATCAATGCTGGAAGAGTGAATAGAGACGTTGTAATCTCTCCTGCAGATGAGTGAACATGATTCTATGTTAACATTGTAGTGTAGAATACGCGATGCATATTCTATATAACAAAAGCATGAATCCCAACAAAGGAGACATATTTCCTATAGAATGGTTAAAAAAATATCAAGATAACCTTGTTATTATCCAGTATTATGAACAACTAACATTTAATGTTGGTGTCTATGAGCGATAAGCCAATGGTGAACAATTTGTGCAACAATACTTTATTATGTTATAATGTTAAAGGTATGTCTCCTCTATTCAATTAAAATGAATGAAACGGTCACTTTTTCATGCTATCAATTAAAATATTAAAAAAGGAATCATATTCTTCAATGCCATGTTGGGGAACTGTTGTCCCTTTTTCATGTTGGGGAGGTAATGTACATTTATTTTCAATGCCATGTTGACTAAAATTTGCATTGGGGACTTTGTTCCATTTTTAGTTAATACTTTATGGTTCTTAATAAATTCCATTTGGATGAAAATTAATATCAAAAAATTTATAAGTTTTCTACATCTATAATATTACGGAAATGGAGGGTTTGTTCTTTGCTAAGTACGCCCATTTTTCCCGAATAATGTATGACCGTTCGATTGGTTGAATCTAACACCAATGTTTAGAGTTGGTCCTGCCGTCCCTCGTCTTGACCATCCATCCATCCCATCCAATGACCTAGCTAGAGTTAACTCATCTTAATTGGCTCATTAATTATAATTGCTCCCTCCTTAAAACTCAAATTGATTATATATTCAGGAGAGAAAACACTTGACGTTTATGAATCATCAATACTCCTATATGAATGTAGTGAATCACAAATTAATTGTGTCCATTCAATCTCTGCATGATATTCTCATAAGACCATTCTACAGTACTATGTATTACACGTGTGCGCATACTAGTACCAATAATAACTTGCACATAGTTACATTTTTGCTCCATCGATGTTCTCTATTCTCTTTTGTACGGGAAGGATGAAAGCCTTACTTGGGGTTTGTAAAGCCAGCTTCTTGATATACTCCCATTTAATATATAACTTAGGAGCTAATATTACAAATATTATTCATGAGTCATGACTCATGACAGTGAGATGCATGGGTCCATTTTGGATGTCAGTTCTTGTTCTATTTATTCACCTCATTTGATGCCTATCTCAAGAGGATTTGAGAGAACACTTGGGCTATGAATTGAATCTTACCGGTAAGGTCATTCTGCGAAAGGTCCAAATAAATCAGTTGAGTCAAGTTTACAATTGTAATTGGTATTCTGCCAGAAAAACTGCAAGCCGTTAATACTAGTACCATCAATGTGTTAAGATCTCCAATTTCTGGTGTTATTGGACCAGATAAAAGACTATAAGAGATTTCCAAGCTTCTTAGTTTCTTGAGATTGCCAATTGAAGATGGTATTGTCCCAGAGAAGGCACAACCATAGATTCTCAAGGATCTCAGGTTCTTGAGATTACCAATTGATGGTGGTATTTGCCCAAAGAAGCCCCAGTCACTGATGTCCAAGCTTCTCAAGTTCGTGAGGTTGCCAATCCAAGGCGGCATTGTCTTGGAGGAATAGCAACCAGAGAGTTTCAAGCTTGTCAAGTTCTTAAGGTTACTAATCCATGATCCTAACTCCCCTGAAAATTTTGTAAAAGAGAGTTTCAAGTTATGCAAAGAGTTGAGCTTGTTGAATAATAAATAGGGAGGCTCCATAGAAATTGATCCTCCATCAATTCCAAGCTCCCTCAGAAACATGAGGTTGCTAAAAGAGCTCAGCTTGACACCAGACAAATTAGTCGACCGTAGATTCAAAGTCTCCAAAGAACACCCATTTGGAAATTTTGGTAAATTCCCCGAGAGTTGATCATTTCCTGACACATCAAGCACTCTTAGATTCTTGAGTTGAAAGATTGTCTGCGGAAACCATCCACTGAAATCATTATAGCCGATTTGAAGAACACTTAAATTGTGAAAGTCCGCAAAGAATTCAGGAACCACACCAGAAATTCCCCCATTAAGGTTGAGGTTGATCATGGTAAGGGAGTGGAGACTTGACATGGAGGAATGGAGAAGACCATGCAGCTTGCAGGATACCATGCTAAGAACCTGAAGACGAGGGACAGCTTTACCTAGACCATTGCACCACTCCTCTCCGCTACCAGATATGTCCACTCCGTCGAGGTAGAGCTCCCTCAAATTACTAAGATTTGCCACTAGGGTCTTGAAACTGGGCTCTTGTAACAGCAAAAAGTTATAGCTGTCAACAGTATCGTAGAGATTGTTTATTTCAGTATCATCGATGTTATGAAGTGAAGAAAGATCCAATGATACGAGACTCGTGAGTTTGCCGATGGCAATCGGAATCTGGCCGTAGAAGCCTGAATAAGAAAGGTTGAGGTGGGTGAGCATGGAGAGCCTCTCAAAACCAAAGGCCGGAATGCGGGATCCTCCAAAGTCATTCAAGCTGAGGTCGAGGCGGCGGAGGGCGGTGAGGTTGAACAGCGCAGCATCAAGGCTGTAGCTGTATAGGCCATAACCACTAAGGTCGAGAACAGTGACATGTCCGGAAGCGCCATCACAGCCGACGCCCTCCCAGAGGCAGCAGTCGGTGCCGGCTTGCCATGACGGGAGGGTCGTGGTGGAGTAATCGAATAAGAAGGATTGCTTTATTTGGAGGAGTGCTGCTGCCTGGTCTGCATGGCACAGAGAAGCTGTGGCATTACCATGGGGAGTGGATGCGACTAGCGAGTGGAGTGTTAGTATGAAGAGGGGAAGCAGGTAACCAGCGGAAGCCATTAGTCTGTGTATTTCAGAGTTCGACGAGGAGGATGCGTTCAGACTAGCACCATATATATCAATTTTACTCATCTCCTATGGAACTACATCTCGGGAACAAAGGGAAAAAAATATCACCGTCACTTTCACTAGGATGTGGTGGTAGTAGATTCCTTCTGCTATCAAATTCACTGCACTAGGATGGCTTTGAAAATTTGAAGTCAAGGTCACTGGAATAGGAAATGAATAGAAAGTCACTTTCAGATGTCGATCATAAGGTGCAGCCAGGGGTGGAACCATCCCTGACAGGATAGGATTCAGCCCTTGCTATGAAAAACCACCTAGTGTATAGCCTAGGTACATGCAGCCCAGCCTAGGAAACATTCTCATAGTTCAACCTAGGTAGCCTAGATTATTCTATCATTGAGCCTAGGACGAGCAATGAACTTGAGTCTTGATGGAAGTTGCAGCATGACCTTCGGAGCCTCAGGGGTCAAGTCGGAATTAGGTCGATATAAATAATGAGAGGAAAGTTCTTGCAATTAGGTTGGAGGAGTGCTTCTGCCTGGTCTGCATGGCTCAGAGAAGCTGTGGCATTACCGTGGGGAGTGGATGCGACTAGCGAGTGGAGTTGTATCAGTATGAAGAGGGGAAGCAGGTAACTAGCGGAAGCCATTACTCTGTGTATTTCAGAGTTCGATGAGGAGGATGCGTTCAGGCTAGCACCATATATATCAATTTTATTCATCTCCTATGTGTTAGAGATATATGTATAGTTTGTTATCCCCCATTGTTATGAGGGGTTCTTTGCATATTTACCTCCTGTACTTTGTGTATATATACTGGCCCATTGGCCTCATATGAATACAAGCGCTATTCATAACATGGTATCAGAGCCAAAACTAGGGTTTTGGCTTACCTAGGGTTCCGCGCGCCCGTGTGCCGCCTCCGTCGCCGTCGCCGACTCCCGGCCTCCGCCGCCGTCGCCGACTCCCGGCCTCCGATGTCGTCGGCCTCGGCGCCTCCCCCGCCCGGCCTCGGCGTCTCCGCTTCCAGCCCGGCGCTTCCCCCATCGTCGCTGCCGCCTCTGCTGCCGTCGGCCCCGCCCGACTCCGCCCGAGCCCGCTCGTCTCCGCTCCTACCCGGTCGTCGGCCGCCGGCCTCCTCCGCTCCGCCGGCCGTCCTCCGCTCCCACCCGGTCGCCCGATCCGCCCGCGAGGCTGGTCGGCCGCCGACCCGGACGCCGCCTTCCCGACCTCTCCGCTCGAGCCGCCTCCCCAGGCCGCGCCGCCGCCTCCCGGACGCTGCCGCCTTCCCCAGGCCGCGCCGCCTCCGCTCGAGGCCGCCGTTGGTGAGGCCGCGCCGGCTCCCCCGCAGTCGCCGGCTTCCCCGCCGGCTGCAGCCGTCGCCGGCTCCCCCGCCGCCGCCGTCGCCAGCTCTCCCACCGCCGCCGTCGCCGGCTCCCCCCCCCCCCCCCCCCCCCCGCCGTCGCCGGCTCCCCCGCCGCCGATCTAGTTTTTGGCCAGGGGAGCGGTTACTCGGTTTTGTAAACCGATTGAGAAAAAAAAGAGCGAAAAAAAACCGTCGTTCTAACCGCCGCGCCGTCCAGCGCCGCCTGTTAGACTTCGTTGCCTTGGTCGCCGCGCCGTCCAGCGCCGCCTACCAATGGGCACCGTTTCCCTCCCTCGCTGTAACATCCCAAAAATTTTATTTGCAATTTATTTGTTTTTCTGGAGTTTAATTGGATTTACCTGGATTTTATTTCAAAATCTAAGGCAAGAAAATGTATTTAAAATATTTTATTAAAGCAAAAAAAAAGTTTATTTTTTTTCTTTTCTTAAGCCTCCCTAAGTTTTGTTTAACTCTTGAGAATTTACTTCTGGAAATTAAAAAGAAATTTAGAAGTTTCCTTCTTCCCTTCTTCCCCAACCGGCCGGCCTCCATTAACACCCCATCCGAGCTTTAAAAGCTTCGGTTACTTCTTCCCTCGGCCGGCAACCGAAGCCATTATTGGCCCTTAAGCTCGCGCGCTAGTAACCGCCCCACCTCCGTCCGTTATCTGTCGGCTTAAAGCCTCTCGCCGTTATGCGACTGTTTCTAAAGTCCTTAACTCCGGCGAGCCCGTTACCTCCGTCCCTGCCCTATAAAGCTCCTTCCCGAGCCCGTTATCCCCTCCTTCGCCTTCCCGTGCGCCGCCACCTCTTTCCCCCTCCGCCCTGAACCGAATCGGCCCCGACCCGTGCTTCCTCGTCCGCCGCCGTGCGAGCTCCGGCGAGGAATTGGCGCCGCCCTGGTCTCTTCCGCGCCTCGCCGACGACGCCTTCGTGATCCCCAAGCGCCGGCGACCACCATTCCCCTCTCCGCCGAGCGACGCCGCCACCGGAGCCCCGTTGTTGCCGAAGACTCGAGCGCTGCCGCTTCTTCTCGTCGTCCGACCGTCTCCACTCGTAACCGAACCTCTACGACCATCCGTCGTCTCCGGCCACTCTGCCTGATTCCCTCCGACCACCCCGCGGCCAACCAGTTTCCGAAGGTAACACCCTTCCGTGTGGTCGTAGATCCGTGTAGTCGTAAGTTTTCTCTGGTAGTCGAAGTCGTAGGTTCTCTGTGTACTCGAAGTCGTAAGTTTTCTCTGGTAGTCGAAGTCGTAGGTTCTCTGTGTACTCGAAGTCGTAAGTTTTCTCTGGTAGTCGAAGTCGTAGGTTCTCTGTGTACTCGAAGTCGTAAGTTTTCTCTGGTAGTCGAAGTCGTAGGTTCTCAGTGTAGTCGTAGTCGTAGACTGGTCTGTGGCCGTAGTCGTAATTTCCCTCCGTAGTCGTAAACCTTCCATGTGGTCGTAAGTCGACTACGTGGTCGTAGCTCCGCCGATCGCATTTGCCGTGGTCGTAGCTCCACCCGATCGCATTTGCCGTGGTCGTAGCTCCGCCCGATCACGTTTACCGTGGTCGTGAGAACTTCCGAAGGCCATAACTTCTTCATTTTAACTCCGATTTAACTCGTTCAAATTTCTAAATTTTTCTAAAATCCTAAACTACCCATTTCTGGACTCTTTTTTAATTTTTGGATTTTATTTGAATTTTTTTTGAATTTTCTTTTGGCTCTTTGCGTATAGATTACGACGAATCCGGAGAGTATTTCTTCGACGAATCGCAGCAAGACTTTGGGCAAGGCAAGTTACACCTTTGACCATGTTGATCCCAGTAATTTAAATTATTATGTTGTTTTTAAATTAATATGCATGCGTACTTTTATTCAATCTAGTTTAAATTCGGTTTAAACTCTAGTTATACCCAATTCCTTTGTGTATGGCCAATCTTGAAATTGAACGAACATACCTTGTCACCATAGATGAAAACCTAGTTGGTACATTAGTATTGACTAGAACATTTTATCGAATTGCTTAGCCATGCTTAGAATAATTCGGGTGGAAAGAATTGTTTCACATAAAATGATAAAGTTTTCGAGTGTGTTTTTGACTTTGGTGGGTCAAGAATGATTGTGAAATATTTTCAAACAAAATACGAAAACTTGGTTTAGACTTAGGCTAATGGTTAGAGTGGTGGGTGCCTGCTGGTGTGCATTGTTGTTTGGTGACACAATGTTGATTGCCAGGCACAAGGGGTATGTGGTTGGTGCCTAAGTCAGTTAAGAACCGGCCTGTGAAATACTATTACAAAGTCACACCGTACTACCACAAGTCTGGTATGGGACAGACCTGGCTAAGTAATTTGTGAAGTTCCATTTTAGTTTCGCTATATAGGCTGAATGTGAGCGTGGCGTAGGCCATGAGAAGTCTCACATGGCACAAGAGGGGGCTCCAACATGTGGATTCATGTTGTGATGAAACCTTAGTGGCGGCGTAGCTAATTTGGTAATGGAACATTGGAACAGCTTTGTCATGATTTCCTCGGCCGCACACCTAAGGAAGTGTGTTAATCCGGTGGCAAAACGGGGGACATGTCTTGTGGGTAAAGTTGTACACCTCTGCAGAGTAACAAACTATCCTGGATAGCCGTGTCCACGGTCAAGGACATGCTTAGTATGGTTTTTCACGGATTAGACTTCAGTTTTAATAAAATTTGGTTTATGGAAATTTGTGAAACTTTTGGAAAGATGGTTCGGGTGGGATACCCGTGGATAGGTTAGTGTTAGGTTGTTGCCTGCACTAACGTTATTATTTTGTTAAATCTGGATTTTATATATTGTATCAAATTCAGCTTTTGCACTTACGTTATTGTATTTAATTCAATAATGCTGTTTATGCAAATGAACCACATTATGCCTTCCTTTGTAACCCCTTATGCATGCATCAAATCTGTTATATCTCCTGGTGTAACTTGTGGAGTACTTTATGTGCTCACCTTGCTATAAACAATGTTGCCAGAGTACGACGACGTCAACTATGTTGAGGATTGCGACGAATAGGCCACGTCTTACAGTCAATTCGCCTTGTGGGAAGGCAGGATGGGCTGCTCCTCTTATTTACCTTCCGCTGATTATTTCATGTTTGGCCATGAAGCCACCTTATTGTAAATTTGGCCTTAAGGCCCGTACTATCGCTTTATAATAAAGTTTGGTTATCATGCATGATATGTATCACTGTTCAGTCTGTGTGCACTAGCTTTTCCTGGGATAGTGCGAATAACACAGAGGGTTCTGGAGTTGTTGCTCCGGGTCCCGACACTCGCTGCCCGGTGATTTTTGATGGTGTTAATTACACCGACTTCGTGTCTCACATGCGCATTCACATGCGTGGTCTTTGTCTCTGTGGCGTCCTCTCTGGCGATGTCACCTGCCCGCCTTGCCGTATTCCTCCGACGGAGCCTACGCCTATTGCATTGCCTCCGACAGCCGATAAGGCTGCTGCTGATGATGAAGCTGGTGATAAAGCTGCCTCTGCCTACCAGGAGGCTCTGGATTCGTACAAGGATCGTCTGACCGTCTACACTCAGTGGTACGATGACGACGCTCGGGCTGCTGCTGTCTTCATCGCCAGTGTCCAGCCTCAGTTTTCTTCTGCGGTTGTGGGACTCCCTTCGGCTTTCCAGATGTGGACTCATCTTCGTCAGCGCTACGAGCCCTCTGATGATGCCCTGTACCTGTCCGTGGTCCGCCAGGAGCACTCTCTTCAGCAGGGTGATGCTACTGTTGACGCCTTTTACGCTCAGAGCTCTGCTGTTTGGCGTCAGTTGGACTCTCTCAGCACTGCTGGCTGTCGTACCTGTCCGTGCTGCCTGGAGGTACGTGCTGATCTGGAGTTTCAGCGGGTTTACGAGTTCCTTACTCGCCTGCGTCCTGAGTTCGAGCAAAGGCGTGCCCAGCTACTTGCACGCCACCCTCGTGTCACTCTCCTGGAGGCTCTTACCGAGATACGCGCGGAGGAGACTCGTCTGAGTGGTGCTGGTCTGATGCCACTCCCCTCTGTGCTCGCCGCTCGTCCGCCTACTACACTGCCTCCTCCAGCGGCTACCACAGGTGGTGGTGGCCGTCCTCACTGTTCCTACTGCGACAAGGATGGCCACACTGAGTCCCAGTGATACAAGAAGAAGCGGCATCTTTCACGCCGTTCTTCTATTGGCACTAGTGCTTCTACGACGACGTCTGCCTCGACTTCTTCAGCAGCTTCTCTCACCGAGCAAGAGATAGCCAAACTTCGACGCCTGCTTGCCGCTTCAGGTTCTCCCTCGACAGGTTCTGCAGGTTCTGCTACTGACTCTTCGGGCACTGAGAGACCACCTCCTACACAGTCAGGTACCTCCCCGTGGATTCTTGATTCTGGAGCATCTTTTCACATGACTCCTGATCCTTCCACTCTGTCTTCTATTACACCTCTTGATTCTCCTGTCAGTGTTCTTACTGCTGATGGTACATCTCTTTCTGTCTCTGGTCGAGGATCTCTTAGCAACTCATCTTTTCATGTTCCTTCTGTTGCTCATGTTCCTCGCCTTATCTTGCAGCTTCTTTCTGCTGGGCAGATTACTGACCTTGGTTATCGGGTGATTCTCGACTCTGACTCTTGTTGTGTTCAGGACTGCCACACGGGAGCTCTGGTTGGTTCTGGCCCTCGGCGCCGTGACTCACAGCGTCTTTGGGAGCTTGACTGGCTTCACCTTCCTTCCGCTGCCACCATCGCTGTCAGACTCTCCGCTTCTGCCACTTCGTCTACCGGCTCTTTCCAGCAGTGGCATCACCGTCTTGGCCATCTGTGTGGATCTCGTCTGTCGTCCTTAGTTCGTCGTGGTCTTCTGGGGTCTGTCTCAGGAGACGTGTCTTTAGATTGTCAGGGCTGTAAGTTAGGTAAACAGATTCAGCTTCCTTATCCTCATAGTGAGACGGTGTCTCAGCGTCCTTTTGATCTTGTTCATTCAGATGTTTGGGGTCCGGCTCCCTTCGTTTTGAAAGGGGGTCATCGTTATTATATTATTTTTATAGATGATTTCTCTCGCCACACATGGATATATTTCATGTCTTCTCGTAGTGAGGCCTTGCCTATCTATAAACAATTTGCCACTATGATACACACACATTTCTCCACTCCTATTCGTGTCTTTCGTGCTGATTCTGCTGGCGAGTACCTCTCTCGTCACCTGCGCAGCTTCCTTGCTGAGCAGGGCACTCTCGCTCAGTTTTCTTGTCCTGGTGCTCATGCTCAGAATGGTGTCGCTGAGCGCAAGCATCGTCACCTCCTTGAGACGGCTCGTGTTCTGATGATCGCCGCCTCTATTCCACCTCACTTTTGGGCCGAGGCTGTTTCCACTGCCACCTATCTCGTCAACATTCAGCCCTCTTCTGCTCTTAAGGGTGCGATCCCTGTTGAGCGTCTCTGTGGTCTTCTTCCTGACTACTCTGCCCTTCATCTGTTTGGCTGCGTTTGCTACGTTCTCCTCGCCCCTCGAGAACGCACCAAACTGACCGCTCAGTCTGTTGAGTGTGTCTTTCTGGGGTACAGTGCCGAGCACAAGGGCTATCGGTGCTGGGATCCTGTTGGTCGTCGGATACGGGTTTCTCGGGATGTGACTTTCGACGAGTCTCGTCCATTCTACCCACGTCCTGCCTCTCCTTCGGCTTCCTCTGTGGAGTCTCTGTCTTTCTTGACCTTTCCAGATACTCCTATATCTGTTTTGCCCTCGTCCACCTGTCCTACTGAGTCTCCACATATTCCCCCTGTGGCCTCTCCGCCGTTGTCGCCGCCTGTGTCGTCTCCTACGACTCCCCAGGCTCCTCCCACTATCGTCTACACTCGTCGACCTCGTATTGAGAATATTTCAGATGAGCCATCTTCTCCTGATGTTCCATCTTCTTCTGATGCTCCATCTTCCCCTGATGGGTCATCTTCTCCTCGCTACGCTCTCCGCGATCGCCAGTCGATTCGGCCTCCTGCCCGTTTTGCCTTTGCTGGCGCAGCTACTCGTGAGCCTGTCTCCTACCGGGATGCTGTTACTCACCCTGAGTGGCAGCTTGCCATGGCCGAGGAGATTGCTGCCCTCGAGCGTACTGGTACTTGGGATCTTGTTCCTTTTCCATCTCATTCTCATCCCATCACATGTAAGTGGGTCTATAAGATTAAGACTCGCTCTGATGGCTCTCTTGAGCGCTATAAGGCGCGTCTTGTTGCTCGTGGCTTCCAGCAGAAGCATGGTGTTGACCACGACGAGACTTTTGCTCCTGTGGCCCACATGACCACTGTTCGCACTCTTCTTTCGGTGGCGTCTGTTCGCCACTGGTCTGTTTCTCAGCTTGATGTCAAAAATGCCTTTCTTAATGGCGAGTTGCGTGAGGAGGTCTACATGCATCCGCCACCTGGGTATTTTGTTCCTGAGGGCATGGTCTGTCGCCTTCGTCGCTCTCTCTATGGCCTTAAGCAAGCCCCCCGTGCTTGGTTTGAGCGCTTCTCCTCTGTGGTCACTGCTGCTGGTTTTTCAGCTAGTGATCATGATCCTGCGCTTTTTGTCCACACTTCGTCTCGTGGTCGGACTCTTCTTCTCCTGTATGTTGATGACATGAACATTACAGGAGATGATTCTGAGTACATTGCCTTTGTCAAGGCTCGTCTTAGTGAGCAGTTCCTTATGTCGGATCTTGGTCCTCTTCGTTACTTCCTTGGGATTGAGGTTACTTCCACTCCAGATGGTTTCTTTATGTCCCAAGAGAAATATATTCAGGATCTTCTTGATCGCGCCTCTCTCACTGATCAGCGTACTGTTGAGACTCCCATGGAGCTCAATGTTCACCTCCGACTCTCTGATGGCGAGCCTCTTTCTGATCCGACTCGCTATCGTCATCTTGTTGGGAGTCTTGTCTACCTTGCTGTTACTCGTCCGGATATCACTTATCCAGTTCATATTCTGAGTCAGTTTGTTTCAGCTCCCACTCAGGTTCACTACAGTCACCTTCTTCGAGTTCTGCGATACCTTCGTGGGACTATCTCTCGCCGTCTCTTCTTTCCACGTTCCAGCTCGTTACAGCTTCAGGCCTATTCGGATGCTACTTGGGCCAGCGATCCCTCTGATCGCCGGTCTATCTCTGCTTACTGTGTTTTTCTTGGTGGTTCTCTTATTGCCTGGAAGACGAAGAAACAGACTGCATTGTCCCGTTCAAGTGCAGAGGCTGAGTTGCGAGCTATGGCTCTCTTGACAGCAGAGATTACTTGGCTACGGTGGTTACTTGAGGATTTTGGTGTTTCTGTCACTACACCGACCCCTCTCTTGTCAGACAGTACAGGTGCTATCAGTATTGCTCGTGATCCTGTGAAGCATGAGCTCACCAAGCACATTGGTGTTGATGCTTCTTTCATGAGGACTTGTGTGCATGATCAGGTGATTACTCTTCAGTATGTGCCTTCAGAGCTTCAGATAGCGGATTTCTTCACGAAGGCCCAGACTCGAGCACAGCACAGCTTCTACCTCTCCAAACTCAGTGTTGTTGATCCACCATGAGTTTGAGGGGGGGGTGTTAGAGATATATGTATAGTTTGTTATTCCCCATTGTTATGAGGGGTTCTTTGCATATTTACCTCCTGTACTTTGTGTATATATACTGGCCCATTGACCTCATATGAATACAAGCGCTATTCATAACACTATGGAACTACACCTCGAGAACAAACAAAAAAACAATATGACCGTGACTTCCACTAGGATGTGGTGGTACTAGATTCCTTCTGCTATCAAATTCACTTTTACTAGGATGGCTTTGAAAATTCGAAGTCAAGGTCACTGGAGTAGGAAATGAATGGAAAGTCACTTTCAGATGTCGATCACAAGGTGCAGCAACGAACTACTGAGTCTTGGTGGAAGTTGCAGCATGACCTTCAGAGCCTCAGAGGTCAAGTCGGAATTAGGTCGATATAAATAATAAGCGGAAAGTACTTCAAAGCCATGGGTAAGAAAGATTACAAGTTGTGTGCCCCAGCAAAGTAATAATCGACATGTGAATAAGCATGTAATTTCCTTCTTCATAATCGCTTCCTCTGTTTTTTGTCATCAGTATTCAGACCTGTGGCTTTTTAGTTAAATCCACACCATTTTTCAAAAAGAAAGTGGCATGCATGGTCTAACCATCACAGAAAATGTGACCAATTTTTGATATGCCACTCGTCCTACCTAGAAAATGTTTGCTCTTCTGTCGTAACCTCTTTCAGGCCAGTGGCTTTTTAGTTAAATCCACACCATGTGTAGGATAAAGATCCAGGACCCCAGATAATGTCCCCACAGATACTCTTAACAACTTTGGCAGATTAATTGACATGGATGCTGTGTTATATGTAGTGGCTTCCCCTTGACATAAGCAGTGATGGAACTGAAATCGGGATATTTCTTTCGTTGTAATCCAGGGTATATATTCACTAATTCAGGAAGTTGCTAAAATGAAGCTCAAAACATCTTAGTGCTAATGATCACTTTGAAATGCCTACTAATACTCATGAATCATGAATATATAGTACCAATACAAGTTAATTTCCGAAACGATGGCCTACAACATCCTCGGCCTTCAATATCTCCTATCATGTTCCATACAAATTTAAGAAAAGATATCTATATTTTAGCCTATGACAGGCTCAGTTGCTATCGTTTTGTGCAACAGCCCAAATTTGGGTCAAATTTAAAATTTCATAAATTTTATTAATTCCAAAAACTTTTTGTTTCGTTTCAAGAATTTCTGAAAGCTTCACCTTGAAGTTAAAATTTAAAATAAAAATCATTGGCTCAAAAACCAAATTTCAAAAATTTCCTAAAAATCCTTGTGCGGAAACCCTTCCCGGATTTCAAAATTGTAATTTAAAACTGAATTGAAATCTCAAGAAAAAATGTAGAATCAAATTCAAACCAAATTTGTATTTGCAAAATTCTTAAATTGAATTGAGTGCAAATAAAAATATTTTCTTATAGTCTCTATGTGCAAAAACCCCTCAAAAGTTCAAACCAAAATCAAAATCCCAAATAAAACTTTAAACCTATTTTATTTTTCCTCTCTTCTCTTGGGCCGAAACCTAGCCAGCCCACACTACGTCTTTTTTCCCTCCTCCCTTTCTCTCCCACACGGCCAACTCCAGCGCCAGCCGATGGCCCAATCGAAGCGCTAGCCCGTCGCCCTCTCTCTCTCTCCTACTCTCACTGCCACTTGGCCCCACTCGTTAGTGCCTCCCTCCACTGGATTTCTTCTCCACCTTGCTCCTATTCTCTCTCTGCATGTGCGCTCGTATAGTAGCAAGAGGAGACTAATGTCACTGCCACCTTGAGCCTCGTTCCCTCTATCCACGCATCGCGAGTTAGTCCCATCCATGCCTGAAAGTTGTGACCTTGTCCCATCATCGCCAACCCACGTGCCATGCCGGAGTGTCGTATCAAGGATAACTGACTAGGAGGTGAATAGGAGGTTTTCAAATTATTTTAGCTAAATCACAATTTTTAGCAAGTATGATCTTAACCAAAAACCTTTTCCACAATTAAGACCTAAATATTCTAAGTTTCACTAAGGCACCACAAGCAATGTCAACATTAGATATGCTTCTAGCTACACAATTCAATTCAATACAAATGCTAGAAATTCAATTCAATATAAGAGCTAGAAATGTAAATGGGGAAAGTAATGACAAAGAAATAAACCAGAATGGAGACACGTGATATTTTTTCCATGGTATCGAAGACTTTGCTTGTCTTCATTAATCCATGTTAAGGTAAATCCAAACGGATTTGATTGGCTCCACGAATTAAGCCTAAAGACCTCAAATCCCTTAAGGTTGCTCTTTCTCCACTCCGAAGATGGCGAGCACTACACCACTTATAAACGGTGAGGGATCTCTTTACAAGTTTCTTTGAAGAGATCACCACACAATTTCCTCCAAACCGTCTAGGTGTCGGCAACCACCAAGAGTAATGAATTACAGTGCTTGCCTGACAGTTTTTAAGTGCCACAAAGATCAACTAATGATGCAATGCACTTGAATGCTCTTAACTACCTCAGAATGTGAAATTGGAGCAAATGAGTAGTGGAGAGTGCACAAGGGGCTCAAGGGTATTAAGTGAGGTCAAAGAAAGAGCCATCGTTGCTAATGGGGAGGTATTTATAATCTCCATCCACCAGGATGACCGTTGGGGTTGAAATCCCCAAAAATCAGGGATTACGGTACAACCACCATGTAGTAACTGGCACTAGTGCACCCACTATTCAGCAGCTATTTGAGGCTCATTAAATGCACAGAAACTAGCCATTCAAATATCGATAGTACTACCCTCATAGGGTCTGGTAGTACCGATCATGCGGTAGTATCGCACCTTAGCTGTGGTAGTACGAATTTCTAGAGGAGAGAAAATGCTCAAAAATAAATCTATCTGAAAATTAGCTATTGCCAACTAGATTTTGGTGCTACTGATTTTTGGTAGTAGTGCCAATCATACGGTCATACTACTCTACAGTACTACCATGCAACAAATGCGGTAGAACTGATTCAAGGAATGTCAAATGAGTACCTCTCTAGAAATTAGCTATCGGCATGTATCAGCCAGTAGTACCGATCAGCGATACTACCATTCAAAGACTTGTGGTTATACCGATTTTTCAAAGGAAATTCAGCGTGAGTTCAAAAAGATGTTCCAAATGCATGCATGAACAATCAATTGATCAAAGTGGCACAATTTAAACTTCAAGCTACTAGCCATGATCCCTCCTTATAGTATGACACTATTCTACAAATCTAATTATTTCACACAAACATCAAGACCGGTAAAAGGCTATAAAGAGGCTCTTAGACTACGATATACCTTTTGCCTTGAACTAAATCTTGATCCATGTCAATCTTTGACCACCTTTGTATTTATTTTCCATGATATCATGAAAATATGAGACTAAATCTTTCAATCATATCAATAAACAAGTTAGTTTCTTTAATCATTGTCGTCATTAATTAACAAAATTATTTTTAGGAGCCTAGATGCTTTCAATCTTCTCTTTTTTGGTAATTGACGACAACCTAGATGCTTTCAATCTTCTCTTTTTTTGGTAATTGACGACAACCTAGACAATATAAATGAATTGAAAGTTTGAATATACATTTACTTTGAGAACAAGTTGCATATTCTTGTTTTTGACTTTTGATTAGCAATTAATTCTTCAGTGGAGTTCAGAAAAGATAGAGAATTGGTTGCTTTCAAAATGAGTCAGCAAATAAATAAAAATCTCCCTAAATATGTACATATGGATTCATTAAGTGATTTTCATACACATGTGTGGATTTTTAGGAAATTTTGGTGGAGTTTTCTTTATTTTATTGAATTTGTGGAAGCAAGTTAATATGATAAGCAAGGAATATTTGAATAATATAAATCACATATAATCATGAGATGAATAAGATACTAGCATAAATATGAGTAATGGTATATCAACACTGTAGCATAGCACCAAGTTACAAGTTCATCCAAGCATGCATAACTATAGCTTTTACATGTTCAATAAGAAATGCATACAACCAAAAGATCCAAAGGTCTACATATAGATAACAATAAGATAACATAGATAGATAGGTCTTGACTTGAGACTTCATGACTTGAGGCTTCATCTTCATTCATCTCCCCTTGATGCCCCCCCCCAATCTCTCCCCTTTGGCATCACATACCAAAACCGACTAGTTGGGGGATGGATCATGATGGTGACAACGGTGATAGTATACCACTTATTTGGTGGGGCCACATTATAATGGTGAATATTAATCATATATAGATATTAGAGTTATATAACAAATACAATAGTTTTTCAATTATACGAAGTAGAGTTGTATATCAAAGACAATTGTATCATAATATCTAGCCACGCAACTGCGCACGGGTAAATCTGCTAGTTCAATAAACACTTCTATTGTATCTTACCGCTGAGGCCATTTGCCGAAAGGTCCAAATGAATCAATCGGGTCAAATTGCCAATTGTACTTGGTATTCTGCCAGAAAAACCACAACCCCAAAGTACTAGTACCATCAATTTGTTGAGATCTCCAATTCCTGGTGATATTTGACCAGATAAACCAGTAAGAGAGATTTCCAAGCTTCTTAACTTCTTGAGGTTGCCAAGTGAAGATGGTATTGTCCTAGAGAAAGCACAATCAGTTATTTTCAAGGCTGTCAAATTCCTGAGATTGCCAATTGAAGGTGGTATTGGCCCAGAGAAGCCACAATAACTGATTTCCAAGCTTCTCAAGTTTGTGAGGTTGCCAATCCAGGAAGGCATTGCCTTGCAGGCGTTGCAGTCAGAGACTATCAAGCTTTTCAAGTTCTTGAGGTCTCTAATCCATGAGAAAGATGATTCTAACTCCCCTAAAAATCCCGTTAAAGAGAGTTGCAATTCGCGCAGAGATTTTAGCTTGTTGACAAATAAATAGGGAGGCTCCACAGAAATTGATCCCCCATCAACAGCTAGCACCCTCAGTGACTTGAGGCTGCTGAAGGAGCTCAGTCGGGCACTGGAGAAATTAGTCCCCTGTAGATTCAAAATCTTCAAAGGACTCCCATTTGGGAACTTCGGTAAATTCCCAGAGAGTTGATCATGCCTGACAGGTCAAGCACTTCGAGGCTGGGACCTTTTTCATTCTCTTAATGAAATTTTCCCTTGATATAAAAAAACAAGTTGAAGAACACTTAGATTGAGAAAGTCCGCAAAGAATTCAGGAAACACACCAGAAATGCGTGGATTAAGTTCGAGGTTGATCACAGTAAGAGAACGGAGACTCGACAAGGAGGAGTGAATTGGACCACTGAGCATGCAGGATCCCATACTAAGAACTTGAAGATGAGGAACAGATGTTGCTAGACAATTGGACCACTCTTCTCCACTACTAGATATGTCCACTCCATCTAGGTAGAGCTCCTTCAAATTCTTAAAGTTTGCCACCAAGGTCTCAAAACTGGGTTCTTGTAGTACCAGATAGTTATAGCTGTCAATAACATTGTAGTACAACATTTCTTTGCTGAAAGTAAAGTGAAATGCAGAAAGATCCAACGATACGAGGCTCGTGAGTTTGCTGATGACCTTGGGAATTTGTCCATAGAAGCCTGAATAAGAAAGGTTGAGGTGGGTGAGCATGGAGAGCTTCTCAAAGCCAAGTGCCGGAATGCGGGATCCACCGAAATCATTCATGCTGAGGTCAAGGTATCGGAGGGAGGTGAGGTTGAAGAGCGCAGTGTCGAGGCTGTAGCTATAAAAGCCATGGCCTCGAAGGTCAAGGACGGTGACATGGCCGGTGGTGCCATCGCAGCCAATGCCCTCCCAGAGGCAGCAGTCGGTGCAGGCTTGCCACGACGGGAGGGTGGTGGTCGAGTTGTCGAAGAAGAAGGATTGCTTTAGCTGGAGGAGCACTGCGGCCTAGTCTGGACTGCACCAGGAAGAATCAGATTGATCGGTAGTGACGTTACCATGGCAGATAGAGGTGGCTAGTGTGTGAAGCATTGTTAGTATGAACAAGAGGCCTACTGGGCATCCCATGCAAGTCATTATTCTGCTTGTATAATCGGCAGGAGGAACCAGAAAAGGAACAAAGTTTGTCATTTTGGACTGGGATGGAGCCTTTACCGCCTTCAAGTTGAAAAATTCAGAAGGACACACAAACTGTTTGAGCGTGAATCCTCAAAGCAAGCTGATCCAACCTCACATTTTAACAATCCATAAACACCACTCGTATCTTTTGCTGGAAATGTGTACTTTTTTTAATTCTGCAGGAAGGATTGACTCGATTTTCCATCACTGACAACATAATTTTTTTTTCGCATGAATCAATTGATGTAAAACTTCTAGTCCTTGCATTCTTGTCTATTGGGTTCTAGCCCTGGGGGCAAAGGTTGGGTCTTCAATATCACCAAAAATTAGTACCCAATATAATAGATTGATTTCTGCAATTCATGCTTTCAACATCACCAGTCATGTTAAGTTGGTCAAATCAATACAGCGCTATTTGTTTGAAACAAACCCATCTGTGGTAAACCAAAACCGTCATTAACGATGGCCATGTCACGTTCGCGGTGTGTATCCGCAACCTATCTACAAAGAAAATAGAGCAACTTTCGTGTAGATAATGTAGACTGTCTTGAAGAAAGGCTACTCCCCAAACTCTTTCTAAAGTGGTTGTAGTAGATCTTCAAATGGAACTCTTGCAGTGTATTGTTATCTTTTGACAACTCTGGCCAGCTGTGGTGATGCATTCCTATTGCTTTCTATTTTTTAAGATGATTGCTTTAGAAAATTCAAAGTCATTGGCTTGAATGGAAAATATTTTAACAATTAGATGATGTTATAGCTTCACTGGAATGTGCAGCAAGTCAGCAATGCGCTTTAAGTTATATGTCATCTTCAGGTAAAGCCAGATTCAATTTGACATAGCTACACATTATGTGCAATGCATGTGGACTGATGGATCCCGGAAGGAAAATTCTCTCTCAGAGAAGGGATTTAAAGAACATGTGACACGGTTTACTGAAGACTCTTGCTACTCTGGGAGCATATGTATTGTTAGAAGTAATCTTGTTTCTGTTTTCTTGCTGTATCCGAGTTTCCGTGTACGAGTCCGTGTATATGAATGTGTATGAGTTTTGAGTCTTAGTCGATTTTAGTTTTCTATCTCTGATCATTTATGTAGCCTTTAATAGGCCATGTAGAGTCTTGTAACAAGTATCGAAGAACAGGTAGCAATCGGAGTGATCGAAACGAGAGAGAGAGAGAGAGAGAAATAAAGAAAGCAGAGTGCTTTAGCTCTCGGAAATTATCGAGTTCGACGTATTCGCAGATATGGTCATAAATGAGTTACGACCACGTCGATCGAGCCGAAGTGTCCGCAGGAGCAGAAGACGTGGTTGTAAACGAGTTACGACCACGGTCATGGAGCAGAAGACGTGGTCGTAAGCTTTACGACCATGACGGCCGATAGAGTTTTCAACGTGTTCATAAGTCACAGCGTGGTCGTAAATCGCGTTACGACTACAGTGATCGAGCGTACTACGTGGTCAAAGGAGCGCAGCGCAGCGTAAACGTGGTCGTAACTCTCGTCAACTGAAGTTATGAGTACGTGGTTGGAGCTAGAAGGCGTGGTCGTAGCCAGACTCAAAGTGGTCTCAAATTGACTCTGTGTGATCGTAGCGACTACAGTGAGTGGTCAAAACTGCAACAAGTGGTATCAAAGCCTGTTAATTTCGGTGATTTCTGAAAATCATGGGTGATAAGACAAAAGCCCAAGGTGGGCTTCCCTCCAGTACCCTCTTCTGATGACCGATAATTACCCAGTATGGGCAATGAAGATGAAGGCGAATATACGCGCCTAAGGAGTCTGGGGTGCAGTTGATCCGAAGGGGAAGGATAAGGAGGTGGACGACAAGGTGGATCAGGCGGCTTTGACCATCATCTACCAGGCGGTGCCAGATGCGATGATGCATCAGCTCATCGGCAAGGAGACGGCACGAGAGGCGTGGGATACACTGCAGACAATGCACAAGGGAGTTGATCGTGTGAAGAAGGTGCGGCTCCAGAATTTGCAGAGCGAGTTCAAGAATTTCTAGATGGGAGAGACCCAATCAGTGGACAAGTTCGCCAGTAAGCTAACTTCGTTGTATAATCAGATTAACTCTCTTAGTGACAAGATGGAGGAATTTGTGGTGGTGAAGAAGTACCTACGTGTGCTTCTAGAGAAGTACATACCTGTTGTCACACACTTATGTACTCCTCCAATCTGGACAAAACGAAGATAGAGGAGATTATCGGCTCCCTCAAGGCGTATGAGGAGTTACTGAAGGGGTTTCAGTCACATAACGAATAGGGATCTCAGACTCATAACGAGCAAGTGTTGCTAGTAAAGGGAGATCCGAGAGACGATGGTGGCTCATCAAACAACCACGGAGGTGCGTGGTCAAGGCGGCCAGAGTGGCCGAGGCGATAGAGGTGGCCATGGAGACAAGGCCAGGCAAGGCGGTGATGACAGATCCCATGATAAGTCACATGTCAAGTGCTTTGAATGTGGCGAATACGGGCACTACGCATCAGGATGTCGCAACCATATAAAGTGTTTCAACTGAAACGAGTACGGGCACTATGCTTTAGATTGTCAAAGCAAGAAGAAAGGCGGGGAGGTGAACCTCGCCCAAGACGAACAAGAAGATGAAGAACCGAGACTACTTCTCTCCTTATATATTGAAAAGGTGTCAGTCAAGGTGATACTGAATGAGGAGAATGTAGTTCCAAAACTACGCATGAAGGAAGGTAGCCAAGATCACACGGATCAGCAGTACTTGGACAATGGAGCAAGCAACCACATGATGGGAGATCGTTCCATGTTTCATGAGCTCGACGAGAAGGTTTAGAGCAAGGTCAAGTTTGGCGATGGCTCCACGGTGGAGATAAGAGGCAAAGGGACGATGATGTTGTAATGCAAGAACGGAGATAAGAAGTTGTTTACAGAGATTTACTTTATACTAAGTCTGTGCAACAACATACTTAGTCTCGGGCAGATAACAGAAAGAGGGTGCAGGGTGATGCTGCAGGATGAGTTCTTATGTGTGTATGATAAGAACAAAGATTTGTTAATGAAGGTTAAAAGATCTCCAAATCGGTTGTACAAGATTTCTTTGAAAACTTGTAAATCGGCTTGTCTAAAAAATAGTCTGGAGAAGCCAGATGCAGGCGACAGTAGTTCAGGCGCACGAGATGGCGCAAATCCAGGTGCAGCTCATGAAGATGACGGCAGGTACACAGCTGTCACAGAAATCTTCGGAGATGCAAGCTGAGGTACGCATGTAGGCAGAGGCTTGCTCCATGCACATGCACTTGAAGACAGAGATAGTCGATCCCAACAGTAGCAAGCCTGCGCACATGCAGCCCACTCGCATGCAGATGACACTGATGGTTATGATTCAGAAGGGACATCAGCAGCAAGTAGGTGCAGACGCAGGGAGTGCACAAGTGAGATGCACGGGATGCACGGAAGAGGTGATGTTCCAGGCAAGAGGCGCACGAGGCGCAGGAGTGGGCTAGGCCAAAGCGGGATACGCGGGAGCGGCATTAATGGGATGCGCGAATGCAAAGACTGGAGTGGCGTGATCTCAACCGAGATGTGCGCAGGAGAAAGATGAGAGGCTCAAGGAACGGCGAAGCCAAGGTGGCTGTGGGAGCAAGTGCTCCAGCCCAAGAAGGCGTACAAGGAAGGACGGGATAAGTCCAGGTGCGAGGCACAGCAAGCATCAGATTGTGCAAGGCTCAGGAAGGAACAACGCACGGGAGTGCAGGTAGAAGAAAGAAGCAGAAGCAAAAGAGAAGATTAGCGTAATCAAGATGGAGAAACAAGATTAAGGAGATGATTGTTAGAAGTAATTTTATTTCCATTTTCTTGCCATATCCAAGTTTCCGTGTACGAGTCCGCTTATACGAATACGTATGAGTTTTAAGTCTAGGTCAATTTTCGTGTCCAATCTCTGATCATTTATGTAGCCTTTATAAGGCCATGTAGAGTCTTGTAACAAGTATCGAAGAACAGGAAACAATCGGAGTGATCGAAACGAGAGGAAGAGAAATAAAGAAAGTAGAGTGCTTTGGCTCCCAGAAATTATCAAGTTCAACGTGTTCGCAGACGTAGTTGTAAACGAGTTATGACCACGGCGATCAAGCGGAAGTGTCCGCAGGAGCAGAAGACGTGGTCGTAAACAAGTTACGACCATGGTCATGGAGTGTGGTCGTAAGCTTTACGACCATGGTGTTCAATAGAGTCTTCAACATGGTCGTAAGTCACAGCGTGGTCGTAATCGAGTTACGACTATGGTGATTGACCCTACTACGTGGTCGAAAGAGCGCAGCGCAGCGTGGACGTGGTCGTAACTCTCATCAGTTGAAGTTACGAGTATGTGGTTGGAGCTAGAAGGCATGTTCGAAACAGCCACATCGTGGTCGTAGCCAGACTCAGAGTGATCGTAAATCGACTCTGCGTGATCATAGCGACTGCAGTGAGTGGTCGTAACTGCAACATGTATATATAGTCAAGGAGAACAATATTGGTTTAGAAAAATTTTCGGCCCTAAAATTTCAAACATGCAGTTCGAATGGAAGAAATACGATTATATGAAAGCAGCAAAATTTCAGTAAAATCTCAGAAATCTCGGTCAAATCTTGAAAAAATTTAAAATGAGCCAAATTTTTTAGTTGAAGTGGGCTTTTCTCCGAGGGGGTGAGATAACCGAAATTCACCGAATTTCGTGAAATCTTGTCCAAAATTGTTTTCCCTGTATATAGTTGCCGTGCTCACTAAATTTCTCTTTTTCTTTGTAATCTCTGGATCTTCTCCATTTCTCTGTTCATCAGAGCATCCATCTACATGAGTGACTTTAACACACTTCCTTCCTACCTTTTAAGCATATATTTGCCTATTGTAACTTTTGTCTTCTTTCTCTATCACAAGTTTATTCCTTTGAGTCTTCTGATAGAATTTGCATGCATTTAGTAGGGAGCAAGAATCCAACCAATTCGTGGAGAACCATGCATCTGAGATAAATCCTTCTCCTGCATAAGGTGAACATGGCTTTTCCTCTATGAGAAGGTTACTTCTGTATACAACAATATGATGTCTAATTCATATTTTGTGTAATTTTAAGATATGTGAGTGTGTGAGTGCGTAGCCCATATCCCGGGTTCAATCCCCAACAAGGTAGGGGGTGAAAAAACGGCTTTCTTTTAAAAAGATTAATTATTTACACGATCAATGGTTCACAACTACACCTATTTTTCAAGGGGGTTGCAAAATAGCCTGAATGTGTGACCTTTAGTTAGTCGTGTTGCAGCTGTTGCTTATACAAAGCTGAATCTTACTTCTTTTTTTTAGGGAACGCGCAGAAGCACTGCGCGCCTTTGTATTAAGAAGGGTGAAACTTTAGAGCTAGAATCTGAAATAGGTTACAATAAACTGAAGCAAACAGAGCAGAGCTTACAGACAGAAATTGACTCAATGTTCATAGAGTGAGCAAAACGGGTAGAAAAGAAAAAACTACCTAACCAAGGCTAACAGAGGGTGGAGTTGTTCCTCTGTTCGGCAATAGCAGCGACCCAACGCCAGTACAGCGCCAGCAAACTATTTCATCACGGATCACGGACGAAATAGCTATAATGTCCCTTTCTATGTTGTCGAAGATGTGGGAGTTTCGTTCCTTCCAGATTGTCCAATAGAAAAGAATGACAAGCGAGTTGAAACCCTTCTTGAGGGCCTTTGGTAAGAACTTCCTCCATGCAATCCAAAGATCCATGAAGTTTCCTTGCCGGGGGCTCAATATCCAGTATGGGGTGGAGAGGCTCAATAGTTTTGTTCATGCTAATTTCACCCATGGACAATGCACAAGTAGATGGTCGATGCTTTCGTGGTGTTGTCTGCATAGGACGTATGTTGGATTAACTGCCACCCCTCGGCGAGCTAGACAGTCTGCCGTCCAGCAACGATCATTTGTAGCTAGCCACATGAAGAATCTGCATTTCAACGGTGCCCCACTCTTCCAAATCTCTTTGAAGCCCGAAAAGAGGGTTCCACCAATAAAGACTGCATTATATGCTGATTTGGTTGAGTACTCGAGCGAAGAATATCGCTTTTGTTCCAGGTGGCGTGCATGGATATCATTTTTGTTATCCAGTGAGTCGTCCAGAATCCTTCTCAATGGTTCTCTGGGCAGTACGATTGGCCTGCGCAGGGGTCTTCGACAAGTGAGCCTTAAATATCCACTAGTCACTTTTAGTGGATCACACCACTTATAAATAGGGAAATCTGGTAACCCATATACAACAAGTTTTACATTTCACACACTGCACGTTTTTCAAAGCACGACTTCCACATAGCTCCACAGGCCCAACTCCATCCTCAAAGACATGACCTAAACCACTTAGATCAATGCCGTGATTTTGCAAACTACCACTCCACTTGGTATTAAATGATTTTCTCAATTACCACCTACCAGTTTTAATAAATATGCGATGCCCAATGCCTTGTCACCAAGATCATACGCCTACTTCGACATTGTCACCACTTGAAATGCTTGAGTCCTATAACACACCACGTCACACCATAGTCTGTGATACCCATTTACTTGCCGCCAAGATCTTGCGCCTGCTCCGAGGAACGTTATCACTTAAAATGCATAAGTCCAATTGACAAACTATATACGCGCACTTGCCTTCTCATGATTCTTATCTTTCTGTAGTACTTTCTTTGTTTGAGATGATGCTCCATCCGGACTTATGTGACACGCCATGGTCTCAGGATCCCTTCCGTACCCTCGGTCTTACCGCTAACACAACAATCATCAAACACCTGCACATCAAAGACCAATCAATTGATCCAAGCATAAATGATAAGCACTTGACTCTCATTACCACAACATATATATGGACACACCATAACTCACACTTACATGGACTCCGCGATGACTGATACATAAAACCAACTCAACTCAGTTCAAAGACAGAGGGTCAGTTTGACCGTGGCCATCAAGCTGGTCTAACAACTAAGCACACTCCGTTTAGACCGCAATGATAAGGCTAGTCAGACTGTTTCTCTTTGGTTATACCGCAACTCCAATGTTAGTGCTACCACACTAAGTCACAACCCAAAACTTTCAAAAGACATTCTCTGAAAAATATCTGCTGCCAACTACGGGCCGATACTTCCGCACATCGGTCAGACCACCACCACAGCCGGTCATGCTGCCACACCAAGATAGCTCAGACCGCTAGCTGGTTACACCACCACCCGATCTGACCATTAGCTATAGACCGGTCAGATCGTCGCCACTCTGACAGTAAAAATCAGAGATTCTAATTCAAATAATGACACTAAAGTATAAGAAAAATCAAATGCTCGTCATTAGTAAGAGTCTACCACCATATGGTCTTATAGCTTCTTTACCTTTTTTAAAGTGTTACAAAAAATTAGGTCACACTAATGTTCAGCTCACCTATCGCTGATTCGTTGGTCACTGGTGTGCTACTGTTCATCAACATCTTTGATCGAGGGTTTGGTGAATCCTAAAAAACCTAATCGGATAACTAATCTTGAAATATGGTCATGCAGCGAAGTTTAACTGATTTTTAGATGAAACCAGCCATGGAACGGTTTGGAAAATCGTTTGTCACTACAACAGTTGACATGAATGGAAATATAAAAGAAAAGGGGAAAAGAAAAAAAACGTCTTCCTCGTTCTTGTTTCCGAGCCGATGGGCTCCCGATGGCGATGGGAGGCGTCTTGGGCGGAGGTCATTGGGGATCTCCTGGATCTCTTGGAGGCGGCATTGCATCTCCGGCTGGGACCTCGCCACTGACGCAGCGGCGGAATAGACGTCTTCTTGCTGGCGTCCTTGACAAACGCCTCGAGTTGCTATCGAATTTTGGTTAGTTATCCCCATCTCTCCTGTTTAGTTGGTTGTGTTCTTGCTCTAGTTGCCACTACCTAGTAATTGCCTTGTTGGGTTATCTACGGTGGCATGTTGGGGTAAAATTAGCGCAATGATTGCTGCCTGTTGCACGATAATTTGTAGGAAGTGTATTCTAGATGAGTGCATGATGATGATTTTGGCCTTAATTAAGGAGGATTAGCTATTGGCAATGTACACTGGGAATTGAATAATATTTGTCTTATTATTGCTGTATAAGTATCCAAATCAGATGTGCTAAAAATAGCGTACAAGCATGAAGATACTTGAGAAGTTGCAATAGAAGATAAGATAAATTAAAGAGATGTCGGATCACATATCTCAACTCATTGCTCCCTTGCAGGAACACGTACTTTTGCTTGCAGACAATCAAGTGCCTTCGTATCACCATCGTGAAATGCTTACAATTTGAGGCCATTTGCCAATGCGACCCCATTTAGTCAGAATCACTGCTGCAAATCCGACGCCAAAGCCCAAACCAACAAAGAGAAACAGTATAACATCGATATGATCTCTGGGCATGTTTGCTTCTGCCTTATTTGGCTTACTCGAATTTCCACATTGTTTGGACAAGGGTGGTCCACAAAGCCTTGCGTTCCCTTCATATGAACTGTTTTCAAATGTCGCAAGAGACATAGGAAGCTGTCCTTGAATCTTATTGCCATGTAAATCTATTGTCTGAAGATTACATTGGTCATTAACATTGGAAAGCAATCCTCCTTTAAAGTTGTTCTCCCTCAAATTTAATATACCCAAGCGGCTATTTTCTATTAGACAGGACGGTATCAGCCCACTGAAGTTGTTATATGACAGGTCGAGGACTTCGACGTTGCTTGAATTGCAAATTGACTGTGGTATATGCCCAGTTATGTTGTTATTGGACATTTTGAGATATGCAGTTTGGCTAAGATACGAGGTGAAGTTTGACATAACAGAAGAGAATCTATTATTTGAATAATCCAAGACTTGATCAAAAATGCTAACCGTTGTCAATGGGTTTGGCATCGGGATCTGGCCCTGAAGTCTATTGAAACTGAGATCAAGAGATCCCAAACGACTGTTTGGGAGAACATATGAAGTGAGTTGCATATCTGTAAATATGTTGTGTGAAAGATTCAAATATGTAAGGCTATGATCCCATTTCTCCCATATCCATTTGGGTATAGTCCCATGAATTTGGTTGCACGAAAGGTCCAATTCACCGATGTAATCAGCTTGCATCAAGAAACTTGGAATTGTTGTCATGCTGCAAGATGGAAGTCCTAATATCAAGAGTTTAGGGAGTAAGGGGAATGTGGAGTTGCCACCTTCTCCATCCATGATGAACAACTTGTTATTTGAGAGATTCAACACATGAAGCTTTCTCAATCTATGAAATGAGGTAAGTTCCACTAAACCTGTGAAGTTGTTTGACGGAAGATCCGGAATTACCAAACTTGTGAGTTGAAAGAGTGATTCCGGAATGTGTCCACTTATTTGATTTCCGCCTAAACTAATAATTAGGAAGCGTGAATTTGTTGTATCAAACTCTTGTAAAGGTCCAGAAAGGTGGTTTGATGAAAGATCCAATTCTTGCAACTCTGGAAGAGTGAATATAGATGTTGGAATTTCTCCTGTAGATAGAGTTTAATGCTCTTAGTTAACATGGTTATATGACAATGTTGTTATATTTATATTTAGTATGACAAAAAAAGTCACACCTTGCAAAACTAAATTATGGATTTGAAGAGAGCGAACTTTGTACAGAACAGTTAAACATATCCTTTTGTCGTTATTATTATCTAGTAAGAACAAAACATAAGAACAATATGAACAAAAAGTTTGGGAACAATCTTTAAAGGGAAAAATTATTGGGTAGTGCGGCTTCGATTCTTTTAGAAAAATAGGAGGGTGTCGAAAGTATGTTGTTTCCATAGCATACCAAATGAAAAAAAAGTGTATTTCTACATGTCATGTTATTTGATGCCTATCTCAAAAGGTATCTCTATAAATAAAAACAACCGGTGATATTTAAAGCAACTCCTTTGTTTTGAGGGCAAAAAATCCTATAATAATCTTTGAAAAGAAAAAATTCTAGAAATTCTTATATTAATCGAAAAAAGAGAAGGATTTATACCACTTATTTGGTGGGGTCAGATTATAACGGTGTAGATTAATCATATATAGATATTAGAGTTATATAACAAATGTGATTGTTTTTCAATTATAGGAAATAGAGTTGTATATCAAAGACAATTATATCATAATATCTAGCCACATAACTTCGGGTAAACGTGCTAGTTCAATAAACACTTGGTTATTGTATCTTACCGCTGAGGTCATTTTCCGAAAGGTCCAAATGAATCAATCGAGTCAAATTGCCAATTGTACTTGGTATTCTGCCAGAAAAACCACAACGCCAAAGTACTAGTACCATCAATTTGTTGAGATCTCCTATTCCTGGTGATATTTGACCAGGTAAACCAGTAAGAGAGATTTCCAAGCTTCTTAACTTCTTGAGGTTGCCAAGTGAAGATGGTATTGTCCCAGAGAAGGCACAATCAGTTATTTTCAAGGCTGTCAAATTCCTGAGATTGCCAATTGAAGGTGGTATTGGCCCAGAGAAGCCACAATCACTGATTTCCAAGCTTCTCAAGTTTGTGAGGTTGCCAATCCAGGAAGGCATTGCCTTGCAGGCGTTGCAGTCAGAGACTATCAAGCTTTTCAAGTTCTTGAGGTCTCTAATCCATGAGCAAGATGATTCTAACTCCCCTGAAAATCCCGTTAAAGAGAGTTGCAATTCGCGCAGAGATTTTAGCTTGTTGACAAATAAATAGGGAGGCTCCACAGAAATTGATCCTCCATCAACAGCTAGCACCCTCAATTACTTGAGGCTGCTGAAGGAGCTCAGTCGGGCACTGGAGAAGTTAGTCCCCTGTAGATTCAAAATCTTCAAAGGACTCCCATTTGGGAAGTTCGGTAAATGCCCAGAGAGTTGATCATTGCCTGACAGGTCAAGCACTTCGAGATTGTTGAGACGAAAGATTCTCTGGGGGAACCACCCACTGAAATGGTTATTAACAAGTTGAAGAACACTTAGGTTGAGAAAGTCCGCAAAGAATTCAGGAAACACACCAGAAATACGTGGATTAAGTTCGAGGTTGATCACAGTAAGAGAACGGAGACTAGACAGGGAGGAGTGAATTGGACCACTGAGCTTGCAGGATCCCATACTAAGAACATGAAGATGAGGAACAGATGTTGCTAGACAATTGGACCACTCTTCTCCGCTACTAGATATGTCCACTCCATCTGGGTAGAGCTCCTTCAAATTCTTGAAGTTTGCCACCAAGGTCTCAAAACTGGGTTCTTGTAGCACCAGATAGTTATAGCTGTCAATAACATTGTAGTACAACATTTCTTTGCTGAAAGTAAAGCGAAATGCAGAAAGATCCAACGATACGAGGCTCGTGAGTTTGCTGATGACCTTGGGAATTTGTCCATAGAAGCCTGAATAAGAAAGGTTGAGGTGGGTGAGCATGGAGAGCCTCTCAAAGCCAAGTGCCGGAATGCGGGATCCACCGAAATCATTCATGCTGAGGTCAAGGTATCGGAGGGAGGTGAGGTTGAAGAGCGCAGTGTTGAGGCTGTAGCTATAAAAGCCACGGCCTCGAAGGTCAAGGATGGTGACATTGCCGGTGGTGCCATCACAGCCAATGCCCTCCCAGAGGCAGCAGTCGGTGCCGGCTTGCCATGACGGGAGGGTTGTAACGCCCCCGTTTCCAGGGGCGCGTACGGACATGGCATTCCGTAACTATTCACGCATGAACAGTTATGGAGTGTCGCGCAAGAGTATACCATTGCATGCTTACAACAAAAGTCCAGCATATATTTCACATATGGAATAACATCCAGGGTTTTTGATAGTGGGGCGTGCAAGTCCAAAGCATAATTACATTACAAAAGACTTCCAGAATCCGCTTCGAGCGTGGCGAAGACCTAAAGCCACGAGTCCTCGTCGACGAAGAAATCCTCAGGGACGTCCTCGACGGGGAGACCTTCACCAGAGTCTTGATCCTCTAAAGGGTGGATTAAGCAAGCCGTGAGCCAACAACCGGCTCAGCAAGTCCCAAAGGGACTCTATCTTACTACATGCACTGAACATCAAAGGAAGGGAGTATATTGGTTTATTAACTTTGAGTGGATGCAGTTTTATTTGCAATCATTTTGATAAGACGGACCCAAAACTACTTCTTAAGATCTCAGAGGTTTTCATAAAGAGTTAATTATCCAACCTACTCAAGTTAAGCATTTACAAAACTACTTAAGCTTCGCTGCTGGAATCACCCAAGTGACACAGCTCCATTAACCGGGAGCACGGCGTATTCGAATACCATTTATTTGACTCTGCAGAGTTTGCTCAGCTTTACCCGCACGATCCCTTAACTCCCGCTAAAGAGTTAAGAAAGCCAGGTCGTTTCACTGCTCAATTCTTTATATAGGCTCTACCCGGTAGAATCCACTCGGGTCTGGCTCTCACACACACACCCACAAGACGAGAAAACAACGTCCGCTTCGAGTGAACTCTACCGTTGTTTAGGTATCCGCAGCACGGACTACCTAACCTCACTGCTTAACCTCCTCCACCGCCACACCTGTAGAGTTTCAATCGAGTTGAGCAGCTACTAGACCAGTGTTGACAAGTCAACTCCTGTGGTTGAGCGATCACTATGACATTTGCTCAGCGTAAGGGTTTCAGTCCTTATATTTTCACATGGTCCGCAACCTCGCCAGGCCCGCGACCCAACCTAAGGTAAACGGTGGGCGTAGACCGTCTCGCGGTTTCCCACTCATCCTTACCCTACTCCAAACCTAGGGTAACAAGATGGGCAAAGACCGTCTCGCGGCTCTTCCCCAATCCCTTACCCTACCTTGTGCACGCCGGCACTCTCCGCTCTAAGGTACGGTGTCCCATACCACCCTACCTTAGAGTCGGGTTTTCCAAATTCTATTGGCCCACAGCCACAGCCTTATTAGTGTACAAACTTTGCATGATAATAATATCATACAATTATCTAGATTAACAAGTAATTATTTCTAGGGTTTCAATGGCATGGCTACAAATCAAACATGGCATTTAGCGGTGGTAGGTCTAGCTATATCACATGTCATTCTAAACATTTTATTTTACTTTAAACTAACATTTCACAACTAGCATAATGCAAATAGCATATTAACATAATTAAATCACATGGGTTGCAACATGATCAAAGGATTTGGGACTTGCCGTCAATCCGGACGATTTCAGCTAGCTCGAACGATGAAACGCCTGGATCCTGAACTTGCTCTTGAACTTCTTGAAGCTCTGACACTAGCGCAAAACACATAAAATAATTAAATCCAGCTTGCAACTAATCAAGCGAGGAAAAATTAAACTAATTAAAAAGGAATAAAATGCATAAATCCTTCAAATGGAATTTTAGAAATTTATCTGGGATGAATCTATGGAAGTGGAGGCCAAAAATGGGTCCAGGATATTATTTGGAGCAAAGTGGTGAAATTTGGGAATTTTTGGGATTTTCTGTGATTTTCTATGATTTATTTGGATTTTTCTGGATTTTAGAAATTGGAAAAGTCTCTGAAAATCGGTGAACAGTGCTTGGGCCGGCCAGTGCTACAGCGCGGCCTGGCACTGTGCGGCCCGCGCGGCCGAAGGCCAGCGCGGCCCACGGCGGCGACGCGCGGCCCGCCCGCACGCGCGCGCTCGGGCGACGGGGCAGGCCGGCTCGGCCCATGCTCGCGCGTGCTCACGCGGCTCGGATGAGCGACGCGTGGCTCGGGTGGACGGTCGGATGGGGGAGGAGCAAAGGGGTACGGTGGGAGGATCCGACGGACGGGAAGCGGTGCGGCTACGAAGATCGGACGGTGGCGAGGGAGGCGACATCCGACGACTGGCGTTAGAAGGCACGGGAGAGGTGGACGGCAGAGAAGCGGCCACGCCATCGTCTTCTTCCTCCAGCTGGGCACGCGCAGCAGAGGTGGACGGCGAAGGCTCCCGATGGCAAAGGAGGGTACCACTGGGTAGGTCTGAGTGAGGGGAGTCCATTTTGGGCAACTGGGAGGCGAGGGGACCAACGGTGAGGGCGGGGAACATAAGGGGGAGGTTCGGGTGTTTGGCGGCGAGGGAGGTCACCGGCGGCGGGAGAGCTCAATCGGCCGCGGCTACACGGTCAGCGGGACTGGGAAGCTTCGGAGGAGTCTGGCCACGGGAGAGGTGCGACGGCCGGAGAAGAGCTTCGGCGCCGGCACGGCCAGTGCTTCACCTGGCCAGAGGCAAGTACCAAAATGATCAGTGAGGGTAGGAGATGCTTTCGGCGAATACAATCGAAGAATGAGGGAGAGGAGAGGGAGTTTGGCTCCCGGGGGTCGCCGGCTCACAAGGCGGCAATGGCGGGGCTCCGGGCGGCGGGACTTCAATCGGCCGCTCGGGGAGCTTCTCTGGAGTGGTAGGAGGGAAGTAGAGGTGTTTGGGGGGCTCGGGAAGCAAAGGAAAAGGAGGGAGCCGGGGAAGGGATTTTATACCCGAGCGGAGGGGAAGCGAGGCGTGGAGGAGAAGGCAAGGGCGGGTCTCCGGGGTCGACAGGAGGGAACGGGAGCAGGTAAGCGTCTCCTCCGCAGGACGGGCGGTGACTGGGGTGACGCACGGCGCTGTAGTGGCTTAAAGGCGAGGCGACAGGGGCAGGTGAGCTGCGCGGGGCGAAGGCGCGTCCGCGCGCAGGGAGAGGGAGGAGGCAGCGACCGCCAGGTGGGGCCGGAGCTGAGGCGGGGCGACGTGGCGCGAGGGCGGCCACCCCTTTGGACCGAGGCGGTCGGGAAGGCGGAGGCTGTCCGAGACCGGGGCGCAGCCGCGGGCGCAGAGGTAGCGCGGCGCGGGCGCAACGCGCAGTGCAAGCGCGTGCGCGGGGAGAAGGCGGGGAAGCAGGGGCGCCAGCGGGAGAGGGGAGCGGGGCGGCGCCGCAGAGGGGAGAAGGCGGGAGCGAGCGGGAGGCGGGGTAGGAGAGCGCTAGCGGGGAGGGGCGCGAGCGCCGGGGAAGGAGGAAGGCGGAAAGAGGCGGGGCGCCAACGGAGAGGGGAGGTGCCTTGCCGAAAAGGGAAAGCGGCGGCGGGGAAGACTTTCCCAAAAAGGAAAGTTTCCAGAAAACACTCAAAAATGCAGCAAAAATTCAGAAAAAATTCGGTTTGAAATTTTGGGGGATTTTCAAGGGTGGTGGTCGAGTTGTCGAAGAAGAAGGATTGCTACAAAGAAAACAGAGGAACTTTCGTGTAGGTAATGTAGACTGTCTTGAAGAAAGGCTACTCCCCAAACTCTTTCTAAAGTGGTTGTAGTAGATCTTCAAATGTGTTAAGGATAGAATAGGAAATAGATTAGGTCTGTTATTTGTTTCCTAATATGCCTTATATTCCTTATGTATATCCCCCTTGTACCTAGAGATGGCAACGGGTAAATACCCATCGGGTATTGCCATTCCATACCCGTACCCGCTAGGTGTAAATTTACCCGTCGGGTTACCCGTATCAGCACGTGGGTAGGAAAATTTACCCATACCCGTACCCGCGCGGGTATTACTACCCGACGGGTAACCCGTACCCGCAAGCATACCCGGTTCAACACATAAGAATATCATCAATTTAGACATTCATTGATCATACATGCCAAGCACAAAAGCGTCTAATGATCAAAATTAGTACATCACATAAACATACTTGACATGACCATATCAACATATGACAAACAAATAAACAATCAACAAGTAGATAATAAAATTAACATTTGAGTGGGATGTCTAGTTGTCTAATGCGGGTATTGATTACCCGCGGGTAGGCGGGTATGAGTAGTATATACCCACACCCGCACCCGCCTACCCGGCGGGTAGAGGATTTCACCCAATAACGTACCCATAGGTACATAAAATTTTCCATACCCGTCTCTTTATCGGGTAAAACCCATCGGATATTCGGTTATCGGGTACCCATTGCCATCTCTACTTGTACCTCTATATATATTGCCCTTTGGGCCTTATGAATACACACACAATATTCATAACATGGTATCAGAGCTAGGGTTAAAACCCTAACCTGATATATCCTTCCGCTGCTTCGATGTCACCCGTGCCGCCGCCGCTCGAGCCCGAGCCGCCGCCGCCAGATCTGACGCCGCTGCTACCACTGTCACCGCCGGTCTGCATCGTTCGCCGCTGCTGTGGCTGTTCGGAGTCGTTGCCGCTGCCGTCGGTCCGCATCCGGGCCACCGCCGTCGCTGTTGGTCTGCATCCGGGCCGTTGCCGCCGCCGCCGCTAGCTCTGCCGGCCGTGTCGGTTCGCCGTCGCCATCACCCGCTCCTCCGGCCGCGCCAGGCCGCCGCTGCCGTAGCCCGCTCCTCCGGCCGCGCTGGGCCGTGCCGCCGCCGCCGTTGCCCGCTCCGCCGGCCGCGCTGGGCCGTCGCCGCCGTCGCGTGCTCCGCCGGCAGAGCCGGGCCGCCGCCGTCGTCTCGCGCTCCGCCGGTCGCGTCGGGCCGCCGCCACCGTCGTCCGCTCCCCCAGCCGCGCCGGGCCGCCGGCCGCCGTCGCCTCTCCTCCGGCCGCACCGGGTCGCCGGCCGCAGCTCCATCTCTGTGGGCTGCAGCTCTTTGCTGGCTAACAGCCAGTAAAGAGTGACTGCTTATATAGTCTTGTAAAAAAGAGAAAAAAAGGCAAAAAAAAAGTTGTTCTAACCGCCGCGCCGTCCAGCGCCGCCTGTTAGACTTTGTTGCCTTGGTCGCCACGCCGTCCAGCGCCGCCTACCAATGGCTTCCGTTCCATCCGCTGCGATCCCATTTTCAGGAACAAAGCTCCATGGAACAAACTACAGGTTATGATCTTCCCTCATGGAGATCACGCTTGATGGTCTCCGCCTTTGGGGACATTTTACCAGTGCTCGTCCTTCTCCGCCATCGCCGATTCAGCCTCCTTCTAGGCAGCCTACTTCTGCACCTCCTGGAGCAGATGAGGCTGCTAAGAAGAAGGCAGAGGTTGATGCTGTTGCTGCTGACGCTGCTGATGAGGCTTTTTAGTATGCCATTGACGCTTTCGAGCGCTGGTGGTCAGCGTTGATGACTCGATTCAGCCAGATATTGTTGGTCTGCGGTCTACTCGACAGATCTAGAAGTACTTGCGTGAGCGATATCAGCAGAGCAGTGATGCTCAGTTCTTTTCACTTCAGCGTGAGTTGGAGACGCTTCGCCAAGGAGATTCTTCCGTCGACGACTTCTTCCGAGCTCTGACTAGTCTCTGGCGCCAGATAGATGAGCTGGCTTCTCCACTGTGCCAGGAGTGCCACAAAGTTCAGAAGGCGGATCATGATCGCCTTCGTCTTTATGATTTTGTCTGCCGTCTTCGCCCAGAGTTTGAGCCTGTCAGAGCTCAGCTGCTGAGCCGCTCGCCACGACCGACTGTCACCGAGGCTCTTTCGACACTTCGGGCTGAGGAGCTTCGTCTCGTGTTAGCAGCACAGTCCGTTCCGACTGTGCTTGTTGCTCCTTCTTCGACTACATCGACGGTTCCTTCCCAGGTGCCTATTGCCGCTCCTGCCTTTGCACCAACTGGAGTTCAATGCAACTACTGCAAGAACTTAGGGCATGACTACCAGAGTTGTGCGGTGCGAAAAAAGCAGAATAAGGCGCATGGGGCTGGACGATCCAAGGGGGGGCAGGGAGGCCCTTCCTTCACAGGAGGACAGACCAGCTCATCAGGATCTCAGCGAGGTGACTCTGTTCAGCAGCTTTGCCAGGCTCTTCTTCAGCAGCTCTCTCACAGCTCAGCGGGTTCTGCTAGTTTAGCTCAGACGTCTCCCCCAGGTACCTCTTGGGTTCTAGATTCTGGTGCCTCTTTCCACATGACACCAGATTCCACATCTCTCACTTCAGTAGGACCTCCTACCCTCCCTATTTCTGTTCAGACTGCTGATGGTACTTCCTTGTCTGTTAGCTGTCAGGGCACTCTTTTGTCCACTGATTTTTCTGTTCCAGCTGTTTCTCATGTTCCTCAACTAACCATGCAGCTTCTTTCAGTGGGACAGCTCACTGACCTTGGTTGTAGGGTTAGTTTTGACTCTCACACCTGTTTCGTTCAGGATCGACAGACAGGGAAGATACTTGGGACTGGCCGGCGCTGTAGGGATCGTCAGGGTCTCTACATTCTCGATCGTCTTCATCTTCCGTCCGCTTCAGCTGCTCCTACCACGTCTCCTGCCACGTCTACCTCCACTGCCACTGCTGCCACCACCTCTGGAGTTTTTGCGCAGTGGCATCACCGTTTAGGTCACCTGTGTGGGTCTTGTCTTTCGTCATTAGTTCGTTAGGGTGTCCTTGGACGTGTTACTGTTGACACGTCCATGTTTTGTCGAGGTTGTAAACTGGGCAAGCAGCTACAACTTCCTTATCATTCTAGTGAGTCATTGTCTTCTCATCCTTTTGATTTAGTTCATTCAGATGTATGGGGACCTGCGCCTATTATCTCTAAAGGCGGGCATAAATTCTATGTTATTTTCATTGATGACTACTCCCGTTTTACTTGGCTTTTCCCTATGTCTAATCGTGGTCAGTTTTTTGCGATCTATCGTAGCTTTGCCATGATGGTTCGTACTCAGTTTGAGTCCTCTATTCGTACCTTTCGTTGTGATTCTGCTGGCGAGTATTGTTCTAGTGTGTTCAGATAATTTCTTTCTGAGCAGGGCACTCTTTACCAGTCTTCTTGCCCTGGTGCCCATGCTCAGAATGGGGTTGCTGAACACAAGCATCGTCATCTGATTGAGACTGCTCGCACCCTTCTTCTTGCTTCTCACGTTCCCCCACAGTTCTGGGCTGAGGCTGTTTCTACGGCTGCCTATCTCATTAATATGCAGCCTTCCACTGCTCTTAAGGATGTCAGTCCTATAGAGCGTCTCTACTCTAGAGCCCCCCAGTACGATCACCTTCGTGTTTTTGGCTGCACCTGTTTTGTCCTGCTGCTGCCTCGTGAGCGCACTAAACTAACAGCCCAATCAGTCGAGTGTGTGTTTCTTGGGTACAGTTCTGAGCATAAGGGTTATCGTTGCTATGATCCTTCTACTCGACGGATTCGGATCTCACGAGATGTTGCCTTTGACGAATCTCGACCTTTCTTCTAACGAGATTCGGCTCCTCACACTGCTTCCACCATCGAGACGATCTCCTGGTTGTCTCTCCCTGACTCCTCACTCATTTCCCCCTTTCCCCGCCTTCGGTACCTTCCCCTCCTGTGTTGCCTCCTGCAGCACCGCCTCCTGCTCCTATGGCATCACCGTCTCATTTCTCTGGGGTGCACTACTACAGACGTCCTCGTCCTTCACCAGATCCCTCTCCTGGTCTCTTGCCGACACCGACGTCTGATTCATCTGATGATGCTCCTCGTTATGCCCTTCGTGACCGGGCAACCATTCGGCCTCCTGCTCGTCTTGGTTTTGCTTCGCCAGCTCATGCTCTCTCTGTCACTGAGCCTAGTTCTTATCGTGAGGCTGCTTCTCATTCTGAGTGGCAGCTCGCTATGGCAGAGGAGCTTGATGCGCTTCGTCGTACGGAGACTTGGGATATTATCCCGACACCTGTGCACGCTCGTCCTATCACGTGCAAGTGGGTGTACAAGATTAAGACCAGGTCTGATGGTACCATTGAGCGCTACAAGGCTCGTCTTGTGGCTCGTGGTTTTCAGCAGGAGTATGGTCGAGATTATGATGAGACATTTGCTCCTGTTGCTCATATGACCACTGTTCGCACTCTTGTTGCGGTTGCTTCTGTTCGCCGGTGGTCTATCTCTCAGCTATATGTTAAGAATGCCTTTCTTAATGGCGTCTTGCATGAGGAGGTTTACATGCAGCCACCACCCGGGTATTCTGTTCCAGCTGGTCATGTCTGTCGTCTTCGTCGTGCTCTTTGTGGTCTCAAACAGGCCCCTTGTGCCTGGTTTGCGCGTTTTACCTCAGTGATCACCGCTATCGGTTTCACTGTTAGTGCCCACGATCCTGCTCTATTTATCCATGTCTCACCTCGAGGTAAGACACTGCTTCTTCTATATGTGGATGATATGCTCATTACTGGTGACGATCCCTCGTTCATTGCATATGTGAAGAAGCATCTCAGTGAGCAGTTTCTGATGACTGATCTTGGCTTGCTTACATACTTTCTTGGGATTGAGGTTTCTGTCACGCCTGAGGGTTACTACCTCTCCCAACAGAAGTATGTTCAGGATCTTCTTGATCGGTCTGGTCTGACTGATACTCGCACTGCTGAGACTCCTATGGAGCTCTCTCTTCAGCTCCGTGCTACTGATGGTGATCCTCTTGAGGATCCTACTCGGTATCGCCATCTTGTTGGTAGTTTGATATATCTTGTGAGCACTTGTCCTGATATTGCTCATGCTGTCCATAAATCTTCTTCGTGTTCTTCGCTACTTGCGTGGGACCATCTCTCGTCGCTTGTTTTTCCCTAGCTCCACCTCACTCCAGCTTCAGGCGTACTCTGATGCGACCTGGGCTAGTGATCCTTCTGATCGTCGTTCTCTTTCTGCTTACTGTGTTTTTCTTGGCTCCTCCCTGATTGCCTGGAAGACCAAGAAGCAGACTGCAGTTTCCCGTTCGAGTGCAGAGGCTGAGTTGAGAGCTATGGCAGCTGTGACAACAGAGGTTACTTGGTTGAGATGGTTACTTGCAGACTTTGGCGTACCTGTGAGGGGACCTACTACTCTTATAACTGACAGTACAGGAGCTATCAGCATTGCTCGTGATCCAGTGAAGTATGAGCTCACCAAGCACATTGGTGTGGATGCTTCATACACTCGCTCCCAGGTGCAGGAGGGTGTCCTTGCTCTTCAGTTTGTGTCCTCAGAGTTACAGATTGCTGATTTCTTCACGAAGCCACAGACTAGGGCACAACATTTGTATTTTCTCTCCAAACTCAGTGTGTGTGATCCACCATGAGTTTGAGGGGTGGTGTTGAGGATAAAATAGGAAATAGATTAGGTCTGTTATTTGTTTCCTAATATGCCTTATATTCCTTATGTATATCCCCCTTGTACCTCTATATATATTGCCCTTTGGGCCTTATGAATACACATACAATATTCATAACAAAATGGAACTCTTACAGTGTATTGTTAATATGTTATCTTTTGACAACTCTGGCCAGCTGTGGTGATGCATTCCTATTGCTTTCTATTTTTGAAGATTGCTTTTGAAAATTCAAAGTCATTGGCTTGAATGGAAAATATTTTCACAATTAGATGATGTTATAGCTTCACTGGAATGTGCAGCAAGTCAGCAATGCGTTTTAGGTAAAGCCAGATTCAATTTGACATAGCTACACATTATGTGCAATGCATGTGGACTGATGGATCCCGGAAGGAAAATTTTCTCTCAGAGAAAGGATTTAAAGAACATGTGACACGGTTTACTGAAGAGACTTGCTACTCAGGGAGCACATGTATATATAGTCAGGAAAACAATTTTAGTTTAGAAAAATTTTCGGCCCTAAAATTTCAAACATGCAGTTCGAATGGAAGAAATACGATTATATGAAAACAGCGAAATTTCAGCAAAATCTCAGAAATCTCGGTCAAATCTTGAAAAAAATTTAAAATGAGCCAAATTTTTTAGTCGAAGTGGGCTTTTCTCTGAGGGGCCGAGATAACCGAAATTCACCGAATTTCGTGAAATTTTGCCCAAAATTGTTTTCCCTGTATATAGTTGCTGTGCTCACTAAATTTATCTTTTTCTTTGTATCTCTTGATCCTCTCCATTTCTCTGTTCATCAGAGCATCCATCTACATCAGTGACTTTAACACACTTCCTACCTTTTAAGCATATTTGCCTATTGTATCTTTTGTCTTCTTTCTCTATCACAAGTTTATTCCTTTGAGTCTTCTGATATAATTTGCACGCATTTAGTAGGGAGCAAGAATCCAACCAATTCGTGGAGAACCATGCATCTGAGATAAATCCTTCTCCTGCATAAGGTGAACATGTCTTTTCCTCTATGAGAAGGTTACTTCTGTATACAGCAATATGATGTCTACTTCATATTTTGTGTAATTTAAAGATATGTGAGCGTGTGAGTGCGTAGCCCATATCCCGGGTTCAATCCCCAACAACTGCACCTATTTTTCAAGGGGGTTGCAAAATAGCCTGAATGTGTGACTTTTAGTTAGTCATGTTGCAGCTGTTGCTTATACAAAGCTGAATCTTCTTTCTTTTTTAGGGAACGCGCAGAAGCACTGCACGCCTTTGTATTAAGAAGGATGAAACTTCAGAGCTAGAATCTGAAACAGGTTACAAACAGAGCAGAGCTTACAGGCAGAAATTGACTAAATGCTCTGTTCGGGTAGAAAAGAAAAAACTACCTAACCAAGGCTAACGGAGGGGGGGAGTTGTTCCTCTGTTCGGCAATAGCAGCGACCCAACGCCAGTATGGCGCCAGCAAACTAATTCGTCACGGATCACGGATGAAATAGCTATAATGTCCCTTTCTGTGTTGTCGAAGACGTGGGAGTTTCGTTCCTTCTAGATTGTCCAATAGAAAAGAATGAAAAGTGAGCTGAAACCCTTCTTGAGGGCCTTTGGTAAGAATTTCCTCCATGCAATCCAAAGATCCATGAAGTTTCCTTGCCAGGGACTCAATATCCACTATGGGGTGGAGAGGCTCAATAGTTTTGTTCATGCTAATTTCACCCATGGACAATGCACAAGTAGATGGTCGATGCTTTCGTGGTGTTGTCTGCATAGGACGTATGTTGGATTAACTGCCACCCCTCGGCGAGCTAGACAGTCTGCCATCCAACAACGATCATTTGTAGCTAGCCACATGAAGAATCTGCATTTCAACGGTGCCCCACTGCATTATATGCTGATTTGGTTGAGTACTCGAGCGAAGAATTTGGCTTCAAATCAATTTGTCAGCAGTTTGTGGTTGTAAGGTCGCCGTGCCCATGGTGTGCCACAACTGAAAGTAGTTGGCCAGAGCCTGAGCAGAAAGGGTGTCGTGGATGTCAGCGATCCAAGTCTTGAGGTGACGGCTTGGGCAACCATTGTGGACCCCCTAGTTCTTGGTGAGATGATGTTCCAGAGCGATGGCCAGCAAGACTGAATGAACTTGCCATCTAACTAATTATCCATCCAGAAAAGAGTCTTCTGTCCATCTCCAACCCACATTTCTATTGTGGTTTGGAACATTGAACGGATTACTGGTTCGTGAGAAGATTGGAGGTTAGCCCATGTGCGAGAGGAGTCAGTTTTCTACCATCAGAGCCACCGCAATCCCATTGCAAACCCCATTAGTTTGAGGTCTAAGATGCCCAAACTGCCGAGAGGGAGTGGCTTGTAGACGATCTTCCATGCGACCAAGCAATGACTTGCACGAACGTCATCTAGCAGCAGTTGTAATTGTGGTTTGGTCAGTTTAGACACAGACAAAGGGAAACCTAGGTATTTTAGATGAAAGGTGGAGAATTCACAAGTTAACTCTTGGCACGTGATAGCTAAATCCGTGTTGTCGCATGTAATGGGGGTAATGGATCTTTTTTGAAGGTTGGAGCGAAGGCCCGAAACCTATTTGAAGATTTGTAGGATGTATTTGACAACTCGGATGTCTTTCCGAGATGGAGTAATAAAGAAAATGACATCATTGGCATATAAGGACATGTGCTCTTGAAGGCCTGATATTCCAAGATGGGCAAGAGGTTGCAAAGAGCTCGCTTTGCGAAATAACCCATTGAGCCCTTTCATGACTAAGATGAAAAGCATTGGTGACAATGGGTCTCCTTGTCAAAGACCCCTGCACAGGCCAATCGTACTGCCTAGAGAACCATTAAGAAGGATTCTGGACGACTCACTAGATAACAAAAGCGATATCCAGTCACGCCACCTAGAACAAAAACCCATGTGGGAAAGGATTTCTAGTAGAAATGGAGTAAAAAGCCTTAGAAATGTTCACTAGTCACTCTTAGTGGATTACACCACTTATAAATGGGGAAATCTGGTAACCCACATACAAACGAGTTTTACATTTCACACACTTGCACGTTTTTCAATGCACAACTTCCACATGGCTCCACAAGCCCAATAAGACACTCCATCCTCAAAGACATGACCTAAACCACTTAGATCAACGCCGTGATTTTGCAAACTACCACTCCACCAAATATTGAACAATTTTCTCAATTGCCACCTACCAATCTTTATAAATATGCGATGCCCAATGCCTCGTCACCAAGATCGTACGCCTGCTTCGAGATTGTCACCACTTGAAATGCCCGAGTCCTATGGCACACCACATCACACCATAGTCTGTGATACCCATTTACTTGCCGCCAAGATCGTGCGCTTGCTCCGAGGAACGTTACCACTTAAAACGCATAAGTCCAATTGACACACTACATACGCACACTTGCCTTCTCACAATTCTTATCTTTCTCTAGTACTTTCTCTACTTGAGATGATGCACCATCTGAACTTATATGACATGCCATGGTCTCAGGATCCCTTTCGTACCCTTGGTCGTACCACTAACGCAACAATCATCAAGCAACTGCACATCAAAGACCAAGCAATTGATCCGAGAATAAATGATAAGCACTTGACTCTCATTACCACAACATATGTATGGACACACCATAACTCACACTTACATGGACTCCGTGATGCCTAACATATAAAACCAACTCAACTCAGCTCAAAGATAGAGGGTTAGTCTGATCGTGGCCATCAAGCCAATCTGACCACTAAGCACACTCCGGTTAGACCGCAATGACAAGGCTGGTCAGACCGTTCCTCTTTGGTCATACTGCAACACCAATGTCAGTACTACCACACTAGGTCACAACCCAATACTTTCAAAAGACCTTCTTTGAAAAATAGCCATTGCCAACTACGGGCTGATACTTTCGCACACCGGTCAGACCACCACCACAGCCGGTCATGCTACCACACCAAGGCAGCTCAAATCGCTAGCCGGTTACACCGCCACTCGGTCTGGCCGTTAGCCATAGACTGGTCAAATCGTCGTCACTCTAACAGCAAAAATCAGATATTCAAATTCAAATAATAACACCAAAGTATAAGAAAAATCAAATGCTTGTCACCAGTATGAGACTACCACCACATGGTCTTATAGCTTCTTTACCTTTTTTAAAGTGTTATAGAAAAATTAGGTCACACTAATGTTTAGCTCACCTATCGCTGATTCGCTGGTCACTGGTGTGCTACTATCCATCGAAATCTTTGATCGAAGGTTTAGTAAATCCTAAAAACCTAATCGGATAACTAATCTCGAAATATGGTCATGCAGCGAAGTTGAACTGATTTTTAGATGAAACCAGCCATTGAACAGTAGGGGTGCACATGGAGCGGATATTTCCCGACCGTCCGTCCTTCCATTTTAATTCGGATACAATTCAGAGCAAATTTTTGGATATCCGAAGGTTTTGTCGGATATGGAAACAGAGTCAGATATTTTTTTTGTCGGATACGGAAACGGATTCGGAAAAAGCATTATCCGACGGATACGGAACTCTCCGGGTATTTTTCGGATAGTTACTGGATATGGAAATGGAGTCGGATACCTGGCCTCTCCGCCAGCCAGGTGGGATCTCCGACTCTTCTTGAAATATAACATCATTTATTTATTTAAGATTTCTTGTTTCGGTGGCTGTTGCAGTGTCGGTGGGCTGTACACTTGTATTAAATCTCAGTTTGGGTTAGTGTCTTAGTGGTGTGCGGTTAGTATACTGGTAGTATTGACTGACGAGTGATTTTTTTGTTGGACTTATGAGATCAAAATCAAATGCATCAAAAGTTGTTTTTCCATGGTATTGACCAACGGGTTTGGATCCTGTCAAGAAAATCACTCTCCTCAGCATCTCATGGAGTGTCAGGTTTCAGTTTGTTAGCATAGACTTGTTTGTTGTTATTTTGCTAACGTGCTTAATTTCTGGGTAAATTTTGCCTTATCATGTGTTTTGTCACATCTATTGCTTTCTGATTGAAAATCTATATAAAGCATATAGTTAAGAAATAGAATGCTTGTTTAGTAAAGGCCAGTGACATCACTCTTTACACTCTACGCTTGTTCAGTAAGAAATAGAATGCTTTCTGATTGAAAATCTATTTAAGCAATAAGGATACGATTATTACTAGGACAGTGACTTGCACTAGAGAAGTTGAGCCTGTTGAGAAGAAGCAAAAGAAGTGTACCTCAAAGGTTTGGGACCACTATATTAAATACACGGTGACTATTGACACAAAAAATGGTGGAAAGGATAAACAACTTTGGGTGCAGTGCAATAAATGTCCTTACAAAGTTCGATGTGAGACCTCAAGGGGCACGAAGGCCTTGTGGAATCATTTGCTAAATGTAATGAAGGTAAATGAACTAGTGATGTACTTGACTATTTGGCTATGGGCAATTCGTACTTTTGAACTATGTAACATATAGCTAGTTAGCTACTACTTGTTTAACTAGTCTCTACCATTTACTTGCAACTTTCCTAGCTAGATTTTACTAGTTGCTTAATTTGTCCCTATTAACAACAACAACAACAAAGCCTTTTGTCACAAACAAGTTGGGGTAGACTAGGAATGAAACCTTCTCAAGATCAAAGAGATATGAGCCTTGAAATAAAACCTATAATACTAAAACTCTAAGCTGTACAACCTGCTATTTAAGCCAAGAGCATAAAAGACTGTCTCTAACTTTCTTATAGTTCCAGTACGTGGATGTCGGAACCCGGAGTAACGACTCCTGGATCCTCTGTGTAAATCGCACTAGTCCAGGATCAGCTAGTGCACACAGCGTACAACAAAGATAAATATCAACCATAATGACATTTATTAACTGAATATGGGCATGAATGCCAAAGTTTACATCAACGACGCATAAGCCAAAATTAATTAATAAGCAGCGGAAGAAAAACCGAAGCGGAAGAAGCCCACTGAGCCTGCCCACAGGCAAACGACAGTAAGACGCGGCCTATTCGTCCAGATCTTCACCGTAGTTGACGTCTTCCTTCTCTGTGTGGAAAAAGCAACGTGAGTACAAACTTGTACTCCGCAAGTCACCCGGGAAAATGCAACATAATGATAAAGGCTTCAATGGAAGGCTTATAGGGTTAGTTTGCATAAAACAGCATTTAAGAAATACAATAAGTAGATTGAAATTGCTGAATTTAATACGATAAGTAAAAACAATACTTGTAGTCGAAAATAATACCGTCAGTGCCGGCTCCGACCAAACACCAACCTATCCACGGGCATCCCACCCGGACCATCTTTTCCAAAAGCTCACGTATGGATTCCATCCATCCACACGCTTTCACTGCGCAACTCTGATGAATTCCATCCATTCACCATATTTCAATCTCTCACGGATTCCATCCATCCGCAAGGTTTTCGAAAACGTTTTTGAAAAACAAAATCTAATCCATGAAAAACTTTTACTCAGCATGCCCATGACCGTGGGCACGGCTATCCAGGATAGATTATACACTCTGTAGAGGTTGTACAGCTTTACCCACAAGATACGATCATCCTTTTGTGCCACGCGATTACATACTTCCTTAGGTGTGCGGCAAGGAGTCATGACAAGGCCTTTACAATGCAAAGCCTTCAACCTGGTCGAGCCAACTCTAAGGTTTCACCCCAGTAAGGAATCCACCAGACCGGGACCCCCTCTTGAGCCTAGACGAGACTTCTCATGGCTTAACCACGCTCGCCCAAGTGAGACTTCACATGGCACCAACCACGCTCACTTTCAACCTACGACTCAACTCAGATTGGGACTTCACAAATTATTCAGCCAGGGCTGTCCCATACCAGCCATGTGGTAGTACGATTAGGGCTTTGCAACAGTAGCTCACAGACCGGTCCTTAATCTGACTCAGGCCCAACCACATACCCCTGTGCCCGACAATCAACCACTGCGGCTCCAACCAACAGGGCATGCCTGCACCCACCATTCTAACCAATTGCCTAAGTCTAAACTAGTTTTGTATTTGTTTTCAAAATAGTTTCATAAACCTCATTGACTCACCAAAGTCAAGAGTTCATAACATTTCATGTAAAAAGGGTCATCATTTTATGTGAAAGATATCCCAAAACAAATATTATAGCTAAGCAAGTCTAAGCATTTAATATAAATTCCTCTAGCCAACACTAATGTATTAACTAGAGTTTGATTCTAGGGTGACAAGGTATTGAGGATTTCAAATTCAAAGGAGGGATTAACAAGTAGGCATTAACCATATTTAAAACAGAATTGAAATACGTTGAATAAAAATATGCATGGAATATAATTTAAATCAACATAGTTTTATTTTGAAAACTGGGATCAACATGATCAAGGAGGGTGACTTGCCTTGCTCTTCAACTTGGTTCAGACCTTCGTCGTCGAATTTTCCCGAATCGTCGAAGTCTACACGTGAAAATAACCCACCAAATTCAAATAAATTCAAATTTAACTCAAATATTTGAATTGAGGCTATAAATGGATAGAGGGGAATTTTTGATGAATTTAGAAATTTGAATGGGCCAAATCGGAGCTAGGACGAAGGAGAACGGGCTTCCGGAAGTTTGAAAAGAGGGAAAAAGGAAAAAGACTGATTTTTGGATTTATTTTTCTACTGAAAAAGGAATTTATGATGTCAGCCTTGCGTCAGCTTGGGATTTTTTATTTTTGGCCGAATTAATTTTCTAAAGAAAATTCGGGTTAATGACGCCATGCTGACGTCACCCTAGTGTTGGGCCGGCTGACAAGTGGGCCTTGGTCCATGGACCAAGTCCACGGGAGGGGGTGGCGGCTGATGTGGCAGAGGGGTTTGGGTGGCGCTGACGGAGCGGGCCGACGCGGAGGTGGTGCCGACGTGGCACCGCGTGGCAGCCACGCAGGCCTGGTGGCTGCGCCGGCCGGAGGCGCTCGGGGATGGCGCGCTCGCCGGCGAGCGGCGGCGCGAGGACCGGCGGCGAGGGTCGCATTCGGGAGAGGGGCGCACGGGGTATACGCTTATACCTGCGGCGGGGCTCGGCGGTGGACGGAGATGGCCGGCGACGAGGAAGAGGCGGCGGAGCAATCGGGCGACGGCGGGGCTAGCGCTCCGGTGACCGGGGAGCACGGCGGAGCGGCGGAGAGGCTTCACGGCGAGGTGAGGAAGGCGAGGGTGGCGCCTTCGGGGCTTGGGGATCAGCGGCGCGCCGACGATTGCTCGCCGAAGTTGGCGACGGCGGCGGGGGCGAATGCGCACGGCGGGGGCGAAGGAGAGCTCGGGGAGGGGGAGGAGAGGCGGAGCGAGGTGGAGCGAGTTGGGGCGGCACTCAGGGCGGCTTTTATAGTGGCGGAGGGCGACGGGGGCGGCGCAGATTTGTCGCCGGAGGTGGGTAGTGGGCGGCGGCCGTTGCGGACGGGTGAGGCCGAACGGGCGCGGGTCGTGGGGAGGGAGGTGGGCGCGGGTTGCGGAAGGGGGCGGCGCATGAGCGGGAGTGGGGGCGTGGCCGAGGAAGAGGGGAGGTGGCCGGGAGAAGCGGGCGGCGGGCGCAACGGCCAACGGCGTGGGGAGGAAGAAGGGCGGGGAGGGAGATGACAGGTGGGGCCGGGGGCGCAGAGAGAGAGGGGGCGAGTGGCTGACGGGTGGGACCCGATCGGCAGAGAGACGGGGAAGACAGAGGGCACCGACAGGTGGGACCGGGGAGGAAGAGAGAGGAGAGAGGCGCGCCGACAGGTGGGGTCGGGCGGCAGAAAAGAGGCGAGGCGGGAACGGCCGGATGGGCCAGTACGGCCCGAGGGGGCGACGTGGCACGGATCGGGGCCACACACGCGGCGGGCAAAGGAGGAGGGAAGGCGGGATCCGGGCGGGCGGCGTGGCGGAAATCCGGCCGTCCACGTGGCGTCCGGTGGGAGGGGCTGGGGTTTTATCTTTTTGGATTTTTGATTTTGGATTTTCAGAAATGCCAAGAAATTCCATTAAGCCTCAGAAAAATATGGAATAAATTCCTAAAATCTCAGAAAAATTCAGAGAATCTCCTGGAGACATTTGGAACTTAATAAAAATATTTCCAACTAATGTTGGTATTTAATTTTCATATTTTAAAATACTTTTTAATTTCAAAAATACATTTTTAAACTCCAGAAAAACCAGTGAACCAAATAAAAGCCAAATAACTGCAAATAATTAATTTGACATAAGATTTTTATAGAAAATCAAAATATCATTTTATTTAATAATACTTTTAGGTTTTTCTGAAAATGCTTTTCAAATCCAGCTTTTTCAAAAGCAGAAATTCAGGGCAAATCCAAATTTAAACTTTAGGCACAAAAATACTTATTTTAATTTTAATTTTATTTTAATTAATTTTTATCTACTTATTTATTATTTTTTTAGCAAAAATTCGGGATGTTATAGTGGATTGCTAACTTTCATACACTCCTATCCAAACCTAATTCTTTAGATATATTCCAATCCATCAAGTCTCTTTTAACTGCTTCCTCCCACATCAATTTTGGTTGACCTCTGCCTCTTCTTACATTTTCAGTAGGTCTTAAAATTTCCAGTACGTACCGGTGCCTCAGAAAGCCATTGTTGGAGATGTCCGAACCATCTCAAATGATGTTGGACAAGCTCCTCTTCAATTGGTGCTACCCCTCACCCTATCACGTATATCATCATGGCGGATGCAATCCCGCCTTGTATGACCACAGATCCGCCACACATCCTCATCTTCGCTACATTCATTTTCTGTATATGTTGTCTTTTAGTCGCCCAACATTCTGCTCCATATAGCATTGTGGGTCTAATCGTCATCCTATAGAACTTACCCTTTAACTTTTGAGGGATATTTGTCACATAGGACACTAGATGTTTGGCGCCATTTCATCCACCCCGCTCTTATCCTATGGCTCATGTCTTCATCAATCTCACCGTCCCACTATAGCATCGATCCCAAATAACAAAACGTGTCCTTCTTAGGCACTACTTGTCCATCCAATCTAACATCTCCATCATCTACTCTAGCACCACTGAAATCACACCTCATATACTCAGTTTTAGTCCTACTAAGTCTAAAACCTTCAATTCTAAGGTCTTCCTCCATAACTCGAGCTTCCTATCAACACCTATCCTGCTCTCATCAACTAGCACCACATCATCAGCGAAAAGCATACACCAAGGGATATCTCATTGTATGTCCATGTCATCATGTGAAATTTGCTTTCGCATATTATCCGATTAAATATTTGTGATCAAAACTAACCGTATTCGGAGCGGCATGTATTCGCTCCGTATTCGTGACCGAGAATATCCGTATTCGTATTCGTATCCGGGACTATCCGTGTCTGACTTTGACTCTGATAAAAAAAATATAAAAATGGATACAGGATGGGCAATATCCATCTGTATCCGCTCTGTTTGCACCTCTATTGGACGGTTTGGAAAATCCTACAACAGTTGACACGAATGGAAATATAAAAGAAAAGGGGAAAAGAAAAAACCTTTGTATTCCTCATTCCTTGTTTCTGAGCCGACGGGCTCCCGATGGCGATGGGAGGCGTCTTGGGCGGAGGTCTCTTGGAGGCGGCATCGCATCCCCGGCTGGGACCTCGCCACCGATGCCGCGGCGGCAAAGAGGTCTTCTTGTGCAGCGTCCTTGCAAACGCCTGGAGTTGCTATCGAATTTTGGTTAGTTATCCCCATCTCTCTTCTGTTTAGTTGGTTGTGTTCTTGCTCTAGTTGCCACTACCTAGTAATTGCCTTGTTGGGTTATCTGCGGTGGCATGCTGGGGTAGAATTAGCGCAATGATTGCTGCCTGTTGCACGATAATTTTTTGGAAGTGTATTCTAGATGAGTGCATGATGATGATTTGGCCTTAATTAGGGAGGATTAGCTATTGGCAATGTACACTGGGAATTGAATAATATTTGTCTTATTATTGCTGTATAAGTATCCAAATCAGATGTGCTAAAAATAGCGTACAAGTATGAAGATACTTGAGAAGTTGCAATAGAAGATAAGATAAATTAAAGAGATGTCGGATCACATATCTCAACTCATTGCTCCCTTGCAGGAACACATACTTTCGCTTGCAGACAATCAAGTGCCTTCGTATCACCATCGTGAAATGCTTACAATTTGAGGCCATTTGCCAATGCGACCCCATTTAATCAGAATTACTGCTGCAAATCCGACGCCAAAGCCCAAACCAACAAAGAGAAACAGTACAACATCGATATGATCTCTGGACATGTTTGCTTCTGCCTTATTTGGCTTACTCGAATTTCCACATTGTTTGGACAAGGGTGGTCCACAAAGCCTTGCGTTCCCTTCATATGAACTGTTTTCAAATGTCGCAAATTGACGTGATTGTGGTATTCTTCCCTCCAAGTCGTTTTTACTCAAGTTCAGGGTGGCAAGAAATGTGAGATCTGTTAGCTCTTGCGGAATATCCCCAGAAAGCTGGTTGCAGGACAGGTCTAGTGATTCCAGCTGGCTCACCTCACCGAGTTGTGTTGGGATATTTCCTGTGAAGGCGTTGTGTGACATGTTCAGCACATGTAGTGAAACAAGTTTTCCGACTGATTCAGGAATGCCACCGTCCAATGCATTATTTGAGAAGTCAATTGCAGTTAAGGTAGTCAAGACCTTTCCAAATGTCACGTAGAACCCTTTGTATATGATCGCAACAGTATTTTGGTAGTAGAAACTACTTGATATGCTCCGACGGCCTATGATCTTTCCTGTGTCATTGAACTTTGCCATCATAGATGTCAACCTCTCAAACCATCGTGGATTTAAATTGCCAGAGAAGTTGTTTGAAGCAATATCAATGATTTGTAACTTTGAGAAGTACTCCCCAAATTTGACCTCTCTGAGAGGATTAGCTACTGAGCCATAGAACTGGTTGGATCTCAAAACAAGGACACGGAGATTGGAAAGCCTACCAAGCCAAGATGGGAAGGTATCAACCATTTGATTGTTTCCAATGTCAAGAATTTCCAAGTCAGTGCAGTTAGAAAGAGACCTAGGAAGCTGTCCTTGAATCTTATTGCCATTTAAATCTATTGTCTTAAGATTGCATTGATTTGCAATATTGTAAGGTAACTTTCCTTCGAAGCTATTCTCCCTCAAATTTAATACATCCAAGGGGCTATCTTCTATCAGGCAGGATGGTATCAGCCCACGAAAATTGTTATATGATAGGTCGAGGATTTTGAGCTTGGTTGAATTGCAAATTGAATGCTGTAAATTCCCACTTATATTATTTTTGGACATTTTGAGATATGCAGTTTGGCTAAGGTACGAGGTGAAGTTTGACATAACAGAAGAGAATCTATTGTTTGAATAATCCAAGACTTGATCAAAAATGCTAACCGTTGTCAATGGGTTTGGCATCGGGATCTGGCCTTGAAGTCTATTGAAACTGAGATCAAGATTTTCCAAACGACTGTTTGGGAGAACATATGAAGTAAGTTGCATATCTGTAAATATGTTGTGTGAAAGATTCAAATATATAAGGCTATCATCCCATGTCTCCCATATCCATTTGGGTATAGTCCCATGAATTTGGTTGCACGAAAGGTCCAATTGACTAATATATTCAACATGCATCAAGAAGCTTGGAATTGTTGTCATGCTGCAAGACGCAAGTTCTAAGTCCAAGAGTTTAGGCATTAAGGGTAATGTGGATTTACTGATTTCTCCATCCATGACAGACAACTTATTGTTTGAGAGAGACAATTCAGCAAGCTTTCGTAATCTCCAAAATGAGTTGAGTTGTACTAAACCTGTTAAGTTGTTTGAGCTAAGATCCAGAATCACCAAACTTGTGAGTCGAAGGAATGATGTAGGAATCTGTCCACTAAATTGATTGTCTCTCAAAAAAACAATCGTCAAGGGTGACGATAATGTATCAAACTCTTGTATAGGTCCAAAAAGTTGGTTTGATGAAAGATCCAATTGTATCAATGCTGGAAGAGTGAATAGAGACGTTGTAATCTCTCCTGCAGATGAGTGAACATGATTCTATGTTAACATCGTAGTGTAGACTACGCGATGCATATTCTATAAAACAAAAGCATGAATCCAGAGACATATTTCCTATAGAATGGTTAAAAAAATCAAGATAACCTTGTTATTCTCCAGTATTATGAACAACCAACATTTAATGTTGGTGTCTACGAGCGATAAGCCAAAATTGGAGACAACATTCAAAGGTTAAATGTTTTGACTACAACCACTTCCACTTGGATTTTTACATAGTTATTTTAAGATGAGACAAGCATTAACTCAATATGTCAATACCATCTAAAATCAGAATATGAATACACATGGAGTTTTATTGAATAGCACGGAAAACATCCGGGAGAATTTCAAGAAATTTTCAAGTACACTTTCCAAAAGAAAAAAAAATCTTGATATGTGCTATTTAAAGATTCTTGTTGCGTTCTGCAATGAAGTGTTACTGGAAACACTGCTCCGTTTTACTGAAAAATAGGTCTTGTTTTTAGATATTAAAATTTTTGTATTTGGAAATATTTGTAAGATATTTTCATAACATAATTTTGTGCAACAGTAAATTTAATAAACAAAGTCAAAAATATTATAGAACCCAACGGTGAACAATTTGTGCAACAATACTTTATTATGTTATAATGTTAAAGGTATGTCTCCTCTATTCAATTAAAATGAATGAAACGATCACTTTGGGTATATGGCAAAGCTAAATAAACATGTTATCAATTAAAATATTAAAAAAGGAATCATATTCTTCAGAAACAAAATCAGAATCCTTGTTCATAAGACCATTCTACACAATATGTATTCTCTTTTGTTACATTTTTGCTCCGTCGATGTTTTCTATTCTCTTTTGTTAGGGAAGGATGAAAGCCCTACTTGCGGTTTGTAAAGTCAGCTTCTTAATATACTCCCCTTTAACATATAACTTAGGAGCAAATATTAAAAATATTATTCTGAGTCATGACAATGAAATGCATGGGTCCATTTTGGTTGTCAGTTCTTGTTCTATTTGTCACCTCATTTGATGCCTATCTCAAGAGGATTTGAGTGAACACTTGGGGTATGAATTGAATCTTACCGGTAAGGTCATTCTGCGAAAGGTCCAAATAGATCAGTTGAGTCAAGTTTACGATTGTACTTGGTATTCTGCCAGAAAAGCTGCAACCCCTTAATACTAGTACCATCAATGTGTTGAGATCTCCAATTGCTGGTGTTATTGGACCAGATAAACGACTATAAGAGATTTCCAAGCTTCTTAGTTTCTTGAGATTGCCAATTGAAGATGGTATTGTCCCAGAGAAGGCACAATCAGAGATTCTCAAGGATCTCAGCTTCTTGAGATTACCAATTGATGGTGGTATTTGCCCAAAGAAGCCGCAGTAACTGATGTCCAAGCTTCTCAAGTTCGTGAGGTTGCCAATCCAAGGGGGCATTGTCTTGGAGGAATAGCAATCAGAGAGTTTCAAGCTTGTCAAGTTCTTAAGGTTACTAATCCATGAGAAAAATGATCCTAACTCCCCTGAAAATTTCTTAAAAGAGAGTTTCAAATTATGCAAAGAGTTGAGCTTGTTGAATAATAAATAGGGAGGCTCCATAGAAATTGATCCTCCATCAATTCCAAGCTCCCTCAGAAACATGAGGTTGCTAAAAGAGCTCAGCTTGACACCAGACAAATTAGTCGACCGTAGATTCAAAGTCTCCAAAGAACACCCATTTGGAAATTTTGGTATATGCCCTGAGAGTTGATTATTTTCTGACACATCAAGCACTCTTAGATTCTTGAGTTGAAAGATTGTCTGAGGAAACCATCCACTGAAATCATTATAGCCGATTTGAAGAACACTTAAATTGTGAAAGTCCGCAAAGAATTCAGGAACCACACCAGAAATTCCCCCATTAAGGTTGAGGTTGATCGTGGTAAGGGAGTGGAGACTTGACATGGAGGAATGGATAGGACCATGCAGCTTGCAGAATGCCATGCTAAGAACCTGAAGACGAGGGACAGCTTTACCTAGACCATTGCACCACTCCTCTCCGCTACCAGACATGTCCACTCCGTCGAGGTAGAGCTCCCTCAAATTGCTAAGATTTGCCACTAGGGTCTTGAAACTGGGCTCTTGTAACAGCAAAAAGTTATAGCTGTCAAGAATAGCGTAGAGATTGTTTATTTCAGCACCATCGATGTGATGAAGTGAAGAAGATCCAATGATACGAGACTCGTGAGTTTGCCGATGGCAATCGGAATCTGGCCGCAGAAGCCTGAATAAGAAAGGTTGAGGTGAGTGAGCATGGAGAGCCTCTCAAAACCAAAGGCCGGAATGCGGGATCCTCCAAAGTCATTCATGCTGAGGTCGAGGCGGCGGAGGGCGGTGAGGTTGAAGAGCGCAGCATCAAGGCTGTAGCTGTACAGGCCATAACCACTAAGGTCGAGAACAGTGACATGGCCGGAAGCGCCATCACAGCCGACGCCCTCCCAGCGGCAGCAGTCGGTGCCGGCTTGCCATGACCGGAGGGTCGTGGTGGAGTAATCGAATAAAAAGGATTGCTTTAGTTGGAGGAGTGCTGCTGCCTGGTCTGCATGGGGAGTGGATGCGACTAGCGAGTGGAGTTGTATCAGTATGAAAAGGGGAAGCAGGTAACCAGCGGATGCCATAAGTCTGTGTGTATTTCAGAGTTCGATGAGGAGGATGCGTTCATATATATATATATATATATATATATATTATTCATCTCCTATGGAACTACACCTTGAGAACAAAGGAAAAACAATATCACCGTGGCTTTCACTGTGGCTTTCACTAGCATGTGGTGGTAGTAGATGTTAGAAATTGCCCATTTAATTTGGCCTATTTCCTTAATTCCAAAGCATGCATGGTTTAGTACCATATTGCTAAGACAGGGTGAGGAATGCCGATTTATAAGGTAGAGTCCTTCCCACTTCTTGAATATGAAAAAAGATGGTATGAGGATGGTTCTGTATAGTCACACGCGCGCGCGTATTCGCATATTTTCGCGTGAAAATCATGTGACTTGTGACTTGGCGCGCGCCACTTGGCAGACTAAGTCCATCTTTATTTTTGCTGAACCATGCACCTCACTCTCTCTGTTTATATGAGATTTAAACATTTGAATGAGGCAGTTACAAGTGAATTTACACTGCTTAATTTGTGATTTGATGAGACAGTTACTAGTGCATAATTCTGTTTAAAACGCAGCAGTTACTAGTGAGTAGTAACTGCAGCGCCTATAAAAGGGCCTGGAGACGTCCAGGAAAAGAGAGAATTTTGCACCTCCATTCTTCCCCTACTTTCTGCTATGTTGTGCTGTTGTGCTGTGTTGTCTGAACTTCGTCGACCTTTCTTCCCGGCGTGCACCTGGAAGGAGGGAGAGCGGCTATCTCTGAACCGTTGTCGCAGAGAGTACCTGCACGGGGCGGCAATAAGGTTTCTGGGCAGCGCATCTGTGTGACCGCTCACTGCACTGCTACACCTACGTTCTGCACTACGTCAAGCCTGCGCGGCTTCTTGTTCTTCATCAGGCTAACAAGTAAGTCATTCGTGCGTACGTTCGACTTTGTTACTATATTATTTTTCTTTCTGAAGTATGATGAGTAGCTTGCTGTTAGTTGTGAGTTTTGCATCATTAGTTTATTATTTCTGTCTCCTAATAAAACTTGGAATTAAAATATTACCCACATTTGTAACAGTAGATTCCTTCTGCTATCAAATTCACTCACTAGGATGGCTTTGAAAATTCGAAGTCAAGGTCACTGGAATAGGAAATGAAAGGAAAGTCACTTTCAGATGTCGATCACAAGGTGCAGCAACGAACTACTGAGTCTTGATGGAAGTTGCAGCATGACCTTCATAGCCTCAGAGGTCAAGTCGGACTAAATCAGAGGAAAGTTCTCGCAAAGCAAGAATTCTAAGAACGTGTGCCATGGTTAAGAAAGATTACAAGAAGTTGTGTGCCCTTCCAAAGTCAGTCAAGTAGTTGCTTTCCGTGTGAATAAGCATGTAATTTCCTTCTGCATAATCGCTTCCTCTGTTTTTTTGTCATCAGTCTTCAGACCATTTTTCAAAAAAATATATATAAGACATGCGTGGTCTAGCCATCACCGAAAATGACACCATCTGACCAATTTTTGATACACTTGTCCTACCTAAAAAATGTTTGCTCTTCTGTCACAACCTCTTTCTTTTTTAAAAAGATCAATGACAATATGTTTTGATCTTTGTAGGATAAAGATCCAGGACTCCAGTCACCAGTTATTATCCTTTGGCACAGTTGGATGGAGAGAAAATGTCTAAAGCTTCGAGGCAAAAAAAAAAAAAACAAAAACAAAGGAACAGATGGTGTTGAGTTCCAAAAGAAAAGAACGCAAAGGAGGAACAGTTAATTGCCCCAGAGAGAACAACTTTGGCAGATTAATTGATACGGATGCTGTGTTATATGTAGTGGCTTTCCCATGACATAAGCAGTAATATATACCACACAACTAATGATGGAACTGAAACCGGGATATTTCTTTCGTTGTAATCCAAGGCAGTGGTGAAGCCAGAAATAAAATTGAGAGTAGGATAAACTATTTATAAGTCTAAAATAAGTTGGCACAAAATTAGTCTTTTACTCTTATAAAATTTCAAATTCATATAGAAATTATAAATTATATAGAGACAAATAATGAAAAATAGAGAAATAGAAAATAGGTACCTCGATAATAGAAAGCGGCATGAGTGCGGAGTAGTGATAAGTCACCTATGTATAAAACATATTAAAATTAGTGATATAATAGAAAATTATGAATGACAATGAAAATTTAGATCATATGAAACATATCATAATTAAGCTAATTTAAATAACGAGACAATAAAAACAAAAGACGGCATCTTTTCCACACTCTATCCAATGTTTTTATCATTTTCACGATGGGGGCTTGGCGGCGGTGGTGCCTTCAGGGCATGTGCAGGACCACATCATCATGGAGCGGCGGCGGAGGGAGAAGATCAACCAGAGGTTCATCGAGTTCTCTACCGTCATCGCCGGACTCAAGAAGGTTCATATATATTTCACTTTCTTCCTTCTTTTTTCTTTAAGTGATCATCTCTTCTTTAATTTTATGATTTTCACTACTCCTCCTCCTCCTCCTCTTCTTTAATTTTATGATTTACATATATTATTTCACTTTCTTTCTTTCTTTGATTGATTGATTAGCTCTTCTTTAATTTTATGATTTTCACTTCTTCTCCTCCTCCTCCTCCTTGTCATCGTCTTCTTTAATTTTATGCTTATTGTTAACCTTTGCATCAAGGAGAGCTAGTTTCTCTTTAGGTTTGTTAATCTCTCTCTTTTTCTCTCTCTATTTTTACCATATACAAAATTGCCACCGAGGGAGGTGAGGCTCAAGCCTCACTAAGCTCCCCCGGTGGGCGGTGGCTACGCCGAGGATCCAGGGTATATATTCTCTTATTCAGGAAGTTGCTAAAATGAAGCTCAAAATATCTGAGCGCTAATGATCACTTTGAAATGCCTAGTGCTACTTATGAATATATAAGTACCAATACAAGTTAATTTCCGAAATGATGGCCTACAACATCCTTGGCCTTCAAGATCTCCTCATCATGTTCCATACAATTTTAAGAAAAGACATCTATATTTTGGCCTTTGACAGACTCAATTGCTATCGTTTTGTTTGTGGCAGGAATCTGTGCTGCATTTCATATCTTTGGGCTGGCCTCCAGGAAAGGATGGCTGCGTGCTATGATGGACTACTTCTGAAATCAACATCTGCGGTGAGAAGGATACCTGGAAATAGGCCTACTGCTGCTATTTTTTGTGTCGTTCTGATATCCTTTATACTCTAGTTGCTCTCTATGCTTACCCTACCTATGATCAGAATGTTCTGTATCGTTGGCTTATTGGCTTGATGCCTAGATGTGCTTATGATGTGGTGCAAACTGCGATGCCTTGAAGTTTCTAACATGACTACATAATCTTTGATGTTTTTCTAGTAGGTCTGTAATCACTTGAATTAACATTGGCACCAAGTTACTTTCCTAGTTAATATATATCCATTGATAAAATCAAGACTCTATTAATTGCGATTTTTCCACCTCATATAAGTTGGAAAGTAGAGCATTTGATTTAAGAAGGATAGATAAGGTTTAAAACCTCTCTCGATTTTATATCTCCTTGATGTTTGCATATGGTAGACTTGAACTTTTATTGTGAAACAGAGACTAACTCAATGGTTTATGTGTTTCAGCTACGACAGCAGTGTTATGCGGCATTATTTCTTGTAAACTGGATGTTATATCACAGTTGAGGACGGTTACGATAATTTAGCTAAATTTCCCTATTTGAGCTTCTATTGAGTCAATTTTCCATGTATCCTCCATGTACTTAGGCTAGGCTCGTACCAGCTTTTTGTTGGCTTATACTCGTACTGTCTACAGTAACTAAATTTTAAACGATGCGTTTTTTTAAGACGGGGTCAATAGGAAGATCGTAGTAAAGATTATACTGAGTTCAACTGTACCGGCTAAATTGACATGCGACTATTTTCTGTACATGCTACCTCTCACGAACAGACAAAATTCAAATATTTAAACCATAAATCATAAATTATCAGTCTAAAAGAATCTATCTTTAGTATAGAGAGTAATTAAAGTGGTATGGAGTGGGTTGCTGAAACCATGTGCCAGGTGACAAAAGCCGCTCGGAGAGCAACATTGTAAAATAGGAGTGTACCGAATTCAGGAATCAACTCCTCTGACGTAACTTCCCTCTGACGTGGATCACTGCGCGTGGGCCCCCTCGCCGTGTGGCCCCACGCGTCAGTGATGGGAAGTTACGCCAGAGGATCTCATTTGCCGAATTCATCCACTAAATTGTTGGATACAAAGAAGCCACGAGTTCTTTAGACTCCCTGTGGGTAGTTGCTATAAACCTTTGGATGTAGTACTGGTGATGGTAGAGAGAGGACACCATAGATTCATTGGATATAAAGATGTCACGACTTCTTAGACTGCCTGTTGGTAGTTGCTATCAACCTTTGGATCTAGTGACACCATAGATTCATTGGATATAAAGATGTCACGACTTCTTAGACTCCCTGTTGGTAGTTGCTATCAACCTTTGGATCTAGTGACACCATAGATTCATTGGATATAAAGACGTCACGACTTCCTAGACTCCCTGTTGGTAGTTGCTATCAACCTTTGGATCTAGTGACACCATAGATTCATTGGATATAAAGATGTCACGACTTCCTAGACTCCCTGTGGGTAGTTGCTATCCACCTTTGGATGTAGTGCAGATGATGGTAGAGAGAGGACACCATGGATTCATTGTTTTTTACTAGATCACTGTATAGAGTCTCCCTAGAGGACAACATTGCTCATGCTGTCGTGCACTCTCATAGACATAGGCTTGGTCGTGCTGTCGTGCACTCTCATAGAAATAGGCTTGGAAGGTATCAGGAATGGCAGACAGCCAACTTGCCGTGACTGAATAAAAAAATCCCTATCGAGAAATCCTCTCGTGGTGAGTAGAGATAGCAACAAAAGTAAGGCGATAAAAAAAAAGCTTGAGGCTTTCAAGTTATTTAAGCTCAGTTTATTATAGGATTGATTTGAGCTCAGTTTGAATTTTAAATAACCCGAACTTAAGTTTGATCTCAAGCTCATGAGGTTCACCGAGCTAAGCTCGAATAGTTCGTGAGCCTCAATTCGAGCTTAAATAGTGATACATATTAACTCTTACCGAACTTATCCAAGTTGAACTCAAGCTCGAATTTGTCTTATTGTTGAAAATTAGTGTATGTTTGAATTATTTTGACTGTTATCGAGCTTACTTGAGTCGAGTTCGAGTTGAACTTTTCTTATTGTTGAAAATTAGTGCATACTTTTCTTATTATTGAAAATTAGTGCATAATAAATTATTTTAATTGTTATCGAACTTCAATGAGCCGAGTTGGAGTCTACTCGAGTTTAGGCCGAGCCAAGCTAAGTCCAGGCTCGGTCCCCAACTCGAGCTCGGTTTGAGCTTCTACCGAGCTCGAGCCTGGAAGGCCAAGCTCGCTCAAGCTCGGCTCATTTATAGCCCTAGAAACAAGCACCTGGAGTCAGTTGAACATGCTTATAAGAGCAGCTCAGCAGGTCTAGAGCAAGAACAGTTCACACATAGGACACTGTTGTAATGTTTTTTAATTATGGCCCTCTAGCACCCATTTTTGTACAAACAGTCCTCTCCCTGAGCTCGAAAGGTACAACAGACAACATGTATCACCTACCGCGCCGCCGTAGCTCAATAGGAGAGGAGCGACATGGTTGGGCAAGCGGGTGCGGCAAGCGGAGCCGAGGCGGGCAAGCCAGGCGTTGCGGAGCTAGTGCAGCTTGGCAGGCGCCCGTCGAGCTGCCCCAACTCAGCAGGAGCCTGCCAAGCTGCACCGACTTAGCAAATGGCTTGGCTAGTGGGTGAGGCCAGGGCGGCAGAAAAATTGCAAAGGTGAAAAAAACTCGTTGATTCATTTCAAATTTGCTTCAATTAAACTCGTTAATTCATATTTTGCTTTAACTCGACTCGTTAGCTCGTTTCTAAAAATACTTCCCCATACAAACTACTCGAAAGCATGTGCTTTCATACGCATTAAGAAATCATATTATGTTTTGTTCGTGTGTGCATAGAAATTTTATAGGAAGATGCAAGGGGTTCAGCGGGCAGATGAACCACCACCACGAACTCACTGTGTTAAGTACTAAAGATGTGTTGTTGCAAATAGTCATTATAATGGACCATGTGTAGGCCAACAAAGTAGTTCATAATGAATGCGTGGATTATATGGTGCATGGGGTTTAGTTATATGTGTATGTTTGCCTCATTATTTATATGATACAAGTGGCAACATGCGAATCATCAACCCCAACTATATCTAAGATACATGTGTGTCTTTTCGAAGCCAGGGTTCAAGTCAGGCATCGTACACACTTGGGTCCACCAGTGATTGAATGATATGTGCTAGTTACCAAAGTCGCACTGAATTAGTTCGTGTAGTATGTCGGTAAACTCTCATTCGTCCTCTCTATGGGTGAAGTAGTCCCATGGGATAATGTCATCTGATCCAACCATCTACCATTGAATAGGAGGGTATTAGTAACAGTTTAAAGATATAACGAAGCTTTTGTTTTTTAGGTTAGGAAAATAAGACTAAGTGTTTGGATAACGGCAATTCTATAATCACGCGAGAGCGATAAATATATACATGCAGACATACGTAAAATACTTTAGCTATTTTTCTAGCTCGCATTTCAATAGCTATTTATAATAAATAAACATGAGTATTTATTGAAACACATTCGTTAACTAAACATGTCTACCTAGCGCATTCTACATTACAAAACCACAGTTACGCTAATGAAACACTAACAACATATTAAGTGCATTACTCACATACGAATGAAGCATACCTTTTTCTGAAGTTAATCACGAGTTCCACAATGCTTCCAACTGCAAAGGATAGTACATCATAGTTGCGCTGCCTCCCTACACTCTCACTTGGCAAAAAAATCTCTCTTTTCTTTCCTCCCCTCCTTGGCTGCGCTCTCTCTCTCTCTCTCTCTCTCTCTCTCTCTCTCTATTGCGCAGCAGCAATGCAACTGTGGGTCACGTTTTATACGCGCGTGCGAATGCAAGTAATTAACACACAAATAAAACGAGATTCTAACATTGTGTCTCGCCGTCGCGTTGTGTCATTAACACAATTTCATCGCGCGCTGCCCATTGCCCTATGAGGAATCAGACTTCCTCCTCCCACATGTGCCTGATCGATCCTGTATGCCCGTGCGCTTGCCTGCCAAGTTTGGCTAGCTCGGCAGCAACCTGCCACGCTGAGACGGCTCAGCAGGTTGCTGCATGCCGAGCTACACAGGCTCAGTAGCACCCCCAGCCGCACCGCGCTTGTTCGTCTGCTATGCCCGCTCGCCCAGCCGCACCGCTCCTCTCCTGTCAAGCTCCGGCGGTGCGACAGGTGACATGTGTTACCTACCGCGCCTTCTGAGCTTGATGAGGAGACTATTTTTGCAAAAATAGATGGTAGGGGGCAAAATTAGAAAAAAAAATGTTGTAACCCATATATGTGAATAGTTTATAGTTCCTGGAGCAAGACCTATGGTTAGGTGGGCTCTTCCCCAGACGTAGATCTATTCATCGACTGCAGAAGATATGGATGTATTGATTTTTGGCTTTGTACTCCTGGATATGTGAAGTCATTTTGGTGGTTCTTTTCAAAGGATAAGTTTTTAAGGTGGTTGGCTCGTTGAGCTGAGAGCTATATATACAGCATGAATTGCATTTTGTTCTTACCTCGTGTGATCTATGTACGATTTCACGACGCCATATGATCAAACTAATTTTGCATGACTGGCTTTCGAAATGTTTTCATTGTATGTTTGTACAGTGTTGCTCTCATAAAATGTTTCTACGGTGTTGATTTTAAGACTTTTGACAGATATGTTCCGCCAGCCGGTCCAGCACTGAAATCGACTGAATTATAATGCTTTGTTTGTCTCCATGTGGCAGTCTGTAGGACTGGTGCCACAATCAAAGATGAGTGAATAATTGTTTTAAGCTTTTCTCCTCTGGTTTTCAAATCTTTTACTCCAGTGGCTATAAAAGCTAAGAAGATTAGATTACACCACCTACTTTAAATCTCCAAGAAAATCAAGCCAAAATGATCCTAGTTGACCACTGGTCGGTCTGACCACTTGTCGGCCTAATCGTTGGTCGATCTGTCAGTTGGACGGTTGACTACCACAACCTTGCGACCAGAACAGACAACAGTGTGAAATCCAAAACCCTAATCCATGAAACACTTACAAGAAGGCTTCAAATGACATGAAATTTTGATCACACCTTCATGAAGATGATAGAAACCAGATTAAGGCAAGAAACACAAGGTTCTTGGACTTGATTCCATCAATTTGAAGGAAATTGATCTTAGGCTTCAAGAACACCCAAAAATCCTAAAATCCAAATTACTTCTTGCTCATAGGGATCTATAACATGAGGTCTTCTGGATCTACTCCCATGTGTCCTAGCAAGCTAATCAAGGCCAATATTTGGGCTGAAACTCCCATGATCACAAAATCATAAAATCTTTCTCAAGAATACTCAAGAACTGGGCATAATTTTGTTTCTTGCTATATAGGTGATCTAGATGGGCAAAGTGTAGCATCCTAGTTTTTCGTGTCTTTTAAAGTTTTTAAAATAAAATAACCATTTGAACTTCTCTTGAATTAATTAAAGCTTAATTTGAATTTTCTAAAATTAAAATGATTTAATATGAAGAAAGTAAACCTCTAAATCAAAAACAGTTTTAGTTGGGTTCCTTGTGATGAAATGAATTTTTTTTTGTATTTTCTTGGATTGTTTGGAGTTTATTTGCTATTTATTGGACGTCAATTTGATTCAACCCAATTTCTGAAATTCAAAAATTCCTAAAATCTGTATTTTAAACTCGGGCCGAATTCTCTATTCCTCTGGCCCATTTCCTTTTTGGGGTCTAACTTGGCAGCCCACCTTTCCTCGCGTGCAGCCCAGTATCCCATGTTATTTGCACTCTCTTGATGCCCGATGTCAGTTGATCCTCCACAAGATTACTCAATTCATTTGATTCCAACTGAAAGCTATTCATTCCCACGACGCTTCTGTTGCATACTTTCGATTCATTGAGGAAATGCAAACTCATCTTGTCGCATTCTGAAAAATGTATGTTGTGCATGGCATAGGTTGTTCCTGTTGAAGCCTTAGGGATAGCATCAGAAACAACTGCATACCTTTTAGGACAAAACTGCATCAGAAACAAGTGCAAGTTTTGAAGTAGGGTGTTGCATGAGCATGACTTGGCCTCTTCTTGATTATCAATAATTCCTTTAGATCCCACTCTGATTTTGACGCCCTTACTCACACACGGTTCCTCTTCCTGGACAGCTTCTACTTTTACAAATTGCACATAAGCAAATCCTTTTGGTTGCCCAAACTTGTCAGTGAGAATCGTCACTCTGTTGATAGTTCCACAAGAATTAAGATGCTCCTGCACTTTTTCTAGAGTACATGCATAGTCAACATTTCCAATGAACACTGACCGAGCATCCATATCCTCTTTTGTTCCAGATGTGGTTGCATTAGGATCTACTCCTTGCATCTCCTTGGCAACCTTGACCTGCCTCTCCCAGAGGGCGGCGACTTCCTCCCCCATCTCCTTGACCAGTTGCTTCATCTTGTTGATTAGCTCCTGCAACTTGGCGGCGTCATCGCCGATAGCGGCCATGTCGACGTCCTCGCTGTCAATGGGGATCTCCTGGCCGTACACCTCCTGCTCCTCTGTCATGTTCCATTTGCCAGACTCCCTATATGCTTTGACTTCCCCTGGATGGTCCACAAACTGTGCATGTAAATGACATATATAACTGGAAATTCCTAGGCTGTCAAAATTTTCAAACAAATAGCACTCTCCTAGGACAAGTTATTTCTTAAATTGCCTCTTGCAAATTATCCCTTTGTTTTATACCATCACCGGTCATCATGAATTGTAATGGGGCTTCCTCTTCAGGATTTCCAGGCTCTAGATCCTTAGCAAGAGGAGATAAATCCTTTTGGATAATATCTATGTCAGCATTCGCATGTCTGCTATCCAAGAATAGCATAATTAGACGAGCAACCTTTGCACTTTCAACAACATGCCACTGCCCTTCTTCTGAAGCCATCAACCATTCCTAAGCTCGACCCTTAGGCACCATAAAAACTCCACAATGATATACAAATATTTCAGTTTGCTGCTTGGCATCCAATGAAGTAGCCTTGTAGCAGGAGATTGAACTTCCTTGTTCACCAAGAATGAACTGCCTCCTTTGTCTTGGGACAATCACTTTCAGATCTCCTAGGAGCTAACAATCACTTTTACATCTCCTATACCTCCTAGCTTCTTCATGTCGTAGTATTAGTAGACTGATCCAGTAGTGATTTTATTGTGTGTAGTACACTCATCTTCCCTTTTTTCATGACCACCATGATCTCCCCCTATTTTCAAAACCCTCTTGGCCTCATTTATTGGATGCTCTGAACCATAAGAGCATCCAATAAACATGTTGTGGTTGTTGTTACAAACTAAAAGTAAAGGGTGCCCAATGTGCAGATGCCTTCTCCAAATAGACTCTTCTCCATGAACAGACATCTATTCATACCACCCCCTCTTCATCTATAAATATGTACCATGTACTGATTCAGAGTTTAAGGAATGAAATCAACACTTCATTTGCAATCACTTGTTCCCTCTTGCAACACGTTATCAGTCACGTTTCTCTCCAAATCGAGCAACAACAACAGAGAACTAAAGGTAATGGCTCTGGATGTTCATGCTTTGGTGGCGAGCGGCCTGGCACGGCGCGTCTTCACGGCGCGGCTCGGCGGCTCCACGGCGTGGGGCGCAGCGAGGACCGCCGGCGCGCGGCCAGCACGGCCGGCCGGCGACAAGGCGCAACGTAGCACGGCCAGCGGCGCCCAAGCCCGAGACGGCTCACGGCTGCAACGCCCGAGCCCGCAGCGGCTCACGGCCGGCGGCGCCCAACGACGTAGCGGCCCGAGGCCGGCGGAGGAAGCGCCAGTGGCTGGCGGCGGCGTCCGATGCGGCGCTCGAAGCGCGCGGCCGGCGCCCGGCACGCAACCCGTCGCAGCGCGGCAAGGCGCGGCCCGCTCGGCGCGACGGCGTGGCGACCGGGGGTGGCGCGAGACGCCCGAGGCGGCGCCCAAGGGCCGACGCCCGGAGGCGGCTCCCGCAAGTGACGCCCGTGGTGGCGCGGCCGGCCGCGGTGGCGTGGTGGCGCGGCGGCGCGAAGTCCCGAGGCGGCGGAGCCCGCAGCAGGCCCTCGGTGCGGCCTGACCCGGCTCGACCGGCGAGGCGCCCGAGCACGGCGACCCTCGCGGCCGGCGGCGCTCGCGGCGGCCGGCTGCTCCCGCGTTCGGCGGCGGCGTGTCCGGAGGCGGGGAAGAGGCGGCCAGAAGCGGCGGTGGCGGAGCCCATGGCCGGCGGCAGCGGAGGCTGCGCCCGTGGCCTGCGGCCGGCGGCGGCGCCTCATGGCGGCGGCTAGGGTTTGGGGGGAAACCCTAATCCCCCCTCCCTCATTTATATATGGCAGCCCCTAATGGTCTTTTTAGCCTAAAAGCCTCCACCATCCCACATGGGCCAAAAGGCCGAACGGGCTTTAGCCCAAGTTTTCGGCATTTTGCATAAGTACCCCTCTATTTCATGCAAATGCAGCATTTTATGTTAAATAAATTTCTATTGTAAATATTTGCAATATAGACCCCTGATGTAACCTTGTATTATACATATGTGTTTCCATGCAATGTATTATACATCAATTATTGCATTCTATCTTATGCAATTTAAATATTACGTTTACTAGCTTACCATACAAGCACTTAATATTTTTTTATGCAAATGCTTTAGGTTGATTTTCTCTCATTTTGGAATAACACAAAGTTTCTTAAATTTGATATTGGCCATACACAAGGTAGTACCATAGTACTACTGCGGGATTTATTCCTCAACGTGCGTACCCAATATCAAGTTTTGAAACATTTTGGTCTACACTTTTGGGTGAGTACCTTTATTTATTTTCAAATTGGCCATACACAAGGTAGTACCATGGTACTACTGTGGGATTTCATCCTCAACGTGTGTACCCAATTTAATTATAAATTATACAAGGTCTACACCTAAGTGATTACCATGGTTCTTTTTCACATTGGTCATACACACGGTAGTATCAAAGTACTACTGTGGGATTATCATCCTCCAAGAGCGCACTCAATGTTGAAAAATGAATTAAATAATGTTAATACCATTGGTGATTAACTATATTGTTCCACAATAGGAGAATGTCCCTTTATGTATTTCAAGTTTACCTTGATTACTTGCATTTCGCATTGCTTATTTAACATTGCAAACGATTTTAACAAATCTGTGGCCCTACATATGTAGGCACAATGGCTACTAAAGAGTTTGAGGCCCTCGCTCTTGACGGCCACAACTTCCCCACATGGGCGATGGATCTCAATGTGAGTCTATCGTTGCGCGGAATGTACCCGGCAATTGCAGCTCCCCAAGAGGGTGTAACTCCTTTGGCTGAGACTCTCAAGTACAATACCTTATTTATTATACGGAACCACATCCATCCTGATCTCAAGGCTGAGTATCTGATGGAAGAAGACCCACGCGCTCTGTGGCTTGCTCTTCAAACACGGTATGAACAGCAGAAAACAGTCATCCTACCGGAGGCTGTCAATGAGTGGAACCATCTCCGCAAAATTTATGAATGCATACCTACAATAAATACCATAAAATCACAATTTATGTGCGCTATGCCATACAATAAATTGGTGTTCACCACCAATATTGTGATTAAACGGTATTATAAATATAACCTCATGTTATATTTAATTTTAGGTATATATTCATTTGGATTACAATACTCATATTGTTTTCCACATATTTTGCATTTTCTTACAACATTACCATACACATTAATTTACCTCATGTAAATTAATCATATATGGTGTACTTTTCATGTAGGTTTTAAATGGCTACCAAAGATTTTGAGCCCCTCGCTCTCGATGGTTCCAATTACCCTACATGGGCTATGGACTTAAAAATCAACCTCACCACACGTGGGTTGCAAAGGGTGATATTTGATCCTCCAAATGATCAAATTTCGCCGGAGCTTGTGACATATTCCGTTTTAAGCATAATACGGAATCACATACATCCAGATTTAAAGGCGGAATATCTGTATGAGGAAAATCCACTTACACTATGGTTAGCCCTCAAAAATAGATATGAGCAGCAAAAAGCTGTTATCTTACCTGAGGCTAATCATGAATGGACACATCTTAGACTCCAAGACTTTAAAACTGGTGGAGACTACAACCATGCCCTTCACGCTATTTGCTCGAAATTGTGTTTTTGTGAAAAGGAACCAACAGATGCGGATAAAATAGAGAAAACTCTCTCGACTATGCTCCCATCTGACAGGGTCCTACAGCAGCAATGGCGTGCTGCAAATTACCAAACTTATTTTGATCTTATGCATACTATGCTTCAGGCAGAAAAGCATGCTGAACTTATTTTAAAGGATAATCAGCAACGTCCCATTGGGGCTGCTCCACTTCCTGAAGTTCATGCTAATCAAAATAACAACAAGTTCAGTGGTTCACTCAATCACTCAAAGAACTTTAAAGGTAAACACAAACGCAATATGAAAAAAATTCCATCTTTACCCTTCGGATTGTACTATACATACATCAAATCCGTTCAACATATTGCGTACAAAGTAATTTTCCAAAATATTAACACATTCCAAACATGGTATGATCGCCTTGGCCACCCAGGCATTGGAATGATGCGGAAAATTATTAGCAATTCAATTGGTCATACATATCTCAAGACAAAAATTTTCGGAATCCTCAGATTTTGTGTACACTTCCTGTGCCACCGGAAAATTGATTTTAAGACCCTCTTATCTTAAAATCAGAGCTGAACCACTTAAATTACTTGAACGCATTCAAGGAGATATATGTGGTCCTATACAACCATTGTGTGGACCGTTCAGGTACTTCATGGTTCTAATTGACGCATCTACTAGATGGTCACACGCGTGTCTTTTATCCACACGAAACCATGCATTTGCTAAGTTAATTGTTCAAATTATCCAATTACGAGCACATTACCCTGAATATCGAATTCAATCAATTTGAATGGATATTGCTGCTGAATTTTCATACCATGCCTTCAATGACGATTGTATGGCTCTTGGGATACAAGTTCAACACTCTGATCCATATGTCCATACACAAAATGGTTTAACAGAATCTCTTATCAAGAGAATCAAGCTCATTGCAAGACCATTACTGCAGAATTGCAACTTACCAACATCATGTTGGGGTCATGCAGTTTTACACGCTGCTGACTTAATCCAATTGCGTCCAACTGCTTATCATAGCACTTCCCCGCTACAATTACTACGTGGAAATCCATCAGATATATATTCCCATCTGCGAAAGTTCGGTTGCGCTACATACGTACCGATCTCACCACCGCAGCGTACCTCAATGGGACCTCACAGGAAACTTGGGATCTATGTTGGGTATAAATCTCCGTCAATCATAAAATACCTCGAGCCCCTAACAGGGGACCTGTTTACGGCCCGGTACGCTGATTGCATATTCAATGAGGAACATTTCCCGGCATTAGGGGGAGACAACAAGTACCAAACTGAATGCCAGGAAATTAATTGGAATGTACAAAGCATTCCTACCTCAGACCCACGTACCAGAGAGACTGAACTTCAAGTTCAGAAACTCATTCATTTGCAAAACATTGCAAATAACCTGCCAGATGCATTTACTGATTATTAGGGTGTCACAAAATCCTATAATCCTGCCAGAAATGTACCTGAAAGAGTGGAGGTACCGCAAAATAACACTCAACTCCCAATTCAAAATAAGAGGGGGAGAAGTACGGTACAAACGGCGGATACAGCTTCTAACAAGCGACAAAGGAAACAAAAGAATGTAAATGCAGATCAACCTCAAGTTGATAGACACCAAAGGATCCTTGTACCCAGATCAACAGTGCACTCAATATCTGATCCTGGGACATCGGAATACCCCGACTCAAATGTTTTGGGAAATAACATTGAGTCATCAGGGGTCCAAGAAATTTCCACAAACTATACTGATTCTGGAGAATCATACGATCGTAAGACTACAATTGTCGACATTTATTTCTCCACAACAATTGCAAACAACCTTCAAAATGATCCAGATCCCAAGACCATGGCAGAGTGCAAACAGCGCTCGGACTGGACTCAATGGAAGGATGCAATTCAAGAGGAGTTAGCCTCGCTCAAGAAAAGAAATGTATTCACCAATGTGATACATACACCTCCCAATGTATTCTCTGTCGGTTTCAAATGGGTTTTCGTCCGCAAACGGAATGAAAACAATGAGGTGGTGAGATACAAAGCAAGGCTTGTAGCACAAGGGTTCACGCAGAGACCCGACATTGATTTCAATGAAACTTATTCTCCAGTAATGAGTGGAATAACATTCCGATACTTAATCTCATTGGCAGTTAAAAATCATCTATCTTTTCAGTTGATGGATGTAGTGACTGCATATCTTTATGGGTCACTTGATTCGGACATATACATGAAAGTTCCCGATGGAATTTCAATTCCGAATCCGAACGCAAATCGCAATATGTATTGTGTAAAATTAAACAAGTCTTTATACGGCTTGAAACAGTCGGGTAGAATTTGGTACAACCGACTAAGTGAGTTCCTAACCAAAAAGGGATACTCCAACAATGATGATTGCCCATACGTGTTCGTTAAAAGATCCTCAACAGGATTTTGCATTATATCTGTGTATGTTGATGATCTTAATATCATTGGTAACACACAAGATATAGATGAAGCACGTAATCATCTTATGACGGAATTTGAAATGAAGGATTTGGGTAAAACCAAATTTAGCTTAGGTATACAACTTGAGCACCTTCATACATGCATCATAGTGCATCAATCAGCCTATGTCCAAAAATATTGGAGAAATTCAATATGGACAAAACATATCCATCGAAAACCCCCATGGTTGTTCGATCTCTCGACAGGGACAAAGATCCACTTAGACCCCGAGATGACAATGAAGAGTTATTGGGACCCGAGGTTCCATATCTCAGTGCCATCGGAGCGCTTATGTACCTTGCAAACTGCACCCGGCCGGATATTGCATTTGCGGTAAATCTACTTGCTAGACATAGCGCTGCTCCAACCAAAAGACATTGGGTAGGAATGAAGCATATCCTTAGATATCTTCAAGGCACTAAAGATCTCGGTCTATTCTTCCAGAAGAATAAAAATATGGATTTAATAGGATATACAGATGCTGGCTATCAGATCCCTATAATGCCAGATCTCAAACAGGCTTTGTATTTTTACATGGTGGAACAGCCATCTCTTGGAAGTCTTCAAAACAGACTCTAGTGGCTACATCCACTAATCATTCTGAAATAATTTCATTATATGAAGCATCACGTGAATGTGTATGGCTTCACAGAATGATTAACCACATACAACAATCATGTGGTATAGGTGCTATCGCATCACCTACCATTATCTACGAAGATAATGCTGCTTGCGTTGTTCAAATGCAAACGGGTTACGTAAAGAGCAATATCACAAAACATATTGCACCTAAACTATTTTACCCACATGAATTGCAAGAGAGTGGGGAAATAAATATTCTGCAAACTAAGTCTTGTGATAATCTCGCAGACTTATTCCAAGTCATTACCAACATCCACATTCCAAAAATGTGTTCATGGAATTGGTATGCGAAGACTACGTGATTTGCAGATGTCATGGGGAGAAATCTCCTAAGACTTAACCCGTTCAATACAAATATTGTACTCTTTTTCCCTTTATGAGTTTTCCCACTAAGGTTTCTCATCAAGGTTTTTAATGAGGCAATATGACAATGTAATCATAAATATTTCTCTCTTTTCCCCACAGGGGTTTTTAGGAGATATAATCAAATATATGCCATATCATTTTTCTCCTTAAAATTTTCCCATTGGGTTTTAAAGGAGTTTTTCATGGCATATCTACTCTATCAATTCTCCTCATATTTTTCCCTACAGGGTTTTGGAGGAGTTTTTCTAAGACGATGAATCAAGGTGATCATATGAAACACATTGGTCAAGGGGGAGTGTTACAAACTAAAAGTAAAGGGTGCCCAATGTGCAGATGCCTTCTCCAAACAGACTCTTCTCCATGAACAGACATCTATTCATACCACCCCCTCTTCATCTATAAATATGTACCATGTACTGATTCAGAGTTTAAGGAATGAAATCAACACTTCATTTGCAATCACTTGTTCCCTCTTGCAACAGTTGTCATGGGCAAAGTCAGAGTTGTGGCTAGTGTGATCACAGACAACTGCTCGCCAGTGTCGAGGTCGAGGCATATCATCAGACACATGGCAGGCATGTACGGGTTGAGGCTGGTGGCTACGATGCCATAGTCGGTGTCGACAACTGGTTACTCTCGGATGGAGCGCTGTAGAGACCCGAATATGCAAATCTGGACTCTCCTGTGTATTCTGCACTAGTCCAGGATCACGCTAGTGCACACAGTATGAACAAAGATAAATATCATCCTCATCACGATTTACTAAGAAAAGACTCAAATATTATTAATAATTATCAGAGTACGACCTTGTGGCCAAGCTTACAATTATTAGCCCGAAGGGCTTAAAGAAACTAGCAGCGGAAATCCAAAAGAAAGCGCAGCAGCCAATCGACACGCCCACAGGCTATCGAGTGGAGAACGAAGCCTATCCGCGAAGACGTCGAAGTACTCTCCTTCTGGAACTTCCTGCTGGTGATACTCCTCCTCCTCAACTGAGCAACAGGGGCATAAAGCCGTGAGTACATTGGTACTCAGCAAGTCGTTTGTAACAAATGAATGCAAATATAATATGCAAGGCTTACCAATGGAAGGCTAAAAGGTTAGTTTGCATAAAACAGCATTTGAAAATACAATAAATAGATTGAAGGCGCATTTGAAGTAAAATAATAATAAATAATAATCAAAGGAATTAAAGTAACCACTTATGGATCTCCCATCCATAAGCTAAACCAACCACTTATGGATCTCCCACCAACAGTGAATTAACCATCCACTGTCCGAAACTTTTTAGAAATAACTATACCTCGTGTGAAATCACCGAGCATTGTCCATGACCGAGGACACGGCTATTCGAATAGTTTTACACTCTGCAGAGGTTGCACAACTTTTCCCACAAGAGATAAGTCATCTTAATAGCCAGCATGCTTCCTTAGGCATGAGACCCAGATAAATTATCACAAAGCCTTTACCTCACTCCAATCTAGTTAGACATCACCCGCTAAGGTTTCACTGCTGAAGGGTTAACCACCACAGTCAGAAGCCCCCTCTTGCGCCGTATGAGGACAGTAACCCTGTTCCTCACTGTGAGCAAACCAGTACCCCTGGTACTCACTTACCAATGATGATATCTGAACTAAACCTTTGCAAGTTAATCAGCTAGGTCTATCCCATACTAGACATGTGGTTGTGCGGTAAGACTCAGATCAATGGTGCACAAAGTTAAGTCCTTAAATTTACTCAGGCGAAACATCCACATCCCATGTGCCTCTCGCACCCCCTTTACTGCACGATCAATCGCCCAAGTGAAAACCAATTTTGTATAACCAACACCAATGACACTACCCATGCCATGGCAACAAGTTTTATAACCGTGGTTAACCACCACATTCAAGTATATCATTAACTCAAGATTAATTAACCACAGGTGATGATAAACCCAACGTACTAGTGATAAGCATGGCTAAGCAATTAAACGCACAACCCATATGACAACTAATATTGCATCACTAAGTAATTTCCCATTCTATGGTGACAATGGAATCAGGGCATTCAAATTATCAAGGAGGAATAATCAATTAAGTCATTATCTACCAATACAAGGGTTTTATAATAAAGTAGCAATGCATGATAATTTAAAGCAACATAATACATAATAGATTTGAAAACTGGGTTCAACATGATCAAAGGACATGACTTGCCTTGGCCTTGCTCAGCTGAGGGCTCTTGATCTTCAAATCCAACTTCCGCTCCCTCGAACACGCGATCTAACGAGAGAGAAAACGAAACAAAAAGACAAAATAAATTCAAATAAAATTCAAATGAACTCCAAAAACTTTCAAACCTAAATCAAAAGGTAGATCTCAATTTTATATGAATTTAGGAAAAAGAATCGGGTCAATCGGAGCTAGGACGAGGGAGAACGGGTTCTCGGAAAATTGGATCTAAAGAAAATCGGGGAAAATAGAAAATTACACTCTGCTGTGGACCGGGTGCACGGGAGATTGGGTCTACGGTGGGCTCGGCTCACGAAACAGTGCGGGGCGGTCGGCTGGCGTGGCGGCTAGGGATGACGTGGCGACCACGTGGCAGGACACGTGGCATGACACGTCGGCCCTAGGGCTGGCGTGGGAGCTGACTCGGCGGCTGACTGGGCAGCTGGCGTGGCCATATCGGCTCACGGGTTCACAGATCTACCGCTGGCGGGTGGGCCCGGCTGGCAGCGAGACGGCGCACCGTGGACGAAGTCCGCGGGAAGGCGAAGCGGCGGCGGGGCTGGCGTCAGCGCTGACGCGGCGGTGCGGGGACCGAGGCGGCACGAGGCACGGCCGAGGCGGCGAGGCGCGGGCGGCGGCGGGAGGCGGCGAAGCTCACCGGTGACGGAGACGACGGCGGCGGAAGCGACAGCGTCGACCGGCGACGAGCGGCGGACGGCGGCCTCCGGCGAACGGCGGCGGACGGGGCAACGGCGACTCCGGTGGCGCACGGTCGTCGACCGCAGAGAGCGGCGGCGGAGGCGGTGGCTCGAGGGGTGCAGAAGCCGAGGGTCGCGGCGGCTTTTATACGCAGACGCCGAGGTTTCCCGGGCGGTCACGAGCGCGGAGTTCGAAACGGCTACGGTGACGAACGCGGAAGGCGGCGGAGACTCCCGACCGGAGACGGAGACGGGAGTCCGGGTCGGGGACGACGCCTGACAGGTGGGCCCCACCTGTCAGCGTCACCGGCTACAGCACGGCCGAGATGGCACGCGGGCGCGAGTGAGCGGCCGAGATGGCGACACGCGTCGACCATCGAGCGGAGGGGCGCGGGCGCGGGCCGGGCGCGGATGCACGCCGCGTGGCGCGTGCGGGCGCGCTGGCTGGGCTGGCGGCCGGCTGGGCTGGCGGAGCCGAGGCGGGTTGGGCCAGCTGGGTGGGTTTCGGCCCACCTGGCTTTTGGGGTTTTCTTTTTCTTTTTCTTTTTCCCGAAATTCATAAAATACTTTTTGAGCTCTAGAAAATAGCAAATAAATCCAGAAAAATTCCAATAAATCCCTTGAGACACACCAAACTCAAATAAAATAACTTTGGCAAATGTTAATGTTTAACTTAATCATATTAAATCCTTTTGATTCATAAAAATTTCATTTAAGCTTTAATTAATTCCAGAAAAATTCAAATGGTGAATTTTATTTTAAGAGTTTCAAAAAGGCTCTGAAAATCAGGATGTTACAAACCTTCCCCCCTTAAACGGAATCTCGACCCCGAGATTCAGGCTCACTAAAAGAATAGGTTACCAGGTTCGACGTTGGAGACGACGTTGTTCAAGCTTCCCCTCGCAACACTCTGAGGTATCTGACTTCCTTGATCTGATGATGTTCCACGGCTTGCTCCTGGAGTCTTGGCAGGGGTACTTCTAAGGTTGAACGGAATTGGCGTGATTCCTTGACGCTTCTGCGGACACTTGCGAGCGAAATGACCTGGCTCTTTGCACCTGAAACAAATGAATGGAGTTGCATAGCTTCTTTCCCCCTGAGGCTGATTGCTGACGTTGATAGGGCGTGGTCCTGAATTATCTTGAGTCCTGAAATCTGACTATCAAGGTACACATTCTGGCTGGCACCCGTTGATTCTACCTTTTTGTGACTGGTATAACTGAGTTCCTTGTTGGACCATCTTCCTCTTCCGGGATTGGGTTTCACCTAGGGGAAGTGTCTTGTCTGATGGGGCCACACAATTGTCCTGGTTGTATTGTTGTGCCTCATCTTCTGATGGTATCTTGGTAAATGTACCTGTAGTCCTGCCTTCTTTTGTCAATGCACTCATGGTAGTAGCTCAGAGTTTCTCTCGTTGCTGCTGCAATACTGAGGCCAATATCGAATCCAAGGGGCACTGAGCTGGGCTATGGTCCTGGCTTTCACATAGGTAACAAGTAATCTTGCTCATAGGACATTCTTCAAGAAAATGAGTTCCTTCGCAACTGGAGCAACTGATTTCATGTTCACTAGCATAATGTCCTATCTCTCCACAGCGAGTACAGGCACAATTCTTAAACTTATTCTTTAGGTAGCATTGTTGGATGCAGTGCTCTTCCTTGTCACAATGATTGTGGGCTTCGTGCTGGATTACCTTCTTTGTAGGACATCTGGCAAATTTGTGGCCGGTTCTGTCACAGTTGGCACAAAGAACATCTTGTGCTGGCTTCCCTTTTTGAGGACATTGGAAGGCTACGTGTCCATCCCCACCACAACGGTAGCAGATAACATCTCTATCTGGATTATGGCTTGTAGAAGAACGATGTCCCATGCAGTCATCCTGATGAAGTGTTTCTTGTGCCTTGATTCTTAACGACTTATCAGAGGGACACTGCTGACAAGGTATAAATGGAGCGACCCAGGAAGCTTTGGCATTGTTGTCCACTTGTTGCAACACTGTTTGTATGAGCCGGGTTTGTGCTGCCAAAAACTGACTTAAGATCGGATCCAAACCCATTGGAGTTGCTTGCGGTTCATGAGTTGCCCGGTTTGCATTACTGTTCTCTGGGTCTTGGTTCATCTGACTGCGTCCTGTGGTACTCCGAGTGTCAACCATTTTTGCTTTGCTCTGAAAGAAAGATCACTTTGCTGAGAACTGACTCTTCAGGGCTCAATAGGTAAGAGGGAAAAGCAAAGGTAAGCGGTAAACTCGTCTAAGGGGGTTATTCTAATGGCAACCCTAAACTAAGCAAACACTTAGCCAAAAAGGCTAACAAAAGATGCAATAAACTCCACAAAAAGACTTTTGACATGACTGCATCATAATGCTAAAAGCAAAACTGCAGCTCACATCACACCCAACGGCAAATAAGAAGCAAGACGATCTATACGATACTAAAAACTATAACAGGGTTCAAATCTAATGGTTGCTAATCTTCACGGAAATCTCCAATCTTGTCTTGACATATTGGGTGCTCCCTTGATCCAAACTTCACAGCACAGCTTGAAGAATTCCATGCCAACTTTCACTTTGATGGAGGGACACTCGAGACATCTATGGACATTATAGGGGTAAGAAGTCAAATTTAGTTTCAAAAACAAGTTCTTAGAGGAGACAAGGAGCAAGAATCCTAAGAATGAGGTAAGAATCAAGAATTACTAGACTATCAGTTGGTTGATTTGATTTAGAAAATAAATTTTGAAAACTTGACTAATTCGACCATTCTAACTAGGGCTCCATTCTACAGTCGATATAGCTCTGATACCATCTCTGTAGAGACCCGAATATGCAAATCCGGACTCTCCTGTGTATTCTGCACTAGTCCAGGATCACGCTAGTGCACACAGTATGAACAAAGATAAATATCATCCTCATCACGATTTACTAAGAAAAGACTCAAATATTATTAATAATTATCAGAGTACGACCTTATGGCCAAGCTTACAATTATTAGCCCGAAGGGCTTAAAGAAACTAGCAGCGGAAATCCAAAAGAAAGCGCAGCAGCCAATCGACACGCCCACAGGCTATCGAGTGGAGAACGAAGCCTATCCGGGAAGACGTCGAAGTACTCTCCTTCTGGAACTTCCTGCTGGTGATACTCCTCCTCCTCAACTGAGCAACAGGGGCATAAAGCCGTGAGTACATTGGTACTCAGCAAGTCGTTTGTAACAAATGAATGCAAATATAATATGCAAGGCTTACCAATGGAAGGCTAAAAGGTTAGTTTGCATAAAACAGCATTTGAAAATACAATAAATAGATTGAAGGCGCATTTGAAGTAAAATAATAATAAATAATAATCAAAGGAATTAAAGTAACCACTTATGGATCTCCCATCCATAAGCTAAACCAACCACTTATGGATCTCCCACCAACAGTGAATTAACCATCCACTGTCCAAAACTTTTTAGAAATAACTATACCTCGTGTGAAATCACCGAGCATTGTCCATGACCGAGGACACGGCTATTCGAATAGTTTTACACTCTGCAGAGGTTGCACAACTTTTCCCACAAGAGATAAGTCATCTTAATAGCCAGCATGCTTCCTTAGGCATGAGACCCAGATAAATTATCACAAAGCCTTTACCTCACTCCAATCTAGTTAGACATCACCCGCTAAGGTTTCACTGCTGAAGGGTTAACCACCACAGTCAGAAGCCCCCTCTTGCGCCGTATGAGGACAGTAACCCTGTTCCTCACTGTGAGCAAACCGTACCCCTGGTACTCACTTACCAATGATGATATCTGAACTAAACCTTTGCAAGTTAATCAGCTAGGTCTATCCCATACTAGACATGTGGTTGTGCGGTAAGACTCAGATCAATGGCGCACAAAGTTAAGTCCTTAAATTTACTCAGGCGAAACATCCACATCCCATGTGCCTCTCGCACCCCCTTTACTGCACGATCAATCGCCCAAGTGAAAACCAATTTTGTATAACCAACACCAATGACACTACCCATGCCATGGCAACAAGTTTTATAACCGTGGTTAACCACCACATTCAAGTATATCATCAACTCAAGATTAATTAACCACAGGTGATGATAAACCCAACGTACTAGTGATAAGCATGGCTAAGCAATTAAACGCACAACCCATGTGACAACTAATATTGCATCACTAAGTAATTTCCCATTCTATGGTGACAATGGAATCAGGGCATTCAAATTATCAAGGAGGAATAATCAATTAGGTCATTATCTACCAATACAAGGGTTTTATAATAAAGTAGCAATGCATGATAATTTAAAGCAACATAATACATAATAGATTTGAAAACTGGGTTCAACATGATCAAAGGACACGACTTGCCTTGGCCTTGCTCAGCTGAGGGCTCTTGATCTTCAAATCCAACTTCCGCTCCCTCGAACACGCGATCTAACGAGAGAGAAAACGAAACGAAAAGACAAAATAAATTCAAATAAAATTCAAATGAACTCCAAAAACTTTCAAACCTAAACCAAAAGGTAGAGCTCAATTTTATATGAATTTAGGAAAAAGAATCGGGTCAATCGGAGCTAGGACGAGGGAGAACGGGTTCTTGGAAAATTGGATCTAAAGAAAATCGGGGAAAATAGAAAATTACACTGTGCTGTGGACCGGGTGCACGGAAGATTGGGTCTTCGGTGGGCTCGGCTCACGAAATAGTGCGGGGCGGTCGGCTAGTGTGGCGGCTAGGGATGACGTGGCGACCACGTGGCAGGACACGTGGCATGACACATCGGCCCTAGGGCTGGCGTGGGAGTTGACTCGGCGGCTGACTGGGCAGCTGGCGTGGCCAGATCGGCTCACGGGTTCACAGATCTACCGCTGGCAGGTGGGCCCGGCTGGCAGCGAGACGGCGCACCGTGGACGAAGTCCGCGGGAAGGCGAAGCGGCGGCGAGGCTGGCGTCAGCGTTGACGCGGCGGTGCGGGGACCGAGGAAGCACGGGGCACGGCCGAGGCGGCGAGGCGCGGGCGGCGGCGGGAGGCGGCGAAGCTCACCGGTGACGGAGACGACGGCGGCGGAAGCGACAGCGTCGACCGGCGACGAGCGGCGGACGGCGGCCTCCGGCGAACGGCGGCGGACGGCGGCCTCCGGCGAACGGCGGCGGACGGGGCAACGGCGACTCCGGTGGCGCACGGTCGTCGACCGCAGAGAGCGGCGGCGGAGGCGGCGGCTCGAGGGGTGCGGAAGCCGAGGGTCGCAGCGGCTTTTATACGTAGACGCCGAGGTTTCCCGGGCGGTCACGAGCGCGGAGTTCGAAACGGCTACGGCGACGAACGCGGAAGGCGGCGGAGACTCCCGACCGGAGACGGAGACGGGAGTCCGGGTCGGGGACGACGCCTGACAGGTGGGCCCCACCTGTCAGCGTCACCGGCTACAGCACGGCCGAGATGGCACGCGGGCGCGAGCGAGCGGCCGAGATGGCGACACGCGTCGACCATCGAGCGGAGGGGCGCGGGCGCGGGCCGGGCGCGGATGCACGCCGCGTGGCGCGTGCGGGCGCGCTGGCTGGGCTGGCGGCCGGCTGGGCTGGCGGAGCCGTGGCGGGTTGGGCCAGCTGGGTGGGTTTCGGCCCACCTGGCTTTTGGGGTTTTCTTTTTCTTTTTCCCGAAATTCATAAAATACTTTTTGAGCTCTAGAAAATAGCAAATAAATCCAGAAAAATTCCAATAAATCCCTTGAGACACACAAAACTCAAATAAAATAACTTTGGCAAATGTTAATGTTTAACTTAATCATATTAAATCCTTTTGATTCATAAAAATTTCATTTAAGCTTTAATTAATTCCAGAAAAATTCAAATGGTGAATTTTATTTTAAAAGTTTCAAAAAGGCTCTGAAAATCAGGATGTTACAAGTGCACTGGATCTGGAGGATGTGATGGCAAGGGTCACAGGCCTGAGTGCACCCCAGCAGCACGGAATGAGGCCATAGCTGTCCATGGAGGCTGTAGTGAAGGTCTAGCAGTCTGAAACCTCAACAAGGGAAGTGCCGGGGACTTAGTTGGATTGGGAAAAATCCTGTATGCGATCGTCATGGAAGGGGATGTGGACGTCAGTGCACCAATATTATCGGGATAATGCATCGAACACTTGGTGGGTGTTCACATGCCAAGCTTCACTTTGGTGAACAACTCTAGAAAGGAGACCGTCAAGGGCACCGCAGGCACCGGGACAGCCATGGACACACCCCTCGAGAGGAAGGACATGGCTCCGACAAGGATGTTGCCAGTGTTGAGGTCATGGCTCAACGTTGAACGCCCGGTGGACGTCACCGAGGTGACAACGAAAATGATGATGTCGTCACTGGCTTCATGCTTCCCGGCATCGCCATGGCTGGGATCTTGCGTCAGACACTTGGTGGGCGTCACGAATAGAGTGACGGTGGTGGAGATCTTGGCGAGGGGTGATGCAATGATGACATGTCTTGGGTCGGTGTTGATCTTGGTGATGACCAAGGGAGAACTCGGGGCCGTAGTCGGAGTGAACATAGACATAGGCATGCCGGTATGCGGTGGGGCACACCATCAAACACTTGGTGGGCAACTTGACTATGAGAGTGGCGTCTGCACATGGGGTAGTAGCTACCATGGCGTGGTCCATGGCAATGCTGACGGTGGATGCCGGTGCAATCACAGACAGCGGTGAGGCTTGAATGGACGTGGCCAGCGGCTGGATGGTGGCCTTGAGGCCAACCTCCAACTCCTTCATCTGGTGTGCCAAGTTCTTCATATCAACCAATTGCTTCTTAGTGGTTGCGAGCAAGTCAACCAATATTGCTAGGCATCACCACAGCTCTTCCTCAATCAAGATCTCCTCAGTGTGGGAAACCGCAAAAATCGACTGCTCTGATACCATATTGTTACGTTCCTCTTCCAATTACCAGTATCTATTACAAGTTCAACGGAATGCAAGGAAGAATCACAATGGGGGAAAAAGGAAGGAGATGGGGAACCAGAGAACAAGGATTTGAGGAAGGGAAGCAGAAGGGGAAGAGGAGCCAAGGCAAGCCATTGTTATGTTCGATGTCCCCTTTGCATTGCTTCTGGTCATTGTTTAATATGATTATATGTGAATATTTATTGATGTTCACATTATTATTATCTTGGGTGTTTTAACCTAATAGAGTAGTATCCCTTAAGAAAAATGAAGTAAAATTTGATACCTTTCTAATTGTCAAACATATCAAAATTTTGATCGTTAGTTGGTAGGTCTACTAAAGTATAGTGTCATTAATTATCTTAATAAGATAGGGTAAGTGTTTGACATGTATGCACATAATATTGGTTTAACTTGGCTAGGCAATCAAAATGGCTTACCTAGGGGAATGGTGTTAAGGCTGTAGCATATAGATATCACTAAACAAACAAGAGTCACATATGATGTAATTAGCAAGGGGTTACTTACCTACGTCGCTAGGTTTCTAGTAATGATACCAAAGCTCACTAGGACTTTTTATGTTATGGACAATGCCACCACCTACTTTCTACGCACCCATTTTTAACTTGTGATATATTCTTAAGAAAGAAAAACTACATAGAACAAACTTTATTGATGGATATGGTAACTTAAGAATTGTTATCAAGCAAGAAAACAAAGTATATGTTCTAGAGGGTCCATATCCTATGAACCAGCTAAAAATGCTACTAATGCCGAAAAGAATTATTATGAGAAACATTGCAATGACTCACTTGTTGTTAGCTGTGATTATGGGTCTTAAGGGCATGTTTGAGAACTAAGCAACAGCTGAAAGTTACAACATCTCTAAGTCATTATTTGTGTGAAAGTTAGCTGAAGGAAGTTCGGCCAGCCCTCATGTAATCAAAATGATTGGTTACATTAATAGTTTGAAAAAGATTGGTTTTCTCCTTAACCAAGAGTTAGCTATTAATGTGATTCTCCAATCGCTCTCTTCGAGTTTTGAACTAGTCATTTTGAACTTTCATATAAATGGCATGGAGAAGTTAATGACTAAATTGCATGGGATGCTCAAGTAAATAAAGGAGAGTATCAAGAAAAGTTTTAATCATGTGATGATGGTTCAAAAGACTATCAACTTCAAAAAGAAGAAGGCTAAGGTTTGGGGCAAGGGAAAGGGCAAAGAAAAAACTTAAGATGAGATCTCAAGTATCAAATCTATGTTTCAGAAGCTCAAGATTGGCACTACACCTGACACCATATGCTACCATTATTATAGGACAGGACATTAGAAAAGGAATAGAGGAGGGGTGAATGGTGCCTTCAAAAGTTTTCTCCAAGTATTCGGTAATCCTTCACTCCAATTTCTATTGAGCTATGAAGATTAGGATTAGAAGCCAAGACCAAAGCAACCAACTCAAAAAACCAAGAGTCGAAGAACCAAAGCCTTGGCGGTCTGACCGATAGCCCTGCTGATTTGACCGCTCCTCTATTACAGAACAGAAAAATCAGCCTGAGCCAAAACCACTTTTGGTGCAACTCCAAAAATCCAAGACCAAATGAGATAAGATTTTGTACACCCCTTTATTGCAGTCTCAGAAACCTATTCCATCAAAGGATTGCATAAATCCTTATTAAAGTTTAGACCTTTCTCACAAAACAAGATTGCATCAAAACCAGGCAAAAATTGAAAACTCTCAATATGACTTGCTCATGGGCGGAGGACGCCCAAGATAGCTCTAGAAGTATTCCCATATATCACGGCGAATGAGAACTCACAAAGCTTTGAGGCAAAAACCCTTGGATCAAGAATTCTCACGATAAGGTTAAATCCAAGCAAAACTAGGTAACTTCAAGAACTTGCAAGACCTGACACTTAGATATATGAGGATTGATTTGCATGAGTCATCTCCATCACTTACATGTCCTTGGCACATAACAAGATCAAGAAGGGAAGAAAAGAGATCAAAACAAATAAGAACAAGAGCAAATCAACCAAATCCTCCATGAGTAAAGAACAAAGTTAATCTATTCTACTTGAGGTTGAAGGTTTTACAGCAACTCTACCTAGAGAACAAAAGAGCACATCACAACACTCTTACTTCTCAAACTCTAACTCTAGGATACTTTGCTACAATGAGGAATGGTTGGATGGTTCACTAGCAAGTCTCCATCACAACCCGTTAAATAGGTGATGCAACTAGCCTACATTTATTGATGATGCAACCAACCCACATTTAACCCTAATAGATACTATCTAACAATATAATGGGAAAACCTGTTGAACCCACATAACACGGGTTTTGCTCACACACTTAACTCATGCACACTTTTCAAAACACATGAGCCCAAATCAGCTAAGTCTTCATACTTTGATCCACTTGATCATCTCAGCTTTACCTTGACCTAAATCACTTGCCCAAGCATCGCTCAAGCGACGTGGTTTTGATCACAAGATTTTCGGTATTTAGCCAACTTACCAAAATACCCTTTCTTGACCCAATATTCATCTTGAAATGCAAGCAATTGCCATGCTTGTCACGTGTAGTTGCACCACTAGTTTGCCATACGCTGGCAAGTCTCTCCCATTCCGGTTCCATCGGACCATGCCTCACTTGGATCGACCAAGTCACATGGTGCAACCTGTCGCTCAAACTTCTCTTTAACATTTCTTGCCTTCCATGTGCCATGTTTGAGCTCAGCCATCTCACCCTACATCCTTGATCATTCAAGGCCTTGACTCCTCCCTGAGTGTAGCCTCAATTCTCTTCATTGACTATGGTTGACTCAAAGTCTCCCTGTACATCCAAGACCAAGAAATCATTTTCAGGTATAAATTCTTCATAACTTGAACCTCGTTAGTCAAAACATACTTCATGCAATACATATACAATGACTTAAGTCAAATCAGACCAAACCAAAACCAAATTTCCCAAGATTCCAATTCTCCGCTGAAGCAAACCTACCTGGCCAGTCAGACCGTTGATGTCAATCGGCCTAACCACTGGCGACTTTCGGTTGGGCCAATGGCACTGGCCCAGTCTAACTGGTATCTGGTCTGGTAGCCTCCTAGGTCGATCAGACTGCCAGATCTTATTCCGATTTTGAAAAACTACAATTTGCAAAATTCAAACCCTATCTCCTCCAATTTGGCAATGGTTCATCATAACAAAAATCAGAACCTTCTCACATGGTCCTTCATTATAGAAATTAATGTTGCTACTTATCATATTAGTTCTTGGGTATTTGATACCAGATTAGTTACTCAAATTTGTAATTTAATGCAAGGGCTGATAAGGAGGAGTTTGGCAAGAGACGAGGTTGATCTTCATGTGGCTAATGGAGCAAAAGTTATTGCATTGGCTACTGGCACTTTACCATTACCTTTAGGATTAGTTTGGAACTGAAAATTGTTATTATGTTCATGTCTTAAGCAAAAACATTATTTCTGCTTCGTGTTTGGGAGCAGAAGACTATGAGTTCAAAATAAGAAATAATTGTTGTCCAATTTATTTGAATGATATGCTTTATGATCATGTTCCATTAGTGAATCGATTATATGTTTTCAATTTTGAGGATGTGTCCATCTATAATATTAATGCTAAGAGTTTTGGTCTAATGATTTGAATCTCACTTATATATGGCATTGTTGTTTGGGTAATATAAATGAGAAGCACATGATAAAACTCCATAAAAATGGTCTTCTAAACTCATTTGATTTTGAATCATTTGAAATATGTGTCTTATTTACTTTGCAAAATAACTAAGGCACCTTTCACTAGTTTAGGTCAGAGGGCAAATGACTTATTGGCCCTTATACATATGGATGTATGTGGACCAATGAGCTCAACGGCCAAAGGTGGTTTTTAGTACTTCATAACTTTTACCGATAACTTTAGTAGATATGGTTACATCTACTTAATGAGACATAAATCTGAATTCTTTGTAAAGTTTAAAGAATTTTATAATAAGGTACAGTGAGTTTGGTGATCATCTAAAGCAATGTAGAATTGTTCCGCAACTAACTCCGTTGGGAACGCCTCTATATAATGTGTTGTTTGAATGACGGAATCGGACTTTGTTACACATGGTTCAGTCTATTGATTTGCCATTGTTCTTCTAGGGATATGTTCTAGAAATAGACATGTTCGCATTAAAAATGGTTCTACCAAAAGCCATAGAGACGACACCATATGAGATTTAGACTAGGAAGCATTTCGACCTGCCTTTTCTCAAAATGTGGGGATATGGGGCATATGTAAAATGTTTCATGTCTAACAAGCTCACACCCAAATCAGAGAAATGCTTGTTTGTAGGGTATTCTAAAGAAACTAAAGGATATTACTTTTATAAAAGGGGGTAAGAACAAAGTGTTTATTGCCCAAAATGGTGTGAATCAAAGAAATTTGGTAACCATCAAAAAATGTTTCAGCTTCTACTAAACTTCCATGTGATGTACAAGATGATATAGAACCTATGGAAGAGGCACCAGACCTACGTAGGTCTAAAAGGCCACGTCAATTGCCTATAAAATATTAGCATGACATTTTATCATTAGATAATGATGAGCCTAAGACTTGTGAGGAAGCGATGATGGGACCTGTCTCTAAGAAATGGCTTAAAGCCATAAGATCTGAGGAATCCATGCATGGAAATCAAGTTTGAAACTTAGTTGATCCACCCGATGGTGTTAAAACTATTGAATGCAACTGGGTTTTTAGAAAAAGATGGATATGGGTAAAAATATTCATATTCATAAAGCATGATTAGTAGGAAATGGTTTCTAACAAATTCAGCATATTGACTAGGGAATTTGGTGTTTCTGCCCCTATTATTGACTGCAAATGTGATTTTACCCCTACTTTTTTAACTTTGTGATTTTGCCCTCGCGATTTTGAAATGAAGACTCCGTTTACCCCTATTTTGTGACACCGTTAAGACTGGAGGATTAAATGGTAAAAGAAAAGAAACATCACGCGAAAAGACAAAAATACCCTTACCTTACTTATCCTTTCAGGTCGCTCGGTCGGTCGCCCACGCCCAGCTCGCTCGGTCTCTCCGGTTTGGCATCCCCACGCTAGGGTTTGCAGAGGCGAGCGCGCGGCCGGCGCGCGGCAGCCTCCAGGAGCGGCGCGGCACCCAGGCGCGGCGCGCGGCGGCCTCCAGGAGTGGCGCGGCTCGCGGCCGGCCCCCCAAGCGCGGCGCGCGGCAGCCTCCAGGAGCGTCGCGGCTCGCGGCCGGCCCCCAGGCGCGGCACCCACGTCCGCCTCGCTCCGGCAGGTCGTCCCGTCGCCGCGCCGTCTACTCGGAGCTTCCACCTTCCCGCCGCCGACGCAGCCTCCACCATGTCGCCGCCTCCTCCGGCCACATCCAGGCAAGGACCGTGGATTCTCTAGACTCCACCAGTCTGTTCAGTGTCTGGGTTTAGAGGGTTTTGACGCCCTTTTCGCTATGTGGTGGTGGTGGTTTAGGTGGTGCTGGCGCTTGCGGAGGCGGGCGGTGACTCCCTGGCGAGCGTTGTGAACGGGAAGGACGAGGAGGGGTGGGCGCCGATCCACTCGGTGGCGAGCAGCGGCAACGCAGAGATCATGGCCATCCTGCTCGATCGAGGTACAGGATCTTATCGTTGCATTTGCGTGAACTGTGCTGTTTGTGCTGCAGGTCTCTACGATTAGTTGGGGAAATTGGCATAGGATGAGTCGATATTTTCTGATGACTTTGTTTGCACGAGTAATTTCTGCGAAGTGCAGTAATTAGTACGGTACAAATGCGAGCAGCATGTCTTTTGTGACATTGGGGAGCATGGTATTGCTTCCTGGAAATGTTTGTTCATAGTAGGGTGATATGGAAGTAGGACTACTATTGCTACATGAAGCAGGGTTTCATTAATTTGGCTGGATGTGTTGATTTTGTTCTGTATCATGATCCATACAGTATTCATATCAGCTGTACCTTCAACTGCAAGAATGATAGCGGCAGAGTGCTATAGTGTTCAATGGCCACGTAGTTGCTGTAAGCCTGTAACAATTTTGAATCAGTATTGGTGTTGGGGAGTGATCTGAGCTCATGATTTCTGTGGTGCTTGTTTTGTTGTCGGGTAAAATTTGTCATGGATATCAGTGCAGGTTGCTGCTGTCCTCCTTTTGGATCTTCTTCAGAACTTCTGCAATCATATGTTGCGCTATTTTGTATATCCTGCAAGCAAAATTAGAGCTGACATGCCCGGCCAGAACAGGAATGGTTTAGAGAGTAATGTTGCATCTTTATTTATGAATAATTTTGCTAGCAAATTCCTGTTCTTTGCAAAAAGTTTAAATCTCCCTTTAGCATTGCAAAGCACCTTTTACAACATTTTTGAACAGAGCCTAAATCTCCTAGTTATGTCTCCCTGTAATAGATCTGGCTTTTGTTATAAGCATTATACCAGTGCCTTGCTTTTATATTGTTAGAAATGAGTTTGTGTTCCACACTGTGTATGAATTTTGAGATTCCAATAGTCCCACCTTGTTCATTTTGGTAGTTCTTGCTAACTGGTGTAATTATAAATTTATAATACCAGGTGCTGATGTTGACCTGACTACGGATGGTGGCCGAACTGCTCTTCATTACGCTGCTAGTAAAGGGCGCCTTAACATAGCTGAAACACTAATAGCGCATGGTGCAAATGTCAACAAGAAAGATAAGGTCTGTAGACTTTTAACAATCTAGAAATATCATGGACGGACTCTCAGGTCTCAATTTTCTGTATAACTGTGTCCGCATTGCCAAGGCGGTCCTACAGCTAGTCAAAAGAAGATGTTCAGGAAGGGGTAGGAGAGGAGGAGGAACTACTGGGAGACTTGCTAGTTTGTTAGGTCTTAATGGTTGAATGTGATGTTTGCCAATAGAGATCTAAAAACCCAATGCTAGTTGCTATTTTTGTTTGACATGTCATGCGGACCTGTATGTTGCCATGTCATATGGATATGTTGGTATGTCATCTAGACATTAATGTGACATGTACATGTATGGCATGATATCTTATGGTTATCCGTAATCTCTTGATGTTTACATGCAAGTTGTGTGATAAAAAAATTGTGTTTCTTTGAATTTTGGTATAAATGCTGTCCAAATTTTGCAAAATTTGACAAATTTTGTCCAAATTTATATTAATAAAACGAATGCATAAATTTGTGTCTAATTCTGTTGACAACATCCCTACCAAATATGTCAAAACTTCAATTTCGAAATAGGGGTAAAATCACAAAGTTCTCTAACAAAACAGGGGTAAAATCACATGGGCAAACTTGTCTATTCGTGCAAAAGTTAACACCGTTAACTGGCTTTAACGGAATAGGGGCAGACTCTCCCTTCAGTTCAAAAACACAGGGGTAAAATCACAAAGTTTAAAAAATGAGGGTAAAATCACCATTTCGCTTGAAAATGAGGGCATGAACGCTTAAGCCCCTATTGACTATGATGAAACCTTCTCACCCATCGCTATGTTCAAGTCTATCTGGATTATTCTAGCTATTGCTATATATTTTGATTATGAGATATGATAGATAGATATCAAAACGGTTTTTCTAAATGGAAACTTAAGTGAGGATGTGTACATGGCACAACCTAAATGTTTTATCAATCCACATAATGCTAGGAAGATATGCAAACTTTATAAATTCATCTGTGAATTGAAGCAAGCATCTTGGAGTTAGAATATTCGTCTTCATGAAGTAGTCAAAGAGTTTGGCTTTATCAAAAATGAAGAAGAAACTTGTGTTTACAAAAGGGTTAGTGGGAGCGCACTTATTTTTCTAATCTTATGTGTAGATGACATATTATTGATTAGAAATGACATTCATATGCTTGAATCTGTTAATTCTTCATTAAGAAATAGTTTCTCTATTAAAGACTTAGGAGATACAACATATATTTTGATCATAAGGATCTATAGGGATTATCTAAAGGGCTAATTGGATTAAGCCAATATACGTACATTGACAAGGTGTTAAAGCGGTTCAACATGCAAGATTCTAAGAAGTATTTTTTGTCCATATCACATGGCATTAGTCTCAACAAGAGTCCATGTCCTTCAACACCTGATGAGCGGGACTAAATTAGTTAGATTTCATATGCTTAGCTATTAGATCTATCATGCATACCATACTTTGTACATGCACATATATGTCATATACTCTGGAGCTTTAGCACGAGGACAAATAAGAACATCAATTTTTGATTATTGGATTCATTCATATCAAGTCTTTTTTAGTCTTAAAAATACTCCTCATGAAGCACGTCTAGAGCAAAGTACTAATTGGAGTAAAACGTACCCAGAAAGCAGCAGTGCCACCTAATAGTCATAGACTAAAGTACTCTTTTTTCTAGGAACAAGCGTTAGAGTTAATATCAAAGTAGCAGCTGAAGCTGTCTAGCCGAAAGACAGATCTAACAAAGCCAGTGAGGGGGGCAAGTGTTCTTCAAACTCATTCCAATTGAGTGCCAAGATGCGCCTAGAGCATAGCACACCATGAGCATATATTAATCAGATCCTGGTGCAGGTTACTAGATAGCTATAAAGAATATCCTAAAATACTTGAGGACTAAGGATACATTCCTTGTTTATGGAGGTGAGGAAGAGCTAGTTGTAAATTGTTACAATGATACTAGCTTCCAAACCAATAAAGATAATTTTTTATTACAGCCTGAGTTTCTATTTTTTTCTATTTTGTGTTAATGGAGGAGCAGTGAGCTAAAAAGTTCCAAACAAAAATAGTTACTGATTCTACAATGGAGGCTGAGAATATTGCAGCTTTTGGAGCTACAAAGAAGGTTGTCTAGATAGGGAAGTTCGTCTCTAGTTGGGTGTGGCTTCTAGTGCTTCTAGTCTAATGGATCTCTATTGTGACAATAGTGGAGCCATTGCGCAAGCTAAGAATGATTGACTCTAGTGCAAGTGGGATATTGTTAGTGATATGTTCTAGAGGCAATCATGAAGATGATTATATCACTTCTATATTTATGATATTTTGAATGGTATGTTGTTTTGTTCTTTGAATAAATATCTTTCATATTTATTGAGTTTCATGCACCAACCAATTCACCCAAAAGTTTAAGCTGATAAGGAAAGGTGGGTAATTCACTTATACTTCAACACTCTCCCTCACGTGTAGGCTCGCTTAGGCCTAAGACGTGGAATAGAAATGGCATGTAATTATTTTTTTAATTGCACTAATCGAGTCTTGAACTCAAGACCTCTTAGCTCTGATACCATATTGAGTTGCATGCACCAACTAATTCACCTAAAAGCTTAAGCTGATGAGAAAAGGTAGACAATTCACTTATACTTCAACCGTATTGATCAACAAGTATGTGACTTGTTCGTGAAACTCTTTATTCATATTTTGATGTTATTATAAATTATCCATAATCTTATATCATTATGTGGAACAATTATGATTTATAGATTAGCACATGTATTGATTGATTATCATGTTTCACGGATCACAGATATGGGGATATCAAATCAATAAAGTGGACACATATTAGAAAACATGGTATTGGATTGATCCATTATGAGACACTGTGAGAGCTGTAATATTCTTAAGTGTCATCAGTTGGTCTCATACATAGTGTATGTGGGATCTTTAGATCTAAGATTATTATAATTTTTTACATGTGTAATAGTTTACTTAGGAGTTGCCAAACACTACTTGGAACTCGATGCCATAAAGGTAACTTTTGGGTTGACTATAAAACATGCAGAGGAATGCGAGCGATCAAGATGGAATTTGCCTCTCCTATATAGTAGGAGATATATCTCTAGATCCCTCAATATAGTTGGATTAAAGATATACATGGCCATACCAAATCTGGTTGAGGAGTCAACTACAGCTAAATAATCCACATTCAACTCTCATAGGATGGCATGTTTCTCGCATTGGATTCAATCTGGTTACGGGATTCAATGCATGAATATTATATAGGTTTGTCCGATATAATCTTTATATATATTTGGGAGTCACTGTATCCTACTAGGGATAGCTACTGACTTGTGGACCGTAAAGGAGTTTCTAAGCCACAATTGAATATACATGAACCTATAAAGTCACACACTTAATAAGTTGGAACACATTAGTTCGGATTAGGTCCGTTACTAATAGGTCAAGTGGGCTTCGCACCTTGTTGGGCCCCTAATGCAGGGTTCCACCGATGGACTATATTAAGAGAGGCGTGGTGCTGAGGGAGGTATCCTTGTTCGCGTCCACTGAAACCCTAGCCGCCACCCCACAAAGACTCTATCATGCACGCTAGTGCTAACACACACGGCGCACAACGTTCCTCTTGGACGTGTAGACTCCGGTAGAGACGCTTGGCTCATGGAGATTGACTACCGTTATAGGACAATCAGCTTTCGAGGATTGCCTTCTAAGAATGTTGCACTACTACAAAAAGCCTAATACTAGACGGCCAATCACAGACGGTTTTGTCAAACCGTCTGTGACTGACACTAACACAGACGGTTTTAATTTGGACACCATCTGTGTTAGTGGCGTCGGATAAAACGAGTATCACAGACGGTTCTTACCGATGAACCGTCTGTGATACTAAAGTATCACAGACGATTTTTATTAAAAACCGTCTGTGTTGTGTAGACTATCACAGACGGTTGTTGTTAAGAACCGTCTGTTAATGTTCATAGACGGTTTTTTTAACAAGAACCGTCTGTGATGTCCCTTTGTCTGTCATATTCTGTTCATGATCAGAGGTTAATATATAAGTACACATTGCTTCTAATAACTTAACTACAGAACTACTGAGACAAGAGATCACAAATTAAAGGCAAATTTATTAGTTTCAATTAGAGGCAAATTTACTACAAAAGTCGCACAGGTAAAGAGTTTCCCAGATTGTAATCTTTTGGGCTTCGTACGCTTCTTCTTCGACTTTGGGACTTGGAGGATCAGCCACTGACTTCTCGAACACCGTTAAGATTGTCCTTGTCCTCAGCACTTCCTCCTCCAGCCTGGGCAAATAATTAGTAGCATAGCCCATAATGTCGTAGAGGTATGCATGGGCAGATTCCTTAGAATCTGTCGTTTCTGCTTGATCGGCAAGACTATTCATCAGTCTCTCCAATGCGTGTAGAGCTTCTTCCGCTTTGCATACATTGTGGAGAAGAACCAGGGTAAGGGCTGTTTCCCTTTCTTGAGCGGCAGCGAGACGCCTCCGTCGACGGCGGATGATCAGGTCGAGCTGACGGATGCAAGAAAATCGGGGAAGGAGAGCAGGGCGTGTGCGGAGAAGCTGTTCCAGATGCAAATTGCTGGCCTGTTGTGTAAGGTTCCGGCCGAACAATTCTGGATGAACAGATGAGAGGAAGGAGATGATCACAAGAATAGTAGAAGCCATATTGTACGTACGTAGAAAAGACCTGGATTAGACGCGCATATTTAACCTTTAGCACAGACGGTTCGTATACCCAAACATTAATGATATAGACGCTTCGTATAACGATCGAGAGACGTTAATTAGACGATCGAAACACAAATCGTTCTAGCAATCGAAACACGAAGCGTTCTGGCAATGGAAACATGCGCGAAGCGTTCTGGCATGAGGCTTATGACAGACGGTTTTTTATAAAAAACCGTCTGTGATAATATTTATCACAGACGGTTTTAATAAAAAACCGTCTGTCATAAGCTGGTTATCACAGACGGTTTTTAGTTAAAAACCGTCTGTGATAATGACTAAGGCATTTATTGCGCTGCTCAGACCGCATCTGTCTTCATTTCGATCCAGATCTAGCCACTGCTGCGCCCTTTTTCACTCGGGAGGAAGCTAAGCGATTTCAGGCCAGTTAATTTGGTGGGAAGAGGCAGAGATTGAGCTTTGAATTAAGATTCAGACTTTCCTGGTTGCTGTAGATATGGTTAGTAATGAAATTTATTTTTTCTTTAATTGCATTACAATTTAGGTCTAAGTAATCCATGAGTGGTTATTGAAGATGGTTAATTTGCAAAATTGTTGGTTATATAATAGCTGTTGTGTTTGTAATATGAATTGAGCTAGCAAATTAAGTCTCAATATAATAAATGTGGCCGATATATATGTAGTTATAATTAGTTAATCTAGATTTTAATACTAAGTTGTTATATATGTACGTAATGTAGGACCGAAGTTGGATGTATGCCGCGAGCCGTGTGAGTGAAGAGTACATTAATGGCGTTTCTGCTTTTATAAGAGCCGACGAGGAGGATATGTTGAATAAGGGGGTGGAATATATGTGCTGTCCATGCACTGACTGCGAGAATTTGAAGATGTTTAAGAACCGAGGGCAAATTGAAGCGCACTTGATTCGGAGGGGGTTCAAAAAGGATTATACGTGTTGGACCAGTCATGGCGAAGTGAATGATCATATGCCGCCGGATGACATCGCCGGTGAAGTGAATGATATGCCCCCGGATGACATCGCCGGTGAAGTGAATGACATGCCGCCGGCTGATGTCGATTGTGGCTCGGATTCGGATAGGTTGCACGATGATAATCTGGATCAGATACTTCGCGATGTAGAAGAGAACTATGATGAGAGAGAGTATGTTAAATTCCGTGGCTTGATGGAGGACTCAGAGAAACCTTTGTACACGGGCTGCAAGTACACGAGGTTGTCGGCCGTGCTTGAACTGTTGAAATTGAAGGCAAGCAACGGTTGGTCTGACAAGAGTTTCACGGCGCTGCTAGGTCTTTTAGCGGACATGCTTCCCGAGGGAAATGAGTTGCCTAAAACCACGTATAAAGCCAAGAAGGTTCTTTGTCCGTTGGGAATGGAAGTAGAAAGAATACATGCATGCCCGAATGACTGTATCCTCTACCGTAAAGAGTATGCAAACACGCATGTATGTCCGGTGTGCAACGCATCCCGATACAAACGTAACAATCAATCAGATGATGGCGAGGGAACAAAGGCGAAGAAAGGACCTCCTGCTAAGGTGGCATGGTATTTTCCTATAATTCCCCGTTTGAAAAGGTTTTTTGCAAATCCAAAGGAGGCAAAACTACTGCGTTGGCACTCGGAGGAGCGCAAGAAGGATGGAATGATAAGATACCTTGCTGATTCCGCGCAGTGGAGAAACATCGATAGGAGTTTTGCAAAGTTCGGTGCAGAACCAAGGAATATAAGGTTTGGACTGAGTACAGATGGAATGAATCCTTTCAGTAGCATGAGCAGCCGACATAGCACATGGCCCGTGACTCTCTGCATCTATAACCTTCCTCCTTGGTTATGTATGAAGCGAAAGTACATTTTGCTGTTGATACTTATCCAAGGGCCAAAACAACCTGGGAATGATATCGATGTGTTCCTAGCACCGTTGGTGGAAGATCTAAAAGTACTCTGGAACGAAGGGGTACAGGTATGGGATGCATACAAATGAGAGAACTTGGTCGACCTGCAGTCGAGGCAGTGGCCATGGCAAATCAAAGACGAAGGATGATGACGATATCCCGTACCTGCCATTGGCCCGCAAATTCGTGCTAGGCGAGCCGATGATATTCCCGCAAGAGCACCTCACAAAGCTAGGACTTGGTTGCCAAAGATTCCACACTTGGTATATGCAACAGTCCAATAGACCAGAGGCAGAACGGTGCTCAGGTATCATGGTCAAATTCAAGCCGGAACATTTCTTGCACGAAGTTCAGGAATGTGTCTTCCCGATGACCTTTGACGATATATTTGGTCTTTTCACGCTCAACGCTCTCGACGCCTCACTCGTTCGATGCTGGACACTGTAAGTCTGTACAATCACAGTCTCTGTTCACGTAATACCGATATATGTCACAATTTGTTGCTTTTCTGTGTATATATATAGATTCATGCTGACCGAAGCTAGATCATCGAAATCACCAATTGGTTTCCTGGACCCACGCTTGGTCGCCATTGATACCATCAACGAGGATGCATCCTTCGTCGAGGACTATATTACAAAAGCACTGCTGGCTCACCGCGATAAGCAATTTGTTCTTATGCCATACAATGAGAACTTCCATTGGATTTTAATTGTAATTATACCAAAATGGAACAAGGCTATATACCTTGATTCTCTAAGTAAGAACAAATCCAAGTACACAGCTATCGCCGAAATACTTGATAGGTAAGTACATTGTACATTGTACTCTTTCTTTCCTTCCGAATGACTAATCTAACTTTTTCAAATAACGAAGATCGTTCGTCACATACGTTCAACAAACAAGTGGCTCGACGACAGCTGCCAAGCCCTTGAAACATGATCGCAATTTTCGGGTATTGGCTAGCTACACATTAATTAATCATATACAATACTTAGTAGTAATGCCACTTAATTTAACACATTCTATTTTTTGCAGTGCCACTAGCAGCAGCCGAGCAACACATGTGGATACTACGTGTGCCACCATATGAGACTACTCCTCGATTCTAGCAAGATCACTAATTCTAAGGTTTGTCAATCTTCCCACATTTATTTCATACATGTCAGGTTTTATATGTGCGTGTGTTGATATTCCTATCTACAGGGTGCGCCCATCTCTAAATCTGCATTGGAACAGGCGGACTTAGCAAAAATTCGAGGAGAGTTCATTTGGTTTTTGTGGTCTAAAGTCATAAAATCAGATGGAGAGTTCCACTGCGCAGATTGATTTTTTATTACTCTTATCACTCTGTAATTGTGAATTTGTAAATGGATATTTTATTTAATTTCAATTAATTCATTTGCGAAATGGATGCCTTATGTCTGTGAATGAAATGTGATGTGAATTGGATGTTTGTCAAATGAATTGAGATGTGAATTGTATGTATACATATACTTGTTTATCTGCTTGTTTCAGTGGGCATGGCTAGCATTTCCTGAGGCTAGCCAATAAACAGAAATATATGTAGGGGTTGAAGGGAATATCACAGACGGTTTTTGAGTAAAAACCGTCTGTGATAGCTGATAATCACAGACGATTTTTAGTTAAAAACCGTCTGTGATAGCTGATAATCACAGACGATTTTTAGTTAAAAACCGTCTGTGATTATCAGCTATCACAGACGGTTTTTAACTAAAAATCGTCTGTGATTATCAGCTATCACAGACGGTTTTTACTCAAAAACCGTCTGTGATAGCTGACAATCACAGACGATTCGAAAACCGTCTGTGATAACCTTCGATTATCACTGACCCATAAATACAGACGGTTCACAAAACCGTCTGTGATGACCTTTTCGAACCGTCTGTGATGACCTTTTCTGTAGTAGTGTTGGATGATTGACTACCGATATGAGCTATGTTGACCTGCACTACTTCAACTCTTTTTCTGCTGCACTGTGCGTCTAGTAATAACAATCTATGATCTCTTACTCATATGACTTCTTAGTTTACAGGTAAAAAATTTAATTTATAGTAATACAGCCTACCTCATATCCCAACACAAATGCTCCTCTAAACTAGCCACAGCATCACGCCTCCACCCCGCCCTCATCCACACCCCTCCCCTTTCCCTCTTATCAACTCCACTATCCATCCAGACCAAAGCGGTAATCCATTGGTCTTCTCTGTCTTCAATTTTCGGCTACTGCCAAGAAAGTTACGTGCTTCTTGTTCAATTACCTGGTCTAATATTTGGTTACATGGTCTGCAAGAATAGCATGCGTAAGTGGTAGGAAAATTATGTACTTTATGCTCAGTTACTTAGTTTTATGTTCAGTTATATAGTCTTCAACACCATTACTAGTCACCACTGTTTAGCACCGCCACCACACGTGAACACAGCCACGTACCACTGCCGTAGGTTCTATGCCTGCCCCAAGGCCACGTACTGCCGTGCATTGCTCTTTGCCGCAGCCACAGCCGCAATGAGATGATGCACTGCCTCGTTGCCTTTGGCATTGTGGTTTCCCTCGTTGTGGGTAAGCAATAGGGGAGAGAGAGAGAGAGAGAGAGAGAGGATAAGCATTAGGATTCTAAACTATTCGGATGAATCCACAATTTTAGTAGTTTACCCTTCTCCATCTAATTTGATAAGCTAATGAATTTACCTAGTTGCCCTTCCACCAATTCTTTTAAGTTAATAGCTAGCCCACAATTAATTAGTACCTTCCTAAAGGTACCTTTAATTGTAGATCATCAGAATGCACGTAATGAACGGCTATATACATATATCATAGAACTGTGCAAATTCGTCCATTTGAAATCTTGCATGGGCCTTGGATCTGTGGTTGTTCGTCAGTGACATATATTCAGGGTCCACCACACCAGACGAAGACGATTAGTCATAAAACTCAACAGAACTGCGCTTTCCTTATCTCCCCTTTGTTGAACTATCATGTATACAAGACTAGAATGTTTGGATGTATGCTTTTATAGTGTTACAAGGGGAATTTCAGAAAGACACCCCTGATCAATTCGGCTTAAGCTTCTGGCTTCCGGTTTATTTTTCACTATTCATAAATTTCGTCTTTTTCTGAATTTTTGACTTTTTTTTTAGTTTTTTTGCCGGTTCTTTTTTTCCCGTATTTGTTTGTATTTTTGCTGGTTCTTTTTTTCCCGTATTTGTTTGTATTATACGTAATAGGCTAACATATTTGTTATATTTTTTTACTTTTTTTAAATTTAATTATGCTAAATAAACCTCTGTCAGCTACAGTGTTTTTTTCAACCAGGCCACCAAAAAAAAGCTCAACTGTTCACCTTGGAGAACACTGACGAAACTCCAAATGTTATCACGAACGCCTCAAACTTTAAGAAACCAGACTCAGAAATTGCAGTTTAGGATGTATATATCCAACACAAACCCATTGTTAGCGTATACACACAAACTCCTTCGTTGGGGATGAACTGCATGCATTTGATCCACATCGAGAGAAGAAATTTTTGTCGTGTCATGGGGATGATTCAAACGGAAGATGATAAGATACGTCGTACTGATTCTTAAGTACGGGGGGAACTGTAAAGAAAATAAATTACTGGGAACTTGCTATTATAGAAATTTCTCTTTGCAACAACTCAGTTTGCCTTCATTTCTAATTCTGCTCCCTGATGGGCCAAAATTATATTTTCATTTGTTCAAGCATAAGTGCTTACAATATTGTTGGTTAAATCGTTGCCAAAAATAGTATATAGCTGGTTAAAAGTCAGTGGCGCAACTGAGGGCTACTGCTTGACATTTCGTAAGGATTCCTTAACTTTTAACAGAAAAGCAGCACCTATTTGACAAACCTTGTTAAGGACTAGTGCTAAGTCCAATCAGATTCTCCGATAGTAAGGTTTCTCTCCTGCTCACCCGCACTGCTCATTTAGCCTGTTCTGCAAGATGGCCGGTGAAAATTGTACATAGAAACAACCATTAAGAATTAAGATGCTGCCTGCAAATTGCAGAAGGTTTGTTTTCTTGCTTTGTTTGGCATTGTTTTCAACTGCAGTTGCAACGGAAGTAATCGCCGATGGTAACTTACGGAGAAGAGATTATATACTTTATGATTGTGACTTGTTCCATTGGAAGTTGGAACTCATCCAAGCCCACATGGTTTATTACAATAGCACAGTGCATCGCATGCAGGTGCAGACATGAGTACATGACCCAAGAAACTGAAAAACAGCACAAAACAACTGTTTATCACTTGTTCAGCAATGCTCCAGAGTAGATGCTGTTGCAGTAAGCAAAAAAGGTGCTCCTCGTTATAGCCGTCTTCTCAACCTGGTTGTCTATTTGAGATCAGACATCTGAAATGTCATACTTGATTGGGGAGTGAAGTACAGCAAAGCGAGTTGTTGAACTTTGTAGATGGCATAAAGAAGTCATGTGCTCGATGACACTGAAATTATTTCAGAAAATCAAAACATGTGGCAGGATTTGGCCACTTTCAGCCAGTAAAACGATGGAGCATAAGGATGGAGGCATATTGGATTTGGACCCCCCGGAGGCCCGGGGGGGGGGGGGGGGGGGGGGTGGTCAATTTCATGGATGGATTGCTATTTGCCAAAGACTTGTCTACTTGGATAGCAATGTACCGTGCGCACTTCTGTACGCATCTGGGATTGGGAGGCATTAGGAAGCCCAGACGTCCAAGGCAGCATCGATCATGGAAAAATTGGATTGGATTTTGCAATTATTTTTTTTCTGCAGTACCTCGAAGCGACATGAGTGTTCCTCAATTTTTAAAGGCGCTTCCCTGGCCCTCTGGTGTTGTTCATCCAGTTCTCGGCAATTTCTTGCCTCACTGCTATGCTTCACGAAGTGCGGTATTAAATTGTATCTTGCTTCCTAAATGGCTTTTTTTAATGATTGTCGAATTATTATCAATGCATGACTAACTGTTTGCCTCTATCCTTTGTAGGGGAAAGGAATAATGGACGGAAACTAGGTGCAAAACACCAACCACACAGCAGCTCATTGTCGCTGTTAGTAAAAACGGAATGACTCCCTACATCAAGCAGTACCCCTATGACGAGCAAAAGAATGAGAACCAAACCTCTACTGGGGCAAAATAGTCTTTAACTGCATTCCATCGTGTTCTTGATTACAGAACCGTTTTAAGTTAATTTACATAGGATATTAGGATGCTAGGTGGCAAAACAAATAAGTTGAGAAGTATGGGTGCATAAAACGTCAGAAAATAAAGTACAAGTGATAAACTGGAATTATTTGCATAAGTAGTGTGCGGGAGCGGCGTAGTTGCCTCTTAATTACCTATTTGTTGATAACTTATTTGTAAATAGGGGCATGTTAATTTTGGTCTTTGTGACAATTCAGTTTACCCTCATTTCTGATACTACTCCTGAATTGATTTCCATAAGATTGCTCATTGTTCTAGCAACAGTTCTTTCGTTACTTCATAAAGTTGAAGACGGGAGTCGCTGCTAATGGTGCTTCCTCTGCATTATCCTCCGGGATCGCAAGCTGCTAGCATCTAAGTTAAAATAAAGTGTTTGACATAGAAACGCCGTCCTACTGCCCGTTCTATATAAAAAAGAAGTGTTTGGCAAATCTGGAAAAAGCCATACTAGGTAGTTCAGAACTTCAGATAACAAGGTTGCACTTGTCCTCTCCCACAGTACTCATTAGTTTGTGCTGCAGAATGGTATCATGGCAATCTGAAATGCAAACAGCTTGTAGTCTGCTAACATTCTACAAATTGCAAAATCTTTGTTCGTCTGCTTGTTTTGTGAGATCATGTAGAGGTTACTCTATATTTATGATGACTATATGACACCATCGAGAGTGATAGAATGCGATTTGAGTTGGCCAGGGCCGGCCCTGAGGGAGGGGGGGCGAGAGGGGCGGTCGCCCCGGGCCCCCAAAATCCAGGGGCCCCCCATATACTATGTAGAGTATATACATACAACAAATAGAAGGCATGGTTAAATACTTTAATACTTATAGAAATGAAGGGTTTGCTTTGAGTATGATCATTGCCAAAGATATTGCAGCTTAAATGAATGTAGAGCCATCATTTCCAGTTAAGCGACGTGTTCTTAGGAAGAAACAGTTTGATGAAATTGATTGTGATGAAGCAGTTTTGCAAGCTGAGAAGGAATTTGAAGTTAATTATTTTTTTTGTTATGGTTGATATGGCAATCAATTCATTGAAAAGTAGATTTCAAGAACTCCAAACATTCCGAAGTATATTTGGATTTTTAATGAGTTCAACAACATTGAAGTCATTGGTTCGAACTGAATTAAAAGAATGTTGTACAAAATTTGCAGAAACTTTCTCTCTAGATGGTTCCTCTGATGTTGAGTTAAATGATCTAATTTCTGAGTTAAGTGTTATGCAATTGACTTTATCAGATAAACCAATGTCTGCTATGGAGATCTTTGAGTTTGTCAGAGAAGCGGATTGTTATCCTAATATGTCTATTGCTTATCGGATTTTATTTACTATGCCTGTGACCGTGGCATCAGCTGAAAGAAGCTTTTCAAAGTTGAAATTGTTGAAGAATCATTTAAGGTCAACAATGTCTCAAGAGAGGTTAAACGGTTTGGCAACTTTATGTATTGAGAAGAAATTATTGGATGAGATTGATATCAATACCATCATTAATGACTTCGCATCTAGAAATGTTAGAAGAAATTTTAAGGTAATATCTATGAACTCTTTGATGTGAATTTTTCTTTAATTAAGTGTTTGTTGGTAAAATTAGATATATATATATATGTGTGTGTATGTGTGTGTGTATGTAGATTTATATTTAGATATTTATACTAAGGCCCCTATTTCTAGTTTCGCCCCGGGCCCCTAAAATCCTAGGATCGGCCCTGGAGTTGGCGAAAATGCGAACAAGAGATTTGGGGAAAAGATTCAAGGCTTGGTGGTCAGACCGATATGCAGGGCCAATCTAATTGCTATGCAGGTGAAATCAAACCGGCCTCTACATGGCAGTCTGATTGGTGGCTTGATCCTTAGAAAATGAATACCAAACACTTGTGCAAACATATTTGAGTATATATTTGCACTAGATGTCATTGCAAATGGAAATTGAGCTGAAAGTAGATACAATTTAAAGAAAATTCTAGAGAGGGGTGTTTCTGGTGCCGAGGTATGATCTAATCAGTGTCACCATGGCGGTCAGACCGCTGGCAGGCATGGTAAGGGTGGTCAGAGTGGCAGATGATTTTCAAGGTGAATTACTTTGAGCTAAAAATTGTGAATTGAGTTGGAATTTGTTCCAAAGATATGGAATCATGGCATATATGTTACATGATGCATTTATGAACTAATGTGGGTCAAGTTGAAATGAACTTGTGTCCAAAAATGGTTTGCTTGGTCTATTGCTGTGCAAGTGGTTCCGGAATCAACTATGGACAATAGCAAGGTGAACTATGACTTGGTTGGGAGAACCAAACTCCAGAGTGGTTATAGAAGCTAGGTGAGATAGTTGGACTTTACATGAAGTGACTTGGGTCTGTTTGCAAGCGAGGATGGTTCAATAATATCCAGACACATGAGAGGCTTGACGAAAAGTCATTGGGGCCACATGGAAGAAGATGAATCATGGGTGATGTTTTGAGGCGATGGAATCGGGAAACATCGGTTGAGGGGCATTTTGGTCTTTTGCCATAAACTGGAAAGTGAGTGGTTTGCAAAACCACAATGGAGGCCTAAATAGATTAGGTCAATGATGCTCAATGGAGGGCAAGGCATGATGGATTCGGGATATTGGAGCTAAAGTTGAAAAGGACGCTTTGAGAAGTGTGTGTGAGTGTGTTGAGTTAAAAACCCGTGTGGGTATTGGGTTAACAGGTTCTTCCATGCGTGTGTCGAGGATAAAATCCACTTTATGGCCAAAATCTAGGTTTCATTGTGAACCTCCACTATATAAGGAGGAGATAAAGAGAGAGCTAGGGACTGATGCACTTGAGCCAACTTCAGATATAAGAGTTTTGAGAGGAGAGCTTTGTGTTGGCCCTTGGGGTTTTGTCCTCCCATGGTAGTGGTTGTAATCCTTTATCTCCAATTGATAATAGAAGATTAAACATGTTCCCCATGTGTCTCTTATGTTCTTGATTTAGTTGCTTTTCCTCTTTTGAGTTGATTTTGGGGTTTCTTGGTTACATCATCTTTGGATTTTGATTCTTGATATGGTAAGACTTGCTATGACGTGTTAGAACCCACCCAAGACCATCTTGGTCGTCTAGAACACACAAGCAAGTCCAGATCGCTATTTTTCACTTTGATCCGATTTTAGTGCATCTCTCTATAAAATGGATAAAGGTTGAAATTTTGGTAATGATTCTTGAAAGTTTTTTTTATTAGAATAGGTTTCTGATATCCTAGGAAAGATGTGTTTAAATTTCACGTTATTTGGAGCTTTGCGTCAAAAGTTAGGTTAATTTATGGTTTTTAACTCGCATAGAAAATTTAGGCTGAGGGCTTGGGTGGTCAAACCGCCTTTCTTTAACCGGTCCAACCATCCCTATGAGTGCGGTCAGACCGACCCTCAGAGAAGGTGCTGAATTTGGTGGGTTTTTGCTACAGCAAGTTAGATCTTGATCTATTTAGCTCTTCATAGCTTCTGAAGTGAAAAGACCTTGAATGCCTAGGAAAATTTTTTTAGCAGAGTCATTCACCCCACCCTCCCCCTTCCCTCTGACTATCGTAACCGATCCTATAGTTTTCATCTTTTGCCACTACAGTTGCAATGAAAGTGCTTTTCATCTTTTTCCGCTGCAATTGCAATGAAAGTAAACACTCATGATAAGTTACAAAGCAGAGATGAGATGCTTTAGGGCATTTTCTTTTCAATTTCTAAAAGCTACTTTTCATCTTTTCTACAATAACTAGCTTTTAAATGAGCACTTATTCTATACTCTCTCTTACGAACAATCCAAAAAATATAAACTGCTGCCAAAAACCATAAGTTGCATAAAAAAAAGCCCTTGTAGTGATGATTCTCTCAACTGGAATTTATTCCAGCCCAGATGGTTTTAAGACAACACAACAGTGCATCAAATACAGGTACAAACAGAAGTATATGACTAAGAATACTAACACAGATTCACATGTTATGATCGTATTTATCCCTTTAGAAACTGGAAAACAGTCAAACAGAGCAAGACAACAGACCTACTTGTTACATGCCGAGAAAGGTTCATCTAACTCATCATCACTTCTTCAGAGTCCAAGATTAATTATTTCATGAAAGAAGCTCCTTGGTATAGTCATCTTCTCAATCTGACCGTCTGTTCCGGATCGGGCGTTTGGGGTATGACCCTTGTAGCTTCGCAGCATCTGAAGCTTCGTATATACATTTTCATTTACCATTTGATTCTTTGTTGGTGAGTAAAGTGGCGCAGAGTTGGTAGCTGAACTCTGTTCACGCTTTTTGTAGATGACATGAAGAAGCCATGTGCTAAATGATACTGCAATCGCTAAGGAGAATCAAACCGTATTGCAGGATTTGGCTACATTCAGCCAATAAATTGGCGGAGTATAAATATGGAACATGTTAGGCCCATGCTTGCTACCATCTTTCAGTACCATGACTAAGAGAGGGGGAGAGGCTGCTATGGATCGATCGCTAATGTCAAGACTCATTATTTGGGAGAGCTCCGTGGAGTGTGCATTTTTATACATATCTAAGTTTGGGAGGCATCAAGAACATGCGTGCATCAAGATCTTATAGCTCGTAAGGAGCATGCTGTGCTCTTTTACCATCCGACAGCTTACATAGCTGGTAGAATTACTAGATTTTAATTTAAATCTGCCTCACTTATACCAGTTCTTGCTGATGATCAACGACACAATGAGGGATTCATCCTTGTGAAAGGCAAACAGCATGATAGAGGTACAAAATTAACTGCATTTTGCTTCCTTCGTGGTGCTGGCATTTTTTTTCGAAGGATTCTGAATTACCATTATAAATGCAAGACTTAAGACTCTTTGCCTCTGGTAGACTATATTGTGGTCGTGCATTTATTGATAATGAATAATTGATATTTTATTTTATTGGAATTTGCATTCGTAAAAGTTCTGGTCGATGCACTTCTGTGCTTGAGTTTTCAGATTGGCCATAGTAGTTGCTCAATGCATGGCGACCATGGCTTTTCAACCACAACTTGCTTCAACCACACTCAGTAGTCAGTGATCCAAACGGATTTGTCCGATCGTCAGACTTCGACTATGTCAGATTTCGACCACATCCTATTTCAATCACGGCAAACTTCGACCACGTCAGACTTTGACCATATCCGACTTTGATCACGTCCTACTTCGACCACGTCCGGCTTCAACCATGGCAAATCAACCATGATATTTCGACCACAGTAGGTAATCGTAGATTTCGACCTCGAACAGTGAACCAGTCATATACAACATTTAATTGATCATAAACGACAGTGAATCGGTCTTAACTAAAGTGAACTGGTCGAAGGTCGTAAGCATATCTGCTACAGTGAACTAATCGAAGGTCGTAAGGATATCTAACTTCGAGTACTCATGTTAGGCTAGCGGTATGACTGGCTAGTGCATGGTGGTCGAAGATCAGTGAACAGTGCTCGGAGGAACAGTACTCGAAGGACACAGTACTCGGAAATTAGGACTCGGTACTCGATAGTCATAGACTTTGCTGGTTGGTAGTCGAAGGCTTTGCAGTCATGGGTTTTGCAACTGTGGTCGGTGCTACAGTACTAGGGAGGTACTCGATAGTAGTTGTCGGTGATGCAGTACAAAGTCAGTATTCAATGGTTCTGTGGTCGGTAGCGTTGTTTGTTTTTCCTGAGTGTTTTAAGCAGAGCGATGGTAATTCCTGAGTACTTGTTGTTTTTAAGTACTCGTTGAGCTAGTGATTGTATTGAGTGATCTAAGGCTGATTTCTGGATAGTGATGAGATTTATGGTCATGGATGACCTGGTTGGTGTTTGTGGATGGTTAAAGGTGTGGTTTGAGTGTGTGTGGTAATGACGGTCAAGTTATGAAGAACTTGTGCTGGGAAAACGTTCTTTGGTCTTTGATGTGCGGGTTGGCGTGAAGGCAATTATGGTCAGGACTAGGATGGGAAAATCTGATGTCCAGGTGATCGAGGATGTCACACGAGGTGCTCGAGCTCACGCTGAAGCACGTGGAGATCAAAGGTGGTGATTCATAAAAAAGCTAAGGGCGATGCCTCCAAGAGGCTTCAACATGGAAAGTAATGGTGCATGATGAAGATATACGAGGTGCTGTCCTGGAGACTTCGTCACATGTTGGGATAGGAGTTGTGGATGGAGTCCATAACTGAGAAGATTGAGAGTTTGAATAAAACTCATGTTTGGAAGGATTTTGAGTCCCGTGATTTGAGGAAGAGATAGAGTTTTATGTTCATGTTTGAGTCGAACACGGTTAGGACGTTAGCATATAAAAGTAGGGTTAGGACGTTTTATGCTAATGTATGGCTTTTGAGAAAATTTTAGAGTGATTTTGACAGGGCTTTCGTTGAGAAGGCCTTTTAGGGGTGCTTGTGAGGGCACTTTATAAATCCATGAAATTCCAGCAATAAAGATAGTCTTGAATCAATCTGGTTCTTGATTTGCTTGAAGTGCACTAGTGATTGCTGGTGGTTTGGATCATATGACAACGAGCAAAGCGATCAGGCAAATCGGTCGAACAGATCGGTTGATCGAGCGGGCAGTCGAGCAGAACGGTTGATCAAGCGGTCGTACTTTGGACATTTGATCAGGTGATTAATCTCCGAGCAGTTGAAAGAATCATAGATCATATAGAGACTTCAAAAAAACAGCGACAATCATTCACCCCCCCCCCCCACTAATTGAAGTAATCGAACCTACAAGTGGTATCCGAGCGGATAGCGATGGAATCAAAGAGGTATGTAAATCGTCCCCCCATACTAGATGGTACTGATTTTGCTTTTTGGAAATATCGTATGCAAGCTTACATTGAGACTCAATGTAGTGATGTCTGGAAAAAGGTTTCTCAACCTTATGTGGTTCCTACATATGTTACTACTGAAAATAAAACAAATGTTAATTTGAATGCACGTGCTCGTAACTTGCTCTTTCAAGGAATTTCTCACAAAAAATTTGATCATGTAGCTCATGTTGCTTCTGCTCACTTAATCTGAAAAACTCCACGATTATCATAAAGGAACGACTAAGATTAAGAAAGTGCGTAAGAATCTTTATCGAAAAGAGTACTCGAATTTGCTATGAAATTTGGTGAATCTATTGATGATCTTTTTTCTCATTTTGAGAAAATTTGAGTAACTTGCATGTAGTTAGTGTTATACCTACTGATGGAGATAATGCACCTAAAATTTTAAGGTCTTTAGGTTCAAAGTGGTTGATGATCATAACGACTATTAATCAAACAGTCGATCTAGATAACCTTACCATGGATAATTTGTACTCTAGATTGAAAATCTATGAGATGGAAGCTTTTCCATCTAAAACTGATAAATCTTCATCTTTAACACTTGTGACTAAATCCATGTAGGCTATTTCATCGAATACAATGTCTTGTGTTTCCTTATTTGATTTGACTTCCTTTTCAGAAGAACAATTTGAGCAGCTACCTGAAGAGGACCTAGTGTTGATCTACTCACAGGCATACAAGGCACTCAACAACGTGAGGATGAGGAAGCAAGGTGGTGCTCCAGGTCTGATCAGATGTTTTGAGTGTGATGAGCCAGGCCACATCAAGATGGATTGCCTCAAGCTCAAAGGAAAAGCGGTCAAGGATGATAAGACTTATCATCGTTGACCATTCAAGAGTAACACCAAAGGTGGATCTTTCCATCGCAAGGTTCTAGCAGCTATCGAGTGCCTTGATTTGAGTGATGAGGATTTTAGAGAGCTGCGATGACGATGACCACGATGATGATAATGCCAAAGGCAAGAAGAGCACCGACAACTTCACGAGCATGTGCTCCATGGCAAACAGCAACAACAATGATGACAACTACAGTTATCCTAATGAGTTAAGACCGTCATATGATCAGTTTGGAGATGGTCTAGTTAAACTTGCTCTTGAATTGAAAAAAAACTAAAAAGAAATTAAAAGAAAACAATTTTGTAGTCGAAAGCTTGAATTCCGATATTAATAAAATTAGAGCATCTATACCTAAAGATAATTCTTGTGAAACTTGTCAAATCTTACACTCTAAGTTGGAAACTGATAGATCTGTTAATGCAACAAGCCTAGTTCAACTTAGAGATGCAACTGATAAATTTGATCAACTAAGAATGCCACATAACTCCTATGATGGAAAACTTAAACTTGCTAATGATGAAATTGAAAAGCTTAAGTCTAACTCATTTAAAGCATGGTCTAAATGTGATTTGCTTCAAACTAGACTTAACTCTTCTCATGAATCAATTCAACATATGCTTTATCATGAGACTTTCTCTTGCTCTAACTATCCTAAACTTAACACTGAAAGAGAAGCTTTGACTAGATAACTTAATGATTTTGCTAAAAAGGAGAGGTCAGCTCAGTCTAGTTCTTCTAAGAGTCTTCCTAATGAATTTGTTAAGTGCTCATCATGTTCCTCCCTGTCTAAAGAAGTCGAGTACCTTAAGAACACTTTAGAAAGGTTCTCATTTGGCAAAAAGAATTAATATGATCTTAGACAAGGCAAAAACAAGTATGAAAAATCATGGTCTAGGATTCAATTTCATTGAGCATGCTAAGAAACATCCTCCTGAAGTTGTCAAGGTACTCAAACCAGGAAGATTGAAGTACAATATGAACCAAAACAAATTATCTTTAGATCTACTGGTTTTGCAAAAGAATTCTCTACCAAACTAAGTGTTGTGACGGCTGATGTGACCACACATTAAATTAAGAATCAGTGCACTCATTGTGGTAAAGATGGTCATTTGGCTCAATTCTGCTTTAGAAAAGTAAAGAAAGAGAAGAAGGATAGGATGAGGAAGAGTTTTCAACCAGTTGCCTTCTATGGTCGAACAAGCGAGGCTGGACCAGACATTCGACCAGTTGTTTCTCGTGGTCGAACCTGCGTAGTCGAACAAGATTTTTGACTAGCTGTTTTTCGTGGTCGGACCAGCTTCCCGAGAGACTTTCGATCAGCAGTCTCTGCTCATTTTGACCAGTCGAGAGTCAGACCAGCTTTACTCATGTAGTAAGATCATTTTGACCAGCTTTTACCACTACATAGCCGTAGTCAAAACATGTTGTAATTAATTTGCTCTACTTGAACTAAAACATGACATGGCTGAAGACTTTGACTAGATTGATTGTAGATAGCACCTTGTGATATTCATTGAGAAGAATTAGCTTGATTATAAGTCCTCTTTTAAATCTTGGTCATGAGGCTCGTATGTTTCATATTGTAATATTTTTATGTTTACTCAAATTTGCATGTTATGATAAAATTAAAAAAACGATAACAAAGAGAAGATTGAAAAGATATATGTTTCAAGCATATCATGGTTAAACAAAATAAAAAGTACAAAACATGCTCAAATGAAAAGAAGTACATGTAAATGAAGTTTACTACAATGATAGCATCATAAAAAGAAGTATGCTACAAGTAAACCACATGCTTAAAACTAAGTATGTAGCAATAGATTATTATATGAGACTGCTAATTCGACTAGATTTAAAGCTTGCTCCACTTCTTAGCTTTACTCTTTTAGGTGTGATATCCCTTTATGTTCTTTATAGATTGGTTTAGTTATGGTCGAGATGACTGTCATTAATCCAATATGCTTAATCATGCTAAAGATCTATTTAGATTTGTTTCATGGTATATGACTTTATATGATCTAGGGAGCTCTACTCGGATGACTTGGACACAATATTAAATCAATATCACAGTGACTTGGATAGTCTACAAAGATTCTGGGTGTTTATTCTCTTGCTCCTTTTTAAAATTATTTTATTTCTAGGGTCCTTGATGATTTCATTGGCAAAGGGGGAGAAATTAGAGAAAGGGGAAGAATTGGATAATTTTCTGATTTTCTGAGAGTTTTGGGAGAAGTAAAAAAATTTAAAATTCACTCTCTGGAGTTGAGGGAGAGTTTTCTGAGCTTTTTTGTGCTTACTGCTGTTGTCTGTGCTCTCTATGTCCTTTTGGCTGTGGTCTGTTCCTTTTACAAATTCTCTCATTCAAGAGTTATTGAGGTATTGTCAATGTATTCATCAAGGGGAGATTGTTAGACGATATGGTCGTGCATTTATTGATGATGAATAATTGACATTTGGCTTTATTGGAATTTGCAATCATGAAAGTTCTGGTCGATGCACTTGAATGTTTGAGTTATCAAATCGACCATGGCGGTCACTCAATGCATGACGACCATGACTGGCTTCGACCACACTCAATAGTTGGTGATCCGAACAGCTTTGTCCGATCGTCAGACTTCAACCATGTCCGATTTCGATCACGGCAGACTTTTACCAGGTTAGACTTTGACCACGTCCAACTTTAACCACGTCTGACTTCAACTATGGCTAATCAACCATGGTATTTTGAACAGTGAACCAGTCGTAAGCAACGCTTAACCGATCGTAAGCGACAGTGAACCGGTCTTAGCTACAGTGAATAGGTCAGAGGTCGTAAGGATATCTGCTACAGTAACCATTCGATGGTCATAGCTATAGTGACCAATCGATAGTCGTAGACTTTACTGGTTAGTACTCGATAGTCGATGACTTTGTGATTGGTACTTGTAGATTTCACAGTCTGCTATCAGTATCTTAGACTTTTTGATCAGATTGTTGTAGACCTTGCGATCGGTAGTCAAAGGCTTTTGCGATCGGTTGTTGTACACTTCATGGTCGGTACTCGTAGACTTCATGGTCAGTACAAGTGCTTCAACTCTTGTGATTTTCGAGTACTTCAAGTACTCATGTTAGGCTAGCGGTATGACTGTCTAGTGCATGGTGGTCGGTGATTGATGGATAGAGCTTGGAGGAACAGTACTTGAAGGACACGGTACTAAAAAATTGGAAGGACTCGATACTAGGTAGTCATAGACTTTGCTGGTAGGTGTCGAAGGCTTTGCAGTCGTGGGTTTTGCAACTGTGGTCGGTGCTACAGTACCAGGTGGGTACTCGGTAGCGGTTGTCAATGATACAGTATAGAGTCGGTACTCGATGGTTCTGTGATTAGAAGCGATGCTTGTTTTTCCCAACTGTTATGAGTGGAGCGATGGTAATTCCCAAGTACATGTTGTTTTCAAGTACTCGTTGAGTTAGCAGTCATATTGAGTGATCTAAGGCTGATTTCTAGATAGCGATGAGATTTATGGTTGTGGACGACTTGGTTGGTGTTTGTGGATGGTTAAAGGTGTGGTTTGAGTGTGTGTCGTGATGACGGTCAAGTTGTATAGAACTTGTGCCAGAAAAACGTTTTTTAGTCTTTGATGTGCAGGTTGGTGTAGAGGTGGTCATGGTCACTGACGAGGAGAACTGGGACTAGGTGGGGAAATCTGAGGTACGGGCGGTTGAGGATATCACGCGAGGTGGTCGAGCTCATGCTGGAGCACGTGTAGATCAAAGGTGGTGATTTGTAGAGAAGCTAAGGGCGGTGCGGTCTAGGAAGTTTCAACATGGAAGGTGATGGTGCGTGGTGAAAATACAGGAGGTGTTGTCCTAGAGGCTTCATCACGTGTTGGGTTAGGAGTTGTGGATGGAGTCCATAACTGAGAAGATTGAGAGTTTGAATAAAACCCATATTTGGAAGGGTTTTGAGTCCCTTGATTTGAGGAAGAGATAGAGTTTTTTGTTCATGTTTGAGTCGGATACGGTTGGGATGTTAGTCTATAAAAACAAGGAGATGATATGGGCTAACGTGTGGCTTTTGAGAAAGTTTTAGAGTGGTTTTGAGTAGGCTTTCATCGAGAAGGCTTTTTAGGGGTGCTTGTGAGGACACTTTATAAATCCACGAAATTCTAGCAATAAAGATAGTCTTGAATCAATTTGGTTTTTGATTTGTTTGAAGTGTGCTTGTGATTGTTGGTGGTTTGGATCATACGACGACAAGAAAAGCGATCAGGCAAAGCAGTCGAACAAATCGATCGATCGAGCAGGTGGTCAAGCATAATGGTTGATCAAACAGTCATACTCTAGGCATCTGATCAGGTGATTGATCTCTGAGCAGTCGAAAGCATCATAGATCATCTAGACACTTCGAAAAAGCGGCAACAATCATTCACCCTCTCTTATTACAGTAATCGATCCTACAGCCTCTATACTTTGTAGGGAAACCTAATTTCATAAGGAAAATTGCATTGATAAACTAGATTCGGTAATTGAAGCACTACGGTACGTGCTTTTTTAAAATGGTAATTCACTACATGGACTTTTATTTTTTTATTTTTGATATTGTCTCACATGTATTTCTTATTTTGTGAGTTCTGTCACCTTCCAATAGAAGGAGGAAACAACCATTTGAAGAAGTAAATGTGTAGGTTCTTCAAAAAAATACAAAAGAACTGCATGTGTAGTTGATCAAATGAAGTATTAAATCGGTAGACCAAAAAAATACTTCTCATTAGTGTTGATTTCTCAATGCAATGCAGTGCAATGCAATCTTTTAGCAAAAATAGTTAACAAGAGTACCGATGAATGACTTGAAATCCTTACATCTCTACAGGATATAATTGGTTAAGAGGGCATGGTACAGTACGTGTTGCTGCTAATGGTGTTTCTGCTCCATTTTCCTCAACGGTCGCAGCAAATAATGGTATCAGATCATTTAAAAAAACATCTGGTAAAGATTTCGTGTAAATATTTAACTGAAAATTAAGTGCTTTGTAAACTGATAAAACCCTTACAAAGTGGTCATGTAATAAGGCTTAAATCATGCTCTGCCACTACATATTTAGGCCCCGTTTGGCACGGCTCCACTTCACAAGTGGAGCTGTTTTTTTGACTTCACAAGTGGAGCCAGGAGAAGCTATTTTTTTCAGCTCCTTGGGTGGAGCTACTTTTGTCTCAGCAGGTTTTAAGGAACTCCTTGGGTGGAGCTATTTTGCTTTACCCCGTTTGGCACAAAACAGCTCCAAACAGCTCCAAGGAGCTGGTGGTGGAGCTGTGCCAAACGGGGCCTTAGTCTGTGCTGCAAAAAATGGTATCATAACATCTGAAAGTAACCTAACAATTCCGTGCCGGCCGGAACGGCCGAAATGTTCCATTCTGCCGGATAAAACAGGACAGAGGAGGCCGTGTTCCGTACCAGCAAAAATTCCTGTCAATTCCGCCCATTCCGGCTGGGTCTGGCGTTACCATTCATTCCGGTACTGGCAAAGATGTGAATAGTGTCTCCTTTCTCTAAGAAATATGAGTAATATTTTAATTCTAGTTTTTACTAAGAAATAAATATCATAAATAACCAATAATGCATAAATCAGTACTAATAACAAGCAAATTATTGTACTTCAAAAATATAGGCAGAAACAGAATTTAAACAAGTCGATTGGTTATATAAATGACTCACAGTTGGGCATGAGAAAGAACAAGAAGCAGTGCAGAATATAGATGTCACAGCGAAGCAAGCGGTGCGCTACCCAAAAACCTTATTGCTGCCCCCGTGCAGGTCTTCACGGCAGCAATAGCTCGAAGATACTGCTCCCGCGGTTCAAACGGCGCAACACAATAGCACAGGTTTGTAAGAGAAAGAAATGGAGGCAGTGATTCTTAGCACTATATTCTGGACGTCTCCAAGTGATACGGAGGGTCACCCAATCTTCTCGACGTAGGATGGATACTCACTGGAGTCTTGATGAATCGTAATGATCCTCCAATGCTAGTGCAAGAGACGAACACTCTTTAATCCGCCAAAACACACTCGTGTTGATTTCGCCGACCACCAAGCGAAGATCCATCGTGCACCCAATTCCCAGTGGAACGGCTGCACGATCTTGATTGAAGAGAACACTCCTAATTCCCTATGGAATTTTGGCAGTAATGCTGAACTCAAACAAACTTTAGTAGATTGATTTTTGACAAACGTGATCTGTCTCAAACAAAGGGGATATAAAGGGGTTTTATAGTGCTTCTCCAAACTCACGCAAGGAAAGCCTTGGCCGAATCAATCTCTTATTCGGTCAAGGTTTCCTAATCCAATTCCTAAAATTTAGCAAGTCTGTTTCCTTTAATTTCGGGCTAAGCCCCTATCCTATTACAAGACCGAGATTGAGATGGATTCAGTTAACCTTTGGGCACGTAGGCCACATCTTGTGCACACCATGAGATTTGTGATCGCATGGCCTTCCATTGATTTGATGGCTGCTTGGTTGAGAATTTCCTGGACGCATATATCATAGCTCCTTGCCCGCATGGTCTCTCCTTCTCATGACTCGTGGCCGGTTGGTCCTTCTCCAGTTGATCTTCTGTTGCTTCAAATCTGAGAATGCACAACATATTTGTATTAGGTAGTATGCCATTATCATATAATGTAATAGAAGACTCTCTAAAAAACAAAAACACTTGTTGTTGAAGTAACTTAGCTCTTACTTTTGTCATAGGACCTTTCGGAGCCCTATCAATAGCTTTGTCATTCACACTTGGAGTAGACAATGAATGTGTAATAGAGATGTCCTCATCACCAACATATATATAGATGCGGACTATGAACTGACATGATTAAGCAATCATTTACCCACTAGTAACCAATAAATTTAACTAGCCATTTACCCATTGATAACTGCCTGTCATCAAAACCCAATAAAGTTTCAAATTCAAACATTTGAATCTCATTCAAACTGAGAGAGAGTGATGCGCGGTTCAGTACAAATAAGATGAATTTGGTTTGGCAAGTGGCACGCTACATCACAGCGCGATCGCATAAGTCACACAATTTTTCACGTGAAAATATGCGAATAAGCGTGCGCACGTGTGTGATTAGCTAAAGCTCTCCTAATGCCATTTTTATCCATGTGTCACGTGATTGAATGAGTGACAAGGACTCCACCTTATAAATTGATCTCCTCTATCTTGATTTAGCAATATGATACTAAATCCATGCTTTAGAATTATAGAAAATGGGCCTCATTCATATGGGCCTATTTCTAACACTTCCAATCTAGTCCAAATGCAAGATTTGTGAAGGAAACAAAATCAAGAAACCAAAACGAACTATGACATCATCACTTGCAAGAAATCAAAGAAACACAAGCAAGATATCAAGATCACGTTGCTCACAACCACACCTCCCCTATGACTGCCATGACTTGACCAGTGGCTTGAGGAGAGGATCCTCGGAGAAGATGAGTCGCAACCGGTGTGTGCGACATGGACTGCACGCCGTGCTAACTTGGCCCCTCTTAAACACTGAGCAAACCCAAGTGCCTCCATTAGAGCTGGAAAATCTGCTCGAAGCTTGCGAGCCGTCTTGGCTCATAACAAGCTCAAGCTGGGCTCATGAAATTTCAAGCCGAGCCAAGCCCACCATCTAGCTCATGCAAAAAATGAGCCAAGCTCGAGCTGACTTGCGAGCGGCTTGTGAGTCTTAAATAGCTCGACCCACGAAGGACCAGGAGTCCCCATGAGGTCAATGACCCCTCTCTACCCTACACGCTCAATCTCCTTTATTAATTTCTCCTCTGCCCTCCCGATCTGCCGCCACTTAGCCTGCAGATCCACCGTCGCCCCATCTCCCCGCCCGGCCACTGGTTAGCATGCTGATCTGCAATCACCCCCTCTTCTCCTCACCCATCGGCCGCTCAGCCTTCCTGCTTCCACCCCTAATTATCTCCCACCACCGCCGTTGAGTCTCCCGAGCCACCGCCTCCCTTCTCCCCGTCCGTGGGCCGGTCAGCCTGCACATCCATCGCTGCCCCCTATCTCCCCGCCCGCCAATCGGTTAGCATGCCAATCTACCGTGCCCTTTTCTCCTTGCCCGCCGGCCACTTAGTCTTCCTACCGCTGGCCCTCCTTTTCCCCCACCGCCACCGTTGAGCCTCCCGATCCGCCACCTCTCTTCTCCCTGCCCGTTGGCCAGTCAGTCTGCAAATCCACCGCTGCCCCCTAATCCTCGCCTGCCAGCCACTCATTTTTCCCCACCATTGCCCCTCCTCTCCCACCTAGTCATTTTTTGCATTCTTGTTAATCAGGAACCGAAAAGACTGCTATCGTTGCAGCTTGGCAGACCAAGTGGCGGCGGCTTGCTCTCCCAGCACAACGGCAGTGATTTTTCCCCGGCTGCAAGGTGAGGTGACTCCCTATTCCATATTATTCCAGAACTAACCATGTAAAGTCGTGTGATGTATTTGTGCTTGAACATTTGTCATCTATGTGGACATATTTGTGATACCGTGTGATGGAATTGTGCTACTAAAGGGATATCCTTGTGATGAAATATATGCTATGACAGAGGAATAGCTAGCTAGGTTAGTTATTGAGAACAAGGCTTAGATTCTCCTTGCTGAAAATAAAGTGATAATGTTTTCACTGATGTCCTAAGCTCTGGTTTTCAAATTTTTATAGTTTTGATAGGAATCCGAATCAATAACTGAGCTAAAGCTTGTAATGCATTGTTGTGTATGACCATCAATGTAGCATTAGAAGAAGATGCAGTTGATTATCTGCTAATGAATTGTATGTGTGTGCTATGAATGTTTTATTCCATTGTTCATTCAGAAATATGATCTTGCAGAGGTTTGCATTGTTATGATCATTTTAAAATTCTTCTGGTACTTGCTGCAAAATGTCACAGAATTTAAGGTGATAGTATCTTGCTGCAAAATGTGACACAGATTTGTTAAGCTCAAGGTCAAGGCTTAGGACTCAAAAACATGCTGCTGCTCATGAGCCGTTCGAGCCGGCTCAAGCCAGGAAATGAGCCAGGTCGAGCTGGGCTTCTAGCTCATTTCCTTAACGAGCTCAGCCGAGCCGAGCCACAGCTCCAAGCGAGCTTGGCATAGCCTGGCTCGAGCCAGCTTAGCTCAGCTCGTTTCTAGTCCTAGCCTCCATGTTTCATGCCTACATCCGATTTTCATATTGACTACGATTGATGACTTTTAACTAAAAATAAATAATAGTGATTAAAAAAGTGGCTTTTCAGAAGATAGGATAAGCATGGAGAAAATAAGAGAGAAATACGTACGTGAGACTAGAGCGAGAGTAATGGGGTGTGTGATGCGCCCGTGACCCCCTGCCTTATCCCTGAGTGAGAGGAGTGGAGAAACCGCTTCGAGTATATTGGCTTCTAGCTTCTCCAAACAAAAGGTAGAAACAGAAACCAATATAAACAAATCCTTAGTTGCTAGGCATAGGGAGGAAGTGGCAAGGGGAAAAAAGTGTGAGAGAGACAAGGGAGCACGGGATAGGATGTGCATAGTAATTGCTTGGTGGGACCTTTCTGGGCATAGGGAGAAAGTTTCAAACATTTTTTGTCTTTTGGCTTTTAGAAGCCAGCTTATGAACGAAGTAGTTTCTTAAAGTGATTTCTATAGGCTGTTTGTAGTCGTCACTGTAGGAGCCGATTTGAACGAAATGGTTTCTCAGTGCGAGTATCCGTTATTCTCTCAATTCCTCTTATAATCAGCCAAAATTCATATCCAAAAATCAAAAGTCACAACATTTTGAAATATAGCCTAAATTGGCATTTTGAATGCTTGGTTGTCTTCCCATCCTTCTTGTTGGGCCACGGAGGCTTGGGTGCTTGTTGGCCGGCCAACGAACCCTTTGTTATTAGGCAGCATGGTAACTAACTATTGATCTACTCTTATATATATATATATATATATATATATATATATATATATATATATATATATATATATATATATATATATATATATATATATATATATATATATATATATATAGGAAGGCGAAATGGGACTCCAAGGAGTCCAGGCACCTAACCTATCTACCATTCGATCGCATTGAGATGTGCTAATTTGTAGTAGGTATGAGATTAACGGGTATACCCATTAGAAAATAGTGTTTGCCTTAGAATTCAAACGTCAGATTGATTAGTGCTATCCGGAATTGTTATTGCCATAAATATCAAGCGATCATACCTACTACAAACTGTGTTAAATAATGATCGCATTGAGATCGTCATTTCTCCGGACTGTGCGTGTGCGTTTCTAGTTCTCCGGATTATTTGTGTCATTACGTATGTAGTAAATATTTGATTTGGTACTATGATCTGTTAAATAGGTATGTGCATTGATTTGGTCAACCATATCCTTTGGAATAGAAATGACAGTATTTATAGCGTTCCATGTATGTTGTTTTGTACGTATGGTATATGAGATTATAGCGTTCCATATACTTGCATCATGTGAAAAATATTCCTAGTTGGTCCTATCTTTGACATAGGGCTATGATGACGTGTGATATGGATTGTATGAGATATGGCTGTGATGGCTAGGTATGTAGATAGATCATATCTTTTGACAAATGGGTATGATGACGTGTTATGTACATAGATCATACCATCGCTATCATCCCGATGATTCAAATTTTTAGTTACACTTGCCAGCTTAGGTAAATAATTGGTGCCCTCATGCTGCATTTGTGAGTATGCACATTGATCATACCCATATTAGAATGGCACCATGTTTCAAAAATCGTTGTTGCGCTTACAAACTTCGATATTTAATTTCTGCCGTCATGCAACAATTGTGAGTATGTGATAGTTAAGTAAGAGAAGCCCTTTTTACAAGTATGTAAGTCTGTTAGTTAATTAAGATCAAGACAGTAGAACAGGTATGTTAAAGAGTCAAACATATGTAAGGAAATTGATAAATTCCATAACTAATGATCTGTTGCTGCCAAAATATTCTTCTCGGGGTCAATTACCACATCTGAGATAGGAAATGTTGTGTTATATTGTCTAGAATTGTTATGTAATACTTCACAAACAAACAGAGCTTCTTTATGCCATGGTATTTCCTTGAACTGCACATACTCATTATGCACAGACTAATTTACAATCAAAATAACAATAGTTGATAAAAGGCTTATACTTCATTTTTCAGGATAAACATTACAACAAAATGTGTATACTAATTATGAATAGTAAAATTCAAGCAGCAATCTCAGTATTACAATTCAGATAAAGTTACATACATGGATGGGGTTTGATGCATAAGAAAAAAAAAAGCGAGTACTAAATGAACTATTGCACCCTGAAACAAACAGCTTATTCGTGGCATAGTATTTCCTCGAACTGCACATACTCATTAGCCATAGACTAATTTACAATCAAAATAACAATTACCCGCTTGTATGTTTGATGGAGACGAATGACGTGGGTGAATTAGAGTGTGATTTTCATCAGTTCAAATTTACCAACTCTAAGTACTGAACCTAAGCCACTGACATACCCTTTTCTGCAACTGCACATACACATTCTCCATAAACAAATAAACAACCACAATCACAATTGTTCGACAAGGAATGGCTGTGATGGCAAAGTATATACATTGGTCACACCCTCATTACAATGACACCAAGATTCAAACAAAACAAAAAACAAATAATAAAAATTTTCATATGAGAACATAGTCAGGAGACAGTGAAGAATATAGCCTGCTCGTTCTTCATGCACTTGCAGCTGGTGGTAGCCTTGGCATTCTGAAAAATTTGATGTTGACATACATACCAACTCGAAGGATCAAAACCAATCGGACAAATACTAAAGAAAAATCTAAAAAAATGTTTCAAAGAGCTAGGTATTCCTAGCTACTATCTACAGATTTCATTACAAAGGTTCAGTTCCATAATACACAATTCATTTGATTACACTAAACAATGCCATGTGTTACCAATCAAAATTTACTTCTCATAGAGAACAGTTGTTCCTAATTTAATCCAAACTCAGTCCCTCACCCTTGACGAAATAAATAAGCATTTAAACTAGTGAATCAATCAGAACCCAAATCATGATTTACTAGATCACATATGGCCTATCCAATCCATCATGAGTGTGAGTACTTGTACACCACAAGTGTCAGTACTTTTACACATGAATCAATTCGAAACAAAATTTGTAACTTCATCCACCATCTAGAATTGCATCTGAACTTGGGGTTTTGAACAAACCCTAAAAATGTCACCTCAAATAGGTCAAATTTTAGAGCCGAAACATTGATTTGAAGATAAAAACCCAAAGTTCCCAAGTCCAAAATTGATAGAGAGGGAGAGTGGCGTGAGATTGGGAGCTTAATGAGATGGGTAGAGGAGTACAAAGGAAATGGGTGGTGTGTTTCCAGTAGTGGCGGTGCCTATGGTGGTCTTGTAAACTCAGCATCATCTTCCTCCTTGCCGGCAAGAATCATCATTCCGTATATATGGGAATAAATCATTGATCGACCCTCAATTCAGGAAACAAACTGACAAAATCCCGAAATTATAAAATAGTTGAAATACAAACGATATGGGTGGCGGAGGTAGGAAGCTGTGGTGGCTGAGGCGCCGCGGTGGTGTGAATCGGGTTGAGGCGAGACCGCCGCCGCCCTCCTTGTGGTCGGATCCATCTTCGGTCGTCATCGGCCGCATACTCGCCAGATCTGAGCTCTTCCTGGGCCGCTGCCACCTTCTCGGATCTGGCTCAGCCTGGATCCAGACGCCGAGGTCACCACCGCTATCTCCTCGGGGCGCCGCCTTCTCCTCGCTGCCCCAGATCGAACGCCGCAGAGGCGGAGGGTAGCCGGGGATCTTCCTCTTGATCCATTCGCCGGACTCCGACGAGAAGCAGAGGAGCGTGGCGTGCTCGTTGCCGATCACGTACTGGAGCTCTGCAACCATGTACTGCCCGCTGCCTCCCGGAGCGGCGACGAGGCCGAGGTTGCAGACATAGTACCCTAGTATGGCGGCTTGGGCGATGCGGACCGTGAGCCCGGCGGCGTGTGGCCTTGCGGAGGAGTTGGGGGAGCGGGGCGGAGAGGTCTGGACGAGGAGAAGGCCGGAGGGGTCGGCGACGAGGACGCAGGGGGGCCGGCCGTAGAGGGCGTCGCCCGGGCCGGGGGAGACGCGCGAGGGGACGGTGAGCAGGGTGACCCGCGGGGGCGCGGCCAACGCGACGGAGAGGTTGACGTCCCTGAGCTCGGCGGCGGCGGCCACGTCTAGGATGCTGCTCAGGATGACCCAGGACGGCGGCCGCCATCAGACTCGGGAGCTGAGCAAAGCGGAGGTGAAGCAAGCGAGGAATGGCGATTTGGGGAAAGAGGCAAGACCGGGGGGAAATGCGTGACCGAGTGACGGAGAATGAAATGGAAGAGCGACGAAGATTCCTATTTTGCCTGCGATCTGCAGAATGAACGGGTATAGTAGCCGCCCAACCCGTTAATCGCCATTCCTCCGGCTTACGGTGCGTGCGCGATCGGATGGCTGTGGATATATATATATATATATAGGAAAAATACCTTTTACACCGGGGTGTAATTACACCCACCTCTAATATACCACCTAAATAAATTCGAAATGCTCCTTTATCACTTTAGGTATACTCATAGGAAACCTCTTTTCTACTCCTGGGTGTAATTACTCCCTATGTTGTATCTCATAACATAAAGAGTATCTCGCGTAACGGAGAGTATGTTCATGTAGTATACGAGTATTTAAGACCATCTAGGTGGTATGTACAATTTTTCAAAGGTAGTATGCATATTTTTTAGATATACTCCTTTTTATATACGTATATGAAGTTATATAAAATACTCCGGAATGGTACATCGGTATAAGTTGATATGGAAACATTCCATTCTAAGAGGCAAACCAGAATGGCGTCCAGAATAAAATTGACAACTATACTCTGAAACAGTAATATCACGCAGATTGCAATTCTTTGTTTGCCTTCTTGTTTCGGCATCCTTTGCAACTGCAAGTCTGCAATTGCAACGGAAGTAAACACCAACGGTAAGTTACAGGCAGCAGCAGCAATCTTGCGTGCATGCATCAACATCTATACATTCCAAACATGAGATACTTTGTGATGATGGCTTGTTCAATGGAACTTATTCCATCCAAGATGGTTTATGACGACACAAGAGTGCACCACATACAGGTGAAGTTAAAAGTACATGACCAAATAATACTCATTTATACAAATCTACATGGTGTGATAACCTTTATCCCATTTGAATCTGAAAAATAGCGCAAGACAACAGTCTTTCTTGTTACATGCTGAAAAGGTGTCATCAGTTAATCACTTCTTCAGCAAAGCTCGAGAGTAGATCCTCTTGCAGTATGGACTGGTTCTGAGTAGTTCCACATGAGGTCGGATTGCGTTCGTCAGTGCGGAGTGGAGAGAACCCTGAAATTTTCATCAGTCACAAAAAATTGGCAAATCAGTTACTGTCAGAATACTGTGGTTGCTGCTCTTTTGATTCAGGTATTTACCTTGGAATTCTGAAGAGCTGAGTAGATCACATAGTTTGCATAGGGGTGCTGAAGCAACTGCTCGAAGTGCGGCACAGTAAGGAGCTCCAGGATAATATTCGCCCTGTCAGCTTCCTTGAAGACTTTCAGGCATTTCTCAACCACATTGCTGCTGAACTTCTGCATGGAGAGGTGGATGTACTTGCCTTCAAACTGCTGTGCAAGACTTGCATTTGCAGTGGGGACCTTCAGTCCTATTACATACTGAACAACATAGTTTCTGTAACCATAGCAGATAAGACTTATCAGTTCTACAAGTAAACAAGTACATGAAAATATAGCAAATAGGTTCTACATATACAAGTATTAAATATGCTGAATGCATACAGTCCTCTCAATGTGTCTTAACTGGAACTTATAGTACAAAAGATTTGTAGAAATGGTTTTAGAAGCACAGGGCTTCCAATTTGCCATACGACGCCTGCAAACCTTTTCTGGATAAGCCAGATAAAATTTGGATTAATTTACTCAGCTAATTTTACTGGCCTCACAGTTCCATGGACAATTACAACTGGAGCTTCAGACAGAATTTTACCCATAGGCATCTTGTGCAAGTTCAAATCCATTGCAAGCAATTGCAGAAACCAGCTTCTCCCTGTGCTCACCAGTCGAACGCGCAATGCACCGCTGCAGGACGCAGCAACCATGGCATTGCATCCCAATATCGAGGCAATGAACTGCAGCAGCCTCGAAGATCGGCTGAAAGTGGTAAATTGTGAGTTTATGTCTTATCAGGAAACAAACTTATCAGTTCAATACATTTTAACCAATAAATTTCATTTCAGAGGTAAATAGTGAACAGCATTAGCTGAAAAATTCAGACATGTCGAAGTGGCCTAGAACAAACTTTTTCCCATCGGTGAGTATCCAAAGATTGCAAATTGCATATCGACATTGTGCATTCCGTATCTTCCTTCACTCATGACCTCTTTTCTGAGCCCATCATTGTGACTAAATTTTACAAGAAATGGAACAACTTCTCTTAACTCCGTTGATTGAGCATTGGCGTCTATTTAGCTACATTATTCAGAAAAGTGCAGATGCCTGCACATATAGTACCTTGTTATCATCTGCCTCGAACGATTGCAAGCACTTTTGCACGACATGATTGCCATTAGGATCCTTGATGAGCTCCAAGAACCCGGGCCGCAGCGCCTCGATGATGAGCTGGATCTCCTCCCTTGTCCTGAGACTCTCAATCAACTTTTGCACTGCCCTTGTCCTGAAATTAACACAATCACACACAATTAACAAAATTTTAACAGCAATAGTAAGCTAGCAATTAATCAATCAACGATATGCCATTCTTATCTTACCCGTGAACATTCAGGGAGATTCTGACGAGCACAAGCGGCTCCTTGGTGAGGATGAGCACGAGGCCCATCCTCTGCTCGTCGTCGCACACCGCGAGCAGCTTCTGCATCAGGTAGTTCCCGAACGGGTTGACCATCAGCTCGACGGCGTGGCGCGCGACGCCGGCGAAGATGAAATCGACCTCGCGCTTGCCGTCGTCGAGCCGCTGCTGCAGGAACCGGCACCCGTGCTGGTCTCTGGCGATGTGGTACATGAACCTGCGCAGCCCCGCCAGGCTCTCGTACTTGGCCGGCTTCGCCGCGCACTTCTTGGGGCTCGTCGCGAAGATCGGGCTCGCCTTCCTCCTCGCGCTCTTGCACCGGGCCCTCGCCGCCGCCGAGCACTGGAAGTCCCAGCCGTCGACGTCGGCGGCATTGAGGGAGGCGCTGTAGAAGGGGAAGGGATCGACCAGAGACGACGGCACGTTCGCGCAGTGGTGGTTTATGGAGAACGGACGCGAGGTCGCGAAATTCTCAGGATTCAAGAAATGGAGGTTAGAGGTAGGGGACAAACTGGCCTTCTTTGGGCAAATAAAGCCGGAGAAGCCGAGCTCGTCGGCGGCGACCGGCGAAGGCAGTATCTCCTCCTCCTCGTCGACGACGCCCATCGCGGCGAGTTCTTGGATGAGGTACGGAAGGTCGTCGTCGGCAGGCTCGCGGCGTCCGAGGAGGTCGCCGTGGTGGAGGAGGGGGATCTCCTTGAGGAGCATCTCCATCTCCCTGTCAAGCTTCATCTCCTCCAATTCCTCGATCAGCTCTTGCGTTCTCCGGTGAATTGGATGGACTCTGATCGATCTGATCGGAGAAAAGCGCAGAAAAAGATTAGAAATTCAGTGGGGATTGAATGGGATTGGTTCTTGGAGAGGATTGGATGGCGATGGGGATCGGGATTGTGGATTGGGGTGAGGTGGTTTCTTGGAGATGGGTCGTTGAGGCATGCAGGAGTGGGAGGGAGGGGGAGGTTTATGTAAGGATAGCGCGAAACTAGTGGAGTGATGCCGGTGACGGAGTGTTCGTTGAGGGGATCTTTCCAAGTCGCATTTCCGTTTCTTGGGAGGGGTACAGCCATTGGATCTTTCTCTCTTTTTCTTCCTTTTTTTTTTTTTGTTGCTTTTCTTCCTCCTCCTTACCAAGTCGAAAAACCAACGTGATTGCCGGTGAGGGAAGGCATGCTTGCAAAGGATTCCTAACTAGGGGTGGAAAACGGTAACGAATAATATGTTTTATTTGATATTTGTATCTAAGAAAATACGAATGTGATAAGCAAAACTCGTATTCATATTCAAGAAAATTCATATCTGTATTTAAGAATATTCGTATTCATATTCGAAACTATTCGATTTGTATTCGATCAATTTCCTATGCCCATCATTGGTAACCGATCAAAAACTGGTAGAAAACCGGTAAAATCGCTAATAATTTGTTCAACCGAGATTTATTACAGAAGTTGTAGGGGGGTATTCGTATACGACCAAATTAAGAATATATTCGATTCGAATTCATATCCGTTACGACATTCGATTCGTATTCATATTTAAAAATATTCGAATTTGTATTTATTTTAAAAAATATGAATTCATATTCGTATTTAAGACTATTCAGTCGTATCCATTTCCATCCCTATTTCTAACCATATAGTATTCAATTGGATTAAATGACCGTGACTGGAAATGCGACCCTTGTGCAAATGTCAGATAGATTAACCGAAACAAGATATAACCTTCGACTAAAAATAGTCCATTGGTTGACATGTGTGAGATGTACAGTCGATGAAATCCAAATAGTATCGTAGTACAACCCACAAGTCCGTCATGCACATCAAATATATTTCGACATTAATGCAAATTTTCAAGATTCATACCACCATCTCATCCTCCAATCGTTATAACGTTTTTTACAAATCTCGGAGCACTTCGGATGGTTAATATAGGGTATAGACGCTCATATACACGTGTAGTCGATTTTGAAGTATCTTACCCTGTGGGATTTTTCCAGGCAATAAAGTTTGTTTAGGAGCAAAGTCAAGTCTTTAGCTGTTGCAGAGGTGAAAGATTTGACGGACAATCAGAAGTTTCAAGTGATCGAGCGAGTTAACATGGAACCAGGTTTTTAGGATCCAGAGGCTGTTCGGATCGACCTTTTGCTAGCCACTAATTAGTTTCTACATAATGGTTTTTGTTGGACAAAATTTTCTATTTATCTAAATGGAATGCGGAACTAAACTCTTCATTACACTATTTTCAATGAAAATTACTCTCAAACCCTTCAAATAAATCAATAATGTTACTAAAAATAACTTGTTAAATTTCTTTATTTTTCTCCATCAACATGATTAAATGAAGGCCTGGTGCTCCAATATTTGTACTCTCCAAAAAAAAGAGAGAGAAATACCGGAGAGCTGTGCTCCCTTTTTTGAGGTGAAAACGTTAAATATCCAGCCAAAATATTGGGGGTTTACCGGTTAGGCATATCTATTTTGAGGTTAACGGTTGCACGACGACGTGGCCCACTCCTCTCCAGTGACCTTTTTCCTATGGTCCATGGGTGCCCAAATATGCTTTTGTTGGGACTCAAGAAGAAGACATGAATTGGATGCATTTGGTGCACTTTTGGCCCCACTTTCAGTGACCCAGGCCTGCACCTTTCCTCAGCGAAAATATCTCTCTTGTAGGATATTTCTTGCTTGGTTTGGGTCCCCAGGGAGGAAGGAGATATTTGTGTGTGGGGTGCAGATAGGATCCAAAGGGATGGGCAAGCATTGCATACATACAATCAAGAAGTGGATATTAAAATGGGGGTTATCCATTGTGTGTAAGGTCTGGACCATATGGTTGGACATGGACCAAGTTGTTCTGTGTATCCTAGGCATCATGTCAAGGTTTATCAACTTGAGGCAGATCTTTGCTCTTGAAATTTAGAAAGGTCAACCATAATATCGGAGATGGAGCATGGAGATATCACTTTGCTAGGTCCTTTAAGAGTTTCATGAGTTGGCATGCCTGGTATACAAGGTTTGACATGTAGCAAGAAGTGTCAATACAATCTGTTTTACACGTGGAGGTAGATTGTCATACCGAATCTTACTCTTCAACATAAATACTACGGTTTGCTCGAGTGCCTAGAAACAGGGGGTCCAACCTAATCTGGACAGATATGGACAAATATCGCTAATTATGTATTCTATTTTGTATTTATTCTCGAAATTAGAGTTAGATACGAATAATACCGGATATCCATTTCTCCATTACATATTTGTTCCATACGTCGGTCAGACGAAAAATATCCACTTTTTTGCACATCTGCATAGGACATTAGATAGTATTGTGCAATCAGAGTGAACACGGAGAGACTAATCGTTGAAATATCAAAGAAAGAACACTCAGTATTCCTCGTCTGTTTATATATGGCAATCCGCCCTATTTGTTATCTTATTTCTAAGTGAAATCATAACAGATTTGGCATATCAATTGACATACAGATATATACAAACGGATATCACTTATCATGTATCCTATTCTTTTTTTTTCTCGGAGTCAGAGTCAAACACAAATAGTGCCAGATACCTATTTACATCTTCCATATTCGCTCCGCGAGCCTTCGGTCGGTCGGGCGGATGGAAATTATCTGCTCCGTTTGCACCGCGAATCCCACCGGCCATGTCATCTCGCGCGCCTTCTCTGCGCCCGGCGTCAACGCCATGCACTTCGCCCATGAGCCTGTCCTCTGCCCGTCGAGTCACCTCGCCATCTCGTCGCACGGCCCTGCGCCCCGCCTGCACACCCGTGAACCCACCAAGCCTCTACCACCACATGTGTGACACCCTGCAACCGCACGGCCATGTCGTCTTCGTGCGCTACTCGCCAGTCAACCACAATAGCACTGCCACAGTGCTAGTCCGCCGGTATAACATCCTAAATTTCGAATGTCCGAAATTTCAAAGAATTTAAAGCTTTTTATTTGCATCTAGTTGGCATTTTCCTGAGCTTTGTGCTAAGTAAAATATTGACTTGAAATAATTCTCAAATACAAATAAGAATCATCACAATAAAAGATACAAAATAATTTAAATATGAGTTTAAAACTCTGAAAACCAAAATCCAGAAATTAAATTAAACAGAAATCTATCTTCCATCAAATTGACCCAAGAATTCAAATTTGGATTTAATTTTGAGTTTCTTGATTAGAAATAAAAATCAGAAATGTGAATTTTGAATATCATACAAAACACCAAAAATCAGTAAATCCTAAGGCAAATTAAAATTTGAATTAAAAATCAGAATTTCAAGATAATGCTTTAGCATTTCTTTTTCCATTTTTCTTTCCCTTTCCCTCTTTCTTACATGTGAGCCCAACCGCTTTTTATCTCTCTCCCTCCTCTCTCTCTTTCTCCTTATTATTCCCCTCTCTGTCGTGTGGCCCGAGCGCCCCTACTCCTTTCTTTTTTTTCTCCTTCGTTCTCCCCATTCCTTCTTTGCTCTCTCGCCTCCCCGTGGCAGCCATGAACCGCGTCTAGGGCTGTAAACGAGCCGAGCTTGAGCTCGGTAGAAGCTCAAGCCGAGCTCGAGTTGGGGTCCAAGCCTGGACTTGGGCTCGAGCTCGGCTCGTTGAAGCTCGATAATAATTAAAATAATTTATTATGCACTATTTTTCAATAATAAGGAAAATTTAAGTTCGAGCTCGGCTCTAGTAAGCTCGATAACAGTCAAAATAATTTAAATATACACTAATTTTCAACAACAAGAAAAGCTCAAGCTCGAGTAAGCTCGGTAAGAATTAATATGTATTACTATTTAAGCTCAAATCGAGACTCGCGAACTATTCGAGCTCGGCTTGGTGAAGCTCACGAGCTTGAGATCAAGCTCGAGTTCAGCTCATTTAAAATTCGAACCGAGCTCGAATTTAGCCTAGAACGAACCGAACTCGAGTAGCTCATAGACTTCGAGCTTTTTTACAGCTCTAACCACGTCGCCAGAGCTCCGCCTCCGTCACGTCACCCACCTGGCCACCAGCGCCTCCATGCCCATGCCCTGCTCTCATCTCATCGCGTCCCCGACAAGTCCCGTCGACCTCACGTCTGCGCCCAGGCCCTGCGCGCACGACACGCCCGCCGTCGCCCACGGTTTCTCCCGCACAACAACACTTTACTGTTAATTTTGTACAGCAGTGGCCCAAATAAACTATTAGAACCACAATAACACCTTAAAAAAGTAGTACTTACTAAGATTGCTAGGCTATAGTTGAGCTTAATACTAATGCAGTTTCACTTCTTATAGAATCCAGCCAATAAAGCAAAGAATGCAGCACGAGAGCAGAAGCATCAGAGCAGAGCGACGCCGGCACGTACGGTCCTCGATGTCCCTCGCCGCGATGCGCCTGACCTTTGAAACACCCCAAAATTTTGAACTTTTTGAAATTTTATTAAATTTTGATTAAATTCGGATTTCTTTCCCTTTTTGGCAAATCCTAGTGAAAATACGCTTTCCCTTTTGGTCAATCCCGTTTTCTCTTCTTCGCTGGCGCCCCGAACGCAGCTGCTTCCCCGCTGCTTCTGCGCTTTGGCCGCAGCACACTTCCCTGCCCACGCAGTCCCACCAGGCAGCTTCACTGCCTTCGCGTTCACCTCCCCTTGCCGTTCATCCCCCTTGCGCTGCTCCGGTGCATTTCCCCTCTCTCTGCTCGGCGTGAGAAGAACGCAGCCGAACCCCCCCTCACTGTAGAAACCGCCATGCGCGCCATATAAAACCCAATAGCCACTGTGAATCGCCTCCAGACACTTCTCCGCCCCTCCTCACTCACCCGATTGAGCTCCCGTAGCCTACAGCGCCCACAATCGGAATCCCTGAGCCCGGTAAGCCCTAATGGCCATCTTGCGATTTACTTGGTTATTTCTTGATTCGTTGCAATGACACCTTCTCTGTTACCTCCTAAACGCATGGATGAACTCGCCGGAGCGGGAGCATTTACCCATCGCCCTGGCAACGAAGGCCGCTGCCGGTCGATGAGGTCTCACCGTGGCCAGCCCAGTGAAGTCTTCCCCGAGCTAGAGCGCCACTTCCATTGTGTTTCTTAGGGTCTATAGAGCGTGAAAAGCTCACCCAATTGACCGGTAAACCCTTAGGTGTTCATGGTGCCGCCATGTGAGTCACTGCATTGCCGGCCGCCGCTAGCCATCTTCACTTCTCCACTCATACTCCAATGTGTCAAAATGGAATCCCAACCCAAAACCGCCCTTTTCCGTAGAAGCCATTTCTTCGGGGTGTCACTGACTTCGCTACTCAGCGGGCGGTGGCACACTCTGTTTCGCCGCCGGGGGTGTAGTCTGGAGGTTGAAGACGACCCCCGGGGCGACGTGGTGCCATCACCACCGTCTGCTCTAATCCATCCAAGCGCTTCGCTATCCTTTAAATCGTAGCCGTAGATGCTCGCCTTCCTTCCATCCAAGCGCCCGTATCCGCACAATCCCTGCCGCTCGAGTCATTGCGCGTGTCGCCCATCGGGCGGGCATGCGCGCATGTGCGCTGGACTCCGCCCGCGCGCGCGTGTGGGCCGCGGCCTGCTCGGCCGAGCGCGTGGACCTGGCCGCCAAACGGTTTAACCGCGCTGGAGAAATGGAGCTGGGCCGCACCGTTGCTTGGGCCGAGCCCAACACTGTTTATAACATTTTTAAAAATCTTCAAAAATCCTAGAAAAATCCAAAAATAGTACATTTTGACCAGCTCAATATCCCAAATTCAAATTTGGCATTCATTCTTCCAACTTTAAATTCTAAAATTTTAAATTTCACTATTTCACACACTTAACTCTTTAAATTCCCTTTCCACTGTTCCACCCAGTTCAAATATTATAAATTCAAGTTCCGTCGTTCCACCAAATTCAAATTCTATAAATTCAAATGTCATTAATTCAAATTTAACCCTTACGTCATATTCATCTCCAAATAAATTCAAACCCTTCCGTTATTCAAATTAAATCCTAATAAAACCTCAAATTCATATCAATCAAAAAGCGACCATCCAATTCTAAATATTCATCCCTTATTCCCAAAATTTATTCAACACCTATCGCCCTTCAATCGTTTTGAACTTATCCAATCCAATCCTCGCCTTGTTAGTCAACTAAACCCTACTAAACTCCGACCACCAACTCGGTCCATTTCTTTTTATGTTATTTCTTATTTTTAATTGCATTTTGTTCCCATCTTGCATCTCGCAAAGCAGGAACTTATTTGATTTCATTTTCCACGCTAGTGAACGGGCCAAGCAAGTTGGTCAACTGAAGGGCAGCAAAGACATTTGAAGCTAGTCCAGAAAATCAAGAGCAACAAAAGAAGGCAAGTCACATGTTTTTGATCATGTTGAATCCCATGACATGCCTATTATCTAAGTAATGTAGTTTCATTATGAATATTGAAATGCTATTTGCTTAACATGAAATGTTTAGAATGACATGCTATTTAGATAAGTCCTACCACTGATAAAAGCCATGTTTACTTTGATGGCCATATTCACCTTGACAACCTTAGTAATTATTGAAGTATTGTATAAATGTATGTATCATCATCTCATTCAACATTATACACTACTAAGTGACTCTAGCCGTTGGCTGGTAGGTTTGCAAAACCCGGACTTAGGGTAGGGTGGTATGGGACGCCGTACCCTAGGCCGGTAATGTTGGTGTGCAGGGTGGGGTAAAGGTGTTGCGCGAAACTGTACGGTAGATTTCGCCCATCAATGTACCCTTCAACATGTACACTATTAAGGTTTGAATCGTGTGCTAGTAGATTTGGAAAACCCGATCTAGGGTGAGTGTGCCCTAGAGCGGAGGTGCCGGTGTGCACATGTAGGGTAAGGGTGTTGTGGGAATCCGAGCGGCGGACTTCGCCCACCTCTTTACTCTAGGATGGGATTACGAGTAGAGGTGTTATGGGAATCCGTGAGGCGGACTTCGCCCACCGCTTTACTCGGGTATGGAGGCTGGTTTGGTTTGGTGGTGGTTGGTGCTGTTGAGCACAGGGGAAGCTGTGGTTGAGTGCCTCAGGTGAAAATATAAGGACAAGAACCTTGTGCCAAGTAAAATACGTAGTGGCCGCTCAAACCACAGGAGTTGAATTGTCAACACTGGTTTAGTAGCTGCTCTAATTCGATTGAAACTCTACAGGATGAGATGACAGGATGCCGGGGAGTTAGGTATGCTGCGGGTACCTAACAACGGTAGTAGACACTTAAAACGGCAGGGAGAAGTTTTTGTTGTTATTTGGCCGTGACTGAGTGATGCTATCGGGTAGAGTCTATATAAAGAATTGAGCAGTGAAACGACCTGGCTTTCTTAACTCAGTCATGAGGGTTAAGGAATCGTGTGGGTAAAGTTGAGCAACTCTGCAGAGTGAAATAAACGGTATTCGAATACGCCGTGCTTCCAGTTAATGAAGCTATGTTAATTGGGTGATTCCAACAGCGATGCATAAGTAGTGTTTCTGAGGTTGTTAATTTGAGTAATGATGAAACTTTATCTGATAACAGAAAACCCCCTGATCTTAAGGAGCAATTGTTTTAAAAATTTTATTTGTTTGCAAATAAAATTGCATCCACCTCTTAATAAAACAACTATACTCCCTTCCCTTGAAAATCCTGGCATATAGTTATATATAATTTTCCACATGTGATTTGCTGAGTACGGGGTTGGAGTACTCAGGTTTGCATAATTTCCCCCCAACAGATATCAGAAGGAAAGGAAGCAAATCAAGATTTCGTGTTAGGGTTACGACTACACTCAAACTTTCCTGTGGAGTTTTCTTCGGTTCTTCTGTATGTAAGTTAAGCTTTGGGCTTGGATGCTCGTATTGTATTTAAAGTTGGCCATTAGGTCTTATTTCAATCAAATTAACTTGTTTTAACTGTTCGTGAGCAGGCTTGATACACTGTGCATCCGCAACAGAACTCCTGGGCTGTTGCGGGTCGTACGACGTCCCTGTTCCCAAAAATGGGGGCGTTACAACCTTGACGCTGGAGGGGTGGCTCGTGAAAGGGTCGGTGGTAGCGACGGCGAGCCTGTCCCCGAAGGCGAACTCGACGGCGCGGGCGGGGGAGCTGAACTGGAAGGCGAAGGCACGTCCTAGAGCCTGGCTATCTGGTCGGCGTTGCCGGTGATGAGGCGGGCGGAGTCGCGGGAGACGTCGCAGGACCAGACGGCGCCGTTGTGGCCGCGGTAGGTGCCGAGGCGCTCGCCGTTGTCAGCGAGCCAGACGGTGGGGGGTGTGGTCCTTGGCGCAGGAGAAGAGCAGGTCGCCGTCGCGGCTGTAGAGGAGGAACGTCAGGGGCCGCTCGTGCCCCTTCATCAGGATCGGCCGCATCGTGACGCCGCCTCTTCTTGCGCTTCCTCTGCTTACTCCGGCCGCCACCGCCGCCGGAGAAATCCTAGCTGCTCTGACTGGTGTGGTTCGCAGTGGCGCGAGAGAAATCGGTGAGCTTCCACGGCGTTCGAGATGGCGCCCGTCATGCGCAAGCAGGAGCGCGCCAAGGTGGCCAAAAGTGGAGGTGCACACGCTGATCCAAGTAAGCAGCTGCGCGTAACTTGGTGAAAAAAATTTTAGAGCCATTGCGACACCGTAGACGAAAGAGGGGCACCATTTGACATGTTCCTCAAATATGGACATGAGAAGTAGTTAGCGGTGGCCGACAGAGCTGTCCGCTGGCACGGCATGGGCCCAGATCACTTCAGATATAGCTCGTTTAGGCATGATCCATTTAGACCCGACAAATAAACAGGTCGTATTGTGTCAGCCCATGGATCGTGATGTGAGCCCAGACACGGCCTATTATTGTGCTGGCATAGGTACGATAAGGGCTTAACATGCCATGCCCCATGCTGGCACGGTTGGCCCGTTAAGCCGAAAAAGAGAGGGGAAAATTAGAAAATTAAGAAAAAAAATTATAGAAAATTACAAAAAAATTATAAAAAATTGTAGACATTATTAATCATTAAGATAATTATTTTCAATGACATAATAAGCTTTATTAACTTGTTACATTACATGGGATGGCTGCCTCATTAAAAACTTTACCAAGTAAAAAACTCAACTTGAGAAAACCTTTGTAAAGAAAAAAGAGTACAGCCTACAAAGCTCACTAGTGACTATATATTGAAAATCCTATTCATTGTTATCTAGATACAAATTCTCAAAAAATTATTCTAAGTCTCTATTCTCTGCAGTAGGTTGGAGTCTTGATTCAGCTTGTTCCCAGCCTTTGACGGTCAGAAGAATTTCGACCATCTCGTTTGAGAGACTTGTTCGCCGTTCCTCGATTATTCTTCCAGATAGACTGAAGACTGACTCCGAAGAGACCGTAGAGACAGGAACAGTCAACACATCCCGTATAATATGGATAGCATTGGATATGTTACTTTCTTAGTTTGCCACCACCAGAGAATGTTCAACTCTTGCTCAAAGCTGACGCTATCACTGTTGAGATAGCTTGATAGGTCTCCGATGCTTTGCCGCCTTTCTCCTCCTGACTGATGTGTACCTGCACGAGAATTTCTAGAGGAAGAACAAAACATCTTGCCTCATTACATAGTCTCCATAGAGGTGCAAGGGGCTAACAGGGGTCTTTCCAAACGCACGAACCCAAACTTATTTTCATGTTTCTCGTATACCTTATATAACTTATTCTTAACTACTCTATAGTATGTACAATAATCTAAACTGGTAGCATTACTTAAAAGTTGTAATACATTTATAAATTCTTGGAGTTTGGCCCTAGGATCCAAAATAAAAGCAAATGCATATAAAATAGGAATTTCCCTCTAATATTTTAAAAACTTGGTTTTCATGACAACTATAGTATCCCGTAGTACAGGATCATTTTCAAAAGTCTTTAGGTGAGTGGAAATTCCAAGAATGTTATGAACAATTAGAGGAGAGGTTGGGTAGTATACTCCAGAAAGACAAAGTGTAGCTTTATAAAAAATGTTCTAAAAAATATTTTTTTCACCAACAACCTAATCATCCTCAGTAAGTTCAGGGTCTCTAACTTGAGTTCTACTGGAGGAGCTACGAGATTGATGACCTTAGGTGTGAAGGAAAACAGATAAGGTGATCTTATATGGCAATATATGTTTAAGCATAAGGTAAGTAGAGTTCCATCTAACATGCATGTCTAAGCCAAATTTTCCAGGACGGACATTCATTACTACGCAAAAACTCTTATATACGGCTATTCGTTGGTTAGAACAACTAATATATGAAATTGCATCCTTAAAAGAATCAATACAAGCATTTAATATTTTTAATAATATGACAAGCACAATGTTGATGCAATAAGAAAGATTGTGCATAAGTATTAAACAAAGGAGTAAAAATTTTCATAGTCTTGGTGTTTGCAGCTGCATTATCTAAAGTTATAGAATAAATCTTATCCATGAGGCCAAAATCTTCTATAACTTTAATAATGCATTCCATTATATTTTCAGTAGTATGCAAAATATTAATTAATTTAAATCTTATAATTCTTTTTTCTATTACCCAGTCGTCATTAACATAATGAGTAACAACACTAATATAATCCTCCCTAGCCATACTACTCCATATGTTTGATGTCAAAACAATAGAGAATGTACATGTATAAAACATTTCTTTCAATTTTTCACGATAGTTGTTGTAATATTTAATTAAATCTCTAGTTGTTGTTTGCCTAGATACAACACTAAATCAAGGGTTATGAGCAATCCTAATATATTTTTGAAAAGCATCAGACTCACCAAAATTTAAAAGTAAATCTTCAGAAGCAATTAATCTACAAAGGGATTCCCAGGCTACCTTTAAGTTGTGCTCCCAAGTACATACCGAGCCGTAGGGGTTATATTGCAGCTGTGTTTGGCGCATTTGTATTATTTGCCTTCTTTTGCAGTTTGCAGCATGCCGTTACAGGTAACCCATCCCACCTGAAAATTTTGTAGACAATTCATTACCACAAATTTTACAAACAGCATACCTCACTGAATTCCCATCAGTATCGGTCTTGAACTTCTTGTCGAAATCGTTCTAGACTCCTGATGTAGTAACTCTTGTTCTTTTTGCATCCGTGCTATTAGGTTGTGGATGCAGTTGTTGAGCTAGCAGAAGATTGATCGATTGGACCCTAGACCAATAGGGCCGTCGCTTCTTCTGTCTCTCCAGTTTGTTGTGGATGTGGATCTTCCACGGATGGATATGCTTCTTGAAAAGATTACATATCATCCATCGTGAAGCCGAATTCAGAAAGTTGAAAATCGTAGTTCTCCATTGAATTAACTGTAAATTAAAATAGTAAAGTACAATTAACTTACTATTGAATCAACACATAATAGCAAAATAATTAAAATAAGGTGGCACTATTACCTCTTCTGTAGCTCTTAGAAAATTCTTTGAAGATTTTTTTATTTGTCTGAATTTTACATAAATTTCTCACTAATTTTGCCAAATTTGCGCACACACTATCGGATTTTTCGTAGCTAAATAGAGAGATGAGAGTTATGTTTGAGGTGTGGATAATGGAGGTCAGATGCCCCCTATTTATAGAAAAAATTCCATATTTTTGAAGTTTTTTACTATTTTTTGAATTTTTACATCCCAACGGTCAAAAATGGCTATATTCGACGGGCCTGGTTGGGCCAGTTCATGCCGACACGGCACCGTTTACGCCCGTTGCTAACCGTGCCATGCCGGCACGGCCCACAATCGTAGACGGGCCATGCCGTGCCTGCCCGGTGTGCCGCCCTCTCGGCCTAGACACATCACGGTCCATCGGGCCATGCCAGCACAGCCCACGAGCTAAACAGGTCGTGCTGTGCTTGGGCCGGATTAACAGTAGTGGCCCATGGGATGGCACGGTAAGGCTTGGCCCATTGGCCACCTCTAGTGGCCGATGTGATCTAAAACACGTGGACATATTTATCGCTTTTTTTCTTTGCTCACCTTTTCTCGATCTACATCTATAACTATAGTTGTATCAACTTGATACACATCTTATACGACATGAAAGCAATTAAACTTCAATTACTCTCGTTGTTACAATAAGCTCATAGCTTTCCTTCTCAATCAAAACCAATTTACTATTGAACGTTTTGCAATTACTTTTGAATGTTTTGCAATGGCGTTGATGGACGCATAGATGGGCGCTACCCATGGGGTGAAGACAGAGGCTTTCACCTTCATATTTCAGCGTCCACATCAACAACACAGAAACATTAGTACCACATCGATGCATTGTTAGTCTTGCAAAACCTCTTTTAGACCTACTTTATACAATTTAACAAGTTCAATATCTAAATTCACGGTTTCATAGTTTAGTGATCTAAATACACTCAACTCATAAACTATCTGTGGTGCAATTAACTAGTTTCTAAAAAATACTAGAGTATCAAAAAATTTGAGCTGTTTGAATGCAACAGAAGTTATGCTATTATAAACCATACAATCCGCTCAGTTGGGCTGAAAAAAGGTGTCTTATTACTGAAATTGCACTATGTCTAGTTAAAATTACATTGTATGTGATTGTAGCTTATTTGGCGTAATTAAATTTAAAAAAATTGAAAATTGAAAAATCAAGTTAGCCCATTACGAACAATGCAAATGAATATGGAAAAAAAGAACCTACAAAAAGCTAGAAAAGCTAAATTTAAAAATAGTGAAAATACCTTAGTATTTTTAGAGTTTTAAAAAATCTACTGCCAACCTCTTTTTTCTAAAACCGAGCCACGCCTGCAGCTTCCGTGCTCTCCGCGCTCGTCGTGCAATGCTTGGTGACGCTGAGACTTGGTTATACAAAAAATAGATCCAGTTCGTACCTTACACACTGCCGAATATACACGTATTGTATGGGGACTTGCTTCTTGCTTTCCTATATTACAGGCTTCTAAACATATCTATCATTTAAGCCGAAATCCTTGAAGCTACGTAGGAACAGTTCGAACGGTTTTTTCTTCAGAAACAAACATAAATTTTACATATCTACTCTTGTTAGTAGAAGCAGTAGAAGAGAAATCGTTAAGTAAGATTTTTCATTTAAATCATGCAAAAAAAGCTTTCTTAGTTTTTAGTATAGTTATTTAAATAATAGATAGAAATAAGATTGCATCCAATAGGATTTGAATCTATACCAAAGTTTTAGAAGACCTCTGTCCTATCCGTTTGATAGTGTATGCTTTTCTTTCGTATGTTCTTCTTTATTTTTCTTTTTTTTCTCTTGTTTCAATAAAAAACTTTTAGACTGAAAATCTTTTAGGAAAGAAAAACAAATCAAGATACAAATAGATGATGCACATATCATAACGAAGGAATATGGAGCGGGCAGTGGAAATCGAACCCATAACCCTAACAAATATGTGCGATGAAGATTTTCATACATGTGTATTGTTTGTTTCAATTTGCATTATGTTGGCTAATTAAAATAATAGCTATTTTTAAAAGAAAATACGGCATTGAATACTGAAGATACCTAAACACATGGTTTTTGTAAATACTGTAAAAAAACTGTAGTTTTAATAGACCATGGTATTTCATACCTTATACTTGAAAACCTGTGGTTTTGAAAAACTGTAGTTTCAGAATGTTGTAACATACATGATACCACGTAATGCATAGTTAGTGGGACCTTAAACCATGATCGTGAACCAAAAGACATTCATGCTAGGTTTGATAATTTATCATGCTCAATTAACATGCTAGGAGCTTAGGACCTACGTTTGCATTAGGTATTGTTTGCATATCAACATAAGAATTTTGAGCTCCTTAGCCTACAGAGGAAGGAACGATTGGAATTAGCTTGAGATGGATTTTCCAGTTAAGTATCTACCGCATAACATCCTCTCAATGCTCCTATAATCTCTGCCTCGAAAATTTTGTACAAATCATTAAATGGTGATTAGCAGAGCTTTTTGAATTTTTTTTTCCTATCCATTTATGGTGTTTCGAGATAGATACGAAAGTACATCTGACTATTACCCCCTGGTAATAACGACGAGACTACTTTAGATCCAACAATACTTCCATGGCTTCATAATTGGTTAGCTGAAATATAATATTTGCATTAGTTCTTTCTCTTCTCAAGTTCAGTTCTTGGATAGAAAATATTGCACATAGCAGGTTTGTACCAAGGTTCCAAAACCCAATACCGGCCCAAATCCCAGCAGGGGGCCGGTTATCGACCGGTAACTGGAAAAACCGGAAAACCCGGTCAAATTTCAAAACTTGAAATTTGAATTTGAAACCGGTAATCGGAAAAACCGACCGGTTACCGCCCAAAGAAACCGGAGAAACCACTAAAACCGGAAAAATCGCTAAAAAAAACTAGGAAACACAAGAAAAGGTTAAATTTAGAATGTTTCGATGCATATTTAACTCATACAATAGGTAGTCTAGTACACAAAAAGATTAAACCAATCTAGGAGGTGTATTACGCAGTTACAAAAGGCTCACAAATATAAATGCATTTCGGAAAAACCTGACCAGTTTTTTATTTTCCGGTATATATCCACCAGAAAATCCGGTTACCAGCGATTACCGGCCGGTAACCGCCGGTTTTCGAACCCTGATTTGTACCATCCAATGTTTTTGAGACCAACAGAAACTCTGAGCGGGAGGAAAAAGAATCTGTCCACAGTTTTGAACATTCAATTATCTTCTCCCATGGTTAATTTCTGCCAACTGTCTTCCCTCACCATGTTTAAGAGTGCACGCAGACTGCACAATTTGCATTCAACACACACTGTTTTCTTCGAGATAGATCGCCTTCATTATCTTGTTTGTGCCGACCTTCGAACCGCTGCAAATGTAAGTACGTGAAACGATATTTTATTCAGGAACCGTGTCTTTCTCCTCTTTCCACACATCTTGATCTGAAGATGCAGTGGTATTTCCTTCATTCATACTGGTATCAACAGTAGCAAGTTCATTCTTTCCCTCTTCCTGGCTACCAGCATCACCAGCCATGCTCCCATCGGCGTTATCCTGACCTTCTAGTTTGGATGAATCAACCTTGTGACAAGCTCCATCATTCATGATAGCGTTGTCACCACTCTGAGCGCTAGAAGTGTTCTGTTGAACTGAAGCGTCATCATTATCCCCTTGAGTGTCCGGTGCTGGAGGAATAGGACCTACGAATTCCCCATTTGCATTTCTATTGTCCACATCCATCTGATCCTCATTGATTGCTTTGCTTCCTGCAGCTTCTTCATCAGTAGCCCCATTCATCTGTTCTATTTCCTCTTCAACACTACAATTCTTCCTTTCATTTTCTTCCTCAGCACCACTATTCTGTGCTGCCATTTCCTCCTCTCGAGCACGCTTTTCTGCCTCTACTGCCTCCTGTATCTTAAGTTGCCTCTTGTGCTCCTCAAGCTGTTCTTGGATCCTCTGGTAACCAGACAGCAGATCACCATAGCGGCTTTGGAGAGTCCGTTCTAATGCTTTCTGCTTATTCACTTCTTCAGTCAAATTTCTCACACGATAGGAAGCGGCCATCTGTTCCTGTTTCTGCAACTCTTGGAAGCATTCAAGTTCTGTTGCTGCAGTGTCCATCTGCTTGAATGTGTCTTGGACCTGTGGCCACAATTTTCCAGCCCGTGCCTAACAAATCAAATAGCAAGTGAAGCAAAATGTCAGCATTACAGAAGGACATGAAAAACAAGAAATAACATGCAATCAGTATTCAGTACAACTTTGTTTCAATAGAACAAATCCAGTACCAAGTGAAAAGTAAAACCCAATTGTTTTGGAGGATATGGAACTGAGAAGAAACAATCGTTAAAGAGAAATATCCCTCTGCAAATTGCGTAAGTTTAGTATGGGCAGCCCAATAATTTTTCATATTTTTGGGGTAATTTTTGAATTACAGGCAACAAAATGGTGGAGTTCCAGTTAATATAGATATGCTCCAATGAAGATGATGCATCATCCCCAGCTTACCTGGTATCCTTGTGTCAGCAGTTTGATCTTCTGCTCAAGCCGAGAAGCCTTCTTCGCTTCATCATCCATTCTCTTCTTCACAATTTCAAACTCATTTCGAAAAGCAGCAATCTTATCAGCATTTCCAGAAACACTGGCAAGACCATAGCTGTTGTTAGTAGGAAAAAACATAAGGTCCTCTTGGCATGCATCATGTGCTTTCACAAAATCCTCAAAAGATTCATTTTCATGCCCCATGGCCACACGAAGGTACTGGATCTCCTCGTCAACCATAGAACTAGCCTGCCAACAAAGAAATGAAGTTATATACTTCCATAATTACATAACCACACTAGCCAAAAAGGACTGTTCAGAACTATAATGAAAATGAAGATACAAACATACAAAACAGCTCAAACAATAAAATTCAAGACATACGAAGCTTTCTTGGGGGAGAATGGGTAACACTCATAGCATACTGAATTCTGGCATCGTATGCTAGACAAGGAGCAATCCTCAGGCTCAACGAAAACAACACAACAACAATAAAGCCTTTTATCCCAAACAAGTTAGGGTAGACTAGAAATAAAACCTCTTCAAGGTTAAAGAAACGGGAGCCTTGTAATAAAACATACAAGGCTAAAACCCTAAGATCTACATCCTACCTTCTGACCGAAAGCCTAAAAAACCGTCCCTAAATCTTCTTCTTATGTCATGGTTCCAATACGTGTATCACTAACTTCCATGCGCTCCTATCCAAAGCCAACTCTTCGGATATATTCCAATCCCTCAAATCTCTTTTAACTACTTTCTCCCACGTCAAGTCTTGGTCGGTCTGTACTTCTTCTTATGTTTTCGGTACGTTTTAAAATTTCACTACGTACCAGTGCCTCAGAATGCCTCCATTGGAGATGTCCAAATCATCTCAAGCGATGTTGGGCAAGCTTCTCTTCAATTTGTGCTACCCCACCCTATCGCGTATATCATCATTGCAGATTCGATCCCACTTTGTGTGACCACTGATCCACCACAACATTCTCAACTCTGTTACACTCATCTTCTGTACATATTGTCTTTTAGTCGCTTAGCATTCCACTCCATATAGCATCACAGGTCTGATCGTTGTCTTATAGAAATTACCCTTTGAGACTTTTTTATCACACAAGATACCTGATGCTTGGTGCCATTTTACCTACCCTGTTCTTATCATGTTGCTCACGTATTCATCAATCTTGCTGTCCCACTGTAGCATTAACCCCAAATATCCAAAAATGTCCTTCCTATGCACTACTTGTCCGTCCAAACTAACATCTTCATCATCTGCTCTGGCACCGTTGAAATCACACCTCATATACTAGTTTTAGTCCTACTAAGTATAAAACCATTTGATTCTAAAGTCTTTCTTAGTCCTACTAAGTATAAATCCCTTTGATTCTGTTAGTTTTTGACAGTGGAGACTGGTTTCTGAGAAGGATTTTGCAGTGCATGAATGCAGCTGCTCCTTGGTTCATATAAAGGCCCAAAAGGCAAAACAGAACTCAACAAACTAAAGCCAAAAGGGCTTAACAACTAAAGCAACAGAATCAAACCAAATCAAAACTGAAAGCAAAAGAACTTTCTATCTAAGCTGACCTGGATTGGAGCTCCATCTACCACTAACTCTAGAGCAAAGAACACACACAGCACAAAAGATTATTACATTTCTCCCCCTAAGCCTTGTGTGCAGCATCTGACTTGATGTGAATCAGTCCAATTTGCGTACGCAGTTCATGGAACCTCACCCTGCCGAGAGATTTGGTGAGAATATCAGCGAGCTGGTCCACGGTGTTGATGTGGCTGGCCTTCACGCTCCCTTCTTCCAGACAATTTCTAATGAAATGGTATTTGATCCGGATGTGCTTGCTTCTCTCGTGGAAGACGGGATTCTTGGCCAGTGCTAGGGCAGACTTGTTGTCCACCCTGAGCTCGACTACGTCGGCTCCCTTGCCAAGGAGTTCGCCCAACAGCCGAGCCAACCAAAGTGCTTGTGTCGCGGCAGCGGTGGCAGCAATGTACTCAGCTTCGCAACTTGACAGTGCCACCACCCGTTGCTTGAGAGATTGCCAGCTCATGAGACTGTTGCCGAGGAAGAACAGCATGCCGCTCGTGCTCTTGCTCGTGTCGACGTCGCCGGCGAGGTCGCTGTCGCAGTAGCCGACGAGCTGTGTAGCACCGGGTTTCCTCGCGTAATGCAGACCGCAGTCGGTGGTGCCCGCCACGTAGCGTAGAATTCGCTTGATGGCTTGCTGGTGCTCCATCGTCGGCCGCTCCATGAACCGGCTTACATACCCGACGGCGAACGCCAAGTCCGGCCGGGTATGCACCAGGTAGCGCAAGCTGCCGACAATGCGCCGGTACTGTGTCGCGTCGACCTCCTCCGCCTCACTGTAGCGCCTCAGCTTTAGCCGCTCCTCCATCAGAGTATGGGCGGGGTTGCAGCCGTCCAAGCCGCCCATCTTGACGACGTGCTTGGCGTAGTGAGCTTGTCGAAGAGAGATGCCGGAGCTGTCCTGGCGCACCTCGATGCCGAGGTAGAAGCTGAGTAGGCCAAGGTCACTCATCTGGAAGGTGGTCTTCATTTGAGCCTTGAACGCCTCCACTTCTGCTTCTTCTGTGCCGGTGATCACGAGGTCGTCGACGTAGACGCCCACCAGTAAGATGGAACGACTGTTGCCTCGCCGATACATTGCCGCCTCGTGAGTGCTTTGCTGGAAGCCCATCTTCTTGAGCGTGCTATCCAGCTTGGCGTTCCAAGCTCGGGGTGCTTGTCGCAGGCCGTAGAGTGCCTTCCGCAGTCGCAGCATCTTCCCCTCCTTGCCGGCAATGGCGAAACCGGGGGGCTGCCGGACGTACACCTCCTCCTTCAAGTCGCCGTTCAGGAACGCCGACTTGACGTCCATATGATGGACGCGCCACCCCTCCTGGGCAGCCACAGCAAGGAGGATGCGGATGGACTCAATACGAGCCACTGGCGCGAATGCATCGTCGTAATTAATCCCTTCCTGCTGGACGAAGCCACAGGCGACAAGCCTTGCCTTGTGCTTGACTACTTCTCCCGCCTCATTCTTCTTAAGCTTGAATACCCACTTCAAAGTGATTGGGCGGTGGCCGGCCGGCAGATCGACGAGCTCCCAAGTTTTGTTGTGCTCGACGGAATCCAACTCCTGCTGCATTGCGGCACGCCAAGCCGCATCACCTTCGGCCTCCACAAACGAGCAGGGCTCCCCGGTGTGAGTCAGATGTAGCTCGGCGTCGATGTTGCGCTGTACATACCCCGGCACCGCTTGATCACCGAGTATATCGTCGATGGTGCGGTAGCGCAGCGGGGTATCCTCATGTGCAGCGTCGATGCGATCCTCATCGTTCTCCAGAGGAGTGGAGAAGATGGGAGCTGGAGTGGTTGTCGGTGCTTCGGCCGGTGTAGCGATGACCGACGGCGTGCCCGGCATGTTTCCCTAGTCCGGAGTTGGCGAGGTCGACGGAGTCGATGGCGTCCAGGGTGTGGGAGCAGGTGAGCCGGGTGTTGGCACAGTGCCACCCGCTCCCCCGGCTCCTCCAAGATGCACATCGAGTGCTGTCGTTGCGTCGCCGCTGATTTCCTTGGTCCAGTCCCAGCCACGTCCTTCATCGAAGACGACGTCGCGCGCCGTGCGCACACACCAGGTTGTTGGGTCGAGGATGCGATACCCCTTGACACCTTCAGCATAGCCGATGAAGACTCCAGGCGTGCTCCGGTCATCCAGCTTGCCGACGTGATTCAGCTCCTTGACGTATGCCAGGCAGCCGAACGTGCGAAGATGTCCGACCGCCGGCGTACGCCCGTGCCAGGCCTCGTACGGCGTCTTCCCTGCTAGACTCTTGGTCGGCGATCGGTTGAGAAGGTGCACAGCAGTCATCACTGCCTCCCCCCAGAGCGTCGCCAGCATGCCCCTCTGTTTGAGCAGGGCGCGCGTGGTCGCCACCACAGTCTGGTTCCGGCGTTCGACCACACCATTCTGCTGGGGCGTGTAGGGAGCGGAGTAGTGCCGCTGGATCCCTTCATCAGCACAGTAGGCGGCGAACTCAGCTGCGGTGAACTCCTTTCCATTGTCAGTGCGCAGCACCCGGAGTTTGTGGCCGCACTCCTTCTCTGCAGCGGCCTGGACATGCTTGATGGCGTTTGCAGCTCCGGCCTTCGTCGCGAGAAGGACGGTCCACATGAACCGTGACGCGTCGTCCACCAGAAGCAGGAAGTAGTGCCGGCCTCCCGGAGTCGCCGGTGTGACGGGGCCGCACAAGTCACCATGAACGAGCTCGAGCTGCTTCTGTGCGCGGTACGCAGCCTGACGAGGGAAGGGACGCCGCTTCTGCTTGGTCACCACGCAGGTGTCGCATAGCTGCTCGACGTGGTCGATCCCAGGCATCCCGCACACCATCTCTTCGCGCCCCAGCTTCGCAGAGCCTCGAAGTGGAGGTGTCCGAACCGCTCGTGCCATCGCCAGGCCTCATCATCACGACGAGCGGCGAGGCAGAGGGGCCGGGCCACCTCCAAGTGCAGCACGTACAGGCGGGTGCGCCCCCGGCTGACCTTGGCAAGGAGACGCCCGTGTCGATCCCAGATCCGGAGCATCCCTCGGTCGATCTCCACCCGTGAGCCGCCCTCGTCGAGCTGGCCGAGGCTGATGATGGAGTTTCGGAGCGCCGGGATGTAGTAGACGCCATGGAGCAGCTTGTGCTCTCCGGTCTTGGCCACGAAGACGACGGATCCGACACCGCGGATCTCTACCGCAGATGCATCGCCGAACTTGACGGTGCCTCGGATGCTTCGGTCCAAATCGGAGAAGTGCTCCACACGCCCGGTCATGTGATGGGTGGCGCCGCTGTCGAGGTACCATCCTTCGAGCTTGTCGTCGCCGGAGCCGTCGCCGAGGAAGGCGCACGCCTGCGGCTGGTCGATGTGGACGAAGGTGGACGCGATCTGAGGGGAAAGATTGGGCGTCGGCGCTGAATGTGGGCGAGGGGATATTAGGGTTATCCCCTCCCTACTGTCTCCGGTGGACCCCAGGGATGGACTCGCGTGGGCCAGAAACAAAGCGGGCTCCTCATCCTCCTCAGCTTGGGCCATGTGGGCCAGTCCGCCGCGCTTCCGCTGCCTGCACTCCCTGGCCCAATGTCCACGGCAGCCGCAGTTCCGACAGACGTCGTCGCGGGCCGCCTTGTGTTCTCCGCCGCCACCTTCTTTTCCACCGCAGCCGCCGCCAGTCTTTTCCTTCTTCCGCGGTCGCCGACGGCGATCCTTGGCTGAGGTCGAGCCTTCTCCCTTCTTCCTCTCCTTCTGGCGGGCGAGCCATTGCTCCTCGGTGAAGAGCAGCTTCCCCCCCAAGACTACTGGCTCGTTCGACGGCTCTTCCTCGCGGTCGTCGACGGCCTTGAGCCTGCCCGTCACTTCCTCGATGGACAAGGTGGAGAGATCCAGAAGGGTCTCAATCGAGAGGGCGATCTGGGTATACTTCTTGGGGACGATGCGCAAGAACTTCTCCACCGCCTTCTGCTCGTCGATGTCGCCGTCACCGTGCCGGATCAGCTGCTGCACCAGGCCGGCGAGACGGAGAGCAAAGTCGTCTACGTCTTCGCCAGGCCGGAAAGCAAGCCGATCCCAGTCCTGCCGCAGCTTCTGCAGCGTGGACTTGCGGACACGGTCGGCTCCGATTCGTGCCGCCGCGATGGAGTCCCAGGCTTCCTTCACGGTCGGCTTGTCTGCGAGCGACGGCAGCATCTCCGGCGGGACAGAGGCAAGAAGCGCGTCGAGCGCCAGCCGGTCATCCTGAAACTCGGCGTCACCGTACTCAACGGCATCCCAGAGCCGTCGAGCCTGCAACTTCACTTTCATCAATAGACTCCACTCGTTGTAGTTCGTCTTGGTGAGCATCGGCCATGGGGTGCCTCCGCCGGACTCCTTGAACACGCGCTGGACGATGGGCGAAGCCGGTCTCCCGGAACGACCTCGACGACGGTGCGGAGACGGCGAGGCTCAACGGTCGTGGTCCCTGTGAGGGGTCCGCGGCACAGGGTGACGCTCCCGTTCTTCCTCGTCCATACGGAGTGCAGCAGCGGCAACAGCAGCAGCTTCTGCCGCCGCCATGGCAGCTCTGGCCGCCTCTGCTGCCTGCGCCGCTCTTGCCTCGGCGGCGGTGATGCGAGCCTGGCGCGCCTCCTCTCCGGCAGCTACCACCACCTGAGCTGCAGCCGCTGTAGCAGCTCTCCGACTCGATGAGGAAGACATCTCCCAAAGAAGGTAAGAGAAGCTCTGATACCAACTGTTAGTTTTTGACAGTGGAGACTGGTTTCTGAGAAGGATTTTGCAGTGCATGAATGCAGCTGCTCCTTGGTTCATATAAAGGCCCAAAAGGCAAAACAGAACTCAACAAACTAAAGCCAAAAGGGCTTAACAACTAAAGCAACAGAATCAAACCAAATCAAAACTGAAAGCAAAAGAACTTTCTATCTAAGCTGACCTGGATTGGAGCTCCATCTACCACTAACTCTAGAGCAAAGAACACACACAGCACAAAAGATTATTACTTCAGATTCTAAAGTTTTTCTCCACAACTCCAGTTTCGACATGTGTTCTATTGTTATCAACTAACACTACATTATCAGCGAAAAGCATACACCAAGAGATATCTCCTTATATGTCCCGCGTGACCTCGTCCATCATTAGGGCAAAAATGTATGGACTCAACGTTGACCCTTGGTGTAACCCTATTTTAATAAGAAAGTCATTAATAGTGCTACCTCATGCTCTGACGTTAGTCACAATATCTTCGTACATATTCTTGATTAGAGTAACGTATTTTGTTGGAATTGTTTTCCCTTTGGAGCGCCCATCACATGACCTTTCTTAGCATTTTATCATAAGCTTTCTCCAAAACGATATACACCATGTGAAGATTCTTCTTTGGTTCTCTATACTTCTCCATCAACTATCTTCTCAAGAAAATAACTTCCGTGGTCAACCTCTCGAGCATAAAACCCAAATTGTTTTCGTCACGCTAAGGTCAAATAATATATTTGTTTAACTGGTTACAAAAATGTCAAACGCAGTGCTATTGAGCAAATGTTTCAATAATTCATTATATGTATATATGAGTTTTTATGCAAAATTGCGTGCATAGCTGACAGGTGACAGCTCAAACTTGTCAATAACATTACGAAGATATACTACAGCGTGTGAAGCCAAGCGCATAACAAAACAATTCTAACTCGCACATCATGGAATGTTTCTTTTGTCACGAATACCCAACTAAAGTTGATGAAAAAATATGCAAGAAAAAACTATAGTTCATACATACTAAACATTAAATGTTTAAAACCTAGCACATTCTTCTATGAATCCTGCAGCTAGACAGCAATCTTTCTAGAAACATATACTGATATACAGCTCCTGTTATATGTATTCATGTTACTTTTCCTTCCCTCCCCATTTCTAGAACAGCATTCAATGCCAATGGATAAATTAGCAAACCATGAAAATCAGGAGTAAGGTTATACAGGTTGGTACAGGGATGGTTTAGAACTACTGCTCTAATACAACAACAACAAAGCTTTTTGTCCCAAACAAGTTAGATTAGGCTAAGAATAAAACCTCCTCATGGTCAAAGAGACGAGAGCCCTGAAATAAAATCTACAATGCTAAAACCCTAAACCGTGCAGACAATAGATATAAATTCATAACTATTCCCTACAAACTGCTGCTCTAATACGACTCCTATATATCATATTTTTATGTTCCTCACTGAGGAACAGACAATGATGAGCCCACAGGATTTCACGTTATTATTGGTCCACCTAATATTATAAGAAAATTTGGAGTACAGGTTATCAGGAAAATGGATATAAATTCATCATCAAATATCAATTATAATTGGAGGAAGGAAAATAAATATACCTCTTTTAGTTCATCCTCATCAAAATCTTCAATTTCAGGGACAAAAGCTGCTCCATTTGACTGACGCTTATTCCCTTTCTTTTTCTCTTTTTGAGTTTTTTCATCAAGAGGATATTTAGCATTATCATGCTCAAGTAGCCTAAGGAATTCCTCATTTATTAGTTTATCAGCTTGTTCAAGTGATGTAGGAGGCACAAAGGTACTTCTGCTTCTGCTTTCACCAACTTTAATCAGAGATTGCCGGAGAATCTCCACTGAACCAGCAGGTGGCCTAGGCAAACTCCTCTGCAACACTTTGGACCTCTTTCTGAGTAATGCCTCCTGCCTTGCTTGCTCCTCAGCCCTCTCTCGTGCTAACTTGTCTGACATATCCTCTTCAATTTTCTCTTCAGTTTGTTCCGTCTCCTCCTCTGTGATAGGTGGCATAACTATCTGGTACTCATTCTTAGGCTGTGGAATAGAAGCAAAACCAGATCGCAGGCTTTTTCTTAATTCAGCTTGCCTACGAAGCTCAAGCTGAGCACTGTCCTGCATTTCCACCTCTTCATTTATGTGGAGCTCATCCCGGAAAGGAGTACCTTTTGGAGTTAAACCAAAGGAATTTCCATCTCTGGAGGGTGTCATACCAATCCTTGGGGTAACACCAGGGCCAGGGCTTGCCAAAGGCGTTGCCATGGGATTTGGAGTTTGTATCTCCTTCTTACGTGGTGTAACACCAGAGAAATCTGATGGATGGAGCTCTGGGTTATCCCCTCCTAAAAGAGGTGTTTGTGATTCCCTTAGACGTGCAAGATTCTCTGCCTCCATCATAATAGCGTCACCCTTCCCAGCCGGAGTTCGTTGCGGAGTTCGCAATGGTGTCATACCAAGCCTTGGAGTTTGGGAATAGCTTGCCAGCAAAGTTCTTGTAGCAGTACTTCCTTCACCAAGCTCCTCAGCAAGAGCGGGATCACCGGCATTACCCATCTTTGCAATCTCCTCCAACTCATGATCAGAAATTTGGGGTGGTGGAAGCATTAGTTTGGACCGCTTTGTGACAGCTTCTGGGTCATTGAGTTTATTCGCTTGCATTATTGCAGCTGGGGCATCCTGCCTCTGCAGAATCTTGTTCCTGGCAATGTCTTGCTTTCTTAATTGTGCCTCTATGTCAACTCTTCTCTTCCCTTCGAGCTCCTCAATAGTAGTTGGAAACTGTACATGCTCAGGTAGCCTGTCCTCACCAACCGTATCATAAAAGCCTGGAGGAGGCCTCTTTTCAAAAGGGATCTCAGCAATATAGTCAATCCCCTTTCTCTTTCTTTTCCTCTGCCGTGTATCAATACCAGCGGCCTTCAATTCTCTCCTTTTTTGCAGTGAGGCAAGCCGCCTCGCCTCTTCAAGCTGTTTCTCTCTTGCCTTTCGTTTCGCCTTTTTACCCCTGGTGTTAGCCAAGCGAGCCCTTGCCTCAGAAAGCATTTCCTTTTCGTCTTCGTCCATATCAACAGGATCAGGACGTGCAGGTTTGGACTCGGGGTTTGGATCAATCTCACCAGGTCGCAACTTCCTCGGGTCATCATTAGGCTCATAATTCTCATCCTTTGCACAGGCAGCATCAAGCAGTTTTTCATAACGCTCAAGGCATTGAGATGGTGTTCGACCTACAATAGGTGCAATTGTCCTCCACTGAGTAGGCATGAGTTTAGCAAGATGGAGTAGCTTCTCATCCTCTTCCCTTGTCCACTCAGTCTGCAATCAACAAACATGAGTTAGTACAGTGAAAATAAATGACAAAATCATCCTTACAGTGACAGAAAACTGCAAACAGGACAGATCTATGCCATAATAGAGCAGACATATCACCAATTGAAAGAATCATCAATGATAAGTGAAGATTGAGGGATATTTTGGCTGTAATCCACGTGAATTGAAATTATTTCCGTTCAGTTCAGTTGACTTGGTTTTTAGCAAACTAACACTGGATGATAAAGTTCAGGAATTAGATAACAGCGTTCATGAATTAGTCATGAAACACCTTACATTACATGTTAATGACAAAGCATCAAACATTCATTTAGAGTCGTCAACAAAGGCATATTAACAACATTTAACAACTTAGGTCCATATTTCAATCACATGAAAGAAAAGGTGTAACGGCTTAACATCATGCGAAGACATAATATTCATCACCACCAAATGAGCAATTTGAGTATATGACGACAACACAAAGATGCTGTATGGTTTCCATTATGTCGCCTTTCCGAAAGAGAATATTACACTGAATACAAATAATTAGTTATCTTTGTTTAGTGGAAGTTTACCACATTCACAAGCAGTGTATAGGCTTGTAGCATGGAATTGCATGAAGAGAGAGCATAACCTCAACATGTATATAATCATCTAGCACCATAAATAGGATGAAAGAAATAAATAGTCGTAAAATAATTGAGACATTTAAAAAAGTAGAACAATTTACAGGAAAAAGGTATAAACACTAGACATTACAAGAAAATAAAAGCTGCAGCAAATAGAGCAACCAACTGAACATATATAACAAGATCCTAAGAGGAAACAAACATACAACCTTTTTTACCTTTAAGCAGCATATTGTGCATAGTGAAAAGAAGGATAAATATATAAAGAACAGTTCTTCTAAACTGCACTGCTTCTAAACATAACGCATACTGGCTAGTACATTCCCTGCTATACCAATACGAGACTAAAAATATTACCGTAGGCATACATTGTACTGTTCTTATTTATCAGACAACCTATCAACTGATATATTGGGGCAGGTATTCACCTCAGCATTATTAAACCATGAAACATTTTTAAAAAGAATAGCTCCCCTCATTTACCAAGAGATTCTTAATGGTCTGCAAAGGTAACTATAGACAAGGTCTGCAGCCAGTGAAAACCAGTCAATTTCCTGGTAAAATCCAGAAATCTATGAACTATCAGATTTTCTAGAAACCAACCAATTTCACACCTAGGCAATAGGGGGTTTTCCACCTAATAACTACATGTTATTAATGATCCAAATTAAAAACTGCTAGTGCTTTACCCTGTTCTTACAGTTAAACACATTAAGTTGAGAACAGAGGAAATTTAGAACTTACTAAAATTTACCATGTTCCCTGCAGAGTTAGCCAGTTCAACCTCTTTCATGCAGAGTCAAAAGCTACCTAGGTGTCCTACGACACTTTCAGCAAATCCTGGAAAGATTATAACAAGTAACCACCAGGGAACAACTAATGCCACCAAACACTATCTGGTCATTCATGCAACTGATCATGACAAATTAAGTAACTAGAGTGGCTCCTCGTTAAATGTACCACTCTTAATAACCAAGTCTGCTTATAGAGTTGTCTTAATTCAGCAGAAGTTCAAAGAAAACAAGATATCTTCTCAGTGGACCAAATCTTCTAAGATCAAAATCAACTTTATGATGCTAGACTGTTTTAGCCATTCTTCATGACCAACATATCAGATTTCAGTCCAAAGAAAGCAAACTGTTCCCTACTTAGCAAAAGAAGCCTTCTGGTGCTTGATCTAGTGACAGTTAAAGACGACTTGATTGTAAAAAAAATCGCTCAGTAGAAATTTATGTTGACATGAATGCTCGCTAGCTACTAGAAACAATAGATATGGTGTGATCGGACCACCAGCTCACTAAAAGTTCAAGGTTTGAAGAAACAGAGATCATAAACTTTTAGTCGATCCCGTAGCATATTAACATGGATGCCTATCAAAGTAATATACACAATGTGATTACTAGCAACATACTAGTACTCCACTATTTTTAAGATCAACAGATAATAAACTGCTATCTGATTCCAAATATGCATCTATTTGATGACTTGCCAAAATAGCCAGACCAATGTGATCATATCGCTAACCAACTTGTGTCTCAACGTATTCAAGAGGGAAATATCATAATTTTTAATCTGATTCTAAAAGTTTGTCAATTCAAAACTTCAAATGCTTGTAAGAATAACATGGAATGAAAGAAATTATCACCATGACCACAATACGAGTGTATTGAAGTTCATGGTTTGGAAAGCACGAGTGTAATTGAGGTTCGATTGCAGAGAACAATCATGTAGGGATCATTACTACAAAGGATTGAGAGGGCGCTGGTCAGCCACAAGAGGAAAGCAAGACAAATGAAGAGTCCATTGGCTACTTTGTTTCATAACATGATAGCACTAGGAATCAATGGTACGCAGTCAAGATTTCAGAGGAAAGGAACCGCTTTTGGTGGTTTATAATTTCTTGGTGGACTAAACTTGCTGAGTTGCTGAAAATTTGAACAAACAAGACGGCAGCGTCACAACACCACATCACAATTATGGGCTCTCAATCGCAGTTCCCTTACTAACAAAGCACTAGCGTCACAATGCAACATCGCAAATCCACGGAACACGCACGCATCCAGGCCGTGAGCCGCGAGCAACGGAAAGGGTAGGGGCAGCGAATGGCGGTGGTGGGCAACCGCATTACCTTCTTGATGGAGGGGTCGAGCCACTCGTACCAGCGGGCCTTGCACTGCTTGGCGGACTTGCGGACGAGCAGCGAGGAGATGCGCGCCCACTGGTTCTTGCCGTACTTCATCACGGCCGCCTTGAGGATCTCGTCCTCCGTGTTCTTCCACACGCCGCCCTTAATCATGATCCTCATCTTGCCTCCCCCTCTTCTTTTGCTCGACCTCTTCCTAGCTCTTCTCCTCCGTAGAGGGCCTCCGGATTCCGCCGCGCCCCCGGCCGGGCGGCTCCGGCGAGGCGAGGCGCGCCCCCCGCCTGGTCCTTACTAGGGTTCCGCCTCGGGGCGGCGGCTCGCGGGGTGGGTCGCTCGGATCGTACCTAGGGTTTGAGGGAGAGGGCTCCTGGGGTTTAGGGATGGGTGAGGTGGGTGGAGCGAGGTGGGGAAGGGGATGGAGATGGGGATGGGTGCGGCGGCGGCGGCGTGCCGTGCGGCGAGAGTGGGGAGGAGGCCGTGTGAGGGGTTTGGGCTCGATGCGGTGCGTGGCATGGTCGGGGCTTTCGGGTTTAGGGGATGGGTGCGGCGTGGTTCTTTTTTTTCTGTGCGGGTGTTTTTCTGTCAATGTTACGTGAACTAATTAAATATCTATAAGTTAATAAGTGATCTTAGAAATATTAATCCAATAGATCGTATTAAAATGACGACAGAGAAATTGTTCCGTTTATTTATTTGAAAGAAACTATAAGTCATAAGTTGACTGCAGTCAATGCTATTTTTTTTTCTCTTATCTCGACGTGCCATGTCGTTTTACATAATTTTGAGTCAGATTAAAGTTAGATGCCCTAGATTTGCATAAACTTGTCATTCTGGCTCAGTATCGGCAAATGTCTGTTAGATATCCCAGAACTAAATAAAACAACGTATGTAAGTAAATTTCATATTTGTGTAACATTGCAACAGACGATATTATGCTATTTCCATGCCATGTGTGTTGGTTGGATCGAGAACCACAGTACTTTAGAAAAAGTGTAAATGTTTTGCCTTACCGCTAAAATCCTCTTCGAGCTGTGATGTAGTCCTTGTTGTACGGTTAAATCTTTTTTCTTGGATAGTTACAACAATCCTATTTGCTGGTGACGATCAAGTGCCGACCAAGCTACTTCAAAACTGCCGAATTGAAGGCTTTGCCAGCAATATCTCCATAACATCCTTCTGCTAGGCATTTTGAGTAAGTGCCTTTCTATTATGTGTCAAGTATCACGTCAACGTGCGCATAAAACTGTTACAAAATATACACATATCTGTAATGCCATGTTAAGAGTTTGTCGATATAAATGTGTGTTTGTACCGAATAAAATAGTTCTAAACCTTCCTATTCTTATTAGTAATGTTGCGTAAGTACCATTACATGATACCACATTTGGTACCTTTCCACGAGCTATTGTGTATATCTGTCCTAAACTCCGAATGATGCACTGTAAGATCTTACGTATATACTGATATTCTTCACCCTGAAATTATGTATGAATTATAGCTTCTCAATGTTTTATCAAAAATTGCATGTTTTGGATTTTATATGCCCTCCTGCGTCCCGCAGCAATGCACGGGGTTTCCTACTGGTACCCAGGGCCGGTCCTAGAATTTTAGGGACCCGGGGCGAAACTAGAAATAGAGGCCTTAGTATAAATATCTAAATATAAATCTACGTACACACACATTTATATATATATATCTAATTTTACCAACAAATACTTAATTAAAGAAAAATTCACATCAAAGAGTTCATAGATATTACCTTAAAATTTCTTCTAACATTTCTAGATGCGAAGTCATTGATGATGGTATTGATATCAATCTCATCCAATAATTTCTTCTCAATACATAAAGTTGCCAAACCGTTTAACCTCTCTTGAGACATTGTTGACCTTAAATGATTCTTCAACAATTTCAACTTTGAAAAGCTTCTTTCAGCTGATGCCACGGTCACAGGCATAGTAAATAAAATCCGATAAGCAATAGAAATATTAGGATAACAATCCGCTTCTCTGACAAACTCAAAGATCTCCATAGCAGACATTGGTTTATCTGATAAAGTCAATTGCATAACACTTAACTCAGAAATTAGATCATTTAACTCAACATCAGAGGAACCATCTAGAGAGAAAGTTTCTGCAAATTTTTGTATAACATTCTTTTAATTCAGTTCGATCCAATGACTTCAATGTTGTTGAACTCATTAAAAATCCAAATATACTTCCGAATGTTTGGAGTTCTTGAAATCTACTTTTCAATGAATTGATTGCCATATCAACCATAACAAAAAAATAATTAACTTCAAATTTCTTCTCAGCTTGCAAAACTGCTTCATCACAATCAATTTCATCAAACTGTTTCTTCCTAAGAACACGCCGCTTAACTGGAAATGATGGCTCTACATTCATTTGAGCTGCAATATATTTGGCAATGATCATACTCAAAGCAAACCCTTCATTTCTATAAGTATTAAAGTATTTAACCATGTCTTCTATTTGTTGCATGTATATACTCTACATAGTATATGGGGGGCCCCTAGATTTTGGGGGCCTGGGGCGACCACCCCTCTCGCCCCCCCTCAGGGCCGGCCCTGCTGGTACCAAGACAAAACACTACTATGAGTGGGTTGTCAGGTGTGGTTCAGGTTTAGGACCCATTTAGAGCGTAGAAACGTAAAAGCAGAGGATTAAAAAATACAAAAAAAAGTTGTGTATTTGGAACATATGAATCATAACAAGAAAACGCCGAAATACGATGCAGGTTCGAGATGTATGGAACTACAGTAAGTAGTTTCCAAGCAACGTGTTTTTTAAATCAAGATCTACTAGTCGATTGTGGTACACAATATACCGATTTCAGTTATATCGGTCAAACTCACATGCGACTGTTTCTCTTCGTACTTTCTCTCACGAACAATCAGAATTCAAAAGTTATAACCTAAAAGACATAAGCCATTAGGCTAAAAAAACCTACCCATAATATTACGCTCTGAGGTAAGAAGCGTAATATGTTTTTGGTGAGGTAGCAACATTCCTGAATTTTGTGTGTCCTTGTCCCATCCACCCCTGCCCCTATCCATCTCTTTTCCTCTCCACGTATGCGCACTATACCATTCTCTCTTGTGACCCCATCCATGACAGACGACAGCTTGGGCGTTGAGCGACTCGAAGAAGTGGTGGCACAGCTCGAATTCGACTCTAATGGTGGTGGCATGAACTCCGACAGTGGCGGCGATGTGATTCAGCGACAAGTAGCAGAACAATTCGACAATGAGTTGCGTCAGTGGTGATTTGATGATGCAACAAGCGGCTTGTCTTTTACTTGGTGGTGATTATATGCTGTGACTCAATGCAACAACACTGGTGGCGGCTCAAAGGTCGCTTCAGACTGACGATGGCATCAACTGTAGTGAGTTTTTGTCCTTCCCCCTCCCTCGCACACTCGCTTGTGCTGGAATTTTTTCCATCCAGTCTAAGTAGACGTCCCCCCCCCCCCAAAAAGAATTCGTACGAATTTGTGTGGATGATGAACAGTAATCTTGTGGAACTCCTTCGAGCATTTCCTACAACCCAAGAGGATGAACAGTAGCCATTCCTATGGAATCCTATTTCCTACTATTTTCCTGCGAAAACCCATGGTTACAACCGGGTCAACATGATCACCTCATCAATTTTTTTTGAGAAACTTTTACACTTTTAATTGAAGAGACGTAATTCATTGATATCATTGCTCTTTCCATTCATTGAGGGGTGGTTTAGTGCACGAAACTATGTACCCGCAGGGTTAGCAAGTGCTCCTAAAACACAACTCTCGTTACTAACCGCCTTGTTCAAAGCATGATGTCGGAGGATTACAAATTGGGAATGGCTATCTATCACTTGCCTGAAAATTAAGAAAATTTCATTCACCTTTCTTTGATGCTAGGTCTCCTCGCGATTCGTGTTGTGGTCGACGGCGTCATCATCCTCTCTCAGGTGATGACGTACGATGATGGCGGCAATCGGTAGATTAGGGCTCGAGTTCACCCATTTAGGATTAAGGTTGACGGATGCCCCACCCCCAGCTAGAGAGAGACTAGGATGGTGGCAGATCGGTGGTGGGTGGCGACGGTGGGGGTGTGTTGAGGCGGCGGCGGTGCCGCCAGACACGAGCGAGGAGGAGGGCGGTGGACAGTGGAGGTCAACAGGGGCAATGAGAACCAAAGCAGTTAGGAGGAGGTGATGAATTCAACGATGGTAGCCGCTGGAGATGAGGAAGAGGGCGGCATAGGGACATCTCACCGAAGAGGAGGAAGAAGGCGGCAGCGACACTAGCTGGGGGAGGTAGGGCAGAGGAGGAGAAGGAGACAGGTGGCATGGAAAGTGCTCATCGATGGGGCTTGCCAGCGCCGACAAGGCGGCAAGAGGAAATGCGCCTAGAGGGGATGGGCGGTGGCGGTGGATGGGTGGGTATAGTCGGGGTCTTTGTATGGAGAGGATAGGTGGGTTAGGGTTATGGCTCTTGCACGAATCTTGAAGCAATCTAAGCCATTGAAAAGTTATTGATTTTTTTGCAAAATCTAAGGCAACTTACGTATAGATAGACCCTTGTAAATTATCTTTGCCTGATCCACCCCAAGATTACAAAACGAGTATCGGAGGACACTGTAACCGTAATGATGCTTAGCTTTACAATTAATGATAGCAATAAGTTGATGGGAGAGATGACCCAAAACCCAGAAGCAATCCAATCTCTCATATGCTTCATTTCAAACAGAGATAGTTTCTGGTTTCTAGCTTTTAGAAGCTAAGAGCCATTTGGAACATATTGGTTCTTTACAATGGCTTTTTTTCTTTGTTTTTCTTTACATTATCTGTGGAAATATAGTGTTTTTCAATTTTTGGCCATATGCATACCAAAACCGGGAGACACGGGGAGCCGCTGCAACTATGCCATCTTCAACCTGCAATGTGACCTTTGATTGATCTTCTTGAACGTACATACAGCATCAAAGGAAAGAAAGACGCAGCATCAACAAAACTTTCAATCTGTCATCTAATTTGCTATCAACACATACTATTTTTTTTTCAAACCAGACACAGTATCACACTTTGTTAGCTTCTATGCTTTTCTTTTAGCTTCTGTGCTTTTCTTCAGCTCACTAGTAAGATGTCTGTACGTTGCAACGGAATACCAAAAGAGTGTGATACATATTAGTAAATATGATCTAAAACCGTACTATGAACATCAATTCATAGAACTGATAAATAACGCTTATGCTATTATGACTTAATCAAGTCTAGTATAGGGTGTAAATCTTAGAGTATCTTGTAGAATTTCTAAGAAACCTCAATGCATCCATCAATTGTACTGATTTACATAAATATGTTTGCATTGGACATCTTGAGGTGTACCTTCCTTGTTACATGGATGTAAACATGCTTTTACTTGATATGACAATTCCAAAATTTCCACCCTCAGATCTACAGGATAGAAGCAATAAGCATGAGCAGGATTAAGGTACAAAGTAAAATGAAGTACACATTCATATGTCCGGCTACGAGTGAGTATATGCCAATATTGAAAGAAAAAAACAATGTTTTAAGAGAGCTCACCAACATTGGCATAATACTTGTAACAAGTAAAAGAGATGGATGCAAACACTCTCATGGATTCACAACTTTTCATGTCATAGCAAACAATTACCAATAACATTTATCTCCAGATTGCATTATTAAGCACATTTTACACATCTAAGATAATCATGTGTTGCTACTAAAGATGCCAAGTTCATTATGTCATTACATTCCTCAACAGAAGCAAAAAAGAAAGGCAAGGTACAACCCTACAGGTACAATAAAAGCTAGCAGAAAATTTCATGTACCAATGATAGCCGGCGAAGCCGCCATAGACACTGACTTCTCCTCCCTAAAGGAACCAACAACAAATGAAAACATGAACTTTTTTGTGGAAACAGAAGAAAGATTCTTGATTCTGGGGGTGAGGGTAGGCAGCAAGTGGGTTAATTCGAGCAAAGGAGATCAGCAAAAGGCAGGTACATACCAGAGTTTAAGAATCCTAAAAGAAGATAGAAAATATTAAAGATGCTAAGGTGAAATTCTGACAGAGTTGAAGCTAAAGGGCTGTAGGATCAAGTATAACTGACTAGAGGGGGTGAATAGAAGGTTTTAAACTTCTTATTGCTCTAATTGACAATTTTAAGATATATGAGCAAATTAAAGATCTTAGCACAAATCAAGAGCTAAATAATTCAAGTCTCACTAAGGCACCAGAAAGCAATGTCAAAACTAAATACACTTCTAGCTATACAAATTAATTTAATTTCAAAAGCTAGAAATATAAATGCAAAAAAGTAAAGACAAAGGAGTAACCACAATGGAGACACACAAAGTTTTTTCCCATGGTATCGAGACTTGCCGGTCTTCACTAGTCCACGTTGAGGTAAACCTAAATGGATTAGACCGGCTCCATGAATTAAGCCTTAAGAACCTCAAATCCATTAGAGTTGCTCTTCCTCCACTCCAGAAATGGTGAACACAAAACCACTCACAATGGTGCCAGGTCTCTTCACAACCATCTTGAAGAGATCACTGCACAATCTTCCTCCAAGCAGTCTACGTACCGGTAAACACCAAGAGTAATAAATCATAGCCCTTGCTTGAAGATTATCAAGTGCCAAAGAGATCAACTAATGATACATATGCAATTAAATGCTCTCAACTACCTCAAAATATGAAATACGAGCAAATGAGTGGTAGAGAGTACACCAATGGCTCTAATGTATTCAATGAGTTCAAGAGTTATGAGCTTGTGCTGGTGAGGGAGTATTTATAACCTCCAACCATAAAATCGATCGTTGAGGCAAAATACCCTAAAATTTCAGTAGGTGTGGTGTACCGCCATTGATCGGCTGGTACTACCACACCTAGCACCTAGATACCGCACCTAGGGTTCAACGGTTATAAGTAGCACAATTAATGCTTCTGAACTAGCCGTCACGGACTGGTGCAGTACAATCACACTCACAAAGCTTGGTACTATCGCACTACGGTAATATTGCATGGCTCAATAGGTACTATCGATTTTCAGAGGAGAGAAAAGTCTCAAAAATAATCTCTCTAAAAATAACGTACCGCTAACTAGAATCGATCCTACCGCCCTTAGGTACGGTCATACCACACGCCGGTAGTATTGCATTTAAATTGTGGTCATAACGATTTTTTTGACAATAGGTTTTTTATATGTAGTTCAAGATGCATGCATATCTTATTTGATCAAGATGGCACATAACAAATCTACAAGCTACTAGCCATGATCTCTCTTTATAGTATGATATCTAACCTATAAATGCAATCTTTTCACCAATCACTAAGACTGGCAAAAACTAGTAAAGGATCCTTAGGCTACATAATACCTTTATCTTGGGCCATGTTGATCCTTTGTCTTTCTTGCATGCTATTTCCATGATGTCATCCACAAACCGAGACTTAAACCTTTAAAACATCTTAACGCTCATGTTAGTCACATAGCACATTGTTGTCATAAATTACCAAAACCATCTGTAGGGGCCTAGATGCTTTCAAGGGCTCCATAATCCTGCAATTGAGTTGCTGCTCAATTGCTAGCTTATCATCCCTTTTATGAAGAAGCATCCTTTAGAAATTCAATGAGATGTCATTAACTCATTATTACAAAAGTTTTTTTTACTTGCAATATGAGCTTCTATTAGAAATTTAGAATCAGTATAAAACTATCACCTGTCTTGATTCTTGAGGCAAAGACAATTCAATATATTTCATTGGTAATAAATTTGGCATTTGTCGAGTGCATGACCTAATGGCCTTCTTCCTGCTCGGTAAGCTTTTTCCTCCTCTCGAGGCGGGTAGTGGAAACACAACTGAGGCATCACTTATTTATTCATCCATATTGAAACCAAAGAAGTTAGGAATGTTGAAAAAAATGTAACCTCAGTTCTTTCAAAGGAATTCGATCCTATTATGATATGCATAGCTATCATTGGACAACGGAAACAAAATATGTTAGATCCAATCTTATAAAAAGGGAGGAAATTTCATGGCAGAAACGTGAGGATGTAGTGGCCAAACAAGTGCAGTAAATCGATTAGTAACCCTTTAATGAAACTCAATTTCTTACTCTCATCATGGTAAGACCTCTATCAAATCCATGCAACCAAAATAGAGGTCCATGGAAAGACCAACTTTACAAGCAACATTATTGTTAAATTTTTGTCTAGAGGTACCTTGAAATTAATAGTACCAGAGAAGTAATGGATAAAGATGTACCATGAAAACGTTGTCGGACCCGGATTTTACAACCCAGAATTCTCTGTGATTCCATCGTACTATTTCTTGGATCAGTAGATAGCGTTTACAGATACATTACTGAATTATTTCATGCATCGCTTATACCATACCATTCTATAATATCAAATAACAGAGTTTACATATACCACATCGGACAGTTTTTACATGAAGGGGCGCTTTGGCCAAATACTTACAATACAAAAGCGGAAACAAGATTGATTAACAAAAGCGAGGCCATATCCTCCCACAAGCAAGCAACTGGGGGTAAAAACTATCATGCTAACTAGATTGATTAACAAAAGTGAGACCATATCCTCCCACAGACAAGTGACCGGGGATAAAACTATCATGCTAAGGATTTCCTTAGTTCCCTCTCTCTTCTTCACCATTCGGACATGATGCATCGTGATGGGTGTAAGGGTCTTGCTCCACTACTTCTGAATTAATTGAGTAAGTAAATATGAGCACAATCAACCATGCTATGTGAGCTAACACACAGAATACATTATTATAGATGTAGGGATGAGTAAGGTTGGCTAGGGTTCTTTTGCTAAATGCCTTAGTTGACAATTGCAAATAATAGAAATTTCTATGACTTAGCAATTTTAACTAAAATTGATTTTCTAGAATGCGTGAAAGATTACAATATTAACAATAATGCAGGATCTATTAATCGTTACATGGCTTCCTGCATCTAATTCTAGTTCTTTAGCGTTATATTCGCCTATTGTCATCATTAGGACCGACCACCTAGGGCAACACAAATCGGTTTTCATCCCAACTACAAAGATTATTTTATAAATAGAATTAACTCCAGTAGGTTCCCATGCCCACCTGTGATCGTAGGCATGGTTGTTTGAACAGTTGTCACTATGCAGAGGTCACACACTTTATCCACATGTTTTCTTAGGCATGCAGATTAAGAAGGTCGTCACAAGGATTTTACAATGCATCGTCCTAGCGAGACCACACCTGCTAAGATTTTCACTGCTGTGAGATGCGACCATCCCTCTAGAAGCCCCCTCTTGCACTGCCATGTCAAAGGCTTTCCCTTTGCACGTGTTCACACCTATAGCGCAATCCACACTAGGTCGATGCAAATTAGTTAGCTAGGTCGTACCATTATGGACTTGTGCTTGCTTTGTTTTGCACTAGGAGGCGCTACAAAATTCAATTTTTAAGATTATCTAGGTAGTTTTACCACAATCCCACACTCTTGTGCATCCACAATGCCAACCCCCCTATACCATCTGCCTAGACATTTAAGCTAGTTGAGGGTTTTGGGGTGTAAAGATAGTCAAGTTACAATATACCAAGCACTTTCCACTAGTGACCGCCCAAATTAAGTTTTTTATGTTTGAAATGATGCCAAGGCAAATTAATGCCCCCAGGTATCTATGCAAGACTTCAGCATGGCATTTTATATGTGGACTTAGTTCTAGTAAATTAATAATTACTTCTAGGATGACAAGGTTTTGAGTTCAAGGTCAAAGAGTGGGAATATTAAGGCAAACATTCATAGGGATTTAACAAGGAACTATGGTGAACATAAATTGCATAATAAAATTAAGCATGCATTTTAATAATTTAAAATGAAATAGCTTGCTTTAAAATCTAGGAGTAAAATGATCAAAGTGGTGACTTGCCTTGTTCATAGGTTCATTGATCTTGCGGGTCTTGGCCTGCCTTGGATTCTTATCCTTCTTGAGCTTCGTAAGCTATCAAACGATCACGTATAAATTCAAATAAATACTCATAAATAGAAATAAATTCAAATAAACTCTAAAATTCATGACTTTAGTTCCATTGGAAAAGTCTTGATTTTAGATGAATTTAGAAATAAATTTCACTAAATTTGGCCTTAAGACGAATGAGAACAAGCCTTTCAAAGTTTGAGATTTGAATTGATTCTAGAAAATGATAAAGGAGAGAGAGTGTCTCTCACTGATTAGGTGGGGCTCACTGGGTGTTAATTTTATTTTTGATTTATTTTCCATTAAAAAGCTATTGTGTGTGACAAGTGGGATCCACTATTTTTAATTTCTTTTATGATTTATTTTTCTATTACATATGCTACACAGAATGATAGGTGGGGGCCAGTTATTGTGCAAACAGTACACTGGGACCCACGTCAGTGACTCCCAAATCATTTAACGGTTTTTTAGAGTTTTTAAATTGTTGGGGCCCCACATGTAATAGAGTTGGATCCTTAAGTAGACTCAGGGATCACTAATCAGTGAATGGCTAATGATAGTCATTAATTTTTAAACTAATCACATGGTTAGCCTAATTACTTTGCTATAGTGTCACCTCCTGCCGAAGAGAGGCGAGCTCATCGCTGACGAGTGAGAGGACGGCGGTCAGCAGAGAGGCTAAAAATGGAATTATTGTCCTGATGTGCACCCCTAGCCCAAGTATCACGGCTTAATTTGGCCAGTGCGGTGGTAGGGCGATGATCCCGAGCGGCGGCGATGGCCGGAGCACCACACTACGACGGTGGGCTACATCTTAGACCAATTCGTCACAAGGGGAGCAACTACAGACTACCAGATAACTACCTGCGAGTTCGGCAGGATGAGAGGATGGCTGAGGAAGCTTGGCGATGGGAGCCCGAGGCGATGCAAGATGGAGCACGGCACCGGTGAGCTACGACATTCGTCAACTTGAATTGAGAGTAAGGATAAGTAAAGGGGGTGCTAGTGGTGCTCCATAGCAACGGAATTGAACCACGGTTCACCGAAGCGGCTAGGGCGGTAATGGCCAGAATTGGGGAAGGAAGGTGGCTCCAGCGAACTTCGGCCGATGCGGGGGCAATTCCTTGGAGGGGGAGGAAGTGTGAGGTGTGGCGATGTTGCTAAGGGCTTGGCAGGATTCTTATAGTGGCTGGAGCGACTAGGGCGATGTGGAAGGCTCATGGCAGTGACAGGGAACTGGCATGGGGGCTGAAGATAGCGGTGTCATTACGCGACGTGGCACAGTGGCGCGAGGTGATGGCAAATGGCACACAACATGGCGTGGGGCAGTGGCGCACAGGATACGGCGGTGTTCAACGTGAAAGTAGCCAAGTAGGGCATGCGCGATGGCACGACGCACGACGTGGGCGTGGGCACGCGGCAGGGAGAAGATAAAAGAAGGGGGCCAGGTGGAGGGGATGGTTGTGCACGCGTGCCAAGGCAAGGGCGGGCACAAATAGAGGTGATCGAGCTTGTAGTGGAACATCAGCCGGCATGGCACGTCGCACGACACAGCTATGTGCGCATGACGCGAGAACAAGGCGTGCGAGATGCGCTCCGACGTGGCTGTGCCAGCTTGGGTCAAGCTAGGCTAGGCCAGAGGCCCAACGGACCAGGGAGATATGGGCCAGGGCCCAGTGGGCTAAGCCCCAACTATTCTTTACCCATTTTTTTTATAAATTTCTAGTTTGAATTTTCAATTTGAATTGCCAATTCAAAACAAGGTCGAATTGTATTTTAATTTGAACCTAAATTACAGAATTAGATTTGCATCAAACTCGAATTTCCTACAATACCATTTAGTGTTTCTGGATGTCAATGGGACAACAATTTCTCAACTCTAAATTGATTTCCTATTTTAAACTTATTTGAACTAGATTTTGTAATTGGCTATTATTATTAAGGACTTCATCTATTTGAACTATATTTTGTCTTCTCATTCTAGCTAATGAATATTTCCAATAAAATTTGCCTTTGACTTATAAATCAATTTAATCGTGTTAATCCTATTTTTTCCTTCACTATTTTACATTCATGTATTGTTTCCAACTGGAACTTAATTCAAAAGCCAAGATAAACCAAATGGCAAGCCAACACAAGCAAAAATTTTAAAATTTTCCACAATTTCGAGCAATAAGTTTTTTGTGCTGTTACAAAAGTCAACAAACAATCATGCCTTAGAAACTATATATGGATCAATTACTAACATTAAGCTTTAGGAAATATTGATCCCACCTCACTTCCTTGCGTTGTGAACCAAGTTCAGCCTTATGTTCAGTGAAGACAATTGTGACAAATCATGAGACACCTACAATGCAAGAGCTAAACTGAGCAGTTGTAGAATAATCACAGCATACCATAAAAAACCTGATCTGAGCATGGTGTGCAGGCCGATCAGTGTGGCTTGATGGACCCTGGAGCATCATGTGGTGGCCCTGCCTCAGATCGACGGGCCATTGCAGCACCATCTGCTTCACCACGGTCGGGCCGTCTCCACTGATCTGGTACTGCTGGAGGCGCAACACCAGTAGTGCAGGCTCATCGTACGCCCCCTAAAACTACTGTTGCTGCACCCATCTGCCTGCACATCGCCCTTGGTGGGCTTCCTGGCTGCAGCAGTGGTGGCGGCAAGGTGGCCACCGATCGCAATCTGCACTGCCCCGCAGCGCTGCCGCTCCAAGCCGCCCTCCCACCTAATTCCTGCAAGCACGCGCACCGCAACATCATCTCTCGGTGGGAGGATAGGGTTTAGGACGGAGCGGAGGGGGAGAAAAAAGAGTAGGATCCCAACGCCGTGCGCACACGTAGGCAGGCTCGCCCTTGGCCTAGAGCCACGTGCACCTCGCCGGGTATGCCGCCCGTCATGGAGGAGGAAGGGGATGGCGTGCAGTGGTTGGGGGTGGGGAAGGGCGTGGGGGGCCTGTTTGTTTTTAGCCGGTTCATTGGTTTTGAAAGGGCTTGTACTTTCTTTTTTTCAATTAAGCTGGGTTATCGAAAGGATGGCGTGCAGTGGTTGGGGGTGGGGAAGGGCGTGGGCCTGTTTGTTTTGGCTGCGGCTTATAGCTTTTGGCTGAAATTTTTGAATTTTGGCTGTTTACGGTACAGATTACAGAGAGACCGATACTCACTTACAATTTTGGCTGGTACAGATGTTGGGCTTTTAACGTGTACACCGTTTAACTTATAGATCCCATTTTAAAAAAATACTCCGTTTGAAAGTTAGGTACTGTAGCAAAAGCCAAAAGCCGACCGGCTTGTGACTTGCCAAACAGGCCCAATTGTCTTGTTTTTAGCCGGTTCATTGGTTTTGAAAGGGCTTGTACTTTCTTTTTTTCAATTAAGCTGGGTTATCGAAAGGATGTTTTCTCTTATCACTGGAAAAACAAGCCGATTCACTGGTTTTCACCGGTCACTGGTTCTCAAACTGGTCACTAGAAAAAACAAGCCGACTCACTGGTTCTCAAAGGGAAGTACGATGTGCGCTGTGGGGTTAGCTACACGAGTAGAAAGAGGTGGCCTAGATCCTTCGTGGCCAGATCAAATGGCTGCAAAGAAATGAGAGAACGGTTGTAAGGAGACAGAGACAACAGTTGCGAAAAGATAAGAGAACACACTGTCACCAACCGATTTTTTAAGTAGTAGAGAGTAATACTAGCCATGGTTTCGACGACTTGCGACTGCTATCACCTCGAGATTCATAACACAGAACATTACAAACGTCATTAACACAAAGCAAGCAAGGTAGCAACTGAGACAGGTGTGCATAATGATTCTAGAAAACGATACAGCTAGCTGACGCACATAAAACTGCATCACGATTAAATAGCTCCAAACATTAATTATAATAGCTAAGTACTCATCACATCAACATTCACTCCTCATCCTCGTCACCACCACCGTCGCCACCGCCACTCGCCTTCTTCAGGTTCTTTCTCTTCACTCTGCCTGGGGGGCCTCCACCGAATGGACTTGTAAGCGAAAAGTCAACGTGCTTCTCAGATTCGACCCTCACCATGAATGACGGGACGTTGACAATTTGCCTGCCAACCCTACAATGTGGTATGAAGAAAGAAACATCCATCAGTTCTTAACAAAATCAAGTCTCATTGCTGTATCGCATCAGATTTCTCATCAACTAAACAAACATGCATGGGAGACCAACCATGTGATGGTCCCGATCAACTCGGCTTCGGCTTCTAGCTTGTTTTGTCACTATTCATAAGTTTCGTCTTTTTCTGAACTTTTGACTTTTTGTTGAGCTTTTTTGCCGGTTCTTTTTTTCCCCGTATTTGTTTGTATTATACGTAATGGGCTAACATATTTTTTTATTTTTAAATTTTTTTAAATTTAATTATGCTAAATAAGCCTCTGTCAGCTACAGTGTTATTTTTCAACCAGCTACAGTGTTTTCAGCCATAAGCCACGAGCTTTTCAGCCGAACCGATCAAACATTTTGCCAAACTCTTTGGTTGTTAAGGTATCAAGAACATTTGGCTGAACTCTTTGATTATTAAGGTATCAGGAAAATATTTAAATAAAAAGCTAGAATCCATGGCTAACATAATTGATGTATCAGGAAAATACTTAAATGAAAAGGAAGAATCTATGGATAACATAATGTTTAGCCATATATCCAATATTAAGCTGGCACAAAAAGCATAACATCTGTGAAAAGATAGTTAAAAAAACATAGGAAGTACAATAAATGAAAAATGCCAGTGTACCAAATACCAATAAATAAGACGTGGGCAACCAAGCATCATCTGGAAAGTGGAGACAACTGAGACAAGCATGTAATTGTTTTCTGGCCAACTCTAATGCACGGACACGTTCCTGAACTGCCGTATCCGTGTCCGACACGGACACGTGTGTCGGCTGATTTCTAAATATATTTTAATTTTCAAAATTATTGACACGTATCGGACACAGCAATTACACGAGTCGGACACGGCCAAGACACGGGTGAGGACACAACCCATGTAACGGCCTGCTTGCTCCCGCGTGAGGGGTGCCCTAACTCTACTTGACGGCTTCCTCATGTGCGCCAATCCCCCATTTCCCAGTTGGTTGATATGCACAATAAACCTGAATTTTTAACGCATTTTGATTCAGTTGGGTTGCATCTAGACCATGGTTTAATTTTGATGTTATGTAGCTCAAAACAAACAAAAGCTCTAGTTTCACAAAAGTAGGAAAAGACAATAGTGCCTAGTTTGGCTTCATTGTATTTGCATTTATACGCTGGATTCTTGCACTGCTGTGATTATGCTTATACTACATTTGATATATGTAATCATAATTATATATAATATTAAATAACAGGGGCACCATGGTACCCAGGCTTCATGATTAAGACTTTCCATCTATAATTGATTTAGCATGCTAAATCAATGCACTAGCACGCATCTAAAAGCAATCCAAAGACAGGGATGCTTGGTGCCCAGACACCATTATGCCTTATTTCAGCGTCATATATATATCTGCGTGTGTATGTATAGGGAGTATATCTAGTACTAATGGCTATTTCAATGCTAAGGTGCTAATGGCGATGTGGACCGTCCAATCTAGATTGTGTGGTTCGGATGGAGGTGGGTGGAAACTCCATCCCACTTAAACGTTTTTACAGAAAACCCCTGCGCTTTTAACAAAAACACATCAAGTACACCATTGTTATTGTATCTTGTAGCGTTTTCACTTAAGTGCAAAGTACAAGGAGTTTTCTGCAAAAAATGTTTAAGTGGTATAGAGGTCCCACCCACCTCCATCTGAGCCATACAATCTAGATCGGACGATCCACATCGCCATTAGCACCTTAGCACTGAAATAGCCATTAGCACTAGATATACTCCTATATATATATATATATATATAGCCGTGTTCCGTGTCGATATTTTTGGGAAAATAGCGAATCCCCGTGTCTGTGTCGTGTCGGACACGTGTGTCCGTGTCCGTGCAACACAGCTGGTCAACATAGCTCAGTACACAGATTTTTTTTGTCTCAGTTACTAAACCACAGAAATGTTATTTATTTGGTTGTTAACCTTTTATCAAAAAAAGACAGCTACAAAACCACACAAACATGGAACTAATTGCATCAAGAGTACTTTTCTATTCCAAATTATAGACAAAGAAATTAAGGGCTTCAGAGAATATTTATCACATCAAAGAGTTCTCAGCAGACCATTGTGAGATGATATCTATATTCTCATCATCAGGGACCATCAGTTAGCCAATATGAACCAGCTAAAACATTCCATTGAGGTTTTCAGATCACCATGCGAATTCAGAGCTACGTATAATGACCTTGGAAGCATATGCATCAAAACAATTTATTACAGGGAAGGAACCACAAAAGCATACCTTATATGACGCTGCCTGATCAAGACACGAGCATGGTGGATGGACTTCGCCATGCCAGCCTTGAAGACAAGAGTCTGAAGACGCCTTGCAAGGAAGTTCTCGGCGGTAAGGGCAAGGACGTAATCAAGCTTGTTCTGACCCTCAGCGAGGAGCCCATAGCGGTTCATGCGGCGGAGCAGTGCCTCACCCTCAAAGATGCGGCGGGGGTTCTTCTCATCCAGTGTGAGCAAGTGCCTTGCAGCATTACGGATCCTGCTCAATGCATACTGAACCCTCCACAGCTCACGCTTGCACCTCAGTCCATACTCACCCACCAGCTTCAGTTCTGCATCAAGACGCTCCTTCTCATAAGGACGACGTGGTTTCTTGAATGTCTTACCATCTGCAAGGAAAAGCATATTAGTGTAATACAAGACATGATGCATATTTAGGACTCCAGAGCTTCCAGTACCAACATGATACCCAAAGTTGAGGAATTAACAAGTTCCATGGAGTAAGTGAAATGCGTAATTTTGGCCATACACATCTAGCAGTAGCATCCTACCCAATCAGGAGGCATCATTATGCAGCATTTGAGCACCAGCGTCTATCATTTCCCTAACTTTCCTAGTACCATACTGTACTCCAAACTCTAAGCTCCCAAACGAAGAAAAAAGCATACAAAAGCATACCAAATGACCCTTCAAAGGGATATCAGGGATCCAGAATTCCAGATCTGCCGCTGTTGCATTGGAAGCAGACAATTTTTACTGTAGAACATTGCACATATGGGTAACTAGAGTCCTGATGGACTGCACTACTTCTTTTAAGGCCAAATTCAATAGCAGTAAACCTGATGGACTGCATGCAAATAGCCATCTCAAACCAAAACTTGTTTCTAAAACCAATGGAGGCTATCTCAAGAGCTAGCAGCTACCACACGATCAATGTTGGAAACAAAGACATACGCTCCAAACCCGGGGTCAAATAACACACTCCATAAGATGTAGGACATCATCAAGGCTGTTAACAAGCCTTGCACACAGCTCAAATCCACAAGACACTCGGAACTAAGATAGGCTAAGATCTTGAGCAAACAAACTCGTTATCCCTCTACGGCAACGCGCTGACCCAAATCTTTTCACTCGCTCATCAACACCTGACAACCACGCAGCACGTAAAGACTCCATGGCTAAGAAATCTTCGATCTTTCCATCGGCACGCCACCGGCGAGCCGTCGTAGAAAGCAGCAAAGAACAAACCAAGAGTAACCTCACGGTGCTAGGCCTACGCACGCACCCCACTCGATCCCATCAGACCGCGGCACGCGCAACCAAACCAAACCAAGGGCCGGATAAACTGGAACACTGAGCACACGAGGAGACGGGAAAAAGGATCGAGGTGTGCGGACTTACAGTTGCGGTAGAAGCTGACGTGCACCATGGCTGGAGCTCTCCCTCTCCCTCGCGCCTTCGCCGCCGCCGACCGCTGTGGAGAAGTCGCTGGAAGCGGTGGGAGAAGGGGAAGCTTTTATACCCTCACAAAACCCTAGTGAGCGGTGGGCTGGAAGGTTATCGGGTATGGGCTGGGAGATTATCGGGTATGGGCTGTGTGGTTCGGCCCGTTAGTGTAGCTACGGCGGAGGATACGGTCCGGAATGCTGCTCTCGCTCCGCTTCACAGGCATGTGCGTGAGCGTCATCCAGCCGTCAAAAGGATTTCAACGGTTTGGATTGCGAACGGCACGCTGTTGCCATCTATCTTTCTTCTATCGTATTATTAAAAACTATAGAAAAAGAAGCCACTAAGATTGCTCTCGAGGCTTAGAAACTATCACGTTACTTGAAGTAAAAAAGAAAAAGATCTGTGCCGTTAAGTTTTTGTAAGTTCAGATTATAACGGTACATATTTTATCTCTTAGTTAAGAAACTATATAATATATATTAGATATGGAATTAATAAATGTTTGTTATGGCCTTTTACGTATCTATTTTCATGCACTATTGGAAATTAGAACTAATACAGAAAATTAATTACAAGTTTGTGACCAGGACTGTTAGAGTAAGAACCAAAATAGTATATAGATGTCCACGATCATACCAATTGTTGTAACCGTTGTGGTTACAGAACAAACAGAGAGAGAGTATAGTAGTAGAGAGTTAGGTGAGCAATGGCTTAGGGTTTCTCCCCGTGGCCTGTGTTGTATATATATCCACATGGGGAGTGTTTTTACAATTATACCCTTACATCCGAGTATTCCCCTCAGGGGCACTTATGTCATTACACATGTCCCATTTTGGGCCTTATAATCTCCTAACAGGTCTGCTGGGCTTAGGTGGGGGGCCATCCCTACAACACCAATATACACACGTAACGGAATCTGATTTGAGAAAAAAAGGCACTAGCAACTTTGAATGCTGATCAAAGGTGAAAAATAATGTAAGTTGGAAAATTAGACTCATCTATTACATCATCTATTTATCCACTATAGATAAAAAGAAACAACCATATTTGTTTTTAGTGGCTAGAAATTATCACGTTAATTAAAGTGTAAGCGAAAATATATACTCCTTCAATTATAGTAGATCAGGATTATAAGGATGTAATTAATTAACTATAGATAGTGGAGTAATACCATGAATACAAAGTGCATTTAGACTACCAAGTCAACTCGGGCACATCTTCGTCTAACAACAAAAATCAGACATCTTTTTAGTCCTCTATTCAGATTCATCCAGGACTTTGATATTTAAATATGCTAGCTCACATAACAACCGTACAAAAGGAATACATCATGGCCATAGGCTGATGGTAGGGGTGGAAAAATAACTTGAGGCTCGCAAACCAGCTTGAGCTCGTTATGAGTTGAGCCGATCGAGCCTCCTTCGCAGCTCGTAAAAAACGAGCCGAGCTTTAGCCGCTCGCGAGCCTATTTGGCTTATGTTTGTAGTCAGCCTGGCCTACTAACTCCCTCCCTAAGTGAAATCACGATCCCAATCTCGATCTACCATTCCCCATATTCCCCTCCCCTTCCATCCCGATGGCCGACGCCGATGCCAACGCCCCTCCCTCGCCACCCCCGTCCACGATGTAGTCCAATGTCTCCCCAGTGGCCACCCCCACCCTCGTCTCCACCTGTCTATACCCGACCTCTGACACCACCCCCGCTGTTGCCAAAACCCCCCAATCTCCCTGACACCCCACCTCTGCGGACCCCGACACCCCCTTCTTCGACGCCGATGCTCCCACCGTCACCTCCTTCGACGCTGCTGCGGATGCCCCCTGCAAGGGCAAGAAGAAGGCCAAGCAGTGGGCCCATAGGCTTTGGCTTTGGGCATCCCTTCTCTCCTCTCCCGCCGCCGCCATCTAGCGCGAGGGCCTCTCTCTCCACCGAGCCGCCGCCTCCTTCGAGCATCAGCCATGGCGGAGCAGGTCAGTCGCCTCTCTTCTTCCACTGCATGTGCCCTCCATCTGATCGCCTTGGATACGTTCGGACCGCTCCAAACGTTCGTTCATTCCATGGCATTCGATCGGTTTTGGATGGTCGATGGTAACGGTGATGTTCAGACCAGACCGAACGATCCCGTCGTTGGATTGGCTGGAGATGATTATAGTCGTTCGATTAACCCTAACCCTTCGACCACCACGCCCAAATTCCCGATCTGCATTCAATCGATCCCCTTCCACTGCGCCGCCCGCCATACCGCTTACCCCTCCCATCGCACGGCCCGCCCCAACCACTGCGACGCCTGCCCCTCCCCCTTTGCCACTGTGCCCCATCCTCCCCTGGCCACGTGCACTCCCCGCCGGCCCGTCCTCCCCCTGGGGCTGGTCCCGTCCTCATGCTATCCCCTCTCGGGCTCGTTGTGCTTCCCTCACTCCTCCGTCCGACTCCCATGCCATAGATCACCAACAGAGCATGGAGTCTCGTGCGCGAGAGATGAAGTTGGTCGACTCCAAGGCCTCTGTGTTGAATTGTGCAGCCGCGAGCCGGCTCGAGCCAAGAAACGAGCCAAACTTTTAGCTCGTTTCATAAACGAGTCAAGCTGAGCCAAGCCACAGCTTCGAGCGAGCTCAGCCGAGCTTGGCTCGAGTTGGCTAGTATAAGACATGATAATTTTAGTAAACTAGTATAAGACATGGTACGATGTAAAGTAAGATATCATGTCATACAAGGATAATAGTCAAAGCTTCATGTAGTTATATTATAATGTAGATTGCTAAAATTAAATATGCAATATTATACAATGAATGCGAAAGAATCAAACTCCTCCTCAAAACAGGCAAAGGACTGATAACCTCCAACTCTCCCCACAAAGAAGCAAAAAGAGAAAAATCAAAAGGCTTAGCGAAAATATCTACAACATGGTGCTCTGACTCTACAAAATGAAGCACAACATCACTCTTCTCTGCATGGTTTATTAGAAAATGGTATCTAATGTTAATATACTTTGTCCTAGAGTGTTGCATTAGGTTTTTAACAATGTTTATGACACTAGTATTATCATAGAAGAGAGGAACACTATCTAATGGCAACCCATATCCCTGCGAGTAGATAAGATTTAGAGAACGTGAGAGCAACTACTAGCAGCAACTACATACTCTGCCTTAGTCATGAACTGTGTAACAGATGCCTGATTCCTAGATGACTAAGAGATAAGAGATGTGCCTAGGAAATGATAATGTAATAAGTACACTTTCTATCTATTCTACACCCCACAAAATCAATATTAAAAAAAGCTCGAATAGAGAGTGCAAAATTAGAAGAATATTGGAGTCCAAAGTCAAGAGTGTCCTGAAGGTACCTAAAGATGCGACGCACTGCCTGACAATGTTTGACATGATGGGAAGACTAAAATCGAGTGCACATACAACAAACTGTATGTTCGGCCTCAACATTGTGAGGTAGAGGAGGGAGCCGATCATGCTGCGGTACTCCTTCTGGTCCATGGGCTCTCCATCCTCATCAGGATCTAACACAGTAGATGCGACAATTGGAGTAGACATACGTTGGTTGCATCCTATGTCGAAGCATCAAAGGTGGTCATATGTCTATTTGCTTTGACGAATGATGGTTCCTTCTTTTAGTTGCTTAACTGAAGATGGATGAAGAAAGTCAGCTCATCCATTATACTTATCTCAAATTCTCTACTTATAGAATTTGAAATTTTGGATACCAAAACATGAGAAGAACCACCGAATATAATGCATCCATATAAATCTGAACAAGTAAGAAATCACTGCCATGTTTGGGAGTAAACAAAGTTTTATCTACCTTTTCCATTTTGAAATCATTTTTAAGTAAGAAACTCTTAAGCCTATCATACCAAGCTTTAGGGGCTTACTACAATCCATACAAGGCTTTAGAGAGTTTACACACAAGGTTTAGGAACTTGAGAGTTTCAAAACCAGGGGGTTGCTTGACATAAACCTCTTCTTCTATAAAGCTATTTAGAAAAGTAATCTTGATATCTATTTGAAAAATCTTAAAAACTTTAGACGCCTCGAGTGCTAGCAATATGTGGATGGTTTCTAATCTAGATACAGATGCAAAGGTCTCTTCAAAGTCTAAGACCTCTACCGGGGAAAAGCCTTGACCTACAGGCCTAGTCTTATTGTGAACTACCAACCCATCTTAACTTTACTTATTTTTTAAAACCCATTTTATTCCAATTACATTATGATTAGGAAGAGGTTCAACTAAGATCCAGACTTGTTTTCTTTCAAATTTCTCAAACTCTTCATACATGGCATTGACCAAGAGGAATCAGATAAAGCATGGGTTACATTTTGGGTTTCAAAAGATGGAACAAAAGCAGAATATGCATGAGAATCTGGAGAGATAAACCTGGAGCGAGTAACTCGCTCATGGAGATCCCCAATCATCTGCTCCTAATTGTGTTATCACTAAAAATGAAGAGGTCTTGGTGTAGATGTGGCCTTTACCTCATAGGCTGTGAAGGTAGGAACAGAGCCACTCGAAGCGTCTATGAATGTGGGAGGAGGCTACTCAGCTGAAGCTTGGAGTAGTAGAAGTAGGCTCTCCAACCAACTCAGAACTGACAAGAGGAGGGATTGAGTCCTCATAATCATGGTCAGGGTCATCGTCGATGAAGATGATCATTTGATCACCGTGTACCTGTGTAACTGTACTATCGGGACTAGTATCAGGACTAGCCACATCTGTCTCAACAATTTTGTTAGTAATCCAAATTAAATATACGAAAGCCACGAGAATGAGTAGGATACCCAAGGAAGATGCCATCATAACATCTAGATTCAAATTTATCTAAATTGCTAGGTTTAAGAATGAATCACTTGCAATCAAATATCTTGGAATGAGAGACACTAGGGTTATGACCAAATCTAAGCTCAAAAGAAATCTTGCCTATAGATGATCTCAAGAAAACTCTATTGGACACATAGCAAGTAGTAGAAATTACCTTAGCCCAAAGCCTCCCAGTGGTGCTATGCTCATCTAGTATGATCCTAGCCATCTCTACAACGGTTCTATTCTTTCTCTCTACAACCTCATTTTGTCGCATGATCTTAGCCATTTCTACGAGTGTTTTATTCTTTCTCTCTACAACCTCATTCTGCCGAGGGACTGTCAGTTGATACGTTTGTGATTTTCGTATATTGTGAATGGTACGAAATCTGTTACACTTGCAATAATATTTTGCAATCGTTGTATGTTGTTGCAGTGCGATAAATTTTTTGAAAATTTTTGTGAGGACGATTGAGGTAGCAACGATTGGTAAGTAGAAAGGTAAGTGATATTGCGATGCAATAGAGAATTCATACACGGAGGAAGACAAAGCAAAATACGTACAAAACGAAAAAAGTACACAAAGTAGAAGCGTACATGCAGGCGAAAACAGAGAAGGGCCAGTCGCACACGGTATACGTGGTGGACAATGCAGAGCTTAAGGTACAAGCTTCTCTGGGCATGGCTACTGGTAGAAGGTGTCTGGTGCTACCCATATGGAGTGTTACATATGGGGACGCCTCGAACATGGCTAGCCGTCATTGTAGTGGCACGCACATATAAAGCTAGGGTTCGTTCCTATATTGACGACCTCCTCGTTGCTCCTCTCACGCTGCATCTGTTAGCGGATGTCATCATTTTACTCATTGAGATTGTCAATCCGCACCTCCAACTCTAATATTTGATTCCACAATGTATTCATATACGTCACAATATGGCGTTATGAGGAGATCGATCCAGCAGACAAAGTTGTATTTCACCATCTGTTAGAAAGAAGGGTTAACATAGAGACTCTATTAGCAATAACAAAAAATAAACTATTGGCTAATTGTATCCCGGAATGTGGGCATCAGAAGAAATGTCGTCTGCCTTCGAACTAGCCATCCAAGACCTACACAACCGCATTCTCCCTGTGTTTGCATTGCAGCCAAACCGGTTGAGCACGCTTGTTTGGCATCAAGCGGTAGTTAAGGCCGAAGTCCCCCCTCGTTTCGAGGAGAAGGTCTTGCGTCGGTGACCCCGGTTGGATTGACCCACTACATCCTCTTAATGAACCATGCGCTATGTGTCCGAGCTGCTCCCACCAACCGGACCTCCTGTGTCTCCCTTCGGACATGGTTGCACAAATAGTATGTAGTCGTAACCACGTCGCCGGCAGCCTTGCACAAAGCCCATCCATGCAACCGTGCCTATCAGTTTCCGCAACTCCCACCGAATGTCTGTGGCAAATTGACTCCAAAGCTATGTAGGACGGCACTACATACCTCAGAGTATTAGGCGACTAGTGGCAATAATCGCCACATAGTTGGATAACATGGGCAAGTGCCTAGTGTGGTCCAACAGTTGGGCGACTTGTCCATGTCGCTCAACCGTGCGGCGACAGATAACTATTTCTGCGAAAAATAAAAAGCGGGTATAATACTATAATTCAAAATTAAAAATTGATTATTTCAAAAAAGATCACGGCATACAACACAAAACCTAATTGTGATATTTATTCAATAATTTGATCCTTATCGGGTGCCCTCAAACCCCAAGAGATTGATATAAAAAAAACCTGGCACCCTGTTTTCACTCGCATCAGTTTGAGAGAGAGAGAGAAGCATAGTTATCTGATCTGATCCCCAATGCTAGGCCTCGTTGCATTGAGAATTCATTCAAATAAGTGGGAGGAAAGGATTCCACTCAACATCCAGTCAAACCAGCTAAAAGGCTCACCTTTGTCAGACTGCATGTTTAAGGGAACCACAGAAGTCGACTAACAGAGAATTAACCTTTAAGCATGTAGCGTCAGCAGGATTGCAGCATATCTTTTTTTTTTCCTTTTTGGCTCAAAGTCGCAAAATACCTTTGAGAGACAAGATCCATCTATATGTATAAAGGAAGTTTCAAGTTTGTGGTTCCTTCCAAGAACAAGCTACTCAGATTAATAATAAAGTTTTTGACTTGACAGTGCACCCAAAAACTCTAGTTTTATAGTTGCAGCTAACAAAGGACTCTTCCTCCAAAAACATGTGTAAATTGATAGATAGAGTGCTGTAACAATTAAAATCAAATCTCTACAGCAAGAAAGTGCAAATTAAATTTGTGCAAAGAGCACAGGCAAAAGGTTATCCTCAAGGCAAAATAAAAACTTCCAGTTAATCCAAACCAACTTGTGCAAGCAGGAGCAAGGCTAACAATGGAGGAAACAACGTGTACATATCTCAAATTGTAGAGGGAGACAAGTAAATGTCCTGTGTATGATCACCACAACAATATATATATTCACCTTCCTCTAGAAAGAATGGTTATGGCTGTATCAGCAGATGGACATGGCGCCTTATCAACTTCTTGATCCTCCTTGCCTGGATCAATGCCCAGAGAATCCGGATCTGGAATTCTTGCACCTCTCCCTAAATACAGCATGATTAGACGCATACATGGTCGCACCTTGGGTGATGAGTGTGAGCACAGCAAGCGAAGCTTTAGCACAAGCTGAACCTCCTCCTGACCGTAATCTTCCAGCTTTGGGTCTACGGCGCCAATGATCGGGCCACTCTGCCATCTGCTGAGTACCCAATCTGCCAGTGCAAGAGGTTTGATGTGGGTTTTTGCAATGGCAATTGGCCTTCTTCCGCAGACGACCTCCATCATGAATACGCCGAACGCAAACATGTCAGTCGCCTTGGCGGCCTTGCCAAGCCGGGCCAGCTCAGGGGCGATGTACCCCAAGGTGCTAGCCACACGAGTGGTGCAATGAGTCCCATGTATAGATGCAATTATTGAGTGCATATATACTATGAATCCATATACAAAAGGAAGTATGCATCGGGAAAGTTACCAGCATAACTCTGAACATATCATTGAATTTGAGTGACAATCATGCCACTAGTCAATTTTCCTCCTTCTATTTAGCTCATTCCATAATTGCCACAAACTAATTATCAACACTAAGTCCAAAGTTCTTGTATTATCTGCATTAATCTTGCATCAAGAAAAGATCCAGAAGCTCTGTATGTTTATATGCATAAGCCCAGTGATCCGTATCTGCTCATCACAAGAGCAGTTAAGAAGCAAATGAGTGGAAGTCAGTATCCTGCAAACAGTGCGCATACATGTTGTCAATATGCATTCTCTACTTATCAATTGATCTGTAATGTTGCGCCACCTCTGACATTATCTTTATATTGTTTTGTGTAGTACCTGCAGTTCTAACATAAAATTGTACACAACACACACAAAGTGAAGAGCTTACCTCAATTGGGTTGTCTCTTTCATGTCATGGCTGATGCAGAATACTTTAGTTTGGCACATTTTTAAATTGCAGTATTTCTGCTACCATTATGAAATGAAAACAGCCTTGAGAGTTGAGACAGCACCTCTGGAAAGTTACACTTAGTAGCCTACGGCTACTCACAGACCTCTCCTTGTTAAAATGAATGGATATAAATTTCTTGATCATTGTGTTCTCTTGTCACTGTGTATGATGACATCCAGCAGAAGTAAACACCTGTCTACTCCTCCACAGCAAAACCAATTAAGTCAGTTGCAGATACAGATGCTCCAGAATACTGTAAATCTCATCAAAACTGGGATGGCTAAAGTCCCCCATCAAGAACTCATGAACAACAGTGTCCACTTCGACACAGCTGCAACCTGCCATTTTGTCGATACCCTTTCTTCTCATCGATCGCCGCACATCCTCAACAGCATCCCACTGCCGGCCTCGAGCTAGTGTGTTTGCAAGGAGAACATAGTTGCCAGGATTCCCCGGTTCTATCCTGATGAGTTCTCTCGCTGCAATCTCACCGACCTCAACATGGCAATGCTTCCTGCAGGCATTGAGCAAGGCTCCCCAGACACCTGCATGTGGCTTCACTGGCATTGTCTTCACTAAGCAGTGTGCTTCTTCGATAAGCCCAGCTCGGCCATAGAGGTCCACCATGCAAGCGTAGTGATCTAGGGATTGCTCAATTGCGTAGGTTGTTCTCATGGACTCAAAATGTTTGTTGCCATTGTCAACTAGCCCGGCATGAGCACAAGCTGATAAAACACCAAGAAATGTGACTGCATCAGGGTGGAACCCATCCTTAACCATCTCATCGAAAAGCTTCAGTGCATCTCTGCCTAGTCCATGATGCGCAAGAGCACTGATCATCACATTGTAAGACACTGCATCCTTTGGATATGTCTCGATAAACAAGAAATGAGCTTCACTGATTAGGCCGCACTTGGCGTACATGTCAGCCAAAGAATTTTGCACATGACAGTTCATCTCGGCACAGCCCTTCTGTAAAAGTCCATGCACTTGCCTTGCAACTGACAAAGAACCAAGCTGAGCGCATGAAGACATCAACACAGCCATTGTTGCAGCATCAGGCTGGAACCCCGTCAGCCGCATCCGATTGAACACCCCTACCGCATCGGCCCACAGCCCCTCCTCCGAGCACGCAGCAATCATCATGTTCCAGCTGTTCACATTCCTCTCCGGCATCTCATCAAACAGACCCCTCACAACACCAGCATCTCCCCGCCGCAGGTATCCCGACATGAGCGTGTTCCACGAGATCGGGTCCCTCTCCACCATCCCGTCAAACACCTCCCGCGCAGCCACCACATCCCCTGCTCTAACATAACATGCCACCATTGTGTTCAAGACCACCACGTTCCTCGTAGGCATTTCGTCGAACACCCTCCTTGCATCGCCCACCCGGCCAAGAATCCCATACAAATCAAGCAGTGCAGCACCCACGTGCACGGAGGAGCCCAGGCCAGCCTTCGCTAAGAACCCATGCACCTGGCAAACCTCATGGACGCCTCGGAGCGTCGTGCAGGACTTGAGCACGGAGCTCACCGTGAAGGCGTTCGGCCGCGTGCCCGACCGGAGCATGAGCCTGAACAGCACAAACGCCTCGGCCGCGAGAGCGGGGGAGGCGTGCTTCGCGTAGCAGGAGATGGCGGCCGTCCAGAGGTAGAAGTTGGCGGAGGCGGCCGGGACGCTGTCGAGGACGGCACGGGCGTAGCGCGGCGAGGAGGACGAGGCGATGAGCGTGACGGCGGCGCGGGCTGGGAGCGGGAGGCCGCGGAGGAGGAGCTGCGCGTGGAGCTGCCTCGCCGCGGCCGGGGACGTCGCGCGGCGGGCGAGGCCGGTCAGGAGCGCGGGGAGCGGGGGCGCCGGCATGGAGGCGGGAGGAGGTGACAGCGCCGCGCCGCCGCCGGCCGTACGACTTTCCGGAGGAGGTGAGTGCGGCATGGTGCATTGGTGTGGCCGTGGGTACGAACTGCTCGTAGGAATCAAAACGTGCCGAGTAAGTCATGAAAGGTCACGATATTTTTCATCTATGGGGTGTGAGTGTGTGACGGCTGTGCTCCATTGGCCTTGAAGCTTTTGGTTTAGTGATACCGTTGACCGTTGTTACTTTTTTTTCCAATATAGTCGCTGTTAACCTTTTTAATGTAATTGATTTTTTTAAAAAAATTACACCATCACGGATGATAAAAAATAAGAGAAAAACAAAAAACAAAAAGGCCTAAAATACCAAAAAAAGAGATGAAATTAAAAGGCTATAGACTAAAAGCTGATGCTCAAATGAGAATGTTTCTTATCTTCAGTTTCGAAATATACCACGTCTTTTGATTTAACGTGGAGCTACATTTCTACAATAAATAGTTTTCTTTTATAGTATATAGCTTTTAAACGGAATGTTTTTTTAAGATAGGATCTATTAGTCGATTGTAGTATATATTGTAGTCTTTATTTATATCGGCCAAAATTGCACACGAGTGTCTCTCTCTATAAGCATATTGTAGTGATTTTATTTATATCAATCAAAATTATAAGTGTCTTTTTATAAGTTATTACTATTCAAAAGCCAAAGGCAAAAGTTTTGAAGACAATGAGATAAAAGACTACCTTCAATACTAAAGAAACAAACGTGCAGCTGAATTAGTACTATACTACTATTCCCGTTTCTCAAAATGACATACATGTGCCATGGAGATGAACTAGTGAGAGGGAGATGGATTGCTTTGCTTATGATTTTTTTTGGGGGGCGGGGGGGGGGGGGGGGGGGGGGCGCTACGTGATTAAGAGTTTTCTTTTCTACACACAATGAAGCTGTACAAGTAACAAAGGGGAAATTGGAAGGTTAGTAGTCAAGCCATTGGAAGCTTTGACTATCAGGATGTGGTTTGTAAAGCTTGTTGAAACAGCTTAAGGGCTTGTTCTTTTTAGCTGAAACTATAGTTTTTGTCTGCAGCTTGTGGCTTTTGGACTATTCATGCAAGAGATTACAGAGTAATAGAAACTCACGTGCGGTTTTTACTAATATAAATGAAATTGGTACAGTATATACTACAATTAACTAATATACTCTATCTTGAAAAGATACCCTGTTTAAAAGCTAGTTACCGTAGAAAAGACAAAAAACAATTTTTAGAAGTTGGAAAGAACAGGCCCTAAGACCACTTCACCAAAAGTTCTATTCCTATTGGTTACCTAGAGAAGTCAATTTCTGAAGAAAAATTAGCTTCTCCAAACAAACAAGAGTGTGAGCCCCACTTTAAAATGAAAATAGATCCTACAGGCGCAAAATACATGTAACACCCCCATTTCTGAGAGTATTATGAAACCCTCGCAGCTGCCTAAGACTGTTCAACTGTGAGTACATTAAACGAGTGTATAACATTGCCAACACAAGCTTAAGAGCAAAAGCGAACTTTATTACAATATAAAGGCTAAAAGCCAAGTATCACAGTAGGGTCAATTGCCCTTAGTTACATTACAACAAAAACTGCTACACGCACGCCTGAGCGGAGAACGACCCTAGTTCCACGTTTCATCGACCTCGTACAGTACCACCTTATCGTCTTCTCCTGCTTCTTCAAAGTATACTGTTTCTGTTTATGCATTTAGCAAGTATGAGTACAACTACCGTACTCAACAAGTCACACGGAGCTTAGCAATAACTACATGCATGATGTATCAAGTAAAAGGGAATCAAGTCTATTATTTTATGTGGATGCAGTTTTAGTTGGGGACCAAATAAAGACTTTTAAAATGTACTTCATTAAAGTAAAAGGGGGGTTTCAAGCTGGATTATCATTATTCAACATTACCCAACCATTCCAAAACTACTTATGCCTTGATACTGGATTCACCCATCAAACACAGCTTCGTTTACCGGAAGCACGGCATATTCGAATACCATTTGTCATGACTTTGCAAAGCTGCCCTGCTTTACCATGTTCCTGCCATCTTGGTTTCCTTGATGGGATTATGAGTTTAGATCTGCAGCGAGTTTTTAAGAAGGTCAGATAGGCAAGTGAGAATTCAAAACTAAGGTAAGATCAGGGAGAAATAGATAAGAACTCGAGAGTGAAATAGAAAGATTGACCGTTGAAAGGATAGACTAGGGATACTGTTAGCAAACAAATTATCAATTTGGCAAAATAGTCTTTATTCATTCATAACACAAGTTGGGTACATACTATTCTACAAAGTCCATACCACAACTCGTTTTACAATACAAAAATTTTCTACTACAAGAGGGTCTAACTACTCTAACGCAACTCGACTCACACTAAGCCTTCTGATCTGGAGAGGACCTCTAGAGGAACACCACTCTTCTTCCTCTAGGTCTTCTTCGTCGTCGTCTATCACGGGCTCCTTGCCTTTTGATTCATCATTGACTGCCTTGGGTTGCTCCGGGGCGCGAGATGTAGACCCTTTGAAGAATAAACGACCTTGGGGTGCCGTCATTCCTTCAGTCTTCTTGAGGGCTTTTGCCGGGCCATCTGGTGACTCATCACACCTCGAGGCTTCATCTTGAGCTTTCTGCTGGAAGTGCTGCAAATTCTTCTTTAAAATCCAAATCTCTTGTCGAGCCGAGTATAGTTGAAGATGCATCTTGCGATTCTCCTCCGACATCTGGGCATACATGTCCTCCTGGAAGGCGACGACTGATGCGACTTCCTTCATCCTGGGATCCTCTTCTCGATCTGGGTTTGGGACGAGAAAACCAGTTCCTTCTTCATTTTCTTGTGGGACGAGGTGGAACGGCGACTCATCATATTCATCATCATAGTAGCGGTGAAGATACTCCACCACTTTCTTTGCTGCATCTTGAATGGCGTCTAATTCCTTGTGACGGTAAGCTGTGAACTTCCGTCGTTTATCTGGCCGAATTGGTAGTGGCTCCAAGTGCACCCAAACCTTCCATTCATATAACTGACCGTGTACAATCAATGCTCTTGCATAAAATATCGGACACTGGCGCCTTGTCACATAAAGGCATTTCTGCATACGCCACAGAAGAGCGGCCCATCCAAGCAGAATATCTGGATTGGCATGAACGTGGCGCTGCATCTGTTCACACGCCAAATTTTGAGTTTAGACAAGAGTAATATAAATAATATTAGGAAATAAAACTTAACTTTAAAATAAGGCTGATAGACAAGGTAGACAGGAAAGATATTATACAGAAATAATATTGATATTTTATGTAACTCATTTTTATAAGTAAAATAGTTTTAACAAATATACTTAATGCACTTAGGGTCTTCCTACAGTCAAGCAAGCGGGCTCTGATACCACTCTGTAACACCCCCATTTCTGGGAGTATTATGAAACCCTCGCAGCTGCCCAGGATTGTTCAACTGCGAGTACATTCAACGAGTGTATAACATTGCCAACACAAGCTTAAGAGCAAAAGCGAACTTTATTACAATATAAAGGCTAAAAGCCAAGTATCACAGTAGGGTCAACTGCTCTTAGTTACATTACAACAAAAACTGCCACACGCACGCCTGAGCGGAGAACGACCCTAGTTCCACGTTTCATCGACCTCGTACAGTACCACCTCATCGTCTTCTCCTGCTTCTTCAAAGTTTATTGTTTCTGTTTATGTATTTAGCAAGTATGAGTACAACTACCGTACTCAACAAGTCACACGGAGCTTAGCAATAACTACATGCATGGTGTATCAAGTAAAAGGGAATCAAGTCTATTATTTTATGTGGATGCAGTTTTAGTTGGGGACCAAATAAAGACTTTTAAAATGTACTTCATTAAAGTAAAAGGGGGGTTTCAAGCTGGATTATCATTATTCAACATTACCCAACCATTCCAAAACTACTTATGCCTTGATACTGGATTCACCCATCAAACGCAGCTTCGTTTACCAGAAGCACGGTGTATTCGAATACCATTTGTCATGACTTTGCAAAGCTACCCTGCTTTACCCACAAGATCCCTTAACTCCCGCTAAAGAGTTAAGATAACAAGGATGTTCATTGCTCAATTCTTTGTATAGACTCCGCCCAGTATGTGTTAATCTCAACAAGCTCGGATGACCCCACAGATCTCGTCCGACTCATCGTAGTCCTACAGTTGTATGGTTAACCACCTCCCATACGAACTCACCCTCTGTCTCCCCCTTTCCAGTTGCAGAGGTTCAATTGAAGTTGAGCAGTTACTAAGCCAGGTTTGACTAAGTCAAGGTTGACCAAGTCAACGCTTGTGGTTGGGCGGTTACTATGTCCGTTACTCAGCATAAGGGTCTAGTCCTTATATTTTTCACTGAGGCATCATCCACACACAAACCCATATTCAGTACACACTGTACTGCCACCAATCCACAACCAGCCTCCACCCTAGGATAAGGTCTTCAGATCCATCTCTGCAATCCTCATTTATCCTATTTCCAACTTTCCAAAACTCTAGACCAATACCAAACCTTAACAGTAGAAAGATTCAATGTGATCCTAAACTACCATCTTATTAATAATCTTATATTTTGTGTTACTAAGTCTTGTCAAGGTGAATATGGCCATCAAGTTAAACATGGTTTTTTGGGTGGTGGGACATAGCTAATATCATGTCATTCTAAGCATTTGTTGTACATAAAATAACAAAATGAAAATAACATAATGAAGGTACATGTAAATAAATAACTTAGGAATTGTAGGATCAATATGTTCAAAAATATGTGCGACTTGCCTTGCGGATCTGTGATTTCAATTAATTCGTATTCTTCAGCGGGCTGGGCCTGGGCTTGCGCTTCTCCGTCTGGCTCCTGTGTAAACTCGACTCCGGAAGCTAACGCAAAACAAATAAAATAATATTAATTCCATGCTCGAAGGAATGAGCGAGGAATAAATAAAATAAAAGAATAAAGAAAATCTGAAAAACTCCATTAAATTGGGCTTTTGGGTTTATAGGAGGGATATTTGGGGAAATGGGCTTGAAATTTGGGTTGGCGGGCTCGAAACGGATCTAGGGAGTATAAACTTGCATTTTTGGGTTCGGGTCAAGAACTATTCATCGGGCTCAGCACTATTCCTCTGGCTAGGGTCAGACTCGGCGAGCTGGTTTGGTCTGACCACGTTGCTTCGGGTTCGGTCGGGCGCATCCGGCGTGGGCGAGCTGGTTCGACCCAGCCGAGACCGTGCGACCCGGTCGGAGGAACAGTGCACACCACACTGTTCTTCTTCCTCCCGCAGCCCGTGCGTGCGCAGAGAGCAGAGGAAGAGGGCGACGGCTGCCGGCGGCAGTGGAGCGAGTTGCGACGGCAACGGAGGGTATGGATGGGTTCAGGACGGCACGAGGGTTCCATTTTTGGTGGTTGGAGGGCCGGCGGAGGCGGCGTTCGCCGGCGGTGAGCCCTTCCCTTTTGAGGCCATTTTTGGAATTGCGAGCAAAGGGGAGCTTCTCCGAGCAATTGGGCGGGCTTTGGAGCTTCACTACGGCTTGGGTAGGGTTAGGGGGAAGTTGGCCGAAGCTCAAGAGGCCCAGGTTGAGCTGGCCACGGGTGGGGATGGTGGCGGTGGAGGGGTGACTGGCACCAGGGAAGAGGAGGCTTTGGGAGGCCCAATTGGTGGTTGGGACTTGTTTCTAAGGTCATGGGGAGAATGTATGCGGAGGGAATTGGAAAACCATGGGGCGGAAGACCAACATTAGTCTAGGGTTCATCAATTGGGAGTTTGGGAATTACCGACAATGGGGCGGGAGAGGGGAGCTTTGAAGGACTACGGGTAGGCTACGCTAGCGCAAATTAATAAAAATTATGCCCGTAAACCAAGATCACTGCAGTTATAGATCACGGAATTACCACTAGACGCGCAGGTGCGGAATTGATGCAGCACGTCGGGGCAGAGTAGTCGTACTACGTCGATGCAGCACGTCGGGGCAGAGTAGTCGTACTACTTCCTCGTCCTCGTCGCGGCGTCCAACGTACAACTCCTCTCTTGCGGTTCGTCCAAACGCTACAGATGCAGCGCCGCCAAAAGGTATCCACACGTACGGGAGGAAGCGACGCACGCCGGATTACTAGATCCGAGCGAGCGCCCAGGGCGTGGGAGGGGTGGCGGCCAGGGTTTGAGGAGGTCACGAAAAAATTCTCACAACCCTGTGCGCCCTAGCCCTCCTTTTATAGACGTCCTTATAATGGGCTTCAGCGAATGGAGGCCCATTAGGACTCAATACCCAGTCCAACCCGGATCCAATCCGAATTAGGCTTCAGCCCTTAAGTGTGTGACCCTATGGGTTCACGTATGTTTAGACATGACACGAGTTTACCTACTCGGTCAATAGTTGGTAGCGGCCTCTAGCAAGACGTGCCAACTCCTAAACATACATAAAGATCATATCGAATGAACCATCACAACTTTATGTACATGCCAATCCCTTTGCCTCACGATATTTGGTCGAGCTCCAAGCTGACCACTCTTTCTCGATCCTGTGATCCGGAATCCCTTACTAGGTTAACTCTTAACCTTAAGTAGCATGGCCATGCATTTCTGGATCCGATCACTCGAGGGGCCCAGAGATATCTCTCTCAGGTAGAGAGGGGCAAATCCCATCTCGACTGACCATGCCTCGCAGCATGCTTCATGACAAACCCGAAAGCTACCTTTATAACTACCCAGTTACGGAGCAGCGTTTGATAGCCCCTAAGTAGGTCGATTCACATCTCAAGTACATGCGACAATCTCAGGTCTAAGGACAAGGCGTACACATTGTGTAGAGAGAGAACCATAAGTATAATTGTTATGTCTCATGTTGGGTCGGTCCAACCCCATGTTCTAAACATGTGTCCACATTATTGGTTTGACATCTCCATGTCTATGACCTGTGAAACATGGTCATCAACCGATACATGTGCTAATCCATTATTCACGTGTGACCACATATGAACTTCGACTAGGGACAACTTTAGAATAACCATACAAGTAAAGAGTTTCACAAACAAGTCACATACTTGTTAATCAATACAAAGGCAATATTCAAGGAACATTTATTAAATCATGGATACAACGAAATATCATCATCTCTATGATTGCCTCTAGGGCATATTTCCAACAAGCTTGGGTGTGCTTGGTGAGCTTCAGGGGGTTCAATGCCAATGGAGGGGCTAGGGCGACTTAAATAGGAGAGGAGGGCGGTTTGCACCGGAGAGGGGCAAATCCACTGCGGCGGCGGTTTCTGGAGCTCCCGGTTTTGCAACGCGGACAGGGTTTACTTGGACGCTAAGGGACGGTGGTCAAGGGGTGGCAGAGGGGCGTCAGGTCGGCTGTGAGAGGAATTCGCGCGAAATGGCAGAGGTGGCGGCAACGGGCGGTTGGGGGTGTTTCCACGGTCGCCGGTGGTGTCAGGGCGCGCCAGAGCGGGGCTGGCGAGGCAGTACGGTGTGATGATGGACGAGGCAGGCTGGCAGTGGCGTGCAGGTGCGAGGAGGCGCGAAGAGGTCGGCGGCGACAGAAAAATTGGGGGCGGCGAGGATATTTGCCGGTCATGAACAGTGTCGCGAAAGATCCATCCGTTCATGGCGTGATGACATGGATTAGTGAGAGGTTTGCTTTGAGATTAGTGTGGATTAGGGTTATGGAGGATGTGGGCAAAAGAAAAACGGGAATTCAAATCCAATTTTGATTTTGACAAAAATTCGTTTTGTTTCAACCTACCCTCCTTAAAAAGGATCTCGTCCTTGAGATCAACTCGGGCCAAGGAGTAGGTTGGGAAATTCTCGCTGTAAATCTGACTCCTTTTCCCATGTTGCTTCATCTGGTGTATGATTTCGCCATTGTATCTTATGTAGTCTGATATTTTTATTTCTCAACTGTCTTTCTGTAGTTTCTAGTATCTGAAATGGTTCCTCTTCATATGACAGATCATCTCGCAAGTCTATATCATCGACTGGCACTTGCTCTGTAGAATGACGAAGACATTTTCGTAACTGAGATACATGAAATACGTTATGAACTCTTGCCAGGTTTGGTGTCAACTATAGCTTATAGGCTACTTCCCCTATTCTTTCGAGAATCTCGAACGGGCCAATATACCTTGGGGTTAGCTTTCCCTTAATTTGAAATCTCTTTATTGACTTGAACGGTGTGACTTTGAGGTATACTAAATCTCCCACTTCAAAGCTCAAGTCCTTTCGACGATTATCTGCATAGCTCTTTTGCCGATTCTGAGCTATTCTCATTTTATCTCGAACAATCTTGACATGGGCTTCTGCATCTTGTACGATTTGGGGAACGGAGTGACTACTATTCATCATCTTCCTTCCGGACTCCGCCGCCGCGTTCGCTCTGCGTCCATCGCCACCGCTCGTTTCCACCCTAGCCTCGCTGATGTGCCTGAGCTGGTCTCTCCCACCACCATGCTCGAGTCGGCCATCCTCGAGCCCCGCGCCTATAAAACCTGAGCGCCCGCCCTCGTCCTCTGCATCTCGCTACGCCGTCGCCCGTAGCCGAGTCGCCCTTGCTCCGTCACCGTTGAGCTCATGTCACTGGGGTCACATCTTCATCTTCAGCTGCTCTGCGCTGTCCTTGCCGAGTTTGCTGAGCTCACCGTGCGCCACCATCTCCGTTTTCGCCAAGATCCGTCCCAGCCGGTCGTCACCGTCTTCCCCGTCACTGGCAGTCGCTCCACCGTGTTCGCCATCTTCCCGCCGGTGAGCCTCCACCCCGCTTTGTCGTCTCTCCGCTGAACAGCCACCGTCTCGACCGACGCCCGCTGCCCTCGATCGCCGCGCAACTCAGCAGCCAAAGCATCAACGTTTCGTCTCCGCCGACCAACCAGCGTGCGCCGCGTTCCCTCATCCCAAGCCGTCCGATCATATGTCTCATCGTCCGATCAGATCTAAGCCGATCGCCCCATCAGCAGTGCATTATTCATGAGCTGGGTCCACCGTGGACTAGCTATTTCGTGCACCGGGTTCATAGCACAGTAGCTTTTCCGATTTTCAGCCTTTTCCCCCACATTAGATTTTCCGAGAGTCCGTTCTCCTCCGTCCGAACTCCGATTGACCTGATTCTTTTTCCTAAATTCATTTAAAATTGAGCTTTATATTTTGGTTATGGTTTTGAAGTTTTTAGAGTTTATTTGTATTTTATTTGAATTTGGTTTATGCTTCATTTTGCTTTCTCTCTTGTTAGATCACGTCTTCGAAGGAGCTGAAGTAAGATTTGAAGATCAAGAGCCATTAACTTAGCATGGCCAAGGTAAGTCGTGTCCTTTGATAATTTTAAACTAGTTTTTAAATCTATTATATATTATTTTATTTTAAATTAACTTGCATTGCTATTTTATAACAAACCATTGTATTGGTAGTTAATGACCTATTTGATTAATTCGTCCTTGATAATTTGAATGCCATGATTCTATTGTCACCATATGATGGAAAATTATCTAGTAATGCAATACCTGTTGTCACATGGGTTGTACATTTAATTTGCTTAGCCATGCTTAAAGTCGCGTTGGGTTTATCATCACATGTGATTAATTAATTTTGATTTAATGATATATTGGAACGTGGTGGTCAGCCACAGTTATAAAATTTGAGTATCATGACATGGGTAGTGTCATTAGTGTTGGGTATACAAAAATAGTTTTCACTCGGGCGAATGATCATGCAGTAAAGGAGGTGCAATTTGCACATTGGGATGTTGATGTTTTTCCTGGGTAAATCTAAAGACTTAACTTTGCGCGCCATTGATCTGAGCCTTACCTCACATACCCTATGTCTAGTATAAGATAGACCTAGCATAATAATTTGTGAAGTCTCAACTTTGATTTCGCTATTGATGTTTTTTTGGTGCAAGAGGGGCAATTATCGACTAGGTGGTCAGCCTACTCGATGGCGAAATCTTAGCGTGCGAGATCGGGTTGAGATGGAGCATTGTAAAAGCCTTGTTGTGATTTTCTTTAACATGAGGATTATCACATCGTGTGGGTACAGTTATGCAACCTCTGTAGAATGTAAAACTATTCAAATAGCCATGTCCCCGGTTATGGACAGTGCTCGGTGATTTTACACGAGGAGTAGAGTTTTCATAAAAATCTGGATGGGTTAAGTTGGGAAGTGAATGGTTACTTCATTGGTGGTTTATTTCATGAATCTTAGTTCACGGGCGATTCATTGGAGTGAATGGTCAGTTCACTTATGGTTTGCCTCAATTCTTTTGGTAACTTATTATCAGTTTCAAAGTTCGCTTTTCAATTTATTTACTGTATTTACTTTAAATTGTTGTTTTCTGCAAAATTAACCTTTCAGCTATCCATTGGTAAGCCTTTTATACTATAGTGCATTCTTTGCTACAAATGACTTGCTGAGTACTTTATGTACTCACGGCTTCATCCACATTTGCTCAGTTGAGGAGGAAGGATCAGACCAGTAGGAGGTAGCTGGAGGAGGATACTTCGACGACTTCACGGATTAGGACTTCGCTCCCCAGTCGATTGCCTGTGGGCATGTCGAATGACTGCTTCACTTATTTCTGTTTTTTCGTTGCCAAATCCTTACGCCTTTAGGCTATTCTTTGTAAGCTTAGCCATAAGGTCGCAACTCTGATAATTATTAATAATATTAGTAAATTATGATATGGTTGGTATTTCATCTTTGTTTAAATTGTGTGCACTTGCGTGACCCTGGACTAATGCGGATTACACAGAAGAGTCTGGATTTGCATATTCGGGTCTCGTCAAAGGTGGTATCAGAGCTGTATCGACTGTAGGACGGAGCCCTGGTTAGAATGGTCGAATTAGCAAGTTTTCAAAATTTATTTTCTGAATCAAATCAACCAATTGATTATCTAGAAATTCTTTATTCTTACCTCATTCTTAGGATTCTTACTCTTTGTCTCCTCTGAAATAATGTTTTCCAAACGTAATTTGACTTCTTATCCCCATAATGACAATAGATGTCTCGAGTGCCCCTGTAATCAAAGTTGGTATGGAATTCTTCAAGCTGTGCTGTGAAGTTTGGATCAAGGAAGCGCCCAATATGTCAAGACAAGATTGAAGATTACCGTAAAGATTAGAAACCATTAGATTTGGACCTTGTTATAGTTTTTAGCATTGTGTAGATCATCTTACTTCTTACTTGCTGTTGTGTGTGATGTGAGCTGCAGTTTTGCTTCTATCATTATGATGTAGTCATGTGAAAAATCTTTTTGTGGAGTTTATTGCTTCTTTTGTTAGCCTTTTCGGCTAAGTGAGTGTTTTGTTTTAGGGTTGCCATTAGTTATCCCCCTTAAACGAGTTTACCTATTGTCTTTGTTATTCCCTCTTTCCTTGTTAACCGGGGTGTCATCCTGTTAGATGGTGGATGCATGAAGTTCAGCTGGTCACAATCAATTGCCTTTAGAACCTAGCAATAGTGCCTCGGATCCTTCAGCTCGGGGGCAGCAGTCAGCATCAACAGAATTGGGTCTGATCTTAAGTCAGCTTTTGGCAGCACAAACTCAGCTCATACATATAGTGTTACAACAAGTGGACAACAACAACAAAGCTTCCTGGGTCGCTTCGCCTATACCTTGTCAGTGGTGTCCCTCTGACGGATCATTAAGAATCAAGGCACAAGAAATACTTCGCAGGATGATAGCATGGGATATCATCCTCCTAAAAGCCATTACTCAAGGAGAAATGTTATCTGCTACCGTTGTGGCGGGAATGGACACCTAGCCTTCCGATGTCCTCAAAAAGGGAAGCTAGCACAAGATTTTATTTGTGCCAACTGCGATAGAATTGGCCACAAATTTGCCAGGTGTCCCAAAAGGAAGATAATCCAGTACAAAGCCCGCAACCATTGTGGCAAGGAAGGGCACTTGGTCCAACAATGCTACCTAGAGAATAAGTTTAAGAATTGTGCCTATACTCGCTGTGGAGAGATAGGACATTATGCTAGTGAACACGAAATCAGTTGCTCTAGTTGTGAAGGAACTCATTTTTCTGGAGAATGTCCTATGAGCAAGATTACTTGTTACCTATGTGAAGGTCAGGTTCATAACCTATCTTAATGCCCACTGGACTCGATATTGGCCTTAGTATTGCAGCAACCACGAGAGAAACTCTGAACTACTACCATGCGAGCATTGACAAAAGAAGGCAGGATTATAGCTACATTTCCCAAGATACCATCAGAAGTCGTGGCACAACAACCCAACCAGGACAATTGCATGGCCCCATCAGACAAGACAGTCCCACTAGGTGTAACCCAATCCTGGAAGAGGAAGATGGTCCAACAAGGAACTCAGTTGCATCAGTCACAAAAATGCAGAATCAACGCGTGCCAGCTAGAATGTGTACCACAATAGTCAGATTTCAGGACTCCAGCTCCAATGCCTCATTATGATAATTCAGGACCATGCCCTATCAACGTCGGCAATCAGCCTCAGAGGGAAAGAAGCTCTGCAACCTTATTGAATTGTTTCAAGTGCCAAGAGCCAGGTCATTTTGCTCGCAAGTGTCCGCAGAAGCATCAAGCAATCATGCCAATTCCGTTCAACCTTGGAAGTATCCCTACCAAGACTCTAGGAGTAAGCTGTGGAACATCATCAGATCAAGGAAATCAGATACCTCAGAGTATTGCAAGGGAAGCTTCAATAATGTCGTCTCCAATGTCGAACTTGGTAACCTATTCCTTTAGTGAGCCTGAATCTCGGGGTTGAAATTCCATTTAAGGGGGGAGATTTGTAACATCCTAATTTTCGGAGCCTTTTTGAAGTTTTTAAAATAAAATTCACCAGTTGGATTTTTCTGGAATTAATAAAAGCTTAAATTAAATTTTTATTAATTAAAAGGATTTACTATGATTAAATTAAACATTAACATTTGGTTAAAATATTTTATTTGGGTTCCTTGTGTCTCAAAGATTTTTCTGAAATTTTATGTGATTTATTTGGATTTGTTTGCTATTTTCTAGAGCTCAAAAGAATTTATTTGATTTCTGGAAAGAGAAAATCCTTAAACAATGTTGGGCCGAAACCCCTTTTTCCCTCTGGCCCAGCCACTCGGCCCAACCTGTATCGCCCCCTGGCCACACATCGGCCATCCGCCGCTCACTCACCCGCATCTAGCTGTCCGAGTCGTTCTTTCTCAGCCAACCGTCCGATCCTTGCCGGGACACGCGTCGTCTATCAAACGGAGTGGCTACTGTTCGTCGTCTTCCTTCCGGACTCTTCCATCGCGTTCGCTCCGCGTCTGTCACCGCTGCGCATCTCCACCCCGAACTAATCCAGAAGGTTTGTTGGATTTTACTTACGATCATGGCGACGTAGGGCGTGAAGGTCTAGTGGTTGCCGGTGACCCGGACCTTGAGCGCTATCACCTCGCCGGTCTTATGCATGAGCTTCGCGTCCTTGGGAGGTCAATGACACATGTTGGTCAAACTAACCAAACACCAGAAGGACAACTACAGCGAGGTGGTCAATGCATGTCATGTCACATGATTTGGTATCTAGAGGCGTCGATATCGACATTGTGGGGGAAGACGGTGGTGCCAAAGACATTGTTGTGGCCGTGGACGGCGTTGGTGCCATAGAGGATGGGGACAACGAGGCGTTGATGTCGTCGACCACGCGGGCCAGTCTGCAAGGGAGGCACTGTCACGGGGGTTGTTACCGGTGCTAAGCTCCACAATTGCGTGGGGTGATGTGACGGTTCGTTCGATCCGGGCTATCTACACCGCCTTCTCCCGCAGCATCATGCAGCCCAGCCCAGCAGGTCGCACACCCGCGCCTCCATCCACGCCGACGCGTCCTTGTACAGCGGCACCTCGCCTTGTGCTGCCATGCAGATGAGCACAAGGGAGAGAAGCAGACATGGATGTGGATTAGACTCGCGAGAGAAACGAGGTGCGCTGCCTCGACTCTCAGGCAATGGGATGTTTGCTCGTGCGGATGTGGCCGCATACGAATCATTTTTTTGAGAACGAGGGGAAAAGAACTACTCTTCCTGTCAAAAAAAAAAAGAACTACTACTCACCAACTCCTTTTAGAGCAAGTATAATAAGAGGCTGTTAGTAGGCTGTATGCTGAGGTGGAGAAGAGAGAGGAGGAGAGAGAAAAGAGGTAGGCTGTAAGTTTATAGCTAGTTGAAGCACAAGAACCAAGAAACTTTGTGAGAGAAAGGGGTGGGTCATACAGCCTTCAGCTGGCTGTAAACTACTATATGAATATGCTGATAAGTGGGCTGTAAGTGTCCATACAGCCAGCTAAAGGCTGTATTATTAGCCTTGCTCTTATTAAGGTAATAGTGATAATTGTACATTTATTGCCTACCATTAGTGCTATAGCAGCATAACTCTTCTTTGCTACCGAGCGGATTCATTCAGGTGTCTTCAGTGGCACAACAGATCAATATTTGCACCTTGGTCCTCCCAACATAAATTTAGATCTCATGAGGTTAAAAAAAAGACTAGATAACCATGAGAAGAATCTTGCAACGAAGGTGAAGCTCGTAGGTCTCGGCTACAGCTGGAAATGCAGTTCAGCATCGATAGTGCACCAGCAACTACAACTATCTACAAGTCACACATACCAGTTACCAAATGCTCCGGATTGAGATGTTGCAACGACAAACATTAACAGCTACGAATTTAAAAGAGCACGTTCTGATATGAAGAGTTTAGAGCTAGTTACACTGAGCAAATGTCATATTTTTGTGAAAGTATATCAGTGGCCAAATGATGTACTACTTTATGCCTTCTGGGAACAAGGAGCAAATCCCCATGAATTATGTCATGAAAAAAGGAGTGCTACAAGAATACACGCCAGACTCCAAGACTCAAGATATCAATTGGTAATGACTTACTTGCCTTACATGCTTGATCATTGGTCCATAAATGAAAGAAAGCATGCACATTTTTTTTTGTTGCTTACCTCGAACTGATGTGTCTGCACCAAGCCACCCAAAAAAATAAAACTCAAATGGCCTTTGATACGCCACTACAACCATGAACAGTACTCGTTTGCTTATGAATGCAAAGTACGTACGCTGATGAGAACAGCAATTTATAACGCCGATCCCTGAAGTAGCTCTGGTTTATCTGTTCTTCCTTTCATCTGGTGCCCTCAAGAGTGTGGTGAATGGCGGTTGTTCGCGCCAGAACTAGGGTAGTCGCTGAGCTCCACCCCTATACTTCCACTGTGGACGAATTCTGTCTCCTCAACTTGGATAGTCTGAATGTTCCAAAGATTTTTCAAGTCAGTGGTGTACCAAATGAAACGGTATGAACAAAAAAGATGCGGTTTTTGGATGTTTATGTGGATGGTGGCCTATATCTTATACATAACAGATAGTAACACAAGAGAAAAGGTTTTCAAATTTCCTTTCAATCTGGTGCATATATGATCTATAAAATCACATAAAAAATGACTCGTGTATTGAGAATTCAAGGACAAGGATGGATAACGATATACATACTGCAAACAAAGTTAGGAGAAATTAGAACCAACAAAAAGAACAAGTATGTAACATCTCTTTGATTAGATTGAGCATAAAACGGACAGAAAGCAGCGCATATGATGCATGATCTGAGTTCCAACAACCAAAAAATCTGAATCACCAGAGTTGTTGCATTGGAGGTCGGAGTTGCTTTACTTTCCTGCAGCATTCTTAAACCTATTGCATGGTAAGACAAATGCCCGCAATTAACAAGAGAACAAGATCCATATTCAATATGGAAGAGAACAGAGCTTGAGAAGACTACCGTGGAGAGGTTCAGTACTTGATACATGAATGAGACAGCATAAGACGAAAATCACCATGGTTACATACAGCGGAGATAATTTCTTCATCCCCATCCACCTTTTCTTGTGCAGATATAACTACTTCTCTAATTTCTATGATGGCTTTATAGGGCAGTGAATCCTGTGCTAGTTTATAGCAGCTTATCCTGGAATAAAAAAAATGTTGGTTCAAAATTGTCCACGATGATGTGTAGCCCATCGATCAAAAGTCTAACTCTTCCCTTTACTTTTGGAGTGCTTCATTAAAGCAGCATGAAAAATTTTCTTGAAAGTGAAGTAAGCGAACATTTTTCAACTGAGACAACAAAACATTGTGTACACATTACATGCCTCTATGACAGTTCAAAAGGAGCTTTCTTTTATAGCAAAATAGCAGGTATTATTTTTTTAAGAAAAAGAAAAGAAAACTAGGCATACAAAGGCAGAGAAATCATAAAATCTTCTATCCAAGAAAACAAAACAAAAGAAAATAAATGATAAACTTAGAAGATGTAAAACTGCATTGGAAATTATAGGCATTTCAATGAAAGGAGAAGAAAGAAGGGAGGTGTAATGATCCTTAGATCTTTACGGGGTAAACACCGTTAGGAGGACAGCCGGGCAGTATCGGCTTGATTGGGGAGAGACTTTAGAGGAGAAAGATAGACATAAACAAGAATGAAGTCTTATTTCTTTCTTCTTCTTGCTTAATAAAATGAGATACAGTCCTATCTTTATATAGATTGGATGACTTGATATCTAATGAACTTATATATAATATTATGGAAATATATTATCCTAACCAATCTAATTTTATCTCTAAGGAATCTAATCCAACCAAATCGGTGGCTGCCATGTGAACAGTAAACACATAGCACTGTTTGCGTGAACAATACCGTTGCATATGACAACTTCTCCCTTCTCAACGAGCAACTTGTCCTCGAGTTACAAGACGATGGCTATGACTGCAGCCTTAGGAGACTCCACGTTGATGAGAGGATATGAACTTGACGCCACATTACATGAGAGAAGATGAGCCAGACCTCGATGACAATGGATGGTGATGGCGTGGGCACTTTAGCATGGCCCGATGTATAGGAAGATGCCCGCGATGTAGGTGACTGGATCGGGGCAGCCAAGTATCTTCTGCCTCCTTGGAGTGCGACTATGGTGGGAGAGATGCAACGATGTCATGATCCCACCTAAGGCACTCAACATGCTCCATATCTTTGATAGCATGGACTCGGCCAGCGGCATAGAGGTAGTGGCCGTAGGATGGCAATAGCCTTCTTTTTCTGTGGTGGAGTCACTGGTCGTGTAGCCAAAGGCAACGTTGCCAATGTAGCTTCATTGGAGCTTCATTCTATTTGCCCCTCGCTGCCATTATCTTCTTTAACATGTTCTCTACATTCTTGAGTCCAGCGAGGATTTCTTATAGCCAGCAATGATCTTGCCACATGTTAACTTGACAGTAGAAGCCATGGTGAGTAGTTTTGATCCCAAATGTAAAGATCCTTAGATCATTATAGGGTAAACACCATCAAAATGACAGCCGACCGGTGTCAGCTTGATTTTTTTTAGATAAAGGATATAAAATCCGGCCTCTATATCCACGTGGGATATACACAGCCAAAAGATACACGAGCTCTTAGGCTCAAAGCCTCAAAACTGAGGGGCAAAAAACAACAGCAATGAAAGCTTAAGGACTAAGAAAAAAACTAGAAAGACTAAGCTTCAGCACTTTTACTCCGTCATTGCTTTCAACAAGTCCCTATCCTCATCCGACTGAGCCATCCAAACTACGGTCTGTTTTGCGTGAAGATGGACCTCCGAGGCGACGTCTCCAAGGAGGCGACTAGAGTCGCCGACGCCGCCCGCCGCACCGAGGCAAGGTTTTCACCTGGAGATCAGTAATATGAGAGCTATGGAGTGCAACGACAACACCTCCAGGAAGGATAATGGCGCCCGAAGGCGTCATTGCTGTCGAGACCGGTAAGATCACCGGCAAGGGTTTCGCCAGCACCCCACGCACTACCCACACATAAAAAAGACCGCCACCAACACACCGGAGTCCTGCACGCCTTAAGGCCATGGCATAGCCACCCTTGAACTCCACAACGAGCCGCTTCCTGTAATGCCCGCCACTGTAGAAACCACTATGCGACGCTTAAGCGCCACCACTGAGCAGATACAGGAACATGAGCCACAGGTCAAGCCTACAGCAAAACAACGGAAGAGCCTGACGAGGATCTTCCTGAACGCCTTACAGAGCCTGCACGGCACGCGGAACACCACTGCCTTCTTGCTCTCGGCCACATCCATCTGGAAGGCGGAGTTGATGTAGAGGTCCTTGAGGACGCTCTTGAGCTCCTGGTTGCCAATCTCTAGGTCAAAGAACGCCTGCGCGATGGAGTCCTCAAACTCCGAGGGCACGAGGCCCTTGACCTTCTGGATCTTCCTCCTCGCCGTGAACAAGGTGTCTTCGTCCTTCCTTCCTTCGCCACTGACAGATTGGATAAGATGCACCGTAAGGTCATCTGAGTTGCTCCAGCTGTGCAGCCGCAATCTGGCCAGTACATCTTGGGATATTGCCTCATCAAAAGTGCATCTTGCAAAGAGATTCTTCAGCTTCTCCTCATCATTCTCACTCCATGGAACTGCTTCTATGCATGTCAAACACGATTCAATTCCTTGGTCAAACATGATTGAGGAAGATACCTCGAGCACATCGATGGCCTGTGACACGCCAGCAGCAGCAAGCCGCCGCACTGGATCAGGCTCGTACATGAGCTCCACCGCCGCCCTGAAAGCCTCCACATTCTCCACGCTGTCCACCTCAATCCTCTTCCCGCTACCACCGCCGGCCGCGGAGCCCTCGCCCGGAGCCACGGTGGCAAAGAAGGCGCTACTGACACACAGCACCCTGGAGTCTAGCTCCATCACCACCCACCTCCCGTCCCTCCCTCGAAGAAAAAGCCTCAGATCCATCGCTCCATTGTCCCCATCATCCTCCCCCGCGGCAACCAAGGGCGCCACCGCCGCCTGCTCCCGCTTCATCAGGACCACGTCCTCCGCGGGCGGCAGCGGCGGGAGGGGAAGCGGAAGCGGAGGCGGGAATGAGTCGTCGGGGTCGATGGGAGAGACACGGCTGGGGGACAGGATGCGACGGAAGTCAATGAGCCCATCGAGGCCGGCCAGCTTGGACGACGTCAACAGCGTGGCCCTCGCCCAGCCCTGCACCGACGCCGGCTGCCCACAACCCCTGCGCTTCAAACCACGTGCGGTCGCCACATCGACTCCGGCCATATCCATCACGGAAGTGCAGATCCGAGCCGCTCCGGGAGATCCACAGCACCACGAGACGGTTGCGAGAGGCTGAAAAAGCCCCGCCGTCGCCCTCTTTGCGTCCACCGAAGACCGGTGGCGCGCTCCGGCGACGGCGAGGAGGAGGGATCCGGACGGGAGGTGGGAGGTGAAGGGACGGGGGGTGGGAGGTGAAGGGACGGGGGGTCGGATACTCGTGTCCAATGTTGCTCAGAATGGCTAAGTTAGTTGAAACATCAAAATATGAACTATCCGTGTCAGCTTGATTGGGAGAGACTTTAGAGGAGGAAGATAGACATTAACGGGGATGAACTCTTATTTCCTTCTTCTTGCTTAATAAAATAATACACACTCTCATTCTTATATAGATTGGATGGTTTGACCCATAAGATATTATTTTTAAGACTATGAAAATAGATTATCCTAACCAATCTAATCTTATCTTTAAGAAAAGTAATCCAACAAAATCAGTGGCTACCATATAAATGGTAACCGTGTAATACTGTTTGCGTGAACAGTACCGCTGCCCATGACAGGAGATGTACCACACAATTCACTGGTTTATGACACGGTGGATGTGATGCTGGAATTTCTTTTCTTCGTAATTAAGAGACTTGGTTGGTCAGACAACCATTACCAGTATTTCTTACCCGGATGCCAGCAGCGTGGGCTGCAGCTTGCAGGTAAAGTTAAGTTTGAATAGCTAGTGGATTCACCACTAAGCTTACATCGAGCTAACGTCTTCTCTGAAAAAGTAAAACTCTACCTAAATCAAAATCTCCACAATAATAGGACACGGACGATGCAAAAGACCTCCCAACATCTTAAATTTAACTAATTATTTTGTTCATATCATAAGAAGTCACAGAAAGATTAACTTCCACATCCAAACTGATTTTTTTCCAAGGATCTAAAAAGCATCAAATAAGCACTGCTTATTGCTATTGGGCATAAAAGATAGGTCAGCATTTGCAATTCACATGTTTTTACGATGTATATACACAATCATGTACTGCAATTCAAATGCACCGATAGTCTCAGTCATATGTCCAGTATTTATATGCAAGGTAAATGGAAAATCAACTTAGCACTTTCTATGAAAAGAATTAAGTTAACAGAGAAAGAGTTAGGATATGTAGGCACATTAGGTGGACCGAATAACAAACTGTCACACAATAGTACAGAAGGACGGATGCTCAATTAAAGAAAATTAAAAAAAGAGGAAAGAAGGAAGGGCATCTAGTCTCTATTCGGTGACTCCTAACGTTTTGTTAACACTTACAAGTTGGAAACCACAAATATTTTATAAATCGCACATCCTAATACGGGGCATCCGATCTTTTCGATATAAAATCAAGATACTTACATATACCTTTTAAATCGTAGTGATTCTTTGTTGCCACTGCAAAAACAAACACTTTTTAACTCGCCAGAACACATGCGCTGAATTTCACGACCACTAAGCGAAGTCCTATTGTGCTCATAATTCTCAGCGGAAAGTTGAGCGATCTTGATTATTGATGTACTCCCAATTACCCCTCAAAATGGTTCAACCATTATAGAAGAATCTTTTATCAAAATATTTGGTTAATTTTTACAAGAGGAGACGCCAGATATTTATTGTGCCCTCTCCACATGATGCACACGGCCTAGGGCCGGCTGACTTGATTTGTCTAAAGGAACCGAATTAAAAACTCCATCTATTAACTCGGACTCACAAACTTCTAAACTTGGTTTGGACTAGTAGGAAAACGAATTTACAAGGTTAAAACTAAGGTTAGGATATTTTTTTGTGTTTTCGGTATTCTTGGACTTTACGAAATAAACACAACAATAAAATTAATCTAAAAGCTAGGGTAAATAATCCTACCGAGAAAATTGTGCTCTGATACCAAGATGATACGGAGTCGCCCGATCTTCTCGACGTAGGATCAAAATACTCACATACAGCCTCTCGAATTGTAGTGATTCTACATTGCCAATGCAATAACGAACAATCTTTAATTCGCGAGAGCACACGCATAGGACTTCATGACCACTAAGCGAAACCCTATCACATTTCTAATTCCTAGTAGAAAGGTTGAATGATCTTGATTATCGACGTACTCCTAGTTTCTCTGCTCAAGATGATTTATTCATCATGGAAGAACAAAGCAATCTACTATTTCAATCTATTATAAAAAAAAATATCTGATCTATTTTTACAAGAGGAGACGCCAGGTATTTATGACGCAAGCAAACAGCCACCACCAGCAGCAGTCTCTTTGGTTTTGGAGGAAGCGGACCTGCACATAAACGCTTCTCTGGCGGAGTTCAGATGGACAACTAGCAATTCAATTCGGGCTCCACGTGATGATTCAGCCGGTTGGATACCAACACAAATGATAGCTTGAGGGCCTATCCTTTTTTATTGCGGTTTATGGCTTTTGCCTGCAGTTTTGTAATTTTTAGGCTATGTGTTTACTGTAGCGCACGGTACCGTGTGTACTGTTGCTCACGCGATTACTGTAGCGCACGAGGGTAGATTGACTTAAAAAACTTGGTTCGGACTAGTGCCTACATATCGGACTCACAAACTCCTAAACTTGGTTCGGACTAGTTAGCAAAACGAATTTACAAGGTCGCAACATGACCACGCAGGCCGTGGTGACCCGCACGTGTATCGCCTTCCGTTTTTGAGTTCTCCTGAAGACCGATCGGTCCTCGAGACTCCCCCCACAAAAGCTATGAATTCTGTTTTGAAGGGCATGACATGGCTTGATTCGGTCTGAGCCTCCTCACGCCGTGGGCTTCCTTGCACGTCTCCCTTGAGTAGTCACACGGGCTAGCTCCTCCCGAGCTTGTGGCCGCTTGCTTTCCTCCCTTGAACTTGGGCTGCACGACTGGTCTCCCTCTTGGCCACATGGCTGCCTTCCCTTGCTTGCAAGCCGAATGTGGATGTCCTCATCACATCCTCAGTGCTCAACAGATCCTTCATTAAGCAGCAATTATATATATATATATATATAGAGAGAGAGAGAGAGAGAGACAGACAAACGGAGAGAGAGAGAGAGAGAGAGAGCGAGAGAGAGAGAGAGAGAGAGAGAGAGAGAGAGAGAGAGTGGCGTGAATGTTTCCTCGCTTTCCATGATATTTTCGAATGGAGTCAAGAACCACCAACTCAAAAGTAAAACTGTTTGCATGATGAATAGCCTTGCTGCCATTTTCTTCTACCAGATACATCTCTACTTTGTTGTTATTCCTCATCAAAATTCCAAGCATAACAGCACATGCTATCATGTGCTTATACATTTCGGTTTGATTTTGTTAAAACTTCAGGTGACAGACAAATTAATTCCTACCGCAGTCACCTTTCTCCAAGTAGACCATACAAATTCAGAAGTCAGCCAAAATTAAAAATCAACATAGCAACTGTAATGGACTCCTATTGGGGTAAGCACTACGTCCGACGTTCCAAACAGAGGACACCTCCAACATGACTTAGCAGCTCCCCTGTTTTGCGGAGTCCTCTGTAAGTCTGCGTCTTTAGAAAGTCCCTTATGGATTCCTTAGATAAGAAGTCGTTTAGATGTCGGTCTCTTGAGAAATTGGGATTGTAAGAGTATAAATACCGTCCTGCGTTTCAGCGGACAGGTAAGGAAGAAATAAAGTATCTCTTTTCCCCCAAACCCTAGATTCTGTACGCAGGTATCCATCACGGCGGCGCAAGGAGCTGATCGCAGGGAAGAAGCCGCCGACGACCAGACCTACCACCCGTATAACCTGAGGTCACGGGGCAAGATACACAACAGATTGGTATCTTGTACCTTAGGCCAATCTTTCAAGTTCCGGCACTACTTTCATGGGATTATCATCAGATTTCACTGACGGGAAGATCAACAAATAAAACCCAAAAAAACATGAATATGATCTAGAACTGAGATACACAGATTGGCAGATGTCAAGGCCTATAACTGGCAAGATATAGCTTAGTTTTAACAAAGACATATTGTTCTAATGAGACCAACTTCCTATTTGATTGCCTCAAGGACAATTATTTGAGTTTGGAGGACGCAAGGCATTTGATGAGAAATTGAATTGGTTAAACGATGCAGGGAAGGGAACTGTATTGCAGACTTTCAAATAAATAGGGCCTATGGTCGGCTCCTTTTCTATTTGCAGATCACAAGAAAAGGGGAGCAATATCTGGCTTTCTATTACCACAGAAATAAATAGGGCATGCTACAAAGGTTAATGACCAAAACTGTACTCTAAAGATTTTTTTTATCTCTTCATGTCATCAGCTTTTACCAGGTCTGAGTCGTATTCCACATAAGCATATGCAATTACCTAAGTTCAAACTTTCTAATAACATTCAATAGTGTAAGATGCATCAGTATTGCATTATAGTGTTGTTAATTATTCCCGATTCTGTACAGAGCACTTCAGTAGTATCTTGCAGAACACTATTGAACACATCAGGAGGCGTTGGAAGAAGATGAATAAAAAACAGTTCCAGCAAAGTATGGCAAACTAGTATTTACAAATTTATTCATTTCCCAAGATGTATCAATGAGTAAGTCATAGTAATGTTGAAAAAGAATGCACTGGAAGGTAAAATTACTTAACTACACAATCGAAAGCAGGCAAAGGTATGTAAATTAACCAAAGGACCCCAATGCAAGCACAAGAGAACCTTTTGGTATACCTTGTTAGTGAAGGTAATAAATACACCCTCTCAGTTGAACGTTCTAACCCGATGATCATGCATTCCTCAAAAATTACACAAAGAACTTTTGCTCTATCTATTCATTGATAACTTGAGATAGTCCTTCCATAAGCTGCCAGCTTTCATCAACTTGTTGTCAGCTTTGCTCTCCAGTGAAACTAGCTTTGATCAACATAACAAGATTGAGGCATTATAGTTAAAGTCAGCCTCAAGACAGGTCTTGCTTTCATTAAGCTTTTAATCCGTGGTGGAATGCCTTGCCAAGACGAGTTCCAGAATATGCACCGTGTTTCATGTTCAACACAACTGCCATTTTGTTGGCACACTGCATCTCAGTTGAACAAGTACACTTTCACAATACCACCCACACTAGCCATCATTAGTCTCCCCAGAATCCTGAGCAACCGAATTCAAAATCGGAGCCAATTGGTATACTCTTGGGCAGAAAACAGAGTCAATAAAGTGATTCCATGAGAAGCTTCATGTTCTTCGCATCCTCCTTAGTGCTCTCATGCTTTGTAGGCTTAAACAGCTTCCAAAGCCCTGACGGATGCCGCTGCCTCACCTCCTTCTCCCTCTCCCTGACCAGCCCCCCAAATATCTTCTCGCACTCTGGGTATGGCTTCACGAACATATTGTAGAACCTCCGGCGACTGAACCTCACATAATGCTTCATCTCAATGGGGTCCCCAAGCCCGCCGACCGACCTCAAGTACTCCACCACATTGTGCCGCGGGACGATCCACCTGTCGAGGTTCACCCCCAAGAACTCTGGGTAATCCACCAGCCACCCAATCTCGAACCCCATCCTGCTCACCAAGAACTCCACCTTCCTCTCCACATCCTCCAGGCTGTACAGCATCACCCGCGGCTCGAATGCGAGCACCTTCAACGCGTCCCGCCGGATCAGCCCGCGCGCGTGCAGGAGCTCCACCCGCCGCCTCGCCGCGACGGCGGCGCTGAGCACGCCGTTCGCGAGGACCCGGTCCTTGACGGCCCTCCGGCACCGGAGCTCGTCCAGGAGCTCCATGTGGCGGGACGGCTCCCCGGGCTCCATGGAGAGGAGCCCGTCCCGGTCGAACTCGAGGGCGTTCTTGATTTCGTGCCCCGGGAAGCGCAGGCGGTGGAGTTCCTCGAGGAGGCGGGCCAGGCGGTGGGTGTTGGGGATGCTGCGGAGGAGGGAGGTGGCCTCGGCGGCGGTGACGCCGGCGGTGCGGTGGAGAAGGCGGTGCAGGCTGGTGGTGGTGACGATGGCGGCTTGTGGGTCTTCTTGGCGTTTCGGGGGTGGGGCGGTGGCGGTGGGGTTGGGGAGGATGCGTTGGATGCGGAGGAGCTCGCGGAGGTCGGTAGAAGAGGCAGAGGTGGAGGTGGAGAGCGGATTGGAGTGGTGGATGGGGCGGAGAAGGCGGCGAGGGAGGGTTCGTAGAGCGAGAGCCATGGCGGCGACGGCGGAGGGAGACAAACCCCAGTTCTGATTTCTGAGTCTCTAAAATGAAGTGATGTCTCTATTAGACTGACTTTGTGGCCCCACATGTCGGTGACTGATCTCTGAAACTACTTCTGGCCGTGCACGGTTGACTTTTCAAATGAAATGGATTGACATGCAAATGTGAGGGCCGGCAAAACTTTAATTAAAATAGTTATTAAGTTTAAAATTAAAATAAATCAATTTCACATAAAAAAGGTTAATAAGACTAAGCTTAATAGTGGCTCGTTAGCTCGAATTTGAAATAAATATTTAAACGATAAATAAAATGATTTATGTTAAACTATACCAATTTCGATAGAAACTCGATAATAGCTCGTTAAGTTCAATAACCAGCTCTAGATGTGACTGAAATTTTGTTGAAATTTCAACAAATCGAGAGCTTTTATGAGCCAAACCTTCGGTCAATGGGGCTGTTATTTTCAACAATGGCTCATGACTAAAACTGTTGTGTTCTTTTTAGCTGATGGCTTATAGCAGAAACCGTTATGTTCTTTTTAGCTGATGGCTTATAGTTGAATCTGTTATGTTTTTCGGATTGATGGTTTGCGGCTTATTTCTATTTTCTCATTCGAAGAGGATGGTGAACTACCGTTCCAGAAACACACTCTGCGTATTTTGTACTAATTTATTCATTCGAAGAGGATGGTGAACTACCGTTCCAGAAACACACACTGCGTATTTTGTACTAATTTATTCGGAGGACACCGTACGGCTGATGCGCATTTGGTTACATGATGCATCATAACCAAAACAAAGCGGGGGAAACGCTGCGTCCTCGCGCCTCCCACGTCACCCCGCGCCCGCGCTCGCCCGCGCTCCGCCCGCCGCGTGGCCGAGGAATCTCGGTACGGTCGTGGGAGCCGGTTTCCTCACATTTTCCGGAAATTACGTAAAGGTCTTTTTTTCCTCGCGAACAGGTCCCTGCAAGTTTTTTTAGCCCCTCCATCTTGCAGGATAGCGCCCCGTATTTTCCTAAATTACGTACGGGTCCTCGTTTATTTACGTACAGGTCCTCGATTTTTTACAGAAAAACCCTTTAACTTTTTCGAAAATACACATGCGCCCTCGATTTTTTTAACTCCTCACGAATTATCGTCTCTTTTACTTCGATACACACGGTGGCTGGCGCCCCGCGCTTTCCTAAATTACGTACAGGTCATCGTTTATTTACGTACAGACCCGTTTATTTACGTACAGGTCCTCGATTTTTTACGGAAAAACCCTTTAATTTTTTCGAAAATACACATGTGCCCTCGATTTTTTTTAAACTCCTCACGAATTATCGCCTCTTTTCCTTCAATACACACGGTGGCTGGCGCGGCGTGGCGCCGCGCCTACGAGGCTAGTAACTTATACAACTGGGCATATATAGCCATGCACATGTAGTCGTACATAACTGTGCGTACGAGTTAAAGTCAGATTTGGCACTGTTACACACTGTATTTACAAAACTAGCCGTATGCGCACTGTATTTGCAAAAATAGCACTTCTACCGTCCGGTGGGCGAGCAGTAGCGCCGACGAGGTGACATGTGGTGAGGCCATTGGCGGTAGGCGCTTGCCGCCCGGTGGGGGGATGGCAGGCATGCTTGCTGTCTGGTGAGGGGGCGGCAGATGAATAATTAGTTGACCTAATTATTTGCCCTAATTCTTTGTGTTTAGTACTTATTTGAATTTTTAAATATATCAAATGAGTTCAAAAAATTATGAAAATTTATGTACAGTCTTCCGACATAATGTACCTCATAGTGTAATATTTGGGTAATTTTATCCATTGCGAATGTTGCTCAAAAATTTATAAAATTTTGATATTTTACAAGTTTTTACACATAGCAAACGAGCTCCAAAAATTACAAAATTTTATGTAAAACCTCCCGACATAGTCATAGTTATTGCATAATATGTGGCTTGAATTTGCCATGTTAATTCATGAATTTTCGGCCGGTGAATTTAATCGTGAATTTAATTCATAATTAAATCAACTTGAATAAACGTGGTAAATTTGGACTACATAAATTTTTTTAAAAATTACACAATAACTATAACTATGTCAAGAGGCTTCACATAAAATTTTATAATTTTGGAGCTTCACACGCCGGCGGCCTTGCCACGTGTCGCCTCGCCGGCACTACCGCCCACCGACCGGACGACAGAAGTGCCATTTTTGTAAATACGGCGCGCATACAGTTAGTTTTGTAAATACAGTGTGCAACAGTACCAAATCTAGATTTAACTCTGTGCGTACGATGAGTATGTATTACACAGATGCACACACATGCACGTTCCAAGCAGGCATATGCGCACACATGCACCTAGCCGTACACTTGTAAGCTAGTGAAAATACCTAGCTGTACACATGTTTATTGAGATAATTGAAATGTCTAGTCCCAGATCTTGATGACATCACAAAAAAGGCGTGCAAAGGTGATTAAAGATCGATATGGTTCAAGATATAGCACAAGGCAAATGTATATTGTAATCTGAGGACCTCTTTATAGTTTTTGCCGGTCTCGATATTTGGTTGAAAATACCAAATTTGTAGATTAGATGCTTTACTATAAAGAGTGGTCATGGTTAGTAGATTGAATGTTACCTTGTGGCACTTTAATTAATTAATTGTTCATGCATGCATTTGGATCTTAATTGGAACCCTTTTTGAATTTCCTTTGAAAAGCTGGTATGACGGCAGGCATATTGACAGTAGTACCGCTGCATCAGTACTACCGACAGTTACATGCCGGTAGCTAATTTTCAGAGAGGCACTCATTGATCTTTCCTTGGATCGGTACTACTGCTTGTGCATAACGGTAGTACCACATGCCAATATGACCGCATGATGATAGCAGTGCTACCGCACTATGGTACTACCGTAGTTAAGGTGCAGTACTACTGGACCTTGTGAGGGTGGTACTACTAATATTTGTGATAGACCATGTAGAGGTGACCCCGTGTGTGTGAAGAGTAATTGACATCTGTTTTAGGAAAGTTGAGTTTGGATTGTGTGGTTTGGACCATATCGTTGCATAGTGCAATTGGTCTCGGTCGGACTTGGTCAAACTTGGTCGAAGTGCTTAGGATGCTTATTCTCTTGATTCGACAGGTTTTGGCTTTTTCATGCTTAAGATTTCTTGTAATGCTATTGTTGATTACATTATGTCGAGTGGTGCTATGTGATGGTTGCAGGACGTCGAGGCGAAGTCGTGGCGAGGCACGGGATGACCGGACTAGGCGCAGGCGGTGCCGAGGTCAGAACGGTCGAGGTATGTCGAAGACGGCGAGGACTCGAGGTGTTTGCGAGGCTTGGAAGGCAAGGAATGAGGAAGCTTCCCGGAAGGTGCAGGTGGGGCGTTTTGGTGAATACGCAAAGCTGCACTAAAGGAAGTGGATTATGGATAAAGCATTGGAGTTGTTGAGGCTTATTGGGCAAAGCAAATTGCAAACCCTTTAGTGGAAAGCTATATAAAGGAGGGGTGTCTCCTGCATGTGGTATGGCTTGAGAGAGGGGTTAGAGTGTGTTTTGCTTTGTGCTTTAGTTGTTGAGAGTGGGTGAGAGGGACAGAGGGTTGTTCTGCTCCTCTGTGTTCTTGTGCTCTCCCCTCAAGCATGTAGTGAGGAGGAAGCATTTCTTTGATTTAATCGCGTATGGGGATGGAGTGTTGATTCTCTGCTGTAATCATTCATCTGTCTTTCGTTTTCAGCTTTCCTCCTCTTTTGGCCTTGATTTGAGATGATTTAGAAGATTTGTGTGATTGTTTCTTGAAAGCTCTGTGATAGAAAAGATTCATGGCCTTATGACCATTCCATTTTCTAGAGCTTTTGGAAGTTCCATCATCCCCTGTGAAATCTGAATCCTTCGTCACTCATTCCCCTGGTTACACATTTCTAGGGTTTTCGTACCGGGGATGATGAAATCTCTTGATTCCCTTTAGGAGATGGTCTGAGATTCTTGCTGGCATGCCCTGAGGTTGTTGCTAATCTATTTGCAAAAGTTTATGAGCAAAGAATGAGAGATCATTGAGTATTTTGGATTTTGGCTCATTCTCTGTAGAAGTTACAGACTTTTGTCAAAATCTTAAATCCTTGCTCTCTATATGAGTTCTTTTGGTTTTTGGGGTCCTGCTTCTATTTAAATCAAGTCTTTGCTCTGTTGGTTTGAAAATATCAGGAGGTTTTATCAAATTGCTTTGAAATAGACAAGATCTGAATTTTCAGTCAGGGTTTGCTGCTGTCTGCTCCCGTGGAGCGGTCAGACCGGCCGGCGGTTGGCGGTCAAACCAGCCGGCGGTTGGCGGTCTGACCGGCCTTAAGCTACCAGTCTGACCGGAGTAACATCAGCGGTCAGACCGGCCTTATGGGACCGGTCTGACCGGCCCATGGTCGATCAGACCGGCCGGCTCCTGTATGTGCTGATTTCAATTGTTTTTTAATGAGACTTGGTCCTTCTTGTTATGCTGGGCTTTCTTGGTTGCCTCACTATTATTTTTAGATCTCTGTCTTCTCCTCTGTTTTGGTTGAAGTACTAGTGGTTTTGAACGTTTCCCTTCATAGCTCTTTAGCTATTGGAGAGAAGACTCTAGTGGTAATTTTGGGGGTTAAATTTCTAGAAGCAACATTCACCCCCCTATGTTGCCGATTTTGTTCTAACAATTTGAACTAACAGCTGGTTTCTATGTATTTAATGAACCTCAAATAGTCATTGAACAATAAGTGCAGTAGTACCAGCCACTACATGATGGTAGTACTGTATTTCCTGATTTTTGGGGATTTTGACCCCTAATGGTTATCCTGGTGGGTGGAGGCTATAAATACGTCCCCACTAGCAACAAGGGACTTTTCTTGGATCTCATTTAATATCCTTGAGCTCTTGTTATACTCTTTTCTACTAATTTGTTCCATTTTCACATATTGAGGTTCTTGTCGGTGTAGTCGTTCTTGCCCGAACTGCCGTAGTCACCTTTGCCCTTCCCAAGCTTGGGGCAGTTTGCTCGGATGTGGTTGGGGCCACCACACTCGAAGCAAATCACGGGTCCTCCTCTCTTTCTGTCCCTCCTCCCTTTGTAAGCGTGAGAGAATCTTCGAGCAAGGAGGGCAAGCTGCTCATCCGCAAGCTGCTCTAACTGATCATCAGTTATGTCACAGAGAGCAGCAAGGGAGAATCCGCAAGAAGACTCAGAAGAGAGACCAGAAGCTGAACTAGGATCGGTGACCAAAGCCATCGACTGTGACTTCGACCTACGAGAGACAACGTCAATCTCGTGAGTCTTGAGGCGCGAGTACAGCGCGTCAAGAGTCAAGGTCGAGAGGTCTGTCGTGTCTTTGATGGTGGTCACTTTCATCTCCCAAACACGCAGATCAAGTGCCGTGAGCATCTGACGAGCGTTGTCCGAGTCGGGGTATGTGAGACCGACCGCTCGGAGGTTGCTCAGGATTTTGTGAAATCGCGAAAAGCACTCGTCCAGGGACTCACCAGCAAGCATCTCAAATTTGTTGTATTCGCGCTTGAACTGGTCCTGTCGAACCGTCTTAATCTGGGTGGTGCCCTCATGGTATGCGTCGAGGGTCACCCAGATATCGTAGGCGGACGACAGGTGAGAGATGCGATCGAATTCGCTTCTGCTCAAGCCCTGGATAATGATGTTCCTTGCCTTCGCATTTGCCTCAACATCGGGCATGTTTGCCACGTTGATGTTCTCATCGGCAGGAACAACATATCGCACCTTCACCTTCCGCCAGATGGCGTACCCCTGAGCCTGGATGTATGTCTCCATTCAGCTCTTCCAGAAGGGGTAATCGATGCCATCGAAAACGGGCGGCTTGGTCGAGTACTTGTCTGTCGCCATGGCTCTTGAGACCGGTTAAGATCTATTGATTAGAGCTAACCGGCTCTGATACCAATTGTAGGACCGAAATGGCGACAGAGGGGGGGTGAATGTCGACTTTTAAAATCGCCCTCAAAAGTATTCGCAAAAATCTCTACTCTCCGATGGCTATAAAAGCTATGAACGAGAAGAGATGATTGCTCACTCAAGCCGAAAACCAAACTGACAAGAGACTGAAATGGATCAAGAGAAAGAGACTGCAAAAACTGGCCACGGCAAGAAATCAACTCGAACTGCTACCACGGCAAAGAAAGCAGGCTACCACGGCTGCCACGGCAAAGAAATCGCAAATAATCCTACCAGCCGAGAGCAAACACTAGAGCCAAAACAAACCAAAAGAGTTCTTGCTGTCCAGAGACAAGAAATCAGCACTTAGAGACAACGAGCTGGCCGAAAAGAACTAGAGGGCTGCTAGCCAAACATAAAAGAAGAAAGAAGCAATCACCTAAAAGAGGAGCTGCCAAAACTGTTAACAGTGGGCTGTTTTTACTTGCCACAAGCAGCAGTAACTTCAAAGAAAAGATAGCAGCCGAACACTTCTATTTGCTCCCCAATGATTAGGCAAAAAGAGACAAGCTGCAGAGCACAGCTAGCTGAAAGCAAAAGGAGTCTCTACTGCAGAAAACTGCAAGCAAAAGAAAGAGAAAAAAGCTGCACCCAAGAACCAACTCGGCAGCACAAAAAGAATATTGCTTGCCACGGCAAGAATTGGCAGGAAAACAACTTGCCACGGCAAGGAATGACAAGGAATGTTTACTGCAGTTCTTGGCAAGGATTGAAACTTGCTAGCAGAAAAAGCCTATGAGCTGTAAATAGAGAAATAAACAAGAGTCTCTTGACAGGGGACCAAAAACCACCAGAAATCAATACAAGAGACAACAAGAAGCCCAAGAACAGCTCAAGCACACAACAAGAACCAAACAAAGCGCTCAAACAAAAGATATCATAAACACGATACGGGGACATACATGCTTGATATGAAGTTGTTCTCAGCTCATCCCTCTCTCTCAATCTAACCCTACATCCCCATACATGCTTGAGAGAGATCAAGAACACAACCTTATCTCATACAACCATGGAGAGACACAAATAAAACCCTAACTCTAAACCCACTCTCTCAAATTTCAGCACACCCTCTCCTTCTCCTTTTATAGCCTTCCCTAATGGGTTTACACATGCTTTACCCATTAGGTCACCACCTACTCGATGCTTTATCCAAACCCGCTTCCTTTAGTGCAGCTTTGCGTTTTTACCGAAACGCCCCTCGCGCACCTTCCAGGAAGCTTCCTCGCTTCTTGTCCTGCAAGCCACGCGGCTTCGCCGTCTTCGGCACACCTGGACCGTTCTGACCTCAGCGCCACCTGCGCCTAGTCCGGTCCACCGTGCCTCGCCACGACTCCACCTCGAGTCCACGTCGTCTTCAACACATCCCGACCGTTCTGACCTTAGCGCCACTTGCGCCCAGTCCGGTCCACCGTGTCTCGCCACGACTCCGCTCGATGTCCTGCAGCCAACACAGACAATAAACACGTCAAATAGCACCGCTCGATACATGAAAGCATAAATAGCATTGGTGAAACCACATTAAGCCAAAACCTGTCAAATCACCATAATCTGCATCCTAATCACTTTGACCAGGTTTGACAGAGTCCAACCGAGCCCGTTGCCCCACGCAGTGACATGGTCCGAACCGCTCAAGCCAAACTCACTCAGTCCAAACCACAAGTCAATTACTCATCATCAACATGGGATTTAGACCACATGGTCTCTCAGAAAGGTACCTCTTTTCGATGGCTCTAATTATGCTCTTTTCGATGTGATATTATGGAACGAAGGGGTATAGATATGAGGTGTAGACAAATGAGAGAACTTTACTCTGCGCACCATATTGTTCTACACCATCAATGATTTTGCTGCCCTTGGTAACCTATTGGGGTTGAGTACAAAATAAGCCAAAGCCTATCTGCACTGCTTAGATTATACCAAGAGTGTGTGGTTGAACAACTCATACAAAACTGTGTATATGTGTCACTATAGATTCCTTCCAAGGTATCACCCATATTGCAAGATGAGGAAACAATTTGACGTAAAAAAGATGATGACTCGGCACCAAGCACTTTTAGTGGGAAAGAGGTCTATGATATGGTCAAGGATACCGATGTTTTGCTTGAAAAGGGACGTAAGTTGAGGATCCATTAGAAGAACATGTGGAAGAAGAGGTCAATATTTTGGGACTTGCCTTATTGGAGGCACTTAGAAGTTTGCAATTGCATCAATATCATGAATGTAGAGAAGAATGTATGTGATAGCTTGATTGGTCTCTTACTGAACATTCGTGACAAAACAAAGAATGGTGTTAACGCACAGCATGACTTGGGCGCTATGAACATCAAGACCGAGTTAGCACCGATAGAGATCGATAAAGGATGGCCGTACCTTCCCCAGCTTGCTACACTCTGTCTAAGTTCGAGAGAACTGAACTGTGCCGGTGCTTGTATGGTGTGAAAATTCCGTCTGGTCACTCTGCCAGCATTAAGAAACTTGTTTCCATTGAAGATTTGAAATTAGTTGGCATGAAACCTCATGATTGTCATATGCTAATGACACAATTACTTCCTGTTACAATTAGAAGTATTTTGCCAAATAAAATTCGAGTGACAATCATGAGGCTGTGTTATTTCTTTAACACAATTGCTTAGAAGGTCATCGATCCTAATGGACTTGATGCTCTACAGACCGATGTGGTGACGACTCTATATCATCCTGAGATGTATTTTCTTCCATTAATTTTTGATATCATAGTCCATCTCATTATCCACCCTGTGAAAGAAATAAAGATATACAGCCCCGTGTGTTCTAGTCAGATGTACTCGTTCAAGAAGTACATAGGAATTCTCAAGTTCTATGTATGCAATCTATCTCGGCCGGAGGCTAGCGTTATCAAAGATTATGCAACGAAGAGGTCATTGAGTTCTATATCGATTACATGGCTCAGGTCGAACCAATAGGTGTACCTTTATCTCGTCACGAGGGGAGGCTAGAGGGCATCAACATGAATTGTGGAACTATTCCATTGTAATTGATTCAATAATTAAGAAATAATTACATCTGTAATTATGCTTGCTTTCTTTCATAGGGCATAGCTAGCATTTCCTGAGGCTAGCTGAAAAACAGGATTTGTTGTAGATAGCGAGGGAACTATCACAGGATATGTATCACAGACGATTCCATAATAGAACTGTCTGTGATATTTCTATCACGGACGGTTACATAATAAAACCGTCTATGATATGTTGCATATCACATACGATTCTATTATGTAACCCTCTGTGATATGCAATATACCGCAGACGGTTCCTCTATAAATAGGTGCTGTTAGGTTTTATGCTCTAACTTCTCACTCGTGTGCTCCTCCTTCTCCGCCGCTAGATTTTGCTCTCACTCCTCACTTGCGCACCCGACGCCGCCTCACCTGCTAGATTTTGTTAGATGGTTTAAACTTAGGCCCCGTTTGGCACAGCTCAGCTTCACTAGTGAAGCTGTTTTTTTAGTTTCAGCTTCACGAGCAGCTTCACCGGTGAAGCTAAAGCTGTTTTAGAAAACTGTTTGGCAAAACAGCTTCACCAACAGCTTCATGCATGGCTGAGAGAAGTCAATTGTCCAAGATGCCCCTGTCTACCTGACTTGTTCTAACATTTGGAGTTGTATATTTGTATATGGTCATATGAATTAAAATATAATATATTTGAATGAGTATGAATTAAAAAATTAAAATAATAAAATAAGCAACCTGTTACACTCACCTTACACGAAACGAAGGTGTTTTTTCTACCAAGCAACAACAATGTGATCTCATTCTTTGAGATGTTCATGTCTTTGAGATGTTCATGTATTTCCCTCTACAAATGCCAACTTCCAGCAATGGCCAACGCATGCTTAACAAGTTCATCTCTACCCTTCAAGCACAGAGCCAATTGGATGGAACCAGACAAGCCACGGACCATCAATCAATCTAAATGCGTGTACGCCTGAAGGAGAGAGTGGCAAATGCGTGTAAATTTTTGTGAACTAGAGGGGCATTCGCTTCCTAGGAATATGGGCATGAGGGAGAGAGCTGTGAAAAGCTACTTTTTTGAGCTTCACCTCTTCCTATTCCTTTGTGAGAGCACAAAAAAAGGAGCTTCATGGGTGAAGCTGTTTGCAAAAAGGGTGTTTGGCAAAAAACAGCTCACAACAGCTCATGAAGCTGTTGGTGAAGCTGTGCCAAACAGGACTTTAAAGAGTGTAATACTCTAAAAGATACGGGGGCGGCCCAGGCTTTCCGATCTCATCTCCCCACCGGCCGCCGGCGCCAGAAGAGGTTGGCAGCCATGGGCGTACTGTTCCGAGCATTTTGGGCTGCTGAAAGGTTGGTTGGACTTTTTTTTCTTTGCTTTTGTTGAGGGGGTGGGGAAAGGATAGTTGGACTTGGGCTTGAATTACTGACACGGGCCTTTTAATCTAGTGTGCATTTATGGGATTTAAACTATGGCTCTTGGGACGTCCTCGCTACCAGAGCTGGCCAAATGGGTTACGTCAGTCAGGCTAGTCCGAAAAATCGTAAGGCACGGCATGGTTTATCACCTAAACAGTCATATATGGCCCGTCACGGTCCATGGATCATCTAGGTGGTAAGTATATTTTTTACACATATTTCTTTTTATATATGTATATAAAGGTATTTGTAAAACATGTTAAAAACTATAGACTTCTTTATAATTTTTTCATGTAATTCACATTGAATTACCTTATAATTTGTATATGAGTATACCCAAAGCGATAAATTAGTATGTGTTTAGGTGGTATATCAGTGATGGAAGTAACTACACTCGGGAGTAAAAGATATTTTTCTATGTATGTAGGAAAATGATTTCATATTCTTAGAAGTACGTATGAAAGAACTTCTACTTCTTATATGCCGTTCAAATGATATTGTTATACCTCTTTGTTCTTTTGAATATAATCTAATAATGATTATAACATACTCTAAAGTGAGTTCCATTAAAAATTTCATCGAACTCTACTTTTTATAGCATAATTTATATATATACTCCTTTTATACATGGAAAATAGAATATAACAAAAATAAAGGACTTCGAAGAAAACTTTTCAACCAAATCGCATAGGACTATCTTAGAATTAGTATTGAAGTATATCAAAAGTGATAAATAAGTATAATACGTTCATTTATGTATGACATTATAAATGAAAGTACGTACTCCTAGAAATACGTAAAAGGCTTCATATATTTAGTACACACACATATATATATAGTAACCAGCGTGCAGGTGTGGAATACGTGGATAAGTTACTGATATTTTTGAATGAAGTTATTGCCAAACATTCATAATGCTGAAAAGTTATTATTGGTTCTACATGAAGTTACCATCAGTAGCGAGTGAAGTTACTGCCATGCTCACAATATGTAGCCAGTGGTAACTTTCTTCACAACTGATGATAACTTTTCGAACAACTGGTGATAACTTGCTAGAGCGCAAGTATAACTAGTTTACTAACCATTTTTTTGATGCCAAGTTTAACTAGTTTACTAACTAGTTCAAATAAGTTCGAACTGAAATTTGAACTATAGTTGCCTTTTTTTATGATAGTTTGATTGTAGATATGTGCTGATTATATATATAAATCAGCAAAGCATGAGATCTAAATTCATTGATTTGAATTCGAGTATATTTTTTAAAGGTATATGTTTCATTTGAATTGTTATAGATGTGTATATACCCTAAAACTGATATTTTTAAAAAATATACCCGAATTTAGATTAAATTCGCACATTTAAAATCATGGTGCCAGGACACCATAGTATCCTATTTCAGCATATATATATGTATATATATGTGTGTGTGTGTATATATATGTATATGTATATATATGTATGTATATGTATATATATGTGTATGTATATATATCTACTACTTAAAAGTTTGAGTTGGTGCGTTCTTCCTCTCTCTATGGCCGTCCGATCTAAATAACAAGATCATGACCATCCGTCTCACCATTCTCCCCCACCACCATCTCTCTTGTGTAACTGTCCCTCCCCTCCATTTTCAGCTTCAGTTACGATCCCTTCCCTCGTGTCGTCCCCTCCTCCTCCGCATCGATGCCCTGCCCCTTCCCCGAGTCATCCCCTCCTCCTTCACATCGATGCCTCCCCCTCCCCCGCGCCACCATTTTCCCTGGGCTGAGCTCCCCTTCCCCCGACGCCGCCTCCTTCTCTAGCCGCCTCCCCTCCCCATGATGCATAGTCTCCCCTATCCATGCTATCTCTCCACTGTCGGTTCTTGAAATCCATTATACCTGACCCACCTTGACGCCACCGCTGGTGCCTCTATGCCTCGCAACGCTACCCTTCCTGCATTACGTTGCGGATCACCCACATGCTGGGGCCATTGTCTGCTGCGAATGTGCTATCGACGAAGCACCTGCTGGTGCTCGCTACCGTCATCCTTCTCGGCGTCATCCTCGTCGCCAACTTCCTCTAGGCCTTGTCCTCCTCCTCCTCGTCCACCTCAATTGGGTGGACGGTCAGGCACGACTTCTCTACCCGAGCCATATCGACGCCACCGAAGAAGGTGAGGCCTTCGATTTCACATTCCCTCGCCCGCTTTGTGGAGTTCCGCTCTGATCTCACAACCTTCCCCTTTATCCCTTTGGTGTATAATGAGGCTTCATACTTTCCTAGCACTAGAGGGGGTGATTGAATACGTACATTATTGGCATGACCTTGTTGGATTACCAATCAGAAGAAAGCCATGATTTGTTCAAGCAAAGTGTATGTAGGAACATAGTCAATTACTCAGTTTGGAGGTCAAGTGTGTCTTCGCCCCATGCCACCATCAAATCACAATTTTTTGGTAAAAGGCAGCCGTGCTACAACTTACTTGAAACAATTTACCTACCGCATTAGTCATTACCAGATGTTTTATGCTACTGATAGCTATACAGTATAGACATTAGCTACTCTCGATTGCTATCACCCACTAGTGAAATGATTACCAATTCTAAAATAGTATTACTGAGTATTTGACATAAATAACGGCTTTCGGTGATGAAACATAAATAATAGCTAATAACATCTATTGTGCAATTTTTGCAAGCATCATTATCCCCTGTTTTGGTTCTTTGGTGTATGTGTGTCAATATGCTTGTCAGCTTGTGCACCATGTAGCAAGCATATCATTGTGTGTTACGATGTGTGTGTGCTGTGGTCATAGCCAGTGGTCGAAGACTGTGGTCATAGCCAGTGGTCGAAGACTGTGGACGTAGCCAGTAGTCAAAGACTATGGACGTAGCCAGTGGTCGAAGACTGTGGTCGTAGCCAGTGGTCATAGCCTCTAGTCATAGTCAGTGGTCGTGGTCAGTGGTCATAGCCTATGGTCGTAGCTAGTGTTCATGGTCAGTGGTCGTAGCCTGTGGTCGTAGATGGTGGTCGTGGCCAGTGGTTGAACACCGTGGTCGTAGCCAGTGGTTGTAGCCCATGGTTGAAGCTTGTGGTTGTAGCCACAGTGGTCATTTGTAATATCCCAAAAATTTGGATGTTCAAAAATATGGAATTTTTAAAATTTTTCTTGCATTTTGCTGGCATTCAAATTTCTTTTGAATATTTATTTGAAATCTTTTTGAGTTTTGTGACATGTAAATTAATAATCAAGAATAATCCCAAGTGCAACTAATAATCAGGTAAATAATAAAAGTAGAAAATGTCATTACAGATCATGAATTCAAAATACCAAAATCTTGAATTGAAATTCAGGTCAATAAAATGAATCCAAAAAGAATATTAGAATATATCCCTAAATAATTAAACAAAAAATCCCTTCTTTTAATTCAATTAGCAAACCAAAATCTAAGGCTGAATATTCAAAATTTATATATATACAATTCATAACAAAAATAATGCCAAAATCAAAATTTGAGAGCAAACTAAATAAAATTTAAAATTGAGGAATATTAGATTTTGTATCTACATAGTTGAACCGAGACTCGAATTGAAAATCCAAAAATTGAATACAAAACTTAAGTAAAAATTCAACATTTAAATGTCATACTTACGACCACCAGGGATGGTCATCCGCTCTCGACCTACGATCACGCGTGATAGTCAATGGCTTCCGACTTACGACTACGAGGTGTGGTCGATGTCTGCTGACATACGACCACGAGGTGTCCTCGATGGCTTCCGATGTACGACGATGAGGTGTGGTCGATGCCTCCCGACCTACGACCCCAAGGTGTGGTCGAGGTCTTCCAACTTACGACCATGATTGATGGTCGACCGCTGCCTACTTATGACCACCAGGGATGGTTGCTCGCTCCCGACCTACGATCACGCGCGATAGTCGACGACTTTTGACTTACAATCATGAGGTGTGGCCGATATCTTCCGACTTATGACCACGAGTGCTAGTTGATGTATTCCGACTTACGACCACGAGGTGTGGTCGAGGGTTTCCGACTTACGATCACGAGTAATGGTCGATGTATTCCGACTTACGACCACGAGCGATGGTTGATGTATTCCGGTATACGACCGCGAGGTGTTCTCGATGACTTTCGACTTACGACCATGAGATGTGCTCGAGGACTTCCGACGTACGACAGCGAGGTGTCCTCAATGGCTTCCAACGTTCTCATCAATGAAGGAAATTTGGTGCATTAGCCAAACATACTAAAAGCAGTATGACTGAAACTGATTTTACTTTCCCTTGAGATACCAATGATTAGATTATGGTTATCAAAAATATGATACTGTATGGTACTTATTTTTCGTTACAATGCACAGGTATACAACTAGTAAATCCCAATAGTGAGGAACCCGTGTAACCGTGTTCTTGGTCGCCTCTAGGACGAGAACCCTGCATTTTAACGAGGTTCAGGGGGCAATCCATCTCAACAATGGCATGCATATATGAACTTGTTTGCTATAGTCGACATGCCCAGGCTTAATTTTTGTCCTACGTACGTCGCTACCTTCTAAGTAGGGAGGTATATATATTTTCCCTGATTGATTAAGTAGGATGTCATTTAAACACCAGTTTAATCGGAGTATCCAATTAGGTTGGTGGGCCCTAAAACCCGGTCCAAATCGACGCGACGCATGCATGCATGCCCGCGCGCGCGGGAGGGGGTCTCGGAATAACCACCGAGGCAACCGCCAGCTCCGGGCAACCGCGCAACCGCGCGCAACCGCCGGCGCGACGCATCCAGTGCTACTTGTACACCACCACCCTCAACCCGTGGCTGGGGCCCCACTCGCAGTCTCTCTCTATCTCCCCCCAACACCAACGCACGCTACGTGCCCTCACGTACACCAGTGAGCGAGCCACCATGCAGGCGGTGAGGCCGTCGGCGAGGGAGGAGGAGCTGCAGGCGCAGGCGCAGGATGTGAAGGAGGAGGTGAAGGGGGAAGTGGTGAAGGCGGAGGAGGAGGCGGCGCCGGAGGAGAAGGAGGTGGCGGTGGTGGGAGAGGAGAAGGCCGACGAGGAGGTGGAGGCGGAGGCAGGGGCGTCGGCGAAGAAGAACCGGATCCAGGTGTCCACCAACAAGAAGCCGCTCTACTTCTACGTCAACCTCGCCAAGGTACACACACATCCGAATTAATTAATTTTTAACGAAATTAATATTTGTTCTTTTGATTTGGAACAAAGTCACGAAGTTTTACTTGATAGGGACATGATGAATGAATCGTACTGTAATGGTTGTTTTTTCATAGATTCTTGCATTTGATCGAGAAAAATGGTTGATGAACTTACTTAGAACAAAAAAAGAAAAAAAAGACAATAAGCTAAAGTTTTTTTTAAAAATTAAACTAATGGATTGGTTTGGTTTTCAGCTCATGAACTAAGAAGTAAATAAAAAAAACTTCCATCTTTTCATTTCACATTTACCCTGCATGAAGAATCGACCAAGGATATGTTTTATTCATTCCTTGACGTTCGCTTCGTGGTTTTGTAATTTCATGAATCCTTTGTTTAAAATAGATTGAATTACTAGGGTATCTAAATCCATATTACTATTGGCTGCAGAGGTACATGCAGAACTACGATGAGGTTGAACTCTCTGCTCTGGGGATGGGTAATGCTTCTCACCTCACATTGGAGTATTTTACTCCTTGTTCTTTAATTTCCTTCTGATGCATGCAGATCTGACATTCTGTTCAGAAGTGGCATGCATTCTTTTTACTGCCTCTTATGTTATGCTTAAGTTATAGTTTCCCTTATTACGTTCATAGTTAACTGTATCTTTCTGAGGCATTTTTGGTTCCAGCCATTGGCACTGTTGTGACTGTTGCTGAAATCCTCAAGAACAATGGCCTTGCCACTGAAAAAAGTAAGCACCATAACTATTATATAACGTCTGAATAATCAAACCTTTTCTCATATCACACTACTAAACCACTCCTAATTTTCTTTCTTTCTTTCTTCTTCCGTCCAGACATCCTGACATCGACCATTGGCACAAGAGACGAGTCAAAGGGGCGGCTCGTCCGTAAAGCCAAGGCAAGATTGGTCTTAATTTGTTGCCCTCCATCTCTCCTTCTTCCTGAACTCATGGCACCTATGTATCTGAATCCATATATAACGCCTTCATTCTCTGTTAATGTTCTTGGTTTCAGATTGAGATTCTGCTGTGTAAATCAGAGAACTTCAATAGCATCATGTCCAGCAAAAAATCGGACCGCCCGAAATCCGCCGACAAAGAAATCAAGGTCTGATCAACCCCTGTGCCTCCCTCCCTGTCCAGAGGTTGACACCATGCTTGAGACAGTGAGAGGCAGCACCAATGTGATTTACTAGTAATTAGGTAACCTTAATTAGTCCTTGTTAAGGAGAGAGATGGAACATAACTTGTGAGGCGTGCTGCAGGCAAAGAAGTGTCTGTCTGTCTCCCCTTGCTGCTGTGATGTTCCAACTGAAACCTGCAACAATGCAACACTTTCAACTGCATCCGTATGAGATGATGATGATGAAATGGCTGTAGATTTGATCTTCAGCCACTAAGGCTGGGAGTAGTATTCCTAAAAGCATCTTACCTTTTTCAGTTTGTTGTACCTTTTGCTCATGTAATGAAGCATTTGGACAGACAGACAGATCACTATTATAATGGAAGGGGTTTATGTAATCGTGCTGCTTCTGCGAGTAAATTAATTTGTGCAAATTTGCTTAATTTTTGTAGGATGATTAGTACAATCAGAGGGGCGAATAATTGTTGCCGCCTTTTTGAAGTCTCCAAATGGTCGGTGAAGCTTTCGATAGCTCAAAGATCAATCTTCTAAACAGATGTCCAGCGTACGCTCACTTGATCAACCGTTCTACTCGAGCACCCACACGATCGATCGATTTGTTTGACCATTTCGCCTAATCACTTTGCTCGTCGTCGTATGATCCAAACCACCAACAATCACCAACACATTTCAAACAAATCAAGAACCAGATTAATTCAAGACTATCTTTATTACTGGAATTTTGTGGATTTACAAAGTACCCTCATTAGCACCCTTAAAAATCTTCTCAACGAAAGCCCTCTCAAAACCGCATTAAAATTTTTCTCAAAAGCCACCCATTAGCCCTTAGCCCCTCCTTGCTTTTATAGGCTCCCAACCATGTCCAACTCAAACATGAACATAAAACTCTATTTGTACCTTAAATCAAGGGATCTGAAAACCTTCTAAACACAGGTTTTATTTAAACTCTCAATCTACTTAGTTATGGACTGCATCCACAACTCCTAACCCAACACGTGATGAAGCCTCCAGGACAGCACCTCATGTATCTTCATCACACATCATGTAGCAGCATACTCTTGCCACTATAAGATCTAATCTAAGTCTAAGTATGAATCATTAGGCTTAACCCTAGATCAAAGCATGAACACCTAAAATAGATCCTTAGAGCAGAAGCATAATAGACTTACCCGAACTGGAGGAGGCCATCTTGAGGTGCTCGGTTGATGAAGTGGAGAAGGTCAGCCGGGAACGACGGAGTCGTGGACAGTGGCGGAAGAGGTCCGGCCTTCGTTCACCGTAGCACCCGTAATAGATCGGGTTTGTGCGGGTTCTTTTGGGGCTTGAACAACTTGTGTGTTAGCCCTGCCGAAACCCTAAGTCCTTTTAGATGGCGCTAGGTGACCGGGATCGAAACCAATGAGTTGGTTGCCGTCTCCGATCAAGACGCGTGAGTGGAGGCGTGCCTCCCTGAAATCTCGGAGTTGGTTAGCCGAGATCAACCCAACAGCCACCTCCTTCTTTGCCTCGCAATACTCCTTAGCAAAGTGCCCGTACTCTTGGCAATTGTAGCAGCGTATCATGGTTTTGTCAAACTTTCTTCGACAACTACCACAGCTAGAGCCGCCTGAGGAGCCCTTTCCTTTTCACTTTGACGATCGAGTCTCCTACTCAGCCTTGGTGAGTAGCAGATGCTCCTCGTCCCCCTTCTTGCGCTTGCGAATGCGCTCCTCATATGCTTTGAGGTGGCTAATTGCCTCTTCAAATGGCATGGTATCCATATCGAAAAATTGCTCAATTGCAGCAACATCCTGCAAAAACTTATCAGGAGCTGAATCGAGCAACTTCTTGATGAGTGCGATATCCTCCAGGGTGGCGCCAAGACCACTAAACATGCTCGCTAGCCCACTGATCTTGCCAGCAAACTCATCGATGGAGTCGCATTGCTTCATGTGCGGGGCCTCGAATTCACTTTTCATGGTCTGCTGCCGTGCCTTCTTTACTCGGTCAGCCCTGAGATACCACGTCTTCAAGTTTTCCTATGCCTTCTTAGCTATCTTCTTCTTGGCAACCTGGTGGAGCACATCTTTGGGAATGGCCTAAAATATGCACGCAAGTGCCATCTTGTCCTTCCTCCTTTCCATGACCACTCCGGCCATGGGTTCAACCACCTCCCAGATGTCCCGTGCCTCCATACATCTATCTTGATCGCCTAGGTAGAGTAGTTGGAGGTGGTGAGCAACGGGTACTAGAGAGAAACACCTCCCTCCCTCGTCGATCGTGCCACCGGTTGCTCAGTGATGGACATCTTGTTGAAGCGAAGGAACTTGGGTATACACCAAGCTCTGATACCAAATGTTGGAACACAACACTAGGATCACACACAATTTACCCGTGGACACACACTACATGGGGAAGACGTATGAACACAGAGACATAGAGAGAAGTTTTCCCGACGCGAACTCAACTTGCATCGCTTTTCCTCCTTTTTCTCTTCTTATTCAACTTATTCAACAGATTACATGGCTTATATAGACACACCCAAGCATCACATACAAGCCACTACACCTACACGACTCTGACCCTGACAACGACTACCTACTTCCGACTGCTGCGCACGTTGCGCACTGAGATACGACTAGATCATTCCACAACTGCTATAGTGACCGGCCGCGCAATGACAAGCCACACACATCTTCGGTCGCACACGAACGCTACAGTGACAGGCTGCACACGTCTTGTCTTCGACCGCGTCTCTGACCATACCTTGTCTTCAACCGCGTCTCCGACCACGCCTTGTCTTCGACCGCGTCTCCAACCACTGTAGCACTCGGACACACCAATTGCTACGACCACTGCAGTTACAACCACTGTAGCACATGGACATATCGATTGCTATGACCACTGTAGCTATGACCACACAGACTGGTCATATATGAGTTTCATGAATCCTCGATATGAGAGATGAGCTCTAATTGATTTTGTGTTGGGAGATCTGAGCATTTGATGCTGATTTGTACATGTCCACGATATCCTTTTTTTGCTTGTTCAGAGACGAGAGGTTGCTAGTTGTTCTGAAAGAGACAATGTAAGAAGTTCAAAGATACCGGTTGTTCTGATAGTTCATAGATATGGTTTGTAATGTAGTTTAGAGAGAAGATGTTCTTTGATTTGGAATGGCACTTTGCATTCCTTTGAATATGTTATTTCTTAAAAAATTAGGAGTTGAAGCTTAAGAATAAGAAACTAAAAACTCTACCAAATAGACCCTGAGTCATACACAACGTGGACTTTTTTTTTTAGATTTGACCAACGACCAACTTATAGCACGGTCAAATCAAATTCTAAATTTCCATTATATTACACAAGGCAGACAATCCAAGTCGTAGGTTGCATCAATTAAAAAAAATAGATGGTCAAGATATTTTATTCTCATATGAATGTGATTAATCTAGGTTTTTACGTTCTAGGCATAGATAAAGATATTAAATTTTAAAGTTATACTTATTTTCATTTATTTTTTGTTCTGAATTTACAATTGTATTAGATAGAAACTATTTAATTTGTATTTTGAATTTCCTTCTATATGTAGAGCTAGCATGCATTACAACATATAGTTGGACATCCTTTCCAGCTTTTTATGTACCGATCGAGTTTTTTTTCCATGGATGTATTGCTTGCCAAAATCTTGTTTCATATTGTACTACAGCAAGTTATTTTTTTAGACGTACTTTGGCAAGTTAAACAGACATGCATTTGTGCGTGCATGACTCCTATCCGTGCTACCAAAGTACTCACGCAATTATTTGTCACCGACCCATATCTACCTTCTATTATACATACATGGACATGACATCTCAGCCATGGATATTATAGATGGATGCTTAATATTTTTTTCTTTTTCTACTATCAACGTGGGAATTTCTTGGTGTTTTTATTTTTCTTCAATTAATTAATGTGAAAATGAGAGACCATGTGGTCTAAATCCCGTGTTGGTGATGAGTAATTGACTCGTGGTTTGGTTAGAGTGAGTTTAGTTTGAGTGATTCGTGCCTTTTTGGCATTTGGCGAGGTCGGGTCGTGACTAGACAAATTTGACGCGTGGGCGTCGTCCCGGTTGGCCACGTGGGTCATCTCTCGCTTGAGTAGGATTTGTAGGTGCTAACCATGTTTACATGTTTTGTACCGTGCTATGCGATGTGTTTCTTGTCTGTGTTGGCTGCAGGACATCGAGACGGAGTCGTGGTGAGACACGGAGGACCGGACTAGGCGCAGGTGGCGTTGAGGTCAGAACGGTCGGGATGTGTCGAAGACGACGTGGACTCGAGGTGGAGTCGTGGCGAGGCACGGTGGACCGGACTAGGCGCAGGTGGCGCTGAGGTCAGAACGGTCGAGGTGTGCCGAAGACGACGAAACTGCGTAGCTTGCAGGGCAAGGAATGAGGAAGCTTCCTGGAAGGTGCGCGAGGGGCGTTTCGGTAAAAACGCAAAGCTGCACTAAAGGAAGTGGATTGTGGGTAAAGCGCAAAAGCTAAATGGGTAAAGCACTTGGTGAACCCATTAGTGGAGGGTATAAATAGAGAGGGAGATGGTGTGCTGAAATTTGAGAGAGTGGGTATAAAAGTTAGGGTTCCATTTGGGTCTCTCCATGTGTGTATGTGTGTGTTCCTCCCAAGAAGCATGTGTAGCTCTTGATGTTCTTGAGGATTGAGAGTTTTGTAATCATCCCTCTATATGTAATCGGGGTATCGTGACTCCTCTTTTGATTTGGAATGAAAGGTTGAAGTTTAATTCCCAGATTGTGCTCTGTTTTCTTGTCTTCCTTGGGTCTTTGGTTCTTTTTTCAGTCTTGCATTCACGTACGCAATCCTCTCTTCCCATGAGTTAAGCTCTTAGTGTTAAAATCTTCATGGGAAAGGAGAGCTCTTTATTGTGAAATCATGACAGCAAGCTACGTGGTATGCTTTTCTTTGGTTCCTACTTTTTCTCATGAGAAGTTCATGTTCTTAGGCCATTAAAAAAATATGCATGTCAATCATCAATGGCTGCATGTTATTTGGCAGTGAAGATTCTTGATCTTTCTTGTGCCATCCAGGAAGTAATGTTGATATTTCTTGTGCCATTCAAGAAGTAACGTGAATCCCTTTTTGCCATCCAAGAAGTAGCTTTTTTGTGCCTTCCGAGAGGCACTTTTGGTCTCTTCCTGCCGAGTGCATTTTTAGTGTTAATTTCCTTTTGCCAAAGTCTATTTCTTCTGTGCAATTTCTGTTTAGTCCGGTTGTCCAGATTGCTCCCAGCCGCAAGTGTCTTCTTTTGGCTTTAAGTTGTTGCTACTGCTAGTACTCTTTTTGCTGCCGAACTGCTCTTTATTCCTTTTGTTCTTTTCGGCAGTAGTTGCGGTCAGTGGAGAAGATATCCTTCGGCAAAGCTAGCAATTAGTGACCCATTTTTCCTTGCTTGGCCGAATGGCAATCTTCTTTTCTCTTCCAGTCCTTCCATTGATCTCTTGTCCCGATTTTTAGTTGGTTTTTGGTCAGGGTGTATTTCTTCCAGTTAGCCATTTCTGTTTCTCGTCAAGGGTTATTGGTTCCTAGAGAGTTTGGTCATCTTCTTCGTAGCTTTCTAATAGCTACTGGAGAGTTGAGCTTTTGAGTATTTGTGGGGGACGAATTTTTATTGATCGACATTCACCCCCCTCTGTCGCCATTTCGGTCCTACAATTGGTATCAGAGCCGGTTAGCTCTAATCAATAGGTCTTAACCGGTCTCAAGAGCCATGGCGACGGATAAGTACTCGACCAAGCCGCCCGTTTTCGATGGCATCGATTACCCCTTCTGGAAGAGCCGAATGGAGACATACATCCAGGCTCAGGGGTACGCTATCTGGCGCAAAGTCAAGGTCCGGTTTGTTGTTCCTGCCGATGAGAACATCAATGCTGGGAATATGCATGATGTTGAAGCAAACGCTAAGGCAAGGAACATCATTATCCAGGGCCTGAGTCGTAGCGAGTTCGATCGCATCTCCCACCTGTCATCCGCCTACGATATCTGGGTGACCCTCGACGCATACCATGAGGGCACCACCCAGATCAAGACGGTTCGACAGGACCAGTTCAAGCGCGAATACAACAAATTCGAGATGCTTGCTGGTGAGTCCCTAGATGAGTGTTTCGCTCGTTTCCACAAGATCTTGAGCAACCTCCGAGCGGTCGGTCTCACATACCCCGACTCGGACAACGCTCGTCAGATGCTTGCGGCACTCGATCTGCGTGTGTGGGAGACGAAAGTGACCACCATCAAAGACACGACAGACCTCTCGACCTTGACTCTTGACGCGCTGTACTCGCGCCTCAAGACTCACGAGATTGACGTTGCCTCTCGTAGGTCGAAGTCACAGTCGATGGCTTTGGTCACTGATCCCAGTTCAGCTTCTGGTCTCTCTTCTGAGTCCTCTTGCGGTTTCTCCCTTGCTGCTCTCTGTGATATAACTGATGATCAGTTAGAGCAGCTTGCGGATAAGCAGCTTGCCCTCCTTGCTCGAAGATTCTCCCATGCTTACAAAGGGAGGAGGGACAGAAAGAGAGGAGGACCCGTGATTTGCTTCGAGTGTGGTGGCCCCAACCACATCCGAGCAAACTGCCCCAAGCTTGGGAAGGGCAAAGGTGACTACGGCGGTTCGGGCAAGAACGACTACACCGACAAGAACCGCAACACGAAGCCCTCAGCACCTGCTCAAGGAAAGAAGAAGTTCCGCAACTTCGGGAAGGCCAAGAAGCTCTTCCACCGCGTCCTCACCGCCTTCGACGACCTCGACCTCAGCGAGGTGGAGGGATGGAGCGACGACGACGGGACGGGTGACCAAGAGCCCAAGGATGGCGGCGACGACTTCTCCGGCATGTGCTTCATGGCCCTCGAGGGCGAACTCAGCGACAGCGAGCTGTACTCCGACTCGGATGAGGTACTCCCTTCTTATGACCAGCTAAATGATGCTTTTCTTAAGCTAGGTGGATTTCATGCTAGAGCTAGGTCTAGGTGTACCGAGTTAGAGAAGGAAGTAGATAGACTGTCACGGGAGATTACTTCACTTACATCTGCTCCCTCCCGTGACGACTGTGATACATGCTGTGCCTTGCTTGATGACATGGAGAAATTAAGGACCTCTCATGATAGTGTGTCCTCCGAGCTTGATATTATTAAGGTGGAGAATGTTAGTCTGCTTGCTAAGTTAGAGTTGAGTAGGATGGCTGTTACCCTACTTACTACTGATGAGACTACTTCTCCCACCTCATGTGAGGATAAGGACATTGCTGCTAGAGGACCTTATGCCATGCTCCTTGATCTGCCCGATCCTTGTAAAAATTGCAATAACTTGAAAATGAACTTAAAACAGACAGATCATAAAATTGCTGAACTCCAAGCTTCTTTACTTGAGCCGATTGATTCATGCTTGAACTGTCCCAAGTTAACTGATGAACTTGAAGCTGTCTCCAAACTGTTTCAAGAAATGATTGATCATGATAGGAAAATGGCTCAGTATGCTTCTAAGGACCCTGTTAGCTCACCATGTATTAACTGTAACAAACTAAAATCTGATTTGATTGCATTGGATGAGAAATGTGTGAATCTGACTAAGGACCTACTAGAGAAGCAACCTTCTGCTTGTATTGTCTGTGCTGAGAAGGGGGAGAAGCCCCAGGGTAAGGTGGAGACGCCTAGGAACGTGAACCAACTGACTAGCAGTAGGACTGTCCATTCAGAGTCGGCTGTGCGTGCACAAGTCATTCTTCCCTCTGCTGTTGGTTCTTCATCTGCTCCCTTACCTCCTGCTGTTCCCTCTTCCCCCTGCTCTTCTTGCACCTCTCTCTTTCGGGAGTGTCAGTACCTTATGAACACTCTCGAGAGATTTGTAGGCGGCAAGAAGAAGCTTAATCTTATTCTAGACCAGTCCAGGATTTGCAGATTTAATTAGGGTCTAGGATATGACTATTATGAGGATATGAGGAAGCATCCACCTGCTGTGCTCAGACCCATAGCACCAGGTGTAATCGAGACCGAGCCCAGGACCGAGAAAGTCTAATTTAAGTCAGCGGGCTATGTCCAGGGGATTTCTGACAGCAAGGTGATTGCACTTGCTGCTTCGGCCTCTCAGAAGGCGAAGCCTGACCGTGCTACTTCTACCTCTCAGAGGATGAAGTATCACTGCACCTTCTGTCAGAAGGATGGACACACGGTTGATCGATGCTTCAGGCGCGCCAAGATCGCGCGTACAGACCGTGTTGAGTCTCCTAGGCGTATTCAGGGTCAGCCCCAGATCCTGAGTGCACCTAGGACCAGCACGAGGTCTAGGTTTACTGCTGTTGATGGGTTTGGGCAGCATCGATGACTTGGTTTTTCTGAGTCTTCTGTTTTTCGTCCTCATGCTGCTCCTGGTCATGACTTCCGCCGTCCTGAGGGTACATCTCGTTTCCCCCGTCGAGACAGTTACCCGCGACGTGTTCAGCGTGTTGCCGGTGTTCCGACTCGCTCTCCCGTAGCAGTCGGACCCCGCAACAGCTTCAGATCTACTCACAGACCTTCTGCTGTGAGTGACAGAGAGCGTAGGGTAGATAGAGGTCAGTCGTGCTTGACTACTTCATCTGCTCGACGTGTTGTTCAGTATTGGGTGCCAAAATCACTCTTGATTTACCCCAGTACTGAGACTTTACTCTCTGTTTGACTCAGGTTCGCCGGGTAGGGAAGGGAAAGGTTTGGCTTGTAGACTCCGGGTGTTCACGACACATGACCGGAGACTCCCGTTGGTTTTCTTCCCTTGCCCGTGCTCCAGGTGATGAGACGATCACCTTCGGAGATGCTTCATCTGGGCGCGTCATCGCCAAAGGTACAGTGCTCATTAATGACTCTTTCATTTTGAAAGATGTAGCCTTGGTTAGTAAGCTGCAGTACAATTTGTTTTCCGTTTCTCAGCTTACCGATGACGGTTTCGAGGTGAGCTTCAAGAAAAATAATTGCAAAATTCTTGATTCTTCGGGTAGTCTGGTTTGCGGGATTTCTCGTTTTGGGAGGATCTTTCGTGCTAATTTTTCTGAGTCTTCTGGTGATCCTCTCAGGTGTTTAGTTGCTTCTGAGTCCCGCAACCTCTCTTTCTGGCATAGGAGACTTGGTCATATTGGATTTGACCATTTGACCCGAGTTAGCGGCCACGATCTCATTCGTGGTCTGCCGAAACTCAAGATGGTCAAAGATCTTGTTTGCGCTCCATGCCGGCATGGCAAGATGGTTGCCGCTTCTCATCCTCCGGTCACAGTTACTATGACCGATGCACCGGGACAGCTGCTCCACATGGACACAGTTGGACCAGCTCGAGTGCAGTCAGCAGGAGGGAAGTGGTATGTTCTTGTTGTGGTCGATGACTTCTCGAGGTTTTCTTGGGTGTTTTTCTTAGCCTCGAAGGATGAGACGTTTTCACTTTTCCGATGTCTTTTTAGTAGGCTTTCTGTTGAGCTCCCAGGTGCCTTACGAGCGATCCGTAGTGACAATGGCACGGAGTTCAAGAATTCCTACTTTGAGAGTTTCTGTGGTGAAACAGGTGTAGAGCATCAGTTCTCCTCTCCGCACGCCCCACAGCAAAATGGCGTTGTGGAGAGAAAGAACCGTACCTTGGTCGAGATGGCCAGGACGATGCTTGATGAGTACTCTACACCGCAGAAGTTTTGGGCTGAGGCTATAGCCACCGCGTGCCATGTCTCAAATCGAGTCTTTCTTAGGGCACACTTGCACCGCACTTCTTATGAGTTGAGATACGGGCGAAAGCCCAGCGTCTCTCATTTTCGTGTGTTTGGTTGCAAGTGCTTTGTTCTGAAGTCCGGGAACCTAGATAAGTTCGAGTCACGTTCTTGTGATGGGATCTTTCTAGGTTACTCGCCTTCTTCGCGGGCTTATAGGGTCTGGAACTGCGAGTCTAGCAAAATGGTAGAGACCTGTGAGGTGACCTTTGACGAGGCCAGTCCGGGGACTAGGCCTGATATCTCAGGTTCTTTAGAGCAGTCCGAGACCATCTTCGTGGATATGACGAGGACGATGGAGATGAGAGTTGTCTACCCGATCCAGTCCCTTATCCACCCCTTGAGGTGCCGTCTTCTACCGCACCTCCAGGTGATCAGCCCATGCCTTCTGCTTCCTCTGGAGCTAGTGGCTCTGTTCCTACCTCGTCAGCTCACGAGGTAGAGGCCACTTCTTCATCTCATCCTGGACCTCCCCGACATATCCAGAAAAGGCATCCTTCTGAGCAGATGATTGGAGACCTGTTCGAGCGTGTTACTCGCTCAAAATCTGGCTTATCTCAATTCTGTCTCCACTCTGCTTTCATTGCCTCCTTTGAGCCCAAGGATATTTCTCATGCTCTTTTCGATGAGTGTTGGGTCAATGCCATGCATGAGGAGTTAGAAAATTTCGAGAGGAACAAGGTCTGGTCGCTTGTCGAGCCCCCGCGAGGTCACAATATTATTGGGACTAAGTGGGTGTTCAAGAACAAGCAGAGCGAGGATGGAGTGGTTATTCGGAACAAGGCTAGACTGTTAGCTCAGGGATTATCCCAGGTTGAGGGTCTAGATTTCGAGGAGACCTTTGCCCCTGTAGCTCGACTTGAGGCCATTAGAATCCTGCTTGCCTTTGCAGCTTCTAAAGGTTTCAAGCTCTACCAGATGGACGTCAAGAGTGCCTTCCTTAATGGAGTCATTGAGGAAGAAGTTTACGTCAGACAGCCTCCAGGTTTCGTGAACCCCAAATACCCACACCATGTCTTCAAGCTTTCGAAAGCGTTGTATGGACTTAAGCAGGCCCCCAGAGCATGGTATGAGAGGCTTAAGTCCTACTTGTTGAGTCATGGGTTTGAAATGGGTAAAGTAGACAAGACCTTGTTCATCCGCCGTCATGGCAATGACCTTCTGCTCGTCCAGATCTATGTCGATGACATCATCTTTGGCGGCTCTTCTCATACTCTGGTTTCACAGTTCTCGGATGTCATGAGCACCGAGTTTGAGATGAGTATGATAGGCGAGTTGACCTTCTTCCTTGGCTTCCAAATCAAGCAGACTCGGGAGGGTACATTTCTTCATCAGGGAAAGTACACTCGTGACCTCCTGAGACGCTTCGACATGAGTGATGGTATGCCAGTGTCAACTCCCATGGCTTCTACAGCCTATCTTGACCCAGATGAGGACGGCGAGCCAGTTGATCAGAAAGAGTTCAGAAGTATGATCGGCTCCCTTCTTTACCTCACGGCCTCGAGACCAGATATACACTTCTCTGTGTGTCTGTGTGCTCGTTTTCAGGCTTCTCCTCGCGTATCTCACCGCCAGGCGGTGAAGCGCATCTTTCGGTACCTTCGAGCTACCATTGACTATGGTATCTGGTACTCTTCCTCTTCCTGTCTTTCCTTGAGAGCCTTTTCGGATGCAGACTTTGCCGGCTGTAGGATAGATAGGAAGAGAACTTCTGGCACTTGCCAATTCATTGGCACTTCTCTCGTTTCTTGGTCTTCGAGGAAGCAGTCCGGTGTTGCGTAGTCCACCGCAGAGGCCGAGTATGTTGCTGCAGCCAGCTGCTGCAGTCAGGTACTCTGGATGGCTTCGACCCTGCGGGACTTTGGGTTAGTTAACGACAGTGTTCCACTCTTTTGTGATAACACTTCTGCGATTAACATTGCTAAGAACCCAGTGCAACACTCTCGGACCAAGCACATCGATATCCGTTTTCACTTCCTTAGAGACCATGTAGAGAAGGGCGATATAGTGCTCCAGTTTGTGGAGAGTGACCACCAGTTGGCTGACATCTTCACCAAGCCATTGGATAGTTTGAGGTTTACAGCTCTGCGGGGAGAGCTTGGGGTGGTTTGTCCTTATGGACTGTAGTGAGGGGGAGCTTTGGGCTTTACTGCTTTACTGTATTAATTATGCTCTTACTCCTTATTGTTGCATTGCATTTTGGGTGCATTGGGATTAGTTCTCCTAGTATAGATTAGAGTGCTTTTCTTGTCTAGTTGCTTAGACTTCTGCTCTTATCTTGTGCTTCCAGGTTGCTTCTTATTAGCTGTTTCTTATCTCACTAGATTGAGCTCACTCACTTCTTGTAGGTTCTAGCGAGGGTCGGGCCACCCTCGGGTAGACAGGATACGTGTTTGCTCTCTAGCGTGTGTTTTACGGTCAGCTAATAGTCCTGGAGTCATATGGGGTAGATGAGAGTCAGTCTGAGTCATAGTTGTCTCAATATCTTATCTATGCTTTAAGGACTACCCGTTTGGATTTTCTTTGCCAGCTTCTCGAATTTAATGCTTTGGTTCAGGGGGAGTTCATTTGGGAGCTTCTGGAGCTTAATATTGACTTAACTCAACTTGAACTAAAAGTTGCATCTAATGTTGAGGGGGAACTGGTCTTTCGTGCATTTTCAGCATTCTAGTATTATAATCAATCTGCATTGAGCCTTGATTATTATCCTGTTATGACATGCTTCAGTGCTTTACACCTTGCCATGACTTGTGCTGAGTTTGCTAAATTTATCATGACTTCATATGTGCAGACTAGCGTTTGCCATGATAAGTTAAGTAAAATTGATCAACTTAAATTAAACTTGTCATGCTAGCATTTGAGTTTAGTCTTTCTTGAACTATCCTTTTATGATTCATGTCATGTCAAATAGGCTGAGTAGAGCGTTGAATCTATATTGAGCCTTAGTTTGAGCTGTTTTAGTCTCCTGATGATACATGAGTTAGTACAATGTGTTAAAAAGCAAAAAGATCTCTTTTGTGCGAAAAAACTGATCTCACCAATTCTTTCCTATGAGACGGCTTGCCATTGCACTTGGCATGAACTTAGGGGGAGTTTTGGATGACCTAGATTATCTTCTTAAGCTTCTTGCTTGGAGTAGTCGCATAAGGCTTGAGATCTAGCACATGATAAAACAAAATGTTGGTTGACAACCACCATATTTGTGCGAAAAAACTGATTTCACCAATTCTTTCTCATGAGACAGCTTGCCATTGCACTAGGCATGAACTCAGGGGGAGTTTTGGATGACCTAGACTATCTTCTTAAGCTTATTGCTTGGAGTAGTTGCATAAGGCTTGAGATCTAGCACATAAACAAAAAATTGGGTTGAAAACAACCATATGCTTTCAAAAGACAATGTTTAATGTGCTCAATTTGCTTAATCTACAATCAGAACCAAGTACTTTAACCAATGTTTCAATCTTGAGCTTATAGCACTCTATTTGGACTCAATGTTAGCTTCTTTGTTCCGCTTAGCTTATTGACATGGCCTGCATCATCCTTGGATGTCTCTAGCTAGACTTTACTCATTGATGACGTGACTTGCTCATAAAATGCACTACATTTCAGATTGTCATCTATGTGCTCTAGCTGGTTTATATATATGTTGTCATGATCTAGATATCGTTTTATTGAGTTATGGCTTGGTGTATTACATTATGGTCATTATGGATAATTCTCATGGCTCTAAATGCTTAAATAAACAAACTTCAGTCATATTCATCCATTGACATGTCATATTCTCTCTATTGCATCTTGATGTGTTTATTGCCAAAAGGGGGAGAATAGAGAAGAAAAAGTCTGTTGGGATCATTTTAGAGCTTTGGAGATCAATTTGCTCTTTCAGTTGTTGCTCTAGTGGTTCCTTCTGTCGACATGGTCATAAGCTTCAATCCCTTCTTTGGACCATGTTGGATTCTTCAAACTCAAACTCAACTTCGTGCTTTTTCTGAGTTTGTCAATATACTCATCAAGGGGGAGATTGAGAGACCATGTGGTCTAAATCCCGTGTTGGTGATGAGTAATTGACTCGTGGTTTGGTTAGAGTGAGTTTAGTTTGAGTGATTCGTGCCTTTTTGGCATTTGGCGAGGTCGGGTCGTGACTAGACAAATTTGACGCGTGGGCGTCGTCCCGGTTGGCCACGTGGGTCATCTCTCGCTTGAGTAGGATTTGTAGGTGCTAACCATGTTTACATGTTTTGTACCGTGCTATGCGATGTGTTTCTTGTCTGTGTTGGCTGCAGGACATCGAGACGGAGTCGTGGTGAGACACGGAGGACCGGACTAGGCGCAGGTGGCGTTGAGGTCAGAACGGTCGGGATGTGTCGAAGACGACGTGGACTCGAGGTGGAGTCGTGGCGAGGCACGGTGGACCGGACTAGGCGCAGGTGGCGCTGAGGTCAGAACGGTCGAGGTGTGCCGAAGACGACAAAACTGCGTAGCTTGCAGGGCAAGGAATGAGGAAGCTTCCTGGAAGGTGCGCGAGGGGCGTTTCGGTAAAAACGCAAAGCTGCACTAAAGGAAGTGGATTGTGGGTAAAGCGCAAAAGCTAAATGGGTAAAGCACTTGATGAACCCATTAGTGGAGGGTATAAATAGAGAGGGAGATGGTGTGCTGAAATTTGAGAGAGTGGGTATAAAAGTTAGGGTTCCATTTGGGTCTCTCCATGTGTGTATGTGTGTGTTCCTCCCAAGAAGCATGTGTAGCTCTTGATGTTCTTGAGGATTGAGAGGGAGAGGATGGATTGAGAGTTTTGTAATCATCCCTCTATATGTAATCGGGGTATCGTGACTCCTTTTTTGATTTGGAATGAAAGGTTGAAGTTTAATTCCCAGATTGTGCTCTGTTTTCTTGTCTTCCTTGGGATCTTTGGTTCTTTTTTCAGTCTTGCATTCACGTACGCAATCCTCTCTTCCCATGAGTTAAGCTCTTAGTGTTAAAATCTTCATGGGAAAGGAGAGCTCTTTATTGTGAAATCATGACAGCAAGCTACGTGGTATGCTTTTCTTTGGTTCCTACTTTTTCTCATGAGAAGTTCATGTTCTTAGGCCATTAAAAAAATATGCATGTCAATCATCAATGGCTGCATGTTATTTGGCAGTGAAGATTCTTGATCTTTCTTGTGCCATCCAGGAAGTAATGTTGATATTTCTTGTGCCATTCAAGAAGTAACGTGAATCCCTTTTTGCCATCCAAGAAGTAGCTTTTTTGTGCCTTCCGAGAGGCACTTTTGGTCTCTTCCTGCCGAGTGCATTTTTAGTGTTAATTTCCTTTTGCCAAAGTCTATTTCTTCTGTGCAATTTCTGTTTAGTCCGGTTGTCCAGATTGCTCCCAGCCGCAAGTGTCTTCTTTTGGCTTTAAGTTGTTGCTACTGCTAGTACTCTTTTTGCTGCCGAACTGCTCTTTATTCCTTTTGTTCTTTTCGGCAGTAGTTGCGGTCAGTGGAGAAGATATCCTTCGGCAAAGCTAGCAATTATTGACCCATTTTTCCTTGCTTGGCCGAATGGCAATCTTCTTTTCTCTTCCAGTCCTTCTATTGATCTCTTGTCCCGATTTTTAGTTAGTTTTTGGTCAGGGTGTATTTCTTCCAGTTAGCCATTTCTGTTTCTCGTCAAGGGTTATTGGTTCCTAGAGAGTTTGGTCATCTTCTTCGTAGCTTTCTAATAGCTACTGGAGAGTTGAGCTTTTGAGTATTTGTGGGGGACGAATTTTTATTGATCGACATTCACCCCCCTCTGTCACCATTTCGGTCCTACAGAAAATTTTCTACCTTTTTCACCTAAAATTAACATAAGGACTTTTAGATTGTGAGTAACGCAATCATTTTCAGGAATCTATTTGTTGCACACTTCTATGCATATTGGCAGTGCAATTGTGGAATTTCTACCTAATCTGATTAAAATTTTGAAAATAGGGAGAAGAAAGAACTGTGAGGAGTCAAAACTAAACTAGGAAATCATGCATGAAGATGATTGTTATGCTTACGAAACTTTTAACTAATATTTTTTTTGTCACATTTTTGCGAGTATTTTATTTTGCCGCTCGAATGAAGTATTCAAGAACTCGTCCACGTAACTACAAATGGCAGGTGATGCTCTTCTGAAACACTCAAATAGTCTTGGGTTACTATCATTGGTTTCTAGAATAAATTAGTTCCGTAGAATGGTAGAAGTGTATTTTTGGTAAAACACCACATGAAAGTCTTTTCTTAGCAAAATACCTTCACAAATGTTTAATTTGAACGAATTCACCCCTATTCCGTCTGCCTTGCTTCCTTTCTGCTCCTCAGGAAGCTCGGCAGACAAACACCTCTGTCACTCCTTCGATTTTTATGGGATACCATCAACTTAGGAGCCAACTGGTTTAATAGTAAATATTCGACATAGTCTGTTTGTATTAGCTGTGGTTAATGACTTTAACTAAAAATGAATAGTAGTGACTGAAAAAATGTCTTTTAGAAGCAGAGGGCGAATGGTGGGAAAAATAGGGAAGAGATACGTACGCGAGACGGGAACAAGAGAAGTAAGGTGCGTGATGCGCTCGTGACCTCATGTCTTATCCCTTGGGTGAGACAGGAGCTACAGGAGTAGGGAAACCGCTTCAGAAAACTGGTGTTCATATTAGCATCTGGTTTCTCTAAGCAGAAGCGAGAAGTGAAAGACAATATGAATAGACGCATACCTCGGTAGATGTGACAATAAGGAAATGTTCAGCTCCAAAACATAAGCCGGTGTTAACATCTTGTAATTTGAGCCATGCTTCGTGTGGATGCTACCAGGGATAGAAATCTTGGTACCAGAGTATTTCCCACCTGGCAGCCGGTAACAATAACCAGTTGGTTATCGGAAAAAACTGGAAAAAATGATTGAAATTCGAATATCAAAATTTGAATTTGGGCTGTTTTAAAACGGGTAATCGTTCCGATTACCAAAAAACAGGAAAACCCGCTAAAAACATAAAAAGCCAATAAAAAACTTGGGAGTACATAATTAAATCATATTTAGTTCATACAAATAGGTGATCTAGCATAAAAAAAGACCTAAGTCAACCTAGAAAGTGTATTATACAGTCATAAATTTAAATTTACATTTGAAAATTTTGAGCTGGTTTTTTTTTTGCTGACGATTCCCACCGGTTTTTCCGGTTACCGGCGCCGGTATTTCTATCCCTGGATGCTACTGTATATTTTGCTTATTCAGATTTGAGTGGCCACTGCTGCAGTGCTGCTAGCAACAAAGGAAACAGGGAATTGTAACATTCTTTGCTATGACCCTTTGGTAACTGAGTCTAATGATGCACTCTTAACAGCGTGCAGTATCTGATGACTAGTGTAATTTGACGTGCCCCAGCAGAAGTGAAGAACAAACAAGCCATCAGGATTTGTCTTCAACGTAATGACATAATGCCCACCCTGTATTCATGTGGTGTAGATGCTTAGCTAGGGGTGATCTCACGCTGTATAGCGTTTCGGTAATTAAGGTCCTCCAGCGCTGTTGCCAACTGCATGAAACAGCTCCAACTTGTCCTGAACAATTCGATTTTCGATTTATCAGGGCTAGCTAGCACAGTCTGCGACAGCATGTAGAACAAGCCAAGCAAATGCATCAGAGGGGAATGGAAGCAATCTCCCAGGTGGATAGCGAGAAACTACGATAATGATGTCTCAGCGTAAGTGATTCTCCCCAGATTCGAATTATCGCCAGTGGAGAAACTATTCCGATCAGTATCAACCTGCTGATGAACTGATTATTCGAGCAAATGCTCTTTTACATTCACTTTGCACATTGGGGAAGCAAAACTATCGGACCAAATGAATTACATTTTTTTTTGTACAAAAAAGAGGGGATGACTATCAAATCAATTACACTTTTTTTTGTACAAAAAGGTGGGGATGACTACGTAAAAGAATCTTCAGGGCCAGTAAATCGAAATAAATTGAAGCCATCATCACAGGCTATGCTGGAACTCGAAACTGTACCATCTGCGGCGGTTATTCTCATACATTTCTCAATAGACATCGAAAATTGGAACCAACACGGTAACACCAAGCCCATTATACAATCTCTCCCACTGCATCCAGGCTACAAGAAACGGGAGAAGCAGATAAAGCAATTAGTCTTGGCTATAATCCTGTATACATGCCCCTACCAAAATCTTTTTTCTTATGTACCAGCTTTGCTCTACACAAATGAAGCAAACATCTATCCTAGGGGGGCCATCACACTCACGACGAAAATCAATATGCTTGCTTCGTTGCCCAGAAGCAAGCAAGATGGGAAGCCTTGAGAAATACGCTGCCGCCAACCACCGACGGAATCAACCAGCGGCAAGCAATATAGGCCTCGGCACACAAATGGCCATATGTTCAGCTACCATTTTTCTTCTGTTGAGGTCTCTTACTTTGTGGTCCTCTTTGGCATGCTATCTCGGATGAGGCCTTTGTTAAAGGCTTGAAGCCCAGGTGGAAGGTTTCTCAATTATAAATTTTCACAGGCTTCTCAAATGTGTGACGATTCTGCAAAAACTCAAACCACCAAAGCAAAGAACAGTTACATAAAGGGATATGGCTGCATATTTGTTTGTGTAAATTCATATCATTGGTCACCCCAGCTTACTTCTAACACATGAATTAGTTCGTGTTAATTCTATGTGAGGAACAATACTACCCCCAGCTAACCAGGATGTGCCTGCAGCCTGCATGCTCTCTTAATCTGGACATAGATTCTTTTTTTTTTAAAGATGATTTTTACAAGTAAATTCTGAGTGCGTTCATACAACGTGTGTAGAGTAGGTTAGTCTTGTGCTCTCAGCAGAAGCTATCCTAGATTTTCTATCAATTAACTGCTCTTCCAAAATATCAAAGCTGTTAGCTTCACGAACACACTAAACACCCATCATCAAATCTATGGGTCTGGGCCCAAAAGAAAAGCAATGAGTTTGCTGAAAGGAAGATGCCACAGACAAAAAACCTTGCATGGTCTGAAATTAGATATTTTAAATTCCACAATGGCAGGAAAAGTCCTGGCACTAAGACTGCAAAGCTTGAAAGCTACCAAGAAAAGAATTCAACAACAAATCAAATCTCTTTTTTGCTCATTTCATAATAAGCCAATACTGCCTACCTGATTGGCTGTGTATGACCTTTTCGGAGTTGTATCTGTGTGCTCCAAGCCAAGGTATTGTTCCCAAGCTCCGTAAACGTCTCTTCTCTGTAGAATCAGAAGAAAACATCATGGTATAAACATAGTGGACAAGAGAAAAGGCATACATTTAGACATGCCTACATGCTGAAAACGACCACTTACCTGAAAACGTGCAGATACAATGTCAGTATCCTGAAGGTATTCTGGCCGATTCATGGATATGAATGCAAGCTTCCACTGATCAAATAAGTATTATCAGGGTTAGACATGCATGTTGGCAGTACAATTGAAGGGATAAAAGGCAGTGCAATTGAAGGGAATAAAAGATTATACTTGCAACAAATCTGATATAAATCTGGTACAAGGGCAGAGTCAGATAGAAGGAAGAGTCTGAAGAGCGAGTGGGGAAAAGGGCATGTAGCGTGCTAATGTTGGGGTACATGGACCTCAATGGGGTTTCGTCAATCCCAGGTATTAACATTTACAGTTGGACAAGAATGACTGAATGAGGCTTAAAAAGTTAGCCTGGCTACCAAGTTCCTTTTTTAAATGATCAAGTTCAAGGACTGATCATCTTACGGTTGTATTCCAGTATATTTTACTCCCTCCCTCATTCTTTGCTCCATGCTCAAATGCCCCTCTCCGAGGAAGAAGTCCTAGATCCCAAACATCAAAGAAAAAATCCCTGTGGTTGGTTTTAATCGCAAAGGATTGATGGGACATATCAAATCCTAGGAAGTATTTTTCTTGCAGGAATTTTATCCCTATTGCCCAAACAGGATCTAATAAGAAATACATCGCTGTATGCAAATGGCAGCACATCAGTAGAACAGGACCAACGCATATGCTGGTGCTAACCATTCAGCAAAATAAAGATAACCTGATGAGAACAAAGTAGGGATGAAAATGGATCACATGTGATTCATAACTACCAAAAACCATATCCATATTCATATTTTTTTAAAAAAAGTGTTAGACATGAATACAAATAATCAGATGCATATCAAAACAAAAGAGGATCTAATACGCATCTGACAAACATATACAGACACCTGGATTATAAATGCACACTAATATTTTAGCAATAAGTAATTTATGTCCTATCCAAAATCATCAAGAATCTCGATTATGGATGGGGTATGGATTTTGACAATTTGATTCCACACCCTTTTCCTCATCGGACATGGATAATGTTTTGAGGATTCGGATATTGTTGAATTGGAGCAACAAAAGGATTAGATCCAACTAGGGTTCAAAATCTTGGTGGTTATTAACCGGTAACCGCCAATTACCGTTTCTACTGGTGGAGACCGGTAACTGAAAAAACCGGCCGATATCAATTTTTAATTTTCGAATTTTGGCTGGTTTTTTACGGTTTCTCCGGTTACCGGCGGTTTTTCCGGTTACCAGTTTCAAAACATCCCAAAATTCAAGTTTTCATTTTCAAATTGTGACCAGTTTTTTGCCGGTTTTTCCGGTAACCGGCAGGTAACAATTACCGGCTGCTGGCCGGGATTCTTCCGGTTCCTGGTTTTGGAACCTTGGATCCAACCACCTCCATTTCCATCTCTATAACAAAGCAAGACATGCAGAAAAAGAATCCATTCTAAAAAAATTGTTTGGAAAAAATAGTGTTCTAAAAAGGGTCTACTAGGCCGTATAGTCGGCCGTATACAAGTAATGGGTGCCCCTACCAGTTAGCCAGTTATCTGCATAATCGGGCTAGGTATGCTGCATAATAGGCCGATTATGCCATATAATCACTACTAGGTTGGGTGACCGGTCGAGTACTGGTTACTGATTTTTAGAACCTTGGGAAACAAAAATATGGATTACCTTAGAAAATTCCTCATCAGGAACTTGGAGTTTTCTTTGAATGCGCTCCATTACCTCTGCTGCACTCTCACCTTCACGGATAACCAGCAAAAAGGGATCTCCGAAATTCTGTATCTGCTGTTATTGGTCAGAACAGTAATGTCAAGTTGTCAACTGATATTGGATGAGCGATATTGTAGTTACTTTCTTATGCAATTCACTTTAGACTAGTAATTAACTAATTAACAAGGCAATCAAATGGAAAGTGCCGTACCTGATTCTGATTAGGGTCTTTCATGAAATGGTAAACATGAATCAGCCGATCATGTGGGCCGAGATTCTTCTCTTCCACTGGGATCTGTTTTTCAATTGGTAGAAACAATGCCATGTATGACAATGTTAAATAAGTGTGGCACTCAACAATATATTTTATGCAAGCACTTATAAACTGTCAACAGATCAAGGGGTAAACATCATCAATTAAAACAGATAAGGAATATTACGAACCTCTTCAGCACGTAGTGTCCAGTACTGATCATTTATGTTCTCTATCTTCTCATGAAGTGGGAAGATCTACAGACGAAGATAAATTATTCACAGCAATGCCAAATAGAGTAAGGAAAAACAGAACACTAATTTCAAACAAAGATCAGAAAATCAAGAACATTGAAATAGAGTAGACAGGCATCTTCATTGGAAAAAAATACTTCATATAAAACATTCTAAATTTACAAATTAGCATGCACAAACCTTATAAATCTTGTGGTAAAAGACTTCAAGCAAGCGGAGCTCAGCGTCAGGATTAGATAGTTCAACCTGTTGAGAATTAATATAAAGAGTGTAGACATGCTCCAACCAAAATAGAGCAGCTTAAAGATAAATGGATTAAGTGCCAGTTCAATAGATACAACCTAGTGGCTAGAATTGCCTCCCAGTCAGGTATATCCAAATTCAGTTTCAGTTCTCAGAATAAAAGAGATACCAGATTTAATAAACTGAAAAGACAGATGAGTGATTACCTTGGTTTTCAAGTCAGTAATCACATCCCTGATGGTGCTATTTTTTGGAAGTCTTATGCTATGAATTACAACCTGGCAAATCATGCGCCTCAGTGACATACTTTACCAACTTAGGATGAAAGTAAGAACTTGTACCATGCAGCAGACAAACCTCGTCTTTTATTGCATGGTGGAATGCAACTTTAAGTGTTTTCAAACACTGCAATTCTGGCAGTGGAATGTCTAGAACCTCATAATACAAGATATCAGAAGTCTGTGTAAGGCAGGAAGGCAGATAAAATGTAAAAATTATCAGGACCATGTTACAAATTTTTAAATACATAATTGTGCTTATTTGAGTAAATAAAGAAAGAGAATTTAACCTGATTGTAATGGACAAGCATATCCAATAGATGCTCTACTCCACGATATCTGATGGGCTGTGGTTTAGGTTGCTGAGAATAACAATTGTGAGATGTAAGCCGAATTTTTGATGGATCATCCAAGCCAAGTTGACGTGCAACTCTCTCAACAACATCATCATAAGTATGATGCTTCAACCTAATTGAAAACAAGAAACATACATATGTAAGTTGATTATGAAACAGTAGTTGAATAGGGAAAAAACAAGAGTGATTTGCAATCGCTCACAACTCCAAACGAAAATCCTCCTCCTTTGGTTTCTCCAGAGACCGAAAGTGCACAACCTATAGCACCAACAAAAGAAAGGTTACCAGCGAGCTCAGAAAAAATAAACAAATTTGAACTTGTATACAGAAAAGATAAGGATATGCATTATGCATATACATAATTGTGTAGTACAGCAACAAAAGTAAAAAAACATAGCAGCTCTTTGTAGGTACAACCGTACAAGTGTAGTACTACTAATGGGTATATCATGATATAGAAACACCCGAGACATTTTTGTAAAGAATAAATATAGTGCCATGAAAAACACACCAAAGTCCTTAGGTTCTCCAAATATACTATTTGCAAAACAGTATTGGGAGGCTCATGCTTACATGAACACCTTATGCTTACATGAACACCAGATCCTTTCCAAAATAAATAGATGGAAGAGTAGAGAGAACAGCACATGTGGAGGGGAGAGATACAGTATAGTTGGATATAACAAAGAATCAAGTTGAAAAAACTACACTTCATGTGCATCTGGGTATACCTGCCTATTATGAACATACTCCAGGAATGAAGGAACATCTGGATAGCGCACTTGAGTATCACCATCTGGTACAGGTGAGTGAGGTGACTTTTGGAAACAGATTATGTCCCCGTCTTCAAGCTACAGCATGAGGAAAAAATGAGAGGGAGAAACCAATTATTGCCTTTTTAACTACAAAATTAACAATGTTTGAATCTAAAAAATGAGGATTTTTTCAAACCTGACTAGAACGGAAAATAAGTTTCTTGTCAATATGTTCACACATCACATTTGGCTCGAACTTAATTTCCTGCAGTATGACAATGTCGAAAGAGCTCAGAATATTCATCTTGGGGAGAGCGTCACTGCAAAGTGCCTAAAATTATACTACATGAACATAAACTATCAAGTGACGTGCACTTCAATAATTAACCAACCTCACAAAACTACAGGAGTACAAGAAATACATGGGTAGAATGTGCATACATATAGGGTTTTCTAGTCTTGAGAAATAAACACGTAATTGATAATTGTGAAGAAATGAATGCAGCAGTCACCTCATATAGCTCAATTTCTTCATTTAACGAAAATCCAGCCATTTCATTTAATTTTGTCAGGATTTCAGACGGCTTTCCCAAAGCCTTGACAAAAAGCCTACCAACAAAGCTGTATAACAAAATAATGTCACCATGTGAGTCTTTTATACTAATTTTCAACATGATGCTTAAGGAATAAATTTAGAAAATATATATATACCGAAGTTCTTCCTTTTCAGGGTTATAAAGTTTGAAGAAAAGTAGTATATCTTCCTTGCTCTTCTCAGGAGGACGAATTGGGCGCAAATCCTATACAAGTAATAATTGGACTTGGTCAGGCATCTATAATCTGGGAAGTATAATAGATAGCAATATAGGAAACATAAAGAAACAAATAAACTGCAATTGCTTTAAGTTATTACCGGTCCAAGTTCTACTTCCAGAAACAGCTTCAGCTCAGCATTTTGTGCCTTGTTTGAGACCTCCCTAAGCTGCCCCACCTGTGCAGCACACGTATTAAGATATCATAACAAATGAATCCACACAAACAAAAACGATAATGGCAGGATTGAAAAGGCCACGAGGTTATAATATTTTTAACTGATCCTGCAAGGGTTCTCTAAAAAATGATGGTGTACCACTAAATCATTTTTAGTGAAGCCTACAAAATAACAGTAGCTAGGAACACTCAAAATCACGTATCCACTATCTTAAGTTAAAACAGACCTGAAGGCCACTCAAATAGCTGACGTGTAGGTATGGCAAAGAAAGGTAGAAAGGGCTGCATACATAGGAGTAATACATCATGATGATTGCCTGTGTTGCCCAGACAAAAACTCACGCAATAGCAGTGGATACAACTCACACTTTCATGTGAAACACAAGGAAGAAGATGAACAGCACACAGAGTATTTTGTGCTAATCCTATTCTCATGCACTACTCCAATGTTGCCCAGACAAAAACTCACGCGATAGCAGTGGATACAACTCACACTTTCATGTGAAACACAAGAAGATGAACAGCACACAGAATACTTTGTGGCACCGCACAACTAGTGCCTTTTCTCTTTCTTTTCTTCTTCTAACAATGCATGCAACTAACACATGACTAATTCCAGTGACACATGCATACGCGCACTTGACTAATGGCTGCCGATCTGCCCACTCCGCACTCCTTGTGCTTCTACCGATCCGCTCGCAACGACATGACGCCACGCATGCAGCTAACTAGAACTGCGCCATTACCTTGACTTGATACGGCAACAATGCCACACGAATACAAATAAACATGAACTATCACCTAGACAACATGCTTAACTCCCAACAATCACCCCCTTAACCTTGTTATCGTTATTTGAGTACCTTCTCGCCAAGCCTCGAAGTAGCGCCGGTTCGTCATCGGCATCACCATAACAAGATGCGCTTCTTCCTCCTTCTTGTGGCATTCGGAAGCAAAATACCCATAGTTGTTGCAGTTGTATCATCTTACTTTAGCCTTGTCAAATTTGCGATACCTGCGGTTTGGGCCACCATTGCCATCAGAACCGTTGCCTTCGCGCTTCGACGATCAGGCCTCCCACTTGGCCCGCGTGAGAAGATGTTCGTCGTCGCCCGGAATGCGTAGACGCTCCTCATACGCCTTGAGGCGGCCGGTCGCTTCTTCCACCGAGAAGCTTCTTCACGACGTAGCTTTCCTCCATCTTATCACCAAGATTGCAAATCTGGTTGATGAGACAACCTCACGGCAAAGTCGTCCACCGACTCCGTTTCCTTCATGCGCAAAAACTCACTCTTAAGGGTTTGCACACGTGCCTCCTTGACGCGATCAACGCGGCGTAGTTGCTCTTGTTCAACATTACCGATCTTGTCCTCGGTATGGCTCTGATACCCTATGCTGAACAAGAGCAACTATGTCGCGTGGGCAATTAAGATAAAGGTGTTCATGAAGGCCCAAGGCGTCTGGGAAGTTGTGGTGGCCAACAACGTTGATGAGCGAAAGATCAGATGGCTCTTGCGGCTATCTTCCAAGGAGTCCCGGAGGAGACCCTCATACTCGCCAAAAAGGAGACGACGAAAGCTGCGTGGGACACGCTAAAGACGATGTATGTCGGCGCCGATCGCGTGAAGGAGGCGCGTGTGCAAACCCTTAAGGGTGAGTTTGAGGGTTTGCGCATGAAGAAAACAGAATTGGTGGACGACTTCGCCGTGAGGTTGACGACTCTCGCAACCAGATTCACAATCTTGGTGACAAGATGGAGGAAAGCTACGTCGTGAAGAAGCTTCTCCGCACTGTCCCGAACAAGTACCCGCAGATTGTCTCAACCATTGAGCAATTTAGAGACTTGAAGACAATGGCGGTGGAAGAAGCGATCGGCCGCCTCAAGGCGTATGAGGAGCGTCTACGCATTCTGCACGGGCCGAGTGAGAGGCCCAATCGTCGAAGAGCGAAGGCGACGGTTCCGATGGCAATGGTGGCCGAAACCACAGGTATCGCAAATTTGACAAGGCTAAAGTACGATGCTACAACTGCACCGACTATGGGCATTTTGCTTCCGAATGCCACAAGGAGGAAGAGGCACATCTGGTTATGGCTGATGCCGATGACAAACTGGCGCTACTTTGAGGCTTGGTGAGAAGGTACTCAAATAACGACAACAAGGTTAAAGGGGTGACTGTTGCAGTTAACTATGTTGTCTAGGTGATAGTTCATGTTTATTTGTATTCGCATGGCATTGTTGCCGTATCGAATCAAGGTAATGGCGCAGTTCTAGTTAGCTACATGCGTGGCGTCATGTCGTTGCGAGCGGATCGGTAGAAGCACAAGGAGTGCGGAGTGGGCAAATCGGCAGCCATTAGTCAAGTGCGCGTATGCATGTGTGACTGGAATTAGTCATGTGTTAGTTGCATGCATTGTTAGAAGAAGAAAAGCAAGAGAAAAGGCACTAGTTGTGTGGTGCCACAAAATAATCTGTGTGATGTTCATCTTCTTCCTTGTGTTTCACATGAAAGTGTGAGTTGTATCCACTGCTATCGCATGAGTTTTTGTCTGGGCAACATCCTGCACTAATGTCACATTTTAGCAATTCAACCAGATTGATAGATTATGAGCTCAAATAAACCAATGCAATACATTACATAGGAGTAACTAATGTCACATTTTAGCGATTCAACCAAATTGATAGATTATGAGCTCAAATAAACCAATGCAATACATGTACTTATGAGATATTCATAAACAGCTCTTAAGAGTTAAGATTTAAGAAAAGTGTAAAACTTTCCATTGCAGTTACCTTCCATTTGCAGGTTATATGTATACATGCAACTTACATGCCATACCTAAGTTACCCTTTTCATGTTAAGATAAGGAACCAAAAATGAAAAAGAAATGACCAAGCAAATGAGAACTCAGCTGAACAAAACAAAGGTTTGAGAGGAGATTAAAAGAACTTCAATAGTTACAAAAGAATAGTTTCACTCTTTGAAACACTAGTTTGAACTTTCGAAAACAATATATGACTCACTGATTGTGCTTCTTCATGAGGGGTCAGTGGACGGTTGGGCCGATATGTATGGTTTTGCCTCTTAGCCCACAACCAGAAGCGCTGAAACTGTACAGGGATGCCATATTCCTTTGCAACTTCCTCCTATTGAACAGTTCATTAACAAAATGAGATTAAGATTAATTCAACGAGTCATTGGTTACATATTACATAAGCTAGGTAAATATAGTATCAACATAGATTATAGAACAATCCCACTAACAAAAATACACACTACACGGCATATAATTTGCAATGTATTAAATGAACACTAATCAGCTGGATCTAGTTTGGTACATACGGTAAGTGCACCGCTGCTTATTTCCAAATAAGTTTTCCGGTTAAGGATAATATTACAGTACAAAATTAGGTTGTGTTTGGAGGGGTCTTGAACGTGAGTTCGAAACTACTACAAATGTAGCACAGTAGCAGCTCAAACCCTGCAAATAGACCTGTAATGTCCCAAAAATCTTAACCATGGTTGTTATAAAAAAAACTGGGTAATGTTTTAGGAATAATTACCTTGAATGAAGTAAAAGGCAATTGTTTCTGTATACGGAAGCTGCGAACTTTTTCATGGTCCACCAGATCAAAATATATATTCTTACCAATCTGCTCCTTCAAATCCTCATCTCGAGCAACCTAGGTTCATTTTTGCAAGTAGAGATTTATCAAAAGGAGTTCACAAACAGAGTTAAGCAGGTATGAGTGTATGACTGAAACAAGTAATCAACAAGACCTTTACGATGGTGTAGAGGTGAGCTTCAGCTTTTTCCTTCTTTTTATGTTCTTTCTCTTCTTGTTCTTTCTTCAACCTTATCTGCAAAAACACAGTTGAACTCCCTCACTACCTGCAAAGAAAGTCCAACATATTAAATATAAATGGAGGAGAGTATACGCATACTACTTACCCGCAAATGCTCAGCAATGTCCTTCTCATCAACATTACACATTATTTTCTCCCTGTCACTCTCACGAATATAGACAAGCATGTAGGCATTTGAATACTTTGTGAACTTAAATGGGGTGTTATTGAAACCAGGGTTTATTTGAGGCAACTGTTCCATCCAAAAAAAGGAGGATGTCATCATATAAATACAAGATGAGGGAAATCACTACAATCAACAAGTGTACTGCTCCTAATGAACAGTTGTTAACAAAAAAGTTACCTCTTCCTCACCCCCATACTGATCTTCGAGTGCTTTTTTAGTATCTTCTTTTGTTACTCGCTCATCATCAAATTTATACCTGACAAGACAGTATGCAGCCAGAAAAATTCTAAAGCATGACATTTGCAGAATTGTTTTCAAGGATATAGTAGTCAGACAGAACACATTATGGTGCGCAGAAACACAGAAAGTGATTTGGCATGGCAACTGGTTAAACAAGTTGGTGTGCAGCAGGCTATTTGGCATACACCAGCATCTCAAAAATATGCTGGCCAACATACAGTTGGGGGACTACAGTTGCAGTAAGATACTAGACACTGATGAAGCCAGAATGGGTAGATAGTGAGCAGAGGAGACTATAACTATAATGTATAGCAGTTTAATCTCATGCCTGGTATCCATGAGGAGCATGTGGACTCTAGTCCCTTGTCCCAATAACCTGCTACATGTTGTCCAGCTTAAGATCGCTGGATCATAGTCTCAGCATATGTAGTTATTCTACCACTAAATGATCGTGCATGGCAGCATGAGCAAAACAAACAGTACCCAAACAATATCTTTAGCTACCGGATAAGTACTGAAATACAATAGAGAAAAACTTTTAGCACAAAACGCACCACTGGTCTGAGAGTGTAGGCCGTATGAAAGCGTAGTAGTGACCACCATGTACTCCTCCACTATGAACAAGGACACTGAATAAAAGCAGATAAACAACATTAGCACCCAGAAAATACAGACCATGTCTATTGAGTCCATCTCAGTCTTATACTATAATAACAAATGGGCTAGTGTGAAACTGTCATCGCAAAAGAAATAACAAGTAAATTTTCATATTTGCACATTTTTCTCAACTTCAGCTTCATATATGTAAGGATGAAATGGCAGTGCTTTCATATATACTAATTATCGGCCACTTTCTCCTTTCAAGCTCTTGCCTATTCTACAATATACAATAGAGGTCAACATCAGGAAAAAGTAACTTTTCTTCTCATGGTGCCTCTTTAACATTGGACGCCAAAGTACCATATATGCAAACTTTTTCGAAGACACAAGTGCTGAACTGGTTCGAATTTCTCATTTGTACATATATTCATGGCTGTTGTGCCTCGTATAAAAGCATTCAAGAAATTGACTGGACAAAATGTACCAAAATGTAAGATAAAATAATTTACCTGTGAAGAGTATAAAGGTTTCTAATACTTCTATCTGCATCTGGAGTAAGATATTTTCCATCATCTCTATCAAGATCAAGTTGTAGCGGGAACTCATACCGGTCATTGATCTGCAGAAGTATGTGTTTCTTCAATTAGCAATTTCTAAGTTATCTTTTCCATCATTTCTTCAAGAGGAAGTAAGAGGATGTCTCATGTTGATTGCTTGTGCAAGCAAAACACAAAGAACAAAAAAACTGAATGAGCAAAAACGAAGAATTTGAAACAGAGGGCTCCTAATCAAAAGAAGGAACTGAGTGAAGAATATAGTAAATAACTCATAAGTAATTTCACACAGCCTGACAGATAGTTTTTCAAATGGCATGGATCTCACACTCAGGAGTCAGCAACTCAGCATAACATTTGCATATTTGGGATCCCCCTTATACCGTGTCACATTTTATGATTTCAACAATTACGTTCAGAGATGACCAGTTAGAATGAGTGAAAAAAGAATGAAACAAAACAAAGTATTTCAGTTGGACGTCTAGAAAGTAGAAAGTAAGCATGGAACTGCATGCTGGATGTATTACGGGCCTGTTTGGCAACGGCTGTGACTTATGGCTTTTGGCTGAAATTTTTGAATTTTGGCTGTTTACGGTACAGATTACGGAGAGACAGATACTCACTTGTGATTTTGGCTGGTACAGATGTTGGGCTTTTAACGTGTAGATCGTTTAACTTGTAGACCCCATCTTGAGAAAATACTCCGTTTGAAAGTTAGGTACTGTAGCAAAAGCCAAAAGCCGCCGGCTTCGGAGGAAAAGAACAGGCCCTACAGCATATGGGCCATGCTAGGATTCAAATGGGTAAGTGGATCCAGTAAACAAATTTCTATATCCATGGTTGTGCGATGGTTGTGGCTGCAGAAAACCGAACCTGACAGGCCTTGGGCGGCTTTCCAAATTCAAGTGCATCCTGCGGTCAAAGCTTTCTTTAGGGTGGCCAGTGTCTCGGAGGTCGGCAATGGCAAAAACACAATTTTTTGGACTGACAGGTGGTTGAATGGCCAGAGCCTGGATCAATTAGTGCCTAATCTTTTTGGTTCAGTCAACAACAAAGCAAGGAAAAGAAATGTATATGAAGCCCTTTCCGAGTTGAAATGGGTGCAGGACATACGGGGTGCCATTACAGTACCCGTGTTGACAGATTTTTTAAAATTGTGGGATCTTATCTCGGATTTTACTTTGCAACCTGAAGTTGATGATACTCATATATGGCAATTCTTTAGTTCAGGAATGTACTCTGCTAAATCTGCATATGATGGATTTTTTATTGGGGCTGTTCAGTTTGGGCCTTGGGAGAGAATTTGGAAGAGCTGGGCACCAGGAAAATGCAAGTTCTTCATGTGGTTAGTGGCACACAATAGGTGTTGGACTGCAGACCGGCTTGCTAAAAGAGGTCTGCCCCATCCTGAACGCTGCCCACTCTGTGATCAAGCTGAGGAAACGATTGATCACCTACTGGTCTCATGTGTCTTCTCTAGGCAAGTATGGTATAACATTCTGCACAAGGTCGGCCTGCAGCATCTCTTCCCCCAGCCTAACAACAATTCCTTTGATGCATGGTGGGCAAGCACAAATTCTGATATTGATGTTCAGATTAAAAAAGGTCTCAACTCCATCATTATTCTAGGAGCTTGGTCTATTTGGAATCACCGTAATCGCTGTGTGTTCGATGGGATTCAACCGAACCTTAATAATGTTATGGTTTCAGTAAAAGATGAGCTCCTCCTGTGGAGTTTGGCCGGAGCTCGGGGAATATCTAATCTCCTCGCTCTAGAGCCAGTCAATGCATGAGTCCTCTCTCTAGTAGGTCTTGGGTCAAGTTTGTAAACTGTGAGAGAGATACATCATTGATGTAAAAGGGTGTGTTTATGTGTGTAGTTGTACGGGGTTTCTAAACCCACTTCTTGTTTTTCTTCTTAATATAATGATGCGCAGCTCTCCTGCGTGTTCGAGAAAAAAAAATATCCATGGTTGTCTTTCCAAATTAGGAATGGCACAAGACAAGATAATAAGGTGTCAACTGTCACGACTACTTTCAGCCTGGAAGATATCTAAGGGTGTGTTTGGTTAAGCTGTGACTTCTGGAAAAGTTGCTGTGAGCTGTGGGCTGTGGAAAAGCTGCTGTGGGTTGTGGGCTATGAGAAAGCTGAAAGCCGTTTGGTTGAACAGCTGTGGCTTTTGGAAAAACTGCTGTCAGCGGGCCCCACATGTCATCCGTGACCCCACATGTCAACCACCCAATGCATATTTTTCTGTTTTTTTCCTGCGCGTTTCTTCCTCAGGTCGTCGATCCGCACAGAGACGAAGCAAGGCAAAGGCAGCGGCGGCGGAGCTCGCGCTCGTCCGCGGCGATGGCGGAGCCCATGTCGGCGGCGGAGCTTGCGCTCGCCCGCGGCGGCGGCGGAGCTCGCGCTCGTTCGCGGCGATGGCGGAGCCCACGTCGGCGGTGGAGCTCGCGCTCGCCCGCAGCGGTGGCGGCGGCGGAGCTCGCGCTCGCTCGCGGTGGCTCCCAGCTCGTCGGTCTTGGAGCGGAGCGGGCAGACGGGGTGGAGCGGCGGCGGCCTTTCCTCGCGAGTCTGCGGATGGGGAAAAGAAGAGGAAAAAACGAAACGGTACCTTCATAACCAGTGGCAGGTGGGTAATTTCGTGGACAATCACGAATCCACAACTGGTGGAAGCAAGGTGCCACCTGCTGTGAAAATTGTACTACCACAAAAGCAGCTTTCTCCAAAAAGCAGGCGTGGAGTTTCCCCCATTTGGTTGGCTTTTGGCTTTTTGGGAAGCCAAAGTAGGTTGGGAAGCCCAACCAAAGGCACCCTAAGTAGATCTGAAGTACTTATTGAAGCAGCAGAGTGTGTCAACTGTCACGACTACTTTCAGCCGGGAAGATATCTAAGTAGATCTGAAGTACTTATTGAAGCAGCAGAGTGCTAGGCTACGAGCATCAACCTAAATAAACCATCAGAATTATCTATTTACTGATGCTTTCTTAATTCTAGAGCAAAACCACAGTGTGATAACAGTTTTTACCACTTAGCAGTTAGCACCCTTGCCCGCTTCCCCCTGTAACTACCTGATTGTGCAAAAACCACCCAGAATATCGGTTGTAGCCAAGCTAGAACATACTAAACAGGTAATGGTCCTGTTGCTCACTTCAAGGAGTTAGTAATGGCTGTCTGTGGTTGCCACAATTGAGTCACAGATACTATCCCAATTCCATTATGCCATTTTTTCACAATCTTTAAAGAATCGTTCCAGCTAGTTTGTAAGCGGTTATACCAGTAACAGGACAGAAATTGCTACCAGCTGGTAGAGGGAAACAAGTCAGGAAACAGAATCTCAGATATTGATACCACAATCTATGTTTCATCAGTCTAAAGCCTGACAGTTAGGTGTTGCCAAACCCTCATATCCATATTCATGCCATGATGTTATGAATAACCAGCATGTTGTACAGCATCACTTGAAATAGGTTAATCATATAGAAGTATGAGAATAAATAATTTATCAATTTAAAGGTAAGGATAGCACAGTCCCAACCTTAACCATTGTATCTCGCATGTAATCATATTCAAAACGCTTCAGTTGAAGTTGCAAAACAGGAGGGAAATCAAGGAAGAGAACACCCTTTTTTGCATCCTGAAAAGGAAAATAAGATTGAAATTCAGGTGCCAAAATAATAACAAAAAGGTCAGAAATATAAAATCGTCACATTATTTCCTTCATTATATTGAAAACGATTGTTTCATGCATGCAGCTTTCCTAAAATCTTTGAAAATCAGGTAATCAATATATTTTTATTATAAAATTAACTTCAAGGAAACCCTTTCTCAGTTAATGAATTTATGCAGGTATTTACAAACATTACAGAGTGATCACCAAAATAATAAGCAAAGGTACTATGCTAAGTAGACTTCATATATGTATCAAACAATAAATATTCCAAAAGAAAAAAAATGCCTACTAAGATCTTAAAAAGCACAACAATAAAAATACAACATCTTAATACTCAGCTTCTGAGCAATGCATAAAACAGAAATTGTGGGGGGTACTTGTAAGCCATATTGCTCCGCGTGATATTTGTTATCACCCTCTAGACGCTCCACTTCGACATATCTATCAAAGGATGCATAAACATCACGACAACCTTTGACATCAAGTTGTAGATCTGCAAGACCATAACATAAGCAACATGCAATATATAGATATAACACGTGCAATGCAAACACAAATACACAATTAAAACGACAAGGCCTACCATAAAAGGACTCTTTTCTGCTAGATTTATAGTCAACATTAATGCACTCGATGTAATTAATGTGATGGCCTTCAAATAATTGTTCAATTGTTCCTTCCACAACAGTTCCCTGGGGAGACAGCGAAGTTAATAACAAATAATAGGCAATACAGACAATTTGTTATTATAATATTCACCTTCATCTTGCCTTCAAGTTTCTCACAAAGAACTCTGTTGAGCTCTTGCACATCATGCTGCATGAAAGAATCATAAGTGTCCCATCCAAAAGATTTGGTCAACTCTTTTGTAGCTACGCTGCTGTCACTATACTGGAGCTTGTAAAAAAGGCTCTGCAGGGCTAAAGGGATACTCCCAGATGGCATGTCATTCTCAGTAGTTGGCATATGATATACAGCCTAAGAGAAAATTTCAATAAATTGGTTCAAAATTTAGAAATTCAACAAAGCACATAGGATAGAATAAGGCATGATCTCACACCTTCCTGAAGTATGGTATATGATACAATGTTTGTAGTAGAGAGTTCATATAACAGGTAGCTCCTTGATTTTTGAGACCAACATAACCTGTTTCCTTTTTCGAGTCATAAGTCCAGTAATCAACCATTCTGCGAACAGCAACCTCAGCTTCCACAACAACAGTGTCATTCACAAGATAGCCCCTACTTGGGTCATACAGCTCACTCAAAGGCATAAAAGATGTGAAACCCCAGTCACTCTCACGTGCATTAAATTGATGTTGAGTATCTGCCAAACAGGGGAGCAACGTACAGACTCAAAACAGAGAAATTTTGCAAAAATATTAGAAAATTCAAATATAACTCAAGCATTGCTGCTACAAAGCTTCATTAATTACACATAGAGAAAAATAACAGACAAAAGGAGTCTTCGAAAGAAATGAGGCTCACAACCAAATTCATGTTAGGTAATAAAGCTAATGTTCATTATACCATTAATTAATATGTGACTAAAAACTAAACTGAGGTTTAAGGCTTCAAGCCACAGTAACTAACCAGAAAAGTTATAAAGTAAGAAACAAAAATATCAAGAATTTGCTCGAGATGGAACATAACATATCGTACAAAAAAATGATCAACTCCATATGTAATTTATGATTCATAGACATCCTAACAAAGACTCATTCAACCAAATCCTAGTAAGAACTGTGTACAAGTATAAAATGCAACAATGCCATGCTAGCTCCACCATTCACATAGCAATAAACAGTCCAATTAACAGTCAACAGTCAATGTGATATTAAATCGTCATAACAATGTTGACGACCACCAATGCAGTCAACGGAAAGAAGCACACTTGGAAGATGAGAACTTGAGATACTAGATCTGTAAGTTGCCAGAAGTGTAAGGCAAAAGAGACACACAGCTGAGAAACATCCTATGTAAAAAAAATACTTAACTCAAAGTGAATAGCCCTGTAGAAGTTTAAGTAAACTTTAAAAGAAAGTTTCTATTAAAGTTTACGAGAAATTTATGTGCCTTACATGTGCTACATGCGTCATGAATATTGTAAATCTTGATCTAAAAGAATGAGCTCCATCTCATTAAAAAATACAAAATGATTTGCACTGCTATGTATCACTTTGTGGATTAATTGTCATTGATAATACGATTATTAATAGCCTTTGCTACTAGTGTATCGCCTAAGAAACTAGGCATATGTCATGTCCATTTCAGTCACACTGCCGACAAACTACATCCAACAGTACATACACAGTACCCTAATAGCACTCGACATGCCATCATAATAAAAGTTTGACAGTTGTCGATAATCAAATAGCGATCATCGAGTTCATCATGTTCCACCTCAGTTCAAGCTATATCCCCTTGAAAGTTCCATGACGGCGATGGCACTCTTGACATGGAAAGTACAACATTAAATGAAGAAATGCAATACCTTTCCGTATTGTATACTTCGGATGGATCTGGTTTACAACGGCCAAGCTGAACTGTGCGTACCGGCTCCATCCGTAGGGGAGGTTTCCCGAGTCCGCAACGTCCAAGTACATCGAGAGCTGGTCCACATTGTTCCCCTTGGGGAAAATCAGCACACGCCTGCACGCAAAACCAGCACATAGATCAAAACCCCTAAAGTTTCAAGTACTCCCACGCTAACTGCATTTCCACTATGAAGCAAAAAGGCAAGCGATCCAAAGCTCACCATTTAAATCCGCCAACCACAAACACGTCTGAGTAGTGCTTCTTCCCGTTGAGCCTGGTGAAGTTCTCGATCGTCCAGGTGAACCGCGATGTCTGCGGGTCCTCCGGCGGCTGGCTCTCCGCCGTGTTCGCAGGCTCCGTCTGCGCCACGACTAGCAGCAGCAACAACAGCACCACCATACGTGTAAGATCAGCAAAAGTTCGAAACGCATAAACCCATCAACCACCCAACCCCCACACGGGCGCAGAGACACACAGAGGGGAGTAAATCGAGGCCCTAAGTCTCACCTTCCATTGGCTGGGCGGCGCCGGCGGCGGGGAGCTCCTGGTGCGGCACGAGCATCTCGTCGTCCTCCTGTTGCTGCTGCGGGGGGAAGGAGGGCGCAGGGGTCAGATCCGGCAGGGCGCGTAAACCCTAGGAAAACAAGGAGATCCCCGATCCGCGCGGGAAGGCGCGGAGCAGTGGGAGGGGACGACCCGCGGAGATCGGGGCGAGCACGTACCTCGAGAGGAGGAGGCGTCATCATAGTCATGGAGTCGTCGCCGGCGGCGGCGGCGGCGGTGAAGGGTGGACGGCCTGAGGCGGGAGGGGGGATGTGAGGGGGTTTGCTTCTGCGGTGGATCGATTAGTGTCGTGGTGGGGGTGGGGGGTGGGTGGGGGGCGCCGAAGAGGAAGCAGGGGCCGATTCGAGGATTCCTGGGTCCAGCAGGGCAGTGAGAGAGATTAGTGGATCGATAGGTTGTGATCGTTTTAGCTTCAGCTTTTAATTTTCAGTTTATTTTTTACTATTCATAAATTTTATTTTTTTCTGAACTTTTCACTTTTTGTTGAGTTTTTTTACCTGTTTTTTCCGTATTTGTTTGTATTATACGTAATGGGCTAACATATTTTTTAATTTTTTTAAATTTAATTATGCTAAATAAGTCTCTGTCAGCTACATTGTTTTTTCAGCCAGCTACGGTGCTTTTCAGCCATAAGCCACCAAAAAAGGCCAAATGAAGGTTATGATAAATTGCTTCAAAATAACGATAGAGAAATCGATTCGTTTATTTGTTTGAGGAAAGTTATAAGCTAAAAAGAATAGATCTTAAAAATATTAGGCATTGTTCCAAATGGCTTATGATTTCTGGCTTTTAGAAGACAGTTTTTGAATGAAATGGCTTTAAGTTGGTTTCTATAAGTCATTTGTAAGAGTCACTGCAGGAATCACTTTGAACAAAGTATCTTTTCAACATGAGTATTCCTTACTCCCTCAATCTCTCTTACAATCAGTCAAAAACCATAACACATTTGCACAGGGCTTTTGCCTAATGGTTTTGTAGGAAAATTTCTAAACTATCCCTATTGTATATAGGTTTTATATTGGTCTCTGCTTGGAGTTATTGTATATAGGGTCTATTTATATTGGTTTCTGTTTGAAAAAAAAATAGAAACCAATATAAATATCCGGTTTTTCAAAACGACTTCCTCACCCCTCTAAATCTTGTCTCACTCCAGAGATAAGACAAGAGATAACATGCGCATTACGCACCTTACTCCGCTCACTCCCGTCTCATACATGTATCTCTCTCACACTTCTCCACAGCTCGCTCATCTTCTAAAAGACATTTCTTTCAGTCACTACTATTCATTTTCAGCCAAAAGTCATCAGCCACAACTAATATAAATAGGTCCATAGAAAGGTGGATAGCTAATGAAGAATTCATTCCCGGTGTATTTTATGTCTATATCGTCTCTCTTTTGTGTGTGATTGGCTTAGTATGAACATGCAGCCATAACGATTATTTAGCAGGTCATCGTCCAGTTTGCTCTTCATTGGCCGATTTGGTATGTCATTGGGATTCCCCCCTTTCCAATCCTATATTTCTATTAGATTAATCTTGTAGATTAATTGCTGCTAGTTCCCTAGATTATATCAGTTTAGCAGCTATTTAGAGATTAGATCAGTTTAATTAATTAAGGTTCTAGATGGGATTATTGCTCATAGTGGATTAATTCAGTAGATTAAGAAGAGGTAGATTGAGAAGGGATCGGTAAAGGGTGGGTTCTTTTGGACTGATGGTTTATGGTTTAAATATTTGAATTATGCCTGTTTACGAGAGGTAGTACGCACAGAAAAATAGTCGCATGTGATTTTGACTGATATAGCTGAACTCAGTACACTTTTTACTACAATCTTCTTGTTGACCCTTTTTTGAAAAAAATGCACCGTTTAAAAGTTCGTTACTGTAGATAGTACAAGCATAAGCCAGTTGAAAGTCGAAAAGAACTCAGCCAAAATCTCATGCACGCGCACCTATGGTAGAGCATTCGACCATGGTGGCAAAACCCTCGATGCGATGTTGCCCACTCGTCATTGTCACCGCGTTCTTTGTTGTGACAAGGCAAGGCCCCAAAGGACGTCCACAACGCCAAGGGCCTCGCTTGGTTGGAGTCAAAGTGCCATCGTTGGATCCCACGCCACACACCCACCACATGTGCCCACAACCACCACACCAAATGTGCATCACCCGCTATTGCGTGCTTGCTATCGTCGTCGCAAACCTGCTATGCTACAGCTATCATACTTACTACACGTGCTACCGCCCTCTACATCATTGTGCCTGCGTACCATTGCTATCGCTATGCGCGCCTCCGCACTGTCGCGCACCCACCGTCGCCGATGCCTGCAGCACAAGGTTCTAAAATTTCTTGCTTTATAAAAGCTAATTTCTACAAATTAAGAGCTAAGCAAGATTTATATTACAATTTAAGACCTACATAATTCTAGTAATACTAAGGCACCACAAGCTAAGTCTCTACAAATATATTTCTAGCTCAATAAGATAGGACAATTTCAATTACTAGAAATATAGATGTAGAATAGTAGAGATAAAGAAAGAACCAAATAGAGACATGCGATGTTTTTGATGTTGTCAGTGTTCTAAAAGTCGGCCTAGACAGTCGCCTAGGTGGCACCTAGGCACTGGGCGTGGCCTCCCCACCGTGATTTAGTGGTAATCGACCAGTTGGGCACTCGGTCCGATTAGGCGATCAACGGTGGTCCAAGGCGGTGCTAGGCGGATGAGGCAACACAAGGCGTGGCGGCTCCTGGCGTAGTCAACAGCGGTTCAAGGTGGCTAAGGCTGGGCGGCGCATAGGCTGATAATCAAGTGGTATAAGAAGGTGCTAAAGTGCTCTCATATCTGGTGTAGGGTTAGGGATTTCCTCTCTGTCAGTTTGTCGCCTCCCGCCATCGCCTCCCCTCCATTGAAGAGCAACTAAGCAAGTGCAAGTCGCCGTCAGCTAGATCTATCTCACCGTTGGCCAGATCTATCGCATTGACATGTCCTTAACTCTAACCTGTCCCCGTCACTACCTCCAACCCATCGTCGCCACTGCCTCAACCCATCGTCGTCGCTACCTCTAACCAACTCACCGTTGCCACCTTGACCAGCCAGCCACTATGTCTGCTCTCCTCTCTCTTGACTCTCTCTCTCTCTCTCTCTCTCTCTCTCTGTTATCACATCTTGCCTTAACACGCGGAATGGGAAGGACAGTGGAGCTGCCGAGTGGAGCTATGGTAGTATATGATCACCGTGTGGGGCTATGGGAGTATATAGCATAGATCACTGTAGGAGACTAGGAGTGCTGTGAATCTGTGATTAGTCTCAATGGTTGGATGATCATTGGAAATTTGGAATACAGGAATAATCATTACTCATTAGTACTATAGTACATTATGCACTGTACATTGTGCAATGGTCATTTGGTGATGCTACTACAAATAGGGGTGCAAACGGGTCGGGTTTTTCCCGACCGATCCGATACCGAATCCGGTTGGTAACGAATTCGGTAAGCCGGTTTGATATCCGGTCGGATTCGGGTTCGGATTCGGATTTTTGTATTCGGATTCGGTAGCGGATTCGGTATAATTAATATCCGACCGAATAGCTTCGGTATTCGGTAAATCGGGTATTTGGTATTCGGTAAATCGGGTATTTGGTATTCGGTCGGATTCGGGTTCGGATTCGGATTTTTACAGGACCGCGATGTTAGCCTGAACGATGACTCTTGGCCACAGGAAGCATTTGAGCTTCTCTCTGGAAGCACATCAAAGATAATGGAAAAGCTTGATCCATGAGTACACTTCCTAATGCATTGTCCTGCCATTGCCATTCCAGTACTTTCCCTTCATAGTTTGCCATGGGACTGATGAACTGAATAGCCTGGATTGCTTCCAATTTTCATACTGCTCTCCCTCCCTTTCTGCTTGGTTGTTACATCCTTTGCTTGTTGAATTAGTTAAGAGTCTAATGTAGATCAGGTCTATAGATGCTTTTAACCGATGCTTTTAACGGTTCCATGTGTAATTTTAGGTGCTTCCATGCTTATATGGTTGTGGCCGAAATCTTAATCGTGCATTTATGTGGCCGAAATTCATGTTTTATGTAGTGTAGGATCCCAAAAAAGAGTTTGTATGATACACCATGAGCTGTGGTATTTTCCACCTTACGCAAAACTGTAGCTTTTGGAACTGTAATCATCCGTATTATCCGTCTATATTATCCGTTTCCGAGCCGAATCCGTTATATATCCGTCCCAACGGTACCGTATTCGAAACTCCGAATATTCCGAATTCGTATTCGTATCCGGTCTTACCGTATCCGACTCCGAATCCGGGAAAAAATTATGGGTTAGGATATGGTTTAAGTAATATCCGTCCGAATCCGATCCGTTTGCACCCCTAACTACAAACAATACACTGTACAATGCTTTCCTAATTTGGCAATTTGCTATTGTGTGGTTATTGCTAAAGGGCCAGCAATTATATGTAGTTCTAGTGCTCTACTATTTGTACTTATAAACTTATAGTCCATTTGCTTCATCAATTCATTCTTCATCAGTCCATTGCTTGTGTAATCCATTAATTTGTGTATGAATAAATATGATACTACACTAGGATGTCATCTACCACGTTAGTTCTTGAGGTGGGCACCGAAGATAGCCTCAAGAGAAAGTCAGGTGACGTAGGGTAGGAATATGTGGGTGTTGGTGAACCCAAACAATTTGGACAAGGTGAAATGTATCTTGTGCAACAAGGTGGTTTCCAAGGGCATCTATAGGATCAAGCAACATATTGCGCATATTCAAGGAAATATTGCGAGATATCCCAAATCTACAAAAGAAGACGAACAAAGTGCTATAATTATATTGAGAAGGTAAAAAACAAGAAGAAGAGTAAGAAAGCACAAGAAAATAAGGTTAGGGAAAATGTGAGCATAATAGGTGGTGGTGAAAATGAAGAAGAACTTGACGAGATCAGAGTATCAACATAAAGAAAGTTAGGGCCTATTGATAGATTTGTAAATCCGATTGATCATCAAGAGAGCACTTTGAGTACTCAAGAGTTGAAGAGGTAACAAAGAATTACGAAGACAATTTGGAAAGAGAGACATCATAAAGTGAAGTAATATCTGGCAAGATGGCTTTATGTTTCCCGTAAAGATTGTAATTATCATTCATTTTATTTTTGTATGCTATTAATTCATTCTTTGTTAACCTTACCTTGTGGTGTGTATATTTGCTCTTTACTCTTTAGGTGTTCCTTTCAATGCCATCAACAACGATGAATTCAAACAAATGTTGGAGGCCATAAGTCGCTTTGGCTTGGGCTTTGGAGGTCCCTCTCAATATGATGTTCGGGAGCCATTGTTGAAAAAGGAATTGTTGATAACTAATGAGTAGTTTAAAGCACATGAAGAAGAAAGAACCATGACCGAGTGCTCCCTCGTGACCGACGCATGGATAGATCAAAAGAGGAGGAGCATCATGAACTTGTGTGTTAATTGCGAACCCGGAGTAACGACTCCTGGATCCTCTGTGTAAATCGCACTAGTCCAGGATCAGCTAGTGCACACAGCGTACAACAAAGATAAATATCAACCATAATGACATTTATTAACTGAATATGGGCTCGAATGCCAAAGTTTACATCAATGGCACATAAGCCAAAATTAAGTAATAAGCAGCGGAAGAAAAACCTCAGCGGAAGAAGCCCACTGAGCCTGCCCACAGGCAAACGGCAGTAAGACGCGGCCTATTCGTCCAGATCTTCATCGTAGTTGACGTCTTCCTTCTCTGCGTGGAAAAAGCAAGGTGAGTACAAACTTGTACTCCGCAAGTCACCCGGGAAAATGCACCATAATGATAAAGGCTTCAAAGGAAGGCTTATAGGGTTAGTTTGCATAAAACAGCATTTAAGAAATACAATAGATAGATTGAAATAACAGAATTTAATACAGTAAGTAAAAACATTACTTGTAATAGAAAATAATACCATCAGTGTAGGCTCCGACCATACACCAACCTATCCACGGGCATCCCACCCGGACCATCTTTTCCAACAGCTCACGTATGGATTCCATCCATCCACATGCTTTCACTGCACAACTCTGATGAATTCCATCCATTCACCAGATTTCAATCTCTCACGGATTATATCCATCCGCAAGGTTTTCAATTTCTCTCATGGGTTCCATCTACCCACAAGGTTTTCAAAAACATTTTTGAAAACAAAGTCTAATCCATGAAAAACTTTTACTCAGCATGCTCATGACCGTGGGCACGGCTATCCAGGATAGATTATACACTCTGCATAGGTTGTACAGCTTTACCCACAAGACACGATTATCCTTTTGTGCCACGCGAGTTACACACTTCCTTAGGTGTGCGGCAAGGAGTCGTGACAAGGCCTTTACAATGCAAAGCCTTCAACCTGGTCGAGCCAACTCTAAGGTTTCACCCCAGTAAGGAATTCACCAGACCGGCACCCCCTCTTGAGCCTAGACGAGACTTCTCATGACTTAACCACGCTCGCCCAAGTGAGACTTCACATGGCACCAACCACGCTCACTTTCAACCTACGACTCGGCTCAGGTTGGGACTTCGCAAATTATTCAGCCAGAGCTGTCCCATACCAGCCATGTGGTAGTACGATTAGGGCTTTGCAACAGTAGCTCACAGACCGGTCCTTAATCTGACTTAGGCCCAACCACGTACCCCCGTGCACGACAATCAACCGCTGCAGCTCCAACCAACAGGGCATGCCTGCACCCACCACTCTAACCAATTGCCTAAGTCTAAACCAGTTCATATTTTATTTTCAAAATATTTCATAACACTCCTTGACTCACCAAAGTCAAGAGTACAGTTGAAAAACTTATCATTTCATGTGAAAAGTTATCCCAAAACAAAATTATATGACTATGCAGGGCTAAGCATTTGATTAAACTCTCTAGTCAACACTAATGTATTAACTAGAGTTTGAATCTTGGGTGACAAAGTGTTGAGGAATTCAAATTCAATGAAGGAATTAACAAGTAGGTATTAACTATATTTAAAACTGAATTGAAATACGTTGAATAAAAATATGCATGCAATATAATTTAAATCAACATAATTTTATTTTGAAAACTGGGATCAACATGATCATGGAGGGTGACTTGCCTTGCTCTTCAACTTGGTTCAAACCTTCGTCGTCGAATTTTCCCGAATCGTCGAAGTCTACACGTGAAAATAACCCACCAAATTCAAATAAATTCAAAATAAAATTTAAATTGAACACAAATATTTGAATTGAGACTAGAAATGAATAGAGGGGAATTTTTGATGAATTTAGAAATTTGAATGGGCCAAATCGGAGTTAGGACGAAGGAGAACGGGCTCCGGGAAATTTGAAAAGAGGGGAAATGGAAAAAGAGGATTTTTAGAATTATTTTCCTAAAGGAAAATCTGGATTTATTGCGTCAGTAGAGGATTTAATTTTGGCTGATTTATTTTTCAATTGAAAAAGGGGATTTACTACGTCAGCATGCGTCAGCTTGGAGTGGGCCAACACTGACAAGTGGGCCCCTGGTCCATGGACCGAGCCCACGGGAGGGGGAAGGCGCTGAGGTGGCGGAGGTTTGAGGTGGCGCTGACGGGGGCGGAACGCGCCGAGGTGGCAGGAGACGTGGCGCTGCGTCACCGGCCACGTGGGCACGAGGATGCCGACGTGGGAGGCCGGTCGGAGGGCGCACGGGAACAGCGGCGGCGACGGCGCTCCGGCGAGCGGCGGCCGGCGGCGAGTGGCGCATGACCGAGAGGGAGTGACGGGGAGTTCATCCCTACCTTACGCGGACTTCGGCGGACACGGGAGGCGGCCGGCGGCGAGGAAAGGGCGGCGGCGACTTGGGTCTCACGCGGCGGCAGCGCTTCGGTGATCCTTGAGCCGGGCGGAGGGGCGGGGGAGCTTTGCGGCGAGGTGAGGAAGCCGAGGGAAGAGGCGGTGGAGCTCGGGGGCGGCCAAGGTGAGGGCGATTGCTCGCCGAAGTTGGGAGCGGCGGCGGCGGGGCGAATGCGCACGGCGCGGGGGCGAAGGAGAGCTCGGGGAGGGAGAGGAGAGGCGGAGCGAGGTGGAGCGAGTTGGGGCGGCACTCGGGGCGACTTTTATAGGGACGGAGGGCGACGGGGGCGGCGCGGATTTGTCGCCGAAGGTGGGTGGTGGGCGGCGGCCGTTGCGGACGGGTGAGGCCGAGCGGGGCGCGGAGAGGGCGGAAGTGGAGCGTGTCATGCGGGGCGGTTAGGGAGAGGGCGGCGCACGCGGGAGGTGGGGGAGAGGCCGGGAAGGGCGGTGATGAGGACATCCCTTCCATGGATACAACTCAGCCACAGCAAGTGTTACAAGGACCACTCACTCGAGCTCGTGCTCGTCAACTTAATTACCAGGTGAATTCATTCCTAGGTTTATGTATTACTGAGAATAGACCGCTACCTAATGCAAGTGATTTAATTGTGCTTAGGAACCTGGGAAAGGATGAAGGAGAGGGACATGGAGTCATGGACATGCCTGGATGGAATAATGGAGTTCACCACGTCACTTTGGGGCCAAGCCAAACAAGAATTCGAGTTGGACACGTTCTGGAATCAGATTCGGACTGCTGCGATAGTACCAAGTTCAAACGGGCATAACTTTCTCATACGGACTCCGATTGGGACGTTCTTGTACTTCATTGAAAGCTTAGGAAGTCTATTTTCCAACGGATCCAACCCCATCTTCAAATTCCATCTGAGCCGGCCGCAATCATCAAAAGACTCCACGTTGGTTTCTGAGTCCGAGTCAAAAAAGGTGCTGCGCCACCTCCACTTGGGCCCATGGGCCTTGTAACCCTAGGGCGTGCCCTTGGACGCCCCCCCTGGTCATTCTCCCTATAAAGGGGCCGCCGCCTCCGTTGCTAAGACTTGGATTTCGTTGAATTTAGGTTTAGCCATTGTGCAAACTTTTGCTCTTCAGTTGTGTCGGACGACCACCTGTCAAGACATCTTCGGAATCCCACCTTTGTGATTCGCAATATAATTTGTGCTTCATTCATATTCGCAATATCAGATTGCCTACATCTTATTCTTGCTAGTTCTTCGATTGCTCGCAGGGATTGAACTTCGTGTTCAGGTTGATCGCGCCTCCAGCGTGGTCAATAACACTTCGGAGTTGGTTCAGCGATTGCTAAGGCGCAAGCGTCGTCGTACGGTTGTAGTCGGATCGCCAGGGTCACCTCCACCCAAAATCGATAGTTACCAATCTCATCGAAAGATCGGGCACCTCGTCTTCATCAGGCGGGGCGGCTGGTTGCGGGCAGCGGCGGCGCGAGGTGGGAGGAGGCGGGGGAGACGAAGGCCCTGACGGGCGGGCCCGGGCGGCAGAGAGAGAGAGGGAGCGGGGCGGCGTGCTGACAGGTGGGGCCATGCGGCCAGAGAGAGGGAGAGGCGCGGGCGGCGAAGATGTCGCCACGCGGGGGAAGAGGGGCGGATCGGGCGGCCGAGGAAGAGGGGCGACGTGGTGCAATCCGGACCGGCCACTTGTCGGCCCGGGAAGAGAGGTAGGCGGGATGGGGCGGGTGGCAGGGATGGGCCGGGCGTAGTGACGCGGGTTGATCCCGGCCGTCCACGTGGCGGCCAGAGGAGGGAGGAGGGGATTTTATTTTTGGGAAATTGATTTTGGATTTTCAGAAAAGCCTAGAAATTCCATTAAGCCTCAGAAAAATATGAAATAAACTCCAAAAATCTCAGAAAAATTCAGAGAATCTCCTGGAGACATTTTGGACTTAATAAAATTATTTTCAACTATTGTTAGCTTTATAATTTTTATATTGAAAGTACTTTTTAATTTCAAAAATACATTTTTAACTCCAGAAAAATCCAGGAAACCAATTAAAAGCCAAATAACTCCAAATATTTAATTTGAAATAAGATTTTTATAGAAAATCAAAATATCATTTTATTTAATAATTTTAGGTTTTTTCTGAAAATGCTTTTCAAATCTAGCTTTTTCAAAAACAGAAATTCAGGGCAAATCCAAATTTAAAATTAGGCACAAAAATACTTATTTTAATTTAAAATTTATTTTATTCCATTTTTATTATTTATTATATTATTTTTATTTTAGCAAAAATTTGGGATGTTACAAATTTAGGGACAAATTTCATAGGATCAAAGGAGGCGTCGGAAAATGCACACACAAGCGACTATATCTTTGAGTATGTGGATAGATGTATTGGCACTATTGGTCTCCAAAATGTGGTTCAAATAGTGATAGACAATGCTTCAAACAACATGAGAGTAAAGGAATTATTAAAGGCCAAAAGGCCAAATATCTTTTGGAGCTCATGTGTAACTCACAACATCAACCTTATGTTACAAGGAATTGGCAATATATCAAAGTACAAGAAGACGCTTGAACAAGCAAAGGTATTGATAGTTTTTATCTACTCACACCACAAGACTTGGCATTGATGAGAAAACACACAAAGAGAAAAGATATAATAAATCTGAGAGTGACTAGATTTGCTTCAGCCTTTCTTACTTTGTAAAGTTTGAATGAGAAGACGGCCGAACTAAGGGCGATGACACTTAGCAAGGAGTGGGAACAATCCGCCTAGACTAAAAAGGCAAAGGTGTCATGGCAACCGCATCACTCATTAGTAGATCATTTTGGAATGGTGTGAATAATGCTTTGAAGGTATAGTAGTGCTGTCCATTATGTTATGTATTTGAATTTTCCAATTTGCAAACATTTTATGTTGCATTGCTTGAAGGTTTTTGAGCCGTTACTGAAGATTCTTCGCATGATTGATGGGGATAGTCCATCTATGATCTTTCTTTATGGATAAATTTTAGAGGCAAAGAAGTAAATTAGGGAGGCCTTGAACAATTCGGAGAGCAATTACAACTTGATCATTCATGCCATTGATGGAAAGATGAAACAAATGCTTGATTCTCCATTGCATTTGACGACATATCTATTAAACCCATATTATAGCTATCGTGATCGATCTATTTTTTTTTGGAACAAGATATTATGTATGGATTTATTAAATATGTTGAAATATTTTATCATGGTGATAATGAAGTAATAGGTCAAGTACTCAATGTTGACTTTGACATATTCAATGATAAGAGAGAGATCTTTGGAAAACCCTACCCAACTTGGAAATAAAAAAAGAGAGCTTATTCCGAGTAAACTTATTGTTCTTAAATTAACATATTTATATTGATATTTCATCATTTATTAATAACTCATCTTTCATTCTTCCTATTATGTAACTAATTGGAGGTCGAAATATGGATATCATATTCCCCACTTGCAAAGATTTTCCATAAGAATCCCTCTTTGACCTTAAGTTCATCAGGATGTAAAAGAAATTAGAGTACTTTTGACATGGTATCTCTGATTCTCTCTACTCTTACTATTCAAGAAAAAAATTACATATCTCAAGTAGTCAAGAAAGTCTAGTATTAAACTTTACTTTGCAACTTGTAGGTACATAGAAAGAAGAGAAATAAGCTAGACGCTCACCGCCTTAATAATCCAGTCTATGTTCAATTCAATGCAAGATTGTTGAACAAAAAAGAGAAGAGCAATACGAAGAACATTGATGTCCTTTTAGCTACGCATGCTAGTAATGTTCAATTTAATGCAGGGATGATGATGTTGATCCCGAAATTGGTCTTTCATGGGATATAAGTGATGAGGCAATGGGAGCTAATGAAGCCATGCAACCTCCTAGAAGCATTAGAGTGAGAGCTTCATGAAGATGATTTCGATTCTGAATCTAAAGAAGAGGAGGTCAATGAGGATCTTGAAAATCTTGAATTTGAATCCAACCAAGATGAAGTGGTCCTAACCAAGGATTATGGATAAGAGGACGAAGATTGACTCATTTCATCATCACATTATCATGCTTGTTACATTAACTATGTTGCTTGTTTGTGACTTATGAGGAGAACTATGTCTATGTGTGTTTTGTTATGTGTATTTGAGAATAATGCTTATGTGTGTTTCGTTATGAACTTCATAATTTATTACATATGTCTTATTATGTTGCTATCATTTCTTTCATTCTTTTGAATTAGAAGTTTGAGCTTTGAAGTACAAATGCACAGTAGTTATTTAATACCATAGAACTCATGCATTGCTTAATGTGCAGGTTTTACAACTTTACACCAAGCATTATTTTTTTAATCTAAATATCATATATATATATATATGATTGCTTATCTTCGCTTGCTATCCTTATTTTTAATTCGGCGGTCTAGGTCCCTTCTAGGCCCCCTAGGTGCTAAGCCCCACCTCACCGCCCACCTAACATTTAGCATCTTCTTGAACATTAGACGAGGTATCGAAAATTTGCCCGTCTTCACTAGTCCATGTTGAGCAAAGTCTAAATGAATTGAACCCGCTCTACAAATTAAGCCTTGCTCTCCAATTCCACTAGTGATTGTTCTTCCTCCTCTTTAGAGATGGCGAACACCGAGCCACTCACAATTGGCACCGGGCCTCTTCACAATTTTATTTAAGAGATCACCGCACAAACGTCCGCCAAGCCATCTAGATGCCGGCAAACACCAAGAGTAATAAACCGTAGCATTTGCTCGATGGATTTCAAGTGCCAAGAATCAACTAAATAAAATGTATGTGCTTGAATGTGTCAACTACCTCAAATGAACACAAATAGAGTAAATGAGGTGTTGAAAGTGTTCTACAAACTCAAGGATGTTCAATGAAGTGTTTTCTATCTATTCTTGGGTTGGTGAAGGGGTATTTATACTTCTTACCACCAAATTCGACCATTAGTGGTTGATTCTAGAAAAAATTAGCAAATGTAGTAGTACCATCATTCATTGGCCGGTACTACCACACCTGTCTAGTAACAGCTATAATAGGCATATTTAATGCTTCTGAAGTAGTTATTACAGTGTGGCGCGGTACTACCGCCATTCAAGGTCTAGTAGTTCCGATCTTCGGTAGTACCGTTTCCACGGAGCGGTACTATTGTTTCTCTTGAGGGCAAAAGCTGACCCTCTATGGAAATAATGTACTGCAATGCAAACTTTGGTCCAACCAGGATGTGGTGGTTCCATTCATTGTTTGTGGTCATACATCTAAGCGGTAGTACCATCGGTTGTACCGCTTACTACCGATTTCCCAAGGAGCAAAAGTACTCCAAAATGTACATACCACCAACTAAATTTCGGTCATACCGGTGTGGTAGTACCGCACTATCTCCCGATCATACTGCTGAGTGGTATACTGCCAAGTAACCTCTAGTACTACCATTTTTCCTATGAATGCATAGTTGGCTTTGGAATTTTAATTTTAAGTGCATCTATGATCCTTAGTTGATCCAAGTGGCACATAAATTTACTTTCAAGCTACTAGTCATGATCTCTTTTAATAGTATGGTGTCTAGCCTAAAATCTAGTCTTCCACCAAATCTCCAAGGACCGGTAAAATCAAAAAGTGATCCTAGACTACTTATACTTTTCTTCCATGCCATTGTGATCTTCTCTTCAATTCTTGTCATGCATCTCTAAGTCGTAAACCAACTTCCGAGACTAAACCTTTCAAACACTTGATAAACATGTTAGTCCCATATTTACTTGTTGTCGTTAATTACCAAAATATTTTTAGGGGCCTAGATGCTTTCCACTGCTGCACCCCCACCATGCGCACTTGCCAACTGATGCAGACCACTCTAGCATTAACCCACCTTCTCCTTCATCAACTACAACCCCAAGCATGATTTGCATTTTTCAAATTCAAGATGCCTTACATTCTCATGCTCAAGTTATTGATTTCCTGGAAGGAGTTATTGAGCCAAATAAAAAATTATTAGGTGAATTCCTTTCCTAAAGAATCTATATAAAATATTAAGAATTGATTACTACCTAATGCATATATATTATCTACTTACATTTTTATCTTTTGTTGACTTGGACGTCAAGATGAAACAATCCAAAATATACCGAACTCAGAGGACAATTCCAAAGCGCATTTCTCCTTCAGAGCACTGTTCAGTTGATATGGCATTGTAGAGAGTACTGTTGCATGTGGTACTATTCATGGGAGGTACTGCAGCATGCAGAAAACACTATAGCACTGAAATGATGGACTGTCGGCATGGTACTGTTTAGGGGGTACTGTAGCATCACACTATAGCACCGACGTACTGTAACTCGCAGAGGGCACTGTAGCACCGACATAGAATCATTGTAGTGCCAAAATTTGTTCAGTGCTGTGGACCACTGTAGCAACCGCCTTTTGTAGCATATATATATGGGGGTACCCCCTTCATTGCAAGGCAATGAAGATATTGGAAAAATCAGAAATTAAGTATTCTCATTCCAGGGTTTGTGTGTGTTAATTCTATCCCCTTAGAATGTAACATCCCAGAAAGGGAACTACTATATTTATGAAAACTATAAAATATTTTTGTTGTTCTTCTCGTGTTCTCAAAAATTCTTGGTGTTATTCGAATTGCTCGAGTTTGTTTTCTTGCCGAAAGCCCGATTAATAAAAATCCAAACCTTGGAATCAAGGACCAAGATTTAAAATCAAATTCAGAGAATGCATTTTCCTTGGAAGTCTTGTTTTCAAATTTAAAAATAGGAGTCCTGATATTCAAAACCAAGATCAGAAATTGAAAATTAATATAAAATCCGCCCATCCAAATTTTGTATTCGGAAATTCAAATTCGGAAAATTAAGATTTTATTTCCCCAAAACTCGGCAATCTTAAAATTTAATTGTCAAATCCAAATTTTGAAACCAAGTTTCCAAACCCAAAATCTAATGGCAAATCCAAATTTGGAAATTCTCAAAATCATTTAATATTTTCTTCTCGGGCTCAGCCCATTTGTTTCTTTTGCTTGGGCCATTTCCTTTACTTTTCCCCGACCATTTTCTTTTCCTTTCCGGCCCATTTTCTTCAGCCCGGTCGCTCCTTCCTTTTCTCCTGGCCGTTGGCCCACCCGACGTTGTCGCTTTCTTCTTCCTTCCCCTGTTTTCGTCCGCCTCCTCCCTTTGTTCATGGCATCGCCGGCCTGGCCCCTTACTTCGGCCGTGCCCAACAGCTACATCCGCCGGCCACCTCGCCTACACCTAGCTCCACCACTAGCTCGGCCGCACGTCGTCTCCCTCCTTCCCGTCCTGGTAAAACCAGCTCCGCCCCTGGTTTCTCCTTCCGTCGCTCCACGTTGACGCCGCGTGGACGCCTCCGTACGCCCCTATCACCGGCCTACCCCGACGTTACTCCTTAGCGCGTCTCCGCTCGACGTTACTCCGCCTGCGTCGTCTTCAATGGTCTCCCCTGGGCTATAAAAGGAGCCTGGGCTCACCTCCTTCCCCTTCCTCCTCCTTGAAGAACCTCCCCACGCATGGAATTGGGAATTCGCCGCCCGAGCAAGCTGCGCACGCGCTTTCCCTTTACGGCCGGCCACCGCCACATTCACCGCCGCCCCCTCCTCAATCGGCCCCAGGCCGATTCCACGCGGTGTGAGCATTTCCTCGGTGTCCCGAGGCTGCCCCAACCATCGGTCGATGCCCTCCGCCGCTCGAGCTCTCCCGCCACGGTGACCGGACCGCGCCGCCGCCCGAGCACGTCACCGGCTGGCCTCAACCTCTCCCCGGTCAGCCCAACCGCTCAGGTGAGCTCCCGGTACCTCACTAACGCCCATGCTCACCTCACCTTCTTCCCTCTTTCTCTCCGGCCACTGGCGCCCAGTCGGCTCTCCTCCGCCGTCCACTCTCCACTGCCGTCGGCCCGCCACAGTGTCTTTCGGCCGGAGCTGCCACCCCCAGGGCCACCCACTCCTCCACGGGGTTCCATTTGGTCGGCTGCAGCTGCCTCCTCGGCCGCTCCTCTCCGGCGACGCCGCACGGCCCTGCAGCAACCCAGCTCCCCTGTTTCGTTGTTTGGCCCGTGCTCTGCTTCGTTCCAGCCGAAGCTGCCCCCTCACTCTCTGTCTGTCTCTCTGCTATGACCTGTGGGCCCAGCCAAACAATTGAGCTAAGGATCATGTGTAGGAAATATTCATGCATGTATTCTAATAAATAAAGTGCGGCAAATAATAATAAGAATAAGAGATTTCTTACAAGGTTATAATAAAAAGATTTATACAATTAAACTAACAATTTCACATTTGCAAATTATATGACAATCAAGATTAATAAGTTAACCCTCATATACGAGATTAATCAAGCTAAACCTATGCCATGTAATATTTTCCTAGTGAGAGACCATGTGGATGTGACCCCATGTTTGTGATGAGTAATTGACACGTGTTCTGAAAGTTTGAGTTTGATTTTGTTGATTCGCGCCAAGTCGGCGCATGGCGTAGTCGGGTTTGGTTAGACATACTTGACGCTTGTTCTTTTTCCCAATCAGTCATTTGGGCAATTTCGTGCTTAAGTACGTTTCACTGATGCTAATGTTGATTATATTATCTCGAGCAGTGCTATGTGATGTTTTCTTGTCTGTGATGGCTGCAGGACTTTGAGGCAGAGTCTTGGCGAGGCACGGGATGACTGGACTAGGCACAGGCGGTGCTGAGGTAGGAGCGGTCGGGATGTGCCGAAAACGGCGAGGACTCGAAGTGGTTGCGAGGCGTGGACAACAAGAAAGAGGAAGCTTCTGGGAAGGAGCATGGGGGACAATTCGGTAAAATTAACTCAGGCTCACGGAAGCGGATGAGGTTCGAGTTAATGGATAAAGCACAGAGTAGTTGAAGCTATTGGGTAAAGTGTCATGAGAACCCGTTAGTGGAGGCTATAAAAGGAGAGGGGTAGGCTTGAGATAGGTTGAGAGTTTTCTGTTTGTTTCTCTCCATGTATGCATGAGCTGTGAGAGTTGTAGGCAACAGTGGCTTTTGTGTTTTCATTTGCGTGTGTTGATCTCTGTGAGAGATAGCATGAACTGGATGTAAACTCCTTATTTAATCATTCATGTCTCTGACTCGAGTTAAGAAATCTTGTGTTTGAGTTGTTCCTGCTCTTGAGCTTTTCGGTGTGTTCTGTCTGTGTTTCTTGCTGTTTTTCTTTCTTTGCTACTTTCTGTTCTTTCTCGAATCAGATTGGATTTCTTGAGAAGCCTCTGTAGTTCTTCTGCTCTGTATTAGGAATCAGTCTCAAGATCACTTGATCAGTCCATTTTCGAGAGTAAAGATCTAAGAAGCTGCATTTTCTTTCAAAAATCTGCTTGCTGCTGTCTTGCTCTATTTTCTAGGGTTTCCTGTTCCTCGTTGGCAGAGCATTTTCTGTTTCGTTGATTTTCTTGGCAAGAAGTTGTTCTAGCTTGTGCTCTTGATCTAAAGCTATGTATCTTCAATGATTCCAAGACACATGATCAAAAGACTAAAGAACATCAAGTGATTTGAAATTTAAGTCTTGTCGATCTTATGCACTCTCACTGTGTTCAGTTTCCTCTATGTTGCAAGTCAGTATTTTTGGGATTCTTAATCAGTTTATTTTCATTCCTCAGCCGATTTGCTTTCTGTTTTGTGTCTTCTTGTTCCCGATGTCAAGCAGATGTTTTGATTGAAGTTCCATTTATATAATCTGAGAAAAGCAGTTCTCGGTCTACCATGGTCTCTGCTTTTATCTCTGCTCGATACTTACTGTGCCGTTAGCTTTTCAACTGCTTCTGATGGCTTCTCCTTTCGGTTGTTCTGTAGTCTGTTTTTAGTTTGTGCTACAACCAGTCAAAATTCTGCAATTAGTCTGGCCAAAGCATAGCAGTTAGTTCAGCCAAATTTCAGTCTGCACTGCTCTGGTTTCTGTCCGCATCTGTTACTGTCGCTGGTTTAAAGCACCGGTCAGACCATGATTTATAACACCGGTCAGACCGGGTTTGCTCCTGCAGACTGACCGGTGATCTGGATTTTTAGTTTTTTGTGTCTCTGTGTCGGTTTGCTTCAATCGTTCTCTTCCGTGTTTCAAGCTTGTTTTCTTCTTACTTTCGGTTTTCCTTTTGTCTCTCTGTTGAGTTTTAGTGTTAAGTTGTGGTTAACTTTGCTGCAGTACCCTCTTTGTTTCTGCCAGCAAAGTATTTACTGTTTAGCCCAATCTTAGATCACTGTACTTTCTTTGTCGATTCAGTCTGTTGTCGGACTGCACTTGGCCATTCAGCTTGTTCGTTAAGGTCTTCGGCCAAAACAAAACTGTGTAGCTTCCGCGCTGTTTTTGGTTCGTCAAAACAGATTGTGTCGTTTTGATTTGGAATGTGTGCTTAGTCATCGGTCAAGCCTTCTCTGTGGCTTCCAGTCCCTGTTGTTTTCGGCCGAGCTTGAACCAACTCTTTTGTCGGTCTGTAGTTTGGTGTTCCAGTGAGCGCTCAATCTTTTCTTCATAGCTTCGATAGCTATCGGAGAAGAAAAATAGTGTGAATACTTGGGGCGGTTTTGAAAGCACCATTCACCCCCTTCTGTTGCCATTTCTGATCCAACACCTAGTATTAAGAAATTATCATGAAGTTAATAAAGTAAATAATGATAACATCATGACTAAAAGATTTTAATGATGAAGCTTAAGAATTATACCATCTCATATTGTCTAAATCCATAACAACTAAGGAGAATGTTAACAAATATAACTAATATAATAAATGTATCAATAAATATAACATTTCAATAATAAGGAATTGAAACGACCCTGCTTAATAAGTTATCTCTCCGAAATCATCGGGTCGCCACATAAAATAACAAGTGTGGTTTACTTATAGCTAAAATCGTGACGTCTATCGTTTTAAAAATGCTTAATAATATGTGTAGTAAAGACTTCAACATTTATCTTAAAATGCTAAGATTTAAATTAACAAGTGTCTATGATTACGAATTCTCGAACAAGTAGATCCATTCTTAATCTTTTCTCATATCCAAACCTCCAACCATTGTCTCGGGATTTAGATTTAATAGTCGAATATCATTAATAATAAAAGAAGTCACTTTATCAAGAAGGCCCTTGTTAATTCATAACTCTCCTTTCCAGCAAATCACAACCATCGGCCATTTCAAATAAAGTTGTCCACCAAGCAGAATAATTGACTTTAGAAATTGGCAATTGCAATCTTAAATAAGCATTGCCTCATGAAATATCAAAGTTACCTCCCGTAATTAAAATCATAATCATGTAAACCTCCGCCTCCTAAAAAAATCACAAAGCTTTGTTCCTCTTTTACTATCTTCGATAACCTCTTTTACCCGTCCATAAGTCCTGCCTGACTCATGAAAATTCCTTGATAAATGTAAATCTATTAAAAGAAAGTCATCAGACAAAAGATCGAGCCTCGTCTTTCCCCAATCAGCTATATTTGGTCCTTTCCTTTACCGAAGTGGATGGATTCCTGTAGATACTTCTTCACTTTTGATTCCTTGACTACCCTAAAATTTTCCCTCACGATAAAGTTATACATATAACCAGTTCTCTTACTCAAATCCAGCTACCACTGTGTCTATAGTCCACTAATCCGAATCATCCTTCTATTCTCAAATCATAATAAATGTGTAATTTAAATTAAATTGGGCATTTAAAGTATTTGGATTCATTTGGTTTTTCTTTTCTTTGCCGCGTATTAGAATCTGAAGGCTCAACAGGGTGACGGATTCGAACAAGACCAAGGCTCGGATAAAAGCGAGGACCAGTAATTTAAAATCACTGACTGAGAAGGCTTTGAATTAGAGTAATCCAGGCCATGGTACACCAAGCAAGACAAGTCATCACTTTGATCATATTGACCCTACATTTTATGCAAAGTTATGTTTCTTTAAATTATCAACTTGTATGCCTAATTTACTATGTAAATGTATGTCAAAGCTTAAAGTAGCTACATACCAATTTGATACTGTATTAAATTTAATATGCCATTCCTCGACACTTGAATCACTTAATCCATGTCACCATAGATATTAATGATAATCTTTACTAGCTATAGATTACCTTAAAATGCTATGCTAATCTGGTTAAGTCCAGGGCGCTAATCTTCCTGATCATCAATCTTTGAAAACAAAAGAACTTGATTTGGGATAGCCATGGGATGTACATGGCTGATTACTTTGCTACAACTGTTTTATGCTTCTCAAAACCCTAAAAACTTGCTATACCTGTCTGGGCGGTTGGTAGGAGTGGATAGTGCTGATGTCGCACGAGAACCTGTGGTTTGTGGAATGAATCGCCTGGACAAATTAAGGACTGAATCTTGTGCTGACCTCCTTGTGTAAAACAGTACAGCCACAAGTCTATATGGGTATGACCTAGCTGATTAACTTGCAAAGGTTTAGTTAGATATCACCAATGGTGAGTGGGTGCTAGGACATACTGGTTTACTCATAGTGGGATACAGGGACCGACTGTACCCATACGGCGCAAGAGGAGCCTCTGACTGTGGCGGATAGAACCCTTCAGCGATGAAACCTCAGCGGGTGGTATCTAGCTAAATCGGAGTAAGGTAAAGGCTTTGTGATAGATTATCTGGGTCTCATGCCTAAGGAAGCATGTTGGCTATTAATTACACTACTAGATTCCGATCCTTTAGCCACAAAATGCATCGCAACGACACTAAATTAGTTGCAATAGGTATGTGCTATTGCAACGTTTTGCCAAAATCGTGGCGATATGTGCACAATATTGCCTCTAAAATATTGCGTTGCGATAGTCATTGAATTCGTTGTAATAAGGTGGCTTTATCGCCACCATTTAGAAAATGGTTGCGAGTAGTATGACTTTATTGCCACGGTTGTCTTGCGTTGTGATAATATTGATTTTCGTTGCAATAGTTAGGAGGTATTGCAACCTTATAGAATTTCGTTGCGAGTGGGTGACAATATTGCTACAATTTTATTGCGTTGTCATAGTCATCAATTGCGTTGCAAAAGGTTACTGTACAATGCATATGAAATGAGTTTGTATTGCCATGAAATAAATTTGTTGCTATATATGATGATTGTTCGTGGCAATAATCTGTTATTGCAACGCTTTATTTTCGTGGGCCTAACTGCTCAACGCAAGGGCCGAATTGGTGTGGAGGAATTATATTATCTATAGTTATTAATTTCTAGAGGAGATAAAAAATTGAAAAGTGACAACTAAAACGCAGTTGAGGAGGTCTCACTTGACAAAATAGGAGAGGATAAAAAATTAGAATAGAAACAATAAAAACAAAAACCATGGGGTGTGGAGGAATCGAACCAGCAACCTCCTAGCTCGGAGGCCAAGGCGTTTACCACCAGACTATTGTACCCCACTGTCAATTATAATTATAAATTTATATTTATCTAAGCATGGTAAGCACCTGTCATATAAAACCTTGGGCACCTCCCACTGCACGCCCAGCAGTCACCCTGCCTCCACCATCCGCGGCCGCCGCGCAAACGCCGCTACCTAGCAGTCGCCCCGCCTCCACAGATGACGCGGATACGCTCATGTCTTGCACTTCTTAGTTAAATATATTATTTAACTGGAAGGAATTATTGAGCCGCATTAAATATTATCAGGTGAACTCTAATTTAATTGGGTCTTTAATTATTATATTTAGAGATACAGAGTTACTACTATTTTATTTAATTACTAGCTGAATGCTCGTGCGTTGCTATGGATTTAAAAAAATTAGAACATATTTGTATGCACGTTCCAACAAATTTTACCACTCGTTAGTTTTAGAACATGTAATATGATAACATTTTAAAATCCGTAGCAACGCACGGACATTTAGCTAGTAAATACATAGAGAAATGAGTTTGAAACTCATTCCACCATGGGTGTAATGGAAATTATTTTGAAATATGTTGCCATACAAGTATTGTGATTATGGAGTAATTTAACCAAAAAAATGTGTAAGGTATACCCTTTACATGTGGGATATCAAGCCCATGCCAGTTTGATTTCAGAGTTTCTTTTTCCTTTTTAGTTATGACTAGGTCAGGTTGATTTTGATATTATGTCGCAAGGCACAATATATTGATGAAGATTTGGAAACTAGGTGATTCCCAAGTGGTTAATGAGAGCTGTTGGCATCTGGATCTATGAGAAGTTGTTGGTCTCCAAGAAGTAAAACCCTGAATAGGTCAACTTATTTTTTTTAATTTAAATAGATTTTAGGTTTGAATGATTCAATAACATTGAATCAAAAGTACAAATGGTCACCGCAAAAACTAAAATACATGTTAGTGATCATAACAAAGTGCAACAACATGGAATTGTTTTGGCAGTATCCTTCCAAAGTCATAAACGAGTGCTAGACACTTCTTGTTTTGGCAGTATCCTTCCAAAGTCACAATATTCTTATGATGAACTTTTGACAAGATTTGCACCTGCAGCAGCAGATATCATTCTCAAACATCCTAGAGAAGGCAATTGCATCACTTTCTTTTCTTGAATATAGACTTTGGAAATGGCTTTAGATGTCTTGCTGCATTTTACTTTTCTATTGAAGAAACCAATTGTTTGGCCTAGTTGGTTTTGTGGTATACCTCAGGGAGGAAGTCTTTTGACTCTGCTATAGATGTCTCCATAAGCACCTTAACAACTACTTCATCACCATTTTCCAGTATACCATGATAAACAGTACCGAAACCCCCTTTTCCAATGATTGATTGGAAGTTGTTAGTTATCAGCTTCAGCTCTGCGTACGTGAACCGTCTGATGTCAATATATAGGGGAGTTTCATTACAAATTTATTGTTTTCTTCTGATCATCTACTATTTTCCTCAGATTTTGCATACTGACAACTGCCTTTTGACTATTTAACCCTTCTCTATGTAAACATACAGAATGAAACAAGGGTCGGGTCAGCAGTGGACTTTAGTTATTCAATGCAAGGGAGCACCACCAGAAAAAGAATTCTTCGAGTGCGATCTTGATAGGACTAATGTCTCATTTATGACATTGTTAAGTTTAAAAGAACAGCTTGGATACTCAATTAGGGACTTCTTATACTATAAGAAGCGATGTGGCAGGGCGGTAGCAACTCTGGAGCCGATCGATTATAGTCGTGATGCAGACAGAATGATAGAAAGCAATCAAGATGAAAGGGAAGTCCGATTAGTAGTGTCAAGGGAGCGAGTGAAAGACAATCAGGTGACCATAACACCCATGAAGCGAAAGAGGACTCAACAAAATTGTGATGATCCAATTACAAATGAACAACTTGATGCATACAAGGTTTGGCTAGCGAATCTGCAAGCCGAGGAAGAACACACGGGTAAGTTATATATGTTGCTACAATTAAAATCGCGCTGATTTTAACAGAAGTACTGAATTGGCAACTGCACTAACATATATTCGTGGCTTGCAGAATTTATGGATGACTTCAGGGATGAAACAATCAAAACATATAAGGAATGGTTAAGGACGAAAGGCCATCTTGATGATATCTGTAATTTTCAAATCTTTCACTGAACTATGCAAGCATATTATTAGTTTTACAAACTCATATATATTTCTCTGATGAGTATTATAATGTGTGCAGTATCCTTTTTGAAAGAGGACCATACCAACAAAATGGTATGCTATCCTTCTGTCAGTTCTATTTTCTAGGTTCAATTGGTCCTTGCTGAATGTGTACATTAAATGACATTTAAATTGCTCATAAGGAGGTAGCTCCCAACAGTGCAAGAAAGGTGTACGTGGATGCCTTAAAGGTTTAGCAGCATCCAACAAGAGAGTGAAGAATGCATCGCAGAAACTATCAATTCAATTTTCAGCAAGGTTAGGAGGCCCCGTAAGAGAAAACTCTCGAACATTTGTGGATGAAGTGGTAATGTTTACAAGAAAGAGGGCTCCACTTATTGGAGTCAAAAAGTGGAAAGATATAAAGCAAAATGTCAAAATTACAATAGCAGAGGATTTGCTAGTAAGTTGCATCTTTTTATTTGTTGGTAAATAAGCATGTTAATTTTGTAATTACATACGACTTCACCTTCACTTTCTGTTTCAATCCAAACAGAGTAGGTGGGATTTTTTATTCTACATTTTACATTTGCAGAATGACCCAGCAAGCATCTTGACCACACAAAAAGATGCTAGGCCACCTATTCGCATCACTCGAGCTTCTAATCTTAACCGATGCCTCTTCCAAAATGTCGCTGTTAATAATGGTTCATCGAACTTCATTCCTCCACAACAATTGAAGAATACTGCTACAACTCGTCCGAAGAAAAGGAGGGACCAGCAGGTATGAAATGAAAATGTGATTAATCTTCATCAGTCAGTGTTCTTATGTCAAATATAGCATACTGTTCTAAACAACTAGAAAATTATGCCAGGTGAAGTAGGGCTACTATATATCGGTAAATAAAATGGTATTAAATAATTCTGCTGGAATCACTTGCTAAATACTTGGCTACGCAAGTGAACTAGAGAACTTAGGATTGCTATTCTCAGCTGTAACTCGTATCTCTAAACTTGCACTATGATATACTTAAGTATGTGCTGCTGGAAAATACTCACATTAAGGTCCCTCTTTATTGTTCATGTTCTATCCGGATGAAACAATTTGATCAGAGCAAACAGAGTCGTGGCGTCGTCGAGTCAGGAAATTCAACATGGCAAAGAAGCAAGGACAAATGGAATGGAAGTGATAGTACTTTTGTTATTAGTTACAAACTTTGTAGTTTAAGTTCGGAGATTGATATGTAATTCCTTCTTGAGTGGTGGAACTTTTAAATTATTATGTGTTGAATTAATATATGTGTTTTTGATCCAGCCGTGTTCCTAATTTGATTATTAATTTGCAACAACAAATTATAATAAAATATCATATGCTCAATAAGCTACCGCAAATTTTACCGTTGCGATAAACCTGTATGCAAAATTGGTATTTCGTTGTGATAGGCTGTTGCAACGCCACTACTATGTTGCGATTCCACTATATACCATGAACAATGTTCGTTGCTATAGGATCTATTTGCCACAAAATATATTTCGTCGCAATAACTTTATGGCAATGAAACGCCTTCCGTGGCAATAAAACATATTGCAACGAAACGCCTCCCGTGGCAATTAAACCTGCTGCAACGAAACGCTTCCCGTGGCAATATATCCTTTTACAACGAAATGCTCTCCGTGGCAATAGGATCTATTGCCACGGACCATTGGCGTGGCAATAGAACCTATTACCACGCAATATTTTCGTGGCAAATGATACTATTGCCACGACCAAACTTTGTGGCAAAAGAAGCTATTGCCACGGAGTCAGCCGTGGCAATAGCCCATATCGCCACGACATCATTCGTTGCAACAACAAACAATTACCACAACACATTGCATGGCAATAACCATAGGTATTGCAACGAAACCACAATCTGTTGCACAATCTTTTAAGCACGCAAGTACTTGCCACGCTTGCCAACGGAAGTGATGTGTTGCAATAGGTACATATTGCATCTATTTTGGCCCTATTGCAACGATTTCACTCCGTTGTCCTAGACCTGAAAACTAGTAGTTTAAGATAATTTATCTCTTGTGGGTAAAGTGTACGACCTCTACAGAGAGTAAACTATTTGAATAGCCGTGCCCACAGTCAAGTGCGGACATGGGACCCCACTCGAGTTAGTTCTATTTCCAAAAATATTTGCGGGTGGGATAAAACCTATCAGAGGGATGTACTCTGACTTTGAACTTTTCCTAGAGGGATGTACTCCAGCGGCGAAAACTAGCATTGGTGGAGTTGGCCATGCACTGTAAAAGGTGGGTGTAACCTACACTACAATTATTATTGCATTCTCACAATCAATTTCATAAAATCTGCTTCAGTTAAAAATTGCTAAGTCTCAGAAGTTTTCTTACTTACTGTAATTCCAAAACAAGGCATTTAGCAAATAAAAGAACCTCAAGCCTCCCTTAACAGCTCTGCATCTATTATTATTGCATCCTGTGTGGTGGCTTGCTGAGTACTGTCGTACTCAGGCCCCGTTTGGTAGAGCTCTAGCTCTAGGAAATTTGTAGATTTCCTAGAGCTGGTCATCTGTAGCTCTAGAAAATCCTGGATCTAGAGTTGCAGGCATGTTAAGTGCATTTACATGACTCATGTCATTTATATTATATATTAAATAAAAATATTTAAATCATTTTAATTTAGTCAACAAACTACAGATCCAGCATAGATCTCGGAGCTAGAGCTGTGCCAAACGGGACCTCACTCTTGCTTAATTACCATTTTTCAGTCAGAAAGAACAGGAATGTCAAACCTTGCGATGCTAAAAAGGGACCGACAGAGCTAGAAGACGAAGAGGCCATGGACTAGGTCGTGAACCCTAGTTGGCTGCTTGTGGGCAAATCCTGTGGGTCCCATCTGTGTGAAGTTTCCGCTGCTCCATCTTATCATTTTCGGCTCAATCGGCCCATGAGTAAGTATTACTATATTATTTATGCTTCCGCATGATATGTTATTGATATACAGTAATGTATCTGTGAGCACTATCTATTGATCCAAGGAATAGTGCGGTGGAATCACAGAGGACCTGGGTTTTGCTAACCTGGCGTCCGATATAGAATTAGGAAATATATGAGATTTTTGTCTCCATCATTCTTGTGATTGCCTCGGTGATTGCAGGAATACGTTTACTCTACATGAGTGAGTAGACTATAACATCCCAAAAATTTGCCATCTTTAAAAATTAATGCCAAATTAATTAGTTAAAATTTTAGGATTTTATTTGGATAATTTGTGTAATATTAGAAGAAAATATGAAAATCCCATTCCAACCCAAATTCCCAAAATCAAATTCCAATTATGAAAATTCGAATCTCTAAAAAAATCTAAATCTCTAGAAAAATATATGTTCTAATTTTTCTAGGTTCAATCTATTTTTCTTGGCATTTCTCTTTTAAAAATAAAATAAAAAAGGTTCTCAAAGGGCTACCCATTATAGAATTGCCTTGAACCTAGTGTGCTTAACACCACATTTGTAGCAACCGCCACCACTTCTTTCTTTCTTTCTTTCTTCTCTCTCTTCCCACTTACTTCCTTTTATCCCATGTGCTTGAAACTTTCTTTTATCCCATGTGCTTGAAGTACTGTTCATATTTAACATCAGACCAGCGGCATTACGCTGACACAAGTCAACGCCATGGCTATCTTCCTCCCCAAAGCTAACTCTGCATCCAAGCCTTATCTCCATGTCTTGCCAAAATGAAAAACCATCCTCTTAATGCAAGAAATCAATTTCATCCATTTCTTAGCCATTTAATTCATCCATTTTTTAGTTTATTGGCATTTAAACTTGAAAACCAACATTGCTTCACTTAGGCTGAATGTCGGGACTCCGGATTTCCGAACCCGGACCCTCTGTGTATTACTGCACTAGTCCCAGATCAAAGCTAGTGCACAAAGTTAGACATAAATGAATACATAACCAGCAATGCTTTATTACAATATTAAAGAGTACAGACCGAAAGGTCTCATTATTACAGTTGAGGTTTCAAGACCTTGCACACACGAAACACAGCGGAAGCAACAGATAAACTCGATGAAGACCCATCAATACGCCACAGGCAATTGACTGGGGAAGCGCGACCTAGTTCTCCGGGAAAAATCCATCATAGCCGCAAGCGAAGCAGTAGTCGTAGTCTCCCTCTTGAGCTTCGCATTCCTCTGGTTATTAGTTTTGAGTGTAGCATGTGAGTACATAAAGTACTCCGCAAGTCTTGGGAAAATGGCAATAGATGCAAGGCTTGACAAAGGAAGGCTATATGGTTCTTTTGCACAAAGCAATGTTTTAATTTCAATTACTACTAATTATTTTTAAAGGCATCATTTTAATAAAGTAATTGTTTTAACAGAACTAACATTAACTTTCTAGTGAAGGTTCCAACTACCAACACTAGCTAACCAATTACAATTGGTCAAGTTTTAAACTGCGGGTTCCATCCACCCTCTCTGGCTCCAACCGCCAGGATACCCTTCCGAGAGAGTACAGTAAATCCCTGTCCCTCACTGTGAATAACCAGTCCATCTCTGGCACCCACTTTCCACTGGTGGCACCTAAACTAGACTATCATAAGTTAGTCAGCTAGGTCGTACCCATATAGACTTGTGGTTGTACGGTTAATGCTCAGTCTGGACAAACACAAGCGTCGGTCCTTAATTGACTAGGGTGGAACATACACTTTACAAGATCTCGTGCTTCCTGCACCAATCCAAACCAACCATCCACCCTAATCTAAACCAATTTCCACATTTTATTTTATTTTAAAAGAACAGTGGCAACTCCAATTACCACTAAATTTATAAAAACAAGGGTATTACAATAATTCATAATTTCCCATTTGCAAGATTTATGAGGTATTCAATAGCATGGTTAAGCACTGTTCTACCATTGTAATACCAACAATTTAATAGATAACTCTCATTAATGAGTCAAAGGAATTTCTAGGGTTGCATAGGTACATGGCAATCAACTCCAAGTGAGGGCATAACAAGGTTGGATTAACTATTACCTTAAGATTTGAACTAATGTTTTATGTAAATAGCAATGCACATAATTTAAAATAAGTAAAATATTTCAAAATCATAGGTTTCAAGATGATCAAAGGAGACTTGCCTTCTTGAGTGCTGACTGGTTCTTCTTGCTGCGACTCGACGAAATCCTCAGCGACGGCGGAATCTACGCGCGAGAAGACAGACAAACAAAATAAAGAAATTCAAACAAAATTTAAATAAAATTCAAAATTCATAACTAGTACATATTTAGATAGTTTAGGATTTTAGAAAAATTTAGAAATTCGAACGGCTCAAATCGGAGTTAAAATGAGAAAGTTATGGCTTCCGAAAGATTCAAAGGAGAGAAAATGAAAAGGCTGATTTTTGGGATTTATTTTTATACGGGAAAAACTTAATTATGACGCAATCGAAAATTTGAAATTTGAATTTTATGGCATGCGGGCCCAGTCCACCGTGGACCAAGCACACGGGGAAAAATTAGGGCTGAGGTGGCGCTCCGTTGACATGGCGCCACGCGGGCGCGAGGTGGCGGCCACGTGGCCGTCCACACGGGCGCACGCGCAGCCGCACGGGAGGATGACCGGCCGGCGGCCGGCGGGAGGGGCGGCGAGTGGCGGCGGCGGATGAGGGGAGTCGGCGGCGCTTACCGGCGGCGGCAGCGGGGTTTGGGCGACCGGCGGCGGCGCTTGGAGGAGGCGGCGGTGGATTTTGTTGTGGGCGGCGGCGGGATGACAAGAGGCGGCCGGGGCGGCTGCACACTCGGCCGAGGTGGGGAAAAGGAGGGGCGGTAGGAGGCGGTGCCGAAGAAGGCTATGGAGGGGGGTTTTTATAGGCGGGGAGAGGAGGGGGAGGCCGGCGGTTTGGGAGCTCGCCGGAATTAATGCTCCCGCAATTTGGGGAATTAAAAGAGGGGGAACGGCCGGCGGATTGGAGGGGAGTGATTAGGGCTTCCGTTTCCACGCTTTAATCGGGATTTAAGAGGGAGAAATGGCGGGATTTCAAAGCTCATTTTTGGTTTTAATGGTGGAGGAGAGAGGGGGTGGGAGGAGGAAGAAGGCGAGGTTGAAGAAGGATATGACATATGGGTCCCATGTGTCATAGAGAGCGAGAGTAAATGAAGGGGTACGGGCCGTTGGATTCACGACACGTGGCAAGTGAGTGGATGAGGGCCTTTGGATGGTTATGAAGGGGTAAGTGATCATGTGTGGCTAGGATTAAAATGTGGAGAGAGGTTGATTTAATCTGAGAGCGACACATGGCGGGATAGGATTAATTTGATTTTTATTTTCGGAATAAATTTCAACAAATGCTAGAAACTGTATAAATACTTCGCAAAATAATATTTAATGTCTAAAAATTCCAGAAAAATCATAAAATATTCCTGGAATTATTTTAGACTTAGTAAAAATATTTTTAATTTCAGATTTGAATTTAATAATTTTATAAAATACTTTTTAGCTTTGAAAATTGATTTTAAATTTCAGAAAATTCTCAAATATTATTTACAAATTTAGGAAAGGCTACGAAAAAATATAATATTCTCTTTTTGGCTTTAGTAAAAGATTTAAATTATATTTTCTTGCTTTAAATTTTGAAATAAAATCCAGAAAATCAAATAAAAGCCAAGTAAAATCCAATTACTTTAAAATAGTTAATTTGAATTTAAATTTTTCCAGAAAGCCAAATTTTGGGATGTTACAAACCTACCCCCCACCTTAGAGAGAATCTCGACCCCGAGATTTGGACGGACTGGGAAAGTGATCAGGGAACTCTGCTCTTAAATCTTCTTCACGCTCCCAAGTTGCTTCGGATTCAGAATGGTTGCTCCACTGCACTTTACCGAACTTGATGACCTTGCTTCGCGTACTACGCTCTGCTTCCTCCAATATCTTGACTGGATACTCTGGGTATGTCAAGTCCTCCTTTAAGTTCACTTCCTCTAGAGGCATATACTCTTCTGGTACTCTGAGACACTTTCTTAGCTAGGATACATGAAAGACGTCATGCACCTTTGACAGCTGAGGCGGAAGCTCCAACTGGTAAGCAACTTCTCCCCTTTTCGCTACAACAGGAAAGGGCCCAACGAATCTAGGAGCAAGTTTTCCACTGACTCCAAAACGTCTCATTCCCTTGAGAGGTGACACTTTCAAATAAACATGATCTCCAGGTACAAACTCTAATGTTCTTCGACGATTGTCCGCATAGCTTTTCTGTCTGATTTGAGCTGTTTTTAACCGGTCCTGGATCAGACGAACTTGTTCCTTGTAAGGACCCAGATATTACAATCCGGATTCCTCTGTGACTCCACCGCACACTATTCCCTGGATCAGTAGATAGTGCTCACAGATTACAGTTCTGATTATCAAAGTACATATCATGCGGAAGCGTAAATATAATAGTAAACTTACTCATGAGCCGATTAGGCCGAAGTCATTAAGTTGCAGCAACGGAAGAACGAAGCACACAGGTGGGACCTTCAGGACATGCCCACAGGCAGCCAACTGGAGGTTCACGACCTAGCCCTTAACATCTTCATCTTCTTTGCCAGCATGTCCAGTCGTGTTGCTGAGGCAAGGTGATCTGATTCCTGATCCTGAATTTTGTTGCAAAGCGAGCGTGAGCACTCCGACCCCGTGCTCCGTGAGGCAATACACAGAATGCAAATAACTAATATGCATGGCTTAACAAAGGAGAGGCTCGGGTTGTTTTATTTGCCACAAACGCATCTAGTAGCATTTCTATTATTATATCATATTGTTGTTATTGTGACCTAAAGACTCATCACTGCAAATGACATCATCGACTTAATCCACCAAAAGACCCAGGCTCTTTATTAACTTCTGTCTAAGACTCCCAACAGCGATTGCCATAATTGACTTAATCCACCGAGATTACACTTCCTTTATTGAGTGCTCTCTAAACTCCAAACAACTTGTGTCATCCTCTACTCAATCCTCCGAACATATTCTTTCTGTATTGGTTGCTGTCTAAGACTCCAAACAGCAAGTGACATTATCCAATTACTCCACCGATTTTACACCTTCTATATTTATTGCTGTCTAAAACTCCAAACAGCGAGTGACATCACTTAAATAATCCACCGATTACACACACATTTTATATTCAGTGTTGTCTAAAACTCCAAACAGCGAATATCATCAATTATATAATCCACTAATCAATTTCTGCCTAAATCCCCAAATAGCGAGTATCATAATTTATATTATCCACAGATCACTTGCTACCTAAAACTCCAACCAGCTTGTGACATCCTTTACCTAATATCATTCAATTCATCCACCAATATCTTTTGCATTCTAAATTCCTAACAATCCAATCCTTTGGTTATTGATCCATAACCATAATCTGTTCCTCCCATAATCGACCTTATTTTTCTATTATCTATCTCCAACCAAAAAAATTAATATATTTCCACCAAGAATATCATTGATCAGATCTACGATTCACTAGTGTACATCCATCGAACATATTACTGATTAAGGTTATACTCCAATACTGGTTATTATTCCTCCAACATTCTCAAAAATCCGATTCATCTATCTAGTATTTGATCAAATCCTATTAATCCCAATATTATCAACATCCTCCAAGAATTTATATTAGTTATTGGTGTCATAACCCGACAATTAACTGTGCACTTCCTAATACTCCAAAAGTCACATAAATCATCTATCTAGTCTATATATCCATTTGGGCTCCACCAATTTATTTCTCCCAAAATTCACACTATCGTTTCCTATTTATGATCGACCTGAATCCACCAATACCTTTATGTGCATACTACAAACATCCATCTCCTTTACTCACGACCCTGTTCATTCTACCCATATTTTATTTTGTAAGAATAGAAATGCCACTATTTGAAATACAATACATAAAATTTCCTGAGACCTAGCAGCTTTGGAACAAAACATAATGTTCAAGGAATATTAACATGATTTTCCATACATATGGCATCACACCATATGCCTAATATCACCATAATTTTTCCATACATACGGCATCACACCGTATAACATCTTTCAGCGTTATAGCCGCTTAACTTACCACTGGGGCGACACCCAGGACAACTCAAATCAGGGTTTTCCACTGCCCTCCACTTTTCCATTCCCATTTTCCAAACATTTTTAAATAGAACTATATCTAGTTAAGTTCCCATGTCCGCCCTTGACCGTGGGCACGGCTATTCGAATAGTTTTGACTCTGCAGAGTTTGCACACTTTACCCACGAGACAGTTTACTCGTTGCACCACACGATTCCTTGGTCATGCGGTTGAGCAAACCATCACAGTAACCGTTCAAAGTACCTCGACCCATCCATCATCTCACCCCTATGAGCTTGTCCCACTTGCGACAGGTCTCATAGGTTGTGCGGGAGTTCCCCTCCTATGCGCCTAGCAGCTGGATACTTCACCTTGCTAGCACGCCGCAGAAGAACTTCACTCTCCACGAGTGTCCCATTCAAGCCGTCACTTAGTCAGCCGCTTGCACTACCTCATCACCTCCTCCTATGATGATGACTTTCAGGGTCCGGTAAATCTACTAAGCCAAGTTGTACTTTACAGACTTGTGGTTGTACTTGTTTTACAGGGGAGGTCATGACAAGATTCAGTCCTTAGGGTTATCTGGACGGTCTACCACAAACCCACTTTGTGCTTCCACTGCACCACACCCTCGAACCAATCCGCCCAGATATTTAAGCAAGTTGGAGATTTTGGGAGCATAAAATATTCATAATCAAATATATCAGTCATTCCCACCATGACTGCACAAACCAATTTCTCATGAATAAACGTGATGACGATGTTTGGGGGCATTTCAGCGCCCCCGAGTATCTATGCAATTCTAAGCGTGGCGTATACTTAGGGACTTATTTTCAAAAGCTATACCATTATAATTTTGCTAGGGCGACAAGGTTCACACATGCAAATATTCCAAAGGATGGATAATATTATTCAAGGTAACAATGGGCATAGAACTACAATCTTAAATTAACATGTAATTGCATATAAAATAACAGCATGCAATTTGATAATTTAAATCAAAGTAATTTGCAGAAAATGTAGGTTCAACATGATCAAAGTATTGACTCGCCTGGCGCGGTTTACTGCGGTCGTGAGCTCACACAATGCATTCTCTTGAGCTTTTGGTGTTTATCTTCACTTCGAGCTTGATCTCGCTTGATCCAACGAGTCTTCATGGCTCCCAATTTCTAATTACGCGACAACGACTGAATCCAAATAAAAACAAATAACTCAAAAGATCCAAATAAATCCAAATAAACTCAATTTAGTTTTATTATGAGTTAATGGGTGATTCGGGTGGTTTGAGGCAAGGTCGGTGGTAGGGTACGATGTCTCGATCTTTGGATTAATAATCTCTTTTATTAATTTTGTATTTATCAAGGGAGTTCCATGAGTTGGGTTAGCTCTGTGAGTTGGTGTACAAATCTAGCTGGGCATTATTTTGTTGAGCGTTAATATTCAGGGCTTATACTATATACGCGATGCATACAAATTTTATCTTATCGGATTAACTCATATTACTAGTAATTTAATATGTAGCATTTTATGTTACCTTTATTAATCGTGTTATTAGTCAAACATTTACGTCAGAGTGTTTACATATATTGGCCAGGTCATTTTAATGTACGATAGCTTAGGGCTATTATATTTTAGTAATTGTATATTAATATGACCTTTTTGATCTGGAGGTACTGTGGAATTGTTCTGGTATTGGGATTTTATCTCTTAGCATTTGTCATACGTTAATCTTAACTTATTTATGGTCGATGATGCATGTTACATAGGATTACATTCCGTCATCATTACTAATTTAAGGTGGTCATTTAAGATTTTATGATCGGTGGTATGGCAACGATGATGTCTTCACTTCTAATAGGGTTCAGGGTGAATGCAAAATATTTACTAATATGCTTACTAATGGACCACATACATATCATCTACATTCCTCTGATTATTTTCGTTTAATTAAGGTTCTTGTGATATTTAGACATTTATACAAAAAGAACCATCTTGAACTTTCAGATTTAGAATATACAATAAAGGCACATTAATTTTTCTTACATGATTATTAACTTAATATTGAGTCCTAGCTAATGTTATTTATATTCTAATAAAATTTATTAGCTTTCATAAACTAATTCCTAACTTTTCCTTAGTTGAAACGGATTAAATAAAATAAAAATAGAAATGCATAAGAAATGCGCAGACTGGGAATCGAACCCGCGACCTGCTGTGTGGAGGGTTCGGCATGCCGCTGCTAGCCATCCGGGCCCTCAGTATTTAGCGATGTAATAGAGGGAATAATTTGAAGAAGCGAGCGGGGGCTGGAGGCTGAACTGAAGAGCTAGCCGGACGAAACAGGGGAGGCGCACGGCGGTCGGGGCAGGTGGGCTCGCCGGCGCGCGGTGGCCGGAGGAAGGGTGGGGGCTAGCAAAACGGGTTGTAGGGGATGTGAGGGAACCGGTGGAGGGGGTGGCGCGGCTCGGGGCAGTGCAAGGAGGGGATTGGCGGCACCGAAGCGGCCGACGGCGGGGGTGGAAAGGGGGCGGCGGCGCCGGCGTAGAGGGGGCGGAAATTGATGAGGGCGTGAGCACTAGGGGGTATAGGGGAAGCTTACCAAGGGACTGGCCGAGTCGGGAGGCACCGAGGCGCGCCGGCGGCGATGACCGGTTTTGGCGCAGGGAGGTTGCCGTGGCGGGAGGAGCCCAGGCGATGGGAGGCTTGGTCGGCGGTTGGGGGAGGTTCACGACTTCGTGGAGATGCTCCCAGGGCGCGGAATCGGCCGGAGAAGCCTCGAGGGAGCCATGGCTGGAGGCGGCGGCGGCCGGGGTTGGGGAAGAACAGCGATAGACGAGCTCCTGTGCACGAGAATCCAATTAGTTCGGATAGGGAGTAGAGGGGGAGCAGTGACACGGTATGACACGGTCGGAGAGGCAGGGCGTCGCCGGAGGGCCGGGAACGACGTGGAGCCGCGGCGGTCTGCGCACGGCGGAAATGGGGAAGAAACAGGGGAAAGAGGAGGGTTGCGCGGGGGAAAGCTTCTTATGGCGTGGGGGAGAGGAGGCGCGGTGCAGGCTCCCAGGCGGGGACCGGGCGACAGCGAGGGAAGGACCACCGGGCAAGAGCCGAAGGCGCGGGGCTCGGCGCACGGAGGTTCAGAGCGGGGATGCGATCGGGCAATGGCGGAGGGGACGCAGCTGCAGAGCAGGGAGGCGACTGTCAGCTGCGGACTGGCTTCGGGGGATTCAGCGCAGAGCTGAGAGAAGGAGGGGCGACGCGGAAGCAGCTCGGCCACAGAAAGCAGCAGGAGGCGCGGGCGTTCGGGGAGGAGAGGAGGAGGAGGAGCGGGACGGGGGCACGGGCCCGTGGGCAGAGGGAAAAGAAGGGGGAGAGAGGAAAGGGTACTGGACCCGCGCGGAATAGAGTGCAGGAGAGGAGTAAACGTGAGAAAAGGAAGGAAGGGTTAGGCATATTTTATAATCTGGGTTTTTAATTTAAATTTTAATTTACAGTTTAATTTATACATTAGGGTTTATTAATTTTAATTTTTGAAGTGCATTTAAAATTTGAATCTTAATCTACGCTTCGATTATTATTATTTTGAGACTTAAAGTTGGGAATATTCTTTTTGACATTTTCCTTTTACCTAGGTAAATTGAAACTCAAATTATTATTGTAATTATTTAATACTTAACTTTAATTTATGTGCAGATGCTTAGATTTTCCTTTTTTTTGTTACACCTTCATTGTTTATAAAATTTTGGGTATTATTTCTTAGTGTTTTATTTTACATGACACGAAACTCAAGAAGTTTCAAATAAATGCTCAAAAAGAAATTTTGAACACCAGTAAAACGCAAGAATTATTTTAAAATTATATATTTTTGAATATCCAAATTTTGGGATGTTACATTCCTCTGCCTGCTTCAACACATCTGGTCCAAACACTTGTCCTTCTCTGGTTTCTTTCCAATACAACGGTGTCCTGCATTTTCTGCCATACAAAGCTTCAAACGGAGACATCTGTAAGCTGGATTGATAACTGTTGTTATAGGAAAACTCCGCATAGGGCAGACTTTGATCCCAATTAGCCTTGTTTGCTAGAACACAAGCTCTCAACATATCTTCCAAAATTTGATTTACTCTTTCTGTTTGACCATCTATCTGTGGACGATATGCGGTGCTAAAGTTCAAATTTATGCCCAAAAGTCCATGTAATTTATGCCAAAATCTTGAGGTGAATTGAGTACCTCGATCTGACACAATCTTCTTTGGAACTCCATGCAAACACACGATTCTGGACATATACAACTCTGCGAGTCTATCTCCAGAGTATGTGATCTTTACTGGAATGAAATGGGCGACTTTTGTCAGACGATCCACAATAACCCAGATCGAATCATGCCCTAGTTTTGTTCTCGGTAATCCAGTTATGAAATCCATACCAATCTCTTCCCATTTCCACTAAGGTATCTGCAAGGGTTGCAAGAGTCCAGCAGGTCTCTGATGTTCAGCCTTAATCCGCTGGCACACATCACACAAGGCTACATACTCAGCAATCTCTCTTTTCATACCTGACCACCAATACCTTTCTTTGAGATCTTGGTACATCTTTGTACTTCCAGGGTGAATTGAGTATCCAGATTCATGGGCTTCCTTCAGAATTAACTCCTTTATCTCTCTCTTTTCAGGTACGATAATTCTTTTCCCAAACCATAGGATACCCTCTTCATCTTCTGAAAATCCTGGCGCTTTTCCTTTCTTCATGTTTTCCTTAATTTCATTGGTATACTTGTCCTCCTTTTGAGCTGTCTTTATCTGGTCCTCTAGAGTTGGCTGGACCTCCAAAGTAGCCAGGAATCCTTCCTCTACTACTTCCAAGTTAAGTCGCTGAAATTCTGCTTGAAGTGCAGGCATACTGTCCTTTATCCACAACTTATTACAGTAACTCTTTCTGCTCAAGGCATCAGCTACTACATTGGCCTTTCCCGGATGGTAATGTATTCCCACATCATAATCCTTTATTAGCTCAAGCCATCTCCTTTGTCTCATATTGAGATCAGGTTGGGTAAAAATATACTTCAAACTTTTGTGATCCGTGTAGATCTCACAACGGTTACCGATCAAATAATGCCTCCATATTTTTAAAGCATGTACCACGGCAGCAAGCTCTAGATCATGGGTTGGGTAATTCTCCTCGTGGGGTCGCAATTGCCTTGAAGCATAGGCTACTACCTTTCTTTCTTGCATCAAAACACAGCCTAATCCTTGCCTTGAGGCATCACAAAAGACTTCAAAATCCTTTCTAATATCCGGAAGGGTTAACACTGGTGCAGAAGTTAGCCTTCTCTTTAGTTCTTGAAAACTGTCCTCACACGATTTACTCCATTCAAACTTCTTTTCCTTCTTTAGCAACTGGGTGAGAGGTCTTGCCAGCTTGGAGAATCCTTCAATAAAGCGACGATAGTAACCGGCCAATCCCAAAAAGCTTCTGATCTCAGATACTGACTTAGGTTGTGTCCAATTGAGCACATCATTTACTTTATCGGGGTCTACGGACACTCCTCCGGCAGAAATCACATGACCTAGGAAAGCTACTTTCTTCAACCAAAACTCACACTTGCTAAACTTGGCATACAACTGGTTTTCTCTGAGCTTTTCCAAAACTATCCTCAAATGTTCTGCATGTTCTTCCTCATTCTTGGAATATATTAAAATATCATCGATGAATACAACCACAAACTTATCCAAATATTCCATGAACACCTTATTTATCAGATTCATAAAAATATGCTGGGGCATTGGTTAGACCAAAAGACATCACTGTATACTCATACAATCCATAACGGGTAGCAAATGCTATCTTGGGTATGTCCTCTGGTCTTAACTTCAATTGGTGATAACCTGATCGGAGATCAATCTTAGAGAAGACACATGATCCTTTCAACTGATCAAACAGATCATCTATTCTGGGCAATGGATACTTGTTCTTAATGGTCACATCATTCAAGGATCGATAATCCACACACATGCGTAGACTACCATCTTTCTTCTTCACTAGAAGTACTGGTGCTCCCCAGGGTGACGAGCTTGGTCTTACAAAACCTTTATCTTGCAACTCTTCAATTTGCTTCTTAACTTCTGCCAAGTCATTTGCAGACATACGATAAGGTCTCTTGGATATTGGAGCAGTTCCAAGTACTAGGTTGATGACAAACTCGATTTCCTGGTCCGGTGGCATTCCGGGTAAATCTTCAGGAAACACATCTGGGTATTCACATACTATAGGCACCTTTTCCAAAGTTACTTCCTTCAAACTGTTTAGCCCACACTTATTCCGAGAAGACGTGTTTAACTTATACCTTACTTGGATTCCATCCGAGTTGGTAATGGTAACAGCACGATCAGCATAATCTATCTATCCTTTATACTTGGTTAACCAATCCATACCAAGTATGACATCTAGGCTCTTGGAATCTATTATAATAAGATTCGCTAAGAACTTTACTCCATTTATATCCACAGTTGCGCTAGGGCAAACTGTGTTAGTCCTCATTTCCTTCCCTGGGGACTGGACTAGCATAGGGTTCTTAAGCAACCGCACATCCCAATTATATCTTTCAACAAAATCTTTTGACACAAAAGAATGCGAAGCTCCAGAATCAAATAATGCTGATGCAGGTACTGAGTTGACAAGGAACTTACCCAGAACTACGTCGGGTGCATCCTGGGCTGCCTCCGCAGTGCCATGGTTAAGATGTCCTCTGCTCGTCGTCTGCGGAGTCCTTGGAGTTTGTGGTGCCCCACGGCCTTGTCCTGCAGTTGGAGCTCGCGCTAGTGTTGAGAGACCATGTGGTCGTGCTCCATGAGAGTGATGAGTAATTGACAAAGGTTTAGGTCAGTCGAGTTTGGTTTGAGTGGTTCGGAGTCGAGTCGTTGCGTGGCGCAATCGGGCTCGGTCGGACTTTGGTCAAATCTGGTCATTTGGGTTTAGGATGCATATTCTAATGTTTTGACAGGTTTTGACTTCATCTGTGGTAAGTGTAATGGTATTTACGCTTTCATGTGTCGAGCGGTGCTATTTGACGTGTTTCTTGTCTGTGTGACTGCAGGACGTCGAGTTGGAGTCGTGGCGAGACACGGTGGACCGGACTAGGCGCAGGTGGCGCTGAGGTCAGAACGGTCGATATGTGTCGAAGACGACGTGGACTCGAGGTGGTTGCGAGGCGTGCGAGGCAAGGAGCGCGGAAGCTTCCCGGAAGGTGCAGAAGGGGCGAATCGGGAAATTCGCAAGGCTGCACAAGCGGGAGCGGGCTCCGTTGGACGTAGCCGGCGTAACGGGACGGAGACCCGTTAGCCAGGCGCTATAAAAGGAGAGGAGGGGCTGCATGCCCTCCTTGAGCACTTGTGATAGAATTAGGGTTTTAGAGTCAAAAGAGGCTTTAGGAAGGTTGTTTCCTTTAGCTCTTTAGTTGGTGTGAGTTGGTGGAGGCAGAGTGTGCTCCCTGTTGTCCTCCATCGATGGTTTCTTTGTAGAGTGTTCATCCTTCCCAAGCATGTATGGGTGTGTTCTTGGCTTAGGGAGAGGGAGAGGATGAGTTGAGAGTCTTGTAATCTTTCCTTTTTGTATCAAGTCGGAGTATCGGGACTCCTCTGTATTCTTTGTGTTCCAAGAAATGAAAATCTGAAGTTTTTATTCCCGTGCTCTCTGTTCTTCGTAGCTTCTGTTCTTCATTTCTCCATTTGTGATTTTCGTTGATTTGAGTTCTTGCTTGCTGTGGAGGTGCAAAATGGGTTGCTCTATGATGGGATAGTACTTCAAGATCATTTGATCGATCTCTCAAAGAGCTAACTTTGTTTAATCCTCAGATTTCTCTTTTGAGCCCTCTGTGTTCTTGTTCTTCGTTTCTTGGTTTTGGTCCAGATTTTGACTCCCTTGTTAAGATGGCTTGAAATTTGGTATGAAGAGTCCATAGGCTATTATTTAGCTTCCCTTAAAATTTCATAGCCAAAGGATCAACGGTTGGGGAGTTATTTGGTTTTTGGCTCGGTTCTTGCAAGATTTCAGATTTTTACCCAAATCTGAAATTCTTGATTCTTGGAGTGGATTTCTTATTATTGGCTCTTGGTTTAGTCTTCTGGGAGTGTTCCCTAGCTATCCTCAAAGTTTCCCAAGCCAAGAATCCAAGAATCGTTGCGAATCTCTCTTTTTTCTGAAATTCCAGTTTGCTGTTTTTCTCGAGAGGTACTACCGCTCGGGGAGCGGTACTACCGCTCAGCGGTACTACCGCTCGACCAAGCGGTACTACCGCTTGAGGTCAGATTTGTGCTGAATTTGTTTTTCCTGATTGCTTCCTTCTGGGTCTAACTTTTCAGTGTCTCTGTGATTTCCAGTGAGGGCTTATTTTCTCCTTCATAGCTCCCATAGCTATTGGAGAAGAAGATATTTGTTGGGGGCGATTTTTAAAGATCGACATTCACCCCCCCTCTGTCGCCATTTCGGTCCAACAATTGGTATCAGAGCCGGTTAGCTCTAATTCATAGATCTTAACCGGTCTCAAGAGCCATGGCGACGGACAAGTACTCGACCAAGCCGTCCGTTTTCGATGGCATCGATTACCCCTTCTGGAAGAGCCGAATGGAGACATACATCCAGGCTCAGGGGTACGCTATCTGGCGCAAGGTCAAGGTCCGGTTTGTTGTTCCTGCCGATGAGAACATCAATGCTGGGAATATGCATGATGTTGAGGCAAACGCTAAGGCAAGGATCATCATTATCCAGGGCCTGAGTCGTAGCGAGTTCGATCGCATCTCCCACCTGTCGTCCGCTTACGATATCTGGGTGACCCTCGACGCATACCATGAGGGCACCACCCAGATCAAGACGGTTCGACAGGACCAGTTCAAGCGCGAATACAACAAATTCGAGATGCTTGCTGGTGAGTCCCTAGATGAGTGTTTCGCACGTTTCCACAAGATCTTGAGCAACCTCCGAGCGGTCGGTCTCACATACCCCGACTCGGACAACGCTCGTCAGATGCTTGCGGCACTCGATCTGCGTGTGTGGGAGATGAAAGTGACCACCATCAAAGACACGACAGACCTCTCGACCTTGACTCTTGACGCGCTGTACTCGCGCCTCAAGACTCACGAGATTGACGTTGTCTCTCGTAGGTCGAAGTCACAGTCGATGGCTTTGGTCACCGATCCCAGTTCAGCTTCTGGTATCTCTTCTGAGTCTTCTTGCGGTTTCTCCCTTGCTGCTCTCTGTGACATAACTGATGATCAGTTAGAGCAGCTTGCGGATGATCAGCTGGCCCTCCTAGCCCGAAGGTTTTCCCATGCCTACAAGGGTAGGAGAGACAGAAAGAGAGGAGGACCAGTCATCTGCTTCGAGTGTGGTGGCCCCAACCACATCCGAGCAAACTGCCCCAAGCTTGGAAAGGGTAAAGGTGACTACGGCGGTTCGGGCAAGAACGACTACACCGACAAGAACCGCAACACGAAGCCTTCAGCACCTGCTCCGGGAAAGAAGAAGTTCCGCAACTTCGGGAAGGCCAAGAAGCTCTTCCACCGCGTCCTCACCGCCTTCGACGACCTCGACCTCAGCGAGGTGGAGGGATGGAGCGACGACGACGGGACGGGTGACCAAGAGCCCAAGGATGGCGGCGACGACTTCTCCGGCATGTGCTTCATGGCCCTCGAGGGCGAACTCAGCGACAGCGAGCTGTACTCCGACTCGGACGAGGTATGTCCCTCCTATGACCAACTTAATGAAGCTTTCCTTAAGCTAGGAGGTTTTCATGCTAGAGCTAGGACTAGGTGTACCGAGTTAGAGAAGGAAGTAGATAGACTGTCACGGGAGCTTACTTCTCTTACATCTGCTCCCTCCCGTGACGACTGTGATACATGCTGTGCTTTGCTGGGTGATTTGGAGAAGTTAAGGACCTCGCATGATAGTGTGTCCTCCGAGCTTGATTCTATTAAGGTGGAGAATGTTAGTCTGCTTGCTGAGTTAGAGTTGAGTAGGATGGCTGTTACCCTACTTACTACTGATGAGACTACTTCTCCCACCTCATGTGAGGTTAAGGATATTGCTGCTAGAGGACCTTATGCCATGCTCCTTGATCTGCCCGAGTCTTGTGAAAATTGCAATAATTTAAAGATGAACCTAAAACGGGCAGATCACAAGATTGCTGAGTTGCGTGCTTCTTTACTTGAGCCTATTGATTCATGTTTGAATTGTCCTAGATTAACTGCTGAACTTGAATCTGTCTCAAAACAGTTTCAAGAAATGATTGACACTAATAAGAAAATGGCTCAATTCACGACTAAGGATCCTGTTAGCTCACCTTGCATTAGCTGTGATAAACTAAAACTTGAACTCGTTGCCTTGAATGACAAATGTGTGAAGCTAACTAAGGATCAACTAGTGAAGGCACCAACTGCTTGTACTGTTTGTGCTGAGAAGGGGGAGAAGCCCCAGGGTAAGGTGGAGACGCCTAGGAACGTGAACCAACTGGTTAGCAGTAGGACTGCCCATTCAGAGTCGGCTGTGCGTGCACAAGCCATTCTTCCCTCTGCTGTTGGTTCTTCTTCTGCTCCCGTACCTTCTGCTGTCTCTTCTTCTCCTTGCTCTTCTTGCATCTCTCTCTTTCGGGAGTGTCAGTATCTTATGAACACTCTCGAGAGGTTTGTAGGCGGCAAGAAGAAGCTCAATCTTATTCTAGATCAATCCAAGATTTGCAAGTTCAATCAAGGTCTAGGATATGATTTCTATGAGGATATGAGGAAGCATCCTCCTGCTATTCTCCGACCTATATTAGGAGGTGTGATCGAGGTTGAGCCCAGGTCTGACGAGGTGAAATTCAAATCAGCGGGCTTTGTCCAAGGGATCTCTGACAGTAAGGTGATTCCACCTGTTGCTTCGGCCTCTCAGAAGGCGAAGCCTCTTCGTGCTACTTCCACCTCTCAGAAGGTGAAGTACCACTGCACCTTCTGTCAAAAGGATGGACACTCGATCGAGAGATGCTTCAGGCGCGCCAAGATCGCGCGTAGAGACTGTGTTGAGTCTCTTAGGCATATTCAGGGTCAGCCCCAGATCCTGAGTACACCTAAGACCAACACGAGGTCTAGGCTTGCTCCTGTTACGGAGTTTAGGCAGCATAGAGGACTTGGTTTTTCCGAGTTTTCTGTTTTCCGTCCTCATGCTACTTCTGGTCGTGACTTTCGCCGTCCTGAGGGTAGATCACGTTTTCTCCATCGAGATAGCTACCCGCGGCGTGATCAGCGTGTTGCTGGTGTTCCGACTCGCTCTCCCGTAGCAGTCAGACCCCGCAACAGCTTCAGGTCTGCTCACAGACCTTCTGCTTTGAGTGACAGGGAGCGTAGGGTAGATAGAGGTCAGTCGTGCTTGACTACTTCATCTGCTCGACGTGTTGTTCAGTATTAGGTGCCAAAATCTCTCTTGATTTACCCCAGTACTGAGACTTTACTCTCTGTTTGACTCAGGTTCGCCGGGCAGGGAAGGGAAAGGTGTGGCTCGTAGACTCCGGGTGTTCACGTCACATGACCGGAGATTCCCGTTGGTTTTCTTCCCTTGCCCGTGCTCCAGGTGATGAGACGATCACCTTCGGAGATGCTTCATCTGGGCGCGTCATCGCCAAAGGTACTGTGCGTATTAATGATTCTTTCATTTTGAAAGATGTAGCCTTGGTTAGTAAGCTGCAGTACAATTTACTTTCAGTTTCTCAGCTTACCGATGACGGTTTCGACGTAAGCTTTAAGAAAAATGCTTGTAAAATTCTTGATTCTTCGGGTAGTTTGGTTTGCGGGATTTCTCGTTATGGGAGGATCTTTCGTGCTGATTTTTCTGAGTCTTCTGGTGATTCTCTCAGGTGTTTAGTTGCTTCTGAGTCCCGCGACCTTTCTTTCTGGCATAGGAGACTTGGTCATATCGGATTTGATCATTTGACCCGAGTTAGCGGCCACGATCTCATTCGTGGTCTTCCGAAACTCAAGATGGTCAAAGACCTTGTTTGCTCTCCATGCCGGCACGGCAAGATGGTTGCCGCTTCTCACCCTCCGGTCACAGTTACTATGACCGATGCACCGGGACAGCTGCTCCACATGGACACAGTTGGACCAGCTCGAGTGCAGTCAGCAGGAGGGAGGTGGTATGTTCTTGTTGTGGTCGATGACTTCTCGAGGTATTCTTGGGTGTTTTTCTTAGCCTCGAAGGATGAGACGTTTTCGCATTTCCGAGGTCTTTTCAGTAGGCTTTCTGTAGAGCTCCCAGGTGCCTTACGAGCGATCCGCAGTGACAATGGCACGGAGTTCAAGAATTCCTACTTTGAGAGTTTCTGTGGTGAGACAGGTGTAGAGCACCAGTTCTCTTCTCCATACGTCCCTCAGCAGAATGGCGTTGTGGAGAGGAAGAACCGTACCTTGGTCGAGATGGCCAGGACGATGCTTGATGAGTACTCTACACCGCGGAAGTTTTGGGCTGAGGCTATAGCCACCGCGTGCCATGTCTCAAATCGAGTTTTTCTTCGGGCACACTTGCATCGCACTTCTTATGAGCTGAGATATGGGCGAAAGCCTAGCGTCTCTCATTTTCGTGTGTTTGGTTGCAAGTGCTTTGTTTTGAAGTCCGGGAACCTAGACAAGTTCGAGTCACGTTCTTGTGATGGAATCTTTCTAGGTTACTCGCCTTCTTCGCGGGCTTATAGGGTCTGGAACTGCGAGTCTAGTAAAATGGTAGAGACCTGTGAGGTGACCTTTGACGAGGCCAGTCCAGGGACTAGGCCCGATATCTCAGGTTCTTTAGAGCAGTCTGAGACCATCTTTGTGGATGATGAGGATGATGGAGATGACGGTTGTCTACCTGATCCTGTCCCTCATCCACCCCTTGAGGTGCCGTCTTCCACCGCACCTCGAGGTGATCAGCCCATGCCTTCTGCTTCCTCTGGAGCTGGTGGCTCTGTTCCTACCTCGTCAGCTCACGAGGTAGAGGCCACTTCTTCATCGCATCCAGGACCTCCTAGACACATTCAGAAAGCTCATCCCTCCGAGCAGATTATTGGAGACCTTTTCGAGCGTGTGACCCGCTCAAAATCTGGCTTATCTCAATTCTGTCTCCATTCTGCTTTCATTGCCTCCTTTGAGCCCAAAGATGTCTCTCATGCTTTATCTGATGAGTCTTGGGTCAATGCCATGCATGAGGAGCTAGAAAATTTCGAGAGGAACAAGGTCTGGTCGCTTGTCGAGCCCCCGCGAGGTCACAATATTATTGGGACTAAGTGGGTGTTCAAGAACAAGCAGAGCGAGGATGGAGTGGTTATTCGAAACAAGGCTAGACTGGTTGCTCAGGGGTTCTCCCAGGTTGAAGGTCTAGATTTCGAGGAGACCTTTGCCCCTGTAGCTAGACTTGAAGCCATTAGAATCCTGCTTGCCTTTGCAGCTTCTAAGGGTTTCAAGCTTTACCAGATGGACGTCAAGAGTGCCTTTCCCAATGGCCTTATTGAGGAAGAGGTCTACGTCCGACAGCCTCCTAGTTTCGAAAACCCCAAATACCCAAACCATGTCTTCAAGCTTTCCAAAGCGTTGTATGGACTTAAGCAGGCCCCCAGGGCTTGGTATGAGAGGCTTAAGTCCTACTTGTTGAGTTATGGGTTTGAAATGGGTAAAGTTGATAAGACCTTGTTCATCCGCCGGCTTGGCGCTGACCTTCTGCTCGTCCAGATCTATGTCGATGACATTATCTTTGGCGGCTCTTCCCATACTCTGGTTTCCCAGTTCTCGGATGTCATGAGCACCGAGTTTGAAATGAGTATGATGGGTGAGTTGACCTTCTTCCTTGGCTTCCAAATTAAGCAGACTCGGGAGGGTACATTTCTTCATCAAGGAAAGTACACTCGTGACCTCCTGAAGCGCTTCGATATGAGTGATGGTAAGCCGGTGTCAACTCCCATGGCTTCGACAGCCTATCTTGACCCAGATGAGGATGGCGAGCCAGTTGATCAGAAAGAGTTCAGAAGTATGATCGGCTCCCTTCTTTACCTCACTGCCTCGAGACCAGACATACACTTCTCCGTGTGTCTGTGTGCTCGTTTTCAGGCTTCTCCTCGCGTATCTCACCGCCAGGCGGTGAAGCGCATCTTTCGGTACCTTCGAGCTACCATTGACTATGATATCTGGTACTCTTCCTCATCCTGTCTTTCCTTGAGAGCCTTTTCGGATGCAGACTTCGCTGGCTGTAGGATAGATAGGAAGAGCACTTCCGGCACCTGCCAATTCATTGACACTTCTCTCGTTTCCTGGTCTTCGAGGAAGCAGTCCGGTGTTGCACAGTCCACTGCAGAGGCCGAGTACGTTGCTGCAGCCAGTTGCTGTAGCCAGGTACTTTGGATGGTTTCGACCCTACAGGACTTTGGGTTAGCTTTAGACAGTGTTCCACTCTTTTGTGATAACACGTCTGCTATCAACATTGCTAAGAACCCAGTGCAGCACTCTCGGACCAAGCATATTGATATTCGCTTCCACTTCCTTAGAGACCATGTAGAGAAAGGTGACATAGTGCTCCAGTTTGTGGAGAGTGACCACCAGTTGGCTGATATCTTCACCAAGCCTTTGGACAGTTCGAGGTTTTCAGCTCTGCGGGGAGAGCTTGGAGTGGTTTGTCCTTACGGACTGTAGTGAGGGGGAGCTTGGGCTTTACTGCTTTATTATATTAATTATGCTTCTATCTCATTTCTGTTGCATTGTATTTGCGGGTGCATTGGGTTAAGTCCTTCTAGCATAGGTTAGAGTGTTTCTTGTGTTGAGTTGCTTAGACTTCTTACTCTTATCTTGTGCTTTCAGGATTAGCTATTTCTTATCTCACTAGGTTGAGCTCACTCACTTCTTGTAGGTTCTAGCGAGGGTTGGGCCACCCTCGGGTAGACAGGGTACGTGTTTGCTCTCTAGTGTGTGTTCGACGATCAGCTGTTAGTCCTGGAGTCATTTGGGGTAGATGAGAGTCAGTTTAAGCCATAGTTGCTTCTATATCTTTTCTATGCTTTAAGGACTGCCTGTTTGGTTTTCTTTGCCAGCTTCTCGATTTTATTGCTTTGGTTCAGGGGGAGTTCATTTGGGAGCTTCTGAAGCTTAATTTTGATATAACTCAACTTGAACTAAAAGTTGCATCTAATGTTGAGGGGGAGCTGGTCCTTCTTGCATTTTCAGCTTTCTAGCATTATAATCAAACTGCATTGAGCCTTGATTATTATCCTGTTATGACATGCTTCAATGCTTTACACCGTGCCATGACTTGTGCTTAGCTTGCTAAATTTATCATGACTTCATATGTGTAGACTAGCGTTTGCCATGATAAGTTAAGTAAAATTGATCAACTTAAATTAAACTTGTCATGCTAGCATTTGAGTTTAGTCTTTCTTGAGCTATCCTTTTATGATTCATACCATGTCAAATAGGCTGAGTAGAGCGTTGAATCTATATTGAGCCTTAGTTTGAGCTGTTTTAGTCTCCTGATGATACATGAGTTAGTACAATGTGTTAAAAAGCAAAAAGATCTCTTTTGTGCGAAAAAATTGATCTCACCAATTCTTTCCTATGAGACGGCTTGCCATTGCACTTGACATGAACTTAGGGGGAGTTTTGGATGATCTAGACTATCTTCTTAAGCTTCTTGCTTGGAGTAGTCGCATAAGGCTTGAGATCTAGCACATGATAAAACAAAATGTTGGTTGACAACCACCATATTTGTGCGAAAAAACTGATTTCACCAATTCTTTCTCATGAGACAGCTTGCCATTGCACTAGGCATGAACTTAGGGGGAGTTTTGGATGACCTAGACTATCTTCTTAAGCTTATTGCTTGGAGTAGTCGCATAAGGCTTGAGATCTAGCACATAAACAAAAATTGGGTTGAAAACAACCATATGCTTTCAAAAGACAATGTTTAATGTGCTCAATTTGCTTAATCTACAATCAGAACCAAGTACCTTAACCAATGTTTCAATCTTGAGCGTATAGCACTCTATTTGGACTCAATGTTAGCTTCTTTGTTCCGCTTAGCTTATTGACATGGCCTGCATCATCCTTGGATGTCTCTAGCTAGACTTTACTCATTGATGACTTGACTTGCTCACAAAATGCATTACATTTCAGATTGTCATCTTTGTGCTCTAGCTGGTTTATATATATGTTGTCATGATCTAGATAGCGTTTTTTTGTTATGGCTTGGTGTATTACATTAAGGTCAATATGGATAATTCTCATGGCTCTAAATGCTTAAATAAACAAACTTCAGCCATATTCATCCCTTGACATGTCATATTCTCTCTATTGCATCTTGATGTGTTTATTGCCAAAAGGGGGAGAATAGAGAAGAAAAAATCGTTTGGGATCAGTTTAGAGCTTTGGAGATCAATTTGCTGTTTCAGTTGTTGCTCTAGTGTTCCTTCTGTCGACATGGTCATTAGCTTCATTCTCTTCTTTGGACCATGTTGGATTCTTCAAAATCAAACTCTTCTTAATGCTTTTTCTGCGTTTGTCAATAGACTCATCAAGGGGGAGATTGAGAGACCATGTGGTCGTGCTCCATGAGAGTGATGAGTAATTGACAAAGGTTTAGGTCAGTCGAGTTTGGTTTGAGTGGTTCGGAGTCGAGTCGTTGCGTGGCGCAATCGGGCTCGGTCGGATTTTGGTCAAATCTGGTCATTTGGGTTTAGGATGCATATTCTAATGTTTTGACAGGTTTTGACTTCATCTGTGGTAAGTGTAATGGTATTTACGCTTTCATGTGTCGAGCGGTGCTATTTGACGTGTTTCTTGTCTGTGTGACTGCAGGACGTCGAGTTGGAGTCGTGGCGAGACACGGTGGACCGAACTAGGCGCAGGTGGCGCTGAGGTCAGAACGGTCGATATGTGTCGAAGACGACGTGGACTCGAGGTGGTTGCGAGGCGTGCGAGGCAAGGAGCGCGGAAGCTTCCCGGAAGGTGCAGAAGGGGCGAATCGGGAAATTCGCAAGGCTGCACAAGCGGGAGCGGGCTCCGTTGGACGTAGCCGGCGTAACGGGACGGAGACCCGTTAGCCAGGCGCTATAAAAGGAGAGGAGGGGCTGCATGCCCTCCTTGAGCACTTGTGATAGAATTAGGGTTTTAGAGTCAAAAGAGGCTTTAGGAAGGTTGTTTCCTTTAGCTCTTTAGTTGGTGTGAGTTGGTGGAGGCAGAGTGTGCTCCCTGTTGTCCTCCATCGATGGTTTCTTTGTAGAGTGTTCATCCTTCCCAAGCATGTATGGGTGTGTTCTTGGCTTAGGGAGAGGGAGAGGATGAGTTGAGAGTCTTGTAATCTTTCCTTTTTGTATCAAGTCGGGGTATCGGGACTCCTCTGTATTCTTTGTGTTCCAAGAAATGAAAATCTGAAGTTTTTATTTCCGTGCTCTCTGTTCTTCGTAGCTTCTGTTCTTCATTTCTCCATTTGTGATTTTCGTTGATTTGAGTTCTTGCTTGCTGTGGAGGTGCAAAATGGGTTGCTCTATGATGGGATAGTACTTCAAGATCATTTGATCGATCTCTCAAAGAGCTAACTTCGTTTAATCCTCAGATTTCTCTTTTGAGCCCTCTGTGTTCTTGTTCTTTGTTTCTTGGTTTTGGTCCAGATTTTGACTCCCTTGTTAAGATGGCTTGAAATTTGGTATGAAGAGTCCATAGGCTATTATTTAGCTTCCCTTAAAATTTCATAGCCAAAGGATCAACGGTTGGGGAGTTATTTGGTTTTTGGCTCGGTTCTTGCAAGATTTCAGATTTTTACCCAAATCTGAAATTCTTGATTCTTGGAGTGGATTTCTTGTTATTGGCTCTTGGTTTAGTCTTCTGGGAGTGTTCCCTAGCTATCCTCAAAGTTTCCCAAGCCAAGAATCCAAGAATCGTTGCGAATCTCTCTTTTTTTCTGAAATTCCAGTTTGCTGTTTTTCTCGAGAGGTACTACCGCTCGGGGAGCGGTACTACCGCTCGACCAAGCGGTACTACCGCTTGAGGTCAGATTTGTGCTGAATTTGTTTTTCCTGATTGCTTCCTTCTGGGTCTAGCTTATTTTCTCCTTCATAGCTCCCATAACTATTGGAGAAGAAGATATTTGTTGGGGGCGATTTTTAAAGATCGACATTCACCCCCCCTCTGTCGCCATTTCGGTCCAACAAGTGTAGTCCCCAAGTTGAAACGAACTGGGGTCACAGCTGGGCGCTTCTGGGGATAGTTGCTGGCATAATGCCCCATGTTCTTGCAGTTGAAGCACTGCACTCCTGCCGCTGAAGTCTTGTTCTGCTGTGGTTGGCCACCATTGCCTGCTCTGGGAGCTTGTGGATTTGGACGAGGTCCTGCCGTCCTTGGCACACTTGGCATTGAGGGCCTGTTGAATTGAGGAGGATTGGGGCAAAACCGAGAACTGCTTGCCCCCTGCTGAGCTTGAAACTTCCTCTTCCTTGTCTCATACAGCTGACTCTGAGCATCTTCTTGTATGAGAGCCTTGTTCACCATGTGCTGGAAAGTTGGGTTGTCATTAGACACTAGCTGCACCTTGATATTGGGACCAAGTCCCTGCATGAACCTCCAGATCTTGGTTGCATCTGAGGTGACATCCTCTGGCGCATACCTGGACAGTTGGGTGAACTTGTTCAGGTATTCCGAAACAATGAGGTTTCCCTGTTGCAGTTGGTAGAATTCCCTCTTCTTCATTTCCATTATTCCCGTAGGAATATGCGCAGTGCAGAAAGCCTCCACAAACTCATCCCAAGTGATGGTTTGTACATTTTGATGGGCGGCGTAGTAGTTTTCCCACCAATTGGCAGCAACTCCTTTGAGTTAGTGGGCAGCATACAACACCTTCTCGTGGTCATTGCACTGAGCTAAGTTCAACTTCCTCTCCACATCCTTGATCCAATCGTCTACCTCCAAGGGGTCCACTGATCCAGCAAACGTAGGAGGTCTTGTCCTCATAAATTCTCCCAACTTGGACTGAGGTGCCTGATTTTGTGCCTGAGGAGCTTGCTGCACTTGGTTCTGGGCCAGGGCTTGTAGAAGCTGCAGTTGCATGGCCATCATTTGCTCCAAGTTGGGCGCTTGAGCAGGAGGGGGTGGAATGTTGTTGTTTGGCTGATTGTTGACGTCACGGCTGTTGCCCGGGTTGCTCCTTGTGTTCACCATCTGAAGCGGTTCCAGGGTTAACAAAAGGTAAGAGGGAACTAGCATAGGTAAGAGATTAGGGAGACTAAATAACATCCCAAGCCAACACACAAAGAGAAACCAACAACTACTTAGGGAAAACTTTTATTAAAATCAAGATAAATTCAGGGATGGCTGCACCACAAGTGCACATAGGCTTGGTACAGTCCATCTAGCACACCAAAATATAATAAAGCGTTCTAAGAACGTGGACATTTATTTGGGTACTACTGACTCAACTAACTACTCATCCTCCACGACGATGCGCTCCTCCGGATCCTCCTCGGGGTCCTCCTCTGTGTCCTCTTCCGGATCCTCCTCCGGCTCCTCCTGGCGCTCATTCACATGATGTCGCGAACAATCACACTCGGCCGAGGCACGGTTACGACTGGAGGCAGTCGACCGAGAATGAGAGCGGAAAAACTTGCGCCTCTTGCTGGGTTCGCCGATGTTGATGTCGGGTGGAGGACTCGGGCGTCGCACCTTCTTGCGTGCTGTGAGCCTAATGCGGAGTCCCGAAAGTCGAGCTGGTGCCTCTGTCGGGACCACCTCTGTCGGGACCCCGGATTTCCGAACCCGGACCCTCTGTGTATTACTGCACTAGTCCTAGATCAAAGCTAGTGCACACAGTTAAACAGAAATGAATACATAACCAGCAACGCTTTATTACAATATTAAAGAGTACAGACCGAAAGGTCTCATTATTACAGTTGAGGTTTCAAGACCTCGCACACACGAAACACAGCAGAAGCAACAGATAAACTCGATGAAGACCCATCAATACGCCACAGGCAATTGACTGGGGAAGCGCGACCTAGTTCTCCGGGAAAAATCCATCATAGCCGCAAGCGAAGCAGTAGTCGTAGTCTCCCTCTTGAGCTTCACATTCCTCTGGTTATTAGTTTTGAGTGTAGCATGTGAGTACATAAAATACTCCGCAAGTCTTGGGAAAAATGCAATAGATGCAAGGCTTGACAAAGGAAGGCTATATGGTTCTTTTGCACAAGCAATGTTTTAATTTCAATTACTACTAATTATTTTCAAAGGCATCATTTTAATAAAGTAATTGTTTTAACAGAACTAACATTAACTTTCTAGTGAAGGTTCCAACTACCAACACTAGCTAACCAATTACAATTGGTCAAGTTTTAAACTGCGAGTTCCATCCACCCTCTCTGGCTCCAACCGCCAGGATACCCTTCCGAGAGTTCCCTCCACTCTCGGAATACAAAACTTTGATTTTAAAACCAAAACCAGAAATCTACCATGTGAATGCATTCCTTGCCCGCCCTTGACCGTAGGCATGGCTATTCGAATAGTTTTACACTCTGCAGAGGTTGTACAACTTTACCCACAAGAGATAAATTATCCTAAAAGTCAACACGCTTCCTTTGGCATGAGACCCAGATAAAATATCACAAAGCCTTTACCTTATTCTAATCTAGCTAGATACCACCCGCTGAGGTTTCACCGCAGGTAGGCTAACTGCCCGAACCGAAGCCCCCTCTTGCGCCATATGAGTACAGTAAATCCCTGTCCCTCACTGTGAATAACCAGTCCATCCCTGGCACCCACTTTCCACTGGTGGCACCTAAACTAGACTATCATAAGTTAGTCAGCTAGGTCGTACCCATATAGACTTGTGGTTGTACGGTTAATGCTCAGTCTGGACAAACACAAGCGTCGGTCCTTAATTGATTAGGGTGGAACATACACTTTACAAGATCTCGTGCTTCCTGCACCAATCCAAACCAACCATCCACCCTAATCTAAACCAATTTCCACATTTCATTTTATTTTAAAAGAACAGTGGCAACTCCAATTACCACTAAATTTGTAAAAACAAGGGTATTACAATAATTCATAATTTCCCATTTGCAAGATTTATGAGGTATTCAATAGCATGGCTAAGCACTGTTCTACCATTGTAATACCAACAATTTAATAGATAACTCTCATTAATGAGTCAAAGGAATTTCTAGGGTTGCAAAGGCACATGGCAATCAACTTCAAGTGAGGGCATAACAAGGTTGGATTAACTATTACCTTAAGATTTGAAATAATGTTTTATGTAAATAGCAATGCACATAATTTAAAATAAGTAAAACATTTCAAAATCATAGGTTTCAAGATGATCAAAGGAGACTTGCCTTCTTGAGTGCTGACTGGTTCTTCTTGCTACGACTCGACGAAATCCTCAGCGACGGCGGAATCTACGCGCGAGAAGACAGACAAACAAAACAAAGAAATTCAAACAAAATTTAAATAAAATTCATAAATTCATAAATAGTACATATTTAGATATTTTAGGATTTTAGAAAAATTTAGAAATTTGAACGGCTCAAATCGGAGTTAAAATGAGAAAGTTATGGCTTCCGAAAGATTCAGAGGAGAGAAAATGAAAATGCTGATTTTTGGGATTTATTTTTATACGGGAAAAACTTAATTATGACGTAATCAAAAATTTGAAATTTGAATTTTATGACATGCGGGCCCAGTCCACCGTGGACCAAGCTCACGGGGAAAAATTAGGGCTGAGGTGGCGCTCCGTTGACATGGCGTCACGCGGGCGCGAGGTGGCGGCCACGTGGCCGTCCACACGGGCAAAACCGGCCACGCGGGCGCACGCGCAGCCGCACGGGAGGATGACCGGCCGGCGGCCTTGCCGGTGGCCGGCGGCCGACCGGAGGGATGGCGAGTGGCGGCGGCGGATGAGGGGAGTCGGCGGCGCTTACCGGCGGCGGCGGGGTTTGGGCGGCCGGCGGCGGCGCTTGGAGGAGGCGGCGGTGGATTTTGTTGGGGGCGGCGGCGGGATGACAAGAGGCGGCCGGGGCGGCTGCACACTCGGCCGAGGTGGGGAAAAGGAGGGGCGGTGGGAGGCGGTGCCGAAGAAGGCTATGGAGGGGGTTTTTATAGGCGGGGAGAGGAGGGGGAGGCCGGCGGTTTGGGAGCTCGCCGGAATTAATGCTCCCGCAATTAGGGGAATTAAAAGAGGGGGAACGGCCGGCGGATTGGAGGGGAGTGATTAGGGCTTCCGTTTCCACGCTTTAATCGGGATTTAAGAGGGAGAAACGGCGGGATTTCAAAGCTCATTTTCAGTTTTAATGGTGGAGGAGAGAAAGGGTGGGAGGAGGAAGAAGGTGAGGTTGAAGAAGGATATGACAAATGGGTCCCATGTGTCATAGAGAGTGAGAGTAAATGAAGGGGTACAGGCCGTCGGATTCGCGACACGTGGCAAGTGAGTGGATGAGGGCCTTTGGATGGTTATGAAGGGGTAAGTGATCATGTGTGGCTAGGATTAAAACGTGGAGAGAGGTTGATTTAATCTGAGAGCGACAGAGCGACACATGGCAGGATAGGATTAATTTGATTTTTATTTTCGGAATAAATTTCAGCAAATACTAGAAACTTTATAAATACTTCGAAAAATAATATTTAATGTCTAAAAATTCCAGAAAAATCATAAAATATTACTGGAATTATTGTAGACTTAGTAAAAATATTTGTAATTTCAGATTTGCATTTAATAATTTTATAAAATACTTTTAAGCTTTGAAAATTGATTTTAAATTTCATAAAATTCTCAAATATTATTTAAAAATTTAGGAAAGGCTAGGAAAAATATAATATTCTCTTTTTGGCTTTAATGAAATATTTAAAATACATTTTCTTGCTTTAAATTTTGAAATAAAATCTAGAAAATCAAATAAAAGCCAAGTAAAATCCAATTACTTTAAAATAGTTAATTTGAATTTAAATTTTTTCAGAAAGCCAAATTTTGGGATGTTACACTGAATCAATTCTATTTCTGTCATTCTTGCCCTATAAAATGGAGCAATGTGACAACATTCTACCTCTTCACACCCTCCCCAAACCCTAGAACCACTCATGCAACCTCGTAGCCGCGAGCAACATCTTCTCGAGCGTTGGCCGTCATCCCGACCTTGCCATCTTTCACACCGGTGATCTTTTTCGAATTCCTTTCATGTCACATTGTGTTCCCAACATGAACCTTCATACCAATTTAATTTGATTTTGGTGTAGGGAATCGCTCAAAAATTGAGTTTTTCCCAAAGTTACTTGAAATTGCTTCCCACGTCGATTCGTTGTCTCTAGTGAGCTTTAGCCCATACCACCACCTCTCTTAAATTTGTCTCATCGCATTCTACGCGATGCTTCCCTCCTTTTCTCTAGAAATCCACAACAAATTTTCACTTCTGATGCCTAGCCATGGTTGCCTAGGGCATCTCGCGTTCTCATCTATCCAGTAAAGTTTTCTTCAATCCTTTCATGTCAAATTGTGTTATACCCTTTAGGTAGCTACCCTCCAAGTAGATTTGGTTTTCCTCCATCGTGCACGGACATATAAAGGTTTTTCTATTTTCTCTACTGTCGTTGTTCAATCATCGATTGTGTTGTTTTTGATGAGTTTTCGGCTAAGGTGATAATTTTTCTAGCTTCACCATGCCGTGCTCTATCCCGTACTCACCTTAATTCTTTGTGTTCTATGCTTAGGTACGATTTCTCTCTCCAATCCATGTCATTGTCGTTGCCCATGTTGTCACCGTGTTCTGTTTAATGTGTTGTCAATTCCTATGTATTCCTCAAGTCCCTAGCAACCCATTTTACAGGTTGCCATCATCTCTCATGACCTCCCTCACTGGCGCCAACCATCTTCTTGCACGTCTACTCTTTGTTTCTTCCTTCCAGTGAAGGAATATTATCTCATTTTTCTTTTTTAGTATTTTCCCATCTAGCAATCTTCCGAAAACTTGTTCTCTGTCATCCAAATTCCAATTCAGTTATTCAAATTTCTAAATTTATCCAAAATCCTAATCTTCCTTCAAGTATATATTTTATATTTTTATAATCGTATTTGTATTTATTTATTTATTTGTGTTTCTCATTTTGTGCGTAGAACCCGATGCTGCTGAAGAAATTCTTGACCCACAACGAGAAGGTCCAATCAATGTCCCAGAAGGCAAGTCTCCTTTGATCATCTTGTACCTAAGTTTATCAAAATTATTTTGTTATTCTAAATTTAAATGCATTGCGATGTTACATAAAATGATAACTTCTGTTTTAAGGATATTAGTTAATCCGATAATTGTTATGCCCTCATTTGACGTTGGCAACCATGTAGCTTTGTCTTCCTAAGCTTTTCTTATCTCAGTATTGAGATTATATAACTATTTGATAATTTTAGAGCAGTAGTAATTGCTTAAACAAGCTATTCGGTCACTATATGTAGGGTCGGAAATGGCAACAGAGGGGGGGCGAATGGTGCCCTTTCAAAACTCGCCCCCAAAGTATTCACACAACAAATCTTCTCTCCGGTAGCTATAGAAGCTAAGAAGAGGAAGAGTTCATGCTCACTGGAAATAGGAGAACCAAAACCCTCCAAAAAACAAAAGCTAAAACCAAGAAACAAAAGATCATCAGCACAAGGGGAAGGAGACAGAGGCCGGTCTGACCGGTGGTGATGGGCCGGTCAGACCGCCGTGTGTAGGCCGGTCAGACCGCTACCTTACCACCGGTTGAACCGCCCTGTGCTACCCCAGTCAGACCGCCGGTCAGGGGCCGGTCTGACCGCCCGAGGTCCACTGGTCTGACCGCCCTAGGCCGAGCGGTCTGACCGCCATAACTTTTCCAGTCAGACCGGCCCCCGGGAGCAGAGAACAGCCACGACGACTGAAAATACTGAAAATGCTAAAACTCGCTGATTTCACTGAAATTAGTGAGAAGTTGCTGTTCTTTTCAGACCAAAGGGGCAAGACTTAGTTCTAAACAGTAGAGAGGTAACAGGATTCAAAGGAATTCATCACAAGAGCAAAGAATCAAGTTTTTGAGCTGAAATCTGAAAATAGAGTAGAGAGGAGACTAATTTTCAGATTTCTCATGATTTTTTCATCCTTTGCTCAGGAAATTTTGAATCTCAACTGGAGAGGTTCTCACAACAGCAATGCATAAATCTTAGGCCATCTTTTGAAGGGAAATCAAAAGAACCAACCTTGCCCTGACATCAAACCCTAGTTTTCTGAGAACAGAGGAAATGCAGCGCAAGAGAGTGAGAAAAAAGTACACAAGAATTTTGAGATTTGCTCTTAGGAATTGATTGGTCAAATGACCTTGGAGCTAATTTCCTTCACTGAGCTAAAAGGCTCCATCTCCTCACCAAAGAGAATCAAACCAAACAATTAAAACACAAAGAAGAGCAAAAGGCAGAAAGAGACTGAAACTCAAACATCTCAAAAGGATTCATTTCAGAGAGATGAATGATTACATGAAGTGTTCTACAATCATTCCTCTACTACCCCATACGTGGTTGAGGAGAGGATTCACTCATCTCACTACATGCTTGAGTGAGGAACACACGCACACAATCTCAGCTCAACACAGCCAGAACACAACCCTTCCTCTCTCTTGCTTACCCTCCAGAGCTCACTCCTCCTTTTTATCAACTAGGGCTCACCCTCAAAGGAGAAATACAAGAAGTGGCATACTACCTCCACTCACTCTCCTCACATCCACATGAGACAATAGGAAGTCAAACCACTCTCAATCAGATTTTGGAGGGAGAACCACCCACTCCACTCATTTCCTTGAGTCAATTCTCCAAATTGCCCTCAAGCACCTTCCCGGAAGCTTCCTGCAACCGGCACCTTGACCGTCTGGACCTCGACTCCTCCCTGAGTCTAGTCCCGGTCCGCTCCGCTGCACATGACCGCACCCGGCATCTTGACTGTCTGGACCTCAGCTCCTCCTTGAGCCTAGTCCCGATCCACTTCGCCGCTGCCCGTCGTGTCTACCTGACACCGACCGAGACCTCCGACTCCACCTGAGTCTAGTCCTGGTCTGGTCCATTGCACACGACCGCAACCGACATCCATCCATCTGGACCTCCGACTCCTCGCTGAGCCTAGTCCTAGTTCTCTCGTCGTTGCCCGTCGTGTCCACCACCGGTAGCTCCAGCTCCGGTTCCTCGTCTCCCGACTCGCAACCACCACAGCAGCCTCGATCATCTTCGGCATCAACAACCGTCTGGACCTCAACACCTCCTGTGCCTAGTCCCGGTCCACCTCGCCTCACCATGACCTAGCTCCGAAGTCCTGCAGCCACACAGACAAGCAAACCGTCACATAGCACCGCACGAAATAGCATAATCAATATTAGCATAAGTAAAAGGTGCTCAAGCCTAGAATACCCAAAACAAACTCAAACTCTCTAACACAACCGCCAATTACTCATCACAAACGTGGGGATACCTCCACATGTTATCAAATCTCTAAACAATTATTTTTATCAAGTGTTTGTGTAACAGCCCAGCTGTTTATTTCAAAAATTTTAGTAAAAAAATTTTATTTAATTTAAAAATAAAAATAAAGTGTTCTTTGGTTGCCTAAATTTTGGAGATTTTATTTGTCTGTTTTTAGCTTTTAAAAAGGCTTTTATAAAAAGTAATTTAACTAAAAACATAAAATTATGATTAAATAAAAGAATATTTTGAGTTTATGTAAAAATATAATTTAAAATTAAGTATTTAAAAGCATTTGGCTTTTATTTGGATTTTCTGTGATTTTCTGGAATTAAAAATCAATTTTGAAAGGTTAAAAACTATTTTATAAAATTATTAAATAAAAATCTGGAATTAAAAATATTTTTCCTAAGTCTAAAATGTTTCCAGGAATATTCTATAATTTTTCTGGAATTTTTAGACATTAAATACTATTTTTCCAAGTGTTTGTGAAGTTTCTAGTATTTTCTGAAATTTATTCCGAAAATAAAAATCAAATTCATCCAAGCCCGCCACGTGTCGCTCTCAGATTGAATCACTCTCTCTCCACGTTTTAATCCTAGCCACACATGATCACTTACCCCTTCATAAAATCCAAGAGCCATGAAACATCCACTTGCCACGTGTCAACAATCCGACGGCTCGTACCCCTTCACTTCCTCCCTCTCTCTATTACACATGGACCCCACATGTCATATGTTTCTTCAACCTCTCCTTCTTCCTCCTCCCACCCTCTCTCTCCTCCACCATGGATGACAAATTAGAGCTCATGAATCCCGCCGTTTCTCCCTCTTAACTCCCGATTAAGGCATGGAAACGGACGCCCTAATCACCCTCATCAATCTCCCGGCCGTTTTCCATCCATTAACCCTCTCAAAACCGAAATCCCTTCACCTCCTCTCTCTTTCTATAAAAGGGCCTCCCCACCACCATTCTCTTCCTCCCCCTCCCTTCTTCGGCCGGCTCCCGCCTCCCACCCCTCCCGCCGCCGTGCGCCGCCAACCGGCCGTCTCCACCGCCGCCCGGCCACCTCCCTCCGGCCGCCCCCATCCCAACCACCGCCACCACTGCCTCCCGCCGCCGCCGGCCGCCCCGGGCGTCCCCGTCGCCACCGGTAGGCCGCGTCGCCGCCCCGTCCACCCCGCCGCCGTTCGCCGCCCCGCCGCCGGCCGCCGGTCGCCGGTGAGCCGCCTCCCGTGCGCGCTCCCGTGGCCTCCCTCCATGATTCCTTCTTCAACCATATTCAACCTTGCTTATTTAATTTGTTGTTGCTCCTTTGTCAAGAAAGACTAAATGCCCACTTGGCTAGTGGGTGCATGTTAGTGCATGCATGCATGAGGTTGTGTGTTCAAGTCCAATGCAAGCAATGCAATTTTCGGTTTGGGCTTGGCCAAAATTTTTGCTAGTCAATGACAACCGGGCCCCACATGTCATACACTCCAAAATACTCCAAAAATCAGCCAAAAATAAGATTCCAGAGAATATTCTTTCGGTTTTGCATTTTCTGGAATTTCCAATCCATTCAAACTTCCAATCGCTCGTTCTCCCTCGTCCGATCTCCGAATCCAGTGATTCAAATCTCTAAATTTGTCTAAAATCATAATCAAAGTTGCAGTATATATTTTATAATTTTTGGATTTTATTTCGATTTTATTTGATTTTATTTGGTTGGTTCTTCGCGCGTAGATTTCGACGAATTCAGAGAGAACGACGCCGACGAATCGTACCAGGTCTTCGAGCAAGGCAAGTCACCCTCCTTGATCATGTTGATCCCAGTTTTCAAAATAAAATTATGTTGATTTAAATTATATTGCATGCATATTTTTATTCAGCGTATTTCAATTCAGTTTTAAATCTAGTTATTGCCTACTTGTTAATTCCTCCATTGTTATTGAATCCCTTATACCTTGTCACCCTAGAATCAAACTCTAGTTAATACATTAGTGTTGGCTAGAGAGTTTATTCAAACGCTTAGCCCTGCATAGTCATATAATTTTGCTTTGGGATACCTTTTCACATAAAATGATGACCCTTTTTACATAAAATGATATGTACTCTTGACTTTGGTGAGTCAAGGAGTGTTATGAATTATTTTGAAAACAAATATGAAACTGGTTTAGACTTAGGCAATTGGTTAGAGTGGTGGGTGCAGGCATGCCCTGTTGGTTGGAGCCGCAGTGGTTGATTGTCGTGCACGGGGGTTTGTGGTTGGGCCTAAGTCAGATTAAGGACCGGTCTGTGAGCTACTGTTGCAAAGCCCTATCGTACTACCACAAGTCTGGTATGGGACAGACCTGGCCAACTAATTTGTGAAGTTCCAACATGATCTCGCTATAGGCTGAATGTGAGCGCGGCGTAGGCCGTGAGAAGTCTCACACGGCACAAGAGGGGGCTCCAACATGTGGATTCATGTTGTGGTGAAACCTTAGTGGCGGCGTGATTTTGTTGACAACGGATCATTGTAAAGGCCTTGTCACGACTCCTCGCCGCACACCTAAGGAAGTGTGTAATCGCGTGGCAATATGGGATGATCGTGTCTTGTGGGTAAAGCTGTACAACCTCTGCAGAGTGTATAACCTATCCTGGATAGCCGTGCCCACGGTCATGGGCAAGCTGAGTAAAGTTTTTCATGGATTAGACTTTGTTTTTCAAAACGTTTTCGAAAACCTTGCGGATGGATGGAATTCGTGAGAGATGGAAATCTGGTGAATGGATGGAATTCATCAGAGTTGCGCAGTGAAAGCGTGTGGATGGATGGAATCCATACGTGAGCTTTTGAAAAGATGGTCCGGGTGGGATGCCCGTGGATAGGTTGGTGTTTGGTCGGAGCCGACACTAACGGTATTACTTTCTACTACAAGTATTGTTTTATCTACTGTATTAAATTCAGCAATTTCAATCTATTATTATATTTCTTAAATGTTGTTTTATGCAAACTAACCCTATAAACCTTCCGTTGAAGCCTTTATCATTATGTTGCATTTTCCCGGGTGACTTGTGGAGTACTTTTTGTACTCATGTTGCTATATCTAACTCTTTTCAGAGGAAGCCTTCGACGACTTCGGTGAGGATTGCGACTAGGCCACGTCTTACAGTCATTCGCCTTGTGGGAAGGCTGGATGGGCTGCTACATTGTATTTCTTCCGCTGTCTTCTTTTGCTATTATTGTAAACCCTGGCCATCAGGCTCATATTAGTTAAATAAAGTTTGTCATTACGCATGATAATTGTCTTTGTGATACTGTGTGCACTAGCTTTTCCTGGGATAGTGCGATTAACACAGAGGGTTCTGGAGTTGTTGCTCCGGGTCCCGACAGAGATGGTATCAGAGCAATAATGACGTCTACGACTTCGGTGAGGATGGTGACGACTAGGCCACGTCTTACAGTCATTCGCCTTGTGGGAAGGCTGGATGGGCTGCTGCTTTATGTATTTCTTCCGCTGTCTTCTTTTGCTATTATTGTAAACTTTGGCCATCAGGCTCATATTAGTTAAATAAAGTTTGTCATTACGCATGATATTTGTCTTTGCGATACTGTGTGCACTAGCTTTTCCTGGGATAGTGCGATTAACACAGAGGGTTCTGGAGTTGCTGCTCCGGGTCCCGACAGAGATGGTATCAGAGCAATAATGACTCTAAGACGTGACCGTAGATAGAATAGAATGGTCAGACCTTAAGGATTTATTTTAAATAATCAGTAATTTCAAAAAGTTTTGCTTATTCTTACCCCTCAATCTATGCTACCCTTATATCTTAATCTTTGCTTGCTCTCGTCTTCCAATTCTCGCTTATCTTTATGTCATTACTTGAAAGCCCATTTCTAAATCTTCCCTTGCTCAAAACAACTATAGATGGTCAGTAGTCCGGATTCATCGACTCTGCCGCAACTCCAATTTTCACCTTGAAGGATCACGCTTTGAGAGCCGTGAAGGATGACCCCAAGACAACCCTTACCCTTTTAGGTTAAGTTGTTAAGCTAGACAGTAGACGAGGTTATGTGCTGTCAGTTTCCTCTTTTCTCGGCAGCCGTAACTATTGCTTGTTGTTTGCTTAATAAAGGTTTCGCTAGTTATGTTTTGTTTTGGGTTGCGTAAAACATCCGTTGTTCCTCTTTGCCTTGAGTCTCCTCTCTCCTAATCTTTGGAAGCATCAAGCTGAAGCACCAACTGCCAACAACCTTTGCGAAAAGACGACTGAACCAGATCTCAGCACAAGCCACACAGGGTAAGATCCAAACCTATTTCTTTGCTAGCCCGTGCGAATCTCGGGGACGAGATTCTGTTTAAGGGGGGTAGTTTGTAACAGCCCAGCTGTTTATTTCAAAAATTTTAGTAAAAAAATTTTATTTAATTTAAAAATAAAAATAAAGTGTTCTTTGGTTGCCTAAATTTTGGAGATTTTATTTGTCTGTTTTTAGCTTTTAAAAAGGCTTTTATAAAAAGTAATTTAACTAAAAACATAAAATTATGATTAAATAAAAGAATATTTTGAGTTTATGTAAAAATATAATTTAAAATTAAGTATTTAAAATCATTTGGCTTTTATTTGGATTTTCTGTGATTTTCTGGAATTAAAAATCAATTTTGAAAGGTTAAAAACTATTTTATAAAATTATTAAATAAAAATCTGGAATTAAAAATATTTTTCCTAAGTCTAAAATGTTTCCAGGAATATTCTATAATTTTTCTGGAATTTTTAGACATTAAATACTATTTTTCCAAGTGTTTGTGAAGTTTCTAGTATTTTCTGAAATTTATTCCGAAAATAAAAATCAAATTCATCCAAGCCCGCCACGTGTCGCTCTCAGATTGAATCACTCTCTCTCCACGTTTTAATCCTAGCCACACATGATCACTTACCCCTTCATAAAATCCAAGAGCCATGAAACATCCACTTGCCACGTGTCAACAATCCGACGGCTCGTACCCCTTCACTTCCTCCCTCTCTCTATTACACATGGACCCCACATGTCATATGTTTCTTCAACCTCTCCTTCTTCCTCCTCCCACCCTCTCTCTCCTCCACCATGGATGACAAATTAGAGCTCATGAATCCCGCCGTTTCTCCCTCTTAACTCCCGATTAAGGCATGGAAACGGACGCCCTAATCACCCTCATCAATCTCCCGGCCGTTTTCCATCCATTAACCCTCTCAAAACCGAAATCCCTTCACCTCCTCTCTCTTTCTATAAAAGGGCCTCCCCACCACCATTCTCTTCCTCCCCCTCCCTTCTTCGGCCGGCTCCCGCCTCCCACCCCTCCCGCCGCCGTGCGCCGCCAACCGGCCGTCTCCACCGCCGCCCGGCCACCTCCCTCCGGCCGCCCCCATCCCAACCACCGCCACCACTGCCTCCCGCCGCCGCCGGCCGCCCCGGGCGTCCCCGTCGCCACCGGTAGGCCGCGTCGCCGCCCCGTCCACCCCGCCGCCGTTCGCCGCCCCGCCGCCGGCCGCCGGTCGCCGGTGAGCCGCCTCCCGTGCGCGCTCCCGTGGCCTCCCTCCATGATTCCTTCTTCAACCATATTCAACCTTGCTTATTTAATTTGTTGTTGCTCCTTTGTCAAGAAAGACTAAATGCCCACTTGGCTAGTGGGTGCATGTTAGTGCATGCATGCATGAGGTTGTGTGTTCAAGTCCAATGCAATGCAATTTTCGGTTTGGGCTTGGCCAAAATTTTTGCTAGTCAATGACAACCGGGCCCCACATGTCATACACTCCAAAATACTCCAAAAATCAGCCAAAAATAAGATTCCAGAGAATATTCTTTCGGTTTTGCATTTTCTGGAATTTCCAATCCATTCAAACTTCCAATCGCTCGTTCTCCCTCGTCCGATCTCCGAATCCAGTGATTCAAATCTCTAAATTTGTCTAAAATCATAATCAAAGTTGCAGTATATATTTTATAATTTTTGGATTTTATTTCGATTTTATTTGATTTTATTTGGTTGGTTCTTCGCGCGTAGATTTCGACGAATTCAGAGAGAACGACGCCGACGAATCGTACCAGGTCTTCGAGCAAGGCAAGTCACCCTCCTTGATCATGTTGATCCCAGTTTTCAAAATAAAATTATGTTGATTTAAATTATATTGCATGCATATTTTTATTCAGCGTATTTCAATTCAGTTTTAAATCTAGTTATTGCCTACTTGTTAATTCCTCCATTGTTATTGAATCCCTTATACCTTGTCACCCTAGAATCAAACTCTAGTTAATACATTAGTGTTGGCTAGAGAGTTTATTCAAACGCTTAGCCCTGCATAGTCATATAATTTTGCTTTGGGATACCTTTTCACATAAAATGATGACCCTTTTTACATAAAATGATATGTACTCTTGACTTTGGTGAGTCAAGGAGTGTTATGAATTATTTTGAAAACAAATATGAAACTGGTTTAGACTTAGGCAATTGGTTAGAGTGGTGGGTGCAGGCATGCCCTGTTGGTTGGAGCCGCAGTGGTTGATTGTCGTGCACGGGGGTTTGTGGTTGGGCCTAAGTCAGATTAAGGACCGGTCTGTGAGCTACTGTTGCAAAGCCCTATCGTACTACCACAAGTCTGGTATGGGACAGACCTGGCCAACTAATTTGTGAAGTTCCAACATGATCTCGCTATAGGCTGAATGTGAGCGCGGCGTAGGCCGTGAGAAGTCTCACACGGCACAAGAGGGGGCTCCAACATGTGGATTCATGTTGTGGTGAAACCTTAGTGGCGGCGTGATTTTGTTGACAACGGATCATTGTAAAGGCCTTGTCACGACTCCTCGCCGCACACCTAAGGAAGTGTGTAATCGCGTGGCAATATGGGATGATCGTGTCTTGTGGGTAAAGCTGTACAACCTCTGCAGAGTGTATAACCTATCCTGGATAGCCGTGCCCACGGTCATGGGCAAGCTGAGTAAAGTTTTTCATGGATTAGACTTTGTTTTTCAAAACGTTTTCGAAAACCTTGCGGATGGATGGAATCCGTGAGAGATGGAAATCTGGTGAATGGATGGAATTCATCAGAGTTGCGCAGTGAAAGCGTGTGGATGGATGGAATCCATACGTGAGCTTTTGAAAAGATGGTCCGGGTGGGATGCCCGTGGATAGGTTGGTGTTTGGTCGGAGCCGACACTAACGGTATTACTTTCTACTACAAGTATTGTTTTATCTACTGTATTAAATTCAGCAATTTCAATCTATTATTATATTTCTTAAATGTTGTTTTATGCAAACTAACCCTATAAACCTTCCGTTGAAGCCTTTATCATTATGTTGCATTTTCCCGGGTGACTTGTGGAGTACTTTTTGTACTCATGTTGCTATATCTAACTCTTTTCAGAGGAAGCCTTCGACGACTTCGGTGAGGATTGCGACTAGGCCACGTCTTACAGTCATTCGCCTTGTGGGAAGGCTGGATGGGCTGCTACATTGTATTTCTTCCGCTGTCTTCTTTTGCTATTATTGTAAACCCTGGCCATCAGGCTCATATTAGTTAAATAAAGTTTGTCATTACGCATGATAATTGTCTTTGTGATACTGTGTGCACTAGCTTTTCCTGGGATAGTGCGATTAACACAGAGGGTTCTGGAGTTGTTGCTCCGGGTCCCGACAGTTTGTCAATAGCTGTTGCCATTGGTTTATAAATAAAATAAAATAAAATAGTGAAAATTACTTTTAGACTTGGACAGATGATAAGAATGGGTTGGTACAGATTTAGCATGAGAACTAGTATTGTAAAAGTATCACCCTAATCAATTAAGGACCGACACTTATGATTGTCCAAACTGAGCACTACCGTACAACTACAAATCTAAATGGGTATGGCCGAACTGATTAATTTACAAAGTGAAGATCAGGTGAGAAGGTCCTATTTAATGTTGTGAAGAACTATTACAATTTTCGTGGAGTGATCAAGTGATTTTGCAAAGATCACCCTTTGTCAAGATTGGTTTTGGGTAGAAATTAAGGATTTTGGGATTTGAGTCATGGATTGAGTTGGGGTAACCTAGGTCATTGCATTAAAGTTGTATGATGCATGTTTTAGCTAACGTGAGTCACTTAATGAAGAATTTGTGCCCAAACATAATTTTTTCTTTGGATGTGCAAGGTCATTTGGAGTCAACTGTGGTCAATAGCGAGGATCGGGGCTAGGTTCATGAAGGAATTAAGGCCCAGAACGATTGAGGATATCGGCTGAGACGGTGAGATCAAGCAAGGCGCGAGAAAGGCAAGAAATGTTGAAGGCAAGTTCAAATAGTGGGATTGCACCATGAGGTTTGGATGTTCCAAGTGAGCCATGGTTTGATGGAACTCGGACGGGAGAGATTTGGCAATGCGTGGCAAGCTAGTAGTGCACCTATATGTGTCAAGCATGGCGATGCTTGCAATAGATGGTGATGACCGGGTTAACGAGGGGTATTTTGGTAGTTTGACCAAAATTCCAAAATCCACTTTAGATCAAAACCGCGGTGCATATGTGGTGCTTTGGAGAGCAGTTTAGGTCAAGGTGAAGCTGGTTTGATCAAAATGGATTAAGGTTAAGGATTTAACGGATTCAAATTTATGTGCTTTAAAAAGCATGCATAAGTATGACTTGTGAGTTAAAACCCATGTGTATGGAGTTAACGGGTTTCCTCCATTGTGCTAAGTAGATAATATCTATTAGGGTTATATGTGACTGGCTAGCCCATCTATAAAAGGGGCTGGGTTGGAGACATGTGGTTAGTCATCCAACCCACCTATCTTGTGCTTTCTTATTTTAGGGTTAGGGTTTTGAGTGCATGGTTTACTCTCTATCCTACAAGGTGGAGTGGTTGTAAAACTTATCTCCTCAAGTAAGCAATATATCAATTTTGGATCAGCTCCACGGATCCATCATGTTTTGATTGAATTGCTCTTGATTTGGTTGGTTTTGATCTTTTCTCTTCCCGTTTCTTGATCTTGCTGTGCCAAGGATGTGTAAGAGAGGGAGACAATATTTGGGAATCATTCTCCGCCCTTCTAGGCACTTTGAGAGCAAGTTTATTAAGAAAACCCGGTTTTACTTCATTTGGCCTCAAATTGTGATTTCTTGATCTGAGGGTTTTTGACGTGGTTTCTTTCATATTCTTGCTTGCTAGGATATGTGGAAACATATTTAAAGCCATCTAGGCCATCGTCCACCCACGAGCAAGTGTATTAACCGATTTTGGTTTTGGCTCAGTTTTAGTGCACCTTTCCTTCAAACTAAAAAAGGATTCAACTTTGGCTATGATTTTCATGATTATTTATTGGAATAAGTTCTTGATAACCTAGAGAAGATTCTTGCAAAATTTCATATTATTTGGATCTACAGATCAAAAGTTCCATTGATTTTAAATTTGAAAAAGAGCTAAAAACACTGTTCATAAGCATGATTTTACTGTAGCACTGGTCAAACTACCCGAATAGAGGCCAAACCGCACCTTGGAGGTCAGACCACCCCTTGGTTGGCGGTCAGACCATCCCCTGGTTGGCGGTTGGACCTCCAGGAGCTAAGTTCTTCGAGATTTTGTGTTGTTGAGTGATTAGCTTTGGGTTTTTGCCTGTGGATTTGATTCTTAGTAACTCTATAGTTATTTGAGAATAGAATCTAGAATACTTGAGAGAAATTTTAATCGGCACCATTCACCCCCCTCTTTGTTGCCTTTCAGGTCCTACACAAAGGTTTAGTTATATATCACTAATGGTAGGTGGGTACCAGAGTTTACTGGTTTTACTCACAGTGAGGTACAGAGATTTCCTGTAATTATATGGCGCAAGAGGGGGCTTTTGACTGTGGTGGATTTAACCCTTCAGCGGTAAAACCTCAGTGGGTGGTGTCTAGTTAGATTAGAGTGAGGTAAAGGCTTTGTGATAAATCATCTGGGTCTCATACCTGAGGAAGCATATTGACTATCAAGATGACTTATCTCTTATAGATAAAGTTGTACAACATCTACAAAGTGTAAAACTATTCGAATAGACATACCCACGGTGAAGGATGGGCAAGGTATACTTTCACATGGTAGATTTTGGTTTTGGTTTCAAAAGTATAAGTTTTGGGAACTAGAGAGTGGATAGAACTCTCGGTAGTGTGTCCTAGCGAATGGAGCCACTGTGGGTGGATGGAACCCGTAATCTTGAACCTTGACGGTTAGAGCCTGTCTACTAGTGTTGGTGGCTAGAATCTTCACCAAAAAATTTATGTTAGTTTTTGTTATTGCAATTTCTTTGTTAAATTGATGCTTTCGAAAATATATAATGGTATTTGAAATAAAGTATTGCTTTTTACAAAAGAACCATATTATCCTTCCTTTGTTAAGCCCTATATGTACTGCATTTTTCAAGACTTGCGGAGTACTTTATTTACTCATATGCCACACTCAAAACAAATCTAAGAGGATTATGAATTCAAGGAGACCACAACTACAATGCATGTGGATTCAATGAAGGCTTTCCGGAGTACTAGGTTGCGCTTTTCCAATCAATTGCCTATGACATATTGATGGGTCATCATCAAAGTTTCATTTTGCTTCCACTATTTTTTTTAAGTTTGAGAGGTCTTGTAACCTCAATTGTAATAAAGTGGTCATAAGACATGTATCCTCTATTATTGTAATAAAATGTTGTTGGTTATGTAATCATCACTATTCGACTATGTGTTATCTGGGACTAGTGCGCAATACGTAGAGGGTTCGGATTCGAAAATCTGGTCCCAACATAGACAAATAGACCAAAGTGTGTGGTTGGGTGAATCGAGTGTCGCAGGTTACTGTAATAGAGATAGTGGTTGGTGGTGTCATTCGTCTGGTTGCACAAGTTCAGTTATCTATAATCCTATGTCGTGAAGATTGGGTAACCCCTCCCCGCATCATCGCTGTGCTTCGACCACCACGAGAACTTAAAGATATGGTAAATTCACATTTTGCAATTTAACCCCTAAAGTTTTGGTTAAATTACATGATAAAATTGCAACTATGATAAACTTATATTTTGCTCCTTAAAGTTTTTATCAATCCCAAGAATAACTAGTAAATTCTAAAAATTTCATATTAAATCCAAGAAACTGAATTTTTAGGTATATGAGCTACCATAATTTGTGAAATCATAGACTTAGCACATCGGAAAGCTTCACATAAATGTGCTTTATTTTTCATAGCATTATTAATGTGATGAAATTGATTTTCTATCATATTGGTAATTATGAAAATTGCACCTAGACCACAATAATTAGCAGAAAATCGTGTAAATTGCTTGGCACATTTGAGGAAATTTAGAAAATTATCTGCTAAATAGATAAAACCAATCTTTATTGAATTAATAATGTTCATGTTTTAGATTTATTTTTACTTGCTGTAAAATTTACAGAAAATTACATGAAGTAAAATTACAGAAAATTACATGAAGTTAATGTAGAATATGTTGGACATTGCAAAGAAGGAATTTGTTAAGCTTGCCCTAAATGGCAGTAATTACTCACTTGGGCGATGGATGTTAAGATCAGCTTGACATCTTGGTCTCTTGGAGCCACCATCACCCAGCCAGAAGCTAACGCTTGTGCTATTTCTGAGGTGGCTAAGTGTACGGACTTGCACTTCCTGAGGCACCAACTCCATGAAGAAATGAATGATGGGTTCTTGATGGAGGAGTTCTCGCTGGCATTATGGAATTCCTTGAGGGTACACTACAATCAACAGTGATTCATTCAGCTCCCGGAAGCATAGTGTGAATGGAGTTTCTTACGCTTTCAAGATTTTAAGGTTCTGGCAATGTATAACTCCATGCACAAGCTTGTCTCCAAGTTGAGATTATGTAGCCAAAAAGCTATAGAGTCTGAGATGATAGACAAGACTATGTGCACCTCCCACCCCAGCATGAGGGTATTGTAGCAACATTACCCACATACCCAGTACACGAAGTACTTCGAGCTTATTTACACCTTGCTAGAAGTAGAGTAACATGATGCACTCCTAATGTAAAACCATCATGTATGTCCTACTAGGACAATGGTTGTGCCTGAAGTGCACCCCATGCTCAATAGGCTATCAATACCCATGGCCGTGGAAAGGGCCCAAAGTAGAATGGAGGAAAATAGAGGAAGGTTGGAGTGCAGAAGGGCAAGGGCAAGCCCAGGGTAAAGGTAAATGTAAAGGAAAGTCCTAAGAGCAAGACTGTTTATCCACCCACAACCTTGTTTTAGGTGTGGTTGCATTGGCCATCGGTCGCGCACCTTCCATACCCCAAGCACTTGGTGGACCTTTACATGAAATCCACTAGCAGAGTCAAGAAGACCTAAGGGAACAAGGTCAAGACACAATTCACTGCTTAGCCTGACATTGGCCTAGACATCAAGAAGACTGATAACATGGTTCTCAATATTGTGGTGGGGGACGAGAATGTTTCCATGGAGCATGATGAACTTCTTGGGACCAAGCTCATGGAGCTCTAGAAGGACACCCAAGACTTGCATGAAGACCTATTGTAGTCTCCCAACTACCCCTTCAACCGCTCGTCGATGTCGCGCTTCCTTCATTAGTTTGCTTATCAGTTTAGATTAAGTTCTTGATGAACATTGGTTTTATTCACGCTCATGTTGAGGATTTATCATTTATTATTTGTTCATCCTGAACACGTGGCGTTGTTATCATTATTTCTCATATTATTTTGATTCATTCATTTATTGGTCTGTGCTTGTTTTATATTTGAGCTGTTTTTCCTATTGAACAATTGATGGATAATAAATCATGGTGTAATTATCGAACATCACGGTATGATCCAATGGCGAAGGAGGAAATATGTCTTGTAGACAGTTGTACCACTAACTTAATTCTCAGAGAAACTAAATATTTCCAGACTTTACTAAGAAAACTGGGAATATAATGACCATTATTGGAAGCAATGCTCTCATCGTTGGCATTGGAAGGGCCATCATAGTTCTATCCTATGGGTACCCGTATAATAGCTGAGAATGCTCTTCTGTTTCTTGAAACTAAACGTACCCTTGTAAGCTTTAAATACATTTGTATGAATGGTTTCCATGTAGAAACTAATAATGAGGACAATACAAAATACCAGTTCATGACTAAGTCAAACAGATATTACAAACAAATGGTTGAAAAACATCCTTCCTTCTTATCAGGATTTGTACTATATATGTAAAACCTTAAGAATATGTTGCGATGAAAACAATATTTAAAAACCCAAAATTATTTAAGATTTGGAATGATCATCTAGGTTATCCTTGTTGGGTATGATGAGATAAATCATTAATAATTCTACTAATAGTAACCTAAAAACTACACGCTTTCCTAGGCCTTGCTTGTGCCAAAGGGAAGCTGATTGCTAGATCATCTTATCTGAAAATTTGAGAAGAGTCACCTAGTTTCCTAAAGAGAATTCATGGTGATATTTATGGACCATGCAGCCCCCTATCGGGCCTTTTTTAGATACTTTATGGTGTTTGTTAGATGCCTTTACTAGATGGTCCCATGTCTGGCTACTGTCTAGAAGGGACCATGCTTTTGTAAAGCTAATAGCCCAAATTATTAGACTAAGAGCCAATTTTCTAGATGAATGGATAAAGTCTATTCGAATGGGCAATGCCCACGAGTTTATCTCAAAGGCATTCAATGATTATTGTATGGCTCTAGGCATTAATATAGAGCATTCAGTACCACATGTCCACACTCAAAATAGCCTCGCAGAACCATTAAGTAAAAGAATAAAGCCTATAGCTTGGCCACTCTTGCAGAGTTGTAGACTCCCTACTTGGTTGAGGCCATGCAGTGCTGCACACTGCTGCATTAATCCAACACAAACAAAACTACATATCACCTTAGTTCCCCCTTGCAGTTTGTGTGTGGAAAAGAACCAAGTATTTGCCAACTACGAAAATTTGGTTGTGTTGTATGTGTGCCAATTTCACCACCGCAATGTACAACCATAGACCCTTACCGGAGGTCAGGGATCTATGTAGGTTTTGAATCTCTATCAATTATTAACACCTCGAGCCTATGACAGGGGATCGCATATGGCTCAGTACACTAATTATATTTTTTATGAGAACAATTTCTCAGCATTATGGAGAAGAAAGTGTCATATTAAAGAATGCTAAGAAATAAGTTGGAATGCCACTAGCATTCAGTCCTTAGACCCAACACACTAAAGAAATAGAACTAGAAGTTCAAAAAAATAACAAATCTGCTATGAATAACTAATAATATGGCAGATGCATACACTGATCATAAGGGAGTGACTCTCAAATACCTACAATAAACACACCAAAGAGAGTGGAAGTACCTTGATGGATATTGAATACACTCCTACCCTCGTGAGAGGAAGAGAGGGAGACCTTCAAGCGCATGAGACTTCATTCTGTGGAGACATCCACAGAAGTAAAGAACCGAATAAGATAAATCACTCAACAAGAGAGTAGAAGAAACTCAACCTGATGTTGGCAAAATCCCACAAGCGAGCCATCCAACAAATGGTAACCCTAGTGAAACTTTGCATGCACAATATGATGCTAGGAGGTTAGAACACTTAGACTCCATCATTGTGGGAAATCACAGGGAGCTGGAAGAAATAAATGAAGAAATTTCCACGGATTATGTGGATTCAGGAGAGTCATATAAAAGAAAGACTATAGTTGTCAGCATATACTTTGCTTCTAAAATTGCTAAAACTCTTGAGCTGGATCTAGAACCTAAGTCCATGCAAGAGTGTCAGAAGCGCTCAGATTGGGTCAAATGGAAAAAAGCAATTGAGGCATAATTGTGCCCGCTTAATAGAAGGAAATATTTAATCCTATCACCTGAATACCTCCTAAAGTGTTCATGTAGGATCCAAATGGGTTTTCATTTGGAAGAGAAATGAGAACAATCAGGTGGTGAGATATAAAGTGAGCCTTGTAGCACAAGGTTTCATGCAAAGACTTGACATCGATTAAGATGAAACTTACTGTCTTGTAATGATTAAAACTACATTTTGATACTTAATATCAATGGTAACCACCATTAATTTAACAATGCAGCTGATGGATGTAGTGACCACATATTTATATGGGTCACTGGATACTGGTATCTATATAAAAGTCCCCGCAGGAGTTAAAATTCTAGATCCTAATAAAACTAATCGCAACATATATAGTGTCAAACTACAAAGGCCTAAAGAAGGGTTACTCCAATAATAATGATTGTCCCTACGTGTTTATAAGGAAGTCCCTGAATGGATTCTACATCATCTCAGTTTTATGTCGATGATCTAAATATCATTGGAACTGTAGGGGACATAAAGGAGGCAAGTTCTTACCTTGTGATAGAGTATGAGATGAAAGACTTAGGTAAAACCAAATATAGTTTAGGCCTGCAACTAGAGCATTTCCCTAAATGAATCTTAGTGTGCCAGTCTACCTATACCAAGAAGGTATTAGAGAAATTTAACATGGATAAATCTCATCCTTTAAAAAACCCCATGGTAGTTAGATCCCTAGATATGGATAAAGACCCATTCAGACCAAGGATGGAAAATGAGAAAGTTTTAGGACCTGAGGTCCTATACTTAAGTGCCATAGGAGCACCGATATACCTTGAAAACTGCACCAGGTCTGATATTGCGTTCTACCAACTTGTTGGCTAGACACAGTTCAGTTCCAACCAGAAGACATTGGGTTGGCATTAAGACTCTTCTTGGATACCTTCAAGGTATGAGATCTTGGCTTGTTTTACCAGAAGGATCAAGACATGACCATGGTGGGATATACAGATGCTGGCTATTTGTTTGATCCTCACAGTGCCAAATCTCATACTGGAATTGTATTTCTCTATGGTGCAATAGCAATTTCTTGGTAGTCATTTAACCAGACCTTGGTAGCTATCTCTACCAACCACTCAGAGATTATCGCACTTTATGAAAGCCTCACATGAATGTGTTTGGCTCAGATGAGTGATTAGTCATATCTAGAAGTCTTGTGGCATTAACACCATCGATACCCCCATGATTATCTATGAAGATAATGTTCCTTGTATCGCACAAATGCAAATGTGCTATGTCAAAAGCAATACCACAAAGCATATTGCCCAATAACTCTTCTACCCTCATGAACTCCAGAAGAATGGTAACATAAAGATCCTGCAAACTAAGTGTTGTGAAAATCTAGCTAATTTATTCACTAAGTCTTTACCTGCATCCAGCTTTCAAAGATGCGTTCAAGGTATCGGAATGAGGCTACTTAGAGAGTTGCAGGGTTCAGGGGGAGTAAAACCTTTAATCATGGCCCTTATCAAGGTCCTAAGGATTTTACCTTAACTCCTAAAGATTGAATCCTGTAGATTAAATGTTGTACTATTCTTCCCTTAGTGAGTTTTTCTGAAGCTTCTCATATGAAGGTTTTTAACAAAGTAATAGTGCAATACAACTTGTGGATGCAATGTACTCTTTTCTCCATCCCTTTTTCTCCACTAGCTTTTTGAGAGGAGTTTTTGGTGGGCGTGTGTATGATGTGGTATTTGCCTGAGGGGAGTATTATGAATCCTTTCGATTAAGGGTTTTGAGGGCAAATTCCTAAACTACTCCTAGTAGGATTTGGCTATAAATAATGACCCTCATTGTACATGGAAAGGTGGATAGCTAATAAAGAATTTATTCCCACTATATTTTGTGTCTCTATCATCTCTCTTGTGTGTGTGTGATTAGCTTGGTGCAATCTGCGACAACTACTATTTAACAAGAAATTCAAAAAAGTTGCAATTTTCACGTCACTCTCCTAGGTTTTTTTTCCACATCTCCCTTTGTCGCTTTGTTGTGAGAATATGAGCATATACATCCCTAAGTGCTAAGACAATGCTAGAGATAGGGGTGTCCACAGATCGAGTACGAATCGAATAGTCCATATACGGATGTCGGATAAAACAGATAATAAAGATATGATTGACACTCTTTGAATCTTATTGTATTGAATACGAATCAAACAGTCAAAATACGAATATCAGAAAAGCAGATAATCTGAATCTAATTGGCACACCTAGCTAGAGATGAGAGTTAGCACCAATGCCAACGGATGGGGGAGTGTGTGCTAAGCCTACATTGTATGCATCGAAGCAAACCCTAGAAGCTGGTACTTGGTCAGAAAAGTTGAATGGATCTTTATGTGAATAATTATTTAGATGATAGAATTTAAAATATTTGGTGCCACTTTAGCACCTATATGGTGGTGCTAAGGGTTGGAGTAAATGTAGCTAACAGTGGTATTTTTGAGCAAAAGAGCGGTGATTTATCCACCTTAGCACCTACTTTAGATGCTAAGGGATGCAAATAATAGTCTCTATCCAAAGTCCAGGTAACCATGTGCAACATGATTTTCATTGTTCTATTAAGACCTATTTAGTTCATACACTAAGGTTGTTAAAGTTTACCACAATTTTTTGCCAAACTCGTCTAAGGTTGGGTCATCAAAATTGGAGTCACACTTTGGCTAACAAAAGGGAATCTTGCTTGCTTTTTGAGTCAGTGAAGCGTAGGACCAAGGTGGTAGAAAAGGAATCTTCATAGGTGTGACTATGAACCAAATGTAGATCTAACTTGGAGTGTGGTAAAGTGTGGCAAACTATGGATATGAACCAAACAGGCCCTAGTTAAAAGCATGATACATGTAACTACATGGATTATATTTGCATGCGTGTGTAAATCTCAGCTGATAGGTGAGGGGGAATCTCTCTTTTAGTAGATTGCATGATATTTATTATTATTTAATAGGTAAGATATGGAAAATAGGGTGATGTCAAACGTTCGAAAATTGGAAGGAACATGAGTTGTGCCAATAGGTGAGCTTGGGTCACGCATGTTATCTTTGTTTGCTTTCACACAATAAGAATTTTATGACATATTAAATGTGTTAGATAAATGAGTTGCGGCCACATGGGAGCTCGGAATTTTTCCCTAAAGGTATGTTTCATATTCTTAATTTTTCACTAAGCAATATATCATTTTTTCTAAATGAAGAGGCACGAGCTCTGCTGAGCAATTAATAGGAGAAAAAAGAGTTTACAAATGCTAACTAGACAATAAGAATATCGTAGTATCACCCTTTTGATTTGTGGCTAATAGGTTGCCCTTCCATGTAGTCTCTAATATTTAATGAGATATTTTTGTGTGTGTGAGGAAACTAGATACATTTGATTCCAAGCACAAAATATATCATTCATGAGTTGCGGATGACCAACAAGTTTATTTTTTCTATGTATTATTTGGCATGATATTTTGAAATGTGATTCCCTTCTAATATCAAAAGTATTTCTTAGAAAAAAAGCAACAAATTAAGATATTAGAGACAAGGAATGCAAACTATGGACATGTCTCAGAAAGTCAGACAAAATAAGAGCTATAGCATTTATACTTTTTCTTGAATGTGTTATGTTTAGCATAGTTCACATAAAGTTATCTTGCAACAAATTCTAGGTTGTTCAGTTCCTTTACGTATTAATGCTTTTCCTCTCTTGTTTCCTTGAACTTGTCAAAGTTAGATGTGTTCACTATAAGTGGGATCTTAGTTTTTTTATCTAGGAATATATGTTCTATTTGTTAATGTTGGTTAAAGGATAGTTACCTACTTTTTGGGTTTTGCTCCTACGTAGGTTAGGCAAACGTTCAAACAAGTAAAAAAAGAAACAAGGCTAAGGGCTGGGGATTTAATCAGAAAGTTCAAGGGCAAATGATACAAGCTTACAGGTTTTTTGGGGGGGGGGCGGGGTGCGAATTCAATTTTAAGTTCAGAGGGGCAAAGTGATATAATCATATACAAGCTCTGGGTCAAATGTGCAATTTTTCTGTCATAATATATTGCAGTCAGTATAAGTAGCGAGGGGTGAGAAAAGTGAAAATGGAATGCTCGCAATAATATGAAGAAAAAATATGCTAACCGCTTGGTTTGAAACATTTTATACTATCGAGAAGTTGCCCATCTAGATCATGTTGATTAGGAATCAATTTTTATTAGAAAAACTATTTTATTAGATTTTTAGGAAAATCACTTTTAATTGTTGTTCTTTTAACATGAATTTATAGAATTTGTTGATTGGATTGCGTAAACTAGAAATAGTTTCCTTGCAAGTTTTACTAACATGGAGTTTGATTAGGATCATACGAAAATCCATTGTATAATTAGTATTAAAAAACTTGGGACAATGTTTGGATTCACATGCTCAGCCGAAATGGCAATATCACAATGATCTGACATGGTATTCAGGTTTGTTCATACTTGAATCTTTCTACTCCTTGACTGAGGTGGACAAACAAAAATACACATGAGCAATTAATGCTAACATGACAGTTTGCAATGCTGGACTAGTCAGTTCTAAGATGCAATAGCAATGGGTGCTAGCATTGAGCCCTTCTACTCCATTCAACTGCCAGTGTCAGTGCTAGTTTAGTTTTTTTAACACAGATACACACGATTGAAGCTTTGGTTCTTTGTATCACTAAATTTGGTTCTAATAGAGGCCAAAACAAGTATTAGATACGTTCTGCTAATACTAATGTTAGTTAGGAGTACCTCAAACAAGATTTTAGGAAAATTGAATCAAACAAGTTTTTTTTGTGCAAAATCTAGTTCTTTTAGAACACAAGATCAAAATAATGCATTAGATAATGACAACTACACATGTATATAGCTATATAGTGCATGAATGTAAATTCATGTTGATTGTATCATGGCTTGATACTTAAGAGAAGTAGCAGTACGGCTCAACAAAATGGCACTAGTCCTTACAGTGAGCAGAGGATGGCTTATCTATGATCTATCAAAACTCGGAGAGGGTGACAAACAGTGAGTCTAGAATGTTGCGAGAGGCATGGGCATTTTGGATATGGGCTTACCTTATGACTTAAGTTTATGGTTCAAAAATAAGATTTTAATGTCTGATTGACATGTGGGCCTAGGTCCAACAACTTATATTTTACAGCAGGTACTTTCTAGTTACATACAACAAAAACACAAATTTTACAGTGATAACTCTCTAACCAGGTAACTTTGCAATGGTCTATGATTCGTATTGTCCAACAACAATTCAAGTTGCTCCTACTATGAACAATATCTCAAAATATTATTTTTTTTACAGCTACAAGTAAGTTGCAATAAATCTCTAGATATAAACTTGTAATATACGGTGGGTTACTCTCACATATCCTACTGATGATTTATGTTGACTACTAATGATACACACATACTGACGTTAGCTTTACATTCTCATCTTTATCGTATATATACATTTTTATTTACCTTCTCTTCTTTATCATATCTCTCATGGAAGTAGAAATGAAACTTGGATTATATTTTGATTGGCTTGTGTCCACAAAAAGAGATGCTATCAGAGCATTGCATAACAGTTTTCCATGCAAATGAAGAGACAAGCCATCTTAAGGTTGACAAGTAGCCATTGGAGAATCAGGTTGACAAAGAACAGCTAAATCGACCAATTTAAGGGTAAATAAATGAAGTCAAGTAGCTTCTAGAAGTATAGGTATTCCAAGTGACCACATCAAAATAAAACATTCATGGACTTGACCTAGAAGTAGGAGTGCTACATAAATGAGACAGTTTTACAGTCTACTAATATCTTCATGGCTCCAAGCATATTGCTGGCATTTTCTTTGTCTTGAACCTCTAATGAAATCCACATCTGAAGGAGTTCTAAACTCTAAAAGAGACCATGTAGATGGCAGCTGCTAAACACTCACCTCCTGAAAAATATGCACCTTACGATGACTTGACTTGACACCTCTAGTGACAAGTTAAACATCATCAGATTGTACCACTACAGCCTAAGCTGTAATATTCTGAAACCAACCCTCCTAGGGGCCCATTCGTGAATTTGAAAAAAGAACTAAGGAAAACAGAATTAGGGGAGAAAAAGGGGGAGTACGGTTCAATCTCTTAACCGAGTTGGTCACATTCGAGTTTGGGCTGGGATTTTTAAGGAGAGGACGGGGTAGGGGAGAGAAACCTTAGCCACCTCTCCCACCGGCACAGCAGCCGCCACTGTTGCGCCAGCTTGCCACTCGCCGCTGCAGCCGTGCTACGATGTAGCGACCCAAATTTGATAATTTGAATCTTCTGTATATTCTGAGCTAATCACTGGATCAGTAGCTAGCTCACATAATATAACATTAGCAAATATCACATCCATGCGTGTAAATACATGTACTAAATATTATATAGGCAATCATAAATAGATCTTATGTTCAAGTTTTACATAATAGATCGACGGCCAAATAAGATTGTTCATAACAAAATAGCGAAAAGTAAGTAAACTAAAAGGGCCTCCATGATATACCACAGACAATCAACTGGGGCTAAACCTAGTCCCGGTATTTGTTTTCCATATCATAGCCAGAGGCATGGACTTATCTGTATGCCGGACAATCACTTTCGTCATCTAAAACCATATATTAAGCAACATTGAGTATGAAAGTACTCAGCAAGTACCTTTAGCAGGATGCAGGTGTATATATCTACATGCAAGGTTTTATCCAAGTGAAGGTCTTATATCTCTTTTAGTATAAAGCTAATTTATCAAATATACTAATTTAGCTAATTTCCAAACCTATGACTTAGCCATTTTTACATGAAAACCAATATCCATTTTTGAGGCAAGTTCATCATGAGAACAAAATTCCTCCGCTTTCATTTCCATTTAAATTAAGTTATCACCACCATCACCAAGTAACCATTAATTTATGAAAACTATGTAAATGTGACATTTCTACACTTCTTCCCATGTCTAGGGGTACGACTATTCGAATAAATTTTTAGCACTCTATACAGATTATACAACTTTACTCATAAGATATGATTAACACATAATGTCGACCGCTACATACTTCTATAGGTGTACAACTGAGAAAATCATAACAAGGCTTTTACGATGCTTAGTTTAATGCTTACTCCCACTTCAGAGTGAAATCCCTCAACACTAGAGGTAGTGATCGTTCTCATGTCGAGTTATGCCTCCTCCAGAGCATTCCCATCTTTGGCTACATTTTTAATAAGAGACCCTATTGTTAGGGAGTCTATGACCCTTCAAGTTTACGAAATATACAAGGCAATGACTGTTACAAGTCACTCCCAACAATCACAATAGAAATCTAAAAATCCACTTACCAATCTAATGCGCGGGATTCACATCAAAGTTAAGCAAATTAGTGGGCCAGGTCCATCCCATGACTAGACTTGTGGTTGCATAATTTGTGTGTAGAAAAGAGAAGCACAAGAATTCGGTTCTGAATCGACTCAGACGAGACCAACCACAAACCCAGAGCTCGTGCGATCCAAGAAATGACATGTGCAATCCCTACACGATCAATCCAAATAAATGGCACGTGCAATCCTTGCATGGCCAATACATAAATGACATGTGCAATTCCTGCACAACCATTCCAATATGTGCAATCCCTGCACCGGTCTCATACCATCACTCGTCCGAGTCTCCACCATTTTTAGAAAATATTTTCATGTTTCCAGTGGTAACCCATGTTACCATTCTCATTATCATATTTTGAAATTCAGTTGGCAATGTTTGTGTTGTATTTTATTTCACCACTAAGGCATTTCTAAGCACAACCATAAACTACTAAAGTTTAAACAATGGTGGAGATATTATCATTGTAAATATCCTAGGATGACATGGGAAGGGAATATCAACAATCAAGAAAGTGGAATATTAGGTATCAAGTGATGTGGCCAAGAGTGCAATTGCTACTTTGATTTGTGCTTATTCCATACAATCTGAAGTTACAATGCAATGTGGTGTTGTTTTGAGCAATGAAAAGGAGAAAACAAGTGTGGCCAATAGGGAGAAGAGGGAGGCTGGCCAAGGGAGGAGTACAGAACACATGCAGCACATGAAGAGGTGCAAGTCTTTGGCCAAGGAGTTGGGTGCATGATACATGGCCGCATCAGAGAAGAGCACATGGAGAAGGGCCTAGTGCATGGTTGGCCATGTGCCATGTGATCCAAGAGAGGGGAGTTCAACTGGTTATTTCCTGAGAGAGAAGAAAGAGCTAGGTGCAAGCCAAGCCAAGCGGGTTGTCTTGCGTGAAGAAAGGAAGAAGGCCACTAATTCGAGTAGGGTTGTTGTCTCCTATTGTGCACAACCAAGGGCTCCAAGCTGGGAGTGTCGTGTGGAGCTAGGCTGAACCAAAGGGGAGATGAGCTAGAAGAACAAGCCAATGAGCCAAGAAGGGAGCCGTGGCAAGGAGATCCAGAAAGAGAGCCAGGAATATGAGCCAAGCCATGAGGATTAGCTTGGAATTCACGTGGGAACAATATGGGTCTGAATCAGCTAAAGAGGTGGAGCCGAATCCAAACTTTCTATCCCTTGAGTGTGTTTCTACCTCTTGAGTTTGTTTCCAACTAGATGATTCTGAGTTGTTTTGTGTGTGCTCTTCTTCCAGCCGAACCAACTTGGCTGATTGTTGGAGTCTATTTTTTAGTTGAAGTTGGAGTCAGATACAATCCAAGCCAATATGGTTCATGTGTGATGCGTGTATCTGAGTTTGAGTCGGCCTTAGGCTAGCTTTGTGCATAAGTTGTATGGCTGTGCACTTGTGCACTAATATAAGGCCAAGGGCATACCCCCATTGTACCTTAGATTAGATTGTTTTGAGAAGAAAATATAGAAAAGTCATGGATGGATTGTGGCACCATTGTGAGCTTGAGTGTTGAGGTTTTCCCAATTAGAGTTTGCTAAAGTTGGTGCAAGGCAATAACTCCTTGTTCTTGAGATTGCCCATGGTCCACCCCTACTCATTAGCTAGTTTACTAGTTGGTCCATATCATCAAGTCCATGGTGTAACTAGGCAATCAACCTTTAACATAGCATTTAAGTAAATAACCATAATAAGCATGCATTTGTATTTGAAAGTAAAATATTTGCATTTGAAAGCTAGGTTTGACATGATCAATTATAAGGACTTGTCTTGGTCAAATGTGGCTAGGGTAGAATTTGTTCATCAGTGACGGGGGTGTCCAAAGCATCAAAGTCTATACAATGCAAAATTACCCACATTCAACACAACATTGAAATTATGATCATGGTTATAATGGAAAGGGTCTTAAATTTATATGAATTTGGAAACAAAAAACACTGGATTTGGATTTGAAATGAAGAATTTATGGCCTTTCAAAATTTGAAATGAGATGAAATTCTAGAAATTCAAAATTTTCTGATAGGTGGGGTTGGGTGGGATTTTCTTTTCTTTTTCAATTATTTTCTTAAGAAAACATCCATTAGCTGACAGGTGGGCTCTAGTGGATTTTAATTTCTTTTACAATTATTTCTATTTGGGAAATTCAGATAGGCTAACAGCTGGGGTCGCGGTTCACATGGACTCAGTCCACGCTACTAACTACAGAGATTGGGACCCACATGTCGGAGACAGTGGTCCATGAACTGGGTTTATGTAACGGTTTCAAGGTGTGGGTCCCAATGTCAGTGAGTTATGGACTTAAATTGGAATTAATTAGGATTCTTAACCTTGTAGGGCCCACATGTCATACTAATACTAATCACCTACTTAACAATTAACTTAATCCTTGAGTTAATTAATCATCTAATAGGTTGGTCCACTGGTCGATGACACCGAACTTAGTTATAGAGAGGCCCACAATGGAGCTCCTTGGTGAGCTCGCCGATGGTAAGGGAGAGGTCGGCATGCTCAGCTAAGGGTCAAAATGGAATGCGCAACTAAGAGCTATCTATTGGTGGTGATGGTGCTCGACGAGGTGCACTACAATGGTGGCTAACCAACAGTGCTAGGTACTAGTGTGATAGCAATGGCATAAAGCCACACTCAGGCCAAAGCCAAGTGCGGAAAAGGTTCAAGGGGCTACCTAAAGCAGTTTGGGCATGGCGCGGGGACCTAGAGTTATTGGATTGAGGTTGGCGGTGAGCAAGGTGGCAGCATGGCCAACAATGGTGAAGGTCATTTTTTCTGCCTAGCTTCTTCCAATTTGAGATGGTTCCATGACCTACAAGCTAAGACAAAGCTAACAGAGTAGTGCTCATTGCACTTCGCGCGGCATGTTATGCAGTCCATGGTGGCCAACGATGGCGAGGATGGGTGAACATGACTAGGGTATTATGGCTGATTCTAGGGTCCAATGGCTAGCCTATAGGTTTGGCTTTGAAGTGAAATTCCAGAGGGAAAAAAGGCTTACTGAGATCTTGGGCGAGGCATAAGAACGATAGCAGTGACGAGCCTGATTAGCGTCATGGAAGATGATCGCATCTTGGTGGCTCTAGGGCACAACAAGGTAATTAAAGGGGCACGTTAGCATGGGGAAGTCAAGACGAATGAGAAGGGCATGATGGCCATGGATAAAACTCACCCAAGTGAAGGGAATGGGTGGTGAGGTCGGTGGTGGTGCTATGTACAGCAGCGAGGGCATTGGCTTCAGGCTTCCTAAGGGCAAACGAGCAAGAGGAGGTGAGCACGAGGTAGAGGGGGACAAGACAAAGTTAGAGCGCATGATGGTGTCATTGGAGCTCACAACCGAACTTCAGGAAAAAGGGAAATTCTTCCTCTTCGAAGGCAATGGGTGTATGTGAGTTGGGGGAAGCACTGAGCTAGTGGGTGCAAGGGTTGTGATGTGCAAGGGTTGGCTTAAATAGGGACAAGAAGGGAGAGAGGGTGCAAGCACCATGAGTGGCTTCAGGCACCGGGTGAGAGAGCGCATGAGAGGGCATAAGGGGCCTAGATGGCAATGTGACAAGGTCATGGTGACAAGATGATAGTGTGGCGTGCAAGGCTCGAGGCGTAGAGGGCTTAAATGCACTGCTGCATGGGAATACATGCTAAGGGATGAGAGCTCGGGTGCGCGAGTGAGAGAAGAGAGGAGGAGGAAGCACAGTAGTACACTGGAAGGTGGGACCAGGGCCCACAAGTTAGTGGCAGTGTGAGAGAGCAAGCGCAGGGCTGAGGCGAGTGAGCACTAGGCCGACTCGGTTGGGCTGCGGCACGTGAGCTAGGTTGGCGCAACGCGCGGGCTGGCAGGGGAGAAAAGGGAAGATGGGCTGAATAGACTGATGGATTTCAGTCCAAAGGGAAGGAGGGAAAGATTTGAAGTTTAAATTTTTAATTCAATATTTGATTTGAGTTTGTGGTTTGAATCCCAAGAGGTATTTGCACATAAAAATTTTAGGAAAAATTCCTCAGCTTGCAATTGACTTTTAGAAATTTTGAATTCACATTTTGGGCCAAGGAAATTTTTAAAAAAATCTTAAACTCCAACAAAGCTTTAGGAATTTTTTTTAAAATGCATCAAAAATATTAAAAATTCATTAAAACCATGCATGTTTTGTTGTGAAGCCAAAATTGTGTTGTTACATGTGCCCTGTCGTGCACCACTGCTCCCTACCATGCCACGCTATACCACCCCTATCACGCAACTGCCAGCGCTGCCATGCCGACACGGCCTGCCGCCATTGGCTACTACTACCTACAAGCTAGGAGAAGGAGAAGGGAAGGAGAGGAAAGAAGAAAAAGAAGAAGGAATAAGAAGAGAGGAGCTACCCAGGAGAAGGAGAAGAAAGGAAAGAGGAGGGAAGGAGAATTCCATGTGCACGCTAGTTTTTATTGTTCCGTGAATCTTCAGGTTGTAGGTATAACATCCCAGACCTAATTTCCCCTATTTTAGGCCATGGTAGATTGGTTTGTGGTCATGACAGTTCTGGTTAGAAAGGAAGGGAGGTGTTAGAGATGAGTTTTGGGTAAGGTTGTTCATTAGGGTTTGATGTTCGGTTTTGTGAGCGTGTTTTGGGATTGCTACGTTTTGTTTCATAACTTTGGCATAGTATGAAAGTTGTAGAAAATTATTTAAGGTTTCTATAAAATGCAAGAACATGAGATTTTGTTGAGTATATTAGGAGTTATGGCTTGGGTTGACTGTTGTCCAGAATTTGGTTGCTACTGGACACAGTCATGATAATCTACAGTTTGGGCCTAGTGGATGGCTGAATTAAATTATGATCCTAACTAAATAAAGCTAGATAATTTTTTATAGGTTTCATAAGAGGTATGGTTTGCTATATTTGGATGTGTAAATTAATAGATATAGGATTGTTAAGCCTTCTGCACAGTAAGATAACAGAATGGCCTTTCGGGTTAGAAATGAAGGGCTAAATGGATTAATCAAGTTTTGAGTAAGTATAGAAAACTTTGTATAGTTTACATAACATATATGGTTTGCCATGTTAGGGCCACTGAGTATAGAGTTATTATATTTTTATTATCAAGACAATAGGGGAGGACTGCCCAATAAAGTGGGGGTTGTTAAATTGAGAAATGCACGGAAGCAACGTTATTTATTTTGATGTTTATGTATTGTTGTGGTATGTTGTTCAGATTGGTATTTAGTGTAGGAGGAGTAAATTTGGGGTTGGTGTCGACTTCACAATAGTCAGTCCCTCATAATTAAAAAGGTAAGTGCATGGTAGAGTAGTAACATGGGTTGTTTGCTCTTATTGTTTGATGTTAATAAAGTACTTAACATGCTGGTTTACATGTTTACACTTGCTTTCTATAATGCTCATATGATGATGGATTAAATGGTGCTAATGATAAATGATTAAAGTTGATAAACAATTAATGTTAAGGGAATCATTGCATTTGTATAATGAGCATTCATGATAGAAAGATATGACCTGTGTGGGCCTCTAGAGCCCACTTTGTGTGGTAACCCACAGGAGTACGTAGAGTAAGACCTACTCTGGTAGGCATTGTACGGGAGTGGAGATGAAATCCCCGTATGAAAAAGAATGAGCCCACTTTGTGTGGTAATCCACAGGAGTACATACATGGTTTTCCATGTTAGGGTCTCTGAGTCGAGAGTTATGATATTTTTATTATTGGGCAACACGGGAGGACTACACGGTAAAGTGGGGGTTGTTAGAACAAGAAATGCATAGAAATGAGATAGTTGTAAATTGACATGAATACATGTTGTTTGCATGGTAGAATGGTAATACGGGTTGTTTGTTCTTACTGTTGTATGTTAATAAAGTACTTAACATGTTGGTTTACATGTTTAAACTTACTTTCTATAATACTCTTATGATAATGGATTAAATGGTGATGATGATTAATGATTAATGTTGAGAGGATTATTACATTTGCATAATGAACATTCATGATGTGTTGACTATCACGCTCTCAATTAGATGACTATTAAGAACAAATATTCATTGCCCTGTATCGAGGATTTATTTGATCAAATAAAGGGAGCCAATGTGTTCTCTAGGATCGATCTATAGTCTAGGTACAATCAGATCTTGTGCGGGATCAAGATATTGAAAAAATGGCTTTCTCTACTAGGTATGGGAATTATGAGTACAAAGTTATGTCTTTTGAACTAACGAACACCCTTACTATTTTTCTGGAGACAATGAATAATATGCTGCATAAGTACCTTAATGACTTCGTGGTAGTATTCATTGATGATATTCTGATTTATTCCAAGACTAAGGAGGAGCACGAGCAACATTTGTGGCTTGTGTTTGAGATGTTGATGGGGAATCAGTTTTTTTCCAAACTGAAAAGTGTGAGTTCTAGATCTCAAAAGTGGGCTTCCTGGAACATGTGATTAACTAAAAGGTATTTCTATTGATCCAAGCAAAATTTCTACAGTGGTAGATTGGAAGAGACCGTCTAATGTCAAAGAAGTGAGGAACTTTCTGGGCTTAGCTAGTTATTATCAGTATTTCATGGAGGTTTCACCATAATTGCCAAGCCAATGTCTCAACTAATGTAGATGGCCAAATTAAATTATGAGCATAACTAAAGAAAGGTAAATAATTTTTTTACAGGTTTCATAAATGGTATAGTTTGCTATATTTGGATGGGTAAATCAGTAGATATAAAATTGTTAATTCCATTGTCCAGTAGGATAATAGAATGGTCTTGGGGTTAAAAACGAAGAGTTAAATGGATTAACCAAGGTTTGTGGACAACTAAAGAAGTGTAGAAAATTTTGTGCAGTTTCCATAACGAAGGGTTAAATCCCGTTGCTGAGTCATAGACTCACCATTGCTTATATTGTTTTTTAGATAAACAATGAAGGTGACATGCAGGGGGGAAATAGCTCATAATCAGTTTCATGCATTGGCGTTACTTTGATTATCACATTAGATAATAATAATTCATTATTAGTAATTTGGTTTATGAAAACTCATGCTTTTGGTTAATAATTTTCTTTAGAATTTAGAGCTATTAGTATGGTTGCAATCAAATAAAGTATCTTTAGTTAGTTTCAATAATTGGATTATGTTTGTTATTGTTCTTGCTTCAATTAAATGTTAAGATTTGTTCCATTCAATATCATGTTTATGTTTAATGCATTATTTTGTGAAAGCTTGGTCAATGTATTGATGTTAGTAGTTAGTAAAAGATGGTCAATGTATTGATGTTAGTAGTTAGTAAAAGATGGTCAATATATTGATGTTAGTAGTTAGTAAAAGATGGTTTAAGTTGAGAAGAAATGGGTTGGTGGTGACATTCTAGCTCATGTTGGGTCGGGTGTTACATAAGCCTCAAGCCCCCTGAATAATCTGTAGTTTGCACCATTTGCAGTAAGAATCAGTAGTAGAGTAAGAGTATAGCTGAAAAAGAAACATGGATTAGTTCAAAACAAAAGCAAGCTGAAGAAGTAAGGTTCTCTCCTGATAGTTTTGATACGGTGTGCTGGAGTTGAAACAAGTGGCTGCGGAAATGTAGGGCAAGGTCAAACAAGAATAAGTAAAGCTTGGCTAGCTTTTCTTCTTCTTTTTCAGAAAAGCAAAGTTCAGAATGATAGCTTTGTGCACTTTAGAATCATCTTATGACTTATATAACTCAAAATTCAAATTTCTTCACAGTCATTATGCATATGAAGGCAGGGGTCTCCTCTTCTTAGTGTTTAGAAAAATAATAAAAAAAAGCTTTGGACACTAAGTAGCTGTAAATGCTGAAAAAAAACTAAGAAGGATAACATATTTCATTATGTACAGAAAAGTTAGTTTTAAGCAGAAAAGCAGTTCATCAAAAACCAAAAAACAACCACTTACGAATACAATCACCTTTGTACCTCACACGAGTGGTTTCTTCAAGCACAACAAGCCTTCTCATTTCTCACGCCGGAAGCGCGGTGTGAGGAATGAAGCCTGGTCCGAGATCCCCGGTAACGAAACGCGAAAAACGAAACAGCCCTTACAACAGGGCCCTAACATTTTTGGACCGAGGATCTTGGATCAGCCTCCATTCCAGACACCCTGCTTCCCTCCCCTCCCCTCCCCCTCACAACGTCTCTCTGAAGTCTGAATTCCCTCCTCCTCCTCATGATTTCCCAATCACCAACACCACATCCCCAGCCACTTTAAAAAGAGGCCCCAAAGATTCTCCTCCCTGGCCAAGCCCATGTCCTGGAGGCCAAATTTAATGTTAAATTACAGGGATGATTAGGTGCTGTAAGCTTTTGTTCTTGCATTAGATGTTGTCTTCTTCTTGTCACTGCCATTAGAGTAGTGGGGGGTGTAAGCTTTCTTGCGGGGGGTGCAGGTAGGACAAAGGGAACGAGGTGAAGTGTGGGGGGAGCCTGAGGTAGTGGGGCAGCTGATGCATAGTCCTTTTTAGCAATTTCTAATGAGCTTTTTTTTCTCACTGTTGCAAAGTGAGGACAGGAGCTGGTCATTAGTGGTTAGTTGCATGTGGTTGTTAGTTTGGGCAGCAAGGGCTGGCTGGGATCACGTGATGCATGTCTTGCAAAAAGAGTTGTTTCTGCTTTCTACCAGTTTGCAGCTTGCACGATCAGTCCAATTTGTAGATGGGATACGAGTATATGTGACATTAGAACATGCAGACCATACGATGTTGAAAGCAAAATTGTACGACTGATTATCGCTCTCTAGTAACTCACACTTCCCTCTTTGTGTTGTTCTTAATGTGTGTTGCAACATACATCACTTATGAGCGTAGCCTAGTACTTAGCTCACATTAGAGCTCATTGGCAGAGTATAGTATTGTTCATAATGGTTTATATTTCTGACTTTTATTTAGAGGAGTCACAAGTCAATATAAATTCTGACTTTTCAAAGCGCCATCTCTACTCCTCTCACTCTAGGATAAGGCAAAGTTTACAGGTATATCACGTATCCCACTTCTCTCGCTCCTGTCATACGCACGTATCTCTCCCTTACTTTCTCATCGCTCGTGCACTCCTTCTTAAAGTCATTTTTTCAGTCACTATTATTCATTTTTAGCCAAAAGCTATCAGCCATAGTCAATACAAATACCCCCTATAACACTTTCATGCATGATTTGCAGCTTAGTCCTCTCTTCTCATGGTTAATGATTTTCCGTACATAATAGGTAGGTTCCATTGTTGATGACAGTTAAGTCCGTTTGGAACGAGGCAATTTTTCTTAGTTCTGGTATGAATTGAACTGTTTTCCTATTGCAACACATCAAAAAGCCCTCAAATGCTGGGTTCATTGGTGAGTTTTTTGGGCTATGGCTTATGGCTGAAAATTTTGAATTCTAAACTGTTCGCAAGAGATAGTACGTAGAGAAAAATAGTCGTATATGATTTTGACCGGTATAGCTGATTTTGATACAGTTTGTACTACAATCTATCTTAGAACTCGCATTAAAAAACGTATGATTTAAAAGGTAGTTACTGTAGCCAATGGGAAATAATGCCAAAGTGAAGTGACGCCAAGTGAAATGATGCCGAATCCACCCCATATGCCTTATAACCAGAGGTGTGTTTTGAGGCTCAAGTGCTAGCTAGGGCTGTAAGATTCAGAGGTCTACGGATATATAACCAGTTTTTCTATAACCAATAGCTATACAAACTGAAGCAGGGTGGTTTTTTGGTTGTGACTTATGGTTTATGGTTTTTGACTTAACATTTTAAATTCTAACTATTCGTGAGAGAGAGTACAGAAAGAGAGATATTTACTTGTGATTTTGGCTGATATAGATAAAGTTAGGATAGTGCCTACTACAGTCGACTTGTAAATTCCACTTTAAAAAGATAATCTGTTTGAAAGATAATTACAGTAGAAAGCTAATCCATAAGCACAAAAAAAGAGACCCAATTAGTGGTGTCCAATGGGCCGTGTTGGGCCGGCACGGCACGAGCCCGGCGACGGCACGACCCGTTTAGACACGGTCCGTTAAGGCCCGCTAAATAAACGGGCCGTGATGTGCCAGCCAGCGGGCCACGGTGCAAGCCCAGGCACGGCCTGCAACCATGCCGTACCAGCACAGGCACGATTACGGCTTAACGGGCTGTGACGGCCTGGTTGGCCCGTTAAGCCGGGAAAAGGAGAAAAAATTAAAAAAATTATAGAAAATTCAGAAAATTGTAAAAAAAAATTGTAGACACTGTTAATCATCAAAATAATTATTTTCAATGACATAATGAGCTTCATTAACTTGTTAAATTACATAAGATGGCTGCCTCATTAAAAACTTTATCAAGTAAAAACTCAACTTGAGAAAACCTTGGTAAAGAAAAAAGAGTACAGCCTATAAAGCTCATTAGTAACTACATGTGAAGAAAAATATTGAAAATCCTATTCATTGCTATCTAGATATAAATTCTCAAAAGATTCTTCTAAATCTCTATTATCTGCAGTATGTTGGAGTCTTGTTCGGCTTGTTCCCAGTCTTTGACGGTCAAAAGGATTTCGACCATTTCGTTCGAGAGATTTTTTAGTCGCTCCTCGATTATTCTTCAAGATACACTGAAGGCTGACTCCGAGGAGACTATAGAGACAGGAACAGTCAACACATCCCGCGCTAATATGAATAGCACTGTATATGTTAATTTCTGGGTTTGCCACCATGAGAGGATGTTCAACTCCTGCTCGAAGCTGACGTGTCACTGTTGAGATAACTTGATAGGTCTCCAGTGCTTTGTCGCCTTCCTCCTCCTGACTGATGTGTACCTGCACCTGCACGAGAATCTCTAGACGAAGAACAAAAAATCTTGTCCCATTGCATAGTCCCCCTAGAGGTGCTACGGGTGACTAGGGGTCTTTCCAAACGCACGGACCCAAACTTACTTTTATATTTCTCATATACCTTATATAATTTATCCTAAACTACTATATAGTATGTACAATAGTCTAAACCGGTAGCATCACTTAAAAGTTGTAATACATTTATAAATCCTTGGAGTTTAGCCCTAGGATCCAAAATAAAGGCGAATGCATATAAAATAGGAATTTCCCTCCAATATTTTAAAAACTTAGTTTTTATAGCAACTACAGCATCTCGTAATATAGGATCATTTTCAAAAGCCTTTAGGTGAATGGCAATTTCAAGAATGTTATGAACAATTAGAGGAGAGGTTGGATAGTATACTCCAGAAAAAAAGTGTAGCTTTATAAAAAAAGTTCTAAAAAGGAAACTATTTTTCACCAACAACCCAATTGTCCTCAGTAAATTCAGGGTCTCTAACTTGGGTTCTACTAGAGGAACTACGAGATTGATGACCTTGGGTGTGAAGGAAAACAGATAAGGTGCTCTTATATGGCAATATATGTTTAAGCATAAGATAAGTAGAGTTCCATCTAACAGACAAGTCTAAGCCAAATTTTCTAGGACGGACGTTCATTGCTACGCAAAAGCTCTTATATGCAGCTATTCGTTGGTTAGAACAACTAATATATGAAATTGCATCTCTAAAAGAATCAATACAACCATTTAATCTTTTTAACCCAGATTTAACAATAAGATTAATAATATGACAATCACAACATTGATGCAATAAGAAAGATTGTGTATAAGTTATAGAAAAAAATCTTATCCGTGAGGCCAAAATCTTCTACAACTTTAATAATACTTTCTACAATATTTTCAGTAGCATGCGAAACATTAATTAATTTAAATCACATAATTCTTTTTTCATTACCTAGTCATCATTAACATAATGAGCAACAACACTAATGTAATCCTCTCTAACCCTACTATTCTATATGTCTGATGTCAAAGCAATAGAGAATATACAGGTATGAAACATTTCTTTCATTTTTCACGACAATTGTTATAATATTTAATTAAATCTCTAGTTGTGGTTTGCCTAGATACAACACTAAATCGTGGGTTATGAGCAGTCATAATATATTTTTGAAAAGCATCAGACTCACCAAAATTTAAAGGTAAATCTTGAGAAGCAATTAATCTACAAAGAGATTCCTGAGCTACCTCTGGGTTGTACTCCCAAGTACGTACCGAGCTGTCGGGGTTATATTGCAGCTGCGTTTGGCACATTTGTATTCCTTGCCTTCTTTTGCAGCTTGCAGCATGTCGTTGCAGGTGACCCATCCCACCTGAAAATTTTGCAGATAATTCATTACTATAAATTTTACAAACAGCATATCTCACCAAATTCCCATCATCGTCGGTGTTGAACTTCTTGTCGAAATCGTTCTAGACTACTAATGTACTAGCTCTTGTTCTTTTTGCACCCGTACTATAGGTTGTGGATGCACTTGTTGAGCCAGCAGAAGATGGATTGACTGGACCCTACTCCATTGAGGCCGTCGCTTCTTCTGACTCTCCAGTTTGTTGTGGATGTTGACTTTCCACGGATGGATATCCTTTTTGAAAGGATTGCATATCCTCCGCCGAGAGGTCGAATTTGGAGAGTTGAAAATCGTAGTTCTCCATTGAATCAACTGCAAATTGAAATAGTAAAGAGCAATTAACTTACTATTGAATCAACAAATAATATTAAAAATTAAAATAAGACAGTACTATTACTTCTTTTGCAGCTTTCAGAAAATTCTTTGAAGATTTTTGAATTTTCTAAATTTTGCACGCATTTCTCACTAATTTTGCCAAATTTGCGCAAACACTACCAGATTTTTCACAGCTAAGCAGAGAGATAAGAGTGAGGTTTGAGGTGTGCAAAATAGAGGCTAGATGCCCCTATTTATAGAAAACATTTTAGATTTTTTGAATTTTTTGCTATTTTTTTTTGAATTGTTTAGCCCCCAACGGTCAAAAAAGGCTATATTTAGCCAGGCTGGGCCATGCCGTGCTGGCACAGCTCGTTTACGAGCATTGGCGGGCCAGGCCGTGTTGTGCCCACCCGGCGTGCTGCGCCGTGGGCCAGGACACGGCCCGGTCCACCAAGCCGTGCCATGCTCGAGCCAGGCCAATAGTACTGGGCCGTGGGACGACATGGTTAGGCCCGACCCACTTGGACAGCTCTAGAGCCATAGGAGAAATCACTGAATCAGGGCAAAGCTACACAATAGCTAATACGCTCTAGAAAAGAAGATGGGCCTTCTGTCTCAGTGAGGAAGAGCTAGTAACACCTCGCATTCCCAGCCAGCAGGAGTTTTCTTAAAAAACATTTCCAATTAATGATTGGTTGTTCGAGGGTTACAAGTTTTTTGTGTGGGAAAGAGAGCTCTATAAATCACTTAAGAATGGGATTACAATCATGAGCAACTAAACACTCAACATAAGGACACTCGCCTGCCAAACTGCAAATTGGTTTGTAAGTTTTGCCATTTGTGCGAGCTCACGAGCAACACAATTTAGCTCTCTCTTTGTTTGTCGGATCAAAAATGCTGGTAAATGTTTAGCTAACTCCAAAACTTCAGAAATGATAAAAGTAAGTCTTGGCCGCTGCGAAGTAGCCTGAGATAGCAGACTTGCCACTAATCCTGTAAGACCATGTGGCTAGGTCTAGGATTTTTATGATGATGAATAATTGACAACATGGCTTAGTATTGTTATTCGAGGCGTGTGCGTGTGTGCGTGGACTAATATCGGTCAAGTTGGTGAGAATTTGTGCTGGGAAAAATATTCTTTGGTCTTTGCATGTGCAGGTTGGTCGTGGAGACGGTCATGGTCGGTGACGAGGAAGACCGGGACTAGGAGGGGGAAATCTGAGGTCCAGGCGGTCGAGGATGTCACGAGGTGGTCGAGCTCACGATGGAGCACATGGAGATTAAAGATGGATGATGCGTGGAGAAGATACAGGAGGTGCGGTCCTGGAGGCTTCGACACGTGACGAGTTGAAAAGTCAGAGTGTGAAAACCCGTGTTAGGAAGGATTTCGGGTCCCTTAAATATTAGTGGGCTAAAAGTCTGGTTGAGATAAAAAATCTAGGTTCAGTTGGATGAGTAGTATTAGGATTAAAAGTTGAAATTTGTTTTTAGTTTTGGAGTCGGCGCTGTTTTGGAATCGGAGGCGAGACTGATGTGTAAAAGAAAACGGATTGTATCTCGTAATAAAAGGCGGGGCTGGCCGAGACATCGGTACGGCTTTTTGGGGGAGCGCGCTTCTGTTTGGGTGGAGAAAAAGTACGCGTTGGCCGTGATTGAGCGAATACAAGAAATAAAAGGCGAAGCAACAGCGGCTGCTTTGAGGACAGAGCGACAGGACGTCTCAGTTCGTCATCCCATCTCGCGGACGGCCTCGGCGAGTCATCATCTCGGTTGCATGAGCTTTGTCTCTGCATCGAACAACGCACGAAGAAACTGCAGCGAGGCGTCGTCACATCTTGATCCCTTCAGTCGAGCACGTCTCCTTTGCCAGGTAATAAATGCTGTAGTCAACACGTCACGACGAGTTCACATGCAAGCAAAGAAAAATCATAACGTATCCATGCTGCATGCATTCTCCGACTAGAAGTTTTTTTTTATGCATGCATGCTTGCCGTAGGAACATTTTTGTGCTTCCATTGGAGAGAGAGTAAGTTAGTTTTTTATTATTATCTACTCTTTTCTGTTATTTTGGTTTCGCTTGTTCTTATCATCTTTGCAGGTTAAAAATTTTAGAAGACAAAAATATATATATAAAAATATAAACTGCAATCATTCACCCCCCCTCTGATTGCTATCGACGATCCTACAAGTGGTATCAGAGCGGGTTGCTATGGCGTCAGAGAGGTATGTGAATCGTCCCCCCATGCTAGATGGTACTGATTTTGCTTTTTGGAAGTGTCGGATGCAAGCTTATATTGAGGCTCAAGGTAGTGATGTTTGGAATAAAGTTTCTACTCCATATGAGGTTCCTGCTGTTGTTACTGATTTAAATAAAGCAGATGTTAATTTAAATGCTCAAGCTCGTAATTTGCTGTTTCAAGGAATTTCTCGTAAAGAATTTGATCGTGTAGCTCATATTAATTCTGCTCATCTAATTTGGAAAACTCTTTGCGATTATCATGAAGGAACCACTGAAATCAAGAAGGTGCGTAAAAATCTGTATCAAAAAGAATATTCTGATTTTGCTATGAAACCTAATGAATCCATTGATGATCTCTTTGCTCGGTTTGAGAAAATATTGAGTGATCTGCGCGGTGTTGGTGTTATTCCTGCTGATGAAGATAATGCAACTAAAATTTTGAGATCTTTAGGTTCTGAGTGGTTGATGGTTGTTACAACTATTAATCAAACTGTTGATTTAGATATTTTAACCATGGATGATCTTTATTCTAGATTGAAAACCTATGAGATGGAAGCTTTGCCATCTAAGATTGATAAATCTTCATCTTTAGCACTTGTGACTAACCCCGTGCAGGCGACTTCGTCGAGTGCTTTGTCTTGTGTTTCTTTGTCTGCCTTATCTTCTTTTTCAGAGGAACAGTTCGAGGAGCTTCCTGAAGAGGACTTGATTTTGATTTCCTCACGAGCATACAAGGCACTCAACAATGTGAGGATGAGGAAGCGAGGTGGCATGTCAGGTCCGATCAGATGCTTTGAGTGTGGCGAACCCGGCCACATTAAGATGGATTGTCCCAAGCTCAAGGGAAAGGTGGCGAAGGAAGAGAAGAATTATCGTCGTCGGCCATCCAAAAACAACAACACCAAGGGTGGCAATTTCCGTCGCAAGCTCGCTGAAAAGATCATATCGACCATTGAGCGTCTTGATTTGAGTGATGTGGAGTATGAGAGCTGCAACGACGAGGACCACGACGATGATGATGCTAAAGGCAAGAAGAAGAAGAACGATGACTTCACAGGCATGTGCTTCATGACAGGCAACAACAGTGATGATGGCGATAGTGATCCCGATGAGGTAAGACCTTCATATGATGAGCTTGAAGATGGTTTGATTAAACTTGCTATTGAATTAAAAAAGACAAAACAGAAATTGAAAGAAAATAATTGTGTTGTTGAAAGTCTAAATTCTGAAATTAATAGACTTAGAGCTTTAATTCCTGATGATGAATCATGTGAGTCTTGCCAAGTTTTACATTCTGAGTTGGAGGCTGTTAGATCTATTAGTGCATCAAATATGGTTCAACTTAGAGATATAACTGACAAATTTGATGAATTAAAATTGATACATGTTTCTTGTGATGAAAAATTAAAATTTGCTAATGATGAAATTGAAAAGCTCAAATCTAATTCTTCTAAATGTTTAGAGTCAAGTATTTCAAATGTTCAATCTAAAACTTGCTCTAATTGTGAATTGCTAGAAGCTAGACTTAATTCATCTCAAGAATCTATTCAACAAATGCTTTATCATGAGAACATGCCTTGCTCAAATTGTCCTAAGTTAAATATTGAAATTGATGCTTTGACTAGGCAATTGAATGATTTCGCCGAAAAAGAAAGATTGGCTCAATGTAGTGCTTCCAAGAATTTAGCAAATGAAATGCTTAAGTGCACATCTTGTTCCTCATTGGTTAAAGAAAATGAGTATCTTAAGGACACTTTGGAGAGATTTTCTTTTGGCAAGAAAAATCTAAATATGATCCTAGACAAGTCAAAAACAAGTGTGAAAAATCATGGTCTAGGATTTAATTTTGTTGAGCATGCTAAAAATAATCCTCCTAAGGTTGTTAAGTTGCTTGAACCTGGAAAGATTGAAGTAAAATCTGAACCAAAACAAACTGTGTTTAAATCTGCTGGCTTTGTGCAAACTTCATCAAATAATAATGTAGGTGCTAGCTCATCATCTCAAAAGAATTCTAATTATGTTAAATTCCATTGCACCTACTGTGGAAGAGATGGACACTTGCATGAATTTTGTTTTAGGCGGGCTAAGAAAGAAAGGAAGGAAAGGTTGAATGCTTTAAGACAAAAACATGCAATGTCTTTTGTTCCTAGAACTAATGTGAAAGCTATGTTTTTTGAGAACTTTCATGATGGCTTTAAATCTTCTTCACATGCTAGATTGGGATTTAATTCAAATGATTCACGTTCTTTTCGGCATTCTAATCATCCACATGCACGTGATTTTGGTTCTAGCTTTGTTGCTCTTGTTCGTCGTGTGTCACAGTACTGGATTCCTAAATCTTATTTTACTAACCCCAATACTGTGAGACCGATGTTTCCTGTCATGTAAGAACAGCTGACAAGGATGGAGAACATGAGCTAAATTGGGTTCCGGTTTTTTTTTCATCATCGCTTGATTGGAACACTTGATGGTTCTTCACTCTTTTGATGGTTTGCAAGAGATTTCATTTTTTTTAAAAGACCATGTGGAAAAGGTGATGTTGTCTTACATCTTGTTAAATTCTTAAGTTGCTAATTTGCACATGAAATCGTTTGATACTTCTCGTTTTCCTCAATTGAGAAGTGATTTGGGAGTATTATATCTTATGAGATTATTCTGAGGGGGAGCTTGTTGTTTAAAAATTTTGGAAGCTTTGTTTATTATCCTTGTCAAATAACTCATCAAATCCAAGTCATTGAAATCAATTGAGTAGTAGAGCTCTCTTTATCATATCTATTCATATGTTGTGTAGCTTTGATCAGGACTGTTTATAATTAAATTGCTACATTTGAATTAAAAGTATGACATGGCGGAATACTTTGACTAGATTAATTATATTTATTACTTTGCGATGTCCATTGAAACGAATTAGCTTGATTGTGAGTCTTATTTTAACTCTTGGTTATGAGGCTTGCATGTTTCATGTTCCAATTCTTATGATCACTCAATTTGGCATGTTATTAAAAAAAAGAGTATATAAAGAAAAAATTAAAAAGATGTATGCTTCAAGCATGCCATGGTGAACAAAAAAAAGGCACAAAAGTGCGCAAAATGAAAAGAAATATGCTTCAAGCATGCCACCATAAAAAGGAAGAAGAAGAAAAGTATGTTATTATGAAAAGAAGTATGCTACAAGCATGCCACATGCCTAAAAATTGTGTGTGGAGCAATAAGTTGTTACATGAGACTGCTAGCCCATCTAGAGTTAAAATTTGCTTCACTTTTAGGTTTTGACTTTTCGTTGTGATATCTCATTGTGATCTGTATAATTGGTTTGTTCATTGTTGAGATGCCTGTCATTGATATAAATTGCTTAATTATATTGAAAACTTGTTTTGACATTGCTATATGATATATGGCTTAATATGATCTAGATAGCTCTACTCAAAAATATGTCTTGGTTGCTTTATTAAATAAATGCACAATGACTTGGATAATCTACAAAGCTTCTAGATTTTTATTCTCATTGCTTCTTTTTAGAATAGTTCTTCTTTGAAATTTCTTGATGATTACATTGCCAAAGGGGGAGAAATTTGGTGTGCTTTGTGAGATATTGAAGAAATTTGCTCTCTTGTGTTGAGGGGGAGAGATTTGAGACTTTTGGCTTGAGTTCTTCGCTTATATCTATTTGAAGCAAATTCATCATGTTATCTTACGGTGTTGTCAATGTATTCATCAAGGGGGAGATTGTAAGACCATGTGGCTAGGTCTAGGATTTTTATGATGATGAATAATTGACAACATGGCTTAGTATTGTTATTCGAGGCGTGTGCGTGTGTGCGTGGACTAATATCGGTCAAGTTGGTGAGAATTTGTGCTGGGAAAAATATTCTTTGGTCTTTGCATGTGCAGGTTGGTCGTGGAGACGGTCATGGTCGGTGACGAGGAAGACCGGGACTAGGAGGGGGAAATCTGAGGTCCAGGCGGTCGAGGATGTCACGAGGTGGTCGAGCTCACGATGGAGCACATGGAGATTAAAGATGGATGATGCGTGGAGAAGATACAGGAGGTGCGGTCCTGGAGGTTTCGACACGTGACGAGTTGAAAAGTCAGAGTGTGAAAACCCGTGTTAGGAAGGATTTCGGGTCCCTTAAATATTAGTGGGCTAAAAGTCTGGTTGAGATAAAAAATCTAGGTTCAGTTGGATGAGTAGTATTAGGATTAAAAGTTGAGATTTGTTTTTAGTTTTGGAGTCGGCGCTGTTTTGGAATCGGAGGCGAGACCGATGTGTAAAAGAAAACGGATTGTATCTCGTAATAAAAGGCGGGGCTGGCCGAGACATCGGTACGGCTTTTTGGGGGAGCGCGCTTCTGTTTGGGTGGAGAAAAAGTACGCGTTGGCCGTGATTGAGCGAATACAAGAAATAAAAGGCGAAGCAACAGCGGCTGCTTTGAGGACAGAGCGACAGGACGTCTCAGTTCGTCATCCCATCTCGCGGACGGCCTCGGCGAGTCATCATCTCGGTTGCATGAGCTTTGTCTCTGCATCGAACAACGCACGAAGAAACTGCAGCGAGGCGTCGTCACATCTTGATCCCTTCAGTCGAGCACGTCTCCTTTGCCAGGTAATAAATGCTGTAGTCAACACGTCACGACGAGTTCACATGCAAGCAAAGAAAAATCATAACGTATCCATGCTGCATGCATTCTCCGACTAGAAGTTTTTTTTTATGCATGCATGCTTGCCGTAGGAACATTTTTGTGCTTCCATTGGAGAGAGAGTAAGTTAGTTTTTTATTATTATCTACTCTTTTCTGTTATTTTGGTTTCGCTTGTTCTTATCATCTTTGCAGGTTAAAAATTTTAGAAGACAAAAATATATATATAAAAATATAAACTGCAATCATTCACCCCCTCTGATTGCTATCGACGATCCTACAAATGCACAGTCTTTTTCCAGGATAGCCGGCTGCTGAAGCCATTCCACCACCAACTGAACACCTTGTTTGCAAGCCAAGGCTTCCGCTTCCTTTGCATCAGTAATATTCTTCAGCACTCGCCAATATGCTAGCAAGACACTCCCTTTATCATTGCGGATGACGATCCCTACTCCAGCTTCACCCGACAGGAAAGAAAAGGCGCCACCAACATTGATCTTCACCCAACCCAAATCAGGAGGTCGCCAACCAGTCAACCCTGATATTTCGTCAGATATCCCAAGATGACAATGGACAGCGCCGAAAGCCTTCTTTCCTTTCTGGTCATCAGTGTCAACACCTTATCAGATCTGGAACGGTAAATCCCAATACTCCTGCAAGAATTGTACAGAAGAGGTGACCGGGATGACCTTCCCCACATGGACTATCTCATTACGCACATACCAGGTCCACCACAAGCATCGAAATCTTGATCTTCATGATTTATTCAACGTTATGGGTATGAAAATTTTGCGCTAACACATCTTCGAGGGTTATAAGTTCTTAAGGAGTCACAATCAAGTGCCAAAGATAATTAAAACAATGAGAAATAGCGTTAACGTGCGGCTGGATCGAGAGTTACAAGTTCTTAACAAGTCATAAGCAAGTGCCAAGATAATTAAAACAATGAGAAATAGTGTTAATGTGCGGCTCGGAAGACTATTCGCACGACAAATTAACTTATGGGTAGCTAAGCAAGCAAACGAAAACAAGATATGAACAGTAAATTCAAAGAGCAAGCGACTTACGATGGGTTGTATGGATTTTTTTTCCCTTTTATTTTTCTGCTCTTGCTAGCGCCCAAGCCGAAGCCCAACCAAAACTCGATGGCCCACCTAGGACCTTGAGAGCGCCCTGTCGTAGCTCACAACTTCCATGGGCCTCCTCTTGTCCATTCAGGCCCCCAACGGCCCAACTCATCTCCTGGGCCGAGACTGATCGAAATCCAGCCCTCCAAAACCCGAACTACGCCGGCGCTCTCTCTCATCGGCCGCAGAGGGCGAGATGGTGGCGGCCGGCGGGTACGGGGTCCAGGGGATGATCGGTCGAGGAGGCCCGCAGGACAGGCACCTCTCGGGGCTCCAGCCGACGAGGCCGCGCCGCGCTCCATTGGGATGCTCAAGGACGGGGGCGCAGGACAGCACAGGTACGTCGGCGCCATCGCCCGCGCCACCCTCGGCCCCGCCCCAACGATCGCTAGCTACAGCCTAGGCTACTAGAGCTCGTTCCTTGCCTGCTATACCCGCTTAGAAGAAGATAGGGGCACTGACAAGTGCAGTGCGTGGGGAAAATCTGATTGGTATTCGGTAGGGGATCGAGTGTTTTGGAATTTGGATTAGGTACTGGACGAAGCGAATTCGTTCGCGGCTGGGTTCCGATGGGGATCACTCATTCAGGACATGCTCGAACGTTGGTTCCAAGAACTAAGGATTCAAGGACATCGATCACATGATGGTGATATGTGAATACATACACGCGATGCTTGCCATGGCGTTATGTTAGTATTACTACGTTGATTGGAATTAATATAAACGCTCACTCGACCATCATATCATGGATCACTTACTGCCTTTTTGTTCAATGTTCTGTTCTCGCGGAAGTCTGGCAAGTTACAACTTGGAAATGGGCGTATGTCTTGTCAAATTTTACATAATTTAGGAAATGAGCAACCTGGTGCAAAAATTGTTGGTCTACTGAAATTCGTACACTGATACACCAGTTGTTCCTGTCAATATGATCTCTTGAAAATATCTCTAGAATGTTCTTTTTTATGGAGATCCAAGAATACTCTGTATTTTTCTTTTGTGTTTTTGCCACCATTACAATTTTACGAAGTGTCCCTTTTCTTCATTTCCCACAATGCTTAGAATATTTGGAAATTTCTGCTTTTTATTTTTGCTTTGTTTTTAATTTCTGGAACTTTCAGGATTTGTTCCATATCTCTTTCAAAATAAATACAGGGATCTAATACCAAACTTGCAAGCAGGGGGACTCTATTGCTCTACTTCGATGATGATGATGATAATAATAATAAAATGCAGGGAGGGTCATTCAACTTCTACGTGTGTCAGTGTGTGTCATCTAGGTCGCAAAACTTTCAAAATACACATCTAGGTCAGTGATATGACATAAGTGGGTCATAGCTGCTAACGTTGGCATAGTTCATACTCGTGGCATGAGACGAAGCATTCAAAGCAGTTGGTGGAATATTTGCAAAAAAAAAACCTATGCAATTTTTTGTCGTTTAGCCCTACCTATGTGCCCTTATCCGAACCAAACTGCATTCTATACCTTCTCATTACTTTTTTGCTCGACTCTGAGGCGACCCATGCGAGGAGATCATGGTTCATGCATCATAACTTCATTAGCTAGAGCACGACGAGTCCTGTGAGGACAAAGGCATACTCTGCCACCACTGCCTGAAGGGTTTCGTTGCAAGAGGATGCAGATGGAAGAAGATGATAAGGCCTTGAGTATTGGGGCGGATGGATTCAGTTGTGGTTCGACCAGATCAGGATAAGGGCAAATGGATAGGGTTGAAAGAAAAATATAATATTCAGGGCATTTTCTGCAAATATTCCGCCAACTGCTCTGATACATTCTGCTGAGAAGGTATGTTCCTAATGAAAGAATACTTGTTGTGGTTTTTGGGAAGCATAACCAATATTGTTCAAAAACTGACAATAGACATTTTACTTATACATTTAACATCTCTAAAATTACGCTAAAACTGAGGAAGCTAAAGTGGAGGACTTTATCAAAGCAGTTACTGACTCAGGCCCTGTTTGTTTCGGATTTTAGGCAAGCTAGCTACTTTTAGTAGCCTCAAGCTCTCCCAAACAGTCCAGCTTTTGGGCCAGCTACTGAGAATCTGAAAATCTGGGGAAGACACAATTGTACTGGGACCGAGTAGCTGCAATAGCACAGCTTCTCACAGATTCTGCGGGCTAATGTCACTTAAAGTTGAAGTTATTTACCCGCAAATGCCACTGGATAAAAACCCCCCGGCCTTCCCCCCCACCCGCCCGCCCCCTCCCCACATCTGCACCCCGGCGCCCCGTCGCCTCCTCCCGCACGCCTCCCCCCTCCCCGCCGCCGCCCACCCCGGCGCCCCCTCCCCAGATCCCCCCACCCCAGCGCATCCCTCCGCCCCCCGCCGCCCCGTTGCCCCCTCCCCCGTCGCCTCCTCCCGCACGCCTCCCTCCTCCCCCCTCCCCGTCGCCGTCCACCCCGGCGCCCCCTCCCCAGATCCCCACCCCGGTGCATCCCTCCGCCCCCCGCCGCCCCGTTGCCCCCTCCCCCGCCGCCGCCCCCCTCGTACCCCTCCTCCCCCACGCCTCTCCTCCCCCTCCCCGCCGCCGCCCACCCCGGCCCCCTCCTCAGATCCCCCGCCGCCGCTTCAGCCCTGTGCTCGGGATGGGGAACCAGGAGGTGACCGCGGCGCAGGAGGCGGCCTGGCAGCTGGAGGAGGGCCTCGACGTGCAGCGCAACCCGGAGTCCATCGCAGCCGCCATCATCTACATGGCCACGGTGCGCTTCGGCCCCAAGAAGTCCATCCGCGATGTGTCGATGGCCACCGGCGTCGCCGAGGGCACCATCAATGCGGTGTGCAGAGACCTGTGCCCGCACGCCAAGCTGCTCTTCTGCTGAAGGGCGTCTCGTGTCATGGTTGTGTTCTTGGTTTCTTGGCATGTGCCCGGCGTGTACGCCATATCCGGAATCTTGATTATTACGGTTTCTGCTTGACTTATTATTTCTACTTACTGATCATTCATGAACGTATACTTGTTTGATTCGTTGGTTTGGAACTCATGAACAGAGATGATTTCTGAATTCTGAGTACAATTGATCAACGTAATCGTTTGATTTGTTGGTTTTGGATCAAATGAACAGAGAATGGAGATGGTTTTCTGAATTCTGAGTACAAGTGATCAACATGCTCGTTTGATTTGTTGGTTTGGATCTCATGAACAGAGATGGTTTCTGAACTCTGAGCACAAGTGAACTCAATAACGTGAGGGAGTCTGACGAATGTTCAGTGGTAGAACTACTGAAGGAAAGTGGTGTGAGATAGGGAAGCACCGAAAGAACTAGCTAGCCCAACTGGTTCACCGATACAGGAAATTTCACCAGCTTCCCTTCCTAAATTAATTTTGGTTCAGAAGCAAGAAAAAGCGAGAACTATGAACACCTTTTGTACGTTCCTTTTGTATGGAGACATGGTAGTTATCCATATTAATATTTAAAATTATGATTTGGAGTCAAATTTCTTGTCATGAAATTTTAATATTAGTTTTTTAATGTTTGAACTAAGTACTACAAATTTACAGCATGGATATCTCTTCTATCATACATAATCAGGACAGCAATTCACCTAAGGGCATTTTAGTTAATACATCTATCAGGATACCAGCTGCACAGCTAGAATTCAGGATGCCAAACAGGCTAGCTACTCAGACCAACTGCTACTCAGACTAGCCAGCTACTCAGACCAGCTAGCTTCTCAGAATCTCCAGCTCCCCCAAACAGGGCCTCAGGTGCTAAGGTTATTGTTAGTGGAGCAGCTGTGGGTGACATGGCGTTACATTTTTTGTGAACGTTACAAGTTAATGTTTTGCTTGTTCCATCTATCGCTTTGATAGAATTATCACTTTGGGGATAGGAATTGAGCTTAATCCCCCCATTTGCAGATGTCACATGTATATTTTAAGTTTTACTACCACGATGGGTGGTTAATTCCTAAAAGCAGCTCAGAGTTTGGTTTGACTGCCAAAAATGTAGTGGTAAACTGGTGCTGGTGCGATTTTATTTTATAGTAGTTCTTACTGTTTGGTGCTATGCACTTTACAGGCTAATGCTTTTGAAAATCAACTCAAAGTTTGAACTGAGAAGGTTTTGTGAACAACTAGGGTTGTGGCACTTGTAAGTCTGATATAAAATTGTTCTATGGACATCCTAGTCTTTATATTTTGTTTTCTTTCAAACAATTGAAACTTAGGCAACAAAATGCGGATGAGTTGGGATATGTTGACTCTGTTTCAATGGAAGAGTTAGGAGGTGTTCAAATATGTTCCATGTCTTTACGCTTTCCTTAAGACTCTGTGCTTGCCCTTGTTAACCACAATTAATTCACTTTCAGGTGACTGTTGTCAAGAATGAACAAGGTGGAGATTCAGTGGCTATTGCTAGCTTAGAAGGAAGTACTGATGGTATACTAGATGACCATAAAAGAACTGTTCATGATGGTTTTAATACTTACAAGGTGTAATTTGTGTGTTTATCCCAGTACTCCAATCCTTTTGAGGGTTTTGGATTGCTGGTGCTATTGAATTTGAAACTGTTTTTTCCCCTCCTATCATTTTGGTGTCTGCGATGGGCCATGTGCCGGGCTAGTCGGATAAGTCCTAGTGACGCTGCCATGGAGGTGGAATTGGCAAGAAAATTGAAGGAATCCTCTCTGAAGGAAACATGGTAACTATATAAATTTATGATTCTAGAACTAATTGAATCTTCTTGACCTTACCTGATGAGGACATCGCTAGTAATGCCAAAGCTAGTAATGAGACTTAAATAACAGGACCAATAACAAGAGCACGAGCCAAGAAACTACAATCTCAGGTGAACCTGCTCCTTAATAAATATGTCATTGATTTTAATGAGAATTTTATACTATCTAAAAACAATGTTTTACTTGTGCTCAGGTTTGAAGAGTCAGCGATGGACAGAGATCAAGGATATGCGACTATCATCCAAGGAAGCACAAGTCCACGGCATGAACAGTGATCAGCCCATAAATAGTGCTACGCATGAACAGTATCAGGCCACACTACAGCACCATGAACAGTACGCGCTACAGTACCCGGCCCATGAACAGTGTCGCGCTACAGTACCGGCCCATGAATAGTGTCGTGCTACAGTAGCTCGCTTGTGAATAGTACCACATGAAAAATTTAGTGCTGAATAGTTCTTAGACTGAGACTATATATTGAGGGGTAGACCCCCCCATTGTAAGGCAGACCAGACTTGAGAAAAATCAATCCACTAAAATTTATTTGAGTTTAGCATTGCTATCAAAATTCCAGAGGGAATTAGGAGTTTCCTTCAATCAAGATCGTTCAGCCTTTCCGCTGGGAATTGGGTGCACGATAGATCTTCACTTGGTGGTCGGTGAAATCAACACGAGTGTGTTTTGGCGGATTAAAGAGTGTTCCTCCCTTGCACTGGCATTGGAGGATCATTATGATTCATCATGACTCCCTTGAGTATCCATCCTACGTTGAGAAGATCGGGCGACCCCGTATCATCTTGGTATCAGAGCACGGTTTACTCGGTAGGATCTTATCCCTTTAAAATTCAGTTTATTACCTACTATCCTATAGTCCATAAACCGAAAACACAAAAAACCCAAACTCTAGTTTCGCATCTGTTATTTTCGTGAGTTTTATTAAGTCTTGATCCATTAGAAATTTTGTATACGTGCTAATCTTCGTGTTCCTTCGCATAACTTGATCTTGTGACCACAATAACTAGACATAATACATATCATGCTTCACTTAAATCCTTTGAATACTTGAAACTAGTCATGATATTGCATTGAGGGCTGCTATGGAATTAGTAACTCTCGACTGAACATTTGTTGGCTTGTGCATCACCCACTCGGACGATTTAAAAAAAAAATCAAATTTATACCCCTACCTTCCACAAAAAGTTTGTGACCATATACCTCAATAGACTCATAAAAGTGATTTGAAGAGATTTGGGTCAGTAGCCGAGTAGCAAAAAAAAAAGAGAGCAAAAAAAAGTGAGAGAAGGCTGATTCGGGTGAGTGGTTCTAGTTCATAATTTCAGTTTGAGTGACAAAAATTCTTGAGCAATTTTGTGCCTTCTATTCTTTTATTGCAATTGGCTAGCATCTCTTCTAGTACTTGGTGCAAAACGAACTATTTCATCATTACTTTCAGATTGCTTGCAACTAGGTCATTCCTTTGTTTGCATTGAGTCACATTGATCTTTGCGTGTGCGTTCATACATTTCACTTAAACCTTTTGGATTAGCACTTAGGCAAGGTTTCTAGCTTGGATTATTACTTAATTTTACAACATCGTGAAATTCAGATCGTGTAGAATAAATACTTTCTAACCAAGCTCCACAAAGTATCATTTGCCGTGCAATTGTGAGTCACTTTTAAATCCGCTTGATCATCACTTGCTATTATAGTCACCACCAAGAGTAAGTTTCTTTTGGCCTCAATTCACTTCAGAAAGGTAAGAATCTTACTTAGGAGAGGAAAAGTGAGATTGAGTGAACTCCACATATCACCCATATATTTATGGTTCTTGTGTTTTCTTTGTACTACTAACCATGTCAGGTGGAGGTGACAATATGGGAGAGGAGCATGATCTGAATTCTCCGGTAACTCGTTTTCAATTCCAAACTTTAAGGGGTACTTTGTGCAATGAGTTCGCCGCCACTGCTTCCACCTTGGAAGAGCAACTCAAGGCGGAGATCAACAATTCTACACAAGATATGCGCATTGAGATGAACCAACAAATGAATGTACTATGTACAAACATTGTGAATGATGTTGTGCACACGCTTCGAGCACAACAAGAAAAAGGAAGTGTTCATCGAGGGGGTGCCTTTCCTCCACGAGATGAGGAAGCAGCCGCTATTCGGGGCGGCCAAGATGCACAACAACAGCGAGACCGCGTGGTGGAAAACACCATCCGTCCACCTCTTCCTGGGAGAGGTGCAGGGGGCGGCTGCCATGGTCCGGGGAGAGGCCATGGACATGGAGGCCATGGTGGGGAAGCATTTCACTTTGACGATGATGACCTTCCGCACTACGATGACGGCTACCACCGCTGTAATCGTTACAGCGAAGAACGACCAAACGAGGAGAAATTTGGTAAGCTCAAATTTACAATGCCATCATTTTCAGGTACACATGAGTCCAAAGAATACCTCACGTGGGAGCTTAAGGTGGACAAGGTGTTCCACTTGCACAATTATTCTGAAGAGAAGAAAATCCATATGGCGGGACTAGAATTCAATGATTATGTCTTGGTTTGGTGGGAACAAGTGCAAAACCAAAGGATGGAGAACAATGAGACCACCCATCACTACCTGGGAAGAGATGAAGTACCATATGAGGGCAAGGTTTGTTCCTAAACATTGCAAACGTGACCTCTTTGATAAATTACAGAATTTGAAGCAAGAGAGTTTCATGATTGAGGAGTACTACAAAGAGATGAAAATGGCTATGATAAGGGCTAATGTTTATGAACAAGAAGAGCAAACTATGGCCCGATTCCTTGCTGGTTGCACCCTTCCATCAAGCGAATCGCCGAATTTCAACCCTACAACAACATGGCGGAGTTGGTGCATCAAGCCACTAAGGCTAAGAGGCAAGTACAACAAGACATGAGGGCTTCAAAATCATCTTCCTACACTCCCCGTACAGCACCTATAGTAGGTACATCCACATCCCGTTTCAATTCATTTAAGACTAATCAATCTAGTGCAAGTATTGATCCTAGTGCACGTGCTGCTCCAAGTGCAAAGAACGTTACTCCTTCCTATTCAAAGAGAGGACTAGGCCCATCTTCATCATTGTCTGTTAGATTTACGGCCAAGAGTAGCTCCATTCAATGTTTCAAGTATCTTGGTCATGGATATATACAAAAAGATTGCCCAAGTAACAAGGTGATGTTGACAACTGAGGACGGAGAGTATGATTCTGCTAGTGACGAAGATGGAGAGTATCTTGCTGATGTTGAGACGAATGAGGATGGCCGTGGGGGAGAAAGAGGGGAGGAGGTGCATGGGGATGGATATTGTGACCCCGAGTCCGGTCTTATCCTTGTGTGCACTCCTTCGGTGTTAAGCGTTCAAGCAAAATCCAACCATGAATAGAGCTGCAATCTTTTCCAAACAAGAGCTCTGGTAAGTAAAGATGGTAAGTGCTGCAAGGTTATTATTGATGGGGGAAGTTGTTATAACTTGGCTAGTAAAGAACTTTGCACTAAACTTGGATTGAAATACAAGAAACACCCACATCCATATCAAATTCAATGGTTGAATAATCATGGTTATATGAATGTTGGATACACTGTTGATGTTAGCTTTCAAATTGGTAATTATCAAGATACTGTGGAGTGTGACGTGGTTTCTATGGAAGTATGTCATATACTTTTAGGGAAGCCATGGCAATATGCTAGGTCCGTGATTCATGATGGTAGAACAAATCAATATAAGTTCATGTGGAAAAATAAAAAATAACATTACGACCTATGACCCCCTCCCAAATTGTGATTGAAAATGTGCAAAAGAAAGAGGTGCAATTAGAAAGTGAAAGTGGGGAACAAAAAAATGTAACTCCACAAAAGGTGAACAACAGAGAAAAGTTAAAATTGAGTGGGAAAAGAAAGGATGAGGGAAAGAAAATGTTAGTCATGATAGCTACAAAATCTGATTTAAGAGAGATGAGAGGTGATCTTACTTTCGAGCATTTGGTATTGTTATATAAAGATGTTTTGCTTTCTACTAATAACTTAACCTCTCTTCCTAATGTGGTTTCTCAAGTATTACAGGCTTATGAAGATGTCTTTCCGGAGGAGGTACCCGCTGGTCTACCACCCATTCGAGGCATCGAACATCAAATTGACTTAGTTCCGGGAGCCCCACTTCCCAACCGGCCGCCGTACCGCACCAACCCGGAGGAGACAAAGGAAATTCAGCGGCAAGTGCAAGCGCTTCTGGACAAAGGGTATGTACGTGAGAGTCTTAGTCCTTGTGCCATTTCTGTTATTCTTGTTCCTAAGAAAGATGGTACTTAGAGAATGTGCGTAGACTGTAGAGCTATCAACAATATAATTGTTCGATATCCTCATCCTATTCCTAGGTTAGATGATATGCTTTATGAGTTAAGTGGTCCTACTATTTTTTTCTAAGATTGACTTGTGTAGTGGCTACCATCAAATAAGAATGAAACAAGGTGATGGGTGGAAAACTGCTTTTAAAACGAAATTTGGTTTATATGGATGGTTAGTGATGCCTTTTGGTTTATCCAATGCTCCTAGTACTTTCATGCGCTTGATGAACCATGTTTTGAGACATTTCATTGGAAAGTTTGTGGTAGTTTACTTTGATGATATCTTGATATATAGCCGCTCTTTGGAAGATCATGTTGAACACATCAAACAAGTTCTAGAAGTGCTTATGCAGGAACGCTTGTATGCTAATCTTGAGAAGTGCACCTTTTGCACTAGTAAGGTTGTGTTCCTAGGCTATATTGTTTCAGCTCATGAAATTGAAGTGGATGAGTCTAAAATTGAAGCTATTCGTAATTGGTCTACTCCTATGAATGTTAGTCAAATTCGTAACTTCCATGGGCTTGCTAGCTTTTATAGGCGATTTGTGAAAGACTTTAGCACCATTGCTGCCCCATTAAATGTATTAACTAAAAATGGAATCACTTTTGAGTGGGGAGAACAACAAGACAAGGCTTTTGTTGAATTGAAGAAGTGTTTGACTGAAGCACCATTACTTGTTTTACCTGATTTTACTAAAACTTTTGAGATTGAATGTGATGCTAGTGGGATAGGTATTGGTGGTGTTTTGATGCAAGAACAAAAGCCCGTTGCATATTTCAGTGAGAAACTTCATGGTGCACAATTAAATTACCTGTTTATGATAAGGAATTATATGCTCTTGTGCGTGCGTTAGAAACTTGGCAACATTATCTTTGGCCTAAGAAATTTATCATACATTCTGATCATGAAGCTTTGAAATATTTAAAGGGCCAAGCGAAACTGAATCGTAGACACGCCAAATGGGTAGAATTCATTGAGACATTTCCATACATTGTCAAATATAAGAAAGGCAAAGAGAATGTGGTAGCTGATGCATTATCTAGAAAACATGTGCTTTTGACTCAATTGGAAGTAAAGGTTCCGGGATTAGAAAGTTTGAAAGAATTATATGCTTCCGATCAAAACTTTTCAGCACCATATTCTAATTGCAAGAATGGAAAAGAGTGGAATAAGTTTCACGTTCATAATGGTTTCCTCTTTCGCATGAACAAGCTATGTGTTCCAGAATCTTCTATGCGTTTGCTACTATTGCAGGAGTCTCATGCAGAAGGATTGATGGGTCATTTTGGAAGAGAGAAGACGTACATGATGTTGGTCGATCATTTCTACTGGCCTACGATGAGGCGAGACGTCGAGAGGTTTGTTCAACGATGCTTCATATGCCATAAGGCAAAGTCAAAACTCAATCCACATGATTTATATACTCCACTTCCGGTTCCTAGTGCTCCTTGGGAAGATCTTAGCATGGATTTTGTATTATGATTACCTAGGACCAAGAGGGGGAGGGATTCAGTCTTTGTTATTGTGGATAGGTTTTCTAAAATGCACATTTTATTCCCTGTCATAAGAGCGACGATGTGTTGCATGTAGCTGACTTATTTTTCGGGGAGATTGTGAGGTTGCATGGAATGCCAAGAACTATTGTTTTCGATCGCGATGTCAACTTCATGAACTATTTTTGGAAGACTTTGTGGACTAAGCTTGGAACAAAGTTGTTGTTTTCAATGACTTGTTATCCACAAATAGATGGACAGACGGAGGTCATGAACCGTGCACTCTCAATGCTGTTGCGGACAATGACAAAAAAGAATTTGAAAGAGCGGAAAGATTGTCTACCGCATGTTGAATTTGCTTATAATAGGGTGGTGCATTCTACAACTCAACTATATCCATTTGAGGTGGTGTATGGTTTCAAACCAATCACTCCACTTGACTTAATGACACTTCCCTTACAAGAATGTGCTAATATGGAGGCTTCCAAGCGTGCTTTGTGAAAAAGCTCCATGAAAAGACTAAAGAGGTAATTGAGACAAAGGTACGTGCTTATGCGTTAATGGCTAACAAATTTAGAAAGGAGATACTTTTTGAAATAGGAGACTTAGTATGGGTACACCTTCACAAAGAACGCTTTCCGAAGAAACGTAAATCAAAGTTGATACCTCGTGGTGACGGTCTTTTTAAAGTACTTGCCAAAATAAATGATAATGGATACAAGATAGAGCTTTCGGGAGATTATGGGGTGAGCACTACTTTTAATGTTGTTGATTTATCACCATTCTTTGGGTAAGATGGCACAGAGTCGAGGACAACTCCTTTTCAAGAGGGGGAGGATGATGAGGACATCGCTAGGAATGCCAAAGCTAGTAATGAGGCTTCAATAATAGGACCAATATGTCATTGATTTTAATGAGAATTTTGTACTACCTAAAAATAATGTTTTACTTGTGCTCAGGTTTGAAGAGTCAGCGATGGACAGAGATCAAGGATATGCGACTATCATCCAAGGAAGCACAAGTCCACGGCATGAACAGTGATCAGCCTATAAATAGTGCTACGCATGAACAGTATCAAGCTGCGCTATAGTACTATGAACAGTACACGCTATAGTACCCGGCCCATGAACAGTGTCGCGCTACAGTACTGTCCCATGGTCAGTGCCGTGCTATAGTAGCTCGCTCGTGAATAGTACCACATGGAAAATTTAGTGTTGAATAGTTCTTAGGCTGAGACTATATATTGAGGGGTAGACCCCCCATTGTAAGGCAGACCAGACTTGAGAAAAATCAATCCACTAAAATTTATTTGAGTTTAGCATTGCTATCAAAATTCCAGAGGGAATTAGGAGTGTGTCCTTCAATCAAGATCGTTCAGCCTTTCCGTTGGGAATTGGGTGCACGATAGATCTTCGCTTGATGATCAGCGAAATCAACACGAGTGTGTTTTAGTGGATTAAAGAGTGTTCTTCCCTTACACTGGCATTGGATGATCATTACGATTCATCAAAACTCCCGTGAATATCCATCCTACGTCGAGAAGATCGGGCGACCCCGTATCATTACCCCTACAAGGACTCTTATATAGCAACCATTCTAGCTGATATAGGAGAACGTATCGATATACTATTTTTTCCAGTAGAGTAATTTCTTTTTGCGCAGTTCTCTCTATCAGTTAGATAATTAATAATCATGAGGTGGGATTCTACCATGTGCATCTAGAAAGAAACTAAGTCGAAGTGTTGAGTAATCAGTAGTAAGAAGTTGGTTACCTTACTATTTAGTTTGACCAAACCTAATAACTGAATTGTTTGTAGGAAATCAGTTGCTTTTGGATATTAGACCCCTTACTTTAATGTGGCCTTCTTAAGTTCTTATGGATAAGTCATGCTGATCCTTGTCATTTTCAAGATTGAACATGTCATTTTACAAGACTTTGGCCAAAACTTGTCAGTTAACCCATCCTTGACTGTTTCTCTGGCTCCCAGCTGAGTTGCCAGTTTTCTCCTTTCTTTTATTCATCACAATGCCCACTGAGCTTGGTCATTGGTGGATCTCTTGTCAGCAATGACAATCCAAAAAAAGTAGCACCAGCCAACACTTCATACTGGTTTTAGGTACCTTGCTTAGAGCCGTGTGGGGTTATATTTTATACTTTTAGGAAGCATATGTATTTCAAGTACTCTTTTATATGCATACACATACATATACATACATACATACACACACACATACATATACATACACATGCCTATACATATACATACACGTACATATACATATGCATACATATATACACACAACTGATAGTAACTCTACATGTGTTTGGTAGTAACTTCACTCGCACATGGTAGTAACTTTCTGGCGTGCATTTTACACGTGTGTGCAAAATAGTAATTATATATACACACACACACAACAACAACAACAACAACAAAACTTTTTGTCTCAAACAAGTTGGGGTAGGTTAGGAATGAAACCTTCTCAAGATCAAAAAGATGAGAGCCTTAAAATAAAAACCTATAGGGCTAAAACCCTAAGTCATACATCCTGCTATCTGGGCTGAGAGCCTAAAACACTGCCCCTAAGTTTCTTATGGTTCTGGTACGTGGATCGCTAACTTCCATGGGCTCCTATCCAAAACTAATTCTTTAGATACATTCAAATCCCTCAAGTCTCTTTTAACTACTTCCTCCTACGTCAGTCTTGGTCAACCTTTGCCACTTCTTACGTTTTTAGTACGCCTTAAAATTTCACTACGTACCGGTGCCTCAATAGGCCTTCGTTGAAGATGTCCAAACCATTTCAAGCAATGTTAGACAAACTTCTCTTCAATTGGTGCTACCCCTTGTCCAAACTATCTCAAGCGATGTTGGACAAACTTCTCTTCAATTGGTGCTACCCCTACCCTATCACGTATATCATCATTGCGGATCCGATCCCGCCTTGTGTGACCATAGATCCACCGCAGCATCCTTATCTCCGCTACACTCATTTTCTGTATATGTTATCTTTTAGTCGCCCAACATTCTGCTCCATATAGCATTGCAGGTCTGATCACCGTCCTATAGAACTTACCTTTTTAACATTTGAGGGACTTTTTTGTCATATAGGACACTAGATGCTTGGCAACATTTCACACACCCTGCTCTTGTGGCTCACGTCTTCATCAATCTCACTGTCCCACTATAGCATCGATCCCAAATAACAAAACGTGTCCTTCTTAGACACTACTTGTCTGTCTAATCTAACATCTCTATCATCTGTCCTAACACCACTGAAATCACATCTCAATACTCAGTTTTAGTTCTACTAAGTCTAAAGCTCTTCAATTCTAAGGTCTTCCTCCACAGCTCGAGCTTCCTATCAACACCTCCACAGCTCGAGCTTCCTATCAACACCTATCCTACTCTCATCAACCAGCACCACATCATTAGCGAAAAGTATACACCAAGAGATATCTCCTTATATGTCCCTTGTGATCGCGTCCATTACTAGGGTAAAAATGTATGAGCTCAACGCTGACCCTTAGTGTAGCCCTATCTTAATAGAAAAGTCATTACTAACACTACCACATGTTCTGATATTAGTCACAACATTTTTGTACATGTCCTTAATTAGGGTAATATATTTTGTTGGGATTTTTTTCTTTTGGAGCGCCCACTACATGACCTTTCTTGGCACTTTAGGCTTTCTCCAAGTCAACAAACAACATGTGAAGGTCATTCTTTTGCTCCCTATACCTCTCTATCAATTGTCGTAGCAAGAAAATTGCCTCCGTGGTTGGCCTCCCAGTCATAAAACCATATTGATTTGTTGTCACGCTAGTCACTTTTTTTAAACAACACTCAATCACTTGTTCCCAAAGCTTCATTGTGTGACTTATGAGCTTAATTCCTCTATAATTAGTACAACTTTGAATGTCTCTTTTATTTTTGAAAATTAGTACTAATGTGCTCCTCCGCCACTCGTTTGACATCTTGTTCAACTTAAAAATGCTATTGAACATATTAGTTAGCCAAACAATCGTCATTTCTCCTAGGCATTTCCACACCTCAATACGGATGTTATCAGGACCCAATGCCTTGCCCACTTTCATCCTTTTTAAGGTCTCTCTTACTTCCGACTCCTGAATTCTTCGAATAAATCGCCTATTGGTGTCGTCAAAAGCATCATCCAATTCAATCATACCATCATCATTATCGTGGTTGAACAACTTGTCGAAGTAATCTCTCCACCTATCCTTGATGTCCTCGTCTTTCACCAAAAGTCTATTAATGTCGTCTTTAATGCATTTAACTTGGTTGAAATTTGTCTTCCTTTCTCGAAGCTTAGTCATCTTATAGACATCCTTCTCTCTCTCCTGTGTACTTAGTTTCTGATAAATTTTCTCATATGCCTTTCCTCGTGCCTTACTCACCGCTTTCTTCGCATTCTTTTTCGTTGCTTTGTATTTCTGTACGTTGTCATCGTTCCTATCATGATGCATATACTTATAGTATATCTTCTTCTCCTCAATAGCCTTTTGCACTTTCTCGTTCCACCACCATGTGTCTTTTAGTTCTCCTCTTGTCCCTTAGATATCTCCAAGCACCTCCGTAGCCACCTTCCTAATGTGAATCGCCATCTCTATCTACATACTATTCGCTTTACTATTCACTTCTCCCATGTCCCTTCGTGACCATCCTCTCCTTAAACACCTGTGTGGTATCTCCTTTGAGTTTTCACCACTTCGTCCTCGTGGTTCTAGCGACCTTAGCTTGTCGAACCCGTAACCTAAAACGAAAGTCGGAGACTACCAACTTATGTTACTGGACAATACACTCTCCAGGTACAACCTTACAGTCTATGCAGACTCGTTTGTCCTCCCTCCTAATAAGAACAAAATCGTTTTGGTTAGAGTGCTGACCACTGCTAAAGGTAACTAAACAAAAATGTCTCTTTCTAAAGAAGGTGTTAGCTACCACGAGATCATAGGCTACGACAAAGTTTAAGATATCTTCTCCCTCTTGATTCCTATCACCATAACCAAAACCCTTATGCACCCTTTGAAACCCTCCACTAGTTGTACCGACATGACCATTGAAATCATCTCTTGAGAAAATTTTCTTATTGATAGGCACACTTCTAACCATGTCATCTAGGTCTTTCCAAAATTACCTCTTAACGGTCTCATTCAACCCTATTTGTGGAGCATATGCACTAACAATATTTAAAACCAAGTCAACAAAGATTAGCTTGACTAGGATAATCCTATGTCCCTGTCTCCTCACGTCAATAACTCCACTCTTTATGTGCTTATCGATTAAGATGCCCACTTCATTCTTGTTTCGTTTTGTTCCAGTATACCACAGCTTGAAGCCAGTATGTTCCACCTCCTTTGTCTTTTGACCCACCCATTTAGTCTCTTAAACGCACAAGATATTTATACGTCTCTTAATCGTTGTATCAACTATTTCTCTTAACTTACCTGTTAAGGACCCTACATTTCAACTATTCATGCGAATCCTACTGTCCTCGACTAACTTCCTTACCCCTCGCACTCGTCGAGTAAAGTGCGAAGACCCTTACCCATTTTCTACTACATCCGGTCGCTGACGTAGCACGTCACTAAGGGAGTGACGTCTTGACCCTTACTCATTTATCACCACACCCGGGTTCCGATACGACACATCGCTAAGAGGGTTACGCCCCAACGAAAGTTTTAATTTAGGTTTCATTTCATGACAAAATGGCATGATTTTTACATTGGCTTGTCAAGCCTAACACAACCCTCCTCTTTTTTCCTGGTTTGGGACAGGCTATGTAGATTATATATATATATATATATATATATATATATATATATATATATATATATATATATATATATATATATATATATATATATATATATATATATATATATATATATATATATATATATAATCTACATAGCCTGTCCCAAAGTTTAAGATATATATATATATATATATATATATATATATATATATATATATATATATATATATATATATATATATATATAAAATCTACATATAGGTAAAACTTGTATTCGTTGTACTTTTATGGCAGAAATGCATCATTCCAAAAATGTCCACTTTGAATATTATTTCTGGAGCTTGGTAAATCAGATAAAGGCATGTTAAAATCACATAACACAATATTGCTGAAGGCTCCATCTGGTTCAGGTTTGATCAGTATGCTATTGTAGAATTTGCTATAAGTGTTGGAATGCATGGTTCCCAGAACCCTATCTGAAAATGCTGGACTTCATGCAATGGAGATAATATCTTCCTTATATGCAGTGGCGGAGCCAGGATCAGGGGCGGAGAGAGGGGGGGCGGGCAGGGGCCTGGCCCCCCCCAATAGTCCATCAGACCCCCAAATTTACTTGCGGCGTTCTCTTCTCCCCCTACAATTTGCTGGTTCTTCCAACGGCTCAAATTTTCTTTTAATTAATTATAGTGAATTAAGGTAGTGCTCATTATAGCTTAAAACTTAAACTTTTAGTTTTTTCACTATTTAAAACATTTTTGATACTGTAGCTACTATTAGATTTTTTTAGTATAATTAAATTTAAATCTACGTAATGTTTGTCGCCGTATACATCCTTCTCTCATAGAAAAGAAAAAAATGGTCTCTTTGTGTCGCACAAAAAACTTCCAGTGATTTGTGTCACATCAGTACATGGTATCTTGGCGGTTCCCTCGTGCTTAAGAGTGCCATACATGGGTGACTGCTCCAACATTTTTTGGAGAAAAGTATCAGTCTTTGCCTAAGCTGATGGCACCTTCATGGATCAAATTGCACACGGCTTTTTTTCGTTCTGAGTTTAATTGTCCAATCACCCATTTGAGAGCCATTTTCACTGTCTTTTCTTAGAGAAATAGCTGAATGTCCGTGCGTTGCTATGGATTTTAAAATTTTATCATACTACATTTGATTTTATAATTATATATGTGTATGTTTAATTTTGCCGACACACGGCGCCTAGGGCCCATGACGTCGGCGCCTTGGCGGGTCGGCCCCCCCCCCTTGTCTGGATCCTGGCTCCGCCCCTGGCCAGGATTTGGTTACGCCCCGGGCTCAGTGGTGGAATGATTTAGGCTATCTCAGCTGGACCATAAAAATGTTACCCAGGCTAGACTGAATTTATCCGAGCTATACACTAGATATTTTAATTTATCCGAGCTACTGGATATTTTTTCACACCTCGGACTAAATCCTACCCTGCCCGGGGTGTGGCTCCGCCCGTGCCTATATGCTGAGCATGCTAGTGGCAATACAAAAATTGGTATGGACTTTGGGGAAGGTGTTTGCAAGGATGTCTGTACTCTCTGCCATGAAAATGTTGGATTATATGTGGGCCAAGCCCATATAATAAGAATAATTCCTATTAAATCTCAAAGGCCCACTCATGCAAAGGAGGCATGCATGTGACCTTTAGTACCATATTGCTAGTTCTAGGAGAGGAAGACCACCTTAAAAGGGATGGTGCACTCCTAGCCACTTGAGGCATGTGTGGGAGAGAACTAGAGGATAACACGCGCGCGCTCGCTCGCCTCGCCTCGCCGGGCCGGGCCGGGCTGGGCAGGGCGGGCGGCGCGGGCGCACGGCACCTGCGTGAATGGTCCGCCAAAATCCGCTCCAGGTGCTTGCGCAGACGCGGCTTCCTTTTGCAGTTTTATTTTGCTGTTTTGAGTGGCGGTGAATCCGGATCGGTTACGGTTGCTAATCCGGTTCGGTTACGAGTTATGGAGAACGTGCAGGCGTCTTGATCACGCGTCCTGGTCTTCTATAAATACGGAGCCGCCGCCTTCATACAGAACATGCGAAAATCAATCTAGGGTTTTGCCTCCTCCATCCATTGTGCTGCGCCGTCCCACGTAGTCTACTCCGTCCCGTCCGCCGGCGTGCACTGTCGTTCGGGAGAGCAGGTCTCCGGAACCGTCGCCTTCGAAGTCCTGCACCGGGAGAGGGCGAATAAGGTTTTTGGGAAGCGCTCTGCGCGACTGCTCGCTGTAGCTCTGGCTCGTCTTCCTCGTCGTTCGGCTTCGGCGAATCGTCATCGACTTCGTGTCATCCTCACCGTGCCTGCGGCGTCTACATCGGCAAACCGATCAGAACAGAACCATCGGTACGTAACAGTAATGTTCTCCGTATTAGATCTGTTCATGTACAGTTTCCTGGTTTACATGTCTAGATCTTTTATGCCTGTGATGGTTCTGTTATTGTGCGTGCATGATGTCATGATTAATTTATGGAATAAATTGAACCTACATGTACTTATATTTTCAACAATCCAAAAACCTTATTGTAGGCACTGTGGTTTTACTATGGCTGGATTTGCCGATGCACTGAGGCCGGATAAGTTCTCCGGTGTGCACTTTAAGAGATGGCAGATTAGGGTCACTCTGTGGCTTACTGCTATGAATGTATTCTGGGTTAGTAATGGCAAGCCTGAAGGTGTTCTTGATGCTGAAAAGCAGAAAGAATTCGAGACTGCCACTACTCTCTTTGTTGGATGCATTCTTAGTGTTCTTGCTGACCGTCTGTGCGAGGTGTATATGCACATGACAGACGCGAAGGAGTTATGGGATGCACTGAATTCCAAATACGGTGCTACTGATGCCAGCAATGACATGTATGTCATGGAGCAATTTCATGACTACAAGATGGTTGATAACCGTTCTGTAGTAGATCAGGCTCATGAGATACAGGCCATTGCCAAGGAACTCGAACTCCTGAAGTGTGCCTTACCCGACAAGTTTGTGGCTGGATGTATTATTGCGAAATTACCTTCTTCATGGAGGAATTTCGGAATAGCACTCAAACACAAGAGACAAGAATACTCTGTTGAGAATCTGATTGGGTCTCTTGAAATTGAGGAGAAAGCTCGGGAAAAGGACGCTGTGTCTAAGGGTGATGGAGGGCAGTCTAGTGCCAATGTGGTACAGAAACCCTCAAGCAAGAACAAAGGGAAATTTGTTAAAGCCCAACAGACAACCAACTTCAAGAAGAAGAAGAACAACAACAATCAGGATGATAGAACTTGCTTTGTGTGCGGTGAGCCTGGTCACATGGCCAAGAAGTGCCCACAACGCAAAGGAAAGAAGGCACCTGCAGGACAGACTTCTAAGTCTGTCAACGTGACCATTGGCAAGACTGGAGATGGGACTGGGTATGGTAATTTACCTACTGTTCTTTCAGTTAGTCAATCTACCAATTGGTGGATTGATACAGGAGCTAATGTACATGTGTGTGCTGATATTTCGTTATTTTCTTCTTATCAGGTCGCCCGAGATTCCTCCGTCCTAATGGGGAATGGGTCACATGCTACTGTTCATGGTGTTGGCACGGTAGATCTGAAGTTTACTTCGGGAAAGATCGTGCAGCTGAAGAACGTGCAGCATGTCCCTTCTATAGACAAGAATCTCGTTAGTGGCTCCCGTTTATGTAGAGACGGGCTTAAGTTGGTATTTGAGTCTAATAAAGTAGTCGTGTCTAAACATGGACATTTTATTGGTAAAGGCTATGAGTGCGGAGGCTTGTTCCGCTTTTCCCTATCAGATTTCTGCAATAAGACTGTAAACCATATTTGTGGCAGTGTGGATGATGAGGCTAATGTTTGGCACTCACGTCTATGTCATATTAATTTTGGTTTGATGTCTCGGCTTTCCAGTATGAATTTAATTCCAAACGTTCCCATCACCAAAGGTTCTAAATGCCATAGCTGTGTGCAATCAAAGCAACCTCGTAAGCCTCACAAGGCTGCCGAGGAGAGAAACTTGGCACCACTAGAACTCCTGCATTCAGATCTTTCTGAGATGAATGGCGTGTTGACGAAGGGTGGAAAACGATATTTCATGACATTGATTGATGATGCAACTAGGTTCTGTTATGTGTATTTATTGAAAACGAAAGATGAGGCTTTAGACTATTTTAAAATCTATAAGGCAGAAGTTGAAAACCAGTTAAATAGAAAGATAAAAAGACTTAGGTCAGATCGTGGTGAAGAGTATTTCTCAAACGAATTTGACTTATTTTGTGAGGAACATGGCATTATACATGAGAGGACGCCTCCTTATTCCCCCGAGTCAAATGGGATTGCCGAAAGGAAAAACCGCACGTTGACTGACTTGGTGAATGCCATGCTAGATACTGCGGGATTACCTAAGGCATGGTGGGGGGAGGCTTTGCTAACGTCTAATCACGTATTAAATAGAGTTCCTAACAGAAATAAGGACAAAACACCATACGAGGTATGGATTGGGAGAAAACCATCACTTTCTTACTTGCGTACATGGGGGTGCTTGGCGAAAGTTAATGTGCCAATAACTAAGAAACGCAAGCTTGGACCTAAAACTGTGGACTGCGTTTTTCTGGGATATGCTAATCATAGCATTGCCTATAGATTTTTGATAGTTAAAACTGAGGTACCTGACATGCATGTTGGTACAATTATGGAGTCTCGAGATGCAACATTCTTTGAGAATATTTTTCCTATGAAGGATACACATAACACTACTAGTCAACCTTCTGAAATAATTCCCAGTTCAATCACATCACCTGAACCTTTTGAACATACACATGAACTTGTCAATGAGGAGGATGACAGTGGAGCTCCTAGAAGGAGCAAGAGACAAAGGATATTCAAATCCTTTGGTGATGATTTCACTGTGTACCTTGTGGACGACACTCCCAAGTCTATTTCAGAAGCGTATGCATCCCCTGATGCAGACTACTGGAAGGAGGCTGTCCGTAGTGAAATGGATTCCATTATCGCTAATGGAACCTGGGAGCTGACAGATAAACCTTATGAGTGCAAACCTGTAGGGTGCAAGTGGGTGTTCAAAAAGAAGCTTAGGCCTGATGGTACTATTGAAAAATATAAGGCTCGGCTTGTTGCCAAGGGCTATACTCAGAAAGAAGGCGAAGATTTCTTTGACACTTACTCACCTGTTGCTAGACTGACCACAATTCGAGTACTACTTGCTTTGGCTGCCTCACATGGTCTTCTCATTCATCAAATGGACGTTAAGACAGCTTTTCTTAACGGAGAGCTGGATGAGGAAATTTACATGGAACAGCCTGATGGATTTGTAGTAGAAGGTCAAAAAGGCAAGGTGTTAAAACTGTTGAAATCTTTGTATGGTCTGAAACAAGCCCCTAAGCAGTGGCATGAGAAGTTCGATAGAACACTGACATCTACAGGCTTTGCTGTCAATGAGGCAGATAAATGTGTATACTATCGTTATGGTGGGGGTGAGGGAGTTATTCTATGTTTGTATGTGGATGACATCTTGATTTTTGGGACAAACATTAGTGTGATAAATGAGGTCAAATCATACTTGTCTCAAAACTTTGATATGAAAGATCTGGGAGTGGCTGATGTTATTCTAAACATTAAATTGGTTAGAGGTGAGGATGGGATTACACTTTTGCAATCTCATTATGTGGAAAAGGTCTTGAGCCGTTTTGGCTTTTCTGACAGCAAGCCTTCTCCAACACCTTATGATCCTAGCGTGTTACTTCGTAAGAATAAGAAAATTGCTAGGAATCAGCTGGAATACTCCCAGATAATTGGCTCACTAATGTACCTAGCTAGTGCAACAAGGCCAGACATCTCCTTTGCTGTGAGCAAATTGAGTCGGTTTACATCTAACCCAGGAGATGATCACTGGAAGGCGCTTGAGCGAGTGTTGCGCTATCTGAAAGGTACCTCGAACTTTGGACTTCACTATACTGGGTACCCGTCGGTGCTGGAGGGTTACAGTGATTCCAACTGGATCTCTGATGCTGATGAGATCAAAGCCACTAGTGGATATGTTTTCACTATTGGTGGTGGTGCTGTTTCATGGAGGTCTTGCAAACAGACCATTTTGACGAGGTCAACCATGGAAGCAGAGCTTGCGGCACTAGACACTGCTATTGTTGAGGCAGAATGGCTACGAGATCTATTGATGGATCTACCTACGGTGGAAAAGCCAGTGCCAGCTATCCTTATGAACTGTGATAATCAAACCGTTATCGCTAAAGTGAACAGTTCTAAGGATAATATGAAATCGTCTAGGCATGTTAAGAGACGATTGAAGTCTGTCAGGAAATTGAGAAACTCCGGAGTTATAACCTTGGATTACATCCAAACAGATAAAAACCTGGCAGATCCCTTTACAAAGGGACTATCACGGAATGTGATAGATAGTGCATCGAAGGAGATGGGTATGAGACCCATGTGAGTTATCTATGGTAGTAACCCAACCTATGTGATCGGAGATCCCGTGAATTAGGATCTGGGAAAAACAAGCCATTAGTTAACTGGAGGAGAGTAATTTCAACCCTCTCTATGTGAAGATGCAATACTCTCAGAAACTGCAAGGCAGGTTGACTAAGGTCTTAATGTGTTCCATTGGCTTTTAGAAGCGAAGACGCTATCCTGCAGAGCGTTCTTGAAAGAACACACCTATATGAGCCCGACTGTTAGTCGCAGTCTATGGAGATCTTGGGTAATCTCCTACTAAGCTCATGAAGAGACCAAGGAGTATAACTTATACGCTCCAACCGAGGGGTAGCCTACTGGCGGCCTAGTATCAGTTAAGTCTTTAAGTGAAGCTTGCTTGCACCAAACTTGCAATTCAAGGCATAGTCCATTGTTCAAGTTGTGAGTAAGTGTAGCTTGGAGTTCTAGGTGGATGTTCAACCTTAATCGGTCTCCATCGAAATACTGATATATAAACAGTACATTGGAATTCAGGCAAATCTCTGTGGGACTTTGAGATCTGGTGGGGGATTGTTGGATTATATGTGGGCCAAGCCCATATAATAAGAATAATTCCTATTAAATCTCAAAGGCCCACTCATGCAAAGGAGGCATGCATGTGACCTTTAGTACCATATTGCTAGTTCTAGGAGAGGAAGACCACCTTAAAAGGGATGGTGCACTCCTAGCCACTTGAGGCATGTGTGGGAGAGAACTAGAGGATAACACGCGCGCGCTCGCTCGCCGGGCCGGGCCGGGCTGGGCTGGGCTGGGCAGGGCGGGCGGCGCGGGCGCACGGCACCTGCGTGAATGGTCCGCCAAAATCCGCTCCAGGTGCTTGCGCAGACGCGGCTTCCTTTTGCAGTTTTATTTTGCTGTTTTGAGTGGCGGTGAATCCGGATCGGTTACGGTTGCTAATCCGGTTCGGTTACGAGTTATGGAGAACGTGCAGGCGTCTTGATCACGCGTCCTGGTCTTCTATAAATACGGAGCCGCCGCCTTCATACAGAACATGCGAAAATCAATCTAGGGTTTTGCCTCCTCCATCCATTGTGCTGCGCCGTCCCACGTAGTCTACTCCGTCCCGTCCGCCGGCGTGCACTGTCGTTCGGGAGAGCAGGTCTCCGGAACCGTCGCCTTCGAAGTCCTGCACCGGGAGAGGGCGAATAAGGTTTTTGGGAAGCGCTCTGCGCGACTGCTCGCTGTAGCTCTGGCTCGTCTTCCTCGTCGTTCGGCTTCGGCGAATCGTCATCGACTTCGTGTCATCCTCACCGTGCCTGCGGCGTCTACATCGGCAAACCGATCAGAACAGAACCATCGGTACGTAACAGTAATGTTCTCCGTATTAGATCTGTTCATGTACAGTTTCCTGGTTTACATGTCTAGATCTTTTATGCCTGTGATGGTTCTGTTATTGTGCGTGCATGATGTCATGATTAATTTATGGAATAAATTGAACCTACATTTGCTTATATTTTCAACAGAAAATGTGGGATCTCTATGTCAAGGAGTAAGCCTCTTTAAACTACTTGACTACAATTTTTCTTCAAGGGCACTTACCATCAATTTTTCTTTCCCATTTTCATTATTTGGCCACATATTTTCATTTCGAAGTTAAGCAGTAGTGAGCATATGATCTGCAGAACCCTTTTCTGGGCAAACTTACGCAATACCCTGTTTCAAGTTGTTTGTAGCTGCAATATTTCAAATGCTGTTGTTCTTTCCCATTGGTCATGGTACTACAACAGGTACTTGCAAGGTGCAACTGGTTAGGACGGCAACAAGGGTGGACTGGGAATTGCTTTCATGTTCCTATTCCCATTTGGCAACTGGGGATGATTTCGTCTTGGGCTCCTATGATTCTTCTAAAACAGCATGCCTGAAGTGGCAGCTCATAGCTGAAGAGAAAAATTATTCTGGCAGAAAGTCTCAAGTCAATTTTGAGTTACTGCCAAGTCCCAAGCCGCAAAAACTCTTTTTTTAGCCAAATCTTAAGCTGCTTCCAGTAAGTTACAGCAAACAAGTGCGGATCTCACTCTGTTTTCAATTGACCAGGTTCTTTCTTTCCCCTCAAGTACTCTGCCGATGCTGCATACTGTTCTACCGGCTGACCAGGTAATCTTTTTTTTTCCTTCTGTTTTCTACCTAGATTAGAAGGTTTTGTGTGCTGATGTTTTATTCCGTACAGATGAAACCAAGTTATAGCGAGACTATGTTTGCGTTGTTATAACTGCATAAGATGTTGGGGGGTTCTTTTTAGTTGTGATTTATGGTTTTTTATTCTAATGCGAGTACTTGTGTAAATAAACCGAATACCAATAAGACGATAAGCTGCTTTAAAAAAATTATCCCTATAAATCTCTTTGAAATGGTAATGTAGAAACTATCCTATCTGTTTATTAGAGAGAAATCATAAGCCGAAAGAGTTGGCACGCAAGAGAGGTGATACTGGTCACGTTAGCTTCCTGCTAATTGTCGCTGGCGTCGGTGGGAGCAGTAGAGCGTTTACTCTAATGAGAAGTGGATTGGAAAATGGCACACTAGATTATAAGCTGTACTGTTTTGTAGCCCAAGATTTGTTGTAACATGTACAACTGCCGTCATATGTGTGTGTCCTGTTTAAAAGAGCTATGCTTTGCTTTTTTATTGAAATAATACTGTAGCGGCTATTCATTTTTTAAGATATTTAATTAAATGAAAATGAATAAAAATAAAAAAAATAAAAAACAATGTTAAATAGAGGGAAAAGCCAATAGTTCCAAATGGCTCTTTGCTTCTAAAGCCAAGAAGCTGCTTGGGACAGAGCCAAGGTTCTGATTACCCTCTTCTATGTCTAAAACAAGATTTTCTAGAAATTTCCTTAGAATTTTGTCTGAAACAACGAGATTTCCACGGAAGTCCCCAGTTCTATTTTATTATTTCGATTCACTAATCACTACTAAGCGCCTATTTGTAATACAGTAATTTCATAGGAATTTCGCAGAAATAGTTCAATTCGCGTAGGAAACAGAAAAATTCCCACATTCGGCCTAAAATGCGGTGGCAGGAAAAGGATTATTGTCAAGTAAATTTGCCGTGTCGGTTTGATGTATTTGCTACTCACGTCACGACTCATCGTCTGTTTGCCCTTGCAGCCAGCTAACAGTGCAATTTATGCCAATAATATACCGGTCTAGTCAGCATCGAGTTTACACGCTGGTAAGTCAAAAAGGAGCCGAACCGACACGGCAAAAAAGAGAGAGAAAAAGACGGGTGCGTGACTGTGAGAGAGTACCTTTCTGTCTTCTTTTCCTAGTGAGATTTTAGAGGGAGACAGACAGAAGACAGGGAGAGAATAGCATTAAGCGTTGCAAATTTACGCAAACCCATTATGGTTGATGGTTGAGGGTTGGTTTTGTAGTCTTTGCTAGAAAACCTTTGTTGAGCCGAGCTTTACCACTGAGAACAAGGCGTTGGATAGAATGACCGTGCTAACTAGGAGTGTTAGAGAGTAGGACTGTGTGCACTGAGGTACACATGGGAGGCTTGTGACAAATTCATCTGGGAAAAAAAAAAGATTTACATTTTAGGGAAAGATCACTGCTGAAGAAGCTTTTATTCACTTACCACATTAGGAAACGTTGAAGTTTCTGGGTTCCTTCGTGGCAACTGCACACGCACGGCACGGCACTTTGACCATAGCTAGCACCGGTCAAGGTACAGAAACGTGTAATTACAGACCACAAGCTTCCTTTGTGGAACTCCTAGGAATCTAATTAATGGTTTTCTCCTTTTGAGCCTGCTTGTGGTTCTTGGTTTTTAAGTTTTGTGACAAGTAACTTTTAAATGGTGTATCTTTTTAAAACAGCATCTATAAATTGATTGTAGTAGATATTGTACCGACTTCAGCTATACCGGCCAAAATTACATGTGACTGTCTCTCTTCGTATTCTCTCGCGAACAGCTAGAATTTAAAAGCCATAAGCCAAAAGTTATAAATCACAGCCCAAAAGAACTCACTCAATGGCGCTGTTCTTTTTGCCTTTTATCGGTTTTTGTTCTTTGGCTTCGCTCAGCAGTCATTATTCATTAAATTAATAAACAACAGCCAGAAGTCATAAGCCGCATCCAAGAACAGGTCTAATAATCCTCTCATTGTTGATTAGGAGTCATTGCCCCGTAAATTTCCCAGTAGAGCACTTTAGATTTTTGTGCGTGCTATGCTATCGTATAGTGGATGGGTTCTTTTGGGCTGATGGCTTATGGTTTAAATATTTAAATTCTGTCTGTTCGTGAGAAGCAATACGTAGAAAGAAATAGTCACATACGATTTTGACCGGTACGGTTGAACTCAGTACACTTTTTACTACAATTTTTCTATTGACCCTGTCTTGAAAAAACGCACCGTTTAAAAGCTATTTACCGTAGACAGTACAAACATAAGCCAACTTTAAACCCAAAAGAACCCGGCCTGTATCTTACTAGTTGTACAACCAATTATTTGACGGTAAATTGATATTGACTCGAGATAGGAGAATGTACCACCAAATTTCATTCACTGTATTGGCCTTACCTGGAACGTTTTCCCTTGATAGGTACTCAATTTAACACAAGATCCCACTAACATTGCACAACATTTTGCACGACATGGTAAGTAGAAAAAAAAGGGACTCAATCAAGGGAACAGTTTGGGAACAATGCGAATCTTCATTCTTCAGTGATCTGGTAAAAGAAACTTGATGAACAATGACCTCATTGAGAGTAGTACAAAATGAACCACAATTTCTTTTTCTTCTTACTGTGCCCCCACTAAAAGCTTTTTACTGTTCCTTGCCCGCATTTTGTCTCCCCTCCGTTTTGGCGACATTGCACTTGGATCACTGTAGTTGCTCACTTGTTCATCATATGCGTGCTCATGCATACAGTAAGACCACGCATCATCCATCCAGATCAACGGAGTGGAAAAATGAAAGGGTTTATTTCTCCCCTTCGCTTCGAATGCACGCTCTAATCTAAACCGTTGAAGCATCATCCATCCATCCATCTAAATCGATGGAGCGGGAAAATGGAAGGGTTTATTTCCCCTTCGTTTCTAACGCATGCTCTAATCTAAACCATTGATGAATCATCCATCCAAATTGATGGGGTGGAAAAAATGAAAGGGTTTATTTTCCCCTTTGTTTTGAAGTCACGCTGTAATCTAAACCGTTGATTCTATGATCCGACGATTCCTCATCCAGCATTCGCAAGTTGCAATGCATCCTAGTAGTCCGAGACATACACATTATTACGTGGCGATGTTACTATTGATGATGGATCCACTAGTTCCCCTGCATGGGATGGATGCAATAGCACGCAACTTCTCATTTGTTCTGGGCCAACATTGTATAGTCAAGAGAGTGCACAAGAACTCCGATTGGACTGAGTCAAAGAAGAACAAGGGTGGGTTCTTTTAGGCTGATGGTTTATGGCTTAAATATTTGAAATCTGTCTATTCGCGAGTGGTAATACACACAAGAAAATAATCGCATGCGATTTTGGGCGGTACAGCTAAACTCAGTACACTTTTTACTACAATATTTCTATTGACCCCACCTTGAAAAAACGCACAATTTAAAAGCTAGTTACTGTAGACAGTATGAGTATAAGCTACAAATAAGCACATTTTAACCCACCACAAGTTAGTTTTTAAAATTATGCAAATCACTATTGAGAAAAGTATAGAAACGCCTCCCATAAATTAACTAATGAGTTTTGTTTATAAAAAGAAACTATATGTATCTGGAGATGCTATATGGCCAAACAAATGAAAAAAATAGAAAAGAATAGTTTCTAACTTCTAACGCATATCAACAAATCAAACCCAAAAAGTCCGCTGGGAGATCTAAACTAAGCTTCTTCGTTGCTCACATTTCATAAATTGTAGTATTTCAACTTAGACATGCATATTATGAAAAGTGAACAGCAATAGAAAATGACTCCAACCTCCTTGTCATAAATGCTTCAGAAATAGGGAAAGAACAATAAGAGGAAATGACTCCAATGTCCTTGCTATAAATTTTGGCAACAGAGAAAGCACAACAAGAGAAAATGGCTCCAATGTCCCTACTAAAAAATATTTTGGGAACAATAAAAGAACAAGAGGAAATGACTCTAAGGCATACTTGTAAATGCCATTCCGGTGTTCATTACGGTTTTGCATTTGGAATAGAATATTTTGGTACTACAGCATTCCGATGTACTGTTCTGGTTTTTCACCGCCTAATCTAAAAACTTTGTTCGCCGCCTAATACATCTCCACTACTACAAAAGAGGCTATACTGGACGGCTACACTACATACGATACCTATGAACCATCTGTGCTACAACTATCACAAACAGTTCATACTAATAACCATCTGTGATATTTTCATAGACATTATTTATATGAACTATCTATGATAAAGCAAGACATCACATATGGTTCTTATTAATAACCATCTATGAAAATATCACAGACGACTGTTAGTATAAACCGTTTGTGATAATGCAAGACATCACAGACAGTTTGTATTAATAACTGCCTGTGATAATTCATAGACATTTATTTATAAGAACCGTCTGTGATGTGTGCATTATCACATGCGGTTCGTATAGCAAATCATCTCTGATAATGCCACGTTACCGATCCGTGGCATCTCCCCCAGGATTCTGATCTCACCCGTCCATTCTCTCTGCTCGAACGGTAGGCATCGGTTCCTCCCACCTCTCACCTCTTATTAATTACTCCCCCTCTCCCTTTCACTCCAAGATGCATGAGTTCTACCGGCTACTCCTAGCTAGTTCATCCACTCCTAGCTTGTTCCTCGACGATGCTGACTACTGTCGTGAGCTAGCGACTCCGTTGTGACACCATAGTTGACTGCACAACACACTCTTGTCATAAGTGTCGTAAGAGTATCTTACGTAGTTTCACCATCATGACAAAGGTGACGCTACCATGGCCTCTCCTTCGCTACAAGGCACCGAGGAAGCAGCTAGCTACCAAGATGGTGCTCAAGTCGGTGTCAAGGACATCTAACTCGCGCGCTGCTAGAATCTCTCATTCTTCTATGTTTTTGCCATGGGTTCGTAGGATTAGGAGATGTGTTCTTGCCATGTTTAAGAGTTGGGTTCGTAGAATTAGAAGATGTGTTCTTTCCATGTTTAAGAGTTGGGTTCGTAGGATTAGATGTGTTCTTGCCATGTTCTTGCTGTGTTAGATGGGTAATCTGATCATTATCTTGTGATGTTGTAATGGTGGATTCTAATGGAATATGCTGCTGTGTTTGCTTATTTTCAAAGGGCATAGCAAATATCTCTTGAGGCTAGCCAAAAAACAGAAAAATTTAGGTATAGTATGAACTATCACAGATGGTTTGGTATAAACTATCTGTGTTGTATTATCACAGACATCTCACAAACCGTCTGTGATAACCATCGATTATCACTGACCCATAAATTCAGACGGTTCAAAAATCGTCTGTGATGACAGTTTCGAACCGTCTGTGATAACCCTTTTTGTAGTGGTGCTCCTTCCGCTCCAATGACCACTGTTGACCATGCCTGCCTTCCCTTCAGTATCGAGACGGGTGGAACGCCAGATCTGACCATTTCGGACCAAAATTCGCATTGGTACAGGATGAAGGGTCTACCGCGCTATTTTGCTCACTGGGATGGAGCATTCTGACTGGAACTGGAATGGAATTGATAAGCTTGCTCTAGGGTCCATATTATAATGTTCTTGGAACAAGAGGAAGAATAAACGGTACGATAAATGATTACACATAAATATTGCAGGTAGCCCAAAGGCAAACCATGGAGAACTATAACAAGTTATATGCACACATGACACATCAGAAGCAAGATTGAAAGGACAACTTTACAATTTGAGAACAAAGAGAGTTTAAACTAAATAAATTTCACACAAAACCATACTTGTCAATACCGTTCTAGTACTGGTTCATACCGACGTATCATTTTGGATTTAATATAATAATACGAGTATACATATTTATAAGTATATATTTGTTTAATTATATAACACCAAATGTCACTTGTGATATTATTCCAAATATATAGTAGTATTATCAAATATAACAAATAGTTCAATAGACGGTTTTATCAATTCCACCTGTATGACTGGTATTGACCGATATCAAAGCTGGTATTACCGGTATCGAGACTGTATAATCGGTATTAAAGCCGATATGGTATATATGGTTATTTTGTATGGATTTAAATGACGGTATGGTATGATAAGTTTGCACAAAACACTAAAAACCCATCTCTACCACATATAATACACCTAAAAAACAATCCTAAAGCCACACAGAAAATTGTACAACACAGTCATTAGCTATCCTAAGTACACCTAACCAACGTTTGAAATGAAGGGATAAGATCCGATCTAACCTTGTCTTTCTCTTACTCACTCAGATCCAACGGATCAGATTGCTGGGACCAAACCTCCCTCATCCGCCGCTCCGCCTCCCCACGATCTCCTCTCCTCCCCCCGTTCTCCGCACCGCCTCCTCCCCTCCCTCCTCTGCTCGCGCCGCCTCCTCCCCTCCCCCTCCGCCCGCGCCGCCTCCCCTCCCTCATCTGCCGCTGCGCCCTCGCCTACTCCTCCCCCCACTTCTCCGCACCGCCGCCTGCTCCTCCCCCCACTTCTGCGCACCGCCGCCTCCTCCTCCCCCCACTTCTCCGCACCGCCGCCTGCTCCTCCCCCGCTCCTTCGCTCCGCCCCGCCTCCTCCCCCGCCCTTGTAGTTTCGCTCAAAGCCGTTCGGCCCACCTGGCGGCATAACCCCACGCAGATTAGGGTTTCCCCCCTACTCACCTTTGGTGGCGGCGGCAGGCTTGGCCCGGGCGGCCGGTCAGGCGCGAGGTGGCCCGGCCGGGCGGCTTCAAGGCGAGCGCGTGCGTGCGGTCGGCGCGTTGGGAGGCGAGTCGGCACGGCTGCGGGGAGGGTCGGCGACGCCATGCGGGCGAGCGGCCGGCGTGGCCGAGTAGATGCGCCTTGCGGGGCGCACGCACGGCGAGCGGCTGCAGGCTACGGCGCGTGGCGGCGCCGATGCGGCGGCGTGGCCGGGTACATGCGCCTTGCGGGGCGCGCGCGCGGGGAGGCCTGGCTGCGGGCCGGTGCGGCGGCGGGGCGAGCGTGGTTGCGGTCAGGCGCGAGGTGGCCCGGCCGGGCGGCTTCAAGGCGAGCGCGTCCTTCTCCGTCGGCATCGACCGCGTCGACCTCTCCAAGTGCCGCGAGCGGGGGATCCGCGTCACCAACACCCCCGACGTTCTCACCGACGACGTCGCCGACCTCGCCGTCGGCCTCGCCATCGCCGCGCTCTGCCGGATCCCGCAGGCCGACCGCTACGTCCGCGCCGGCATGTGGAAGGCCAAGGGCGACTACAACCTCACCACCCGGGTCGGTTCCTTTCCCGATGCCTCGCTTCCGTTTATTCTTAACTTCGATTATCTAAGGATGGTTTGCTTCTGCGTTAGCTCTTGCTTAGCGACTCTTGGATTCCCCCCCCCCCCCCCCCCCCCAAACGTTCTCAGTGATGCTCGATTAATTAGTTTACCTTTAAAAAGATCGCTCCAAAGAAAACGATTCCTTGGCAAGCCAAACAAACCCCGTACACAAGGCGCGGCGGAGAGGGAGAGAAGAAAGTTGGAGACTAGGCGAGGGGCCACGGGGCGGAGCTTCAGCAGCAAGGTTGGTCTCGTGGTGGTCCATGTTGTGTACAGGAGGAGGGAGAATAGCTGGAGAGGAGGCGACGCGAGGTTCCAGGGCGCCGCCATGAGCAACCCCTCAGGCAAGCACCTCGTCCGCCTCGCCAGCGGCGCCGTCGGCTCCTCGTCGCCCCGCGGCGGCGCCGCCCTCACCCCCGCGGCCCCCAGCGGCCGTCCCTGCGCGCACAGTGGGGACCGCACTCTGCGCGCCACCTCGCCGCCGCCCCCGTCCCCGCCCTCACCCTGCTCCATCGCCTCCGCCGCGTGCTGGGATTCCCGCGCGCTGCTCCTCGATGGCGAGGAGGACTGGGAGGAGGTCGTCGCTGTGGGGGCGGAGGATGCAGCGCTCGACGCCGGCGAGGGGGTGGCGGACGATTACGGGGTGGTGTTCGGGGTCCCGCCCACCGGCGACGAGGTCCGCCGTCGCCAGCATCCAGCAGTAAGATTCTGCTTAAATCATCCATTTAGACTGATCAAGTTATATTTTTTTATGTTTTAGGTTGCTGATGATCATCGTGGTATAATTGGTTAAGATCGGAACTGTCTTGTGTAACTACTTGCTGATTATTTTAATCTTCTGGTTGTCCTGGAATTAGATTGGGAACTTACCGTGATTTGTCTCTGGAAATCACGACTGGAGCCCCAATCACCCCAATCATGCTATGTTTCTTGCATTTGTGAAATTGTTCGAGGGAGTGCGCATATTAGTCTAGATGTGGAATACTACCCCACGCAGTTGGATCTCCAATTTATCCACTTTTCATGCTAAAAGGAGCAAGTTTTGCTTGTACTGTGTCCAATTGCAATACACGTCCTCCGTCATTGCGTAGTTACAACCTCCTGTCCCGTGTAGAACGCACATCCTCCTTTGGTGTTAGATAGAGCTTTTTTGCTCCGTAGTTGTTTAATTGATTCAATTTGGGTTTACAGATGTCCTATCTGAACAAATTGCCTGTCGTATGCAGAGTATTTGAGAATCCTTCTGGTGTGGATTCTGACGCACCTGAGTTACAGGCGCTCGCATTGCCCATCTCAGGACTTCCTTCATCTGGGATGTTTGTGAACTATTTCGCTGAGAATTCTTGTGCATCGGAGAACCAAATTGTCCAATTAGCCAACTTAGAGCATTCTCCATCCTACACTGGATTAGAGGAATGGATTGAGCCTGCTGCACTTGTCCTTAATCAACTGCTCTTTTTACAAGGGAACATCGGAATGTGCTGGATGCGTTCCACCTATTGCAAGTAGATTCTTCTGTTCAGGTGAATGTGGCTTAATTTGAATAGTATTCATGTATATCAATCCTGAACTTGTTACTAAGTACCACCAAATATTGACAAAAATCCCCTTTTTCCTGCTTTGCCGTGACTTTTCTTTTCCCTCCATGCAGAAAATGGTTATGGCCTTGTCAACGGATAAGGCTGTATGGGATGCTGTCATGAGCAACAAGGTGGTGCAAGAATTCAAGAGACCTTTCAAGGATGGTATGTGACTTTGAGCTTTTTTTACATGTACATCTTTATATTGATATAGCATGGATGACAATATTAATCTATTTGTTAAGTTAGGCAGCAGCCATCCGATAATCCTTTTGATATTTGTCGTGTGAAACGTATGAACTTGACTACCTTATTTAGTTTAGTTCTGTTAAACTCTTGTTTATTATGTTGGGTGAATCTGCACCTGACGAAACTTATCCTGTATGTCAGCTAAGGAAACTGATCTCAAGGGGAGCTCATATTGTAAGGTTAGTTAGACAACAGAAGACTGGGGGTTTTCAGCGAATACGACTGAATGAAAGGAAATGAGGTAAACAAGGTGGATAAATTGGAGAGCGAATTGTAAGAGAAGTGGGAAGGAGAAAATTGTTGGACTTGATCAGATATGGCTTAAATTTTGTTACACATCTTTGGATATCTTCGTCAAATTTGGTTGGTTCATTTGAATCTTTCTTTTATACCATGTGAATCATACCATGTTACATTCACTGAGGACGAATTTCTTGGTGGACATTTTGAAGAGCAGTGAAAATGAATGTAAAGACATTATCCCTGGAGAACTCCAAGACCTACTTAAGCAAATCAGAAATTAGATGGTTCAGGCGAGACATGACTTATTATTGCCTTGTTATGCATTATAATTGGCCTAGGCTTGTAATTTCATGACCTGAACTTGCTGGTGATATACATGAGTGTTTTCCAGATTATATACATGGTGATATACAATTGCGTGAAACTTAAACTATAAAAAAATCATCATTTGGTTGTTTTCATGTGCATTCCCGAAATGCCGCCGTGGTGTTAGCACGGGCACTATACTAGTGATAAAAAAAACACACACAATCGCAGATGACTCCATTACATGCAACAGCAGTGCGTGCATGCATGCATGCACGAATGGCAGTTGTATGTGGCACACTTTCCCTCTCTACCATTATTTCTCTCTCCTCAAACATTTTCTCTGACTGCCGCCACATGAGCCCTTAAAACCACACGTAGAGTGAGGGGTAGAAGTGTCCATCCACATTTAAAAATACCCTTCCCATTGAATTAACACCTCTCTCTCTATCCTTTCATCTCCTTCTCCTGCAAGCCTTGCTGCTCCAAAAATCTCCATCAAAAATCGCCATTCCCCGTCCAATTCTCCTCGGCGATCAGCTCGCCGAACCCTCCCGAGATCGCAGGATCGCGCGGCCACGGTCCACGTGCTAATGCGCGTGCTCCTCTGAGATTTTCTGCGTAATCTTCTCTCTGCCTCTCTCTCGGGCGCTTCTTGTTTGGTTCGATCGGGCGTCGGGTGTTCTTTCGATCGGTTTGTTCGTTGGATTCTTCGCAAGATCGGGTTTCTGGCGGTGGGTTCCCTTCACCCGCGGTTCTTGATGGGGTTTTGGCCTTTGTTGCGTGGTGATCGGGGGTTTTTCTTGGGGTTTTTGTGATCTTGGTTTGCATGGGGTTGGATTTCTTGGCGCCCGATTACCCCGCATTTCACGAGAGATTTTGTGGTATTTGCGTAATGCGATCGTGGAATCGATGGCAAAATCATGGGCTCTCTTTTATTTTCTTTTCAAAAATTTCTCGCGATTTTGTTTGTGTATGCGGATCGCTTGGGATTCTTTCATTCTTTGTGTGGGTGATGGGATAAAAAATCTTCTACTTGTTTCCATTCCTTTGCTGGAATTCTTTTGCCATGTGGCGACCCCCAGATTTTAGCCGGACGCTGCGTTGTCTCGTGTTATTGTCTTTATGCCAAATCGTTGGTACAAATGCTTGCTTTTATTTGGTGAAGATTTTGCCCTTGATGCTGTGATCATGTAGGTAATTTCGTGGTATTTGTGTGTGATATAGAATTGTCGGTGCCGCAGGGTTGGTGATTCCAGCTGCCCTGTCTGATCGAGTTGGCATTAGCTGCGTCCTGCCTGCGGCTTCGGAGATTGTCCTGTTACTGACATGGAAGAAATGCAGAGCAATCAGGATAATCCCAATCTGGGGGCCTTTACTGACAGGGTTGCTGGTACCATGTTTGCAAACCATGGGAAAATGGAGCTTCAGCGTGCAGGTAGTTCTTCTCCCCAGGCTGGGCGGGTTCCAATGATCGCGAAAAGGCCATCGCATACGCAGGTTGGTCTGTATGATATGGCAACGGTGGGGGGCAACCGGCTCGGTGTGGGCTTCCTTGGCAATGACAATTTTCTTGATGACCAGTCGTTGGCGTCGGCATTCGGAAACATAAGCTTGGGCTTCAGGGATGGTGTTGCTAACATTCCTGCTAATCTTGGCAGTGTTGCATCCAGAAATGGATACTGTCCTGCAGGTCTTGTGATTTCATCTGCCGACAGCACAGTGAACACATTACATCAGCTGGCAGTTGCTAAAGATGGTTTCATGCCTTCATCTCTGAAGATCAATGACGTTGAGCAGATGAAGCCAAAGTTCAGCGGACAAAATTGTCCATTGTACACTGGGATGCATGGCTCGGATAATGTTTCTGGGACTCCATGCAATCTACCATTAGCTTCACCTTTTCGGCAACAGTTTTTTATCGATGGGTGGTCACAAACGTATGCAACTTATCAACAGATGGGCTCAAATTTCAGGTGGCAAGATATAGATGCAGAGGGGTATTCTCCAGTGCGACCACAGTATGCTTATCAGCAAATGCCACAGGTTGCTGGCTCTGATGTTCGTTGGAGTAGGAGCAATCAACATGGTGTCATTCACTCCTCTAGTATGGCTGCAGCTTCACCTCATCTTGGGACACACAATGTTGATCAGCTGGGACACGGTGATGCTATTGTTCCGAATGGAAATAATCAGCTGAGTTCTACACTTGTGAACAATTGCCCATGTATAAGTTTCCCTGATTGCTCATGTAAAAACTGCGAATATTGCCAGATCCAGCAAGCTGAAAAGTTCAAACATCCATATGGGCTCAAGTGTTCATCCAAAGGTTTCTTGCAGCATGAGATTGTGGATAAAGTCAAGGTGAAAAATTCTCCCGAAAAGATTCTGATCAAGTCTGAAGGTGTAAATTCAATTAGAGACATTAAGTCTGGCTTTGCACTTAATGGCTGCACCGAGGTGAATCGAACAATTGACGGACATGGTCATAATAATATTCAGAACAATGATTCCTTGCGTTTTGACTGGCAAAACTCTCAGGTTCTGTCATCCTTGGAATCTGAATATGATTTGACCACGAAAACTCCTCTGCTGAAGTATAGTTCAGTGTATGAAGTCGTAGGAAAAATCTACCTCTTGGCAAAAGATCAGAATGGCTGCCGCTTTCTACAGAGGATATTTACCGAAGGCACTCCAGAGGATGTTAAAAAACTCTTCGATGGAATCATCGACCATATTGGTTTACTTATGGTTGACCAATATGGAAACTACTTGGTGCAAAAGCTACTTGAAGAGTGCAATGATGATCAAAAGATGCATATAATTTATGAAATAACCAAAATACCAGGCTGGCTAATTAACATTTCATGCAACATACATGGGTATGTGTTTAATGCTCTGATCTAACTGTTTCGCTTATAATCTAGTGTCGTTGTTGTTGTTGTTACACTATTTTCTGGACATATAATGCAGGACACGTGCAGTGCAAAAGGTGATAGAAACTATAAATACCTCAGATGAAGTTTCAATGGTTGTATCTGCTCTGAGCCCTGGTGCCGTCACTTTGATGATGGATCCGAATGGCAGTCATGTTGCACACCGTTGCTTGCAGAAACTTTCACCCGAGTACAAAGCAGTAAGACCTATTTGCTTTAACTCTGAATGTACTCTTATTTTTTATATGGTGGCTGTGCAAATTCTTACGTATATCCGCTGTATAATGTTGTTATAACTTTGTGATGTGCAACTAAATATCCTGTATGATTAGAGCGTACGCTAGTAACTATTGCTTAATACCCATGGCCTTTCTTTTCCTTCTCCAACTAGTAAGCATTTAAATCCTGGTTATTTTTATGCATGCATTGGACTTTTTTTCTTTCTCCAAATGATCACAGATTAGCTTGGCATAGATATGTATTTAGGTTCATACAATAGACGTGTGTTTTGACGCAATAAACAGTCTTGGCTAGAGGTACAAATGGGATTGCACTGCACATGATCTTGTTAAAGACTCAGTGGTATGGTTGTATCTATCTATATTATTAAAATAAAGCCAAAAGAAGCTACCACGTTCGCTATCAAAGACTAGAAATTATCACGTTAATCGGTGAAAAAAAGAACAAGATCTGCACCGTCGATTGTGGTAGGTCTAGATTATAACAGTCAAGATTAATCAGATTAAATATGGAAGCTGTAAACACCTGGCTTTTGGAAACGTTATTAGCTTCTATTTCTAGTTTTTGCTTGAAGAATTCAGAAGCCAATATGAACACCTAGCTTTTTGAAACGGTTTTTCTACGTCTCTCACTTCGGGAATAAGGCAGAGAGTCATGGACATATTACGCACCCCACTCCTCTTACTCTCTCTCATACATGCATTCCTCACTTTTCTCACCGCTCGTGACCTCCTTCTAAAATTCACGTCTTTCAACTACTATTATTTATTTTTAGTTAAAAGCCATCAGTTGCAGCCCATATGAATGCCCCCTTAATCATCATGGCTTGTGGCATCACGCTGAAAAATGTTTTTCTAGAATTGGCGAATCTAGATGGTACATCGCTGCTGAAAACCTGTATTAACTATCTTTATTCGGACTTGGCTTTGAATTCTCATTTTGCTTTATTGTGTACATCTCTACCGACTTCCACTACCGTCATATAAACTAATTCTCTAATGTTTCCATCAATGGATTCTTGGTTAATGTAATCTAACAATCTAACATTTTCTCATTTTAGTGGTATTGAAGAACAAGAAAAAGATACCCAAGATAATATTGCTTAGTACAATTTTTTTGTTTGTTCTCATAATTGTCATTTTTTACCCTCAATTTTATATTGCTGTTACCGTTGCAGTTCCTTCTCAATGCGGCCATAGAACATTATTTTGAGCTAGCACAAGATCGTCAAGGCTGTTGCATCATCCAAAAATGTATTGTTTATGCAAATAAGGAGCAGAAGAACCAATTGTTGTACAATATCACATCCAGGGCTCTTGACCTCTCAGAACATCAGTACGGGTATGCACATTCTCTTTTGCCTTCCGAAGTTAAATACGGATTGTAATCTAATCACAATCCTGTTGCTATCTTGCCTTCGAATACTAATCATAGACTTCAACCTATGCAGGAACTATGTAATACAATATATACTCGAGCTCAACATTACATGGGCGACCGATGAAATATTAGACAAGCTTGAGGGCCACTACGGATATCTATCAATGCAAAAATGCAGCAGCAATGTGGTCGAAAAATGTCTAAAAGAAGTGCAGGAGCCCAAACGTGTGAAGATAATTCATAAGCTTATCAATGACCCCAAACTACTATATATCTTGCTTGATCAGTATGGAAATTACGTGATTCAAACAGCACTTCGAGAGTGTGAGGTGAAAACAGCTCTGCCACTCTGCGATCAAATTTCCTTTGGTACTTCTAAAACAATTTCAATCAAACTGTGTTAATTGTGCAGGATGCTGCAGTACGTGCTGCATTGATCGCAGCTATTAGGCCACACGCTGCTGCTCTTCGAAACAACATGTTTGGAAAGAGAATTCTGTCAAAAACTTACCTGAAGAATAGGAAGTCCTAACTTTGCACCTTTGAATTGTCTTCTGGAGTTTACTGCACTATGGATGCAGCTCAGGCTAGGTGCATAAGGTGCAGCACTAATGTATAACCCTGTAATAAGAATCATATGTTAAAAAGTAGTTAAGTATCAAACTAAGTAGATTAAGAAGAGGAAAAAAGAAAGTGGAATAGTCTGGTTGGAGAAACTACATTTTGGGCCATGTTGTAGTTACAGACCAAACAGTGAATAATGGAGACCTTGGAGAGACACAAATGGGCTGTCTGAAGCCTTAGAAACTGTGTAGATGGTGTATAGAAGGTATGTATTACATAGTCTTGTCTCTGAAAAAATGGGTTTCTCCCCTCTTATGGCGCCCTGAGTCACATATTTATAGCAATGAGGAGATTGTTTGCATAAACGTTTCTATCTAGATCTATAATTGTATGGGCAAATACGTCTTTTTCCTTATGACAACCATCTTGGGCTAGCCACGTGGTCACATGATTAAGGGGCTCCTTGGTGTAATGGGCCGACTGGGCTAAGGTGGGGACCACTCCCTCAATAGTAGTATCTCATGGTAAAAAGGTCTTGATTTATGTGAGCTAAAATCATGTTGTTCTTTGGCTTTTGGCCCATTGAATTGACGCCTTTTAGAATTCTTGCCTAATTGTCGCTGACAACGTTGGTGTGTGTGACATCCGAGACCAGGTCAAACATGGCGATACTTTCTCTTCCGGTCATGTGACATGGGCCATCGTGCATGTCCCCTCGATTCTCATGCCTACCATGCTAGCATTAAATGGCGCTATCGTAGTCTATACTTAAGCATCGTGGAGATTCCATTTCTGGTTATTTGCTTCCTCTTTCTCCTGCCTAACGTTGCTTGCAATCTCTTTAGTCACCGTTGTTTGCTCCCTATCAAGCTCTCGCCGTTCACCTTCTTCCTGTCACACGTTTGCTTGTTGAGATGAGCCGTGAAAGTGACTGGAGTGATCACAGTGGTGCATCAGCTCTGTCGAGCAACCACGCTAGTAGAGATGAGTGCTCCAAGACAGCCGCTGGAAAGCGCTGAAAGGTGTCGAAGAAGGATGATGGTGTGTTCGTGAACACACTTGGCCCGTCGATGGTGACGGACGAGTTGGTGGAGTCCCTTGTGCGTGACGGGAAGATTTTGTTATGCGAGGTCGTTCGCCTCCCCACCGGTGACGCGACTGTGCCACGGCTATAGGAGGACGAGACACTCGTATTTGTGGCCTACTTCGACGCTGGGCTCTGAATCCCCATTGCATGCTTTGTGGGCAATCTCCTTCGGCTGTACGACCTGGAGCTTCACTAGTTAACACCGAACGCCATTGCGCGCCTCACCATCTACTCTTGGGTGACCCGTTCAGAGGGTGTCCTCACCAGCATGATAGTCTTCACATTCGTATAGATGCACGATACCAGCCAAAGCGCCTAGGTGACGATCAATATTCGAATTTGTGCAGCGTTAGCCTACAGCTTCGTTGTGGCACTTTGAAGGGCTTCCCTTCAAATTCAACATGGACAAAGTGGGAGTTCCACTGGCTGCAACGGTGGTTCTACCATAAGATCGAGCATGACAGCAGCCTTCGCTTCATCAGGCGCATTATGGACTTTGTCCAGTCGCCCCATGTGAAGCTTGTTTGCGTCTAAAGGCTCCTCACGGTCGCGCTTCGTCTGAACATGCGTGACTACACCGAGGAGTTTTGCATGCTCTGCTAGCCTGCTGATGGGATGTGAAGATAGGCTCTACTCGGATTGATGGTATTCGGCTTTTGTTGGCAACGCTGGTGAAGCCCATGGGTCCTAGTATGTTTTTGCACCTCGATATTGACATCGTTTGTAAGCAGCCCCCGACTAACCATGAGTGCATGCAATTCTTTCGTTGGTGGAGGCGAAGCACGCAGTGGCTGTGTTTCTAGGGTCCTACATCTTCAAGGAGCATAGCCTTCGAGCAACGGCCACATTAGGCGGTCCGCGCATCAATCGTGTGTGTGTGGAGCTTTGGGCCTCGCCGTGCCTGAGCATCCTGTCCCTGCTGCGAGCGGTAGCTGCTCCCGCAGCACGAGCGAACATGACAGCGAAGGCCATGAAGACCTTGACATGTATGAGGGTTCCCCCTTAGCCATCGCGACCGTGCCCTTATGTTCGGTCCCTCCCGCCCTAGCGGAGCCCAACACCAGCTTGGATGAACTTAGCAGGCTTGGTTACTCCGAAGTGGAGGAGGACGGAGGCGATGAGGCTAATGATAACAACGATGGTGCTAATCCTCATTTTATCGACGTGCGTGATTTGGACGCAGCGGAAAGAGGTGGGGCAGCTTGCAACATAGGGCGTGACGTGCATGCGAGCGAGGGCTGACCCGCTGATGGTCTGGGGGCATGCGAGTCTGGCATGTCCAGAGGCGGTGCTGCAAACCCTTTACTTGCCACCCTGATGGCTTTGCTGCCCCCTATGCACACTGCTTCCTCAACCTTGTTGGGCCATCTCGCGAAGTGCATCTAGTTGGAGGTCTCCGTAGTGGCCCCAGAGATGGGTTTTTGCATTGCTATGGGTGTGTTGGACAAGGATTTCAGCTCCGAGGCTGGCACACCTCTGCCCCCTCCGACCACCATAGTAGACCCTCCGGCGATGATGCCTCCTGGAGGGTACCTTGCACGAGGTGAAAGATGATGCTCCTAAGCCCGCCTCCAGCCGGCATGTTCTAGGTTTGACCTCCTCTTTCTATTCCTAGGGCTTCGTGTGGCTGTCCCTGCTATACTCCCTTACACTGCCGCCCTCATTAGTGGCACTCCTTCTCCGGCGGTGGAGCAGCAGCAGTCTGACCAAGAGCTTGGCCAGGGGCTCAAAATCATCCTTGGTGCAGAGGATGCCTCACAAACTGGCACTACGGAGGCTGCGAGCATGGAGGATGCTTCTTGAACTGGCATGACAGAGGTCGTGGGTGTGGAGTCAAGGCGGTTGTCCCTAGGGGACTTCGTACCCCAGCTGGAGGCACTTCGTACCCTATGCTTCACAGCGAAGTGCGTGGACCTAGCCCTTGACTGGAGGGCCCACCATTCATGCAGCACAGAGCTCCTATTTGATGTCTTGGAGGCCAGCGAAGCGAGGGTATGCTAGGCCTACCTATTTTATATACCTTTTATTTATTTTCTTCTTCTTCCTTTTTAAACCCTTCTTACTATGGTTGTACTGTATGGTATCCTGTAGATGGTTGCTATAGCATGGGCAATGTAGATGGCAATGCTCTAGGAGGCATCGAGCTTGTAGAAGTAGCTGCACATAGCTTGGTCAAAGCTGGCATGCTTCGCGAGGCTAAGGAGAATGCCCAGATGGTGTTGGCCGCTACTCGCATGGCCGGGGAGAAGGCGGTGGTCCTAGCCACTAAGCATGAGGATCACATCCATTTCCTTGAGATGGAGAGCACGAAGGCCCTAGCCACTGTGGAGGTGGCAGCCATTTAGGCCAACGCCCATGTTGCGGAGGAAAGGTAGAACTTCCTGCAACAACTCGCTGCTCTCAAGGAGAAGGGTCGGTTGCAGTCGGAGTTGGTGGAGGGCCATCGCCTGTTGTCCTTAGAAGCCATGTTGGCAAATCTCAAGGTCGAAGTCCCCCCATAGTTGCACAGGCTAGAGGACCTTGTGAGAAGCATTCCGCGCTTACATGATTTGTTAGTGCTCTCCCTAACGGTGGCTCATGAGGATGGAGACCACTGCTCGTAAGTCATGGTGCAGATACAGCTAGGCTTGCTATATGTCTGTGGGGTGTTAGCATGTGCGTGAGCTAGTGGACCCCATCTAGACCTCCCTCCAGGGGAACATGATGACGATGCACGTGATTCACATGATGAGACGTTCTGTCCGTGTGTTCCGCAAACGCATCTGGGGATTCCTGGGCAAGGTTACCTTGAAGGTGTTGCTATGGCGTGCCCTTGGAGTGGCAACGGAGGTGGGGACATGGCTTGGAGAACTAACCCTATGACACACCTCCAGCACGGCTACTGTGGAGATCCATCAGCAGGTGTGATGCCATACCACCCCTTCTTCACCTTTATCAAGGTGTATAGGTCATAGGGTGCGAAGTGGCATACCTTCAACCCTATTTGTTTTGCGTTATTGAGACATCAGCGAACATCTTCGATGCTTGTATTTAGAGTATTAGTTTTGGGAAATGTATTTATCCTTTGCTTGACTCGCTTGTTTACTTTGCTCGGTGTTTTTGGTTATTGTGGCTTGTTTGGGCATGTACTCAATGAAGACCATCCCTCCATTGCAAAATGCCTTCTCCATTGCAATATTCGTCACTAGAATTGGGTGGACAAGTCTTTGCACTTATGGGTGAATTTTTGGCCTCGGTCACATGTCCATCCAGATGATTATATAAAGATTGAGAGCTCCGGTGAGGGCGCTTAACTCTGTGCACTCTTGTTATGTAGCAACATTTTATTTATATAGATGAAATACATGTGTATTTTGTGTAGCTTGTGTGTATTCGGAATCCTCAAAGTTGGAGTTTTGCTCGTACTCCGTCTCTCACCCTTCGGGCAAGCGTTGACGAAGTTGGTGGTAGAATGAAGTCAGCGCACGCGCACTCCATCCTCCAACGTTTGGACGAGCATCAACGAAGTTGATGGTAGGACGAGTTAGTGCTGCACGTGCTCCGTCCCCACCCTTCTGACGAGCATCGATGAAGTCGATGGTAGAACAAAGTTAGCTCACGCACGTTCTGTCCCCCACCCTTCAAACGAGCATCGGTGAAGTTGGTAGTAGAACAAATTAGTGCCATGCGTGCTCTGTCCCCCACCCTTCAGAGGAGCATCGACGAAGCCGATGGTAGGATGAGTTAGTCTTGCGTGCACTCTGTCCCTACCCTTTGGACCGGGTGTCAACGAAGTCAGTGGTAGATGAGTAAGTGTCACACGCGCTCCGTCACCCCGCCCTTTCGACGGGCATCGATGAAGCTGATGGTAGGATGAGTTAGTCTTAGGCATGCTCCATCCCCCGCCCTTTAGACGAGTGTTGGTGAAGTCGACAGTAGGACGAGTTAGTGCCATGTGTGCTCCGTCTCTCACCCTTCGGATGAGCCTCGATGAAGTCGGTGGTAGGACAAGTTAATGCCATGTGCACTTCATCCCCCACCCTTCGGACTAGCATCAATGAAGCCGATGGTAGGACGAGTTGGTCTCATGCGAGCTCCATCCCTCCCCCTTCGGACAAGTGTTAACGAAGTGGGTGGTAGGACGAGTTAGTGTCGCATGCTCTGTCCCCCACCCTTCAGACGAGCATCGACGAAGTAGGCAATAGAATGAAGTCAGCTCACACGCGCTCTGTCCCCCACCCTTTGAATGAGCATCGATGAAGTCGGTGGTAGAATGAGTTTGTGCCATGTGCGCTCCATCCCCCACCCTTAGGAAGAGCATCGCCAAAGTCTGTGGTAGAACGAAGTTAGCTCTGAGCGCTCCATCCCCCACTGTTCGAATGAGCCTCAATGAAGCTGACGGTAGGATGAGTTAGTGCCACGCATGCTTCAACCCCCTTTTGGACAAGCGTCAACGAAGTTAGTGGTAGAACGAAGTCAACTCACGTGCATTCTATCCCTACCTTTCGGATAAGCATCGATGAAGTCGATAGTAGAACTAAGTCAACTTTCGTGCGCTCCATCCCCCACCCTTCAGACGAGCATCAATGAAGTCGATGGTAAGATGAGTTAATGCCACACGCACTTCATCCCCCACTCTTCATATGAGCATTGACAAAGCCAGTGGTAGGATGAGTTGGTCTCACACACGCTTCATCCCGCGCCCTTTGGACGAGTGTCGATGGAGTGGGTGGTAGGATGAGTTAGTGTCTCATGCTTCGTCCCTCTACCCTTCGGATGAGCATCAACAAAGTAGGAAGTCGAATGAAGTCAGTTCGTATGCACTTTGTCCCCCACCCATCGGACCAGTATCAGCAAAGTCGCGCTTGCTCCATCCCCGACCCTTAGGACAAGCGTCGATGAAGTCAGTGGTAGAATGAAGTCAACTCGCAGGCGCTCCATCCCCCACTGTTCGGATGAGTGTCGATGAAACCGGTGGTAGGACAAGTTAGTACTGCGTACTCTCTGACCCCCTTTAGATGAGTGTCAATGAAGTCAGCGGTAGAACAAAGTCAACTTGCATGTGCTCCATCCCCCATGCTCAGACGAGCATCAACAAAGTCAGTGGTAGAATGAAGTCAACTTATACGTGATCTATCCCCCACCCTTCGGATGGGCATGGACAAAGTTGGTAGTGGGACATAGTTGGTTTATGCGACTAGTGATTGAGTGGTTGAAGAAGATGTGGGTGTAGGTTAGAAGGGCACACCTCCGACAACTCTGGTAGAAGTGTTGGTAGTAGGCCACAACGCGTGAGTCCCGACACTTATTTATACTCCATAGAGTGGACCAAGATGCTCGAGGGTCCTAATGCTTATTTATACTTTGTAGTGGGCCGGGACACATGAGGGTGCATTGGAGAATTTCCCCATCCACTGGCATCCTTGGGGCTATGTGTGAGCCGCATAGGCCTCCGTGAATCCCTGCGAGGAGTGCCTAGCCTTTTCGATGCAAGAGGCAGTGGGGCATACACACCGTGCTTGTAGAGTATGCCTGCCACCAGCTCGAAGTTCTCGCTTGGTGTGTTAATCTCCAGGGTTCGCACGGGTCATCCGATTCATCGCTTCCCTGGAGGAAGGTGACGATGGGCTTTCTGCAATCATCCTCATGGCTGACCTGCAGTACATAGGAGGGCTTCGACTACTCCTGCGGTATTGTCGTAGAGCTAGGACTTCAAAGAAGACATTGAATGGTGGCTCATGCCCTCGGCTGGCGGCCTTTGCCAAGACATCCACCTTCGTGTTGCTGGCCCATGGTATCGGCTTGATGATGATGGCTAGGAAGTGCCTTCCCTCGCCCTGACCACATTGAGGTATTTGGTGAGGTTGGGGTTCTTGACTTGATAGGATTTGTCAATGTGTCATGCGAGAAGACGAGAATTGGTGTGCACAAGGACCCTCCGTGCTCTAAGCGCCTTCGTCTTGCAGAGATTGAATAGCGGTGCCTTGTACTTTGCTATGTTCTTGGTCGTCGAGAAGTTGAAAGGTGCGCTATGTACACTGGGCTTTAGCCTTTGGGTGTTGTTACCATGAATACCACTCTTGCGCCCACTCGCAGTATGCTCCATCCATGTGTAGGGCCCACATTTGCTCTGAACACTACTGGTAGGCTTGCTGCCCCATGGGAGTCCATTCAGCGATGAAGTTCACCCGTATTTATGATTTTATCATGGTACGTATGATGTAGGTGATGGAGAAGGGGGCTAGCTTGGCCTCCCACTTGCCCATGTGGCTCGTGGACTCTTTGTCCTACAGCATCTCTCCCAGGGGGAAGGACGAGGGCACTGTGATGTTGCGCACTAGGAAATAATGCCGCAGCTTGTGCAAAGCCATGAGCAAAGCATAGGCTAGCTTCTCGAGCTTGATGTAACATGTCTTCACTCCCTGTAGGGCTTCAGAGATGTAGTATACTGGCTGCTGGGTGGAGCCTTCCTCTAGCACAAGCACCGTGCTAACCACATGGGGCATCGTTGCTAGGTACAATAGTAGCAAAGCCTCTGGTGCTGAACACGTGAGACTGGGGTGCTTGGTGAGGTACTCCTTCAAGTCTTTGAAGGCCTGTGCACACTCGTCAGTCCATTGAAAGTCATGTAAATCATAGAGTGTTTTGAAGAAGGATAGCGTGCACTCAGTCACCATTGACAGGAAACGACTAAAGGTGGCTAGGTGGCCTGCAAGCCTTTGGACCTCCCTAATGGTCTTGGGAGCCTCCATGGATAGTATAGAGTTGATCTTATTAGGGTTAGCTTCGATTCCTCTTCTAGACACTAGGAAGCCGAGCAGCATGCCCGAATTTTTTAAAAGTTAAGTTTTATTTTGGCCTGTTAAAGGTTTCTTAGAGGTTCGTATCATGGGATGCTACTCACCTGCTTTTGATGACCATGTCATCAATGTAGGCCTGGACATTCCAGCCCAACTGTGATGCGAGGACAAGGGCTAGGAGCCTAGTGAAGGTGGTCCAGTGTTCTTTAGCTTGAAGGGTATCCTGACAAAGCAGGGACTATGAAGCTTGTCTTTGCTTCATCTTTCTTTGCCATCCGTAACTGGTGGTATCCAGAGTATGTGTCAAGGAAGCTCATCAACTCGCACTCCGTTGTTGCGTTGACCAGTTGATCAATATGCGGCAAATGATAGTTGTCCTTGGGGCATGCTTTGTTGAGGTTGGTAAAGTCGACGCACATGCGCTAGGTGCTGTTCGACTTCTTCACCAGTACTAGGTTGGTGAACCACTCGGGGTGGACTACTTTTCTGATGATGCCAGAGGCGATCAGTTTGTTCACATTCACCTTGGTAGCCTCTTGCTTGTTGAGGAATATTTACCTCATTCGCTATTTTGACTGGCTTCGCATCGGGGCGCACCGTTAGCTTGTGTTCGATGGTGGAGCGATCCACTTCGGTGATATCATTGGGTGACCACACGAAGACATCCATGTTCTTGCAAAGCACGACTAGTAGGCTTTACTCGATCTCTAGAGTAAGGCCACCTCACATCAACACCTGTTTTGATGGGTCCTCTAGGTTGAGAAGCACCCTTTTACTTCACCGTCGAGCCTCGGCTTTAGTGTTGACCCTAGGGAAGAGGGAGGGGCATCGTGGAGGGCAGTGTGGGTCTTTCACTTATGGCTTGTACCTTCCAATGTGGGTTCAACGTGCTAACTTCAATCTGCCGTGCGAGGTCTTGGTCGCCAAACACTGTGATGATCCCCTAGGGTCTGGGAGTTTCATGCATAGGTAGTTGTGGTGTGGGATCACACCGAAGGAATTGAGGGTAGCTCTTCCGAAGATAGCATTGTAAGGATATTAGAGGTCTACCACATTAAAGTTGATGAATTCCTGCCTCCTTTGCTCTCCTTGCCCGAAGGCTATCTCCAATGCTATCTTCCCCAATGTGCTGACCGGTTGCCGGCCAAAGCCTTGCAGGGGTATACCTGGTGGCTCGAGCCTGCTTGGGGGATGCCCATCTAGTCAAAGGCATCGATGAATAGGAGATCCACAGAGCTATCTCCATCCACCAAGACTCGTTGCACATCAGAGCTCGTGATGCTAGTTGAGATTACTAGGAGGTCTTGGTGGGGGAAGTCCATTCTTAACGTGTCCTCCACCTTGAAGGTGACGTCCATCTGGGCCCATTCTGGACCACATGTGCGGGGTACATGGCAACGTGATGAATCCGATGTGCGTGGGCCCTCCACTGTCTCTCGGAGGAGAATTCGAGGGATGACCCGCCCGTGATGACGTTAATCACCTTGTGGATTCATAGCACGCTCGCGCGGGGGTTGAATGAGTGGTACCTTTAGGGGCTGTCATATATGTGCCACCACCAGTGTCCTCGTGGATTGGGTGTGCTCCCTGGCTACACTCTCATAGAGTGCCACGATAGTAGGGCAATCTCAAGTGAGGTGGTCCCCACGGCTATGCACTTCACACCATGGTCCTTGCTGGCACCAGTCCTCCCAACCCCGCCCCCTTCCATGCCCACGGCCCCTTCAGCCATGGCCATGACCTCCAAATACAGTGCTCTCCTCAGCTCCTCCTTCGATGTTGAGGATGTATCTGGGCCAAGGCCTCCTTCGCTGTTTGCGGTTGGAGCTATCCTTCAGGGCGGTAGGAGTAGGCTAGGCTTTGGGGGTGGGCGGTGCAGCCTCTACCTCATGTCCTCTTCTGCTCTGGTGTACTCCTCCATCTTGTCGAAGAGCTTGGTCATCATTTGTTTGGCTTCCATGCGTTGTATTCCACAAGTGGGCCCATTTGGAGGACACGGATGGCTATGTTGATGACGGTCGTGGCGTTGATGTCCTTCACTTGGCAACGGACCTTCATGAAGTGTCTCAAGTAGGCCCATAGTTTCTCCCCTAGCGTTTATCTTACCGCGAAGAGCTGGTCGATGTTGACCCGTTGCACGTAGTTACCTTGGAAGTTATTGTGGATGAGATCCCGCATTTGTTCCCATGCGTACACCAAGCCGGGGCCGATAGTAAAAAACTAGAAGAGCATGACTCCCTGAAGAGCGAGTAGTAACCCCTTCGCTTTCGTTAAGTCATCTCCCCTCGATGCCTCGATGACCATCTTGTAGACACGTAGAAACTCGTGGGGATTCATGTCGCCCTTGTATGGCTCAACCATGGGCATCTTGAAGTCTTTGGGCCAACGCTCCACTGCAGGCCTTTACAGAGGGGGTACTCAGGGTCCACCTACTGAGGCCACACTTCGGGCTCCAGTGTTGGCCTCGCTACTCTTTGTCCCTTCTGCGGCTGCCTCCACTACTGCCACGATGAGCGTCGGCTGACTCCGACTCTCTTGTATCTCACGCATGGCTCTCCGTAGGTCCGCCGACTCTCATTGCAGCATCCTGCAGATCGCCTCAAGGGCATCTCTACCCTTGTTCAGTGCAAGGGGAGGACGCCCTCCACTCCCTACGTGGTGAAGGCGACGGTGTCGATGCTGGCGGAGACCACTGCTTGGGTGGCATGAGCTCCAATGTTTCGATTGGCTACCATGATCGGGTCCTCCGTTTGTGAAGCTTCCCGTTTCGTCATTGGCACAACTATCGAAGAACCACCTTCATTACCTGTCGTGGCTCCAGACGCCACTGTGTTAGTGTGTCATTGCCATGGGGGCGGGGGGCCTTTGTAGACCGGCTCCCTTGCTCTCGCCATGGTAGTCTCGGTAGCTGTGCTCCTCTTTCACTTGAGGGCTAACATCACCACCTTCTTTGGTGCTATTATATCTGAACGCTCTTTCTTTGGCTCGCATCTTCTATGATGTTCTCCAAGGATGGCACCAACTGCTGTGGTTACGGACCAAACAGTGAACAATCAGGGGTTACAGGAAGGCCACAAAGGGGCTGCTCGAAGCCTTAGAAACCGTGGAGATGGTGTATAGGAGGTGTATGCGTTACATAGCCTTGTCTCTAAAAAAATGAGTCTCTCCCCTCTCATGGCACACATATTTATAGCCGCGAGGAGGTTGCTTACATAAACGCTCCTATCTGGGTCTACAATTTTAGGAGCAAACACATCATTTCCCCCGTGATAGCCCTCTTGGGCCAGCCACATGGTCGCATGATTAATAGGCCCCTGGGTGCAATGGGTTGACTGGGCCAAGATAGGGCCACTCCCACAATAGGCCACTCTAGACGTGTTGAAAATTCTAGGGTTGTAGAGATTTTGTGGATATAATTATGAGTTGTCTTATTAGGTTGGTAATCAATTGCATGCTCTTATGTATCCTCTCAAGTTGTAACTTTTTAATGATATTTATATCCGGCGAGGTGGGATTTGTCATGTTGTTAGCTAGTATTTGTTAGTACATCTGAATGTATTTTCCAACTGTCAAGTTGGATCTGATATCGATACAAGATGGCTGGTCTATTCATATGTTCAACTGGAATAAGATAGTTTACCTTTTAAAAAAACTCAAGGTTTCTAACCCAATTTTCCCAAACGGAACCTGGTCTATATGAGACTATCTCCAATATTGTATTTTAGCCAGTTCAAATGCGGAGAGCGAAGGTATTGAATCGATTCAATACCTTGGAGGGGTCAATTCTAACAAAAAAATGAATGGAACCGGACTTTACTTAGGAGTTGATTCAAAGTATTAAACAATTCATATGAGGATTAAACAACTACATAGAAAAAAAGTGTGGTTGAGAGATGATATTATTATTTTGTGTTTTTTAATGTAACATGGGTCCTACTTATTAGTAGGAATCGATTCAATACATTGGAGACAAACAAGTTTATGCTTACGTGGTATAACATTGAATCGATATTGGTTTAGTACACTAAAGATGGCCTAACAAGTCCAATCTGCCCAGCCCATTTTCCCTTAAATATCTGCGTATTAATTTCCTATATGGACTGAATTCTATGCTTCACTCATCTAAACTAACGTCTGGGTTAAAAACTTTGGGTAAAAAGTAAGATATTGCCAAAACCACCATGGCACGGTGCCACAGCCCTATACACTCTTAGACAATTTTATTTAGTCTTGGTTAACCTTTGCTGGTCCCAAAACACAATTCTTTTTCTGTTCTATGTTTCTTGTCGATAGGTATGCTATATGTTATTTAAGGCATCAATAGAAATCCCCAATTTTTTTGAGGTCCTACTTATTTTCATTGGCTTCAGGGAATAATCTTATTTATGACAAGTTCATTGGCTTCAGGGAATAATCTTATTTATGACAAGTTTCTAAATGGTAAAGTATACCCCTGGGATAAACAAGAAGAAGAGTAGGCTAAGGAAACTCACAAGGAATATTCCAATTGATCATCTACTTAAGTTTGAACAGGTTTCAAAGCACAAAAATGCATCCATATGTCTATTTTCAAAGCACAAAGAGTTCATGATGAGATTAGCTGGTGTTACTACAAACAAACTATTATGATACTAAACCTCACACCTTATCGAGCTTATATGTAACATCCTAAAAATCAGGATGTTCAAAAATGTATAAAATTTAGAACTTTTGCTTGCATCTTATTGATATTTGTTTTCCTAGTTTATTGATTAAAGAGTTTTACGGAAATTAAGTTATGAACAAATAACTTGAGAAAATATAAACAATAGATAGAACAAATTTGAATCAAAATCTGAATATAAAAAGATTATCCATAAAGTAACACAGGAAAATTTAAGAAACTAGAGCAAAAGATGAAATCAAAAATTCAATAGTTTGAATTCTAAGTTTTAAAAAAATTTCCAACCACGCCCAAACAAGACTCGAATATGAGTTCAAATCCAGTTGCCAAACAAAAGCCAAAATTTATGCCTTGGAAAATCTAAATGCAAATCAAATGTTGCCCAACTTCAAAATTTGAATGAAATATGATTTTAAACTCAAATGAAAATTCAAATTCAAATTAAATAGAAAAGGGAATCAAAATATGATAAAATAGTATGGGACCTGGCCCACTTGGCCTGCTTGCCTGTTTTCCCAATAGCTCCTCGCCATTGCACTCATTCATGGCTGATGTTTTTGTGCGCGTCCATGTCCCCTGACCCAACCATGCAATGCACCATGCTCCACCTGGCATCTTGCCCCTGTGTGCCCACGCCTATGCCATGCCCTGCGCCAATCGGGCCATGACAAATGCCACTGTTGGTGTTGACCAAGCTGCCACTATGTTCACATGCTACGCCCACCTGCATCACCATTGTCCCATCGCTAATTGCCACATTGAAGTGCATGACAATGCCTCTCGCTGCACTAACATGGCCCTACACCGCCGTCAAGTCACGCTAACCACCACCCTGGCGATTGGCCAGGAGAACGGCTCCTTTGCGCGTGCTGCACCACCTGACTTCCTCGTCTCATCGTGCGTGTAGTCCCCTTGCTATCCATGTGGCCATGCTGTGATGATGTCAGCCTCCACTGCTCCACAGTGTCACCTCTGCTGTAGCATTGTGTGATGGCCAGGCCGCTCAGTCGCCTCGCCCATTGCTTCCCCACACTCCCCTCTTCAATCCTCTCAAAGCATTTGCGCTCTTCTTTACCATAGCTTGCTAGAGCTATCATCATTCCCAACTCTGGCCACTCATCGCATTCGTCGCTATGGTGAGCTTCGGTCCAATTCCTTTCTCTCAGAGCACCACCATGACTTCCTCTGACCATCCCCATGGTCCACTTAGGTCACTAACTGCCCCAGCTCGCTGTTGCTATGCTTCCTTTCTGCACTGCCTCAAGCTCTTGACGCTAGCTCACCTCGTGCATCCCTGAGCTCCGCCGACCTCTCAGGTGAGCTCCCTATGACCCCCTAGATGCTCTCTGAGCCCTCCAATTTCATTCATCTCCACCAAAGCTAAGGCTGCCATGGTGACCGAGCCTCGTCGCCGCCCTGCAGAGTTGCGCCACCGCTATGGCTTACCGTCAGCCATGCCTAGGACCGCCGAGGTCCCAACAAACCATTTTGGGGTTGCCAGAGCTCTCTAATGCCTACCTTGTCAGTGGCGAGCTCGACAGTGCTCCTCCCTAGCGAGATAGCATTATACAATGATTAGATTAATTCAAATAGTTAATTAAGTTAATAGAATCATTAATTTAAGTTAAGTAGTCGCTGACGTGTGGGCCCAAGCCATTAAGAAAACTGTTTAAAGCTGGTTTAAACTAGTGTGTCGCTGACATGTGGGCTTAACTTAATGCCTGTGTCCACCAGTCAACCGCACATCTCTTTTCCTTAAGGAAAATAATTCGAACAGAAACTAAAAGCCGGGGGCCACACCTGTCATACATCGAAGCTTTTCCAGTAGGAAAATAAATCAAATTCAAAATTAAAAACCTGTGGGTCCCATCTGTCAATGAGACAAATTTTCTCTCCTCTATTTATTTCTTGGATTTAATCCAGATTTAGGCCCATTCTCACTCATCTTAAATCCAATTAAATGAAAATTGATTCTAAATTCATCAAAAATGAAGATATTTCCAATGGGAGTAAAATCATAAATTTTGGGGTTCATTTGTATTTTTAGTTGGATTTATTTGTTTTCTCTGGTATTTATTCACTTCTTATCATGATTGTTTGATTAGACTACGAAGCCTAAGAGGAGCAGCAGTTCGAGTCAATTCAAGACCCTCAAAAGCAAATAGCTTGTGAGCAAGATGAGTCAAAACTTTGATCATTTGTACCTACATTTGAATGCAAATTATATTGATTTAAATTTATTTAGCAATCTTATATTTGCATTAGCTCATAGTTAAATCTTAGGATTAATTGCTTAGTCATACCCCCACTCCTTGACACTAGACATAAAACCTTGTTGCCGTAGATATAATCGTAAACATACTAGTGATAAGTCTTACCTAAACACCATTCTTAGTTTTACTTAGATACTCGGGGAGCATTAAATTGCTCTAACATCATTTTAAACATGAAACTTGTAGTTGGGCAGTCATTGGATAGAAATGACTGGTATATTAAAATGAAGGATATTTTCATCCCCAAAAATCTAAACTTGCTTAAATATCCGGGTGGATGGTAAGAGTGGTTGGTGAGGATAGAGCATGAGAATGTGACCTGTGATGGTACTACCCATAAAACCCTAAAAATTGTATCTTGTACGACCTCCCATGGTAAAACAGTGCAACCACAAGTCTATAATGAGTATGACCTGTCCAACTAATTTGCATCAACCCAATGTAGGTTGTGTCATCCAGTGGCACACAGTCAAGTGAGCTGGAAAAAAGTCTTTGATGTGATGGCGCAATAGAGGGCTTCTAGAGAGAGTGGATAGAACCCAATCAGTGGAAATCTTAGCAGGTGTAGCCTCACTAGAAGATGCATTGTAAAGGCCTTGTGGTGACCTTCTTGATCTGCATATCTAAGAAAATATGTGGAATATAACAAGTCGATTGTCTCTTGTAGGTAAAGTGTGCAATCTCTATAGAGTGAAAATTATTCGAACAGCTGTACCCACAGTCATGAATGGACTTTGGGAACCTGCCAGAGTTAGTATCTATTTATGAAACGAACTTTGTGGTTGAGTAGGAAAAACATGAGGGCTAGATAGATTTCCCTTGAGTGGATATGTAACATCCCATATTCCAAGGAATGCAAAATAGGGGAAATTTAAAACTTTTTACATGCTATTGTTTTCTTGGCTTTTATTGGAGTTTTGTTGGGAAAGTAACTTGCAAAGTCAACAAAAATTTGGAAAGAAATGTACATTGGGAAGAACTCAATTTGTATTCAAAATCAAAATTGAAAACATGATCCTAAAAGGACCAAGGGGAGTTCACAATAGAAATCATCTCAAAAACCCATAAATATATTTATGGCACTAGAAATAAAAATTTGAACATTTTTGAACATGTTCTTGAATTTATTCAAATCAAAATTATGCTTGCTACATTGAACAAAGGTATTCCACGACTTTTTGAGAACAATACAGAGTAGATAAAATTCTAACAAATTTACACAATAATTTGCACTATACGAGGAGCATCCACAAAAATTTCATAATTTTCATCTCACCTTAACTCTCTCTGCCATGTGGGGGCCCATCAGGACACCCTCTCTCTCTGTAACTTAAGTCCTGACACTGACGAGTGGGACTAGACCCCACCCATCAGGTTGTCTTACCACCTTTCACTGGCGAGTCGGGCTCACTAGCAACACGCTCGCATTGCGCCTACTCCGCCGTGACCACGCTGACCCCACCAGTTTTTGTTGCCATGCCCATGGTTTCCCCACTCACCTGCCAAGCCTCACCTACCGATCGCATCACTGTGTTGAGTTCCCCTCCTCCTTGTCCCCTCTATGTGTCGTACATCGCCGAAGAACCGAGCTCATCTCGCCATTGCGCTTGTGAAATCTCGCATGTCCTTCTTGGCCATCCCATGCCTACAAGCCAATCCAGTTGTGCCATCCTCTTCCTCATCTTGCCCTCACTTCATTCCCACAAAAGCCTGAGCCTTTCCTTCATCGCCATGCCTAGATTATGTCGTCTTCCTCCGTGCTGGTGAGCGTGCTCCGCCAAGCTCCACTGACCCATAGCTTCTCTAACCGCATCATATTATGTTTCCTATCTCCTAGAGCTTTCCCCTCATTCAATTTTGTGAATCATGTAGGTGCCCATCGTGATTGAGCCATCTTCCTCATCACTGACCAAAGCCACCACCATTAGTTGTTCTTCCTCTCCGGTGAGACCTAACCTAATCCCCTGCTTCCAAAGCATCCTCAGTCCTTCCCTGAGTTCATAAGACCATCTCTTGCAACTCTCCCTCGTTGAGGAGCCCCCACACTATGGACATCATTTGCGTCATCGCTGCTCACCATCGACCGGCCACTGACACATCCAACCCCTTGGTAGACTCCTAGTAGTCCCTAGATGCTCATGCACTAGCTTAATTTGGAAATGCTTCACCGTAGCACGCTCCTCGCCATAGCCATTCATGGCGCCACAACTAAGCATGATGCCGACAAAGCCTCGGTGACCTTTGGTTCTCGAGCCAAGCCCCAAAACGCTATATGACTTCACCCTGAGCCGAATATACTAGTCTTAGCGCAAAAGCATGTCTCTCTTGGTCATGTCATAGTTTACTGGAGAACCATCGCCGCTTCTCACCATGGCACGGCCACCACCGTCCACATAGCCATTCCATTTTAACCATGTCAACACCGAACCTTAGCTCCCCTCGCCACCAGCAAGCTCACTGGAGCTTAGCCCTGCTTGGCCCTGTCTTCCTCCCACTAACAGTGGGCACCACCTATCAAGTGGTCAGCTTAGCGCTAATGACACATTTGAATCTAATGGGTGTGTGACATGTGGACCTAGGCTAAATAGTTAACTCAAATTATATTTAAAATCATGTTTAAAAACTGTGAGAATGACATGTAGGACCCACCCGCAGATATGGTTTTAAAACATGAGACTATGATAGGTGGGACCCACTTGAAAGAATGTTATTAACTTTAATAACAGATATGAAGCTGCTAAATCTATGACAAGTGGGCCTAGTCAAAATCAATAAAGAAATTTTAATTAAACCAAAAACATGTGAGTCGTTGACATGTAGGACTCACACAGTGAATAAATATTTAAAACATAATTTAAACAGGTGAGGTTGACATGCATGGCCACCTATCACTTGATTTTGAAAATTAATAAAAATCTGATAGATGGACACACATGTTAGTTTGATGATGCAATAAATTCAGGGTTTCCTTTAGAAACAAAAAAAGGCAAATTAAAACCGAAATTCATGCACATTGCTATTTCCCATTTTCTTAGTATTTTTCAAACCAAATAAATATTCAAATGGCCATAACATTTACATATGAACTCCAATTTAGTGATTTTTGTCTCTAAATTTTTCTAAAGTCATGCTCTATCCAATATACAAAAAATATTTATGTTTTGTTTCTATTTAAATTTGTTTGGCCCTTTCTTGTCTATATTTAGATTTTATTAAATAGACACCGTCGTGCTAGACAATTTCGAGAATGCATCAGAACCATTCTCTAAGAAGCAAGATTAAGGCAAGAACCCACTTTATCCATGTTAATCCTACTATTTCAATTAATGTATATTGTTTGCAAAATGTATTATGCATGTATGTATGTTCTGTTAAAATTGCTATACTGTTGGTAACTATAGTTATAACCACTTGTATGTATTGAAACTCCTTGCACATTTTATTTCCTTGCTGTTGTAACCTTTAGGACATGATTTAGACAATAGTCAATGCCACTTTGGGTATATTACATTGTGTATATGGTCGATACTTAGCCACACAATAGTTTTCGCTAAGTTTGATCAATTGGAAAATTTTACCTATGGACATGGGTGATTTTGAAGTGTTAAACCAGAGAAGGAACCTCTGTTAATTTGGAATAAAATAAAATGAAAAACCTAGATTTAGATATGGCAAGTTATATTATGAACTATCAAATGTGAGAGGGCATCTCACATGTAGATAGGGGGACATTCTCGCCCGGGTCAATTAAGGACCGAATGCTATTACCGCATATCTAAGTCTAAGCATACAACCACATGTGCTATATGGGCTTTGGCTTTAGCTGATTAGGTTGCCTAGGTCTAGCCTTACATTTTGGTAGGCTGAAGTAATGAGGGCATTCCAAAAAGATTTGCTTGTAGGGGCTCCCTTCATTAAGATATTGGGACCAAAGCTTGCTAATACAACTGTGAATGCCCACTTGGGGGACGGACCTAAGTGAGGGTCGTCACTTAGGGGATAGACCTAAGAGAGGATTCAAATGCTCACTTGGGAGATAGACCTAAGTGAGGTTTGACATTCAATGGGCTGGTGCAAAGTTAGGTCTAGGTAATGTGTAACACCCCGGCCCTCCACAGGGCCCAAGATGCTACCACCACACTTACCAATTCAAAAGTGTTGCTAATTCAACTTTTAGCAGCACCTTCCCTGTTCTTTTATTATCATTACCCACAGATATCAAACCACAACTAACAGTAGGATGATTGCAAAGGCAACTAACTTCATATTTCACAAGTTATAACATAAACAGAAACGGTGGGCTCCACGACCACGGAGACCCGCCATCCTGGCTCGTAAGCAAGCTAAACCAAACAGCGATCCACAAGTCTTAGCATTATAACCAACATAAAGACTCCGTATACGGCTAAACTGTTATTTCATCTGTGCAGTGCCAAAAGTGCTATCCCATTCCATGCATGTCGTCATCCTTCACCTAAAAACAACGACAAAGCAAGGGTGAGTCCGGAGACTCAGCAAGCACACGATAAAACAGTAACATCACTTTAGTCATTTCAATCAACTTCATGAACTGTAAGCTGTAATTCCACTCTATGACTGTAAACTGTAAGCTAAGTCTGTAACTGTATACTGTAATCAATTCTATGTCTGTAAACTGTAATTCAACCCTATGTCTGTAAACTGTAAAGCGCAACTGTAACTGTAAACTGTAAATCACAACTGTAACTGTAAATCACAACTGTAACTGTAAACTGTAAATCACAACTGTAACTGTAAACTGTAAATCAACTGTAACTGTAAACTGTAACTGTATCACTTTCTGTCACTGTAATGCAATGCAATATCATGCAATGCATCTGTATGCTCTGTAACTGTAGCGTATACCGGTATAGCGGAGCGTCCACCCGTCGATGGACCACTCATTTGCCTACCTCTGTAGGTCTTATTCCAGAGCACTCCGGACTAGTCATATGACTTTCTCACCGACTGGCTCTTACTCAAGAGCACTCCGGACTAGTCATGACTTTCTCACCGACCTGGCTCTTATGCATTTTGCATGATGCAATATGCCTAAAATGTGAATGTCTAATCATAAACATTACTCGTCAAGGTATGATTAGCACATAATCACATGCATCATCTCATAAATACTGTAGATCATGGCATGGAACACGAATAACAAACATTCGCCATATTTTACTGTTCTACCATGCACTTGCCTGTTAACCTGGCGGACGGTGCGTGGACGGCACCAAACTCGAACCGCCACCTGAACAAGCATTAATTATTTCAATTTAACACTCATGCAATACATTCAATTACGAGTAAATAACATCGCTCAAACGTTCAATCGACATAACCCACTCCTGTCTCACCGGGCAACCTCTCATTGATCCGATGCTTAACCAGTCTATAAATTGAGCGATCACATTATTTATACTCGCCGATCAAATTCTACACGCTTAATCTCACTTTAATCAGTTACACTGTCTAATCTCAATTTATTCTCTTCTCCCTCCTCTGCCACGGATCAATCAGATTAACAGTGGCAGTACCGATTTCGTCATCCAGGCATTCATATTAATAAACGATAATTAAATGATCACATGCATCAAATCTAATTATCGACCTATTAATTTATGCCTGACTCGGTAAAAATAAGCAGAGAGAAGGATTTTCGATGCGTTACCCTGGCCCCGAACGATCGGATCGGGACAACCTTCCTCTGACCCAGCTGGATCGGGCAGATCTGGCCGCAAATCAGACTTTTTTTTTTGCCTTTCCTCTCTTCTCCTTTTTTCTTCCTCTTTCCAGTCGGCCGGCCGCACTCCTGGCTTCTATTTTTTTTCTTCTTCAGCCGGCCCCTCCTCCTCTCTCTCACTCGGCCGGCTCTCTCCTCCTTCCCTCTTTTTCTCCCACGGCCGGCGCCTCTTCTCCTCTCTCCACGCCGACGGCCGGCTCCTCCCTCACGGCCGGCGGCTCCCCCTTTGCTCCCACGGCCGGGCCTCCACCCCCGTGGGCGACGGCAGCGAGAGCGGGGAGGCGGGCGCGAGCGACGGGCGGCGCTGGCGAACGGGACGGCGGCGTGGTCAGGGGAAGCAAGGCGACGAACGGCGGCAGGGAGGCGGCGACAGCGAGGCGCGACGGCGGCACCGGCGGAGATGATGGCGCGCGAGGCGCGTGCGCAGGCGGCAGCGGCGCCGAGGCTGGCGAGCGGCGGCGGGGCTGACGAGCGGCAGCGCCGATGGGCTAGCAGCGGCAACCGCAGCGCGCAAGGGGCAGCAGCAACGCGAAGGCACGGGAAGAGAGCAAAATCCGGTTTGGCTTCTCCCTCTGTCTCCCTCTCTCATATAGATATTTGTGGGGTGGGCCGGGCTGGGTTTATACGGCCCAGGTATTACATAATGTAAAGGCTATATGTTAATTAATTTCATCACACGCCAAGTGAAGCATGAAGTTACCGACAGTGCATTTGATTATCTCATGTGGAAAAAGTTGTACAACTTCTCAAAAGTGTTAAAAACTATTTAAATAGTCATGCTCATGGTCATGAGCATGCTTGGATGTAGCCACAATGGGTATAGCTTTTATTTTACAAAACTATTTCGTTGAAAAAATTGAGATGGCATGTACGTGTCGCATGTGTTGTGCCTGTGGTTGGCAATTGTTAAATGATCACAACCAACAAGGGCTGTGAATGAAAGTGATTTACTGTTATTAAAGTTATATAAATGTTATTTCATTACATTTCAACTGCTCTTTTACAATTCTGTTGCAAATTACTACTCATCGATATTGCAAATGAAACTTACTTCATGCTGAAAATAACTATAGCATAGAGCCTTACTTCTTGTTAGCCTTGCATTTATTTATATGTTGCGATACACTATAAATCTTCTTGGATATATAATGTACTCAACCTTGCTTAAATACTTTTTGTAATATTTCAGAATTACCCTTTTGAGGACTTGTGCATAACTATCGAAAAAGAAATATGGGAAAAGGGGATAGTTGGCTTGTCGCCCGGTGTGTGGGGTGGCTGCCACCTTGCGTGTGGCGTGTCATCAACTAAATGATAATGCATGTGGTGCTGGATGTTAGAGAATTTCTTGCACCGCTGGTTGGTTGCATGCTCGCCCGTGGGAGTTTTAGCAGTGCGCCGTACAGGGAAAACATCAAGAGGAAAAGCGTGGCAAAACTCAGCAGCAAGAAGAGAAGTAATATTAGGAGAAAGAGACCATGACCTGGGTTTTCGTCTGGTTGGTAATGATTCAATTATTTTCTCTATTGTTTATTTCTTTAATTAGAGGTTAAAGATTGAGTTTAGGGGAGGAGATAGTGAGTATTCGTGGGGGGATTGAATAGTTGATTGATTTAATCTGTTGTCCCATGTACTATAAATTCGAGTATTGTATGGGCATAATTTGGGAATTTTATATCCTAGAAATTTGAAGGGAATTCTGATTGTTTTCTGTAGAATTTTTATTTATGTCGATCGGATGAGTAGATTGTGACACATGCATTTTATAATCCTGCTCTATGGTAATTTATCCTGTTATGGCAGCTTGTAGTAATTAGTAGATCAAAAATAGTAAATGAATTGATCTAGAAATTTGTTTAACATGAACATTGTAGGTACATCCTTAAAACTTCCATAAAATCTAAGAAAACAATTTTTAGATAAGTAGAATAGAAGTTATGAATTTTAGGAGGCTATTGTCTGATACCGGGTTGCTGCAGGACACAGTCATGGGAAATCATTAATTTGACTATTTTAATGGCAGAATTAAATTTTAGGAATAACTAGAATGTATTAGATAATTTCCTATAGATTCCAAAAATGTCATAGTTAAGTAGGTTTTCATGTGTAGATTAAAAGGTATTAAAATATTAAGTCTGTTATCCAGAAGATGATAGATCTATCTTTTGGGTTAAAATAGGGGTTTATATTATTTAATCTGGACATTTAACCAACTAGGAAATTGTAGGAAATTTTATATAGGTTCCATAATTGGTATGGTTTGCTATTTTATGAGGTGGGACCTGGAAGTTATAATATTTTTAGTACCAGGATAGCAAGTGAGATTGTCCGGTAAGGGAGGAAAATGATAGATTTGGGAAGCGTGTAGGAGCATTTTAGATTAAGTGTTGTCTTGTGTTGCTATGGATAATAATGAGATTTAGTATTTGCTGTAGGAGGAGTAGCGTTGGTTGTGTTGTCATCTCCTAACCAAACCAGTCATCTTAACTAGAGAGGCAAGTGCTTAGTAGAATGATAGATGGTGATTAATAATTGTTCACTGCTATTGAATTATTCATGTCTTGCAATAATTTTGATTTTCTTTTACTTAATATGATATTAATTTGATGATAAGGTATGTGATAAAATGATGGGGAAATGACATTCATGATAGGACATATGCATTATGAGTTAGGGTGGTGAGAAAGTCAATAGCTACGAGTAAAGCTACGTGACTATTCTGGCATGCTCTTGACTAAGTCCGACAAAGGTAGGCACTTCCACAGGATGGAAGGGAAGACCTACTTCGGTAGGCACCCCCATGGGATGGGAGAAAAGAACTACTTCAATAGGCACCACCATGGGATGCAGGTAGAGGGTGACATCGACGGGTGTATCCTCCGCTATACCAGTATGAGCTATAGAAAGAGAATGAGACTTGATCATGACCATTGCATTGCATTAAGAGAATTTGAGATGAGATATTGAGACATGTGGATGAGAATTGATGAGACCGAGATGTCAAAATTGGATGAATAGTAGATGGTTATAAATTGTTATAATGATGTGGATTCATTTATTGTTCTATTTTGTACTTGCTAAGTCGTGGACTCACCCTTGCTTTACTTATTTAGATTATCGTTGAATGCTACATGCATGGGAGGGAGTAGGATATGGATTGTTGCACTTTATAGCTATTCACTTTACCTAGCAATACTTTATTAATAATCACGAATGACTTAATTAGTATCATTCATTGTAATAATTGGATAATTTATAGTTCCCCTTAGTTCCTTATGGTTCATAACATTGCTAGATGATGCGTTCCTTAGTTTAGAATTTATGAGGCTTTGGTAACTATTTGACTCGTATTAAGTTAAATTTATGGTCTATCATATTTCTAAAATTATGTTTAATTTCAAGTGGAGTGTTGATTATTGATACCAAGATGTCTTTAATATTTACGTATTGGTTTAAATTGGTAGTGGTAGTGGTTGTAGGTGATATCTTGGGTTTTTGTTAAGCCAGAGTGTTGAGGAAGATAACATGTCCGATGACGCATACTTTGCCCCCGGCACTAGGGAATTCAACAATGGGTCTTTCTAGGGTCTAACTCTAATTGATTGCCTGTAGGCTATGGTGGCACACTGCTGAACACTTTTGCTTATTTACTTATCTTCCGCTGCACTTTACTCTTGATATTTATATTTTATTTGGCTGGTTGGCCCTATGTTGTAAACTTTAATAAGTATTGCTTTTATATATTGCTCCTTTGTTGTAAATTAATTATATGTATTGTGTATGGATGTGATCTCGATGTTGTGAATGGGTGTACTACCACTGATCATGGGACTAGTACAGAACACATACAGTGAATTCAAGTATTTGACACCCAGGATCCCCACAACATTGGTATCAGAGCCATACTAACTGTAGGTTAAACCCTAAATAAAATGGCCATTAGAATAAGGATTTATTTTCCAAATCCAACCTATTTTGAAGCATAAAAATATTTGTGAAAAAATATAGGGACTCTTGCTACCCTTACGTCTCTTAGTTTTCTCATCTTATCCAAATCATTTTTTAGTTTCTTTCTCATCTTATATTAAAATGTTCCGCATTTTAAAAGAAAGGTGTATCCATTGAAGATGAAAGTTTGACATAAAATAGAACCGTAGGAGCTAGCAAACACTTTGGAAAATTTAAGGCAATGCACTGTTGCACTCTTCCTTTCTTAGCATCACTCCTTATCCTTTCCTTTCATTATTCCTTTCACAAATTGGTCACAAACCCCACCTCATTTAAAATTTTTAGATGCCTACTCATTGGGTACCATAGTACCAAACCAGTGCATTCGAGGAGGGTACCTTGTAGAACACCTTGTGGGTGATGTTGTAGCGTGTTAGCATTACCTGCGCACCAGAGTACACCATCTACAACACGTCCTCTAGTGCGGTGTCCACTGAGTACCTCACGGAAGTGTTATCCATGGACGGTACCCTGGAGACTGACCCTTGCGCTACTTTGGGTGTGGCTCAAGCACTCTTATGTCTCTTCACGATGTGGCCTATGTTACCATCGTCCGCCTCTGACATGACCTCCTCAATATGGTGAATATGTTCTACTATTTCCCCTCATGACCAGGAAATAGTAAGAATAATGTCTACTGAGTGCTTGTCTTGGGATATAACACTCCCGGTATCCATCTCGCAGGCTTGGTAAGGTCACTCGATGGGTATCTCCATCATTTGACCCGCAGGCTTTTGGTGGCGTGTCGGAGGAGTGTACTTACAAAAAGCTAAAGAAAATTTGGGAAACATATATACCAGGAGAAACAAGTTTAATTAGGAGTTTCATAATGTCCTAAATGGGCCACAAACAATTGATGAGTTTGAAAGGGCATGGATAGGATTATTGCAGAAGTATGAATTAGAGTCTAGTATATACTTGAGAAGAATGTGGGATATGAGGGAGAAGTGGGCACCTGCATATTTAAAATCATATTTCTTTGCAAAAATGTCGACTACTCAAAGAAGTGAGAGCATGAATAATGTTCTAAAGAAGTACGTGAAACCTTCTTCATCACTCAATGGTTTCGTCAGAAGGTATGAGAGTTTCTTTTTTGATAGAATCCAGGAGGAGGAGGCAGAGGAGCACCAATCGTACAAGGTAAGTTTTTTCTGTTGTGGCAATTTCATGTAGTTATTAATGCTATATCAAAATATTTCTTAGTTTTTTTGTGTTGTCTAATTGTTGAATGTGTATAATGTTTTTTCGAAGGAGAAGGTGATGACAACAACAAGCTCACTTGTAGAGAAACACGTTGCACGTGTGTACACCAGGGGTGCGTTCGCTAGGTTCAAGGAACAATTTGGTTAGAGCTTCTTGTATATGGTTCAAGCTACTGATAATTTAGGCAAGCTTCAAGCAATTCAAATCGGAGATACTACTAATCAAACTTGGGGCAAAAAAGTTTTTGAACTGGAAGTCAACCTTGAGGAAAAAGAGTTCATGTGTGTGTGCAAGTTATTCGAGCATTTAGGGATCATTTGTTGCCACCTTATAAGGGTATGTTCTTAGTATACTCCTACTTTGCATCATCTTAAAAATAATGTGTCATGTATTTATTTGTATTAACCATATGTTAATATTATTAGGTTTTTATTCAGAACGGGTACACTGAAATACCAGAGAGGTATATCATAAAGAGGTGGACAAAGAATGCAAGGGATTCAATCCCAAAACATCTTGATGGGTACAATAGGCATAAATCAAAAGTGGTGTCAAGAAACTATAGACATACCCTATTGCATAGGTCTACAATCCCAAAACTGATTGTAGACTTAGTACAAGTATAACCTGAAGTAAGATGATGCATCCGTTGATATACCCAGGACTCTTTCTGTTCTTAATTTTACTTTGCAACACGGCGGCTGCATTCTTCAATTCTTCAGCAATGAAATCAACCCAATTGTAATTATGAACATTTTGAATTTCAACCACAGCCTTGAGGTGCCATGTTGCTATGTAATTGTTATATGACTGCGGTGCCAAGAATTTTTAAATTACAAATGCCATCTTGAATTTGATAATTTCATCAGCATCCATAGGTCCATCAGATCTACTTGTCAGTAATCGCTCGAGGAAGGGGATAGTTAAATCATCCCAAGATGACTGACCAAAAATGAAACACAAATAGGCTGTTAGATCTGAGGCCTCTTTTTGGGCTGCAGGTAGTGTTTTCTTGCCTTTGCAAGGGATGCCGATTACACGGTTGATATCATCGCAAGTCATCATGAGTTCTAACCTTGTACCAACACACAATACTCCAGATTGAGGATCAAATTTGCTTAGAAGCCAAGCACCAAATTGGCGGTTCAGCTTACTCAGTTTTAAACTAACTAATCCCTGAAAGCCCATCTGATTAACTAATTCCAACTTTTGATTGTCTAGATCTTCAATTAAGTCAACAATAAAAGAGGGAGAACACCTGCAGTATATCTTGTCCTGCCAAGCCTTTCTCAACTTTGTAGCAATTCTTTCCTTTGATTGGAAACCCTTGGCACCACTGCTCTTTTGTTGTTCACATTTTTTTTTGGAGCACACAAGAGACAGGGCCCTGGTAAAAGTAGAATTGGAGCTACTGCCAGCAAGTGGTTTGATCATATTCTTTGATTTGGCCATGGCCTACAATGGAAGCTTGTAAAGTCATTTAAATGATGGGGATGCTGAAGTCAAGTTAACAGGTTTTGCAAGTAAATGAATTGAACAACTAGCATGAAGTATTGTCAAGTAGGCAAAATATTAGTGGGACAACTAGTCTGAAACAAAATGGCCTGAAACAGAATGGAGATATGATCGGCCTAATACCGGCGGTCAGACCGGTATGTGCCCGGCAGTCCGACCGGCAAGATGGTAGCGGTCTGACCAGCTTGCGGAGCAGTCTGCACCGGCCTAAAACAGGCGGTCAGATCGGCATGATACCGGTGGTCAGAGAATTGGAGCTACTGCCAGCAAGTGGTTTGATCATATTCTTTGATTTGGCCATGGCCTACAATGGAAGCTTGTAAGTCATTTAAATGATGGGAATGCTGATGTCAAGTTAACAGGATTTGCATGTAAATGAATTGAACAACTAGCATGAAGTATTGTCAATAGGCGAAAAATTAGTGGGACAACTAGTCTGAAACAAAATGGCCTTAAACTGAATGGAGGTATATACACCCGTTAATCATTTGAGTAGTATATGCAGGGGATTAATCTCCTCACAATTGAACAGGAACAGTAAGAACAATCCATTATCAAAAAAGCCAGCACATCAAAACTCCATTTAAAAAGTAAGATTTAAAAACCCAGATCTATTAAACTACAAAACCTAAGTAGTTTAGAACATCAGAAATCAACATTAGAAAGAAGGATGACATACCAAGCAACTGCAGTGAAGTCTTCTCCTCACTACACAACAAGACAACGCGCTGGCAAGCTAACAGCGTCCAGGCTACCAGCGATCTAGTATCGTCAGGGAGGAAAATCGTCGTGCTGTTTGGTAGGTTACGCATTCTCCGGGATATTTCTGGATGGGTACCGAAGCTCATATACATACTATACGTAGACGGTTGCTGAAAATATGCTTGGATGTGGATCAGGTCCTCCTCAAACACGTACGCGTTCCAACTCCGTTAGACTCTGACTGCATCACGAATCTCCAAACATCAGCAACGGTGGATGACCTGGGCGTAACTACACCCAGGTGTAATTAGGATTTTTCCTATATACACACACACACACACACTATTATAAAAATGTGAGTTAGTGATCGTTAGTCTATTCTTCCTCCTTTCTTCTCAACCGTCCGATTAAAGATCGGCCATCTAGATCTGCATGTAGATAGTTCTTCCGCTTCTCATAGAAAGTGTTGGGCCAATGCGTGGGCTGCGCTCCTCCTGTTCTCTTCCCCCGCAACCACTCCATCTCCCGCAACCGCCATCTCCTTCTCTCCCCCGAACCCTCGTGCTGCGCCTCCTCCTCCTTAGCGCCGCCACCAATTCCTTCCCTGTACGGTAGTGTCTGGTCGCAGTCCCCCAACTTCCCCCAGCAGCGTCGCATCCCCCTGTCGCCGCCCTCCACGCATTCGCCCGCCACCTCCTCTCCCTATCTGCCCGTCGCCGCCTCCCCACCTCTACCTCCCGCAACCGCCACCTCCTTCTCTTCCCCGAACCCTCGTGCTGTGCCACCTCCTCTTCCTCGGCACCGCCACCAATTCCTTCCTCACACGGCAGGTCATAGTCCCCCAACTTCCCCAGGAGCACCACATCTCCCCGTCACCGCCTCCCTAACACATTTGCCCGCCGCCTCCCCACCTCCACCTCCCGCAACTGCCGCCTCCTTCTCCCCCGAACCCTCGTGTCGCACCTCCTCCTCCTCGGCGCCGCCACGAATTCCTTCCCCGTACAGCAGCATCTGGTCGCAATCCCCCAACTTTCCTAGGGCGTCGTCACCAATTCCATTTCCCATCGCCCCTCCAACTAGCAGCATGACACTCGACGATAGTGGCCGATGGATCGGAGAGAATGGCGCTTAACGACAACGGTCGGTGGATCAAAGAGAAGGGCACTCGCCGATGGCAGTGGCTTGCTCTTACTACGCCCACCCACAGGGCTCTCCCCCGCCACCGCCGCCCAGCGGTTACTCGCCCGGTGAGCCTCTCTACCTCCTGCTGCTCTTCGTTCGGAGCCTGTCGTGCTGTCTGGCGATTTTGGTCTTCTAAGCTGGTCATCGAAGTAGGTGCTGTGGTCGAATGGGGCCGTGGTCGAGGGGCCATGGCCGAAGTCGAGGGGTTGTGGTCAAAGTCGAAGCCGTAGTCGATCTTCTAAAAAATTTTACCATCCGTGAGTTTTAAAACATGTAGTATGATAAATTTTGGTATGATAAAGGCGTAGTATTATATATATATACACACACACACACTAGCTGAATGTCCGTGCGTTGCTACGAATTTTTAAAATTTATCATACTACATGTTTTAAAACTCACGGGTGGTAAAAAATTTTATATATAGTGTGAATAGAGTATTCAGTGATAAAGTGCAAATGCGAACTAGGACTATTAGATCTGGATCAGACAACCAAGATTCATGCAGGCTCCACCTCCAATCCACTTAATCTTTATAACTTAACATAGCTCATCCCTTTTGCAAAAGGGAGGTGCTTGTGTGCTTTTTTAAAAGTAATTTATATAACTTTTAAAATATAACTGATAAATAATAATTACTTATTTTTTTATATGCTTTAAAATAATACTATTTTTGTTAAAGCAGGAAGCATGAAAACACTGTTATCTGCGAAATCCCTCCATCATCCCCATCCTCCCTCCCCGACCTGAACTCCCTCAGTCGACTCGCACGCCAGCCAGGGACGGTCGCACGTCGGCAGGGGCAACCGGACCACGTACACGGCAGGTGTGATCGGACCACACGCCAAGGGGCAGTTTAGTCATATGAAGGAGTTAAAATTCAAAAATCAAATGAAAATTAGTTCAAATCCCTGAGAATACTATTTTGGAGAGGTGTTAACAACAAGGGTACTATTTGGGAGAAGCCCACGGTATAAGTACCGTTTCAGCGAAGCCCAACTTAGAGGTTACCATAATAGCCAAAAAAAACTCCGTGCGCTGCCCCCCCCCCCCCCCCCCCCGGTTTTCCGCTGCCGCTGCTAGGGCTTGTGCTCCCCGCTCCCCGGCTGCCCTCCTCGACCCCCGGCAACGCCACCGCCCTCCACCACCTCCTCTATCCCCGCGACGCCGCTGTCCTCCTGGACTAGGGTTTGGGCCAGCGACGCAGCTCAAGTGGCTAGGGTCTGAGCCGGCGACGCAGCTCACTACAGGCCTAGGCCGCCGGCGCGCAGGTCCCAGGTAATGACCGATGCATCCGGATTCTGCCGCCGTGCACCGAGCACTCTAGCCCTAGCTATTATACCAAGAGCTCCTTGCACTACCTTACCAAGAGCTCCTTGCAGAGGAAGAGGCCCGGGGAGGTTGTCCGGGCTCGCGCCTCCGGCTCGCCGCAATCACCACTCCCTTCCTCATCCGCGCTGGCCCGCCGCTGCAGGAATGAAGATGTGAGTGTTTCTTGCCAACTTGTGCGCTCTCAATTAGTGTGTGTACCTCAGAGCTTATGAAGAAAACAACATATTTTGTGCATCATTGTTGCTAACTACTCTCGTATAGTCATGCGCTATGCCGTTCTTGTAGCTATACATCCTCTCTGTTATGCTATTTCTTGTGGGGGAAAAAAGAGCGAGGCACACTGTCTTCTTTTGTAAGGAGCACCTCGGATACTGTTCATCATGTCCATTGAAGCATATATGCGATAGGACAAAATGTGTATTAAGCATATTGCTATAGTAAGATGCTGTGAGGTCAACTGCGGATATGTTCCCCCTTTCAATCGGAAGTTGGAACCGTCAGGTGCGTGGGCGCATGATTCTAGGTTTCTTGTTGATTTGTGAGTTCAACCAGGTTTGACAGGAATGTCCTTGAATAATAACATTTTTGGGATTTGTTGGTTTATTTGTCGATAGTTTTTAATGATAAATGGGCAATAATATATTGTGCTAGCTAGTGTGTTAGTTTTGTGCTAGTTTAAAGCTCTGAACAACCGATGCTCATTATCGTTCTGCAGAGAGAAAGCAAATGCAGGATTTCTTACAAACTTTGAAGTTCTTGACTTCTTACGATCTAGAGGTGCAAAAACTGATCCCATGGGATGTTTGGGGGCTGTTGCTGCATCAGAGTGTAAGGTGATCAGTTATTTCTCTGATGCTTTTTAATCCAATATTTTATACTCTGATGGCCTGTTCATCTATGCTCTTTTTACACCTAAACTGATCTCATGGTCATCGTTGTGACACCTAGGTATATGAGTACCTCTTGAAAACTCCTGCTTGCAACCAGACAAGGGAATCTATTAGTGAATTTGCAAAGAGATGTGAGAGTTTCAAGCTTACAAATGCTGACAAGCTAAATGTAATCAACTGGAGACCATCCTCGGCTGCTGATGCATATGCGGTACTGTCATGTTTTATCTTGCTGATATGGGACATGAGTTTCAATTGTGCAAGTCGCTGCAAACTAAGATATGCAGTTAGAATTTATTTATAGTTTGGTACACCATGAAAGTGGTTTACTATGCTACCTGCTATATTCTGTTTAGTGTTTTCAAGGAAAAAAAGGATACAGTTTGTTTAAAGTTCAGCGTGATGGAGGAGATAAACTGGGCATTGTCCAATTAAGGAATCAAGACTTGTTTCTAAATAAAAAGCAAATGAGCCTCAATGTTTACAATAGTGCACCTTTCAACAAACTGTCGTTTCTAAATTCTTAAATCTTCTGTATGACAAATATACTTGATTGGTATCGTTAAGAACTTTTAAGTTATTCACAAGGTGGATTTCTACATTATATTGTTTATGCATGCATGCATCTCAATGAAGTTTGGAATTTTCCTTGCAATAATTGACAAAGAAAAATACTTTATATAAGCTCCTTTAGGGTCTTCCTCGCCAATCATGTCATTTTGCGTGTAAAATGTTCATGCAAAATCTTTTGTACAAGTGTGTTGCGTGCCAGGTACTGGTTCGTTCCCATAACTACTCATTGATCACTCTAAGAAGGTTTATCTGATCAACGATGAATCTGGTCTGTCCAAAGAATGCTAGTGAGTTGTTCTCTGTTAGATTAATTATTTGCATTTAAGTACCACAAATTGCTAGTTTTCCTTTTTTGCTTCATATCCTTTTCTATTTTCTTAGTCAAGATCTCCCTAATCTATTTGATTGCTTTCTCCACTGCAGATGATAGAGGAGTGTGGGAGACGATTTTCCAAGGACGAACAAGGACAGCCACACAACGAGGATGAACGAGTCCAGGTATTTTTGGAGCTAGTAAATGAGGTTTTGCCTCCACCCCCTCCAAAGCCAGAGGCGATAATTGAGTGAATGCGGATGTGAAGAACACCTGAAAGTCAGATTCTCAACATGAAATACTAATGATCAATATTTCCTGTAACTTTTGTGTGCATACGAGCTCTAGAGCAGCAGCTCTTGAGATTTGGCAGAAGACTATCTTGCTTGAGATATCCATGTTTGAAACGATAATTCATAACTCCCTTCTTCCCTTGTTCTCATGTGGAAATGAACTATGCAAAATTTAGCATTGTCACAATGTGATGATGCAGACTCGATTTTTAGCTTTCATGTAAATATTATAACATGTGTCTGCTGAGCGGTCCAACAAGCTGCCCAAATGGCAAAGATTGAAACAAAGGGTAGCACCAGAAATCGCTAACCGCGAAGTTAGCAGTGTCTCCCAGGGGAGACGCTGCAATGTTGACCTATCTTGATTAAATCTTCATGAACACCATGTACAATGCTCCACAGGTTACCTACTCTGTACAACGAATCCGTTTCATACTGAAGGCGCAAAGCCAAAAAAAAAAAACAAGAAAGTAACATATGAAGAATCGTAGAGACACAAAATGCAACAAAAAAATGGCTTCCGTTTGTAAGCTACATTATCAGACACGATCGGCGAAAGAACGCGTTGAAAGAAGGGCGAGAGCGACAACGCGAAAGCCACCTTTGTTTCACAAACAAAATGAGCCGTACATATTCACGATGCATGGAATCTACTAAATTCTCCTGGGAAATCTCTGATGCCCATGTCCTGCCTTGGGAGCCTTGTCGAGCAGCAGCAGCAACCCGGCGTTGTTACCGCACTGACCAATGGGGTACCTGCCATCGGTGAAGAACAACGGTAAACAGAGAACAATGCGCAACGAAAGTAACTGAGTACGAGGATTATCTCACTTGATACGGGATGGTTTCCTTCGCCACCAAATGATTGATGCGACCCACTGCAAGGAAATTAAAAGCAAGCTAATTAGGTTTCGTTTTAAAGAAACTTTAAGGAAAGAGCTGTTACTTGTCAAAGTAGCGATGCTTAATAATAGAATATGGTAAATGGTGAGCATATCCGGTAGGAAGTATCGTTAAAATAGGATAGTGAGAACTCTAATTTCAGCCACTAGCAATTTTTGTATTTTTATTAAAAAAAAGTTGTTGCTGAATTTTGGTAAACATTTGGGCCTTCTACATGCAGTCCAATGCTAAAGTTGCTAGTAACCGTTATCCTATTTTAAGACAAGTTCTCATTTGATACATCCCTGGAAAAAAGACATTGAGATTGATAATGTCATGAATCAGAGTCACAAAGAAAACAGAGCTTTGTAGCGATCACAATAGAACTAAACTTGTTAAATTAAAGAAATGTGACTACATGATGCTATTGGTCAATGATATCTAAAAGATAAAGCAAGTCTTTAGTTTATGTGCATATAATTCAATAGGAACATATTTAAATCAGAGGCAAGGCAACGGCACTTCATAAGTTCAGCAACATAAGCAAACAAAATAGGTAAAAAAATTCTGATATAGCCAGTCAACAATAACTAATAAGCATAGAAACTACATGCTTTGCTCATCATCATAACAAATGGCACAAGATTGAAGAACACTAAACAAGATCAATTACACAAACATGAGCAACATTATGGGAAACAACGAAAAGCATCACATGCTTATCACCAAATGACAATCACAGTAAGGTTTCAGTTTTTTTGTTGATTACACAGATTATCCGGTGTGGAGTAGCTACAGAATCGAGCACATTCCATATGCATGTTTTAGCACACAATTTGTGTACAAACATGCTGATATATATTGTGGATAGACAAATAAATTCATTCCCATCAATGGCAATCAGCCAACTGCATTGAAATATGCAAGATGCATGCAAGAATAAATAGCAATGTCCTCACATTAACAATAAAAAGGGGGACAGATTTGTCCAGATCATTTACAGAGGCACAGCTTCAATATGGTTCATAAATTTATGAAAACTTGCATCTGTCAACCCAATCTTAGCAAAGGATTAAAACCCAGGTCTATCGAAAAAACAAAGCATAAACTTATGTTAACCAAAGGGCTGAACCTCAAAATTGGCAGGCAATGCCAAGCTTTCAATCCAGTGTGCAAATGTACATGCATTGAATTTTGGAGAATAAACAAATACTAATGAATGATACTATCTCTTGCTGCATGGTTCTTTCAATATTTTTTTTAAAAAAAGTATGCGCTCCTATAAAATGATGAAATCTCTATATCCATAGCGAGGACCATACTTCCATTACTAAAGAAACATTGTTTTAGAAATTATGAAAGATTGTTCCTCGTAATTAATATAGTCTCATTGCATTCACAAAAAAAGAGTTCAAACTTAGCAATCTATTACCCTTCTAAGATATAAATGTGTAAGCAGGATTTCACAGCCCGTAAACTCAATAAACATGATTACTGGTAAGCGTATAAATAGCTTCCATGGAAAATTGAAGCATTTTAACAAAGCAATGGCTCCAGTGCTCCACATTCATCGAATCTTCAAGATACAACAGGTGTCAAAGCAAACCACTCATAGCCTTTCTGTGCATTATGAGCTACACCAAACAATTACTACTCCCGTTGCCTCACTGATAAACTATTCTGGTTCACAAAATATTTCATGTTGATTATGCACATTGCTGCATTGCATATATAGAACATTGTAATGGCTAATGACACAATGCAATAGCTTTCCTAACCCCAAGGCAATTAACATACTGAACAAGCTAGATTTCCTGAGCATTTGTAAGATCGTATGAGATTACCTTGACCACTGCAGCAAAGTATGATGTCCTCGTGAATGGCTGCCTCTTGATCACCATCCTGTGCATAACCACCGGCGGCTGCGGCGGTGGCACGGTGACGGTCATGGCCGGTGGTGCGGCGCCCCCCTTGTAGTGGTGCTGCGCGACGGTTACGGCCGTCAGAGGCGACGCGGTCTCCCTGCAGAGCTGCTGCGCGATCTCCTTCAGTAGAACGACCTGCGCCTTCTCGGCGCCCATGGAGATGATGGCCTGGCGCATGGTCTCCCGGTCCGCCTCAAGCGCCTGCAAGCGCGCGCTGAGCCGGCGCATCTCCTCATCCTCCGACCACGGCGCGCCGCCGCAGCGGTCGCTCCTAGTCGGTGTGCCGCCGCAGTATGAGCCCTCGGGCACGGCCAGGGGAGCGCCGTGGCCGTGGATGGCATCGACGGTGTAGACCCGGTCGCTGGCGCTGCAATCGTCGTCCGGGAAGAACTCGCCGTCGCAAAAGTCGAGGCTGTCGGAGTCGGAGAAGGCGCGCGCGTGGCGGGGGAAGGCGGAGCCTGGCGCGACGCGGATGATGGGCGTGGTGGTGGTGGTGGTGGCCGTCGGGCGCTCGAGCAGGTGGACGCGATGGGCCAGGCGGGTGAGGTGGTCGCGCGGGGTCTGCATGTCGAGCGCGTCCGCCTCGGACGCGGTCGGCGGGTGGTCAATGCAGCACCGCAGCGCCGGGTAGTATCCGCCGGCAGCCGCTGCGGCCAGCAGCGGCGTGGAAGGGTGGAGCGGCGAGGAGCAGACGTGCGGGGAGGAAGCGTTCGACGCGGCAGCGGCGCCGAGGCGAGACTGGAGCGCGCGCAGAGCGGCGTCGCGCTTGGCGAGGACCTCCTCGAGCGCGGAGAGCTCGGCGGCGTCGTGGGACATCTTCTCCTCGGCGTAGCGCCGGAACTGGCGCGCCTCCATCATGGCCTCGGCCTTCTCCCGCTGCAGGCGCAGGATCATGGTCATGGCCTCACTGGCGGCGCCCGCGGCCGCGCCGCGCTCAGCGTCGAGCTCGGCCAGCAGCTCCCCCAGCGCCGCGTGCTGCCACCCCAGCGCCTCCCGCAGCGCCGCCGCCTCGTCGCCGATCTCCACCCGCACCACCGCGGGGGGCGCCTCCGGCGGCGTCTTCCTCTTCAGCGGCGGCCTTGCTGGGCCAACCGCAGCAGCGAACGACGACAACAACGGCGACGAGGTGGACGCGGCGGTAGGGTGGCCGCAGAGGGGGCAGAGAGGGGGAGGATCGTCGCCGGCGTCGGCCATGGCGGGGGTGGCACGTGCGCATTCGCAGCACAGGGAGGAGGCGCACGTGCACGCGCCGGGGAGGTAGAAATGGGGAGGGAGGGAGGGGAGGGGAAGCGGGAGGGGTTATTTTTTGGAGGGTTTTTTTTGCTTGTTTGGCTGCTGGCTGTCGTTTTTAGAAGTATGGTTTTTAGGTTTTCTTTGAGTTGAATTTATTCAGGGGGAGCTGGAATTTTGGGATGAAATTATTCTGAGCTTGATTCTTATTTTTTATACTGTTTTTTAATCTTGGGAGATTCATATTTTTGCCACTCTTAAGATTGGCCAATTACCTCTGTCACTTACATGTGGGACCGCCTGAGTCACTGACAACGGGCCAGGGTGGCAAATCTGTTGCCACTCACCTCATAAGGGCGGCAAAAACATAAATTTTCCCTATTTAGAAGCACGTGCAATCAAGTTTTTAAACTTTTGATCATCGATATATACGGCAATGTTTAGACCTTTTGAATGGAATATTTTCCCTATCATAGTAATTACTAACATAGTAATTAGAAAAAGAAAATGATGAAAGGTATATATTGGACCGTGTTATGTCTGAAGTGGAACAGAGAGAGCAGCAGCTATTCAACTACCTGCGGTTGATCTCGAATGTTATTTTCTGACTCAATGGTGCTATTATAACACGACAGTTAATGATGCGATAGAAAACCACATGGCAATTAGCTAAAGATTAATTTGTAAATTCTACCCTAGCAACCGTAAGCACATGACCATCCATCAGCTCTCAAGCTATATATAGCTCACAAGCTACTCTCTACCTTTTTCCCATCCACCCTGATGCACCGCATGGCTGCACCGACCATGCCGGTGGCGTCCAAGCTTTTTCCTGCCATCTGGCAACCACCGTGCTGCCTGCCACCCAACCCGGCCACCAGGCAATGTAACTTCTAAATTCAGACAATATTTTCGACATTTAAATTCTACATTTTCATTTGCCAAACAAGGTAGTCACGAATGAAAATGGCAAAAAAAAATGAAATGAACCACTCGAATATGTCAAAATCGATCTTATTACAACTTCAGAAGCCATGAAAACATGACAGCACAATTGTCATCACATTTGATGGCATCCATCCATTTGTTTCATACTGACACAGAACGTCCCAGACTAAAGTGCTTCAATTGCACGTCATCACAATTATCGTTTGACAATGATTTGAAGCCTTGTTTCTAGATCCAATGAACTAGAACACGTGCAGTAGCCATGCATTAATAGTTCTACTGCATAGGACTCCTTTCCATACAAAACATGCTATGTAACATCAAAAGGATCATTAAAATGGCTCAAAAGGATCATTAAAATTTCTCCGAAGGATGTGCCCCGCTCATTTCAGCTTCAGCTTCTGAATTTTGATTTATTTTTCACTATTCATAAATTTCGTCTTTTCTGAACTTTTGGTTTTTTAGCTTATTTGCCGGTTCTTTTTTCCCCGTATTTATTTGCGTTGTCCGTGATGAGCTAGCATATTTTTAAATTTTTTAAATTTAATTACACCAAATAAGTCATCTTTAGCTACAGTGAAATTTCAACCGCTACAGTGCACTTTCAGCCATAAGCCACAGCTCACTACATCACCCACAACTCCACAAGTAAAGGCAGAGTTTGCCTGGAGCTTAAAGGAATTAACCCACGTTGCACGAATCGGTTCTGCCATTAGTGCTAGCGGTTAGATGGGGGTGTGCATCCGCTCAACGATCCTATTCACAGCATCTTGAGTCATTACGAGGGTGTCATGCTGGAGGATGCTGTAAACGTTGAGGCCCTGAATTAAAAAAAGGTATATTCTTATGTATCAGGTCCTTGTTCCTGGGACTACAAAAGAATCAGACAGGCAAAATAAAGTAGTAGTAGTCACTTACAATTGAAGGAAGCATGTTCACATAATGGAGGTTTTGAGTAGTGAGCTTTAGCTGTTTATCGATATCACCTCCATCAACCAACAATACCTTCTTTTTGTCCTCCATCTGGATTATATAGTTCACAATGTTCTTTGTCTTGTGACTAGGAACTTCCAGGTCCTCGAAGACCAAAAGCTATGGAATAAAGCATGGAATTTTTACTTCCCAAAACAGTAAGAACTCAAAGATGTAAATTTTGTTGGGCACCCACAACTCCACAAGTAAAGGCAGAGTTTGCCTGGAGCTTAAAGGAATTAACCCACGTTGCACGAATCGGTTCTGCCATTAGTGCTAGCGGTTAGATGGGGGTGTGCATCCGCTCAACGATCCTATTCACAGCATCTTGAGTCATTACGAGGGTGTCATGCTGGAGGATGCTGTAAACGTTGAGGCCCTGAATTAAAAAAAGGTATATTCTTATGTATCAGGTCCTTGTTCCTGGGACTACAAAAGAATCAGACAGGCAAAATAAAGTAGTAGTAGTCACTTACAATTGAAGGAAGCACGTTCACATAATGGAGGTTTTGAGTAGTGAGCTTTAGCTGTTTATCGATATCACCTCCATCAACCAACAATGCCTTCTTTTTGTCCTCCATCTGGGTTATATAGTTCACAATGTTCTTTGTCTTGTGACTAGGAACTTCCAGGTCCTCGAAGACCAAAAGCTATGGAATAAAGCATGGAATTTTTACTTCCCAAAACAGTAAGAACTCAAAGATGTAAATTTTGTTGGGCAGATTGAAGCAGTGAAAAATGAACTGCTAGGGTGCAAATTTAAATTCTTATGCATCTAGGCATTATTTTCACGAACGAGAAATACTTGTGTTGCCCAGCATTACATATTACAAATTGAGGAACACAATCATGGCATCCAAAATGTCATGTTTTAAAAACAGACACATTTGAGTTCTGAAAAAAAGATTTGGAGCTTAGGCAAATTGGCTTACGAACATTCCAGAAAAGAAAATACCATCCACTGCACTGTCTCAAAATGCAGGATAATTTTCAGGGCAATAGATTGACAGTGCATCATCAATAGTGAACTCTTATTTTCTAGAATAAAATGGGGTAGAGACACAACTATAATAAAGTGAAATGATTGCCAAAAGAAGTGCTCCCGTGCCAGCGCCACATTGAGCATGTGGTGACAAGCTCTGCCAAAGATGTGCCCTCCGTCGCTGTGTCGATAGCGTCTCCACAGCAGCCCTATCCTCTACCATGTGTGCCTGAGCAATCCCATCAGCCGCAAAGCTCATAAGCACCATGCCCGTGTCCCTGCTCGGGAGCATCACCAATGCGAATCTGCGCGCTATGCCTATTTAATCCTTATTAGAGCTCACCATTCCCTTCGCCATCACTCGTCATCTCCATTTCACCACTTGCATAAGCTTTTCTTCCTCGAAGTCACCTGGAACGAGGTCATCTTCCTCAACTCTGGTGTGCATCACTGCCGCACTTTGCCATGTTCATCTTCTGTTCTAGTGAGCTCTGAGGCCTCTCTTCTGCATCATCTTGAGCCTTTTGATCCCTTTCAACTGGCCCCACACTTAATTTGGATTTGGTGTAGTGAACCATCGGGAATCTATCTTTGTCCTCAACACAGGTCATCTTAGTCGCCGCCACAATTCCTGAGCTATAATGAGCCTTCAACCTTAGCATGATCCTTTTCACCATCTCATCACCTCCCTGAACCTATCTCCGTACTCCTTGTTAGCTAACTCTCGCCATGGTGTGCTATCACAATTGACCTCGTCACGTCGCAACTATTCTCCAATTAGCCACCACCTCCGGCCTTCCTTGTTGCCGCCAACCTCACCTTCGTGATTTAGTGAGATACTGAAGCCTATGTGTTGCTCACTTTTCCTCCTCGTGGCTGCTCACACCGTTGCTATCGTGGCTGACCATGGCACCGCCACTCACTGTTGTTCTTCCTCCTGTTCAAGTGACCATAGGTTCCCATGACAACATCATCAGTGTCGCATTGACCCAGTGAAGCTAACATGCCTCACCTCCTGACTTAGTGTTCACCTCGTTCATGTTCGCCATCATTGTAGAGCCACTACCACCACTTTGCTCCGCAGCTGACCCAACTCCGGTGATCTACTAAGAGCCTTGGCATCGCTACCAATCACTTCACCTTAGTCTCCTCCTTCCATCCCTGAGCTCGCCCATGCCCTCCGCCAGTGAGCTCGGCCACTACCGCCACTGACCTCCCCTATTGTAACATCCCAAATTTTTGCTAAAATAAAAATAATTAAATAAATATTAAAAATGGATTAAAAAAACTTTAAATTAAAATAAGTATTTTGTGCCTAGGTTTGAATTTGGATTTGCCCTGAATTTCTGTTTTTGAAAAATCTAGATTTGAAAAAGCATTTTCAGAAAAATCTAAAATTATTATTAAATAAAATGATATTTTGATTTTATATAAAAATTCTATGTCAAATTAATCATTTGGAGTTATTTGGCTTTTATTTGGTTTCCTGGATTTTCTGGAGTTAAAAATGTATTTTTGAAATTAAAAAGTATTTTAAAGTATGAAAACTAAATACCAACATTAGTTGGAAATATTTTTATTGAGTCCAAACTATCTCCAGAAGGTTCTAGGAATTTTTCTGGAATTTGTGGAGGTATTTTTGTATTTTTTTGAGGCCAATTGCATTTCTTAGCAATTTCTGAAAAGGAAAATCAAAAATTAAAAATAAAAATCCCTCCCCTCCCCCTCCAGCCGCCACGTGGACGGCCAGATTGCCGGCCACGTCGCCCACCGCTCCATCCCGCCTCCCCCACTTATCTGCCCGCCACGTGTGCGCCTCGGCCCATCCTGGCCGTTCGCTCCGTGCTCCTCCTCTCCGGCGACCGATTCCCGTGCACCTCCCCCCCCGACCCTATATAAACCCCTCCCGAGCACCCTCGTTTCTCACCCCATCTCCCGCCGCCCTCAGCTCCCCCCTCTCCGCCGCCCCAGCGCCACCGTGCCGTGCGCCCTAACTCCCGAGCTCCGCCCCGACTCCGGCGAGGAATTACCGGAGCCTCAGGCTGCCTAGCGCCTCGCCGTCCCCACCGTCGCCTTCGCCGCGCTGCCCTCGACCTCGGCCGCCCCTCCGCCCGGCTCACGCACCACCGGAAGGCCCTCGCCGCCGACGCCCGAGCTGTGCCGCCGCCTCTTCACGCCACCGGCCACCCTCGGTGAGCCCGCGCCCCTTCCCCGAGTTCCCCTCGGCCCGCTCTCCCCGTTGCGCCACTCGCCGCCGCCCGCCGGAGCGCCGCCGTCGCCGCCGCCCCCGTGCGCCACCCCGGCCACCCTGCCACGTTGGCGTCCCCGTGCTTGCGTGGCTGCTGACGCGGCGCCACGCGTTGGCCACCTCGGCTCCCTCTGTCCCCGTCAGCGCCACTCCACCCTCCCTTCCACCTCAACGCTCGATTGGGTCCATGGGCCCGGTCCATAGACTCAGGGCCCACCGGTCAGTCAAACCACCCCCCCTTGCTGACGCAATGCTGCCGCAGTAAACCGGATTTTCCGTTGAAAAATATTTCGGCCGAAAAGAAATTCCTCGCTGACGTCATAATCCCAGATTTTCCTTTAGGAAAATAATTCCAAAAATCCTGATTTTCCATTTTCTCTCTTTTCAAACTTCCTAGAGCCCATTCTCTCTCGTCCTAACTCGGATTGAGCCCATTCAAATTTCTACATTCATCAAAAATTCCCCTCTACCCATTCCTAGCCTCAATTTGAATTTTTGAGTTTGTTTAAATTTAATTTGATTTTATTTGAACTTGGTGGGTTATTTTCACGTGTAGACTTCGACGATTCGGGAGAATTCGACGACGAAGATTCAAATCAATTTGAAGAGCAAGGCAAGTCACCCTCCTTGATCATGTTGATCCCAGTTTTCAAAATAAAATTATGTTGATTTAAATTATATTGCATGCATAATTTTTATTCAGCGTATTTCAATTCAGTTTTAAATTTAGTTAATGCCTACTTGTTATTACCTCCTTTGACATTGAATTCCCCTGAGATCTTGTCACCCTAGAATCAAACTCTAGTTAATACATTAGTGTTGGCTAGAGAGTTTATTCAAATGCTTAGCCCTACGAAGTTATAATATTTGTTTTGGGATATCTTTCACATAAAATGATGATCCTTTTTACATAAAATGATATGTACTCTTGACTTTGGTGAGTCAAGGAGGTTTATGAACTATTTTGAAAACGAAATATTAAAATTGGTTTAGACTTAGGCAATTGGTTAGAGTGGTGGGTGCAGGCATGCCCTGTTGGTTGGAGCTGCAGTGGTTGATTGTCGTGCACGGGGGTATGTGGTTGGGCCTGAGTCAGATTAAGGACCGGTCTGTGAGCTACTGTTGCAAAGCCCTAATCGTACTACCACATGGCTGGTATGAGACAGCCCTGGCTGAATAATTTGCGAAGTCCCAATCTGAGTCGAGTTGTAGGTTGAAAGTGAGCGTGGTTGGTGCCATGTGAAGTCTCACTTGGGCGAGCGTGGTTAAGCCATGAGAAGTCTCGTCTAGACTCAACAGGGGGTCCCGGTCTGGTGGATTCCTTACTGGGGTGAAACCTTAGAGTTGGCTCGACCAGGTTGAAGGCTTTGCATTGTAAAGGCCTTGTCACGACTCCCCACCGCACACCTAAGGAAGTGTGTAATCTAGTGGTACAAAGGGATGATCGTGTCTTGTGGGTAAAGCTGTACAACCTCTGCAGAGTGTATAATCTATCCTGGATAGTCGTGCCCACGGTCATGGGCATGCTGAGTAAAAGTTTTTCATGGATTAGACTTTGCTTTTCAAAATGTTTTCGAAAACCTTATAGATGGATGGAATCCACGAGAGATGAAAACCTTGCGGATGGATGGAATCCGTGAGAGATTGAAATCTGGTGAATGGATGGAATTCATCAGAGTTGCGCAGTGAAAGCGTGTGGATGGATGGAATTCATACGTGGTCTTTTGGAAAAGATGGTCCGGGTGGGATGCCCGTGAATAGGTTGGTGTTTGGTCGGAGCCGACACTGACGGTATTATTTTTAATTACAAGTATTGTTTTTACTTACTGTATTAAATTCAGCAATTTCAATCTACTTATTGTATTTCTTAAATGTTGTTTTATGCAAACTAACCCTATAAGCCTTCCATTGAAGCCTTTATCATTATGTTGCATTTTCCCGGGTGATTTGCGGAGTACAAGTTTGTACTCACGTTGCTTTTTCCACACAGAGAAGGAAGACGTCAACCACGGTGAAGATCTGGACGAATAGGCCGCGTCTTACTATCGTTTGCCTGTGGGCAGGCTTGGGCTTCGCTATTTATCAGTTTGCTTCCGCAGTTATTTCCTTTATTTATTTTGCCAATGGGCGTTAATGTAAGACTTGGCCATAAGGTCGTACCCCTTTATTTAATATATTGAGTCATTTGTGCTTGGTTATTATCTTTGTTGTGACTGTGTGCACTAGCTGATCCTGGACTAGTGCGATTTACACAGAGGATCCAGGAGTCGTTACTCCGGATTCCGACACCTATCCCTCTCTTTGACCAGTGGGCCCCACACGGGGTGAGATTAGTTTAGCGCTAATTAAACTCATTTGAAACTAACAAGTCTATGACATGTGGGCCCGAGTGGATTAATCAAGTTAATTTTATGATTTAAACTGGTTTTAGAATCTAAGCCACTGACACTTGGAACCCATTTGTTAGTCATTTTAGAAATTAATAAAATCCTCACAAGTAGGCCCCGCCTGTCAGTCTAATGATGCAATAGACCTAGGATTTCATTTAGAAAGAAAAATAAAAATTCATGCATAGTGTTTTGTTTATCTTTTTCAGTATTTGTCAAACCAAACCAAATTCAAATGCTTATAACTTTTGCATATGAACCCCAAATTGAATGATTTTTGTCTCTAAAATTTGGCTTTTACCGATTAGATATCGATGTTCCAAAAAATTTTGTTGACAAGCCAAAGCAAGACCACGAGTTCACCAAGCAAGGCAAGCACCTCCTTTGACCATATTGATCGCATATTTCACTATTATGTATGTTGTGTTCTAAACTATTATGCATGCACATATTTTCGGTAAAAATCGCTATATTGGTAAGGTTAATAGTTATGCCAAATTGTTGCATTGATCCTATCTTGATAAATTGTTACCCTTGCTATTGTCATCTCATTATTAATATCCACTGTGGGTAAAATTTGGAATTTTTAAAATAAACAAAGTAGTTAATGCTTAGCCATGCTCACGATTCTTAGCTAAAAACAGAGGTCTTTAGCTCTCTCATCTTGTGAAGTAGAGTTTATGGCTGCTACTGCCGTAGCTTGTCAGGCTATCTGGTTGAGGAGTTTGTTTAGTGAGATAACAGGCCGAAATCCTGAGCCAATGACCATTGTCGTCGACCACAAGTTGGCTATTGCACTCATGAAGAATCTTGCCTTCCGCGGAAGAAGCAAACATATCGACACCTGTTTTCACTTCATACAGGAATGTGTGGAGAAGGCAACAATTGTTGTCAAGCATGTCAATTCTGAGGAGCAACAAGCTGACATTTTAACAAAAGCATTCAATAGAATCGAATTCGGAGAGATGCATGAATTACTTGGTGTGAAGAATCTGGAGAAAGCAAGTCAAGATTAAGGAGATGAACGTGAGCAAATAATCAGTGACTTGGTCAGTTGGTTAGATATTTAGGATAAGTCAGAGAATGCATGCCTGACTTGTAGGCTGCATGCAGGTAGTGCGTAAGAACCGGCAGGTAGTGCGGATCCAGGGGTATCAAGTTTGTTAATGCTTAGTAAGTTCAGTCTTGTAGTTCTGAAGTTTTCAGAGTCAAGTTAGTTAAGTTCAGAAGCTTTTCTTTGTACTGTGCCCAGTCTGACAAGAGAATAACAGAGCGACAAAAGTATTGCGCCCATATACTCTGTTCTATACTATGTGCATTGTTCTGTATTCCATATCTCATGTGCGTGCAACTTTAGAGTATTTCTGAATTTCGTTTAGGGCGTGATCTCTGAACCTAGTTCTGGAACCAACAGCGTCGTCGTCAGGAACGACGTCGTGCTGATGGTGCAGAGCGTCCTGAGGCGGTGCTTGACGCCCCCCCCCCCCCCCCCCCCGGTCGCCGCCGGCAACGAGCTCATCCTCGACGTGGCCAAGTCACCGTACCTGAAGCACTCCTACAACGAGGTAGGGTTCTACGACCTGAAGGTATGCCTGCACCTGGTGGAAGGACGCAAGAGCGCCGCCGCGCGTTCCAGCGGGAGGACAGTGCACAGCGAGACTTGGCGCTGGTGAACAAGATGTCCAGGATGCTGCACGGCGAGCGCGCATCCCTGCGTGGTGGTACCAGCTGGCGAACAAGGGGCTCGCGCACAACGCGGACGGCCAGTGGGTGCTGCCGGAGCGGGATCGCGAGTCGCGACGACCTGCCGGTGCCGATGGCCGGTTACCACTGTCCTTGCTGGACTGAGACTTTAAGGGTGTGTTTGGTTCTAGGAATAATAGGGAATGAGACAGGACGATCTCAGATTTGGATCTGTTTGGACTGGAATCAGCAGGGACAGAGTTCATCCCCTTTGGGGAATATCCTGGGAATATTCTCTTAAATCGAGGATGCCCCCGTCCCTAAAAAATGAGGGGATGGGCTCGTCCCTCTTCCTCGCCTCTTAAAAACAAGAGGATGACAAAAAGGCCCCACACATCGGATGACTCATCCCATATTTTGATGTCCCATAACCAAACAAAAAACGGGAACGATTCTATCCCTTACAACCAAACAAAGAACAGGGACGATCCCGTCCTTAAAAACAGGGATGGAGCTATTCTATCCGAACTGCCTCCAAACCAAACACACGTTAAGTGTGAGATGCATAGTCGATTTCGATTTGTGTGGTGCATGTGTCTGCACGTAATGAGTGTAACAATTTGCTTGGCGTCCTTTGATCTAGCCGTAACTTGTAAGCTTGTTAAGAATTGCAGTTTGTATGTTTCCTGGGATAAAATCACAAGCTTTTGCTGGTGACAGTTTTCTGTCTTTACAATGTTGGTTTCAGTAGCTTCAGAGCATATAGCTATCTATTAATCATGCAAACCGGATTACAACTTTGTCAGAAAGGCCAAAATGGGACTCCTAGCCAACTCCCATGGCATACAGACAAAACCATCAGTTCCTACGGAGGTTTTATCGCATATTTAACCAGCAATAAATCACTCTACTGTACCAGATAAACATGGTTACTTTCCCTTCGAAACAAAACACAAGAGATGAATTTTTTTTTTCTCCCTGAATGGCATGAGGAATACAACTTTTGTGTTTTCATTCCTCGCCCAGAACTGCATTTCCAGGTCATACATATCTATCCACCAGTGTCTCATGCTACATCAATGATTTGACCAGAAGCCTGATCTGAAATAGCAGGCTACACCTAGCCTTAAACAAAATAATCTCATCAGAAGTCCTACCCAAATTTTCCTACAACCAATTCGTCAGAGGAACAAAAAAGATGAACAATACAGTGGGTTAGTTCCCTATTACAAGTTACATTTTCCCCAGGATCGTCACTGCAAGAACATAATTAGCAGGTAATACATGTTCTTCTTAAACAGCTTCAAATTAATATCCATTCATGATATCTGCATCATCCACATAAAAGAATTAGGTAGCCTGGTATACTGCAGATGCAAACAAAAGCCTATTCTTATTTGCAAAATGTTGCTCTCAATTAGCAGATTGATGTTCGTATGGCAGTGAATTATCCTATCATATCATATTTGAATAATGGCAATAATTATAAAAAGTACAGATAATTAAAGACTTCAAATGTCATAAGATGTTTTTTTTCCAAAAGAAACATCATTAAGTGTACTGCAAGCAAGTATTTTCAGAGATACAATATTACATTACAATTAATCATCCAGTGTTATGGTCTAAGCGCTAAGTAGCACGAAGTTAATTTAAACAGGCAAACAGCCTGCAGCTACAATATGATGCAAGTTAGACCAAACCAGATCATGCCATATAATAAGGCATGTTAACGGGCCCATCATGACTGATAATACCAGTAGAGACAATAATCAAGGGAACATCTAAGTTACCATTTTATCAAGCGAGAATGAAGAAAGAAAATTGGCCTAGGTTCAAAATTGACTGTCCACATAGAAAACTTCAGAACAACTGTGTATACACATATTCCAGAGATGCAGATAAAAATCAAATGAGAGTAATGTTTGGGGTGTCAAGCAAACGGCAGAAGGTCTTATTCTCTTCATTGACTAGGGTTAAACCGTTAAACTTGTTGTGAACTAGCACAAGGGGATAATCATCCGTCGGAGAGAGGTCGGACGGCGACAACTTGAAGTAGAACGGTGCTAGGCAAAGAGGGCACCAATTGATGGAGGAATAGATCTACGATAGTTGATTAATGGAACGACCATAGCTGGACTTTAGAGATTAGAGACTTATTTATTCATCTTTGCTTGATTTATAATAGATACATGCTATCCCTTTTATAGAGACAACTCAACTTAGACTCCTAAGAAATACTCTATAAAGAAACTTATCTCTAACAATTCAATCTAATAATAACTTGTCTAACTAATAGATAATATCAAACACCTAATAGATAGATTCCTAAATAACAAACCATGCTTAATACGCGCGACGCTACAGTACCGCGCTATCGTATGCGCGCTATAATACTTTCCTAGGCATTAGGTCATAACATTATATCCCTCGCGACGAGGCAGCTCATCCTCGAGCTGAGGTGGTGACTACGGTTGAAGACATTCTGCTCTTCGCTGTTGACCTTCAAATTCTCCAAGAGGAATGGTGCGGCACCAGAAGCCATGGTGAGTGACTCTAATATTAATTGTTGTGAACTAGCACAACAAGAGGGTAATCATCCGTCGGAGAGAGATCGGACTGCGACGACTTGAAGTAGAACGGTGCTAGGTGAAGAGGGCACTGATTGAGGAATAGATCTAGAATAACTGGTCAAAGGAATGACCACAGCTGGACTCTAGGGATTAGGGACTTGTTTATTCATCTTTCATAATGGATACATGCTATCCTTTTTATAGGGACGACTCGACTTGACTCCTAAGAAATAATATATAACGAAACTTATCTCTAAAAATTCAATCTAATAATAACTTATCTAACTAATAGATAATATCAAACACTTAATAGATAGATTCCTAAATAACAAATCATACCTAATACGCGCGGCTATGTTATCAAGGCGACGCCTGGGCGTCCTGGCGCTCCAAGGTGGACGCCAGGGACTGTCGCCTAGTTTTTCGAAGTTAGGCGGTCGACTAGAGCTTCCAGGCGTCCAGGAATCGGCGTTAAAAGGGGTGGGATATGGAAAGGAGTGAGAGAACCAGCGTCCTGACCTCCGCGTCGTGCCGCTCGTGCGCCTCGCCGCCTCCGTCTTCCGCGGTTCCGCCTCCGCCTCGTGCGCTGTCCCCACCTCCAGATCCGGCATCTTCACTCGTCCCCGCCTCCGGATCCGGCGTCGTCGCTCGTCCCCGGCTCCCCGCCGCCTCCGCCTCCGCCTCGGCCCTCCGCCCCGACTCTGCGCCTTCGCCTCAGCCCGCGACTCCGCGCCTCCGCGGTTGCCGCTTGGGGGCCGTGGAGCGTGGCAGCAGGAAGAGGGAGCGGAGCCATTGAGGGGAGGAGGCGAAGGCGCGGAGCCACCAAGGGGAGGCGGGAGAAGGGAGGGACCGAGGGGGAGGCGGATTCGCCGAGGAGAGGGAGCGAGCGAGGCGGAGATGAGAGGGTAACGAGAGGAGAGGGAGAGGGAGCTGCGCGGAGAGAAGGAGCGAGCGATCTGCTGTCTGCTGACGAGTGTGCTGTGTGCGATGCTAGGGTAACGGGTTAAAAGGGATATGTTTGGTATTTTTGCAAATTACTCTCTAGAGTTCTACAAAATTACAATTAGATCCTTTTAGGTCCTTCCTCTTTGGATTTCTTCCGATTTACTCCTTCAGAACTACCCTATTTTCTCTTTTCCCTACCATAGTCTAATCATCGCCTAGACGCCCGCCTAGGCGTCCTGGCACCTCCGGAGCGCCTCGCCTCGCCTTGTCGCCGTGACAACATAGACGCGCGGCGCTACAGTACCACACGACAGTATGCGAGCTACAGTATTTTCATGGGCATTAGGCCATAAAAAACTATTCATCAGTTAAGATCCAAAAATAAATAAATAAAACTTCTTAAATTGACTTAAAGCTCAAGCTAACAATGCAGCACTATCTGAATCATTTTCAGCTTCATGTTTCCACCAAAAGGCATAAAGAACCCAATAGTAAGACAAGATACCATTGTCATGTATCCATGAATCATGATCCGTCACTAGAACTTAGGAAAGTACTGGGGTAAAAAATTGAGTCCAACAGCAAATAAAAAACTAAAAGTTCAAGAAGCACATACCACTAATCATCAGAGGGTTTTGATAACAGAAACCTTCTGAGCCTCCTTTTAACAGCTTATGACATGGATTCACAATACAACTAAGAAGGAAAATGTAGCTAACTAAGACCATTCCCTATCTCATCGGTTTTGGAACCCTTGTGCTGCCATAGATAAGCCAAGTTAACAAACAAACAAATTGCTTTACAAGGGAAATTCTTATACCAGCAAGGAAATGATGACTGTATGCTACCTTACTTTTCTTGTGCTTATGCACATCAGCTGAATCCTCCATTCCCTCATTCTTCCTCTTCTGAACAATTTGTGGACATTGTGCAACATAAGGAATAGTTTGAAGTGATGAGTAAGACTTGGAGCTATTGAAGTTTTGAACATACAGAAAAAGGACCAACCTTCTCATGATGCTTCTTTGAATGGTCGCCACCAGAATCATGATGGCCACTTTTATCCTTTTTCTTGTCCTTGTCCTTGTCTTTGTCTTTACTCCGATCTTTATGTCGATGTTTGTGCTTCTTATGCTCCTTGTCTTTATCTCTGTCTTTGTCTTTGTGCTTTTTATGCTTCTTCTCTTTGTCCTTGGACTCACTTTTCGGTTTACCCGAAATAGTCGGCATACCTTTTTCAGCCTGTTAATTGGTTCAATGTTGTAAAGAGTACGATGAGAATACAGTAATGCTGTAAAGGAAGTGGGATGATAGAAAGGATCTTACAGAGGGTAAATCTACTGGAGCAGTTTCTCGAAGCTGAAACGCTTGCCCCAGTGTTTCCATATCAAAGGGCTGAATATAAGCAGGCTTGTCCCTCAAGTATGCATTCTGAAGAAGTTGATCTAGCTCCATTCCTTCTCCTTTACGAATTTCAGTGTCTCCCACAACATTGTGAAGATAATGTGTATCTGAGATTGCCAGTGGCAACGGCCTCTTGCAAAAGAAATCATGGTGCGGCAGCAGTTTGTAGTGGGTTATTAAATCCACAGCACCAGTGAGCTCCCTAGGCCCTGAAATACAAAAATCATATAATGGACCACCATCATTGCAAACAACCAGGGTTTGGAGGAGGATGCACAGCAAGAACCATGTCGCAAAAATTCAATCAAGCTTACTATCAACACTTATTGCACTGGTAGGGTTCAAAAATCAGCTTATTGTGAAGCACAACAGAAACTACTTATTGTCCAATGAGCTTATTGTAGACCACAAAGATGTCAAAACAAGGAAAATATGGCCATTGCTAGGATGATGTTTCATAGTGCTTTAGGCACTTGGAGCTCAGGGCATCAACAAAAGGGAATTTATATCAGAAAACTAACTCATACAATTATGGCAAGAGCACAGATTGACGAAGGAAATCAACTAAAACCAGATGTCCCCATGGATTTTTTTTTTTGCTGACATTCTTTTAATTTTTCAAATATCTGGGGTAAAGAAAACATCCATAATAAAAATTTGAGAGGCAAATTTCCCTACTGGATGCGAATATGCTTGCCCATATTCCTATTTTTCTGCATCTTACAAAACCCTACCTTTGCCGAACTTCTTGCCATCAGAATCCATCTGATTGAAGCTTGATCTACGCACAATGCATCTTCACCTGAAATTCGATTAGACAAAAATTTGCTGCTAATGTAAGAAAATAAAGTCAATTGGCTTCACAATGAACTAACACCATGATTAAATTGATCCCAGTTCCCAAAAGCAGAATATATACTGAAAATAAATAGGTTCCATTTCCCAAAAGCAGACCATCTATTGAAAAATACAAATATCCAAGTTCCCAAAAGAAGACCATCTACTATGCATCTACATATTCAACCAAGTAGACATGTACAAAAATATTCTCATCTTATGGAACATTGGAACATATACCTTAGTTTTATCAAACTTCTTACTGGCAAAGAATCACAACTGGGCAACTTAAGTGGCGTTATGGCAATAGATCTCCTTCTGATTTTTACAATACTAAAACTAAAGGTCGCGCCCTTGCATTGCTTCCACACAGGATCAAGGTAAGGATGTTTTGGGTATCATGTACGGAGCACAAGTGAAGGATTCTTGCTAGAGTTGGCAGATGATTCTTTGTTGTACGTGCATGAAGCAGTAACAGGCCCAAGATTGACATAGTAAAATTTGGGAAAAAGAAGAAACCAAAGCATGCGCCCAAAACAACTCTAGGTTAGCAGGCAGAACCATTTTGTGATCTAATTTCTAGCTAATCCAAGCTGCAAACTGCATGTGACCTAAAGTTTTACACACAAGCGCTGAAATCGGCATCAAGTCTAGTAGACACTACAGTAGAAAGTAGAAACTAAAAGACTAGAATGCTTCATGACCAAATAGCAGCTTGGTCCTTGCTACCAGAATATGGCAGCAATTTCCTTTTTTTCATTTTGAAATTGGAGGGTTCAGTATGACATGTGTAAACATGTCATCTGGATTTTTAAAGACGCACAGCAAAAATTCTAAGTAGCCAAATTTTCGCTACTGGTTTCTGTTGGCACCATGTAATGATCATCCAAATTGTGAGACTGAGCACACACTAGAAAGCTGCCTGTTACGTTATCAACCTCAAGTACCATTCCCAATGCTAAAATGTAAAAAATTGCAAGTATCATTCTCCCTCTGTCCCAAAATGTAAGTTGCTTTTGACTTTTAAAAGTCTCCAATGCAAGATTTGACTGTGGTTTTTGTATCATAATATACTAGCAAAATTAAAAAAAAATTATATATTGCGAAAGTAGTTTGCAAGAAAAATCCAATGATATTATTTTCATGTAATCAATTTATATATTTAACATATATTAATGGTCAAAATTTGACCTACATTTTGGGATTGAGGGCGTAATTGGGAAGGCAAGACTACATAGACCAGACCAAGCTGCCACAAGACCACATCCTATAACGGTTCCTACAAGATAACTAGACACAGGGACGGACCTAACGTGGGGCATGGGGGTTCAGTTGAAGCCCCCAAAAATTTGGAAAATAAACTGCCATTAGAACTCCACCACGCAACAAACTACATGGATTGGAGGAGTATCCATCCCAGAAAGGAAGATTTGGATGAGATTGCTGACAGCAAAGAAAAGATCCCCAACGAGGATGTTGACGGGGGATCTCCGGCTGGAGCCGGGCCGCCGGAGAAGGGGGAGGGGTGGCCAGATCTGGCGAACCGTGGAAACGAAGGAAGGGGGGAGGAGAAGAGCTCACCGCGCCGGCCGCCGGAGGAGGAGACCAGATCAGGCGAAGAGAGGCGGGGTCGATCCTCGTGGTCTCGTCCGTGCCGTACGGAGCGCCGCCTGCTAGCGACGTCGAAGCCGAGACGGGCGTGAGGTGGTGAATCCGGGCCGGACTGGGATCCGGTGCTGTTTTAACTGCAACTTTAGCAGCAACAGCATCTAGAGCCCTTGAAAAGCGATCCAACGTCTGAGAATAAGGCAAGCGCGCCTTCATCTTCTTCCCCAATCCCCGTCAGCTCTGCTCAAGTCCCCCCATCCCGTTGATGGCAACAGGGGCGGACCTACGGGGGGTTCAACGTGGGCTCGCCTCCTACCTCTCGACCTAGTAGTCTCAGTAGTTGGCTACTCTTGTCTGCTATTCTCCTTTCGCCAATTATCGTGGCTCAAAACCATGCAAAAATTCTTATGACGTCCTTTGCTTCGCGAAGCCCCCGGCTGCTGGACCATGTCTGCGTCATCCATTGCTAGCTAGCTTATCCAAGGAACGTGTCTATATTTTATTTTTCATATTTTCATCATTATGTTTTCATATTGCTTTTTATTTTATATTATCAGGATTTCGTGGGGATTTAACTTTCCTCCTCTCAAAGTAAACTATGTCCAAAATCTGGACATTTTGACAAAACGTTTCCTACTAATTATATGTTTTCATATTTTTATTGTTCCACACATTTAATAACTCTATTATTTGTAATTACTGAAAATACCTTACTCTGCTTGCCCATTTTATTTTTCTACTAAGTATTAACGTATAAAATTCATGGTAGTATACTCATATATCTCATACAGAAATTAAGAAGAAATCATGGAAAGTAAAATCATTACTATTTATATAGGTTTATCTATACAACATTTGACTATTTTTAAAATAAAATTAGTTAGATTTTAGAACCTTTGGATGAAGATCCAACGCTCCAGAGTCACCCCAAATCCTATAAAATACCCTAACCCTAACTCTCCCTCTCCCCCACCTTGCCCCCACCCGACCCCGCCACCTCGCTAGCGTCGCCTCCGACGCCGGTGAGCCTCGACGTGTACCGCCTTCCCCGCCCTGTCCTCCTCTCCCCCCGCCCCGTTCTCCCCTCCCCTCGAATCTTCATACCCCACCGCTATCCTCTTCTTCGTCGCCCCACCGGCCTCCACCGCCCCCCTTCATTCTTTCCCAGTCTCCGGTGATTACCGCCGCCGAATCCATCGCCGCCACCCACCACCTCCTAACAGCCAGTCCGATTCTCGCCCCTGCCGCCTCGCCACCCCATCACCTCCTCCTCCCACCGCCGGTCTGCTGTTGCCCTAGCCTCCCTCTAAGCTCGAAGGGGCTCGGGTGAAATCTAACCCTAACGATGAACCCCAAGCCCTAATCCCACGGGGAGGCAGCACACAAAGACGACAACGTCACCAGAGAGGAGGAAGATGTCGACAATGAAGACGACGCACGAATCTCTATGAATATCGAAAGGTTAAAAACTCGCATAATTTTTCCTAAAAACAATCGAATGTTGTATAACACTTTCGATTTATGTATGATTTGGATTTTGAAAGATGATTCGACCTATGTTTTGTACGTTTACCCCATTTTAGCTTAGTTCTCTTTAATTTTTTGCCCTAGGTCCGACACTACACGGCAAAGAGAGACAGCAAGGTGGGCGTCCAACTTCCGGCTAGCCGTCATGGCCAACCATCGGCCCGTCGATGGAACCACATGGAAGGCACCCGCGAGCCTCGACCGTTTCTTATCACCGGCAGTGCGAGTATGCTTGTGTCAACAAGCCCGGCAAGTTTCATTACTGTTCCGGCCCACCGGCGACGGTAAAGTGATACACTAGTACTATCACGATTCGAAGCATATCTCCGTATTGTTTTTCTCGTGCTTCAGTGATTAGTGGGATCAGGACTGGTTTTTTCATGGAACAAGTACAATGTCTCATGCATGTATTAGTTCACCGTTGCGTATTAGTTCACCGTTGCAACTCTGGAAGTCACAATCTCCGTACAGTTAAAACTTCCCTGCTTAAACCTTAGGAAGACAACAAACTGTTCGCATAAATAGCATGTATCTACTTTTTTTTCAAACTTAATCATAGGCATATATTTTTACAAATCTAACACTTTCCGTAGACATACCAAGCTCGGCAGGCTGCCGAGCCAACCAAATGCGGTAGCAATTAATGTCGGTGATTAGCGCATAATTAACACTAATTAAATGTAAGTAGTATTAATTAAATATGATTACCACTAATTAAACACATACAATGCACACAAGTCTACAGAGGGAATATACTTGTAAAAACGGGTGTTCGGAGGCTAAATTTGAATAAAAAAAGATGGCTACAATACCTAAAAAAATTGGCTTGGATTTTCTATAGGTTCATTAGCGTCGAAACATCCTAATTTCTCCTGCTCGCTCTTATAGTTATAATCATCTTCATCCTGTCGCAAGCCACCACAACCCCTGCCCCCACCCCACGCACCGCTGCCGAAAGTTGGAGACCTTGTTAGCCAGAGGACGAATTTTGGTGCAAATCCAATGGTGAGAAATTGGACTAACTTCCTCAAATTTCTAGTTGAGTATTATTTAACAATTTTGCTTGAATTATAGAGTAACATCTTTTATATAAATACAGTAACATCTCACCCTACAATTCCATATGTATACTTCTTTGCCCAACAATTCTTAAAACTACATAGATAGAATATTTCTCCCCACTACTCTACAGATATAATGTAACAACCCAAATTTGGTTTCCAAATAAAACTTGCATGATTTTCAAAAACTTTTGGTGCATCTCAATTTTTTTTCCAAAAGCCTTACTTGAATTTAAAATTTTAAAATAAATTTCCTTGGCCCAAAAACGAAGTTTGAAATTTTCTAAAAGTTATATGTGTGCTAATCAAATTTCCCAAAAAACTTCTGCGTGCAAAAAGCCCTCCAAAAGTGCAAATATAAATTCAAATCCAAATCCCAGATAAAATTTTAAACCCATTTTCTTTCCCTTCCTCACCTCTAGGCCAAATTCCATCTGTGACCCAGCCTTCTTTCCATTTTCTCTCCCCGTTGACCTGCTGTCCCTTTCCTCTCTCTCTCTTTCCTTCTCGCAGCCCAGCCGGCTCGCATGCCACGTGCCAGCCCACTCGCTCACCCACGCGCACCGCCAGCCTAGCCTCCCTTCCTCTCCCTGTTTCATTGATGAGTGGACCCCGACCCCACTTGTCAACGTGGAGAGAAGCACTGTGCTTCTTCTCTACACCATCTCTCTCATGTGCGCTCACCTGTGCTACCAAACATATGCATCACTCATGCCAGAGCCACACCAACCCTGCTATCTTGAGCCTTGCACCACTGTGACCTTGTCCCATCATTGTTCTCTCTCACACGCTCTCTCTCCCTCTTGGCTCCCTTGCACCTGAAGCCAATCTCTCTTCCCTCCTCTATTTAAGCCCTAGCCAAGAGCACCAAAATGGTCGCCCTAACCTACTCCTCATTTCCCCTAATCTCCTGCTTCCTCTCTGCCTTCTGTAAAGAAGAATTTAGCCTTCTTGCCCAAGTTCGATCGCCAACTTCACCGTTTGACTCTCACTGCTCTGGTGAGTTCCTGCCACAACCACATGTGCTTTGAGTTGCCTTGCTCCTGTCTTTCTAATGTGCACCTTGCTCATGCTTGTTTTCCCCTAGGAAGGTTGAAGCCCTGATGTTGTCATCGTGCACAGTGCCACCGCAGACCTCATTGCCCCCATTCCCTTCGCCTTGGTGAGCTTCAATCTTAAAAGTCAGGGTTGTCATGTTTGCCTTGACCTCCCCATGCTAATGTGCCCTTTCTTTTCCCTCGTCATGCACCAGAGCTGTCAAAACACGTCTTCGTCCCTGTCACCAACCTAGAGCATGCACCAATCCCACCACTGCCAACGATCTCCCTCTCCCCTCTATCTTGCGGTGAGTCCTTCTGTTCCTTGCATTCACTTATGTCGCAAACATGGAAGGCTACTTATCATAGTGCCTAGATACCTATAGCATCGCCGCATCGTCGCCCCTCACCACATCACCATAGGCCACCATGGACAGCCTTGCTTGTCTCCGTATCTGTGCACCAAGCACACCCTTAGCTTTGCGATGAGGCATAGATGCTTAAGCCCACCCTGATTCAAAGTTTTCCCTAACGTTTTATAGTTTCCCCTTGTGCATAGTAGCGTCCCCTGCCTCCGGTGTCATGACGCCAGAGAGCTTCTCTCGCCATGCCATCACCGTCGTTAGGTTCACTGAAACCTCCATATGTTATTTTGCCCATCTTGGGTGGTCGTCATGCCCAACCCGCCGCCACCGAGCCTAAACCCAAGCCGCCATGACCACCCTCACCTATTCCTCTGTTTCAGCTAAGGAAGAAGATGATTAGGTCATTGACCAGTTGGTCCCGTACTAGATTTAGTTAAGTTAATCTGGTAGTTAATTAGTTGTTAAGTAGTTGATTGATGTTAGTATGACATGTGGGCCCAACGTAATTAGAAATCTAATTAAACCTCGATTTAAGTTTTGCACCACGGGCATGTGGACCCCTTAAAATCAATCGTGTAGACCTGGTATATGGACCCAAGCCACTGACATGTGGGTCCTATCATTCGTAGACCACTGTGTGGGCCTAGTCCATATGGACCGTGGCCCCACATGTCATCTTATGTAGTTTTCCATAGAGAAAATAAATAGGAAAGAAATTAAAACCTGACTGGACCCCACCTATCAGCCAATGAGCCATTTTTTAAGGAAAATAATTTAAAAAGAAAAGAAAGTCCTGGCCGACCGCGTCTATTAGGATTTTCTGAATTTTTGGAATTTCCTCTTGGTCAAATTTTGAAGAGCCTGTTCTCCTTTGTCTTAAATTCAAATGACTTGGGTTTTTGTTTCTAAATTCGTCTAAATTCAAAATCTAGGGTTGAACACTAAATTAGCATGGAGCATGGGCAGTGGGCCTAACATTTCTAGAATAGGTGTTTGGAGTTGACAAAATATTGTTCAATAGAAAAAGCAAAGGTCCACAATAACAAAAACATGATACAAATTATTTATGCTATATGCAACATCTAAAAATAATTTAGAGAAAACTACAAAATAATTTAGGATGCATCTATGTTGTGATGTGGCCTAACATTCACAATGTGTCATTGCATGCAGTGCATGCTACTTCACTGGCCTGGCCACCTCCACGTGCTCCCTCCTTAGCTCTCCGGTGACCGTTATCGTCTGCTTGCTCCTTGCTAACATGCTACCACCCTTTGTGGTCTGCTCCTTGCTACTGAGGCCAAGCTAGAGGCTGGAGCCGGTCTTGGCCCCCTGCCAAGTCGCCTAGTGTCTGGTTGCTCCTTGTTCTCGTGCACCAGCACCATCGGGTTTGGCGATTTTGGTCTTGAGTGGTGAAGCCTGAGATAGATGGGGGATAGCTTGATAGTGCTTGAGGATGTCTCCGGATGGACCAATAGGTCAGCCTAAGGAAGGGCGGATGGACTGTTGGGTCCATTACTTGAGGCGAATTAGGGAGGGGTAGGTGTGGGAATGGATGAAATCAATTGGGGTGTAAAAATATGAAATATTTTGCCTAGCTATTAGTATATATGTCTAATATACATAATAAATATTGGGTATTACACAAAAATTTTTGGGTGTTCAGCTAATTCACCATTGAACCTAGTTGGGTCTACCCATGAGTGGGCCGATGAGATTTCAAGTGGCGAGTTAGGGGGCGGAAGCAAGAGGAGGTGATGAGTCATCGAAGATAAGGAAAGAGGGTGATGGTGGGGATATGGATGCAAGGTAGCGTAGGAAGAGGCAGGTGGCTCCAGTGTCGGTGGCCATGTCATGAGGCAGCGGTAGGGTGGGTGGAGACGAGAGGCAACTAGGTTTAGGCAACAGGGTGTGTGTGGTTTATATAACAATGGGACTCACGTCATGGATCGTTTGGTTGGATTTCCAAAAATTGACTTATTAGTGCAAAAAAAGGGCTTTAGGGGCGCCACCACTCAGGGGCGTACCCATAGTGGGTCATGGATGTTTAGATGAACACTTAAGTTTTTGTAAAATACTAGGTACATAACAGGAGGCATATTAGGTGTATATATTGTTAGTTAGGATAAAAATATATATTTTTAGATGCAAATGAATTTAGCCCGCACTCCAACGTATGTAACATATTAGGCGCATTTTCCTTCCCATATCCCTCCTCATATAGACCCAAAGAGACAAAGATACAAATTAAACTCTAACCTCTGTTCTCTCTCATCCCGTGGTTGTCTGTGTGGGGTGGCTCTGGCCTCCGAGTGGAGAGCAGGCAGAGGCGCGAGCTATAGAGGCAAGCAATGACCGGTGGACGTAGACTAACAAGGCGAGCCATGGCTAGTGGACGAGGCGCGACAGCAAGCATGCGTGAGGCAATGCAGGGCACAAGGTGAGCGTGTGGCATCGTGAGCGAGTAGAGAGGCAGCGTGGGCAAGCGGACAATGGTGCAGTGAACAGGGAGGTAAGGAATGGCCAGTGGGAAGAGAGCAGTTCAGCGCTCGGGAGGAAGCACGACATTGGTAAGGTAGCAGCATCTCCAACTCACCGTCATTGTCTTCTCTCCAGATCTAGGTGTGCCCCGCCGCCACTTATTTTCTTTCTTGCTCCGCTTTGCTCAAATATGCAATCTATGCCTTGGGCAATGTGCAGCTAATTGAACCCTTGTTACATATGTTTATATGCTAATTTTTGCTATCTTTTGCCCTATGGAAAGAACATACAACTTTCTCTTAGACGGGGTTCTTACTGATAGGAAAAGAGCAAAACGACACGATCAGTAAAGTATACAATTGTCATTAATCTCTATAATTTTTTTATTTAATTCATACTATCATGCTTGTCTTATGTCGCCCATTCCTGATAAGAAACTATTAATTCTATATATTTTTATTATATCTATATGCGCTATCGTTGTATGGGTGTTTTGGAGAAAATGGTGTGTCACGATATTAACGTGATATTAACGTATCGGTATAGACGTATCCGAGAATTACAGCTTTGAAATCTGAACAGTTATCCAAAAAAGTCTGGATCCGCTGCTGCCACCACTGCCGAAGAAGATGCCATCTAGCACTTTGTGTTGCCATCTCGTCGCCTACCTGTGTTCTTCGCCTTTGACACTAGCCACTTTGGGCCTGTTTGGTTGCCCGTATCTTCTCAACCCAGCTCGTATGGCTCATCCTGGCTAGTCTCATCCTGGTTAGGCACATGCAAATATACTTGTTTGATTGCCTGTATCCGTTGAAGCTGTATGAGTAAAGATGGTGTTTGGTTGCCCGGCCCGTCTCTCTCTCTCTCTCCACTCATTTCGCCGACCGGCCTCCTCCCTCACCCGTCTCTCTCTCTCCCTCCACTCATTTCGGCCGACCGGCCTCCTCCCCCTCACCTTCTCCGCCCGGGGCGGTGCGGTCGGCACGACGGCGCCGGTGGTTCTCCCGCCGCCCCCTACCTTCCCTCTGCCACCTACCTCTCTCTCTCCCCCCCGCACTCGGGCTCACCTCCGGCGGCACGACGGCGCGCGGGTGGCTCAGCTTGCCGACCTCGGGCTCCCCTCCGCGGGCCTCGGGCTCTCCGCCGCCGTCCCCCCTCCGCACGCACTCTCTCTCTCGGCGGCGCGGCACGGTGCGGCCCGTGGAGCGGGAGTGCGCCGGCCGGCGCCCTACCGGTGGCAGCCTCCCCTCGCCCTCCGCCCCGGATCCGGCCGACCCGAGCGGAGTCACCGCCTCTTCCGCTCTCCTTCCTTCCCTCGGGCGCCGTGCGCTTGCATCCGACGGACCAGGCTGAGGAGCGAAGGACCCTCTCTTCGTTTCCCTCGGGTCTGGCTCGGGAGAGAAATTTGCATGAGATGGGCCTGGCTCCGAGAGCCAACCAGGCAACCAAACACATGCCCATTGCATAAGCTCATGCGAGCCAAGATACATGCAGGTAACCAAACAGACCCTTTGCATTGCCCTTAACTCGGCTCCTTGCCATCTCGTGTTTGACCTCTATTCACCAACTTTGACACCTGACATCTCGTCGCAGACCACTATTCACCACCTATGACAATCTGGTAGCTAGGGGAGCGTCTATCCCTCGTCAAATAGTCGCAGCCCCGGCGAAATCTACTAGACCAACGCGTTCCACTGTTCATACTTATGTAACTTGCGTCAGTCATCCTCGCATGCCATTCATCAGTCAAGCAATGCAGGTGGATCCAATAGCTGCTCTGGCACGCAAGATCTCTTCTTCTCCACAAGGCACACAACACAGTCGTAGCAAGTTGACCACGAGGTTCGGAGGGACGGACATGGCAGGACATCACACGCGCCACCTACAGTTCTACTCCCGTCGTACGTACGTGCGACTCATCAAGTTCTTTTCTTTTCTTCCCCCCACGCCATTGCTCTGCAGTGCGCGCGCGCTCTCTCTCTCTCTCTCCCTCCCTCTCTCTCTTGCAGAGCTTTTCTTTCTCTCTCCTCGCCAGACACGGAAAGGACTGGGCCCCTCCCTGTCTGTCCCCTACCCTCCAATCTACACCACCTTTTCTGCCCTTGCCCACGGCTCCGAGAACTCGCTCACACTGCAGTCACACACGCGCTCCAAGAACTCGCTCCGAGGCAAAGCCAAGAAAAGCTTCTACAATGGCGGCGGCGGAGGGGGCGGCAGCGGCGGGGAGCGAGCCGGAGCTGGTGTCGATCCCCGCAACGCCGCGGGGGCTGTCGACGCCGGAGGGGCTGTCGACGCCGCCGGTGGCGGGGGGGAGGGGAGGGGCGTCGGCGGCGCTGAGCGGGGCGGGGACGCCGGTGCGGCGGGTGGTGGAGGGGCTGCGGGGCTACCTGGAGGAGGTGGGCCACCTGACGCGGCTCAACCCGCAGGACGCCTGGCTGCCCATCACCGAGAGCCGCAGCGGCAACGCCCGCTACGCCGCATTCCACTCCCTCAACGCCGGTCTTGGCTTCCAGGCGCTCCTCCTCCCCCTCGCATTCCCCGGCCTCGGATGGTAATTACTGTTCAATCTCCATGTCCATCCCAAAAACCTACCAAAACCCCATCCAAGGACAACAGCTGCTTGCTTTAGTTTAAGCAGCTTTTCTCCCCTCCTTTTCAACTTTGTTGTCCTGGATTTTTTTGACTCGTTTAGTAGTAAGTCGACCGGATCCCCCCCCCCCCCAACCCCCCCCAAAAAAAATTGAAGAGGATGGGAAATTCTTTTAGTTCAGATTGTAGCAGTTTAGTTAGTCCTTACATGTTTGGAAAGAAAATCTTGTTTGATGGGAAATTTATTGGTAAAAGTAAAATTTACAAAACTGATAAAAATGTTCAAAAATAAAAAAGCGAAATCTTAATTTGAGAAAAACTACAATATTAAAAGATTGAAAATTTGGAAATTGAATTTTTCAGGGATTTTTACTTGAATTTACAGTTTTTTAATGATTTGTTATGTACAGCTGGCTCAAAAAAAAAGCATGTGTAGCAAAAATATAAAATTATATAATCGTTGATTCAATGAACATACTAGTGCCATTTTTCTGTAACATCGATATTATACCGTGCAATAGAACCTGGTTTCAGCTAGTTTCCTTATCAGTTCACCTGTGTTGTACGGTGTACAGACCTTAACATATGTTTCTTTGTACTGTAGGAGCTGGGGAATAATATCACTTACTGTTGCTTATTTCTGGCAACTATACACACTCTGGATTCTAGTCAAGCTTCATGAAGCTGTTCCAGGCAGGAGGTACAACAGATATGTGGAGCTTGCACAAGCTGCATTCGGTGAGACATGCTCTTAACTATTTTGCCAGTTCATGAGAATAACTTTTGATTCTAAGTTGGATATCTCTGACATGTTTGCTGTTAATGGATGAGTGTGCAATGTATATCATCACTGCCCTAACAAATCTTTGTCATATAGCTAGAAAGAATCTTTTAACAGTGTCTTGTGCTGTTCCAATAGGAGGTTAAGTGTCTTATGATGGGGTAGTGCCAAGATAATGTACAGACACCCTCTTGATTTGATCACATCTGGGTCACTTGAACTGCCTCCTTTGATGGTTAATATATCACTCATGTTACAGTAGTGTAAAATGTGGAACCTTTTGCTACCACCATTACTCTATGGTCTTTCTAATCAAACTATTGCATTACAGAGTTCAAGTAATTATTGTCTGTGGTTACACCAAACTGAGAACATGCTGCGTGGCTAGATTCTCTGCTGATCTGCTCCATTGATTGCTAGAAATTCATTTTTTAGGGCAGAAAAAATTAGCAGGAATTACTGATTACTATTTTTTTCCATTCAGGAGAAAAACTGGGAGTGTGGCTAGCTCTTTTCCCAACTATTTATCTGTCGGCAGGCACTGCGACTGCGTTGATCCTGGTTGGAGGGGAAACTATGAAGCTCTTTTTCCAAATAGTGTGTGGTGCCCTCTGTGCACCTAGCCCTATTTCGACGGTCGAGTGGTACTTGGTATTCACATCCTTAGCAGTAGTCCTTTCTCAGCTTCCAAATCTGAACTCAATCGCCGGGCTTTCGCTCATCGGTGGTGCAACTGCGATAACGTACTGTACCATGTCCTGGGTTCTCTCTGTCAGCCGACCACAGCCCCCGGCCATCTCTTATGAACCGGCGAAATACACTTCTTTTGGTTCATCCTTATTCTCAACGTTGAATGCTCTTGGAATAATAGCATTTGCGTTCAGGGGACACAATCTTGCATTAGAAATACAGGTTAGTACCCAACGAGCAGTTCATTCAGACTTTCAACACTCTGTGGTATCATTTGGTGGCCTGATTTGTTCGAACTGGCCTTGATAACTTGCAGGCGACAATGCCGTCGACTTTTAAACATCCTGCACATGTGCCAATGTGGCGCGGGGCCAAAGTCGCATATCTTCTGATCGCATTGTGCCTCTTCCCTGTTGCCATTGGAGGCTACTGGGCCTACGGAAACATGGCAAGTACCTCATCAATGCCTCATTCATCACCTCATTGTGCTCACCTAACAACCCTTGGACCTTCTGCTTGTTCCTTCCCATGCCTGCAGATGCCATCAGGAGGGATGCTGACTGCCCTGTACGCCTTCCACAGCCATGACATCCCCCGTGGCCTCCTCGCGGCGACGTTCCTCCTAGTCGTGTTCAACTGCCTGAGCAGCTTCCAGATATACTCCATGCCGGTGTTCGACAGCTTCGAGGCGTTCTACACGGGCCGCACCAACCGCCCTTGCTCGGTCTGGGTCCGGTCGGGGTTCAGGGTCTTCTACGGGTTCGTCTCGCTCTTCATCGGCGCCGCGCTGCCGTTCCTGTCCAGCCTCGCCGGGCTGCTGGGCGGGCTGACGCTGCCGGTCACCTTCGCCTACCCGTGCTTCATGTGGATCTGCATCAAGAAGCCCGAGAGGTTCAGCTTCAGCTGGTACCTGAACTGGGGCCTTGGGCTGCTTGGCACTGCCTTCAGTTTGGCTCTCTCTGTGGGCGGTGTCTGGAGCATCGTCAGCACCGGGATGAAGCTCAAGTTCTTCAAACCCAACTAGATTAATTGCTAGTTTCAATTTCCAAATTAATACAAATCTACTATGCTTGTGATCTGAATGATATATATGGTTGTATTACATGCCTTGGCAAGAACAGTGGCATTAAGTGATGTCTAGGGAAGTCCTAATGCAAGGGGCTTGATCTTACTAGTAAAATGTGTGTCTAGGAAAGTCCAAATGCAAGGGGCTTGATCTTACTAGTAAAATGTGTGTTCTAGTAAATTGTATCTATATGTTGTTGGATGATAAAAGTTTAGCCCGAGGAAAGTCTCGGGAGCTATCGGATGAAAGGGTCAAATGTAATCCACGTCTTGTCTTTATGGCTTTTATACTGTAGCTAGTTTATTTTACACTGTACTAGCTGTTAGCTTTTTAATATAATTAAATTTAAAAAAATTTAAAATAGAAAAAAGATTATCCCATAACGGATAATACAAAGGAACACGAGGAAAAAGACAAAAAAAACCCTAAAAAAGGCAAAAAAAATTAGAAAAAGATAAAATTAAGAAATAGTGAACTAGAAGCCAAAACCCAAAAACTAAACCCCAAACGAGAGAGGCTGTCCATGGCAAAAAAAAAAGTGTGGGAATGTACTTGGGTTTGAATCACCTTGCCGCTTTGGCTTTTATCCTTTGCTACAATAATAAGCTTTCATACTGTGCGTTTTTCAAGGCAAGGTCTATAAGTCGATTTTCATATATAATGTATAGACTTCAGCTATACTAACTAAAATCATATACGACTATATCTCCCTTCGTACTCTCTCTCATGAAGAACCAGAATTCAAAGTCTTGAGCCACATCCCAAAATAATCCAATAATCCTTTCTTTTCAGCTTATGATTTCTCTCGAATAAATAAATCAGACGATTTCCCTGCTATCTTTTGGAAACAGCTTATTAGGACAGTTTTTTCAAAGCGGTTTATTGATATTTAGTTTGTTTGCACATACGTTCATGTTAGAACTAAAAATCATCAGTCGCAACTATAAAATATTAGCCGCAGTTGAAAAGAACCTACCTAATAGATTGGTGGTCCATTCTATGTGGCAAATGCTGTTAAACAAAGAAAGAAAATCCATGTGGCAACTGTGTAGTCTGCTCTGAGTCTCACCGACTAAACAGTGTTTGGAATACAGGGAAATTTCCGAGTCCGTATGATAATAGAACTGTTTTTTCTAAAATCTTTGTGAAATTTTTACGTTTTAAATAGGGCCTAACTGATTCTAATAGTGGGTTTTCAAGGATTGATCCCTTTAAGTACTCTCCTGTCACCCTTAGATAGTTTTCGTACAATAAGAGCTCTTTTGGAACTTATGAATAAATTTTATATAAATTTCACAGAAAATTTTCGTGTTCCAAGTGACCTTTTAAGATGTGTTTGGTGTTAAGGATGATGGTGGATAGAATGGTCCCATCCCACTTGAATGGGATGATCTGAGATGGCAGTGGCGAAATCAGGATTTGGTTACGCCTCGGACTCAGTGGTAGAATGAACTAAATTATCTAGGTTGAATCATGAAAATGTCATCTAGATTGGACTGAATTTACCCAGGCTGTACACTAGATATTTTTCCACATATCAGGCTGAAGACTACCCTGCTCAGGGTGTGGTTCCGCCCCTGCGAGATGGGATGATTCAAGTTGTTTGTTTGGATAGATGGATGCGATGGTCCAAATTTTTGTTTGGTTGGAGGAATAAGGGTGAATAGGATGATTTAAGTTTTTGTTTGGTTAGAGGGATTGCGGCAGATGAGATAGTTATGATAACCTCTTTTGCATGAGATGGTGACATTACCCCCAAGCATGCTCTTGTCCGGAGAAATCAACCTCCGTGCAGCCAAGGTTCTAGCAAAAGGTCAATTTAGAGTGATTGTTATTTTTCTCAGAAGTTTTGACTAAAATCCAGGCAACATGACAGTACAATATGAAATAGTTTTTTTATATTACGAAATGAATGGCTGAATTACATAATATAATGCAGCACAACCTACACGAAAATATTTTAGCTTAATACTTAGCTCAGCTGGGAAAAATGATAGCTGGTTATTGATGCCTACTGGACAAGATCAGTTCATATCATCACAGATTGCACATCAACAAGATCAGTCTATAGGAGCATATCATATCATCACAGATTGAACATCAACAAGATCAGTTCAGCACCGCATTTCAACTAAAGCAGTCTTGTGCCAGAAATTCAGAATAAAGGCTTTTCTTTCGGGGCAGTCATGCAAGCATGAGCAATTAACCAAAATCAGCAATGGATAAACGTTACAACCAGGAGATATTGAGAACCTGGAGGGATGCACATTACGTCTTGACATTGAGCAATGAGATCGCACAAAACTAGCTGATCCAGTCCACAACTTCTCCAAATGAAGCACAACATCTTGCATAGTCAGTGGATGACGGGCCTGAGCAGGTGCGCCCTCAGCTTTTATAGGTCCAGCCTTGCATCCAGCTCTTCATCCACCTCACTCACGACACTTCTGCATATCCCAGACCAACGATGGGCTGATCCAGATATCACTCACCCAGTTATGCAAATGTTAGTCACTGAGCAAAGGGGTTGGGCAACTAATGCTGCAAAAGTTGCTTCCATAAACTGGGCTGGTAGCAGAAATATAATAGAGTAGCCAACATCATAATAGCATGACAAAAGGATGTCTGCTGAAAACCTGAAGGTATACAAGCACAACATAATCAGATCATCAGAGGGTTCCCTTCTCCCATCTTGCCAGCTTCAGTCAATTCATCGTTAGGATCAGCTGGTAATTCAGAGCCTCGGCCCTGCTCAAAAGGGCTTATTTTGAGTGGCTTATGATTGAAAAACACTGTAGCTGGCTGAAAAAACACTGTAACTGACGATAGCTTATTTGACGTAATTAAATTTAAAAATAGAAAAAACAGGTTAGCCCATCACGAACAGTATAAACAAATACGGGAAAAAAGAACCGACAATAGAGCTAAAAAAGCTAAAAAACCAGAAAAAGACGAAATTATTGAAGAGAGATTGGATCATATACCCTCCCTTTAGTTGGGAAATTGAGGATTTACCCTCCACATCTCAATGACACGTGGGGTCATCATAAGTCACTGACACGTGGGCCAGAGTAAATCCTCAATTTCCATCTAAATGGAGGGTATATGATCAATTTTTTCATTATTGAATAGTAAAAAATAAGCTAGGAGTTAGAAGATCAAGCCGAAATAATCATGGAGTTCAGTTACACAAACAGAAAAGATGTGAATACATAAAATCAAGTTGTTGGACAAATGAACCAAGCCTATCGATGACCAATAAAGGCTGATTCAAAAACTCTAAATAATTAGTCCCTCTAGTAACGCCATTACGATATTATCAAACCAAGGAAGAAAGCTTGCCAGGCATACATATACTAGATTCGTTCGTATAAACACTTACTCTATAAATAAAAATTATTAATCATAATCATAAATCAAGCAGAAAAAAAACACAGTCGCTCTCCCTATCATTCCAGTTATATCTCAGTATTTATATGTTGGCGCTAGTACAGATAAAGGCGGCCGGGACTTTTTCGTACAGTTGCATGCGTGACAGCGTGAGCGCAACGTGTACGTAGGACGTGGCAACGTGCAGGAGTAGGACCGGAGCCAATGGAAATCGTCGTGTCTCGTACTAAGGGCCTGTTTTTTACCTTACAAGCCAGCGGTTTTTGGCTTTTACTACAGTACCTAATTTTCAAACGGAGTATTTTCTCAAGATAGGGTCTACAAGTTAAACGATCTACACGTTAAAAGCCTAACATATATACCAACCAAAATGACAAATGAGTATCTGTCTCTCCGTAATCTGTACCGTAAACAGTCAAAATTCAAAAATTTCAGCCAAAAGCCATAAGCCGCAGCCGAAAAGAACAGACCCTAAGCTTGTCTCTCTAACGAAATAACTGAGCAGTTGATTTGTAAATACTTGTTTGACCTCTCTTCTTTCTTTCTTGGTGACCACACCGGGAAGAAATGTCATGAGCTGCAAGCAACGTCTTGCGTTAGTAAAGCCCAGTCGGCCAGACCGAAGGATGGCTGTTCTGGGCTAGCTCTCGGCCCATCTAAACCAGGGTGTTGGGCTTTCTTCTGTCTGGCCATCTGTCCTAGTATGATGCATACTAGAGTAGTTTTGATTTAGCACAACACGGTCCTTTTATTTGCAATAATTATTGTTTTCCACATTTAGTTATTGATCCTAAATGAACAGCTTGCAGTTTGAACATTCAAGCAATAGGAAAATATGGATAAATAGTATAGGACAAAATCCTAAAGGAATTTTAGCATAGTATTTTTCTTTCCATAGATGATTGCCAGCATACCGACCTTTTGATAATAAAAAGAAGATGAATTCTGATGCTCTGCCTTCCTCCTGTGTAGAAGAATTGAAAATACTTCGGTTGAACAAAATAATACACTATGAGATGTAATACTGATACATATCGAGAGATATGGCCATATATGAGTGTTTCTTACAACATAACTGTGATAGAGAATATTTCTCCAGAAAATAAATTTCCATTTAATGGCACATTTCCATTAACCTAAGGCAAACAGCTCCAACATAAGTACTGAGTAGTGGTTTTAATACTGGCCCTGAAAAAAAAGAAAGAAAGGGAAAAAACTATACTATTGTTACAAAAGCATAAGAAAAGGGGTTCTCTTCCCCCAAAAAAGGCACACTAGCATGACATTGTTAAACATGGAGTAGTGGATGTATGAACTCTAGATCTGCATCAACTAAAGTGGTATACAACTTGTATTATTACCATTTTGATTGAAAACGATATTAGACATGTTTGTATTGGATTTTGCTGATAACTTTTACTATGGCTGATAAATAGTATTGGCTAATAGAACCGACTTATAGAAGATGGGACGTTCGTATTGGCTTATGCCTTTTTACTCAATGTATTATGTCAGAAAGAGAGCAAGTGACAGTGTAACGTAAAGCATTATAATATTCAAATCACCATGCGACTTACGGAATTATGGCATAACAAACAACATAGTACATGACAACATACGAAAGCACAAAGTGGTTGATAGTAGTATCTGATAGAAGCGGCTTATAAAAACTGAGGTGATGAGGATACATACATGTCTTACGCTTTTCAGTTAAACATATTATTTAACTGGAAAGAATTATTGAGGCATATTAAATATTATCAGATGAACTCATTCTTAGGTAAAATAATTTTTGATTAACATGCACTACTACAGAAATCGACATTACAGACGGTTCAGAAACGTCATCACAGACGGTTTTCTGAACCGTCTGAATTTATGGGTCAGTGATGATCGAAGGTTATCACAGACGGTTTTCGAACCGTCTGTGATTATTAGATATCACAGACGGTTTTTAATTAAAAACCGTCTGTGATTATCAGATATCACAGACGGTTTTTAATTAAAAACCGTCTGTGATAACCGATAATCACAGACGGTTTTTAATGAAAAACCGTCTGTGATACATATCACAGACGGTTTTTACTTAAAAACCGTCTGTGATATTCCTTCCTCCTAAACCAAAATCTATTTCTGTTTATTGGCTAGCCTCAGGAAATGCTAGCCATGCCCTCTGAAACAAGCAGATAATCACAGACAAAAAACATACAATTCACACATCTCATTTGCTTTCAGGTACATTTCGCAGACATAAAACATCCAATTGACATCGCACTTCATCTCACAGACATAAAGCATGCATCCATTTCGCAAATCAATTAATTGAATTGAACTGAAATATCCATTAACAAATGCACAGTTACAAAAGATCTACACTGCATTTACACTTAGTGATAAGACCAATAGGAAATCAGTGTGCGCAGTGGAACCGTCCTTCTGGCTGTATGAATTGAGTCAGCAAAAAGAACGCTAACTCTGATTGAACCTCTCGAAGCTCAGACTGTTTCAATGCAGTTGACGGGATTGATACAGCCTGTCGATAGGAATATCAATGTACATATATATGTAACGTGATAAGTATGAAGTAATTATGGGAAGAGTGACAAACCTTGCGATTGGTGACCCTCGAGGAATCGAGGAGTAGTTCCATATGTTGGCAAACGTAGTATCCACATGTGTTGCCCGGCTGCTGCTGGTGGCACTGCAAAAAATGGAATGTGTTAGTTCAAAAGGCATTAGTACCATCTGTTGCATAGGATTAATTAATGTGAAATAGCGAATACCTTAAAATCTCGAACATGTGTCAGCAGGCCGTTGGCCCCGCGCTTCGAGTCACCTCCCTTTTCAATGTACATCGCGAACGCCCTACGTAATTCGAAAAGGTTAACCTTAATCATTCGGAAGGAAAGAAAGAGTACAATGTAGATATGTATGGGGAATATGTGCTTACCTATCGATTACTTGGCCGACAATTGTGAAGTCCATTTTATTCTTACTTAGGGAATCAAGGTAATATACCTTGTTCCATTTTGGTACAATTACTATTAAAATCCAATGAAAGCTCTGATTGAAGGGCATAAGTACATAGTCCTTATTGCGACAACTCAGCAGGCCTGATGCAATGTACCTCTCGACGAGGGATGCCTCCACGTCGATGGTAGTCTTGGCGACCAATTGTGGGTCCAAGAAACCAGCTGATGAGTTCGATACTCTAGCTTTAATCAGCATGTGTCTATATATATACACACGAAAGCAAAAAATTAGATATGGCATTTATCGGTATGACATTAACGGAGACTGTGATTGTACACACTTACAGCGTCCAGCATCGAACGATTGAGACGTCAAGAGCGTTGAGCATGAACAGCTCGAATAAATCCTCAAAGGCGACCACGAATGTACACTCTTGAAGATTGTGGTGTAAATCTTCCTCGGAGAATTTGACAGTGATACTTGAAGTCCGTTCTCCCTCTGGCTTATTGGACTGCTGCATATACCACGTGTGCAATTGCATGCAACTATATGGTAGCTTTTGGAGGGCTTTTTGCTCGAGCAACGGCTCGCCAAGCACGAATTTGCGGGCCAAAGGGTGGTACGGAAGATCATCATTGGTCTTCTTTGCTTTGCCCTTGCTGGCCTTGCTGCCTCGGCTATGGGTCGACTTCACGGAAGTCGACTTTGAAGGTAGCAGCGGTGCAAGTTGCTCTGGCGAGAATAGGGCCCGTGGAGATAGCACCGTTGTAGTATCCGGTGGTGGAACCGACTGGTCTTGTACTGGAGATGGCACCAGTGCATGTTGCTCTGGTCCTGCCACCGGTGAAGAAGCCTCCAGGAAGATGTCGCTTTTGGGCCACTGGATGAATGTTCCAATGGCCTGTCCTAGAGTCACGATCTCGTCGTTGGGGGGCTTCGGTAGCGGGACCACCTCAAAATTGACATACACACCATCCACATTAACTTTTGCGAAGCCTGGCGCTAAAGCTTGGCCGTGCACCATGGCCCCGTTACCAGACGAATATGCCTGGCCCCAAGCAGCGTACAAGGGAATGGCGCCATATCTCACTTGGAGCTTGCAGTTCGTAGGCTCCTACATAACGATACAAAATTAGCTACTCGAATAGGCCTACCAATGGAGCAAGCATTCGAGAGGTAATAATTATTACCAGGATGTCGTCCACAGGAAATTTGGACTGGGTATGCGTCGGATTGGACGCGCAGCTACTCGGACGGTTGTGCGGGCTACCTAGCATAGCAGCGGCGGTGGCGGCCTGCTGACTTTCTGTCTGTTTCCGCACCTCTTCTCTGATTACTTCACCCATCTGAGCAAATAGCTCCTCTCGAAGAGATTCCTTGATCTCTTCTCGTAGCTGCTCCTCACGCTCGGCTTTGTTTCTCTTCCTACGCCGATACATTCCGGAGTCATCTTGGAAACCATGTTTCCAAGGAACGTAAAGCCCAAGGCCTCTCGTACGACCTGGGTGCTCCTTGTTTCCCAGGGCCACGGAGAGCATATCATTCTCCCTTGTTCCCTGGAATGATCCCAGGGTAGATTCAAAACTCAGCTCTTCCTGCAAGAGCACGACATGTCATTTCAATTCGTACGAAGTTGTGGAGTAATTACAAGCTACGTAGTTCGATCGATATCTTACCAGGCGCTGGGACACTTGCTGGTCTGCAGGGTTTCGAAAGGAGACGTCCCCCGATGTCGTTGTAGATGACCTTGCTCTAAGCCAATTTCGAGCGCGGTCATCCGGGATATTGGAAAACGGCGGGGCGATGTCCTCTGCAGCTGCCAGCTCATCCTCCAACCTCCACTGCGGGATTTTACCCGCATACCCAGCTGTGCCAAGTCTGTGGGGGTGCGTGTTTTTTGCCTGGAGGGCCTTGTGCGCCACACTTGTACTTTTGAATTCTTCGGTCGTTTTCATCGCCTTGAACTCTTCCCATTGTGATTCCAGGAATGAGTATTTAGTAAAAGGCGTTTCGTCCGTCTCCACGTATTTCCTGACAAGCGTGCTCTTGAAGTTCTTCCATGCTTTGCACGCCGCTTGGTAGGTTTGTCGTTCCACAGCGTGTAAGTGTTCTTCTGGGAACTCGAACGATGCCAAGATTTCGGTCCACAGGTCACGTTTCCGAGTGTCAGGCACGTTCTTCCACGAATTGTATGTGATCTCAATTCGTTGTCGTGCAACTATTCCGACCATGGTTCGGAATGCGTTTACCGCTTGCTTAGGAAGGATAGGGACCCCAGCTGCGTTTACCGCTGTGATGGTCTGTCGGCTCTGAGGCTTCTTTGATAGCCCTCTTCCTTGGCGTCTTGATGTTGGAGCGGACGCCTCCGGCGATGATGATGAAGAATGCGCGGGTGACATGTTGCTCATTTTGTGGGTCTATTAAGATAAGATGAGAATGTTCAAAGTGAGGAAGCACGAAAAGTCAAACATGATGCTCAATGTTCGGAAGAGAGGAGAGGAGTAGAGGGAAGGGGGAGAAGGGAGGGGGTGATGTGGACACAGAGAGGGGTTATGTGCCTATACTATATACTACATACTATATGTGTATATACATACATATACATATACATACCTACATATATACATATACATACCTACATATATACATATATAATGGTAGCAATATGAAGCAACAAGCATCAATAATAGAATCAATAACAGTCTCAACATGAATATGTGCTCTCAAATTGTAGGGTTGCACAAGATTAATCTTGGCCGTCCCGCTACTAAATCATATACTCTTCCTTGATTGGTTATGCCAAATAATGAATTCAGTATTTTGAGCTCTAGATACAAACTCTAAAATCTCAAGATCAAGATATATTTAGCATGCATATATTCAAACAACAGTATTCATACAGATCAAGACCACACAAGTTAACTTTGCCCAATAATTCAGTCTTTTAACTTGTCAAGATTAAATCCGAACAGATCAATTTAATAACATGCTATAACCTGAAAACTGCATGAACCGACAGCTATTAGAGCTCAAGCACTGAATGAACCAATCTCAGTATATGATTTTATCATCATCGAGCAACTGTAGTAAACAATTAATGTACCAAATAGCAAACTAATTAAGCTACTGCAGTAAACCCTAGTCCATCACAGAAAGTGCTCACAATGCAGTCGGTAATCGAGGGGAGGTGGCCGGCGAGGGGCTCGACGGAGGCGGCCGGCGAGGGGCTCGGGGAGGCGGTCGACGAGGGTTCGGGGAGGCGGAGGCGACGAGGGGGTCGACGGAGGCGGTCGACGAGGGGCTCGGGGAGGCCGAGGCGACGAGGGGCTCGACGAAGGCGGCCGGCGAGGGGCTCGGGGAGGCCGAGGCGACGAGGGGCTCGACGAAGGCGGCCGGCGAGGGGCTCGGGGAGGCGGTCGACGAGGGTTCGGGGAGGCGGAGGCGACGAGGGGCTCGAGGAGGCGGAGGCGACGAGGGGCTCGACGGAGGCGGCCGGCGAGGGGCTCGAGGAGGCGGCCGACGAGGGTTCGGGGAGGCGGAGGCGACGACGGGCTCGGGATTTACTTGGATCTAGATCGAATAACTGCGCAGCGCACAGGGAAAACCCTAGCCAGAGGGTATATATAGGGAGGTTATCACAGACGGTTCTAACTCAAAAACCGTCTGTGATATTAATATCACAGACGGTTCCAAGTCTAAAACCGCCTGTGATAGTATAAATATCACAGACGGTTCTAAGTGTATAACCGTCTGTGATAGTCATATTATCACAGACGGTTTTAAACTTAGAACCGTCTGTTTTATTGATATCACAGACGGTTCTAAGTTTAAAACCGTCTGTGATAAGCCTTTGCGACTGTAGTTATTAAGACAACACCAATAACCACAGCTGCATTCATATCCACCACCAAACAGCTGCATTCATATACAACACCAACCAGCTGCATTCATATCAACCATCACATGTGCATCACACATATACATAAATGCCAATACTCATATACATTTTGTCACACATTTTCACATATACATCTCAAAATCGACTACATCACACATTTTCACATATACATCTCAAAATTGACTACATCATACATTTTCACATATACATCTCAAAATTGTCACACATTTTCACATATACATCTCAAAATTGACTACATCACACATTTTCACATATAGATCTCAAAATTGTCACACATTTTCACATATACATTCTTATTGTACTTGCTTATTTCCTTTAAAAATTAGCCCTTCATCATGATCAATGCGTACGTAACTAGTTTCGTCACGTTGTTCATCGTCGACCCTTATGCCATTTCCAAAAGGAGGTAACTCGTCAAATTGATTGTATTCCTCCTCGTCCACTACATTCTCCACTCCGACAATTCTCCTTTTTCCATGAAGAACTACATGGCGTTTCTTATTTGCCGGGTCGGTTACATAGAAAACTTGAACAACTTGATTGGCAAGTACGAATGGTTCGTCTTTGTACCCGACACGTTGGAGGTCCACGGTCGTGACACCGTACTTGTCAACCTTCACCTGTGGGAGATGCACCCAACGGCGGCGAAATAAGGGGATCTTGAAAACCACATAGTCGAGCTCCCAAATCTCTTCTATTAAGCCATAGTACGAGTTTCTCGACCCATCGGTACTGAATGCATCTATGCGGACTCCGCTGTTCTGGTTAGTGCTCTTGACATCCTGAGACTGCGTATAGAATGTGTACCCATTTATGTCATATCCTTGCCATGTCACAACTGTAAATGTCGGCCCTTTTGCCAACCATCTCAGCGTCTCACTCGGCGAGCTCCTAGCAATTTGCTCCTTCAACCATTGGTTGAACCAACGGTTGTGTTGCCTCATGATCCAAACATCCGGCCGCTCTGGATTCTGTTGCCGAAGCACATCCTTGTGCTGGTCCACATAAGGCGCCACTTCAGTCATGTGTTGCAACACCGTGAAATGGGCTTGAGTATACGTGTCCATATCTGGAGTGATTGCTTTCCTTCCGATAGTTCCGAGACCCTTCAGCCTCCCTTCATGACGAGATTGAGGGACACCTATCGGTTGAATCTGAGCCATATAATCGACACAAAACTCAATCACCTCTTCGCTTGCATAACCTTCGACGATGCTGCCCTCCGGCCGAGAACGATTCCGTACGTAGGACTTGAGAATTCCCATGAACCTCTCAAATGGGTACATGCTGCGTAGGAATACGGGCCCGCACATTTTTATCTCCCACACAACGTGAACAACGAGATGGACCATGATATCGAAAAACGAAGGAGGGAAATACATTTCAAGGTGACATAGAGTCATCACCACCTCGTCCTGCAGAGCATCTAGTCCTTCGGGATCGATGACCTTCTGAGCAATTGTGTTAAAGAAATAACATAGCCTCATGATTGTCTCTCGGACTTTGATCGGCAAAATATTTCTAATTGCAATAGGGAGCATCTGTGTCATCAGCACATGACAATCATGAGACTTCATGCCATTTAACTTCAAATCTTGCATCGAAACAAGTTTCTTCACGTTGCCGGAGTAACCAGACGGAACTTTCACACCATGCAAGCACTGGCACAGTTCTGTTTTCTCAGCCTTGGACAGAGTGTAACACGCAGGGGGAAGGTACGTTCGTCCATTATCAGTGCTTGTCGGTGCTAACTCAGGCCTGATGTCCATGTCAGCCAAGTCAAGCCGTGCGTTGACACCGTCCTTTGTTTTATCACGGATGTTCAGTAAGAGACCAATCAAGCTGTCGCACACATTCTTTTCTACGTGCATGACGTCGATGCAGTGCCGAACATCTAGGTACTCCCAATAAGGTAAGTCCCAAAATATTGATCTCTTCTTCCAGGTGTTCTTCTCATGAGCCCTCAATTTACGTCCCTTTCCGAGGACAACATCTAAATCCTTAACCATATCATAAACCTCGCGTCCCCTTAAATGCCTTGGAGCTGAACCATCTTCCTTCTCTCCGTCAAATTGTTTCTTCATCTTGCGGTATGGGTGAGCCCTCCGAAGGAACCGGCGGTGACGCATGTAGACGGTTTTGCGTGAGTGTCTCAGCCACACACTCTCGGTACCATCTAAACAGTGAGTACAAGCTTTGGCACCTTTTGTACTATGGCCCGATAGGTTACCAAGGGCAGGATAATCATTTATGGTGCAGAACAATAAGGAGCGCAGAGTGAAGTTCTCTCGTTTGTACGCATCCCATACCTATACCCCTTCGTTCCACATTACTTTTAGATCTTCCACCAACGGTGCTAGGAACACATCGATATCATTCCCAGGTTGTTTTGGCCCTTGGATAAGTATCGACAGCAAAATATACTTTCGCTTCATACACAACCAAGGAGGAAGGTTATAGATGCAGAGAGTCACGGGCCATGTGCTATGTCGGCTGCTCATGCTACTGAAAGGATTCATTCCATCTGTACTCAGTCCAAACCTTATATTCCTTGGTTCTGCACCGAACTCTGCAAAACTCCTATCGATGTTTCTCCACTGCGCGGAATCAGCAAGGTGTCTTATCATTCCATCCTTCTTGCGCTCCTCCGAGTGCCAACGCAGCAGTTTTGCCTCCTTTGGATTTGCAAAAAACCTTTTCAAACGGGGAATTATAGGAAAATACCATGTCACCTTAGCAGGAGGTCCTTTCTTCGCCTCTGTTCCCTCGCCATCAACTGATTGATTGTTACGTTTGTATCGGGATGCGTTGCACACCGGACATACATGCATGTTTGCATACTCTTTACGGTAGAGGATACAATCGTTCGGGCATGCATGTATTCTTTCTACTTCCATTCCCAACGGACAAAGAACCTTCTTGGCTTTATACGTGGTTTTAGGCAACTCATTTCCATCCGGAAGCATGTCCGCTAAAAGACCTAGCAGCGCCGTGAAACTCTTGTCCGACCAACCGTTGCTTGCCTTCAATTTCAACAGTTCAAGCACGGCCAACAACCTCGTGTACTTGCATCCCGTGTACAAAGGTTTCTCTGAGTCCTCCATCAAGCCACGGAATTTAACATACTCTCTCTCATCATAGTTCTCTTCAACATCGCGAAGCATCTGATCCAGATTATCATCGTGCAACCTATCCGAATCCGACCCACAATCGACATCAGCCGGCGGCATGTCATTCAGTTCACAGGCGATGTCATCCGGGGGCATATCATTCACTTCACCGGCGATGTCATCCGGCGGCATATGATCATTCACTTCGCCATGACTGGTCCAACACGTATAATCCTTTTTGAAACCCCTCCGAATCAAGTGCGATTCAATTTGCCCTCGGTTCTTAAACATCTTCACATTCTCGCAGTCAGTGCATGGACAGCACATATATATCGCCCCCTTATTCAACATATCCTCCTCGGCAGCTCTTATAAAAGCAGAAACGCCATTAATGTACTCTTCACTCACACGGCTCGCGGCATACATCCAGCTTCGGTCCTACGTTACGTACATATATAACAACTTAGTATTAAAATCTAGATTAACTAATTATAACTACATATATACCGGCCACATTTATTATATTGAGACTTTATTTGCTAGATTCATATTACAAACACAACAGCTATTATATAACCAACAATTTTGCAAATTAACCATCTTCAATAACCACTCATGGATTACTTAGAACTAAATTGTAATGCAATTAAAGAAAAAAATAAATTGCATTACTAACCATATCTAGAACAACCAGCAAAGTATGAATCTTCAAAGCTCAATCTCTGCCTCTTCCCACCAAATTAACAAGGCCTGAAATCGCCTAGCTTCCTCCCGAGTGAAAAAGTGCGCAGCAGTGGCTAGATCTGGATCGAAATGAAGACAGATGCGGTCTGAGCAGCGCAATAAATGCCTACTGACATTATCACAGATGGTTTTTAATAAAAAACCGTCTGTGAATTATCACAGACGGTTTTTAATTATTAACCGTCTGTGATAACAAGGTTATCACAGACGGTTTTTATTTAAAAACCGTCTGTGATAATCTGGGATTATCACAGACGGTTTTTAATACAGACCGTCTGTGATACAAACGTATCACAGACGGTTCATAGTTAATAACCGTCTGTGATAATCCATTTTCCCGCCACAAATACCACAGACGTCCTCCAAATTACAACCGTCTGTAATAGTGCTCATTAGAGACGGTTTCACAAAACCGTCTGTGATGAGGCGTCTACTATTAGGCTTTCTGTAGTAGTGATGCGAATTGATGCTAATATTTTAATTATATTTAGAACTATGAGCGAAACTGATATCCAGCAGGAGGAGATGTGGGAGGAAGAGCGCTACAAAGGAGAATACCAGGAGATGACGCATGGAAGAAATGTATGCATATGGGCGGCATGTATACAAAGGAAGTACCAAAGAAGACCAGCAAATTGCATGCATGCAGCCGAAGCATGCAATGGAAGGAGAGAGAGAAGAAATCAGCGAAGCAAGAACCATGCATGCCGCGTGGACCCCATCAGTCGCATGCTGCATGCATGCGTGCATGTGCAAGAGAAGCAAGCAGAGAGGAAAGCCCAAGGCGTGGTTCCAATCCAAAGGACTGTGTGCCGATTTCGGCCAGAACGTGGCCATATAAATTGTGTCTAAGGACTCGTTCGTTTTGGTTTAAGTTTCTAAATTTTTAAATTTATTATTTATTATTTTTAAACTTTATTTTTTTCTAATTTTTTTAGCTTTTTTATTTGTTCTTTTTTTCGATATCCGTTTGCATTGTCTATGGTGGACTAACCTGTTTTTTTTATTTTAAAATTTAGTTGCGCCAAATAAGCCATCATCAGCTACAGTATAATTTTAGCCAACTATAGTACAATTTCAACCATAAGCCAACTTATTTCAGCCCAACCGAACGACACCTAAGACTTTTGAGTCTGACATTAATTAGGTTGTATAGGTCCAACTGGTGGACTAAGGTGCCGTTTGGTTAAGCTAAAATGAGCTGGTTTATTGTTAAAATTATACCGTAGCTGGCTAAAATTACACTGTAACTGATGGTGACTTATTTGGCGTAACTAAATTTAAAAAATTTAAAAATGAAAAAAAACAGATTAGCCCATCACAGACAATGCAAATGAATACAGGAAAAAAGAATCGACAAAAAAGCTTAAAAAAATTAAAAAGTTTGAAAAAGATGAAATTTAGAAATAATAAAAATAAAATCAAAAGCCCAAATTAAAATGAGCTGGGCTAAAAGTTTGAATAGGTTTATTCGGCCAATTAGTAAGGTCAATTCGGCCACTTGGCCCATGTGTCGCGTGAGGATTAAGGGGGTGCTGCCGTTAAGTAGCCGAATCCTCTTCTCAATATAAAGAACCATGGTAAATCAATCTATTATTATCATTTTTGCAGAACGAATTAGAGTGACTTCAAACAGTACTTGCGAGCCGCATATTCCGCAAATTAGCACTGTTCAACAAAAAAAAGCATAGTATACATTTTTCTGTGTACGCCACACACCTAACCAAGATAGTGTTCTATAAAGAAGTACATTCAGTAGTAATGAATAAACTGGAGCAGATTCAACAACCATTTTACTCTGATTAGGGCATCTCCAATGGTTCTAGCTAGCAACTAACTAGAAAACTTCCACATTATTTATATAGTACACACTAAGGCCCCGTTTGGCACTAGTGAAGCTGTTTTTTTTTGTTTCAACTTCACGAGCAGCTTCACCGGTGAAGCTAAAGCTGTTTTGGAAAACTGTTTGGCAAAACAGCTTCACCAACAACTTCATGCATGGCTGAGAGAGGGCAATTGTCCAAGATGCCCCTGTCTACCTGACTTGTTCTAACATTTGGAATTGTATGTTTGTATATGGTCATATGAATTAAAAAATAATATATTTGAATGGGTATGAATTAAAAAATTAAAATTAAAAAATTAAAAAAATTAAAACCAGTGCAAACGGTAGAGAAGTGCGAACGGGAGGAGAGGAAACAGGCGTAGGGACCCAGTGGCAAAGTGCTGTAATTTCTGTCAACTACAAGGGCAATGGGTTCCTAGAACTGCGAGCCTGAGGGAGAGAGCTATGAAAAGCTACTATTTTCAGCTTCACCCCACCCCATTCCCTTGTGAGAGCATGATTTAAGGAGCTTCATCCATGAAGCTGTTTGCAAAAAGGGTGTTTGGCAAAAAAACAGCTCACAACAGCTCATGAAGCTGTTGGTGAAGCTGTACCAAACAGGGCCTAAAAACTAGCATTCTAAAGAACTATCTATAAGGATAGCTATTTGATGCTTACATGCACACACAGAAAAGGACTATCATTTATAAAGGCTGCCTCGTTTTGGGTTATAGACTAGTGCTTAAGGAAGAGCTGGCTCGGTTTTTTTTGCATACTCTCTTTCCTCCACATAGGATATATGCTGATGTGTACATACATATAGCTAGCTGACTCAGATCATTGGAGATGCTCCCCCCACATAAACCGCATGCATTCCCCACAATAACTTCAGCAACAAATCCCATGAATCCAAAGTTTTGCAGTCCTTCGCTTGCCATTGCTGGAGGTATAAGCCCAAGGATTGTAACGACGGTGTGTGTGAAAATTGTACCAAAATTGTATACACTAGATAACGCACGCCGCGCTAGCTACCGTGCGGACCAAAGTAAAAGAGACGGTAATTCGCAGGGCGTTTCATAAAAAAAAACCAAGGGCAAATGCGTAATTCCGGGAGGAACAAAGGGGTTTTTTTGAAAAAAATCGAGGACCTGTAAGGACTTGTACGTAAGTAAATAAGGACCTATACGTAATTTCGAAAACTCGCGGGGCGCTATCAAAAATTTTTTTGTAAGAAAAAACTTGCAGGGACCTTTTTGCGAGGAAAAAAGACCTATACGTAATTACTGAAAAACCTGAGGAAAGTCGCTCGGCCGGCCGTACGCAAAACCCGTCGCCACGCGCCGGCCGGCCGAGCGCCACGGGGTGACGTGGGGGGCTCTCCGCGCGGAGAGTCCCCCGAAAATATAGGTTGGTGATACCATTATCGTTCTTCACATGCATGCATATAGAAAATTAAATAGGAAGCATGACTGAAGAAATTAACAACGATTGTTGGGGAAAAGCAAAAGAAGAACTTATAAGTGAAATTACATATATACGATGCTTAGGACTAAAAGAGCATAGCAAACTAGAGCAAGAACCTAATCGTCTTGATGAGCGCTACGTAGTTGTACAGCGCGCAGGAGAGCACGAGCGCTACACGCTCTAGCGACGTGTCCGAGGGCGCCCACCAACTCCGCTGCGCCGCCGCAGAGACCCGCAGGCTCCCGGGCCCGGCGCCGCCCCTGGGCAAGGCGCGCGCCGAGCCGCTCCGGCTAGAGCTCGCGCTCACCATCCGTCTAGAGCTCCCTCCACCGCCGCCAGATCTCCCATCCCACGGTTCCCCCAGTTCGCCAAATTGGCCCAATTGCCGGCGGTAACCGCCTCACCGGAGCAGCCGCACGGAGGCTACGCGGCGTCAGAATCTCGAGGGGGGTGCTTCGAGTTGACTCGTGAGTTGACACCAGAGCAGCCGCAGGAGAGGGAAGGTACAAGGGGAGCAGTCACCTGGCACGGTAGCGGCGGCTAGCGCGGCGGCGGGGACGGCGATGATGGAGGCGGCGGGAGAGGAAGCCAATTACCAGTTCGGCCTTCCATCCATCCAAAAGAGACCCTCCCTGGGGCAACCATTCCTCATCTCTCCAGCCGACGAGAAATCCTGCGACTTGGCCAGCGGCGGCCGGGCGGCGGCGGAGGCAGTGGCTGACGCCGGTGTGCGAGCGGGCGGCGAAGGTGCGTTCTTGTTAAGAACTCGAAACCCTGGGTGGTCCTTGCCCTCTTCTTGGCGCCGAATCGCCGGGGGCGACGAGGCATTTGCTCAATTCCGACCTCGAGGTAGGCACGCATGGCGTCCGTCCGGGTGTTGAAGCGCATTCTTTCCCTGTTTGGCAAATTAGGCCACCCGAGCGGGGTCTTGCGCAATTGCCAAGATCAACGTTTGGATTTACATAATCCAGTTCGATGCAGATTTTATTTCTAGCTCTCCGCAAATCAAGGCGTTTCTTGACGGCAAACAACCTTCCTGATTTTTCTTAGCAACCTAATCAGTTCCTATCAAGATTGCGTGGTTATTGGTTACTTGCAGCCATCAATTGTGTACTAAGGTGTAGGCTGTAGGGCACTATGAAAATAGGCATAGATGGCGAAAGATTCAGCCTTTCTGAAGTGATATGTGACAATTCGTGCAGTTCAATACGCCCCATATTTTTAGCTATAGGCGAATGCTAAGTTTTGGATTGTGGTCTTGTGGTCCTTGACATTGCTCGTCTATGAATTTTGCTTTCTAATTTAAGCAAGTGGATTTCATCAGGTCACCAGGATCGGTCGAGTTTTGAGTTAGGAAGGCATGGCTTCTTCTGTATTCAAGGCAATGGCAGAGAAGGCAGGGCCCGCCGTTCATAAGCAGGCCCTGACGCTGACCGGTGCAGCGGCATCTAGAGTACACCATCTACTTGGCCTCCGGCAACGTGCTTATCTTCGTCTTGGTGTGAAGGCACGTGGTTGTAACGGGTTGTTCTACACATTGAATTATTCTGGTATGCTATTGTGCTGTATAAGATCTTGATATGAAAAACAGCTCTTATTGTCTTGGTTAAATTCATGGCAAGACATATGCAAGTGCTATTGCCACTTTTCGCTATTCCAATTATAGCGTATGAGATAGTGCTTCCTACTTGCATGTATCATCAAATCATTGAGTTAGTTTCAAATATTTTTTGATAATATGATGATGTTCAGCACAATATTTTCATACTATATCACAAGACATGTCAAATAAAGTGATTCTCGCAGTGAAATAAGAAAAAGTATCCGCTGGACTGCATAAAATCGATCTAGATGCCGTATGATTTGCATGCTGAAGTTCACAATGTCACGTTTGCTGTCTATTTCTTAGGTCATGCATCTATAATCAATCTAATTGTATGGAGCTTCCGCCATCTATTCCAGAGATGTAACTTAGCTATCCAATAGATCGGGAGTATTGGCTTTAGCTTATTAGACCTCACACAAGATTCAGCTTTCTAACTACAACATATATACTATCATATGGTAAATCTTCCAAGAAATGCAATTTGGTCAAATAGATGGCATGTACATATATAGTTCAAAATGGTTTAAACCTTCCAAGAAATACAATTTGGTCAAAATGCATAGTGAAAAGTGGTTTAAATGTTTTACTCGTCTGATTGTTTACATATGAAACAGCTGCAGCATGTACTCAAACAGTGTCTAATTCTAGTTTGTTTGGAAAACCTGTGTTTTCATGGGCATCATAAGAAGTTACTGTTACTAGTGTGGATTGAAGCATCAGAACGATGATATTCATTGCACTTGTTGAAAACTTGAAATGATGTTTTTCCTGTTAAACAATAAATGTTTGTTTGATGGTAACATCTAATGGCTACTAATAGGTGGCATGATTACCAAAACACATGTTTCAGACCTTGAAGAATTTTTGCAGAGTTGAGCAGTTACTGATTCAATTATTTTTGTTTTTCCTTGCAGTACTGTGTTTATTGCTAAACAGCTAGTTGGTACTTTTTCAGATGAAAAGGGAAAGTTTGATGAGCTTGTGGAGGATAAAGGAATTAAAATACTAATTGATCCAAAAGCTCTTATGCATGTCATTGGAACAAAAATGGACTTCATTGATGATCCACTTAGGTATGCTTATTTCTTAAATATTTTGTTACTCAATTTCACTTATACTGGCATTAGTAACGCTTGTGTTTGCAGGTCAGAGTTTGTGTTTATGAATCCTAACTCCAATGGAGAATGCGGTTGTGGTGCATCCTTTATGGCAACAACCAACAAAAGCTCAGCAATTTCTGATGACAATTTGTGTATTTTTGCCTCAATGAATAAGGGTAGATGCAATTGCATTTCAGTTCCGTTTTGCTGACTGGTGTTCAGTACTCAGTACGGATGTGCTTGTTACCTTTTAACCTTAAGCTGTGGCTCGTCTGCAGTAAAGAATGCGCACAATTCTATCTCGTATTGAGCCATCTGATTGGAAAGCGATGGCTCTTGATTGTGCTGGTAGTGAGAGCGCAGGAGCATTCTAGTCTTGCTGAGATCAGAAAGTGTTTATTTCAGTTTGATGCATACAAGGAGTGAGAAATGTGCATTTTCTTCTCTGTTGCAAAGGGTATGGACTGAGTCTCGAATGCATGGTCCAAGATAGCCTTTTATGGCTTTTAACTACACCTTATACCTAGCTGCTTTTGTAACAAAAAAAAGGCTGTCTATCTGCCATCTTATTAAGAGAGACAAAATTCAATCTTACCTCGGACACTTCCTGCGGAGACATGTTTTTGTGTATTGTGTTGCCACTTTTTTGGAGTATGGATGATACGGATAATTTGAGATCGAAGTACTACCAATTTTTAGTAAAACAGGGAGAAGCGAAAAATGAATCAACCAGAAAAGCTAAACCCTGCCTATGGCCTAGTGTGTTGTCATTGGCTCATTGCTGACATGAGAAGCCAAACTCTCAGAAAGTGAGCTTTTCGCGCATCTGTTTTTTTCGCAACCAAAAGAAAGGTTACAAGCTTTTACCAGGAAATCCTTAAAACAGAAACCTACCACTGTCCTGACTCTTGAGCATGGTTATGAAAATCGGCCACAAATCACCGAAAATCAGTTCTATCGGCCATCTCCGGTTAGACTACAAATCGGTCTCAAATATTTTATTTTACACTGAGTTAGTCCGATTTACTCCGATTTCAGCTAATTTTATTTGAATTGTGAATTTTCATTTGAAATTTTCAGTCTGAAAATTACCCATTTTTTGAAAATCGGTCAACCGGTCCTTCCAGACCCTGTTAAAAATTTAAAACCGGTTTTGTTTTCCCTACTCCTGAGAGGCCGCAAAATCGCATATGTTTTTAGCCATTGGCATTTGGAAAGCACCGAGATCAGCATACAAATGCTGATGGACGCCAACACAACGGTATGGTATAACAAAAATGGAATTTTGTATCTCTACTACATGCTGTCGTGCTACTCAACCATGATCCACTGTTCCACTGTCATGCTGCTCAAGTAGATAATCTCATAGAAAGGAAACCCCATTTTGTTAAATTCAATGTTGAGATATCATGGCCACCCAAAAATACTAGCGTTTTGATATAGTTAACAAATGTTAATTACGGGATGAGGATTAGGCTGGGAAAGGGGAAGGCAGGCTGCAAAAACATATACAACATACTAGTGAACAATGTTGAGGCTTATCTTTATCAAATCATATGCAGCACTGTCACTGAAACATCGGATATAAAAAAAATCTAGGCTAATGGAATTATAATCTCGCTTCAGTGCATACATTCCAATGTTTGTTGGAACATATCAGATAGCCAGCACGAGTTTCCTCATAAAATGTTAGCCGGTACAAATCCAGGAACAAGTTCCCATTGCAATCAGTTGTGGGGGTACAAAATACATGGGTAAAAACACATCTTGATGTCTCATTCACACAACAGCGCAGCCATTTTGATGTAACATCGCAGCATCCTCAGCCCAGCCACATGTTCCTGTAGCATGTGAACATCTTCATACCAACAATTCCATGCCAACTGCATGTAGTTTTTACAGCACACTGGTCCAGCATCACATACGATCATTACCTAACCTTCGGGCCTAGGCCTGTTATAGTCTCTTTCACCGCGCTCATGTCTCCCAGCAAGCTGAGCATCATCATGGCCATCGCAGTGCTTCGGTGCATGATGGTACTGCTGGGACTTGCGCTCAAAACCATCATTTCTCTTGGTAAACTGTGGAGACCATTGCTCCTTGCTATCCATCGGAAACTCACCCTCTTCAGCAGTCTCTGGCACATTCTGCTTGCCCTGGTGCCCATTTTCTGTAACTTGATCAGCATTTTGGCGATCCTCTCGATGCATGTTACCATGGGACCAGTTGTGCCTCCTCTCCTGCTTGATCTTCTCATCCTCAACAGCCAATTCAACACCATGTTCTAGTTCCCTCTCAAGTAGGTCGTCATCATCCATCACATCTACCTTCCTAGCAACGTCACCTTTCGATTTTCTTCGCTTCTCCAAAGCTGCTTTGACCTTATCCTTGTCAATTTTATTCATCGCATCCATCATGGAGGATGACACACTGGGACCGTCATTGTTATTGAGAGTGCCATCTCTGGTTTCATTAGAGCTACCATGAGATGGAAATGGTTTCTGTTCTTCCATTGGATGATCAGACTCATAGCTGGACCTGGAATACTGATTTCCTGGCAAGGATTTTTTGTCATTGTGCAAACTATCCTTTATACCAGCATCAACTCTACTTCCACTCTGGCTGCTTCTTGTTTTGTTGCTGCCATGGTCACCGTTGTCATTTGGAATCATTTTCTGGCTCCCAATTTGCTTGTCTGGATTTGAGTGCTCGACACCATGAATTGGAGCACCTGTCGAGGTAGAATGATGCAAATTTGACTGTTTGGATGCCTGATGATATCCATGAGCAGGTGGTTCCTCAGAGTTGCCTTGAGCTTTTACAGAGCCTCGTTGATTAGGCACACTAGCAGAGCTCCCTTCTGCTTCATTTCCATGTGATGGTTGGGACTGTGCTGCACGGTTTTGCTCATACAGCTCCAACATTTGATTGCTAACCTCTGCAACCAAGTGATAAAAACCATGTATTAGTATCCGAGGTGACTTGAACAAACCCAAAAAGGAAGGCAAATGTGTCAGATGATCACACTACGTTATCAAAGATAAACAAAAATAACTACTTCAAGAAGAATCAAAGGTTAATGAACAGGAATTACCATGCAGCACCAAGTAGGGGTGAAATCGGGTCGGATTCGGACGGATATTGCTCATACCGTATCCTAACCCATATTTTTTTCTCGGATTCGGGGTCGGATACGGTAAAACCGGATATGAATACGAATTCGGAATATTCGGAATTTCGAATATGGTGCCGCCGGAACGGATACTTGACAGTTTCGGATCGAAAGCGGATAATGTAGACGGATAGTATGTGCATACGGAAAGGAACATATGCTAAACCATACCACCATCATTTCAAGCCTTAAACTGTTAGACATAAGTACATAATAGTGATTATAATTCATCATCCGAAGATGGTGTGGTGTTTTCCCCAAAATTGCCCATTGAGGTGTGGCGTTTCAAGATGAATCTTGATTCTTGACGGACAACATTTTCTTTTTCTAGGCTAAAGAAATTTTACTAAATTAACGTAGAGACAGTAAACAATTGCGGATAATAGACTTTTGAGAAATTTACCTGTTCATTTACTAAAGCATGCTACATGCTTTTTATTCCAATACCTAAGAAGAGTGATCTTAATGAGCAAATTTAAGATTCTAATTGCACAAGCAGCAGAATTAGAAATAAAACACTATTTTAATATTTGTATATTTATAGTTGCTACAACTGAATGTCATATTCCTTTTAGAGAACTTAAGCTTGCACGATCCAGGAAAACTTTCTATACACTGCACACCTCAACCAACCAATATGACAAAAAAACAAATACTAGCAAAATAAAAGGTGAATTCTTAGCTCTTACCAGATATCCGACCGAATATCCGACCGGATAATTATTCGGTATCTGAATACCGATACTATTCAGTCGGATAACAACTCTCCCGAATCCGAATCCGAATTCAATATGAATTATCCGAATCCGAATCCGACCGGATACCAAATTTCCTTTCCGAATCCTCGGTCGGGATTAACCCAACCCATTTTCACCCCTAGCACCAAGAGAACGCAGAACTGAATTACTCATCGAAAGTACGGACCAGGTTTTATAAGACTTAAAGCTTTTCTGGAGCTTGCCAAATTTCTGGCAACTGGCTTGGAATTAGGCACTTTACAAATTTCTATTTGTAACACAGTCAGGCATGGTTGTCACGGCGAAGTCGGCGACCACGGCGAGCGAGGGGCGCTTGGACGCCTAGGCGACGCCATGGCAAGCGCCATGTCCTGCTGTGTATATGGCCACAATACCACATGGTCCTGTCGCGACTCAATAGTCAATACTCCCGTCTCGACTCGTCACGACTTCAATACTCCCGTCTCGACTCACTCCTCCCCACTCCTCCCGTCTCTCCCATGCCGACTCCTCTCCCCGTCGCCGCCACCCCCGTCCGCCGCATCCTCTCTCCACTGCCGCCTCCCCCGTCCGCCACATGCTCTCTCCGTCGCCGCCTCCCCCGTCCGCCACCTCCAGCTCCCCGCGCCCGAGCTCCTAACCCTAGCCGCCGACAGCCAGTCTGCCGCCTGTCCCGTCCGCCGCATCCTTCCCTCCTTGCGCCCGATCTCTCCCCGCCGCCTCCCTTCCCCGCGCCCGGTCTCTCCCCTCCCAGCGCCCGAGCTCTCCCCACCGCCTCCCCTCCCCGCGCCGCTGGAGATCGACGTCAGCGGTGGGAGCAGGCCAAAGATCGGCATCAACAGTGGGACAAGGCGAGGCGACCAGCCTCGGCGTCCTCCTCCGGCCGCCAGGACGACTTGGCGTCGCCTAGGCGACGCCGTGACAACCATGCAGTCAGGTGTTCTTATAATTCCCGATATTTTTATTTGGCAGGTCCCCAGGAAGAATTTAGAGTCTTACCAGTTTTGTGAACCATTGCGCTTACTAATTGTATCTGAAACAATCATCCTTGAAATAAATCACAGATCCAAGGTGTGAAGGTAAATAGTTTATAAAACTGTGTACACCATCTAAGTCCCATCTACAGAGAAACTTCAATTTATTCCGAAAAAAATGACAATATCTATAGATAGAAAAAAGACGCAAGACACCTAGATATATCCAAATGGAACAAGACGATGTATTTTTACGAGGGAAAAGGAACAAAAACCTTATAGATTGGTGAATTATCATGGTTATGTACATATCCCCCTTACTATTTGTTTATTCACTCAGACAACACCTGTTCTCCAATATTTAATACTTTATTGTTGTCCTTGATTTCCCCCCTTAAAATACCCCTAGCTTTATGCTAGTCTTGTTTCTTTTTTCTGCTGCAACAGAGTCCATATAAAAAAGATGGTTTCACAATGTGAAACTTTTTTTACAAATGGCCAATTTGTACAGTTTCGAAAATTTAAACATCTAACAAAGGCAGTCATAAGAATAGGAAAAGACACATCAAGTTAAATACAAAAAAACTTAGTCCAAACAGTTAAAGACCCAAAAAGTTGCATGGTATGAAAGACACTTTAGGAACAGTGTCAACAAATAACCAAATCATGGGGGTGTAGGAGTTAATAACTAATACATGGGAAGAGATTCTCTATTGCTTTAATCTGAATAGAAATTTAATTAAGCTGAAGTACAACATTCATTGTTTCAGCAGCAATATGGTGTTGAATCAAACAGATCAAGACAAACAGAAAAAGAAAACATGAATTATCAAGTTATTTGTTCCTTCAAAACTCAAAAGAAAGTTCCACAATACACAGTAACAAAAATCAAGTTGAGCCTACTTGTAATAAATCCTAAATCACAAATGTATTCACTCAACAACAGAACTAGAAATGTATGCAGGAGACACAAACCAATCAGAATATAAAGAAATTTTGCATTACTGACTTTGCATCCAGTAACCAACCTTCCAGCTGTCGTGGTGTCACATCGAATTCCTGCCACCAAACCTTCTCACCATCAGATGGAAGCTTCACTTTGAGAAACTTAGCAGCCAAAAAGATAGCACCTGCTGCAATATGATGAGGCTTGAACTGCAGGCAAAGCGAAGTACGCAGCCTGTACAGTGTACACCCTTTTTAAAGTGTAGTAGACACATAATTGAGTACTGATATTTCTAAAGAGAAGGGTAGCATTAGCATACCCATCATTGACAAAATTCCAGGCAACCTGAGCAAGCGCATTTTGAGCAACTTTGAATTTCCTTATTGCCTCAACCAAGGGCTTGTAAGGATGGTGCACATTCAGGTCAAAACCAAGTGTTGTAAGTACAATTCGCTCCCCAAGTAAAATGAGTTCTTTTTGTTGATCATATACTTCCTGTACAAGACAATAGTAGACCATTTGTTCAGCACTATTCCCAGTGGAAATCACTCTAAAGTAAAGATGAACTGGTGCAGAAAAAAAACTACACAAACATGCTTCAGAAGCAGGCAATAAAGTGCGTACAGATGGAATGCTCTCATTAAGTTTATGCTGGATATAGTGGACCTACACAACACCATGGAATGGAATATAAAAAGGAGCATAATTGAAATGAACTATAAATGTATTTTCAGTGTTATTAAATTGTCCAAGTTAATACAGCAAATGTCGATTGTTTGAACAAGCACCAGCTGAAAATGAAAGCATGCAATGGCAACTATTTCATGGCCGCCTTCAATTTGTTAGCATTTTTTACAGGGCACATCAGCATCACAAATAATTAGACATCGACATTAGTAGAATGTGAACCTCAGCAGTCACCAAAGCCAGGACGAACATGCATCTCAAAAGACATGCATATACAGCATGAAAGTGGACATACGCATGTACATCAGTAATTAATTTAATTACAACCAGCCCGATAATGCATTCATTCACAGCAAAGCCTTTTGGATCTACATAACGTCTATAAGAAGTTATATTTTGTTTAAATGTAATTAAAACACTCGTTAATCTAATAGGGGTGCGATGATTACCATATAATAAAATTACTACTAAGTGGAAGATAAATCTTATTTTTCTTTGCAACAGCTAAATTAGAGAACGACAAACTCATAAAGGGTATAAATCCTAGCATTTGAAATTGCTTGAAAATAGGAAAATAATCTAATAGATGTTGGGTGCTAATTGTCAAATATATAGCTAACAAACTTCGGCAGGCATTGATGCAGCTAAAAACAATTTAAAACACAAAGGCATAAAGTGGGGTAAAAAACTGTGTTTCTGTGGCCATAAGCAGATAACATGAAAGCAGATCAAGTACCCAATGGGACTGGACTATGTTGCAAATTTAAACAGATACTATCTCACGAGTAAAAAAATTTAAAACATCACTTTTGGTATGAGATTTTGTAGAGGGAAAAAAGTTCACCAAATAGCAACCATGCAACAAAAGATTCATTCAGTTTGATCCATTACCCTCTGCTTGATTCTCTGACCAGCAGCAGGATCCTTTTTATGCATAATCTCATAAGAAACCAGGATGAGATCCTTCAAAGGCCTAGGTGTTTCTTCAACTTTTCCAGCCAAGAACATGCAAACTGTGGCAATTGTCTGTATGGATGTTAGATTCAGAATTCATGTGCTATTTCTTAAAAAAGATAAGCATAGCTGCATACGACAATACTTAACTTTAGAGCAAATTTAGACCTTGCTATCAAAAGTTTACATAATGCAAGAAGCATCTAATGTCTTGCATGAGTGCAAACAGGGAAAAAGATAAGGGTAAAAATTGATTTTGTTGATCAAATGGTATAAAGCACTAAAAAAACTCGACCTGCGGGGGGTAAGACAGCCCCCGGGCATTGCTTTAAGAAGAAGATCTTCTCACGCAGATCGAGAAAATTCCCGAACCCTTGCCCCACCCTGACACAGCGGCATCAGCCCATGTGAGAACGACCAGGGTGATCCCTAGACCAACGACCTGGCGACGACCAGCGACCTGGGCGAGCCTTAGACCTGTTGCTTTGGCTTATGGGGCAAGCGAGGGGATTTTTTCCCTCAGCCTGAAATTCGCTCCCACTGGGAGTCGAACCCAGAACCTGAGGGGTGCTACTAGAGCGCTCTAACCGCTAGGCTAGAGGCCCGTTCGCATAAAGCACTAAGACTATGTCAAGACATCTTAAAGAAAAATCGCATACACTTGGATACTCTTTCTTGACACCATTGGCTCTTTCGTGTGGAAAAGAACAATATGAGAACCCACATTCATTACTCTTTCAGTTTACAGCTTTGATACTCTTATATATGATATGTTTCTGAACTGTAACTCTGACAGCTGAAGGTATTATTCTGAAAAAAAATCCCCTTGGTAGTGTGATTTCAAATGCTTTGTCGTGAATTAGCTCAAAGTTACTGGGCCTATCTGGACCAGTGTTCTAAACCAACCATTGTGGAGTTGTGCCAGCTAACGCATTCATGGTAGCCCAGCTCCTCTGCACATAAATGGCACTAAAGAGTAGATCAACGCCTCTAACCCACATCAGTGATTTAAGGTGGGGTACCACTTGTGAACTGCTAGCTGGCAAGGTTGTCACGGCGCTCCGGCAAGTCGCGGCGAGGCCGGAGCGCCTGGACGCCTAGTCGACTAGGCGCCCGCCATGGCGACGATTAGACGATAGTAGTTAGACGACAAATAATACCTTATATGACTAAAAAATAAATAATCATGCAGCGTAATAGCATAAATATCTAAATAATCATATCTCAGGAGGTCTAAATTAGAAGAAATCTATTGAGAAAAGGGTCTATTTGTAATTTTTAGAAACTGTTAAGGTCTAAATTATAAGAAATCTATTGAAAAAGGGTCTATTCGTAATTTTAGAAACTCTGAGGACTTAATCGCAACAAAGCAAGAAAATATAACCCCTCCCCTGCCCTAACCCTACCGCCGCCAGCCAACGCCGCTCTCTCCCCCCATCTCTCTCTCGCCGCCGCCTCCCCTCCCTGCGCCCGATCCGCCGCCTCCCCGCCTCCCCTCCCCGCGTCCGGCCCTCCTCTCCCCACCGCCTCCCCTCCCCTCCACCTCCTCTTCTTCCGCCGCCGCCCGCGTCCCTCCGCCTCCCCTGCTTCCGCCGCCGCCCGCGTCCCTCCGCCTCCCCTGCTTCCGCCGCCGGCGCGCCTGCGTCCCTTCGCCTCCTCTGCTTCCGACGCGCCAGCCCCGCCTCTCCGCCCCTTCCTCGGCTCTGGCGGCGGAGAATGCCCCAGATCGGCGCCGGCGGCGGAGAAGGCCGCAGATCGGCCCCGGCGGCGGAGAAACCCGCAGATCGGCGTCGGCAACGGGAGAAAGCCGCAGATCGGCGCCGGAGGCGGGAAATGTTCTGGGCGACCGGCCTTGGCGTCCTCCTCCGACCGCCAGGACGACTCGGCGTCGCCTAGGCGACGCCGTGATAACCATGCTAGCTGGAAAACACTAAACTGGCCTCAGGCTCTTCTAAACTAAAATACCTAACCTCACACAAAAAACTAGCATAAGCGTGTACCAATTTCTGTGTTACTTCCTCATATAACAAATTCACAACTACAAAGCATTAAAGTTTCCATGGCATCTGTATGGAGAGAACAATCACCTATTTGAATATCTCACTACTCATGGTAATAGAAACCATGTTCATTATATTCAAACAGAACTACATAGTAAAAAGCAAATACGTCATAAACTCGTAATAAGGTATCTAGGAGTAATACAAAGCTAGAATCTGTCATCAGTAAAAAAACACGAGGAACTAGAACCAGAAATTCAAGAAGACTTACTCGTCTATCATTTTTTGCATGGGATTGGCGAAGGTAAAAACGGTGACAGAATACAATAGCTGTAGCAATTGTCACTTGAGGTCTACACATACACACACAAAAAAAAACTCAGCATAGATTAAAAGGATAATTTCAGCAAATAGGATGGTATTATACTCCATGCATAGTAAAAACTAAAAACACTAGAAACTGTTTGGAGTGTTCATATGAGCAGAACAATTTTCATCAGGATTGTGCCTACTGAGGGTGTGTCATGCGTAGCATACAAGGGCCAACATCAACCATGCATACCAGAATGCACTGCACAAACCCATTCTAAATGCCAGTGACCATCATGCATGCCAAATTCAAGTTATACCTAAACATTTACTAGGATAGATATCTTTATAACAATAATTGGCCAACCCTACAGTTTCAAAGGGAAAAGTAACATCTTTTGCTCCCAGAAAATAATATAAATAAGATCATCTCACGATAATGTTCATATAAAGGATTAAACAAAATGAACAAACTTATCAGAACAAATGATGGCCTATTTCAGGACCAAATATAAGCTGATAGATTACAACCGCAATATATAACATACATATTTTCAACCGATAAAGCGTCTGGTGGCAAAACTACAGTAGCGCTTCATTCTAATTAGATATTCTGAGAAATAAAAGGGGCAGCCCACCAACATCAGCAATAAATAAAAGAACCAACATATTTCTTACACTTTAAGCCTCATGCCCAAATCTTGTAGAAAAGTGCAATATGATTTTCGAAGGTAAGATTCTTTCTTTAAATCAATGCCATCCCTCCTGGATGGAGAATTCTCTTCTATTTCCTTTCTACTGAAATACCATGAAGCACCAAGTTGGCTAGCTTCCTCATTCCTATCTTGGGTAATTCTGTAGGGGCTATTTTCTACAATCCCATGATGTGACGAATCACTTGGCAGCATAGCCATGTAAGCTCTCGATTATATTCAGCAAGAACTGATGAAGATAATACTTCTTGATCCGTTGAGAGCTGCCTAAGCAGGCGCTGAATGGAAAGGTCAAATAGGTGTTAAGACAGACAAAAGGCCAGAATGACATGATAGAAGTAGTGATTAATTGCAAAGTACGACACAAAAATGAAATATACATTCCAACGGCCAAACTAAAATTAGAAAGATCCAGCATAACTGAAACGGATAGCACAGTATGCTTGCAATGACAAGTCACTAGGCCCAATAATACCCAACAATACCCGAATGGCTGAACCATGGGCAAGAATACATCCAGTAGTACATGCTGTCAAAAATGAATCCAGGGAAAAGATATAGTTTATGGTGATCCATAATATGGGCCAGGCAATTAGCATTTTGGACAACAAGCAGTTTGAAAGTTTCTGCAAGTTGTTAGTAGATAAGTAAAACTTAATCAGCACCCCATTAACTTTACTAAGATGCAAACCTCATTAGGAAGCAGGAAGCACTAAAAAAATACAGTATATGCTAAACAATCTAGGTGTGATCAATTCCGAATCTAGGGCCACACTCATGTTGATATGTACCAGGCAAGGGTACCACTGGTGAATAAGGAAGAGAGCCTCGAATTGATTATCGACCTACAGTAAGTTTGCAAACTGGTGACCTTGCGAGACCAATTACCCACATATAACCATGACCCCTTTCCTTTCTCGGTTTCTCCATTCCCACCTCCCACAAACCGAAATTTGCACTACAGACCGCTCGTCTCACACAAACTGGGATTCAAAGATCTTTCAAAACCATGAGCCAGATTCGAGCTTGGTACCCTACTTGTCAACAGGATCAGGGACCACGAATTCGTGGACAGGTGAACAACCTTTGCCCAACCTACAACCATGCAAATAACCAGTGACCTCTCTGCTCTCGATATCTCCACCCCCATCGCCTGGCCAGGTGTTCTTTTAGCCAAACCCATGTACGCAATCCGTGAATCGAACCTACAACTCTCCAAACCGTGATCTGAACCTAACATATATAGCAAAACCGCGATCTTGAACCTACTACACCTCGCAAAACCGAGATTCGGACCTATTACACCTCGCAAGATCGGAATTTGAACCCATATATCGCACCTCAAACCACACCGTGCCGTCTCATCTCGCAGCAAACAATAGCGGCACAACAGCCGCACATAGGGTTTCGGAATTCCAACCCGACCTCCCATTCATCGATCTTTCACCTCCTGAAGCGCGAACGCAACTCGCAAGACTACTTCGGGCACCGCAAGAATCAAGAAACACCAAGGGCAAAAGAACAGGCATCGACGCAAATGAATGGAACCGACCTCGTCCGCCAATAGGGTTTCGCTGGCCGCCGCAGCCGCCGCCGAGGTAGGAGCGGTTCGCAGGGTAGATGGCGCCGAGGCGCCGGGGCGCTACCGCCAAGCTGGCCGGGACGCTCTCGCTCACTGCGTGCGGCCGCCGCCTCTCCTCCTCGCAAGTGCTAGAAGGGAAGCGGGCGAGGAGGCGGAAGGGAAGAGAGGAAGGCGGCGGCGGCGCGGGGTGTCGTGGGGATAAAACCAGAGTTACAAAACCCTAGACTTGAGCGGATTTTTTTCCCGGATTTTTATTTCCCTTTTCTTTTCTGGAAAAGGAAGAAACCCTAGACTTGTGCGGATTTTTTCCCCAGATTTTTATTTCCCTTTTCTTTTCTGGAAAAGGAAGGGTTCTGGATTTTTGGTAGGTAAGTTTACGTATTGACCCCTCCAGGTGTGTTTATTTGCATGTCTGGGTCTTCTGCTGAGAGAAAAAAATATATTTACCCTCTCATATATTCTTATTCGCATATTGATCTCCGAAAATGGGATCGATGTGTTTGTGATTTTAATCTAAGGATAGGTGCTTTTCAATTGAGCTGTGCAGTTTTCAAATTATTTTAACAAAGTCCTCTCATATCCAACAATAGATGGGGAATACAAAATGACACCATTGAACTTTACATCTATTATATCTATCTCCTATTATCTTATTAAAGCTAAGGGGCAAAAACACCATGTTCGCTCTAAAGGGCTAGAAATCTACAACATCACTTTTGATGGTTTAGATTAAAAAAGGAGTCTATGTCAACTACAATCCAGAAATAGATAAAATTTAGAATAAAAAATAAAATAAACAATTTGATTTCGATATAAATTCCAAAGTAAAATCTCTAAATAAATATAATTTAAAATAAAATTAAACAAAAAATAGCAATTGAATTTATAAATAAATTTCAACAAAAATAACTAAAAATTGGAATAAAAATAAAAAAAATAGTAATTTAATTTCAATACGAATTCCAAATTAAAATCCCTAAATAACAGTAATTGCAATTAAAATAAAATAACAATTGTATTTATATATGAATTCTAACAAAAAATAATTAAAATTTACAATAAAAAGTAAAATAAATTTTGTAATTTGATATCGATATGAATCCAAAAAGTAAAACCAATAAATAACTAAAATTTAGAATAAATTAAATAAAATTAGCAATAGAAGTACCAGCGTACATAAGCAAAAGGAGCAAAGAGCTCATGGTAGAGATGGCGTAGTTGTAGAGAATAGGCTTGGGGCCACCTGAGAGAGCGTGACGGGTGTCCTCAGTAGGGATCGACGACAGTTGCACCTGTGTGTGTGTGTTGATATTGCAATAGTCAGTGTTAAGCAATAATTGAAGAGAAGTAGAAGATAACTATATGATAGAGTGCATTGGAAGAGTGTAGCAACTGAGAAGGATCAATCAAGAATTGGGCTTGCTGAAGTAGAAAAATTACAGTGGCTAGAAGAGATAGAAGACACACGGTTCGAGAGGGCAGCCGGTGTGTGAGAGAAGATAAGTTCAAGGTAGATAGCCCATGGTGCATTGGTGTATATGTGAGCAAGGTCTAATATCATGTAAACTAATAAGATAATTTGCCATGCACATGATCAACATATTGATTGAGATTAAATAGAGATACATATGCATACATTTTGGAAAAGAGTAATTAATCGAGAAAGATAGAGAGTTGTTATTTTTTCTAAGAATCCTAACATTCTTCCATCAAAGATCATACTTCAGTTATGTTCCTTAAGTCATGTTTTCTTTTGAGCTTCTATTGTTATTTCTAAAGTTTATAATATCTTAAAAATCTAAATAATTTATTAGATATGTAAATATATTCTTGAGCATATAAGTTATATCATTTGATATTACAAACTTCGAAACAAAATTAGGAGCGCAAATGGACGGGCCACCCTGCTAGTTATATCATTAAAAGAAAGTCAAAAGAAGCTATCATGTTCACTCTCAAATGCTGAAAATCTATATATTATATTATTAAAACAAAATCAAAAGAAGCCACCTGTTCCCTCTCAAAGGCTGGAAAATTACCATGTTAATTAGAGGAAAAAGATAAAGATATACACTATCGATTGTGATGAGTCCAGATTAGAAAAAAAGTTCATTTTTGGCCCTTGAACTCTGGTTAGAGTCCAATTTCACTCTAAACTCAAAAACTGGTTGTTTTTCACCCCTAACTTCCAAGTCCGGACAAATAACCTCCTGACCCAATTCCACCCTATTGGGGTGAAAAACAACCGGTTTTCGAGTTCAGGGTGAAAATTGGACTCCAAGAAGAGTTTAAGGGCCAAAAATAAACTTTTTTAATAAATTAATTAAAAATTAATTCGCTAACAGGTACTAGTTTTGACCTATGTACCTTTTGTATCATTGATCTACTCTAAATTTTGCATTCTTCGCTTAAGTTTTCACCCAGGCCCAATTATTTATATTTAAACAATATAAATTTAAGTCTAACTAGAAGTGCCAATATGATCAATCAGTCATAGTGCTAAGATCAGTCCCGTTCACCTCCATATTCATAACTTCCAAAATAAAAACTCTCCTTAGCATTTCACTCACACCTCTCTCGCAGTCACATAGCCCACCGCCACTACTCCCTAGTTGGTAGCACCATTGCAGCTTCACTGTATAGCCATCGGCCATTGTCATCCTGAAAAAATATAAGGTTGCACCGAGGTGAAGTCTTGAAGGGAGAAGGAATTTTTTTTGAAGTAGATCAACTATCTAAAAGGTGCATGGATGGAAATTGGTACATGTTTAATTAATTTATTGAACTCTGATTGGAATCCAATTTTCAACCTGAACTCAAAAAACTGGTTGTTTTTCACCCCCTAATTGAGGTGGAATTGGATGGGGTTATTTGTCCGGACTTAGAAGTTAGGGGTAAAAAACAACCGGTTTTCAAGTTTATGGTGAAAATTGGACTCGATCAAAGTTTGAAGGCCAAAAATGGACTTGTTCCTCTAGATTATAACGATATAGATCGATTAGATATATATTATGGTTATTACAATTGTAAAAGAAATGCAATTACATTTTCAATCACACACATTAGAGTTGTTTAATAGCTATGACTTTATTTTCAAATATAAGCATGTTTATTATTATCTAGTCGCATCATTATGTTGCTATTCGGCTAGTTGCTGAAAATAACACTGAAGAATCGATGCTGGAGAACAAACAACTAGTTTCTGAATTTGCTGCCCAAAACGCTATTATGACCAGATTGATCGAACAATTTTTATATTTAAAAAAGATCGCCCCCATCCCTTCGTATCCTTCTTTCCCCTCACTGCTTCCTCATCCTCTACTAGGTATAACCGTTGCCTCTCTCACTCACTCACTCACTCACTCTCTCTCTCTCTCTCTCTCTCTCTCTCTCAGCGACTTGAGTGGAGTCACCGCTAGGGCCTGTTCTTTTCCTCCGAAGCTAACGGCTTTTGACTTTTGTTACAGTACCTAACTTTCAAACGGAGTATTTTCTCAAGATAGGGTCTACAAGTTAAACGATCTACATGTCAAAAGCCCAACATCTGTACCAGCCAAAATCGCAAATGAGTATCTATTTCTCCGTAATCTGTACCGTAAACAGTTAAAATTCAAAAATTTCAACCAAAAGTCATAAGCCGCAGCCGTTGCCAAACATGCCCCTAGCCGGCCTAGCTGTCCTCTACCATGCAATGTCGTCATCGCACCTGTTCTCCCATAAAGTTTAGGGGGTGTTTATATTAGTTTTTACTGATAACTTTTGTTTATCTTATAAATAGTAACAACTTATAGAGAGACACTTACGTACGATTTTGGCCGATATAAATGAAATCACTACAGTGTGTACTACTATCAGCTAATATATCTCACCTTAAAAAGATACTACATTTAAAAGTTAGGTACTGTAAAAAAGTTATTTACTATAGAAAATAGTTTTTAGAAGTCAAAGCGAACTGGGTCAGGCTCCCTCTTTGCTTCTTACATGCTCTGTCCTCTCCTCGAGCGATCGCGCTAGTGCTTCACTACCATCGCCATGGCTAGATTTCACCTTCAACTAAAACTCTCTCTTGCCCATCATTTGGCACGATGACATTTCATGAGTGGAACCAGCCGTTTAATGAAACACTTGCTAAGGTAAATCATTGGAGTGGCAATTAATGGGTTGTATGCTCACCACTAATGGAAAAAGGCCAAAAGAGGAACACAATTGACTCTCTTCCGTTTCAAGAAAAAAAAACAATTGGCTTTCTTTGAACATGTCGATCGGAGTGGCATTTGGCAAGAAAATTCGGAAATGAATGGTATATTCTCTATTAGTTGTTCTCGGACACCATTTTAATCGACATAAGGTTCACCTGTGGCATCTTGAAAAATTTCTCATAGCCAGATCATATTGGACTTGTCATGCTCCCTCCATTCCCAAATACTTGATAGTGCACACATATTTAATTAGGCCATCATTTTTTAGTTGAGTATGACAAAATACCCTTAATAACTGTCGATCTCTGCTTAATTGTGTGGAGGCAATTTCAATCAAATCTGGATTATCTGTTTTATCCGGTATTCATAATTCGAACTATTTAATTCGTATTCGATACATTAAGACTCAAAGAGTATTAATCATAATTCGAACTATTTAATTCGTATTCGATACATTAAAACTCAGAGTATTAATCATATTTTTATTATTCATTTTATTCGATATTTTTATCCGGATTATTTGATTCGTATTCGATCTGTTGACACCCCAACAGCAATACAGTTGCACACATTACGAGAACATGCATAACCGACAGGGGTAAAATGGGAAACCTGCACTGGGTTGCACGAAAGGGTCAAGTAGGAATAGCAAGTATGTAGAAACAGAGGAAGTATGATTTTATGGCATGACCGATGGATTCTATACGTTTTCTTGTAAAACCTAATTAGTTTTTTAAGTGAGACCGAGACTTTATAAAAACTAATGAATTGTCATAGCACAAACTTATTCCATTCTTAAAACCAAATAGATTTATTGGGTTCAAGTTGGCTATTGGACCAGGTGGTTCCTCCCGAGACAAGTGAGGTCCTACTGCGAAAAAGGAACCGAGGAACTGTTCGGAGGGACCTTGGGGAACCGAGGAACTGCTCCAAGAGACTATCGGTATATGGTGAAGGAGACAGTGAATGGTTGAGAGACATCAATATGTGAATGGAGAGATTATTGGAATAGTCCATATTAATTGTGGAAGGGTAATGGATCTAACTTAAAAGTGAGAAAATCATTTATCTCACAAACTAGTTTTTAGAGATGAAAATGCTCTTACGATTCAACAATCACTAGCATACTCATCTGGAGAAGCTCTGTTAGCAATATTTTCACGAAAGAAGGGGGAAACTGAAATGAACCAATTTTTGCAAAAAATTCAAATCTCGCTTTGATTTCGATTCCCTTTGATCCCCAGCCCAAACCTGCACGAATCTTAACCAAAACCTGCCCTAATCCCTGCCAACACTGCCTCAACGGAGGGGATTTTGTGCGGCACTGTTCATGGTCCGAAAATCCGGCGCCCACTCCTGTTTTGTCGCCGCCGCCCCTATTTTGCACCACTGGCTGCTCCCGCACCTTCCTGTGTCTTCCCACACCTTCTCGTGCTTCCTCGCCCTGCAGCTCGGTTAGCCTCCGTACCACCTCGACCTCCCCGCCTCTGATAGCCCTGAACAGGTGCCAGCACCGTCGGCCACCCACCGTCATCGCTTCTACTCTCTCACGATTTCCTCTCGCCCTGGCAACTTTTGATCGCCGCCTCTCTGCGCCCAAGACAGCCGCATTCCCACCAAAGACCTCGAGCTTTCCTGGCCTTTGAAGAAACCGCCACCGTCGTCGTGGATTCTTCCCCTCTCCGATGCCAAACTACCTCTTGACTCTATTTAAGGCCTTGGACCCCATTGGAGCACCACATTGGAACCCAAAGAGCCCCTCCCCCACCCCAATTAGACCCTCAACCCGAGTTTCTCCGACGATCACTGAAAAACCCTAAAGCAGGTTTGAGTTCAATTCCACTGATTCAGCCTATTACTTTTCAATTGCTTCCGTTCATAGACTCCTTAAGCTCCCAGGAACACCTCCAAGCTATTACCTTTAGCTTCCGAGCCTTCTCCTTCCCTGCCGCTTGGCCAAAATGCCTCGTCGTGGCCAGCCTAACTCCGACCATCTCAGCTCAAACCACTGCTTCCATAGGCTTGCCCTAGCCCTACAGATGCTCAAAGACCATCGCCATTCCCTTTTTAAGCCACTCCTCACCTAGTTCGGTTCAAATGTCCCGTGGAGGAGAAAGCCTCGCCGCCAGCGAACGCCACCTCCGTCGGCCCTACCGACCAACAAAATGGAACCTCCAGAGCCTTAGCAACCCAACTGTAGCCTCCCAAGCCACTGTCTTCCTCTGTTTTCAATTATGCGCCTGCGGACGGAGGAAGAAGATGACACTGTGCGCTTGGGCCACACAGTGTGGGGCCGAAACGGCCGAACAGGCCGGATCGCTGAACGGTGTAGTAGGCGGGTTTCGGCCGAAAACAGCGACCCGACCCGCATGAACAGTACCGGATCCAGCCGCTCAGACCCACTGTGAATAGTGCCAACCTGCGATGAATAGTGTAAACCCGTTAAGCACAGTAAACCCGACCCGTTACTATTCACCCGAAACTCAAAATACATATTTATATCTATTTTGATCGTTTCGAGCCTGTCGACCCATTTCTCAGGTCCATTTCACCTTTTGGACCCACCTAAAAGCCCTAAATATATTTTATTTGAATTTCCTTAATTTTCTTTTTAATTGTCTTTTTTCTTCCTCGCTCAGTCTTTTGAGCTCGGAATTGATTTATTTACTCCCTTTTTGCGTTAGCTCCCGATGTTAATTTCCAAGAAGACCAAGGAGGAGAAGTGCAAGCTCAAGAACTAGAAGAATACGAACTTGTTGAAATAGTAAATCCGCAAGGCAAGTCACATGTTTTTGATCATAGTGAACCTACTTTCCTTTAATTATTATTTATCAGTATTTTCATTATGTTATTTGCGCACTGTTATTTTATGTACAAAGATTATTCAGAATGACATGCTATTAGTTAATGTCCTACCACCCGAAAAGCCCTATTTAATTTGATAGCCATATTCACCTTGACAAAACTTAGTAATATTAAAAATATTATTAATGTAATCACATTAGATTAGGAACTCAACAATCTTTTTACTACTAAGAGTACTTGGCATTTTGCCGACATAATTTTAAAAGTGATGTTAGGATAAGGAGTATCATGGCGAGCCACGAGATGGCTTAAGCCCATGACCTTGCCCTAGGGTTGAGGCTTGGTATGACATAGTGGCAGTGCCACGGGCACTGAATCTGGGTTTGTGAATGGAATTTGCTTCGGTGAAAAATATAAGGACTAGACTCTTATGCTAAGTAAAGAACATAGTAACCGCTCAACTATAAGCGTTGACTTGTCAAATCTGGTTTAATAGCTACTCAGATCAATTGAATATCTACATAATGGCATGATATACTATTCCAGAAAAGGGAACAACCGTCACTGAGTTGTGGTATGGAAATGGTAAAACCATACTTTCACAACGCTCTATCAGGCCGCCGTATTCCATGACAGAGGGTCCATAGTCTATCTGGTAGAGGCTACATAAAGAGCTAAGCAGTGAAATAACCTTGTTTTCTTAACTCAGGCATGAGGGTTGAGGAATCTTGTGGGTAAAGTTGGGCAGCTCTGCAGAGTCATTTGTAAATGGTATTTGAATACACCGTGCTTCCGGTATATGAAGCTGTGTTTAATAGGTGATTCCAATAGCGAAGCATAAGTAGATTTGGAATGGTTTTGGAAATGTGAAAGTGTATTAATCAAGTTTGAAAAATCCCCAAATTCTTTAAGAAGTTTATGATTTGATATTTTATGTTTAAAAGCAAAAGTGTGTACAAACAAAATTGCATCCACATAAATTAATAAACTGCTTTACCATATTCCATGGCAATCTCTGGCATATAGTTAAATAGCATTTCCCATGTGACTTGTTGAGTACAGTTGGTTGTAGTTATACTTGCTAAAATCATAAACAGAATATGCTTGTCAAGAAAATGAAGGAGTTTATCAAGATGACGCTGAACTCTACGATATAGACAACGCCTGATGTTAGGGTTTATTCTACACTTAGGCCTGCCTGTGGAGTTTCTTTTGTAATGTAATTTTGGGTTGCACGCCCTTTTATGTAAAACTTGGCTGCTAAGTCTTACCTTTGTAATAAAGTTTGGTTTTTATATTTAAGCTTGCATTGGCAATGGTGTACACTCATCTATAGTACTCGCAGCTGAACAATCTTGGGCAGTTACGAGGGTAACCTAACGTCCCCAGAAATAGGGGTGTTACAGAAACTAGTTTGTGATTGTCACAAGAATACACACCATTCAGTTCTTTCATTGATGCAAACCATACTTCTACTACTACTACTACTACATACCCAGCTCTACCACCAAAATTGTTACCCCAGCAAGCACACCTTCCAGCACCAAATTTACCTGAATTAACCCCACACATAATCATCTGGTCATCATTAGGTCATTACCCCTTGTGTCCTCCAGAATAATGACTCCTTTTTTTTTTAAACTCAGAATAATGACGGTTGGTGTCAACACTGACTGACTTCTGTCCCCCTTCCTCCCTTTCACGTCTGTAGCTGTCGTATTTAGAGGGACAGAGGCAAGATACCATAGCAGATTGGCAGCGGCCACATATGCATGCATGCATGCATTATTGATCCACGAGTATACTGTTAGCTAGCTAGCTAGCCTCCCTGGATACAAATCTACTGCCAGCAAGCAGGAAGCAACAAGAGGAAACAGACAACGGCGAGGATCCGAAGATGTACCAGCGAGTGCCACTGCATCCTGCAGCCAGTTCCATCATCAGATACCGAATTCATCTTTCGAGACGACAATTCAATGCATTGGGTGCTAGTCGTCGGTACAGGACTCCAGGTACCCATGCATGGGCAGGCATTGGGCTAGCGGGGCAGGGCATCAGTGACTCCGAATGCCAAATGTTGTGCTCTAGTTTACTGTTTGGTATCGTGTATTTCATATGGTTTATGGTTTGTTCAGGCCTGTTTGGTTCATGGTGCAAGGGTGTCTAAATTTGCCAAGCATTTTTGGTAACTTGTCAAAGTTGTGGCCAAGAAAATTAGAGCCACAACTTAGTTTGCCTAAGGGAATCTCATCACAGCTTATTGTACCTATGATGTGGGATCTACCCAAAAAAAGTTTGGCATGTAACTTGTTGTTAGCAACAAAACAATAGTCTAGCTTAATCAAACTTGCCTAAATCACTTGTGACAAATTATGGCAATCTTTGGCTTAAAAAAAACTGTTTGTTGGAATCTTTGGCAAACTCTTGTGCGACTCGGTTCATCTGCGCAGCGGTGAAATAGAAAAAAAAATCTGTTTGGTTGGAATCTTTCTTGTTCACAAAAGAAAGGAACATTTTGTCCTCTCTCTCTCTCTCTCTCTCTCTTCTTTGGATGTTTTTTTTCTATTTAACCGTTGTACAGTGAGCCGAGTAGCACAAATTATTCTAATATATAGGCCTAGGTCACAAATAAAAAAATAGTTGCCACTTACTTAACAGCTTAAATATGTGGTATATTTTAATCAATTCTGTCTCAATATACAACTAGGGTTCATGAAACCAATTAGGCCGGTTTGTGGCCCTAGTCAATTTACTAGAAACTCACCTAGTATCAAGTAGTTCACAAAATTGTAAGGGGTAACATGTGAAGTCTAAAATTGAAACGAATCGGCGCGCCAACTCAAACTAACTCGGTATTATAACTAAGTAAAGACTGAAACTGAATAACACACCAATAGACTCTGGATGGTTTTATCAGAGGCCGGTGAAGAACCCACCAATTTTTTTGAAACCTCGGTTATAACATTCAAGGTGACTCGGTGTGCCAAAACTGTTGCTCAGCAACAACACAAGACGTGCACGCCTGTACCAGCACACTAGTCTAATCCATCTTTTAGCCTCTGCATTGCATTTGAATGTGTACTAGTAAGCAATAACCACCAACACCAAGATCCTTTAGATCCTGTTCTAAAATAGTGTGACTTTTGTCTTTTGGTGGTTAAAATGATACCGTAATGCCTGATAGCTTTTTCGAAGTTATTCAATCAAAAAAGAAAAAAAGGAAAACATCATTATATCTCAACTAGTAATGAAAAGAAAAAAACACAACAAAAGATAATATATTTTAAATAGCTTTTAACTTTAGACCAGGAACTAGATGCCATCTCTTTTTGGAACGGCATCTCTTTTTGAACGGGCGCTCCCGACCCAAGCATTTGAACGAAGGAATGGAACGAGTGAATGTACTGTGTTGTGCTGGACAACTAGTCCAGCCCAGTGGCCAGCCACTCTCGATCACTGGCTCTTTTCACCTGGCGATTTGACCCAACACGACGACACGTTGTTGTTGCTTGCTAGCCTCCGATCCATCCGTCGCACGTCGAGGCGAGGACCCCTACGCCTGCAGACAAAACGAGCAGCACGCCTGCATGGAACACCTGCCAGCAAGCTATCAACGCGCCCAAAAAGAACGGAAAAAAGTATCACGTGACATCAAAAATACGAGGAATTTTTTCCTTTTGTGGCCCTGTGTAACTTTTTTTTTGTAAATCAGCTTTTTTGTTTGGATTTAGCCCCCTTCCGAGTGCGAATAAACTGACGCTCGACACCTAGCGTGCACTGCGGCCTCGAAGTGCGAAAGCTCGACACTGAGCGCGGCTAGTCGCTGAGCGTGGAAGGCAGGGTCGGGCGCGACCGGTGGCAAGGTCCACCGACCTTTTGCGCCACCGGAGCGCAGGAGGTGGCCGCCACTCCATCGGAGTGTGGGAAGGGGTAAGCGGGGTCCTGCGTGACCTGAGTGCGGGAACGGGGTCATTAGGGTTTCTTGTTAGGGTTTTTGCAAAAAAAAGTTAGGTTTTTTTTACAAAAAATGATAGGGTTTTTCGTTAGAGTTTTTGCAAAAACGTTTAGGTTTTCTGTTTTATGAAGATTGAGGAAGAAATGTGGATGATTAGATCATGATCTAATGGATAAAAAAATCGAGTAAGATTAATATTTTTTTAGTTACCAAGGAATAGACAGCCCTAAAATTATTACTTTGTGCATTACATGAATCTTTCATACCTTCTGTCAAGTTTTCCTTCCGGGTGGTGCGCCACCCGAGCGTTAGGGTTAGATTCAAGATGGAGAAAGCGGGAGACTCCACGTTAGGTTTTCTTTGTTTTGTTCCCTATACTAGTATTGTTTTTACAATTCTGGATCAAATGGCTAGTTTTTTTTCAGATGTGCCCCCTCCCGGAGCGCGGAAGAACTGGCGCGCGACATGTGGCCCCTACTGTGCCCCCAAAGATTTTGTTGGTTATGATCTTGTCATAGCAACTACCAACTCTAATTTTGCTACGAAGTTTAGAGATTGCAAACGCACTCGACAGTAGCAAAGTGATGAAATCTTTCGACCGTAGCGAAGTTGTGAGGCACAGAACTTGAGATATATTAGAGTCCCAGAATAGACGCATATTACACGTGGTTGCATGGCATGGTGGTTCGGCTAATTGCTTTTGTCAACCTTGCTAGTACTACAATACAGAGTGACAAAAGCATTCGGACCATGTATGAATACATGCCTTTAGGAGAAAGAAAAACATAGCGGGTAGGATGGGGGGCTACCACGGAATGGTCCAATCTATTTCGTGGACTAGGGCCATTTGCCCTTCCTTGCAAGTTTGGTGTTATAGTCCTCGTCGACCGCCCTGGCCTTGCCCACCTTTTTGCGCTTTCTCTCACGCTCCTCCTCATGAGCCTTGCGCTCCCTACGCCTGCACGCCTCCAAATGAGCTTACGTCTCTCGCTGGATGCACTCGTTATGCTCTTCATTGCGCCACCGCTCCTACCTCCTCTCGTGGTTTGTCTCGGCATCCCACTCCTCGCAGGCAAGACGCCACTAGTCGTATGGGTGGATCTCTTGGTCGATCTATTTGTGGAACACACATAGTGGATCCGGAGACTACGGGTACATTAGAGAGGTTGTTAGTGCGTGCTTTCAAGGAGAAATGCTAGGGGAATATAGTGTAACCGATCCTTACTGGCTAGCGATAGCGCCCCACGTCCCAACACCGGTCGGGGTAGTCCCATGTGTAGTTAGGGCAACCCTACTAACACATGCCCAGGCTCAGCCGCTGCTTGGACTTGAATAACTTGCATGTGTCCGTTCGCCACTTGCCCCGGCGATGTTGGTGATCCTCAGGGAAGGTGAGCCTGTCAGGAGAGCAGCGTATGTCTCACAAGTTGTAGTACAAGTCTTGGCTGGGAATAGGGATGGCAACGGGGGCATTCCCAGCCGGGGTGTAGGGGAATGCCCCCATCCCCGAGTGCGTGAAAATCCCCTGATCCCCGTCCCCGTCCCCGATCATGGGGATGGAAAAACCCCGTTCCCCGCCCCTCGATGGGGATTCGGGTACCCGTGGGGTGCCCCATTCCCCGCCCCCTGACAACAAGCAAGACAAGGTCTAAATAGAAGGCAAGCAAAGAAATAGCCATATGCATGAAAGGAGTAAATTTCACCATAGGTTTCACATTCATATAATCATACTCCATCAATAGTCTAAGGGTGTGTTTGGTTGAGCTGTGGCTTCTGAAAAAGCTGCTGTGAGCTGTGGGCTGTGGAAAAGCTGCTGTAGGTTGTGGGCTGTGGAAAAGCTGTAAGCTGTTTGGTTCAAACAAGTATAAAACTTACCTCCTATCTCTATTTTCCTTGAAACAACTGTGAAACAGCTCTATATTTTCACCATTTCAAAAAGCAGAAAGCCAAAAGCCAAAAGCAGGGTCCAAGGTGCTTTCAAAACTGTACTACCCAAAAGTAGCTGCTTCTGAAAAACAGCTTCTGGTTTCCACCCCTTTGGTTGGCTTTTGGCTTTTTGGAAGCAAAAGCAGCTCCCAAAAGCTCAACCAAAGGCACCCTAAATAGAAGACAACAAGCAAGACAAGTCCATGATCCCTAATTAATATCATCCAAGGTTCTAAGGCATAATCCATATTCCATACATTCACAGTTTCATACAATCATACTCCATCCAATAGCGTAAATAAAAACCAGCAAGCAAGACAAGGCTCCAAGCAGTCCATACTCCAGTGTCCAATGCCCAACAAGTCAGCAAGACAGCAATTCACAGTGTCATCTCCTTTGTAAATTAGAGGAATAGTTAACAATGAAACAATTTAACACTTGAAGTAGCCCAATACTTGAAGTAGCTACTAACCTGTAGCCCTTCTTGAATGTCTTGAAGACAAGTCCAGAAGCTAGTTGGCTCTCCATTGTCCTCATCTACAAGATACAATTCGAAAGTATCAATTTCTTTTATGGACAACTACGAAAGCAAGTAGCATAAAGTAAGTAATAAGCATCCTATGTACATACCTTTATATTTATTTTGAAGCCAATCTTGTGAACACATTAATGCCTCTAACATTTCAGAAGTGAGATGGCTATGATGCTCGCTAAGAATTCTTCCACTAGTGCTAAATGCAGACTCTGAAGCAACCGTGCTTACTAGAATAGCAAATATGTCCTGTGCTATCATCCTTAAAGAAGGGTAGCATGTCCCAGCCACCTTCCACCAATCCAATACATTAAAATTTTCCTTTGTGTTTGGAACAAAGTCATCCTCCAAATAGCGATCTAATTCAGATTTCATTCTAAGAGGTGCTGGCCTTTTCTTAGCAACACATGTATTAAAAATAGACATAACTGCTGGAACTTCAATTCCAGAGAGTGAGGATGATGATTGTGTATTACCTTCATCATTTTCAGTTTGGTAATCACTCAACAAGCTATATAATGAGTTAGTTACTTCTCAAACATGATGCTCACATTCTTCAACACTAATACCATGTAGCATCTCATAGCAAACAAACAACATTTCAGTCTTAAATCGAGGATCAAGAAGTGTAGCAATGCCCATAAGTCCTTGAATGTCAGACCAATACTTATCGAACTTTTCATTCATGGAAACTGTCATAGCTTCAATAATTTGGTTGCCACAAGTTAATCACTGCCTCATTTTCATTTTAATTACACAAATTTTGGGGAAGTAAATATTAGTAGTAACATATTCAGTCCCCAAAAATATTTTAGTGATTTCAAAGAACAACTTTAGCCTATCAACAACATCAGCAGCAAATGACCATTTTTGACCAGTAGGAGCACAAGTATATTGCTTTTCAACATACATCGCACGATCAAAAATAGCCTTATAGGGTAAAGCAACATTAAGCATAGTGAAAGTAGAGTTCCATCTAATTTTATAGTCAAGAGCCAATTTTTTTTGGTAATGTCAACTTTCCCAAATTTTGCAATTTCCTCAAACTTCTCTACTCTTTTTGGTGTGGCAACCCAAAAGGCTACACTCTTATGAATGTTCTCAATTGTACTCTTCAATACTTCCACTACTACAAAAGAGGCTATACTGGACGGCTATATCACAGACATTTCATAGGAAACCATTTGTGCTTAAACTATCGCAGATGATTTATACTAACAACCATCTGTGATATTTTTATAGACAGTTATTAACACGAACCATCTGTGATAATTGAGACATCACAGATGGATTGTGTTAATAGCCGTCTATGAACTTTCATAGATGGTTACTAACACAAACTGCCTGTGATAATTGAGACATTACAAACGGTTCATGTTAATAACTGTCTGTGAAAAACCGTCTCTGATATTGCGGACATCACTTGCGGTTCTTATAACAAACCGTCTATGATATTAGTGTTGTACCATAGATGGTTTGTTGTTGGAACTGTCTAGGATAATCTGTGCTATTAAATAGTAGGTGTATGTGGTCTTGATACAGATCTGTCTTCATTGTACTACATCGGTGGAGCGAGGCGGCTAGCTTTGGGGAGTTTGGTGAAAATATATTGCTTGTAGATCTATATACGTCTTCTTGGTGATCAAAGGTTAGTACTCAGTTGCTTCTAATAAATTATATGCCTTGTAATAGAAAAAGATGATAGCTAGGTTTTTGTTTAGATCTAGCTAGCTAGCTAAGTTTAGAAAAATAATAGTACTTTGCTTAATTTCAGAATGGGTAAGTACTCCTAGTTTACTTCAATATATTCTTGCTTAATATTATTGTTTCATGAATATGTGGCTAGCTAGCTATGTAATATAGATGTGTGTAATTAAGTAGCTAGTTTGATTTGCTATAGTAGCGCTAATAATCTAATTTGACACCCATTTGTTACATGTGTAGCGTAGATAGACCGAAGTTGGATGTACGTTGAGAACCGTGTGAGTGAACAATACATTAATGGCATGTCTGCTTTTAGAAGAGCGGCTGAGCTAGATTTGCTGAAGAAGGGGATGTAATATATGTACTATCCATGCATTGATTGTGATAATCTAAAGATGTTTAGCAACTCAGCGCAGATCGAAGCTCACTTGATTCGAAGGGGTTTCAGAAAGGGGTACAAATGTTGGACTAGTCATAGTGAAGAGAAGATTATACAAGAAGGTAGTTATGACATCGTCGAGGGAGACAACGATATGTTGGTTGTAGACTGTGCTTTCGATGAGGATAGGTCGCAGGATGACAATCTGGATTAGATGCTACGTGATGCAGAAGGGAACTATAGTGAGAGAGAGTTTGGCAAATTTGAGGGCTTGATGGAGGACTCAGAGAAACCCTTGTTCCCGAGCTGTAAGCCATAATACACAAGGTTGTCATCTATTCTAGAACTGCTGGAATTGAAGGCAAGCAATGGTTGGTCTGACAAGAGTTTCACGTCATTGTTAGGTCTCCTAGCGGACATGCTTTTAAAGGGAAATATGTTGTCGAGAACTACCTACGAAGCCAAGAAGATTCTTTATCCATTGAGAATAGAAGTAGAAAGAATACATACATATCCGAATACTTGTATCTTCTACCGTAAAGAGTATACTAGTTTACATGTTTGTCCGGTGTGCAAAGCATCCCGATACAAGTGTAAAAATGACTCCGATGATAGGAAGGGCATCAAGGTGAAGCAAGGACCTCCTACAAAGTTGTTGTGGTATCTTCATGTAATTCCCTATTTGAAGCAGTTATTTGCAAACCGAAAGGATGCAAGATTGGTGCGTTAGTACTTAAAGCAATGTAAGAAAGATGGAATGATAAGACACACTTCTGATTCTGCCCAGTTGTAAGATCGAGGAGGCCGACTAGAGGGGGGGTGAATAGGAGGTTTTAAAATTTTCGTCTAATTCTAATTAGCAATTTTAAACTTGATGGATTGATAGAGCAAGATAACACTAACACTAGCACAAGTAATCGACTAAGAGCAATAACGAAAGGTAGAGAACAACAATTGCTACTCTAACTAAGCAAGCAATCAAATGATATGAATAAAGAGCGTTGCTTGGAAGAATATGATCACAAGAGAGCAAACCACAATTTGACACGATTACTTTTTACCGTGGTGATCGGAGACTTGCCGGTCTCCCCTAGTCCACGTTGAGGTAAGCCCGAACGAATCGGACCGGCTCCACGAATGAGCCTAAGCACCTCGATCACTATTGGATGCCCTTTCCCTCTCCGGGTAGGCGAGCTCCAAGCCTTCACAATCTTCCGGGCCTTCTCACAATCTTCTTGAGAAGATCACCGAAGCTCCGCCAAGCCGTCTAGGTGCCGGCAAGCACCAAGAGAATAGACCACTGCGGCTTGATCTCACTCAAGTGCTCAATGGATCAACTAGAATGCAATGCACTTGAATTTTGGGTCAACTACCTCAAATGAATGCACAAGAGAGTGAATGAGGTGTGAGAGGTTGCTCTAGGCTCAAATGTATTCAATGGATGTTCAACAACAACGTCCTAGTTCTGGTGGGGGTGTATTTATACCCTCACCCACCTCAAATAGCCGTTACAATAAACAATCCTGAAAATTCAGGAAATCCGGTACTACCGCAGGCAAAACCGCGGTACTACCGGACCCTAGCTGACCGGTCAGAACGGCTATGTCAGAGAGTCAGAAGTAACCGTTGGTCAATGAGTGCGGTACTACCGCCGTTAAAACCGCGGTAGTTCCGGACGTCCGGAAGTTCCGCCCCAAGCCCGGTACTTCCGATCTCAACGAGACTAAGTCTTATTCTCGGCGCTCTCTGGAAAAAACGTTCCGCTCGGGTGTCCGGAACTTCCGCACATGCGGTAGTTCCGCAGGTAAAACCGCGGTACTTCCGTTTTCCGAGAGGCTAAGTTAAAGTCCGGGCGCTCTCTGGAAATAAAGTTCCGCTCGAGTGCCCGGTACTACCGGCAGTCCGGTAGTTCCGCAGGTCAAACCGCGGTACTACCGTTTTCCGAGAGACTAAGTCTTAGTCCGGACGCTCTCTGGAAAAAACGTTCCGCCCGGGCGCCCGGTACTACCGGACCTGCGGTAGTTCCGCCTAATACACGCCGGAACTACCGGATTTTCTGACAATGCACAGATTTGATTTAATTTTAATTTCTAAGTGCATGCATGATCCTAAATTGATCCAAAGGGCACATTTGAACATGATCAAGCAATCACCATGATCCCTCTTAATAGTACGGCGTCTATCCTATAATCCGGTCTTCCAACCTAACTCCAAGACCGGTAAAACAAAATAGATACCTAAACTATTTACCTTGTTGCCCTAGAGATCTTGAATCTTCATGGGATATTTTGTGAGCCTCTTTCTTTGCTATTTGAACATATCCTTTCAAACACTTAATGCACACATTAGTCCCATATTCACATAAATTCATTAATTACCAAAACTAACATTTTTAGGGGCCTAGATGCTTTCAATCTCCCCCTTTTTGGTAATTGATGACAACAAGAGCAATTTATGAGAAGAATTTAAGATTTGGATATACTTCTAATTTGCAAGATGTATATCACAAAGACTTTGAAATTTTAGCAATTTTTAGAACATGGGGAATTTTTGCATTTTAGGAACTAATAAGAAAGAGCTCCCCCTAAACATGTGCATCAAATTTTGCAGGAATTTAATAGGCATGATTTCATCATAGTATTCATGTTCACCAAATTCAAGGATACGCAAAAGACAAGTAAAACAAGCATTGTATTAAGGACAGGACATAGTTCATTACAAAGCATCAGAAATTAAAATACTAAACAACCACAGAGTTTAAACCACACACTAAGCATTACATGGTTCATTTCACCATACTTTATTACAACGATAGATAAGACTTAAAACTTCTTCTCCTAACAGATTTCTCCCCCTTTGGCATCGAAGTACCAAAAAGAGGAGCTAGTGCTGAGCTGCACTGGGAGAAGGAGGACCACGACGACGAGTGCGACGACCATAACGAACTGGAGAAGGTGGCTGAACTGCACTCTCCAAGGCTGATACGCGATCACCAAGGGAAGACACAGTGGAGATCAAGACATCCTGGCGCTCCTCCAGCCTGAGTATGGCAGAGTAAATCTGGGAAAGCGACACGTCGCCCTCGCCCTGGGGAGGAGGATCAGCAGCTGCCTGATGCTGAGGCTGAGGCTGAGGCTGAGGCTGAGCCTGAGCACGGGTGCGAACAGGAGCAGGAACAGGAGGCTCTGCACGCGGCTTGTATGGCTTGTGCGGGGTGCAGAGTGCTCCTCGGTATCCAGTCTTCCTAATGATCACCGCCATTATGAATGGTGCAAAGTTAATCCTTTTCTGTTTGTCATTCTTATTGGCGTCGATCCCCCTGATGATAAGATCCACCACATCAAACTTTTGGCCGCGCATAATGTAATCAATTACATTCCACGCGTGGCCACGAATAGCATCATAATTCCCGCTCTTGGGAAGAATGGTGTGGTTGATGATCCTGTTGACAAGGCTGGGAATAGGAAGTAAGCCATTTGTCGTCCCCAGTGTCCGTTCAGCAGCTTGGTCATAATACTCTGAATATGCAGCAATAGGAAGAGCTCGCTTGCTGAACACCTTCTCATATGCACTGGTTTCCGTCCCAAGTGCTAGCTCAAACTCGTGCCTGGTGCACTCAATGAACTGGGTCCCTGTCATCCAACTCAGATGCTCAAAGTTGGGAGAGACGTACAGGGTAGCATAGAACTGTCTGATCATGTTGTCCATATAGTTGCATTTGAATGCAACAAGTTGATGGATATCGGCTCGCTGGAAGAGCTGATAAGCACCACTGAACTTGTCGATCTGCGACAAGTGATCCCAGTCTACATACTTATGTGCAGCAAATTTTCGGGCTGGACCATACATCTCCTGGTACACCTTCTCTTGAAACTTTGAATGAAATTGGGGGTTCATTGAGTCTCGAGGGCGTACATACTGACTTCGGCGACGAAGAATGGCATAATCTTCATTAGTGATCTTGTCGAGGTCCACTTCGTGGTCTGCAGTTACCTCAGGCATCTCCTCATTTGGGACTGCATATTCCTCGCTCTCATGCGAGGCCTCAGATTCGCTCTCATGCGAATCCTCTGAGTCACTCTCAGGGTCGGAGGCGGGACCCTTGCCCTTGTGCGCCGCTGACTGAGATGCAGGAGTCGAGGAGGATTGACCAGCTGTGCCCCCATAGGACTTGTGCGAGACATTCTTCATCCTCGGCATCTTCAATGACACAGTAGGATAATCAAGGTAAGAAGTAGAGCAAGCGAAAGAAGGTTTGAAATTGAAAGCAATGAATTTCTACCGTTTCAGGAAAAACGGAAGTACCGGCGGCAAAACTGCGGTACTTCCGGGAAATCCGGTAGTTCCGGCATTAAACATGCGGTACTACCGGGACCCCGGAAGTTCCGGCCACTTCGACCGGTAGTTCCGGTTTTTCTGGACATTTCTAGGGCATGACAAAAATTGAATCTTTTGGGGTATTTCTGGGATTGAATCCAGTGCATGTTTGTATAAACATTCTAATACCCCAAATAAACTACTTTGCCCAAGAAAATTTCAGCAAAAATCATCACATTTCAATTTTAACCTAAACTCTACCTAGGGTTCTAAGAACAAGATAAAAAGTGGATTTTGATCCGATTTACCTTGTGAAGTCGAAGGAGGAGAACCCTGGGGGTGCAAATAATCGCCCAAAAACGAAGAACTCCCCTCGGATTCAAAGATCGGGAGAGGAGAGAGTTTCTTGGGAGAGAGAGGGTGGAGGAGAGGAAGAAGAGAGGAGTAGGCGGCTGTGGTTTGGGAGGAGTGAAGATGAGAGAGAGAGATAAAGGAAAAAGAGTAACGGTTGGAGGAGTTGGCGGTTTTGAAAACCGCATTGAATCCCGCAGAAAGCGGTAGTACCGCGCGTAACACGCCGGTAGTACCGTAGTCACAGATATTCCGGAAGTTCCGCGAATTACACTGCAGTAGTTCCGGTTTTTCTGACAGGAGCGGAAGTACCGCACAATGAACTGCGGTAGTTCCGGATTTTCTGGAACTTTTCAGAATTTTAGATTTAGAACTTGAAATTTTGCAAATGATCCCTAGTTTTGCATGCAACTAAAGTCATTCAGGATCATTATGCATCAATCGAGCTAATGCTATATTTTGAAACTAATTTTTATGAAATTAAACGAATTTTTGACCAAAATAGGGGAAAAACCAACAAAAGTCCAAATGAGCACAACAAATGAGCAGAAATAGATGAAGTGAGATTTCAAGCTACATTTGAGTAGTCTATGACATTTAATTCATTCCTCAATTTGCAAAAGCGGCTTTCATCTAATGGTTTGGTGAAAATATCCGCTAGTTGATTTTCGGTTCGGATGTGGCTAATCTCAATATCTCCCTTGCTCACATGATCTCTCAAGAAATGGTGGCGTATATCTATATGCTTGGTTCTTGAGTGTTGAACGGGATTATTGGATATTTTGATAGCACTATCATTATCACACAAAAGAGGCACTTTATCAAAATTGATCCCATAATCCAACAATGTTTGCCTCATCCAAAGCAATTGAGCACAACAACTTCCCGCTGAAATATATTCGGCTTCGGCGGTTGAAAGTGCTACGGAATTTTGTTTCTTGGATGACCAACACACTAGAGATCTTCCTAGAAATTGGCAACTACCCGAGGTGCTTTTTCTATCCACTTTGCATCCCGCATAATCAGAATTCGAATATCCAATTAATTCAAATTTTGCACCTTTGGGATACCAAAGCCCTATGCTTGAGGAATGCTTTAAATATCTTAGAATCCTCTTTACGGCCACTAAATGGCACTCTTTTGGAGAAGCTTGAAAACGTGCACACATGCATACACTAAACATAATGTCAGGCCTAGATGCGGTAAGATAAAGCAAACTACCAATCATGGATCTATAAAGCTTTAAATCTACCGACTTACCTTCTTCGTTGAGGTCTAGATGCCCGTTCGTTGCCATGGGTGTTTTGATGGGTTTGGCTTCTTCCATTCCGAATCTTTTGAGTAGATCCTTCACATACTTTGTTTGGCTTATAAACGTCCCATCTTTAAGTTGTTTGATTTGAAGTCCAAGGAAGTAGCTTAGCTCACCAATCATTGACATCTCGAATTCCCTAGACATCATCTCACCAAATTCTTTGCAAAAGTCTTGATTAGTAGAACCAAATATAATATCATCAACATATATTTGACATACAAAGAAATCATCTCCAATAATTTTTGTGAATAGAGTTGTATCTACTTTACCAATTTTAAAACCTTTTGACACTAGAAAGTTACGAAGGCGCTCATACCAAGCTCTAGGAGCTTGCTTTAAACCATATAGTGCCTTTGACAATCTATACACATGATTAAAGTATTTAGCATCTTCAAATCCCGGGGGTTGTTCCACATATACTAATTCGGAAATTGTACCATTAAGAAATGCACTTTTGACATCCATTTGAAATAATTTAATGTCAAAGCATGATGCAAAAGCAAGCAAGATTCTAATTGATTCAAGTCTAGCAACGGGCGCAAAAGTCTCATCATAATCTAAGCCCTCGACTTGAGTATAACCTTGAGCTACTAACCTTGCTTTATTTCTTACCACAATTCCGTTCTCATCTTGTTTGTTCCGGAAGACCCATTTTGTGCCAATGACATTGTGCTCCTTGGGTCTCTCCACCAAAGTCCAAACATCGTTTTGGGCAAAGTTATTCATCTCTTCATGCATAACATTTATCCAATCCGGGTCATCTAATGCTTCTTCTACACGCTTAGGTTCAAGTGAAGATACAAAAGAATAGTGTTCACAAAATGAAGCTACTCTAGAGCGAGTTTGAACACCCTTACTTACGTCACCCAATATTTGGTCAATTGGGTGATCCTTGGCTATTGCATTGTGAATCTTGAACATATTTTGCGGTTGATCCTTTTCTTCATCTTCAATAACTTGAACATCGTTTATTGTGGAAGAAGATGGTGGTTCCACTTGTCTAGATGAGCTTGGCGATGTTGGATCCTCTTTTGGCTTGATGTCTCCGATTTGCATGTTCTCCATTGCCTTGCGAAGACTTTCATCTCCTACATCATCCAAGTTCTCATGCTCTTCTTGAGAGCCGTTAGTTTCATCAAATTGTACATCACATGATTCTTCCACTAAACCCGAATTTTTATTAAAGACCCTATAGGCTTTACTATTTGAGGAATACCCTAAAAGGAAGCCTTCATCACATCGACTTTGAAATTTTGAGAGCCGAACACCTTTTCTTAGAATATAGCATTTGCAACCAAATACTCTAAAGTAAGAGATGTTCGGTCTCCTTCCAACAAGAAGCTCATAGGAAGTCTTTTTCAAGAGTCGATGTAAGTAGAGGCGATTTATGGCATGACATGCGGTGTTAATAGCTTCCGCCCAAAACTTGTCGGAAGTATCATATTCATCAAGCATTGTCCTAGCCATTTCAATCAATGTTCGATTTTTCCTCTCTACAACTCCATTTTGCTCCGGAGTGTAGGTTGTGGAAAGTTCGTGCTTTATTCCAAGTTCATCGCAAAAGTCTTCAACTTTTGTATTTTTGAACTCGGAACCATTGTCACTCCTAATTTTCTTTATTTTAAAATCAAATTCATTTTGAGCCCTTTTTGAAAAACTTTTGAAAATCCCGGAGGTTTCACTTTTGTCATTTATGAAGAAGACCCATGTATATCTAGAGTAATCATCCACAATGACTAAACAATAGCTATTTCCTCCAATGCTCTTATAGGTTGTTGGCCCGAACAAATCCATATGTAAGAGCGCTAATGGCCTAGAGGTTGATATGATACTTTTGGAAGGATGAGAATTAGCAACTTGTTTTCCGGCTTGACAAGCACTACAAAGTCGATTTTTCTCAAACTTTACATCCTTCAAGCCAACCACTAAGTCATGCTTAAAAAGCTTTTTAAGTTGAATCATTCCCACATGACCTAGCCTTCTATGCCACAACCAACCCAAAGAAGTTTTTGCAATTAAACAAGTTTTCAAACAAGACTCATTTGAAGAAAAATCTACCAAATAGAGATTCCCAAATCTAAAGCCTTTGAAGACTAGTTCATTATTATTATCTTTTGAGATTATAACATTTTCTTTTGAGAATGAGCATGTTTAGCCAAGATCACATATTTGAGCAACGGATAGCAAGTTGAAATTTAATGATTCAACTAAAGATACATTAGAAATTGAAAGGTCGTTTGAGATAGCGATTTTACCCAATCCTAATACCTTTCCTTTGCTATTGTCTCCAAATGTGATTTTGTCATTGCTTCCATTCTCAAATGTGGTGAACATCTTCCGGTCTCCGGTCATATGTTGAGTGCAACCGCTATCCAACACCCAATGCCTTCCACCGGTTTTGTAGTTCACCTACAAAAGAAGATCAAGTTCTTTTAGGTACCCAAATTTGTTTGGGTCCTTGGAGGTTAGTGACCAAGGTCTTGGGTACCCAAATGGATTTCTTTTTAGCACCCAAAATTGAGGTGCCAATGAAATGAGCAATAACATTTCCATTTGTGGATTTTCTAAGCATATAACATGAATCATATAAACCAATGGAATGCATGTTATTCTTTGAGCAATCACTTGGCATATGTCCAATACACCGGCATTTTGTGCAATACTTACCATTTTCCTTTACAAACCTTGGAGGCTTGAATACCGGCTTTTTACCCTTTTGGGGGACATATCCAAGTCCCTCTTTGTTGAAAGAGCATCTTTGATCGCTTAGTAACTTATCAAGGGTTTCCTTTCCCTTGTAAGCTCTCTCTAAGCTTTTGTTTAATTTTAGCACTTGTTCTTTTAAATTTTTATTTTCATTAGCAATGATATCATCATGAACAAGATTTAGAGCATTTCTAGAATCTACACTTGATGAACAAGGTATGGCAAGTAGATCATCACAACAAGTAGATATGCTAGACTTTGAAATTTCTATACTAGACATTTCATTCAAGATATTGCAAGTAACTCCAATGCTAGTACTAGATTTGTGATTTTCTTGGAGAAGCAAATCATGAGCTTCCTTTAGCTCCTCAGAAGAGTCTTTGAGAGAGGTGTGTTCTCTCTTTAAGACCTTAAACTTTGATTTTTCTTTTCCAAGAAATTCATTCAATTCAACTAGCATATTCATCAAGTCATCATATGAAGGCTCATCATCATCAAGCAAGTTTACCTTTTCTCCTTTAGCCATAAGGCATGTAGGAGTGGAGAATAGTGATGGAGCCTCCTTGATTGCAATGCCCACAAGCCCTTTCTTCTTGGGAGATTCGTCCTCGCTTGAGTCGGAGTCCGAATACTCCTCTTCGGAGTTCCACTCACCAATATGGGCTTCATTCTTGCCATCCTTGTGAAGCTTCTTGAAAAGCTTCTTCTTGCCGTTGTAGTTCTTCTTCTTTGATGACTTCTCCTTGTCATCCTTCTTTGTTGGACATTGAGAGGCAATGTGCCCCTTCTCATCACATTCATAGCAACGAATGTTGCTAAACTTCTTGTTGGAGGAAGAATGCCATTTCTTGGTCTTCTCATGGCTTGTACTCCGAAATGGGCGTCTTCTCATGAACTTCTTCATTCTTCTTACTAGAAGTGCAAATTCTTCTTCGGAATCCTCCTCATCATCTTCTTCGGATTCTTCACTCATTACCGCTTTAGCTTTGAAAGCGGTGATCTTCTTATTCTTGGAAGAGGATTGCTCCAAGAGCTCTTCCTTGTCTTTCTTGTATAGCTCGTTGGTGATGAGGTTGCCCAACAATTGCGTTGGTGTCATTCTTGCCAACTCCGGTGAGTTGAGGAAGAGAGTCACCAACACTTCATATTTCTCCGGCAAGGCCCTAAGCATCTTTCGAACAATATCAAGATCGGAAAGATTAGTTCCAAGGCCCTTAAGCTCATTCACAATGTTGTTGAGCCTTGAGTACATCTCATTAATGTCTTCATGGGGCAACATTGTGAATGTCTCATATTTGATCCTAAGCCGATGCAATTTGGCCTCCTTGACCGTGGATGTCCCTTCGTGTATTTCCGAAAGGGTAGTCCAAATAGCATGAGCCGTCTCAAGATTGCTCACCCTATTGAACTCATCCGCGTTCAAGGCTCCAAATAGAGCATTCATAGCTTGGGCGTCTAAATGAGCATTACGCCCGTCTTGATCCGGATCAAGAGCCATAACGTAACCCTCATTTACGACTTTCCAAATTTGAGGACTCATGGCCTTTAAATAAATAGACATTCTAATTTTCCAATAAGCATAATTTGAGCCATCAAATAGAGGTGCCTTTCCTATTGCTATACCCTCACTAGCCATCCTTTTCTCTCTAGACGGTTAAGTCCAAATTTGAGAGACCAAGCTCTGATACCACTTGTAAGATCGAGGAGGCCGACTAGAGGGGGGGGGGGGGGTGAATAGGAGGTTTTAAAATTTTCGTCTAATTCTAATTAGCAATTTTAAACTTGATGGATTGATAGAGCAAGATAACACTAACACTAGCACAAGTAATCGACTAAGAGCAATAACGAAAGGTAGAGAACAACAATTGCTACTCTAACTAAGCAAGCAATCAAATGATATGAATAAAGAGCGTTGCTTGGAAGAATATGATCACAAGAGAGCAAACCACAATTTGACACGATTACTTTTTACCGTGGTGATCGGAGACTTGCCGGTCTCCCCTAGTCCACGTTGAGGTAAGCCCGAACGAATCGGACCGGCTCCACGAATGAGCCTAAGCACCTCGATCACTATTGGATGCCCTTTCCCTCTCCGGGTAGGCGAGCTCCAAGCCTTCACAATCTTCCGGGCCTTCTCACAATCTTCTTGAGAAGATCACCGAAGCTCCGCCAAGCCGTCTAGGTGCCGGCAAGCACCAAGAGAATAGACCACTGCGGCTTGATCTCACTCAAGTGCTCAATGGATCAACTAGAATGCAATGCACTTGAATTTTGGGTCAACTACCTCAAATGAATGCACAAGAGAGTGAATGAGGTGTGAGAGGTTGCTCTAGGCTCAAATGTATTCAATGGATGTTCAACAACAACGTCCTAGTTCTGGTGGGGGTGTATTTATACCCTCACCCACCTCAAATAGCCGTTACAATAAACAATCCTGAAAATTCAGGAAATCCGGTACTACCGCAGGCAAAACCGCGGTACTACCGGACCCTAGCTGACCGGTCAGAACGGCTATGTCAGAGAGTCAGAAGTAACCGTTGGTCAATGAGTGCGGTACTACCGCCGTTAAAACCGCGGTAGTTCCGGACGTCCGGAAGTTCCGCCCCAAGCCCGGTACTTCCGATCTCAACGAGACTAAGTCTTATTCTCGGCGCTCTCTGGAAAAAACGTTCCGCTCGGGTGTCCGGAACTTCCGCACATGCGGTAGTTCCGCAGGTAAAACCGCGGTACTTCCGTTTTCCGAGAGGCTAAGTTAAAGTCCGGGCGCTCTCTGGAAATAAAGTTCCGCTCGAGTGCCCGGTACTACCGGCAGTCCGGTAGTTCCGCAGGTCAAACCGCGGTACTACCGTTTTCCGAGAGACTAAGTCTTAGTCTGGACGCTCTCTGGAAAAAACGTTCCGCCCGGGCGCCCGGTACTACCGGACCTGCGGTAGTTCCGCCTAATACACGCCGGAACTACCGGATTTTCTGACAATGCACAGATTTGATTTAATTTTAATTTCTAAGTGCATGCATGATCCTAAATTGATCCAAAGGGCACATTTGAACATGATCAAGCAATCACCATGATCCCTCTTAATAGTACGGCGTCTATCCTATAATCCGGTCTTCCAACCTAACTCCAAGACCGGTAAAACAAAATAGATACCTAAACTATTTACCTTGTCGCCCTAGAGATCTTGAATCTTCATGGGATATTTTGTGAGCCTCTTTCTTTGCTATTTGAACATATCCTTTCAAACACTTAATGCACACATTAGTCCCATATTCACATAAATTCATTAATTACCAAAACTAACATTTTTAGGGGCCTAGATGCTTTCACCAGTGGAGGAACATCGATAGGATGTTTGTAAACTTCAGTGCGGAACCAAAGAATATAAGGTTTGGGTTGAGTACAGATGGAATGAATCCTTTTGGTAACATGAGCAGCCGACATAGCACCTGGCCCATGACTTTGTGCATGTACAACCTTCCTCCTTGGCTGTGTATGAAGCGGAAGTATATTTTGATGTCACTACTTATCTAAGGGCCGAAGCAATCTGAGAATGATATTGATGTGTACCTAGCACCACTGGTGGAAGATCTTGCAATACTGTGGAACGAAGGGGTACATATATGGAATGCAGACAAACGAGAGAACTTCACTCTGCGCGCCATGTTGTTTTGCACCATTAATAATTTTCCTGCCCTTGGTAACCTGTTAGGGTTGAGTACAAAAGGAGCCAAAGCCTATAAGCACTACTTGGATTATACCGAAAGTGTGTGGTTGAACAACTAGCGCAAAACAGTGTACATGCGTCATCATAGGTTCCTTCTAAAGTATCACCCATACCGCAAGATGAAGAAACAATTTGATGGAAAAAAGAGGATGGCTCAATATCAAGGCCTTTTAGCAGGAAAGAGGTCTATGATATGGTCAAGGATATCGACTTGTGCTTGGAAAGGGTAAATTGATGATCTGTCAGAAGAATATGTGGAAGAAGATGTCAATATTTTGGGATTTGCCTTATTGGGAGCATTTAGAAGTTCGCAATTGCATTGATGTCATGCATGTAGAGAAGAATATATGCGACAGTTTGATTAGTCTCTTACTGAATATTCCTGACAAAATAAAGGATGGTGTCAACACAAGGCGTGACCTGGTCGCTATGAACATTAGGACCGAGTTAGCACCAATAGCGACCAATAAAGGCTGGACATACCTTCCCATAGCTTGCTACATTCTATCTAAGTCTGAGAGAACTTAACTGTGTCAATGCTTGCATGGTGTGAAAGTTTCATCTGGTCACTCCACCAGCATGAAGAAACTTGTTTCCATGGAATATTTGAAATTAATTGGTATGAAGTCTCATGACTGTCATGTGCTAATGACACAAATGCTACCTGTTGCAATTAGAAGTATTTTGCCGAATAAGATTTGAGTGACAATCATAAGGCTATATTATTTGTTTAACGCAATTGCTCAGAAGGTCATCGATCGCGATGGACTAGATGCTCTGCAGACCGAGGTGGTGACGACTCTATGTTATCTAGAGATGTATTTCCCTCCGTCATTTTTTGATATCATGGTCTATCTCATTGTCCACCTTGTGAAGGAGATAAAGATATGTGGTCACGTGTTTTTACGTCATATGTACCCGTTCGAGTGGTACATGGGAATTCTCAAGTCCTATGTATGCAATCGACTAGACTGGAGGGTAGCATCATCCAAGGTTATACAACTGAAGAGGTCATTGAACTCTGCATCGGTTACATGGCTTAGGTCGAACCGATAGGTATACCTCTATCTCATCACGAGGGGAGGCTTGAGGGTATCGGGACTATCGGAAGGAAAGCAATAACTCTGGATCGAGATACGTACGCTCAAGCTCATTTCATAGTTTTACAACACATGACTGAAGTGACCCCGTATATTGAAGAGCATAAAGACATGCTACACCAAGAGAATGCAGGCCAGTCAGAGATTTGGATCATGAGACAATACAATCGTCAGTTCAACGAATGGTTGAAGGTGTGATTGACTGGGAGGTCATCAAGTGAAATACTACAATGGTTGGCAAAATGGCCAAAATTTACAATTATCACATGACAAGGATATGATATTAATGGCTACGCATTTTATACAATAGATCAGGATAGAAAGAGCACATTGTAGAACTCAGTGTCTGCACATATGCTTTTGATGCACACGTCAGTACCGCTGGCCCAAGCTCGTAGTACGAGCTTGTAGAGGAGATTTGGGAGCTTAACTACGTAATTTTCAAGATTCCTTTATTTCGGTGCTATTGGGGTCCAATCTTATGGGGTGTAAAGGTCGACAAGTACGACGTCACTACCGTGAACCATGAATGTGTAGGATATGAAGGCTTACCATTCATACTTGTGAGGCAAGTTATTCATGTGTTTTATGTAACCGACCTGGCAAATAAGAAGCACCATGTATTTCTTGATGAAAAAAGAAGGATTGTCGGAGTTGAGAATGTTGTGGATGAGGAAGAGTACAATTAATTTGATGACTTGCCTCCATTCGGAGACGGCATCAAGCTTCAGGAAGAACAAGACGATGAAGAAAGCTATATATGTGTCGATCATCGTGAAGAACTTTATTTAAAAGGAAATAGCCAAGTGTAATCAATGATCACACACAGCGAGCACCTATTTGGAAATTGTTACAATGTAATCATAATTAGGAAACTTGGCATGTAATTATGGAACTATATTCCATTATAATTGTAATCGATTTAGTAACTAAGAAATAGTTATATTTATGATTATACTTGCGTTTTTCATATTGCATGGCCAGCATGCATTTCTTGTGGCTAAATCAAGAATAGGGAACTATCATATGTGGTTTATCGGAACAAACCATTTGTGATAATACTATCACAGACAGTTCTTTTATAGAACCATCTGTGATATGTTCTATAAAGACTTGTCTGTGATAGTATTATCATAAATGGTTCTATAATAGAACTGTCTGTGGTATTATCCCTATAAATTACCCTAAGGATAGGTTCTGCTCGCAGAGTCCTCACTCACGCACTCTGTCTCCGCCACCCTTGCTAGTTTTCGCTAGATTTGACTGCTCACTTGCGCGCGACGCCGCCCCTCCCTCCTGACGCTAGCCACCTCTCCCTCCCGACGTCGGCCGCCTCTCCCTCCCAACGCTGGCTGCCTCTCCCTCCCGATGCCACCTCTCCCTCCGGACATCGGCCTCCTCTCCTTCTCGACGCCGCCTCTCCCTCCCGACGCCGGCTGCCTCTCCTCCCTACAGTACAAAACCCAAATTCCATAGTGGGTTCGGATATTAGCTCAATGATGATACTGGTCTAATACTTCATGATATATATAGTACTTCATGATATATGCTTCACTTCTTAGCTATAAGATCTAATCTCAATAGTTGGCTAATTTGTTTTGTGATCTTTAATACTTCATGATATATGCTTCACTTGTTAGCTACAAGAACTAATACTAAAATTGGATATTCAAGCTTGAGCTCTAAATTATTACTATTACTGTCATTTGTCAATGTTGTGGTCTGTCTTAGTAGTTGGCTAATTTGTTTTGTGATCTTCTGTAGTTCGCTAATTTGTTTTATGACCTTTAGTACTTCATGATATATGCTTCACTTGTTAGCTACAAGATCTATTTGGAATGGCATGTTACTGTTCCAAAGGGACCTTGTAGCAATAATATATGCCACATAGACCTTCAAAGGGCATGAAGCAAGTTACACACTCCAGTGTGTCAGGTTCAATAAACTTGAGACACTAGTGTATGTAATTTGATTCATAGAACTTTGTTTTATGATCTTTAGTACTTCATGATATATACTTCACTTGTTGGCTACAAGATCTATTTGGAATGGCTCACTGCAGTTAGTTTTTTTATAAGAGAGATGACGTCCACACAGTCATTGTCGTCGTCATCTGGGTCTCATGCTTCGAAGATCAGGATAACCAAGTGTGGTTGAGGAGTATAAAAAAGTCTAGAGGGCTGAATGACCATCACGGTGGTCTTTCCGGATGGGGTCCCTCTGCAACTGAAGAAAGCAGTGGTAGCATTTCGGACTACATGCGGGATAATTGGAAAGCAACGGGTCCCCATCACCATAGCAAGCTAGAAAGATTTGGCAAAGGATCAGAAAAATTAGCTGTGGGTCGAAATAACAAATTTGTTTGAGATTCCAGCAGAACTACAGGGACTCATGCAACGACAGGCGCTCCTCACGATGGGAAAAGTATGGAAGAACTTCAAGAGCACTCTTGTCACACAGTATGTGGCCAAGGATCTCATGCCCTTCACGAGGTATTCTTTCGTGTTGCCAGAAACATGTGAGGCCTTTGTGCAGATGAAGACAATGACCGAATTTAAACAACAAAGTGCAGCGCACAAGGCTCTCTAGTCGCAAAACACTCACCTTTACAGACTTGGCACTGCTGGGTATGCGGGTAAAATTCCACAGTGGAGGATGCAGGACATGGTCGTAATCCGATTGGAGGCCTCCCTACCATTTGCTAGGATTGTAAACGAGTGCCCCCGAAACTGGTTAAGAGCAAGGTCATTAACCACGTTTTCAGGTGTCTCTTCTTTCAAAACCCCCACAGACGAGGAAGTGTCCCAACACCTGATAAGATATGTTAAACTACATAGTTAATACCTCTTGAACTTCATGGGTTTGAAAATAACGTGATTGCCTCTTGCAGCAATCATTGACTACCGAATCATCTCGATGCTCCTTTGAAGAATACAGGAAATCATAGGCCTTGGGAAATAAGGAGCACCCAGGTTGCACACGAGGCCTGGGGTTTACGTATCATGGAGGCATGGATTCCTAAATGACTCTTAGACATATAGGAGTAGGAAGAGATCCAAGGCCTATTGCAACGAACAAATAAAATAGGAATTTTGTACACAACTTAAGGAACAACTATCTGCCTCACTTCAAGAGAAGACTACCTCACTTTAAGGAGAGATAGATTCATTGAGGGAAGAGCTAAGACAAGTTCGCAACCAATCATAACTCACCCCCGTTAATGTGGTATCCAATCCTCCTCAATATTGGAGTAGCGGCGTGTCCATGCCAATTGTTGAACATAGCGACGCCCACTTACCTATCAACGATATCTAGGTAATATACCTTTTTAAAATGCTACATAGATAGATCTACCTGGTGGATGCCTTAGCTCATCATGTATCATTATGTAGGAGCCCATGCCTTGCATCCTCAGAGTCAGGCTTGTTGGCTCCATTCCCATTGACACTGGGCGGGGATGGCGTATCCATGGCTGTCAGGGACGCTGGTGCACGGTGCCCAACTAGAGACCAGTTTCGTGAAGGTTCAGGTGGATATAATTAATGATATTTGTAGGATTGTCCCTCTTGAGAAGCCTCCAAACGAAGAGATTACGACATTAGGGGATGCTGTCCACATGTTCATCCAGTGCCCCAAGAAAGACATCACCCTCAACTCATCCGCGCCATGATCTCCACATCCAGTGGCCCAAGAGGGACATCGCCCTCGACCTATCACATGAGCTCCCGTGGCTCCACCTCCAGCTCCATTTTTGAAGCCTGTTGCATTGGCTCTAATGGAGATGCCGCCAAAAATGTATCATAAGCGAGGTGCTAAGACCCAACTGAAGAAGATTAAGGTGCCTCCCGGGCAATGGGACTTCATTCTCCGAGTGTCATTGGTTCCCAAGTCATAATTACCAAGGCTTGGACTAGTTTGCAATACATTGTATACCTAGTACAGGAAGAGGTTCAACATGAAGCCAAATTGGCACAGTGGATTCACTGTGAGATACACGGAGGCGCATTTCCTCCACAACTCAGGCTACTTCGTCGTGACCTTCAAAGACTTATTTTTACTATTCAACCTCGACAAACTCGACGCCTCACTTGTATGATGCTGGACACTGTAAGTGTACTGTACACATCATACCGATAAATGCCATTACTCTTTGCTTATGTATAGATACATGATCCAACAAGTCTGGCAACGGTGACAACCGGTGGGTTTCCTCGACCCACACTTGGTCTCTGAGTAATCCATCAATGAAATGCATCCTTCATCCAAGATTATATAATGAGCGAATTGATTGCTCACAGTGACAAGGAGTACATCATGGTACGCTTCAACCAAGAGTAAGTGCTTCACTAGTTGCCACACAAGTTTCATTTGTACTTTATACGCAATATGAACTTAGGATTAATCACTATGGTGACACACATGACTAGGTCTCATTGGATTCTAATTGTGATTGTACCAAAGTGGAGCAAGGTAATATACCTTGATTTCCTACTTAGGAGCAACCACAACTTTACTCATGTGCAACAAGCAATTGACAGGTAAACTCATTTCCTCCATACATAACTCTATTGTAATCTTTCCTTCATTTGCAATGGCTGAGGCTAACTTTCTTGGAATCATGTAGGTTATTTACCACTTATGTTGCCCAGGGTGGGAGACACAAGAAATCTAGCAACACACTGTGACACAGGACATGATTTTCGGTACCCGCTACAATGCAACAATCCTATATCACACTTTGTTATAATATCTCTAGAATCGACAATATCTATGTATGTAATTCTATTTTTGCAGTGCCACTAACAGTTACAGGGCAATATATATATGTGGATTTTACGTTTGCCGCCATATGAAGGAAATCATGAACGCTAAGATGAATGATCTAGAGGTTTATCAACATTTCAATAATTATTATTTTCTGACTATATATATATATGTATATACACACACATGCTAATTAATGACTTAACATTACTCCTAGCGACAGCGTGTGGACTTCGATAAAAGTGCAATTGATCTTGACAAACTCGTCGAAATTCGAGGAAACCTCTCCCAATTCTTGCTAGAAGTGGTCATAAACAAGACTGGAGAATTCCATCCCGACAATGGTGATTAGATGTTGAAACATTGGATTCAATTGTAATCACTCAATTGTGCTTAATCAAACAATTCATTCCATTTAATTCATTTGTAAGATTTGTGTAATGATTGTCATGCTATATATGTGATCTGCTTGTGTTGTTTCATTCATTTGTGAGATTTATGTAATGATTGTCTTGTGCTATATATATGTGATCTTGCTTGTTTTCAAATGGCATGGCTAGCATATCCTGAGGCTAGCCGAAAAAGAACAATCAACATCGTTGTTGAAATAGCTATCACAGACGGTTCAGTGTTCCAAACCGTCTGTGATATATATCACAGATGGTGTGAAACACCAAACCATCTGTGATATTCATGATATCACATACGGTGCATATCACAGATGGTTTGGAACACCGAACCACTGACGGTTAATACAAAAAGACCGTCTGTGATTGTCGAACATCACAAACGGTTTTTCAGAAAAACCGTCTGTGTTGTAAGTTTTCACAGATGATTTGGGAGTCGTCTGTGATAACCAGCTATTATCACTGACACATAAACGCAGACAGTTCAGAAATCGTCTGTGATAACACCTTCTGTAGTAGTGCTCCAATCCATCCTTAACAATCAAATTTAAAATGTGTGCACAACAATGTATGTGAAGCATCATACCGTACAACATAAGCTTGCTCAAGACAATCTTCCTCGCTAATAGCACGATGACCTTATCATTTGTTGTGCAATTGTCGAGTGTCATAGTCGACAACTTCTCATCAAGATTCCAAGCAACCAAGGATTCATTAAGTTCCTCAGTAATAACATCTGCAGTATGTAGAGCTGGCACATAAATGAACCTATGCATGTAGTGACAAGTTAGAAATCAATGACACATGGACAGTCGGAAGAAACATGGTTATATGGATATCATGAATGATACATGGAAGAAATTACCTCATGACAATACTCCTAAGCTTCCAAGCATCATCAATGAAATGAGCTGTGATAGCCATGTATCATTTTTTTGGTTGTCAGAAGTCTACATGTCACTAGTGATGGCAACTCTAGATCAAATTCCCAACATGTATTCAATTGCCCTCTTCTTTGTATTGCTCTAGAATGTCTTTCCTAACAATTGAAAATACATAGTGCACAAATTATAGAATACATATTGTAGGAATTAGAGATAAAAACTCATATTTGAAACATTTCATACCTAATAGTGTTCCTTGTCACCATTTTGAATAGGAGTTGAAGTGCACTAACAAATCTTCGAAAACCAATATGGTTAACAATAGATAAAGGATACTCATGTAACACCATCATGGCAGCAAATTCTTTTCTAGCAACTTCTTGATCAAATGTGTAATTTTCTACATTTACCTTCCCACCATCTTTAGAAGTAAATCTTAATGAAGATTGGCTCATTGCAATTTTCTATCCTTCAAGTTTACTCTTTCTATATGGGCAAGCCTTTAGATGGTCATGAAGATGCTTAGTTTCATTTTTTGCTTCTCCTCCAAGTTTTTTGAAATAGTGATTGCATTTTGCTTTAATTTTACCCATGACTTTAACCCTCTTGAACTCTTTCCAAACAACTGATGTCAGCTTCATTTTTGAACCAATGGTACCATCTTCATTCTCATCATCAGAAATTTCAATCTCTTCATCTTCATTCGGTGTTTGTTTTGACTCATTAATTGATTCCGGCAGTGAAGATGGTGTGGCTGCTCTAGAGGATGATATTGCCACAGCTAGATCATGGCCACTATTTTAAGATGGATTGGTAGACATGATTAATCTTTTTCTGCAGTTCCATTAAACTTATGAATATCAAGAATCTAGAGGATGAATGGATGATTGTGCAACAACAGAAGAAATTGAACAAAAGAGAAAAATCCACATGAAGATTCAAGATTAATTGAAGTTTTTAGAGAGGATGCATTAACATTCAAGATTAATTGAGCTTACTTGTTCTAGCTTCGGAGGGAGAGGGAGGCAGATCCGATGGTCTGACCATCGGGAGGAGGTTGCGGCAGCTGTGCAGGGCCAGGAGGAGCAGATCTACACTCCATTTGTCGGAGAGGAGTAGATTTAGTCACCGCTTACTGGATGCTCAGGGCTCTCTGTGGGGTGGAGGGCCGGAGTCTAGAGAGGAGCGGAGTTCGGAGAGGTCCGGTCACCGACATGGGCATAAATGCCGGCTGTTGCACTACGCTGTGCGTGGTGCACGGTAGCCGCCGCTTCGAAGGGACCGAGGGAGAGGGAGGCATTAAGGTTTCATCATTTTGGGACTTCAGGAGTATGGGCCGTTTGGGCCTAGCTGTCGAGCCTCCGAGGTGTCCAACTATTTATATGGGTTCCCAACTGCCCATATGGTGAACAGGGATGGGGAGCGGAGGAACGTCCCTGCCCCCGGTTCACCCGACAAGGAATGGTTGTGACCCAATTCAATCTCCATGGGGAAAGAAAATGCCCCATGGCCATCCCCTAATAGGGGAATTCCCCACCGGGGAACGGGGAATGGGGCCCCATTGCCATCTCTAGGTGGGAAGCGGGGATGTGGAGAACTCATTGTAGGTATCCAGGCAAGGCCCGAGCATTTCGTCCACCCAAGGTGCTCGAAAAGGGGTGCACATCCTATGGAAAGGGTAAAGGTGGGTTAGGGTAGAAGTTGTGATGTTTGCAATGCGTAGTCGTGTAGGAAGTCATTTACCTGGGCAGTCCCAAGTGTGGATGATGGACTCTAGCCTTGCTTTCCGAATTGCTCTGTCTAGGCCTACGGATTTTGTGCGATGTGTTAGTTTAGTGTAGCGTGCAATGGAAAAGTTGTGTTAAGTATGTTGTAGTGTACCAGTGTACATGGCTATGTGGACAATGATCCTCCAGGCCAATCGGCGTTGTAATGCTGCATAGTGTATCCTTTGTATGTCTGGGTGAATCACACATCACGCTCACGCAGGTTGGACTGAACGCTATATGCAAACATGGGCAACGCATTGTCCCAATGCTAGGGCGAGTTAGGGTCACTGTCTGGAGTCGCACCCTATCAGCCTGGTGAGGAAGTCTGGTACTACATCTCCCTAGTAGACAGCTGTCCCCTCGTAAGTGCTGTAAGAACAAATGGTAGTGAGAGATACATTAGAATTGAGTGCATGAAGAAACAATGAGGACAATAGCTCACAATTACCATACTACTAGCCCAAGGCATGTGGAGGACGAGCGATCGTAGCTATGATGACAATTGGAGTGCGAGGGATTTGCGGATGAGGTGCGAAGGGACGTGTGGTGGGAGGCACCAAGGGTGGTGAGGGTGGAGGCTATCCTCAATGTCCGCCTTGTAGCATGGCAATATCGCTATGCCGAACACAACTGACGGTCCTCATTACCGCCCTCGTGTCATCGTAGATGGCACACATCGCACCTAGGAGGCGATCGATGGTGTTAGTCCTCCCACGCCATAGAGCATCAGCAGCCTCGCTGGAGATACGATGAAGGTGGTCATACTACAAGAAAATCGAGAATAAGTTCGAGACATGTTTCCATGCAAAAAAAACTAGGGAGAATATTTTGCCGTCTCATCATGGCGTGCCGCCCGGTGATGATCTGACCTGCTCATAAAATGGCATCATGCGTGACCTCCCCTGGATGCTGGGGCGTCGGCGCAGTCAACCTGCCCTTGGCGCATGGAATGTACCACCTCAAGTATGTACTGTACATATCGACGTCATATGGTCGTGTCTTGTGGACGACATCCATTGCCGCCCTCTCACCCTACAGCTGCATCCCCAATAGCTATGATTGCCTCTAGGTGTCGCTTCTTTATCCTTGCCTCATTTGCCTGCAAGTGAATTCAGATGTTACACATTCTAGAAAAGAGATGTAGCTAATAGGGTAGCCGATGAAAGCAAATAATGATGTACCCATGGGTTTGCACTGTAAAAGATTGTCCCGGTGGTGGTGGCACCTATTAGTAAAGCCCAAACTTCACCTATTAGTAAAGCCCAAACTTCACCTATTAGTAAAGCCCAAACTGTCTCATGACCCACTATGGGGAGTAAGGCTAGACCATATGGGAGAACACCAGGTGGCAGGTTATCAATTAGTACGCATGGTCCTGATTGCACTGACAGGACAAGCAGAAGGGGTCGTGTCTGCAAGGAACCGTTCAGTCCATGGGCACCATATGACCTTGTCCTCGTGTAGAGTCTCGAACAGGTTATGGAACTCAGGGTACACATACCTCAATCTCTCCTTGGCTACCATAGGTGACCACGTGTCCAATGAGTACCCATTATGGGCCTCTCAATGGGGTCGGCGCCATCACCCTGATCATAAAACTCGGGGATGAGTTGGAAAGGGTGCACAATGCTCTAGAAGTATGGTCAACCAACTAGGAAGTGCTTCCATGACCAGAGCTGCAACAAGGGTGTAGCATACCATGAGGACCGGCTCTCCAACCATCTTATGCTGTGAGGCATAACACAAGCCTCGGTACATGGCACAAAGCACCGCGAAGCTCCAACTGTATTGTGGCACCTCATCAGGCCTAGCATCTGCCAATACCTCAGCAAGATGGATGTTGCTAGGGTACACTTGATCTCCCTGAGTTGTAGAAAATAAGACCTACCTAAATAGAAACAACATGTACGCAATATAGTGTGTGCGCACTACCTCCTCAGTTGTGTGCACGGGGCAGGTCATGTACCACCATAGCCACGAATGTGGCACCTTTGATATGTTTTGGGGGATTGAGTGACTGAACATGTCAGCCATACGTACCTTCCAGTTTGCATGTTTCAAAGGTGGCACTACTATAGTACCCCGCAACGATATTCCTGTGAATGTAGCGATGTCCTGTAGAGTAACGGTCATCTCCCTCCACCGAAAGTGGATCATGTGAGTCTCCAGTCGCTGATGGTCCATGAGCACGGACAACAGTGCCGCATCAAACTGAAACATGTGTGGTAGGTCCAACATGCAGGCAATAGGCAGGAGCCCTGTGTCCCATAGTAGTGGGACGTATCACTAGTCTCGTGGGCAGTGCTCTCTGGGGCACTTGAGGACAAAGCTCGGAGGGCAGATGCCATACGTCCATGCCTGGCATCGGTGTCACCCATCCCAGCATGGGTCAAGCAACTCATACACGATGTCATCTTGAGGCTACGCCATTTCCTGAGGAACATAGAGCAATGAGTTAGTCCATAATAAAAGAACAAGGTACAAAAAGCAAAGTGAAAACGAGGTATACAACAGGAAGTCATAGCGTGCGTAGCATTTTCTACTTTAGTACAATAGAAACAAATTGAAGACATGAATAGCACCATGCGATAAAAATGCAGAGTTCAAAATGTACTAACCATTGTGCTATGCATCGCAGTACAAACTCGGACAAATCGAAAGCATTACAATGAACATACCATCGTCCGACACATTCCAACACATACAACACAAGAACAAACAACAGGAGTTCATATGAACACATTACAACAATCAGGCAATATGACGACATGGCAGTAAAAGTTGGATGCTATGGTGCGTTGCTTGAATTAGGCATGTTCGGGTAGTTGCCGATGGAGTGCCCAATTGTCTTGCAGAGTTTGCATCTCAGGTACCTAACCTATTGGCCATGCTAGCTATCATCTATGTCATTATGGATGAGGCAGGACCGTCGTCTTCCACAGCCCACCTACCTGAGTGCATTGTTGGGAACCCACTTCACCTGCCATGGCCAGAGGTCCCTGTAATGCATGTTGAGCCCATACAAACTAAACTCAGCACTCCATGTGCCGGACAGGTGGTGGATGTCGTTGTACCTGGATATGTAATGTGCTGAGGCCTGGAGCCACATCGTGCACACCGCGTACACATGGGAGCATGGCCTGTGAAGAAGCTGTAGCTTATTGTAGGTGCACGATGCTTCATCATCAATCATGCACTTATTTGTGATCCCCTCTAGCCTAACCCTTGACATACTTCTCCCTGAGATAGATCTCGAACTTCCTCTTGATACCATCCATGGTACGAGCAACGTGCGAACGAGCCTTCTTGATCTTCTTATCCATGCGCGCACGCCTGCATTACTTCTAAGAATTCTTTGCACTCCTCCTGATGCTTCATCACCATCGTGGCTCTGTTAATAAAGTACTCAATGGTACGATTCCAACTCTCCTCAATGATTGCAGTGATCAGTAGGGATTGGACTCCCTTGAGGACACAGTTGTCTACTTCGAACATGTTGATCGTCATGATTCCATACCTTACACCACTGGTGTCATGGAGCAAAGACCATTTCTCCAAGTCAAGTGCGTGCTAATACACCCATTGCGTGAACTCTCCAACTCTTGCAGACCCTCCCATCGCTCCCCCTTATTCGGCGTCATTTGAATGCCTCACATGCTTGTCGGTCTCCTCGTCAAGCTGTATCCATAGCATCTCAAGTTTCCGCCTTTGGTTCTACATGTATAGCTTCTTGAACATCCTTATCAGGTCTTTGCTTCAAAACCTTGTGTGGAAGTTGGCCGCGAGATGCCTCATGCACCAGCGGTTCCACACATTGTTCCATTGGAACGGCGGCTGCATCCTATTCTGCAATGTGCTCAATGCGAATAGCAACCAAGCATTGTGGTCCAAGATGATACACACATCTGGCAGGTCTTGAACCACCAGTTGCTTCACATTTGCCAATTACGACGGTCAGCTATCCATGTTCTCATTCTCCACAATTGTGAAGGCCACGTGGAGTAACTGGTTATTTGCATCGGTTGTAACTGCGGTGAGGATGGTATCCTTGTACTTGCCAGATAGGAAGATGTTGTCCACCATCAGCACAGGACGACAGTACATGAAGCCTTCAATCACCTGATAGAAGGCCTAGAAAATTCTATCAAGAACAAAGCAATTTGGCCCCTTTGTGGGATGCACCCACTCCAGTTTATTAATGTATGTATCAGGATTTGATTTTGCAACTTGATGGAGCATTCTTGGGACTAGGTCATAAGCCTCTTCGTATGTGCCGTACATATGATCCACGACCTTCTGTTTCGCCTACCATGCCTTGCAGTAGCTAACTGGAAACCCCACTATATTCACAACATCTGCCAATAGGAGCTTTAGCGAGACCGAAACATCTTCGATGACCAGGTGGCTTATCAGGCTAGCAACATATGAGGACGTCATGTTGCAGTGCCTATGAAGTGGCTCAGAAAACTCGCATGTGTGATCCTTCAGCACCGCTATCCTGAAGTTCGTGGCCGCGCCCCTCAACCGTTATGTACAACCTTGCCAGGGCAAGAATTATTCACACACTTGACGATATAGGTGTCAGGGTTCGACCTACGCACCTGATACATCCAATTGATGTTGACAGTGTATCTGACAATGGCCTACTGGGCAGCACTCTTATTAGGGAAACACTACCCTAAGAGCAGAGTGTCTTCATTGAACCCGCACTATGCCCCCTTTGGCTATGGCAGAACCAGAGATGTCGTTGCGATGTCATCCAATCTAGAGGAAACATAAGCAACGTCAGTGGTCACAACACCACCTAGGACATCTCTCGTAGCAGCTTGTCCATTGCCCTTGTCTTCGGAACTATCTATTTGCACATCCTTCTCCTAACTTTCCATCTCTCTCACCTGGTCGCCAAGGTACTCATGGTAATCAATATGGGCTGCCTATAATCTGTTCATGCCTTCGTTCAGCTTGAAATCCTTGGCACGCCTTCTCAGGTCTCCGTTGCCCACTTCCACTGCATCTACACCAACACCAGCGTCTGCATCACCAACGGAGACCAACCTAGGCACTTCATCAGTAGTAGCTCCACGAAAACCAACCATGCTAGATGATTCCATTCTCTTCATAAACTGAACATACACCATCGGTCTCGCATATATCGCAGCAGTAGGGTTACACACAACCTCCATGTAATTGCTCCATGATGCATCACTTGTCACTTTCAGAAGTTGCCAAAAGGTCTCCCTGCACCACCCACCACTGAGGCATACAACGCCTCAATGCGTAGCTTCTTGCTTGCAGTGGGCCGATCAAACGCAGAACAAACACACACCTCCTTAGCTTCGAGAGGCTCATGTCCTTCAGACCTGATGCTCATATCACAGTCCAATCACAATTTGATAGGTCCACCCCATACGGTCCATTGTGCATAAGACCATCCCTGAAGAACAAGAACAAATCTTGAATGTTTGACATGGCGCACCTGCCACAGGTGCATACGAAACCCACTTAGCACATGATATGCAATGATCGTACCATATAATGGTTGCTATTGTATGTCAATCAGATTTATCTTGTAGTTACTGAATCATCTTTTCGTATTATTAACTACAAATTCAATCTTTCGTGAAATGAAGCACTTTATTTTGAGCACATAAATTATTTTACCATAAACTACCATACCATAATTTACGCACTTCAAAGTATGACATACAAAAACTAATTTTAATTTGTTCGATCAAAAAGTCCATGTACTTCCAGCTAACAATGGCAAAGTACTCTGTGGACTTGAAAATTACTTGTAAAATCATACATACTACGAATTAATTTTTTTCTAACACACCAATTGTAACAAATTTGTTTCCATGCAAATTAATTTAGCTACACACTACGTTTCTCGTGTGACTATCCCAAGCTGTTAAGCCCATCTTCTATTTTTGGAATGACAACTAGATCCCAAAAACACATCTAGCTGCCATTTGTTGCCAACTAATATCACGTTATTGGACATCAACTGTATTCTTTCAGTTCAAATATTGTGCGTTCTCATTGACCATGCCAACTTAGATATGTTTTTTATCCACTTCCATTTCTTGGTGGCATTTTGACAAGATTCTTACGTACTGTTATTTTAAAGTAGATATATGTAAGTAATGTCATGCATATAATTATAGTCACTAATTAAGAATTAACCACATTAACAACACTAAGTCTTCTCAGTGAACTAAAGACACAGACCGAGTACACAAGGCTAACTGCTACCATTCTTACGTACATTGCATAGTAATTATTTTCTAACGCGAAATAAGGACACATACATTGATTCTAACAATTTTTTTCATGCAAATTCATTTAGCTATATGCAGGCATCGTCATGCACATAATTACTGGGACTAATAAATAAGTAACGACACTAATAACACTATATCTTGTAAGTGAACCAAGGGTACAGACAATGTACACAATGCTAACTACTACTTTTCATATTAACAACCTGTCATTTAGCTAATTACATGCTAATTACATTGCTAAAATTGTAAATGACACTAACAACACTATGTCTTGTAAGTGAACTAACGGCATGGGTTAAGTACACAAGGCTAACTACTACTTTTCCATACCAACAATTTACCATTTAGCTAATTACATGCTAATCACATTGCTAAAACTGCACTCGCATATGGATGAAAATGACGTTTTATTCATGCTCACAAGCCGATCTACAACTTTCATAACTGCATGAACTTCAAATTCCAAACTAAAAGAATGTAAACTTCATGGCCTCCCTTCTCTCCCTCTCTCGGTTTCTCAGAGTGCCTCTTGCTGAAAGAAATGGAATGGAGACGGGAGAGGCGGTCAGGACCATTTTATTGCACAGGACGCGCACCGCAAATGGGGCTAGGACGTGCTTGGGCGAGAGGCACGTGGGGGGCACGGCCTCATGGATGCGGGATGCAACACGTGGCGCCAATGTGCGGGCCTATGATGTGCCTCTGTAGTTAGGAGATGCAGCCAAAAATGCGCGCGGCGCCCAGCCCACGCATGAGCAGCTTGATTTTTTGCTTTATGCGGTCGGGTGGCGTGGCATTTTTGGCTTTATGCGCTCGGGGTGCATGATGGCCACACACCTCCTCTTGCGCTCTGGTAGCATGGAAGGTCGGTGGACCTTGCCACCAGCCGCACTCGGCTTTGCCCTTCCATGCTCCAAGACCATATCATGAGCCAGGTGTCGAGCGCCGATTCATCCACACTTGAGAGGGGGCCAAATCCGCAAAAAAAAAAAAACAAACAAACAAGGTGATTAGATTTGCAAAAAAAAAGACACGAGTGGCCATAAAAGTAGAAAAAAAAATTCAAATATGAGGGGAAAAATGCAGGAAAAAATGCATCTGCCCCAAGTTTGCAATGTCAACATTGCAATATTCTTTGCGTCCATGATCGATGAATATGAGGGGGAAAAACAGAAAAGTCTTTTTGAAATGTGATTTTTTCTTAGAATTGTACTGTTTCTTATGAAATTTTTTATGTTCTAAAAAACTCTCGGAATAAGATATATAGTACCATGGACTATCGTAATACGCATTTTCTCTTCTCACCTCACTATCAATTTTATTTTTTTAGCTGTGTTTTATTAGTTTAATAAAAAATACTACTAAAAGAAGCTAAAACTAAAAATCAGCTGAAAAACTGAAAAGAATGGGAGCATCTCTACCACTATATATCAATGTGAAGGTTGGTTGCTTTGCTAGATGCTGCCCCAAATTTTCTTCTGCAATACCTTTGTTCCCTCCTATCCCTATTATTGTCCCCACCTCTTCCAAACGCCTCTTCCATTCCATCCGGCGCTCTCCACCGATTCGTCCGAGCCCATGGCCCGCCTCTCGCCGTCGCCGTCTGGCAGCAGGAGCCGCCGCCTGTCGGAGCTCCTAGAGGAGCAGCAGGAGCCCTTCTCCCTCGACCTCTACCTTCTCGAGAAGGGCTGCTCTCCGAGCCTCCTGGACGCTGCCAGCGGCGGCGCCACCTCGACGTGCTGGCCAAGGAACAGCAGCGCCTACCCTGAGCTGAGGCCACCGGCGGCGAGCAAGAAGACGCGCGCGAGCGGCCTCCTCAGGCTCCTCCTCTCCAAGATCCTCCGCGGCACGGCGGCGGCGGCGGCCAATCAGAAGAAGCTGCCGCAGCCGTCCGCCATTGACTGGGGCGCCGTCGGCGGGGAGAGGCAGAAGCTGCCGTGCCATTTCAAGAACGCAGCCTCGCTGTCTTCTTCGCCCCGCCGCCTCGGCGGCGCCGTCAAGGTCGACGTTGATGAACCGGAGGAGGAAGACGACGACGACGACTCGAAGCAGCTGAGCCCTGTCTCCGTCTTGGAACAGCACCCGTTCGAGCAGGGGGCTCTTGCATACGGGCAGAGTAAGCAAACACGCCGCCTCCATCTCTTCCGTCTCCCCCATTGTCGGCCATGTACAGAGCTCACGCAGCATTAATTGGAACCATTGCAGAAGCCGTGGTCATCTTCCGGGAGCTCCTGGAGGCGGCCTACACGCCGGCATTGCTCGACCAACTCGCGAAAGACAGCAGCAGCACCAACAAGTCCACAGATGGCCGCAACGACACATCAGCAACGGCGGCGCCGGCGGCACCGACGAGGACTGACCGTACTACCAGCGCTGCACATTGGGAGGAAATGTTCGAGGCAGAGCTGGCCAAGGTGCACGGCCTCATAGCGTCGGAGATGGCCGGGGCGAGGGTAGGACAGGAATACGCGCGGCCGGAACGGCGGGACGTCGGCGCCGACGTTGCGGCTGCCGTGCTCGAGGCCCTGACGGAGGAGATAGCGGTGGAGCTGATGGGGACGGACCATGAAGATGCCATTGACGATGGAAGGTGGTGCTGGTGTTGATTTCGATGTTGATATTTGCTTGGTTTAAGTCTTTGGTGAATGATATAATTAATTGATGCGTATTCTCAGTCTCATGGTATAAGTCTATTATGTATATCTAAAAAATATATTAGTTAAGTTGTAATTAATGAAATTGGACTATAGTTGTTTATATTAGACAAATATAGTATTTTTTATTATAGATAAATATAATTTAATTTTATTAAATATTATTTAAATAATGTATGTTCTAGCTATACATATCAAACTTATATTGCGGAACGGAATGAGTACATGGTTGAAGATGGTTTTTTAGTTGGTGTTGTTTAGTAGGAGTTGCTAATAGGCCCTAGCTCGCTACCTTGTTCCTTGGCGTGAGAAAATGCCAAAACTGAGAGTGAGTTGTATATGAATTAACGTGAGGTGATTAATTAAGGAGTAAGAACAAAAAAATATTACCATGCATAACTTTGGAAAGCTGTCATGACATATTCTTTTGAAATTCAAAAAAAAATTCAGGGCATTTTCTCTTTGGTCTGTCCATGTGTATATTCAAAATAATTGAATCTTTTTTTTTAAAAAAACATCTTTAAAATGAGAACATACAAAACAGTCAAAGTTTTTTGAGCAAGAGTTTTTTTTTGTCTAACCTTCCCCCCCGGAGTGAAAAACACTTATTATAAAGCAATTTCATGAGCTGATTTGGAGCCGCTCACTGCTCCGCTACTGGCAACATGCGCGATCAGTTCTAAAATAACACTGCGCGATCTCCTTGTACAGATTTTGAATCCTCTGACGGTGCAACATTTCATATGGAACACACGTGTGGTAAACAGTACAATTTGAAACACACGTGCGGTAAAATTGAGAGAGACGTTGTATATCAGTATATGAATTAACAGGTACTAACCTTTTGGCTTAAGGCCCCATTCGGTTGGGTGAAAAATAGTGGCTTATGACTGAAATTATACTATACCTGATTAAAATTACACTGTAGCTGAAATTACCCTGGCACATGATAGCTCACGTACTGACAGAGTACTGGTCATAAATTCAGTCAGTGATTAATAAACCGCAAGGACAACCTCAAGGCCCTACCCATTTTAGTTTGAGCTTCTAGCTTCTGACTAAATTTTCACTATTCATGAATTTTGTTTTTTTGGTTTTTTTGACTTTTTTGACTAGTTCTTTTTTTATATTCGTTTGCATTGTTCATGATAGGCTAATTTGTTTTTTCTATTTTTAAATTTTTTGAATTTAGTTACGTCAAATAAACCACTATCAGGTACAATATAATTTCAGTCAGATATAATATAATTTTAGTTATAAATCAGTTTATTCAGCCTAACCGAGCGGCACCCAAGACTAACCATGGGACTGGAGCAGAGCAATGCCAATGGGCAATGAGAACCCCTGTTCCGTCCCGTCCCGTCCTGTTCTGTTCATCTTCACGGACGGACAGCGCCGTGGCCGGTGACTAGTGGACGCGTCCTTTCGGTAGCCGGGCCTCGAGAGCGACGTCGGAGCTGCCAACTGGTGGTGGATGCCATCCTTTTCTTTTCTTTCCTGAAAGAAGAAAAAGCGATGCAAACATGGCATTCGCTATTTTACGTGTGTATTTTGGGACATCGAGTGCTATAGATCCCACGACAGTGAGAGTTGTGGATGGATGAATGCCGTGGTGCTAACTGCTAAGCGGTGGCGGGGCTAGAAAATTAACAGGAAATGCTTCGACGCTATCTAACAAAGTGAAAAAGCAGTTTTAAAAGCAAATCGAGGCCCCGATTCGTGACCAACCACCGCTCCGGCTCTACATGTAACTAGGGGTAAAAACGGATCGGATAGTTTTCGATCAATCCGGACGAAAACAAATACGAATTATGTTGGATCGGATTTTTTCGGATCATTCTCGGATCAGAAACAAATACAGATTTTTTTATCGGAAACAAATGCGAATACAGTAGTCCTGATATCCGGCGAATATGAATATAAATACGGATTATCTGGATCCGGTATCCGAGATTTCAGCCCAATATTACCTAACCCAAGCCAGCCTCTCTCATCTCCCCTGCCACCAGCCCAGTAGCAAATATATATGTTTATTAAAAATAAATTTAGTATTGTTGGTAGATTAAAATTCGTATCGATTAAATTGATGTACTGCCGTTTAAATCATTCTAATGCAAATTTAAATTCTTAATTAACTTATTAGTCACATGTTAATAGTAGAAATCCGTTAAGAATTATTTAGGACTTTAGAAAAAATTAACTGCCATTTGCAGATTTAAAATCTGTATAATGGTATGACTATTATGGATAAAAATACTTATGCATGTTTAGATTTTATTAATGTTTTGACAAGATAAACTATTTATATGTTTTCATTAATTTTGGATGTATAGTTTAAGGTGTTTTCATGTTTCAATAAATATTCGTGACCGTATCCGTTTGAATTCGTATTCGCTCGGTATCTGTATTCGATATTATTCATATTTGTATTCGTATTCGCATCCGAGAAAAAAAATATGAAAACAAATATGGTAGAGACATTATCCGTCCGTATTCGATCCGTTTGCATCCCTACATGTAACCACCCTATTTCTGAGAATAGAGTGGAGAAGTTTCCTGTAACAGTTTCAGTTATGAATAAAAAGAATATCACATTTGCTTACTAGTATTTAAAAAGGATTAGAGTGATTAAAATTTGACTAACGGGCAAACCACCATAGGTTTACGGGTGTCCAATCCCAAAACTTAATTTATATTTAGAAGATCCGAAGAAATCACACAGGAATGCTTGAGTGCGGTTGTAACCCTAACACGTTAACTAATGTTTCCTTTCTTCTTCTTGTGTCTGATATGATGAAAATAAGCAAGATTGAGTATACTAGATACTCAGCAAGCCATATGAAAAATCTATATAACTAATATGCAAGTAATTTAAATGGATTGTCACAGGTTGTAATATGATAATAATAAATGCAAGTTTGCTGTTAAAAAATTTTGCATTTAAAACAGTAAAACAAGACTTAATTAATATGGGGTTCGTTATCCACAATTCTCATATTAAAATCCTTCAAATTCTACTTCTACCTTGTTGTTAAAATCACCCATGAAATACAACTCCATTAACCAGGAGCACGACGCATTTGAATACAATTTATTATACTTTGTAGAGTTGCCCAATTTTGCCCACCAGATATCTAAGAATCACACTGCCAATCTATAGACACGCGACATGTTAGCGTGCGATTGAGTAGAGGTAACAAGGTTTTTCACTGCTTTCCTCTTTCTAACTTCTATCCAGTAGACTCATGGCCACCCATTGTAAGTCATTATGCCCAATCTGTTGTCCCAATGATAGCATCAAACTTTCTGTGGCTGTCCATATTTATGTTACTTGAATGGATATACACGATGTCTAAAAAACTGTCCTTTTTTGTGGTATGCAATCTGATGATGTACGTGAGATATGTGCAAGGACTATTTACTATACAAAAATCGACAAGAAGGTTTGCTACTATACCATTGTACTCTGCATCTCTATGTTGTTTACACTTATGTTTCTTTTCTGTTTGATGTCCTCGTTTCAAGTCTCTCAGGCAGATGTAAAATTGTTCTTTGAGTCAATATGTGGTGAGGTTGGTCACTCTTAAACTTCTTTTCCCTATTACCCTATTATACTATGTATGTTGTCACTGTAATTGAATTGCAATTCAAGCAACAGCTTGTTCATTCACTAATTGCAATATCTCCATTACAGGTCTATCGGCCGAGGTTGCTTGGTGACTACTATCATTCTCCTCATATTGCCTTTGTGGAGTTTGTAGCCAAGTAAAATTGTACCCTAGACCACCCAAATCAATTGAGCCAGAAACCGGCATGAAACCAGCCTGGTCTTTTTTAGGAGTTTTAGCTGTGATCACCTAGATTAATTAGCTACAAAATAGTTGGAAACCTATCATGTTTTGGGTGAAAACTGTGGAACAATGAGTTAGGGTGTGTTTGGTTCTAAAATAAATGTTTACTTGCTACTGTTATCTTCTGTTCTACTCATTAGTCTTTCCTGAGCAACGGGTGCTGGTTAATGAATCAAACAAGTTTGGTTGGTTGGTACCTATGAGTTATGATCTGATGTTCTGATGTATAGCATTGCATGGCAATGTAGTTGGATCTTTTAAGATCATGTCTTGTAACTTGAAGTGGTTTCTTCATTACATTGTTTTGCTTTTGTAGAATCAATTACAACATTAGAGGGGCGGTGAATGATTGTCACTGCCTTTTTGAAGTCTCCAAACGGTCGATGTTACTTTCGACCACTCGGTGATCAATCGCTTGATCAAATACCCAGCGTACTACTGCTTGATCAACCGTTTTGCTCGATCGCTCGCTCAATCAACCAATCTGTTCAACTACTTCGCTTGATCACTTTGCTCGTTGTTGTATGATCCAAACCATCAGCAATCACCAGTGCACTTTAAGCAAATCAAAAACTAGATTGATTGAAAACTATCTTTATTACTAGAATTACGTGAATTTAAAAAGTACCATCACAAGCACCCCTAAAAGCCTTCTCGACGAAAGCCTTCTCAAAACCGCATTAAAACTTTGTCAAAAGCCACACGTTAGCGCTTAGCCTATCCCTGCTTTTATAGGCTAACATTCAATCTATGTCTGCCTCAACCACGAACACATAATTCTAACACAGGTTTTAACCAAACTCTACCTGTTCCAAGTTATGAACTCCATCCACAACTCCTAACTCAATACGTGACAAAGCCTCTTGTATCTTCATCACGCACCATCACCTTCCGCGTTGAAGCCTCTTGGACTGCACCGCCCGTAGTTTCTCCATGAATCACCACCTTTGATCTTCACATGCTCCAGCATGAGCCCAACCACCTCGCGTGACATCCTCGACCGCCTGGACCTTAGATTTTCCATCCTAGTCCTGGTCCTCATCGTCACCGATCATGACATCTTCACGCCCACCTGCACATGCAAAGACCAAAGAACGTTTTCCACCGGCACAAGTTCTTCACAACTTGACTGTCATTAGCACACACACACACACACACACGTATAAAACACCATCGTCTATCAACAGACAAGAACCAAACCATCCATGAATACCAATCAGGTTGTCCATGACCACAATTTCCATGCTCTCCAAAAATCACCAACGTCAGATCACTCATTACGACCGGTTACAACCACTATGGAAGACCGGCCTCTAGCTTATCGAGTACTCAGGAAACACCATCGCTCAGAACACTCGGGAATAACAAGCATCGCTACCGACCACAGAACCATCGAGTACCGACTATGGAGTACCGATCGCTATGACTAAAACACCATATTGCTAAGTCTATGACTACCGATCTCCAACCATTTGCTGCACCATTGATCACCAAGTACAGCATAGACAACTATCCATAAGTACCGAAGCACCAACCACCAAGTACCTACCTGGTATTGTAGCAAAGACTACCAATCACCGACCATAGTTGTGAAACCCACGACTGTAAATGCTTCGACTACCGACCATCAAAGTCTACGAGTACCGAGTACCGAGTCCTTCCGACAACGAGTACTGAGCCCTACCAATTTTTGAGTACAGTGTCCTTCCAACTTCGAGTACCTAGTCCTTCTGACTATCGAGTATCAAGTCCTTTTGACTACTAAGTACCAAGACCTTTTGACTACCAACTTCTGAGTACCGATCACAGCCACAATACTCTTTTGAGTATCGACTACATCACTGTTGTTGCAGTACTTCTCTTGAGTATTGTTCGCCTCTGATCATTGTTCATCTGAACACTATAGCTCTCACCGAATCATTGTAGCTTCAACCAAAACACTGTAGTTATGACCGTATGCTCTCCGACTCTGGGGTCTTTGACTTGAGGCCTTCGACTGCTCAGTGCTCAAAATCTTTGACCACACCGCTCGAATCCTAAGCGATACCACTTGGGGCTTTGATATCGCTCGAACGCCATCCGATCCTCCAATACCACTCGGACACCATCCGATACTTCTATGGCACTCGAACGTCGTCTGATGCTCCGATGGCACTCGAACGCCATCTGATACTCCGATGGCACTCGAACGCCGTCTGATACTCCGATGCCACTCGAACACCGTTTAATACTCCAATGGCACTCGAACGCCGTCTGATACTCTGATGCCACTCGAATGCTGTCTGATGCTTTGATGCCACTCGAATGCGGTCTGATACTCCAAAGCTACTCGAATGTTGTCCGATCCTACTCAGACCAAATCAAAACCACTCAGAGTTGACCAAAACCACTCGGAGTTGAAACCTTCAACTGTGATTGACTGAAACTTTAACAAACATAAATTGCAAAGCAATCCAAATGATTGACAAATCTCAATAGCAAACACTCAGCTAAAACTTATAAGCTCTGACAACATACTCAAAAGCACTCAAATGCTCGGACAAATTCCCCCTTAACATCGGGAAGCAGATTTAGCACTCAAAAGTACTCGAAAATTCAGACAAACTCCCCCTTAATATAAGAAAGCAACTTGAGCAAATTGCTCTAATTTCTCTCTTTTTTCTCCCTAATTTCTCCCCCTTTGGCAATGTAATCATCAAGAACTCCAGAGAAAAGAAAAATTCTAAGAAGGAGCAATGAGAGTAAACATCCAGAAGCTTTGTAAATTATCCATGTCACTTTGTATTGATTTAATATTTTAACCAAGCCATCTTTTTTAGTAGAGCTCTCTAGATCATATAAAGTCATGTATCATATAGCGCTGTCAAACTAGTCTTTAACATGATTAAACAAATTTAGATTAATGACATGCATCTCACCATGACCAAACCAATTTATAAAGAGCACAATGGGATATCACACCGAAAAGAGTAAGCTTAAAAGTGAAGTAAACTTTTAGTCTAGGCAAGCCAGTAGTCTCATAAAGCAATCTATTGCTCTACACTCAATTCTTAAGCATATGGCATACTTGTAGCATACTTCTTTTTATGATGACATGTTTGTAGCAAACTTCTTTTAAATGGTGGTATGCTTGAATCATACTTCTTTTTATTTGTGCACTTTTGTGATTTTTCTTTTGTTTAACCATGGCATGCTTAAAGCATACATCTTTTCAACTTGTCTCTTTCTCATCATTTTTTTTCAATAACATGCTTGACTGAGTGAATATAAAAAGATTACAATATGAAACATATGAACCTCATGACCAAGATTTAAAAGAGGACTCATAATAAAGCTAATCCTTTTTGATGAACATCACAAGGTGCTATCTACAATCAATCTAGTCAAAGCAGTCTGCCATGCCATGTTTTAGTTCAATTATAGTAAATTGATTATAACTAGTCATGCTCAAAATTACACAACGTATGAGTAAATATGATAAAGAGGGCTCTACAACTCGTTTGATTTCAATGACTTGGACTTGATGAATTATTTGTCAAAAATAATAAACAAAGTTTCTAAAATCTTTAAACCACAAGCTCTCCTTTAGAATAATCTCAAAGAAAGCAGCACACCCAACTCACTTCTCAACTGAGCACAAAGAGAAGAATCAAGCAGTTAAAAAAAGAAATGATCAACAAGTATCAAAGCACATTGGAATTATACCTGCTGCGAAGAATTCTCTCATTTAACTTACCGATCACCTGTTCAGGTGGATGACTTCGTTGAATATGTAGAGGAGCCTGTGAAGTGGTCGTAGTAGTGATCGTAGATGTAGTCAAAGAGGCCGTAGTGGTCGTAGGAATACCACTTGTAGAACAACGTCACCTTTGTCACGTGGTCTTATCAGAAGGTGAAACTATTGGAATCCATCAACAAGAGTGAGGAACCATCAAATATTCCAGCCAAGCAATTATGTAAAAAATTGAAACCCAATCCAGCGCATGTTCTTCATCCCACGTTAGTTGGTCTTACATCAAAGAAAACGTCGGTCTCACAGTACTGGGATTAGTACAATAAGATATAGGAATCCAGTACTAAGATACTTGATGAATAGGAGTAAAAGCGTGAACTGATAAATATTTAAGTGAAGCATTAACATTTGGAATATTCCAACCAGATAGTAGTTGAGACACCGGTTTGACCACAAGGCGGTTTGACCTCCTCAATAGAGCTGATCTGACAGACGACCGGTCTAAACAAGTTGTAAAAGCTAGTCGAAAATGATCTAACCCCTCACAAAAGCTGGTCTGACTCCCAACTGGTCGAATTGAGTAGAGAACGCTGGTCGAAAGACTCTTGAGAAGCTGGTACGACCGCTAGAAACAACTTGTCAAAAATCTTGTTCGACCACGCCAGTTCGACCATGAGATGGTGCTAGTAAAAAACTCTACCTCATCCTATCCTTCTTCTCTTTCTTTGCTTTTCTAAAGCAGAATTGAACCAAATGATCATCTTTACCATAATGAGTGCACTGTTGCTTCACTTGATGAGTGGCTGTATCAGCCGACTTCACAGTACTCAGTTTGGTAGAGAACTCTTTTATAATATCAGTAGATCTAAAGACAACATACTTTGGTTCAGCTTCTACTTCAAATTTTCTAGGCTCAAGAAGCTTAACTATCTTAGAAGGGTTTTTCTTGACATGCTCAACAAAATTAAACCCTAGACCACAATTTTTCATACTTGTTTTTGATTGATCTAGAATCATATTCAAATTCGTCTTGCCAACAGAGAACCTCTCTGAAGTGTTCTTAAGGTACTCATTTTCTTTGGACAGTGAGGAACATGATGAGCACCTAACAGATTCATGAGCAAAGTCCTTAGAAGCACTAGACTGAACCAATCTTTTCATTTTAGTAAAATCATTAAGTTGTCTAGTTAATATTTCTATTTCAGTGTTAAGCTTAGGATAGTTAGAGCAAGAAAAGTACCATGATAAAGCATTTATTGAACTGATTCCTAAGATGAGTTAAGTCTAGCTTGTAGCAAATCACACTTATAACATGCCTTAGAAAAGTTAGACTTAAACTTTTCAATTTCATCATTAGCAAGTATCAGTCTTAGATGGTAAAGCTTCCATCGCATAGTTTTTCAATCTAGAGTACAGATCATCCATGGTTATAGTATCTAGATCGATAGTTTGATTGACAATCGTGAGACCATCAACCATTCGTAGCCGAAAGACCTCAAAATTTTAGCTGCATTATCTCCATCAGTAGGAATAATACTAACTCCATGCAAGTTACTCAAAACTTTCTCAAAATGAGAAAAAACATCATCTATAGATTCACTAGGTTTCATAATAAATTTCGAGTACTCTTTTTGATAAAAATTCTTACGCATATTCTTAATCTTAGTTGTTCCTTCATGATAATCGAATGGAGTTTTTTTAGATTAAGTGACCAAAAGCAATATGAGCTACTCAATCAAATTCTTTGTGAGAAATTCCTTGAAAAAGGAAGTTACGAGCACAAGCATTCTATAGGATCGTATGGCGCAATTAGAAGGGGGTGAATGTCAGGACCCAGATTTTACAATCCGAAATCTTCTGTGATTCCACCGCACTATTCCCTGGATCAGTAGATAGTGCTCACAGATTACAGTTCTGAATATCAAGGTACATATCATGCGGAAGCGTAAATATAATAGTAAACTTACTCATGGGCCGATTAGGCCGAAATCAATAAATTGCAGCAGCGGAAGAACGAAGCACACAGGTGGGACCTTCAGGACATGCCCACAGGCAGCCAACTGTAGGTGCGCGACCTAGCCCTTTGCACTCCCTAATTCTCCAAAATCGATTCACTATTATATATCCACCAAGATTATCACTAATCAAGAGTTATACTCCAATACTTGTACTATTTCTCCAACTTCCTGAAAATTCAATTAGATCATTTATCTAGCCTATCTATTCAGCTGTACCCCACTAATTCATTTCTCCCAAAACCCACACTAGCATTTCCTTTTTCATGATCGACCTGAATCCACCAATACCTTTATGTGCATACTATAAACATCCATCTCCTTTAATCACAACCTTGTTTATTCCACCCATATTTTAGTTTGTAAGATTAGTAATGCCACTATTTGAAATACAATACATAAAATTTCCTGAGACCTAGCAGCTTTGGAACAAATCATAATGTTCAAGGAATACTAACATGATTTTCCATACATATGGCATCACACCATATGCCTAATATCACCATAATTTTTTCATACATATAGCATCGCACCATATAACATCTTTCAGCGTTATAGCCGCTTAACTTACCACTGGGACGACACCCAGGACAACTCAAATCAGGGCTTTCCACTGCCCTTCCACTTTTCCATTCCCATTTTCCAAACATTTTTAAATAGAACTATATCTAGTTAAGTTCCCATGTCCGCCCTTGACCGTGGGCACGGCTATTCGAATAGTTTTGACTCTGCAAAGTTTGTACACTTTCACCACAAGAGACAATCAACTCATTGCCCCCACACGATTCCTTAGTCATGTGGTTGAGCAGACCATTACAGTGACTTTTCAAAGTATCTAGACCCTTTTGTCATCTCACCTTATGGGAAACTGCCCACTTGCGGTGGGTCTCATCTATGCGCGGGATGTTCCCCACAGCCACTAACGCAGCTGGGCTTCTCAACTCCCCACAACGTTAGGACAGCTGGGAAACTTCACCCTCCACTGGTGTCCCTTAGGGCCCCCGTGCCCGTGCGTATCCACTTCTATCCACTACCAGTGAGATGAGTCCGGGGAGTCGATAAATCTACTTAGCCAAGATGCACTTTGCAAAACTTCTGGTTGTACTGTTTTACACGGGTTGACATGACAAGATTCAGTCCTTAAGGTTACCCAGATGGTTCTACCACATTTCACATTTTGTGCATCCACTGCACCACATACCAGCCTCCAAACCATCCATCCAGGTATTTAAGCAATTTTAGGATTTTTGGGAGCATAAAATAATCATGTCAAAATATACCAGTCATTCCCACCGTGACTGCCCAACCAATTTTTCTCAGGATTAAAAGTGATGCTTGGGCGCTCTCGCGCCGATGAGTATCTAAACAATACTAAGCATGGCATATATTTAGAGACTTATTTTCGAAATGTTACTATTATAATTTTGCTAGGGCGACAAGGTTCACACATTCAAATATTCTAAAGAAGGTGTAATATTATTAATATTATTCAAGGTAAACAATAGGCATGTAACTAGAATCTTAAATTAACATGTATTTGCATATAACATAACGGTATGCAATTTGATAATTTAAACCAAAATAATTTGCAGAAAATGTAGGTTCAACATGATCAAAGTATTGACTCGCCTGACGCGGTTTACCACGGTCTTGAGCTCACACGATGCTTTCTCTTGAGCTTTTGGGTCTCTACCTTCACTTCGGGCTTGATCTCGCTTGATCCACTGAATCTTCACGACTCCCAATTTTTAATTACGCGACAAACGACTGAATCCAAATAAAAACAAATAACTCAAAAAGATCCGAATAAATCCGAATAAACTCAATTTAGTTTTACTACGAGTTAATGGGTGATTTGGGTTACTTGAGGTAAGGTCGATGATAGAACACGATGACTTGATCTTTTTATTGACAATTTCTTTTATTATTTTGGTATTTATCAAGGAAGTTCCATGAGTTAGGTTAAACCTATGAGTTGGTGTATTTTGTTGAGTGCTAATGTTCAGGGCATATGATATATGTATATGTATAAGTAGTGTTTGCAAATTTTAGCTATTTGACAAAAATTGGATATGTATCATTTTATGTGACCCTAGTTACTCGTGATAATGGTTACATGTTTATTTTAGAGTATCTATATGTCCGTGAGATTATTTGGATACTTGATGACCTAGAGCTATTGTATCTTAGCACCTACATATTATTATGACCTCTTAATTTGAGTGCTCTATGAAAACTACTGATACCGATATTTTATCCTTTTACAAGTCAAGCCTGCTATACATGAGTACATGTTGTTATCATTACTAACTAAAGTTACTATTTGAGATTTCATGACTGGCGGTATATTAACGATAGCATTTACATATGTATATATTTTAGTGAGATCTATGGTGACCGCAAAATCGCACTGTTATTTTTAATAATGAGTTGCACACATGCCATCCACATTTCTCTAATCACCTATTTGTTTTTGTATGTATAGATATCTATATATATTTTCCTCAGAAAGTCTCTACATTTTAGTTGTTATTAGCTTTAATTAAAATTTATTTATCTAGCAAAGTTATATTCCAATATTTGATAATTAGCAAATCCTACCACTAGAGTTCATTTAATGGCGACATCCAAATATTAGGCACAAATCTTAATTTTAATTAATGGAAATATTTATTCTTAACATTTACCACAAGTTGTTTTTCTTTAGTGAAGTCTTTAACTAATATTTAGTCCTTTAGATAATTATTCAGATAGGATTAGTTATTCAAACATAATAACTTAATCTGCATTCATATACTAATCAATTTGGTTTTATGACCCAATTAAATATCCAATCTACATTAGTTGCTTATGCAATAAACAACCGGATATTAAATGTTAAGAAACCTTATTTTACATCCTAACTAAATCTATTATATACTCTAGATTACTCCCCAAATTTTTCCCTTGATTTCTCTTCACTGGGCCGCTCAGCAAAAGAAAAAAAAAGTGTAAAAACCTACTCGAAATTCGGCCGGGTGGGGGATCGAACACAGGCGGTGGACCTGAGCGCACGCCCAACTAACCAGCCGAGCACGCACACTTTCTCGTGTTACTGAAGGGAGGCAATGCACAAAAGGTTGGGCACAGGGAGGCCAAAACAGGGGAGGCCCGGTGGCGCTCCGTGCTGGCATTGCCGCCGGTGGTAAAGGCGGTGGCCGGACGTGGGAACCCACAAAATGGAATGCCCACGCCTGCCCCTAACTGCGAGCAAAGTCCCACCGGTCAATTTGGCCGGGGCGACGCCGGCGGCTTACCTGGCGGCGGCGAGGTTGGGAGCCGACGGTGGAGATGGCGCCGGAGGAGACGGGGAGGAAGAAGGAGGGGAGAATGAGCTACAGGGGGTCGAGGAGAATCTCACCGGAGAGTGGGCAGGGTCGGAGGGAGATCGGGTTGGGACGGCGGCGGAGACCATGGACGGCGGCGGCTTGCGCACGACGCCGGCAAGCTGAGGTGAGGGGGAGCCGAAATCAACGCTTGGGAAAACCTTGTGAAGCCTTGGTAGTGCTCTCTGCGAAAGGAATTGAGCCGGAGTGCGACGAGCGAAAAATGAGAGGGGTGGCGGTGGTTTTGGCCGGTGTTGGGGAAGATGGCCGGTGCGCTTGCACTAGTGGACGGAACTTCAATTAGCTTGAAGAGGGGGCAAAGGAGAGGCGCAGACACGCCGTGACGCGGGCGGTTTATGGAAAGATGGCCGGAGCGGCCGGGGCGGCGTGGAGGCGCAGGCGGCTGGCGCCCGTGCGCGGCACGGTTTGAGGGAGGAGAAGGGGCAAGAGGAGAGGGAAGGAGGCGCCTCAGGGCCCTTATAGGCGAGCGCACGCGCGGAGAAGTGGAGCCGGGGCGCGGGCAACGGCATGGCTGCGGGATTCGCGCGATGCACAGGCTGGGCGCAGAGTAGGGTGGCGCTGCAGAAGAAACCGGGGGCGACAGGGGAAATCGGTGGGCGGCATGGGGGAAACCGTGGGCAACGACAGCGCATGGATGCCGCGTGGAGGACGGAAGCTGAGTGCAACAGAGGGTGGCACGGGCGCACGAAGGAGGAGGGGGCGGTCCCGTGCGGCAGAGGAAGAGAGAAGAGAGGGATCGGCAGGGAGAAGGGGCCGGGCCCACTGGCAGTGAGAGAAGTGGGAGGGGAAAGAAAAAGTGGATGGATCAGGGATGGGGTCCACATGTAATAGAGAGTAGGGGGAAAATGAAGAACACTAGAGATAGGCTTAATTATTTTCTGGATTTTGGATTTTGGATTTTGAACTTTTAACTTGCATTAGAATTTGCTAATTTTTGGATGGCACTAAGAATTCAAGCTTTAAATGTTCAACTATTAAATGTGCATTATTATTATTATTATTATTTCCTATATTGCTAAACTCTTCCTTTTATGGATCATCTTTTCAGATTCTTATTTTAAATTTTAATTCTCTATTGTTTAAACATGTTTGTTTTCTCCTTGTTCCTTTTAACCTTTCGAACCTTAAACAAATTTCAGAAAAATACTATAAACTCCAAATTTAGAATAAAAATATATTGCAAAAATAATTCAAAAGTTCACATTTTCAAATTTAAATTTTTGGGATGTTACAGTGAATGATTGCCTCTACTTTTTGATACCTGAAAACAAATATCAAAGCAGAGGAAAAGCAATCTAAATTACTGGATGTAGATTTCGACTGCAAGTCGTTCAACTACTCGCTCTTGACTCTTTTACATGCTTTCGATGAACACTTCGATCACTCGGCGTTCAACCGCGACCGCTCACTACGATTGCTCACTTGACCTCCTTTGCATGTAGTCAAAATTGCACCTCCGCTCAAAAGCTTCGGTCACTCAAACGCTTCGACCACTCAAACGCTTCGACCGTTCAAATGAGAACACACTGAAGACAACACCGTACTCTGCTCAGTTGGATTGAACCAACGACCATAGACATCGAGCTCATGGCATGCAAGATCGTGAAGTGTTAAAACGCTGCCGAACCACATACATGTACCACATACCCTCGTCTATCCATAGACATGTCGGGACCCCGGATTTCCGAACCCAGACCCTCTGTGTATTACAGCACTAGTCCCAGATCAAAGCTAGTGCACACAGTCAAACAGAAATGATTACATAACCAACAACGCTTTATTAGAATAATTAAGAGTACTGACCGAATGGTCTCATTATTACAAATGAGGTTTCAAGACCTCGCACATACGAAACACAGCGGAAGCAGAAGACAAATCCGGCGAAGACCCATCAATACGCCACAGGCAATTGACTGGGGAAGCGCGACCTAGTACTCCAAAAATCCTTCGTCGAATCCACCCGCGAAGTAGTCGTAGTCACCTTCTTGAGCTTCATATTCTTCTGAGATTTATTTTTGAGTGTAGTATGTGAGTACATAAAGTACTCCGCAAGTCTTGGGAAAAATGCATAGATGCAAGGCTTAACAAAGGAAGGCTATATGGTTCTTTTGCACAAAGCAACATTTTAAAATTCAATTACTACTAATTATTTTCGAAGGCAACATTTTAACCAATTAATTGTTTTAACAAAGCTATCATTAATTCTCTAGTGAAGGTTCCATCTACCAACACTAGCTTAAACAACTTGAACAAGTTTAATACTGCGGGTTACATCCTCCCTCTCTGGCTCCAACTGCCAGGATACCCTTCCGAGAGTTCCCTCCACTCTCGGAATACAAAACTTTTTGATTTTAAAACCAAAACTAGAAATCTACCATGTGAATGCATTCCTTGCCCGCCCTTGACCGTGGGCACGGCTATTCGAATAGTTTTACACTCTGCAGAGGTTGTACAACTTTACCCACAAGAGATAAATTATCCTAAAAGTCAACACGCTTCCTTTGGCATGAGACCCAGATAAAATATCACAAAGCCTTTACCTTACTCTAATCTAGCTAGATACCACCCGCTGAGGTTTCACCGCAGGTAGGCTAACTGCCCGAACCGAAGCCCCCTCTTGCGCCGTATGAGTACAGTAAATCCCTGTCTCTCACTGTGGATAACCAGTCCATCCCTGGCACCCACTTTCCACTGGTGGCACCTAAACTAGACTATCATAAGTTAGTCAGCTAGGTCGTACCCATATAGACTTGTGGTTGTACGGTTAATGCTCAGTCTGGACAAACACAAGCGTCGGTCCTTAATTGACTAGGGTGGAACATACGCTTAACAAGATCTCGTGCTAACTGCACCAAGCCAAACCAACCATCCACCCTAATCTAAACCATCTTTCACATTTTTATTTTATTTTAAAGGAAACAGTGGTAACTCCAATCACCACAACTTTGTAAACACAAGGGTTTCAACAGTAAATCATAATTTCCCAGTTTCAAAGTTATAGCAAGATTAAATAGCAGGGCTAAGCATTATACTACCGTCCTTATACTAGCAAAGATTAAATAATAATCTCGTTATTGAGACAATGGCAATCCTAATGTTACAAAGGTACAGGATATTCAAATTCAATTGAGGGTATAACAACATTTGGTTTAACTAGTTTGCTACGACCAAAATTAGGGTTCTATGTAAATAGCGATGCACATAACTTTAAAATAATTAAAAAAACATTTCATAATCATGGGTTCAAAATGATCAAAGGAGACTTGCCTTCTTGGACGCTGGTTGGGTCTTCTTGCTGCGACTCGACGAGTTCCTCGGCGACGGCGGAATCTACGCGCGTAAAGACGGACAAACAAAACAAATAAATTCAACCAAAATTTAAATAAAATTCAAAAATTCAAAAAGAGCGTATATTTGGATAGTTTATGATTTTAGAAAAATTTAGAAATTTGAACGGCTCAAATCGGAGTTAAAACGAGAAAGTTATGGCTTCCGAAAGATTAAATAGGAGGGAAAAAGGAAAAACCGGATTTCGGGAATTATTTTTGTATTGGAAAATGCCATTTATGACGTCATCAATTTTCGAATTTTCAGAGCGGGAAAAATATTTGAATGACGGGTGGGTCCGGTCTACCATGGACCGGATCCACGGACCATGGCCTTGCCGACGTGGCGCGCCGGCCACATGGCGCCATGAGGGCGTGAGGTGGCGGCCACGTGGCCGCCACGCGGGCTCAACCCGCCACGAGGGCGGCGCGCACGGGCGCACGGGAGATGGCCGGCCGGCGGCCTTGCCGGTGGCCGGCGGCCGGCGGGAGGGCGGCGAACGGCGGGGCGAGTGAGGGGAGGCGGCGGCGCTTACCGGCGGCGGCGGCGGCGGAGGTGTGGGTGGCCGGCGGCGGCGCTAGGAGGCGGCGGCGGTGAGGGTGGCCGGCGGCTTTTGATGGGGCGGCGGTGAGGTGCCGGGAGGCGGCCGAAAGGAGGAGGAGGACGGTGAGAGGCGGGGTGAAGGAGGGGAGGGGAGAGCGGTATTTATAGGCAATGGGAGGAGGGAGGCCGGCCATTTTTTGGAAACTCGCCGGAGTTATTGCCCCCGCGATTTAGGGGCGTAATGTGAGGGGGAATGGCCGGGGGAGAGGAGGGAATTGATAGAGGATCCGTTACCATGTTCTATTTGGGAATTAAAGCGAGTAAAACGGCCGCAATCCAAGCTTCATTTTCGGGTTAATGGAGGTGGAGAGAGAGGGTGGGAGGAGGAAGAAAGGAAGGTAGAAGAAGGATATGACAAGGGGGCCCCATGTGTCATAGAGAGAGTGAATTAGTGAAGGGGTACGGGCCGTCGGATTTGCGACACGTGGCAAGTGGGTTATGAGAGGCTTTGGATTTTATGAAGGGGTAAGTTGTGGTGGATGGCTAGGATTAAAACGTGGAGAGAGGTTGATTTAATCTGAGAGTGACACGTGGCGGGCTAGGAATAATTTGACTTTTATTTTCGGAATAAATTTCAGAAATTACTAGAAACTTTATAAAAGCTTGGAAAATTAATATTTAATGCCTAAAAATTCCAGAAAAATCATAGAATATTCCTGGAAGTATTTTAGACCTACTAAAAATATTTTTAATTTCAGATTTGAATTTTATAATCTTATAAAATTCTTTTTAACTTTGAAAATTGATTTTAAATTCCAAAAAATTCTCTAAAATTACTTAAAAATTTAGGGAAGGCTAGGAAAAATAAAATAAACCCTTTTTGATTTTAATAAAATATTTTAAATACATTTTGTTGCTTTAAAATTTTAAATAAACTCCAAATAAATCTGAATAAATCCAGATAAATCCAAATAAGATCCGAATACATTAAAATAATTAATTTAAAATTAAATTTTTCGGAAAGCGAATTTTTGGGATGTGACAAACCTACCCCCCTTAGAAAGAATCTCGACCCCGAGATTCGGACGGACTGGGAAAAAGATTAGGAGAGGAAAACGCAACTCTTGATTTCCTTGTTGTGCTCTCAAGCTGCTTCTTTCTTTGAACCAAATTGAAGCTTACCTTGTGTGATTACTGCCTCCGGGGCACTTTTTGTGGTGATGTGGTTAACTCGTCCTCTTCCTTGTGATTGCGGAGTTCTTGGAGCGTTTCCTGTAGTTGGAGATACTCCCCGTCCTTGTCCTGTAACTGGAGTTCGTGCTGGTGTATTTCCCAAATTGAAAGGAATTGGAGTGGTAACCTGAGGCTTCTGTGGGCAATTGCTTGCATAATGCCCCATCTCGTGACATCGGAAACATTGCACTCCTGCGGCTGAGGTGTTGCTTTTCTGAGGTCGGACTCCGGTAAAGATGTGGGGTTCTTGCATCTCTGAACAAGGCACAGATCCTGGAGTTCTTGGTGCATCTGTTACTGCTGGAGCTTTGTTGAACTGGGGTGGATTCATTCGGGGTCTTGAACTGCTTGCACCATACTGTGTCTGAAAAGCCATCTTCCTCTTACGAGAGTCCTGTAGTTGATATTGAGCATCTTCTTGGACAAGGGCCTTGTTCACCATATGCTGAAATGTCGGAAAATCTTTGGACACCAACTGCACCTTGAGGTTGGGGTCGAGTCCTTGCATGAACCTCCAGATCTTCGTTGCCTCCGATGTGATCTCTTCAGATACATACCTGTACAGCTGGGTGAACTTGTTCATATATTCGGAAACACTGAGGTTTCCCTGCTGCAGTTGATAGAATTCTCTTTTCTTCATGTCCATGATTCCCGTAGGAATATGCGCAGTGCGGAAAGCCTCCACAAATTCATCCCATGTGATAGCTTGTGCATTTTGATGAGCGGCGCGGTAATTTTCCCACCAGTTAGCTGCAATTCCTTTGAGTTGGTGAGCTGCATACAACACCTTTTCATTGCCGCTGCACTGAGCTAGGACCAACTTCCTTTCCACATCCTTGATCCAATCGTCTGCCTCCATGGGGTCTACAGATCCAGCAAAAGTAGGAGGCCTTGTCCTCATAAATTCTCCCAACTTAGACTGAGAAGCTTGGTTGGGTGCCTGCGGGGCTTGTTGCACTTGATTCTGGGCAAGGGCTTGGAGTAGTTGCAACTGCATGGCCATCATCTGTTCCAAGTTGGGGGCTTGAGCTGGAGGTGGTGGAATGTTGTTGTCTTGCTGGGCATTGGCATCTCGGCTGCTGCCAGGGTTACTCCTTGTGTTCACCATCTGAAGTGATCCGGGGACAGCAAAAGATAAGAGGGAACTAGCATAGGTAAGAGATTAGGTGGAAACTAAACAACATCCCGAACCAACACACAGAAAGAAACAAGCAACAACTTAGAAGAAACTTAACTTGAAATTAAAATAGTTTTTAAGGATGGCTGTACTACAAGTATACAAAGACTTGGTACAGTCCACCTAACACACAAGCAAGTAATATATAAGCGTTCTAAAATCGTAAGACTTTACTTGGGTACTACAACTAATGAACTAGTCTTCGCTTCTTCATGATTCCAACTTGTTCTTTGATACTCAGAAGCATTCCTTTAACTGAGAAATACGGAAGACAATAACAAATCGGAGTGGTACATCTTTAGTCGCCCGCAAGCTTTCGATTAACTTCATTTGCCCTCATCATAACGATTAATTCCGAATTCCACCAAATAGGGCTTAACTTCCGCAAGTGTTCATCCGAGAAAGACATAATTATTTCAACTCTTCAAAATTTCTTGATTCCCAAAATCATATACCACAAATGCACCTTATTGATTTCAGCAAATAATCTCTTAAACTTTTATTCTCTTCTCTAATTTGGATCGACGACCAACCATAGAAATTTTTCTAACAAGAATCCAATAATCCAATAATATTGTAATTCATGATTTCCACCAATTGTTTTATGATCATGATCTAATCCAACAGATCCATAACTCTGATCAAATAATATTAATTCAACCTTCAATAAGTTTTAAGATCATCTAAGCAATAATTTAATATCCATTAGTCCACCAAAACCAATCTCTTGATAATTATCATTTTGGTTCCACCAAATTTGAATGAGTTCAAATACCACAATTAATTCTTATCTGGCAATCTCTCAACTAATTCTTATTGAACAATCTATCTCCCACAATTAATTTAAATCCTCCAGGTTGAACATCCTTAAATGACCTAGTTAATCCCATTAGTTAAAATCCAATTATCTAACATTGATCTATTAAATCCACCAATTCAAATTGACATATCAAAGTCCACTTGCAATGATAAAATTAATCCACCAAGATATCCAAGTGTATTATCTTATAGAATTCCACTAGTATCCACTTATCATCAATAGGTCCACCAAACTCTGATAATCAATTAACTCCACAAAATTCATCTACTCTTCATGATTCAACCAAATCACCCAAAATTGATATCACGAATTGTTTATGATAATTCAAGTTCTTAATCTTTTAATCTCTCCCTTTACTGGATCAATCTCTTAATACTAATTCTCCCACAATCACAAATAATCCCTTCAACAAAATCTTATTTTACATCCAACTACTCATTTCAATCCTAGATAATAAATCCAAGGCAAAGTTCAGACTCTTCCCATGATCTAGTTAGCTCCCCCAAGTTCAACTTTGTATTTAATCTCTAGCCAATCCACAAAGATGACACTCGTTAGATTTATTTATAATCAATTGGTATCCACAAATATACCTTTTATCTCAATCCTCTCGAATATTATTCAATCTTGTCAATTATGGATCCAAATATATCACTCTAGCAACAATTCTCCAAATTACCTAACTTGACATGCACTAATTATCACGGCTTTCCCGACAAGAGTACTTTCCAATACTTTGTTGTCTTCCGTATACTCTAGGTATCCAAGGATTCTCTAAGTTCTTTTCGGACGCAACCTCATCGATCCATCTATAGAAATTATAGAGGAAAGGGGATACAATTACCATTCCAAAAAGTCAATAACCAGATAGATAAGGAAGAATACCATGATGAAGGTAAGGATAGAAAGACAAGAAAAGACAAGGGTAGCAAATTATTAAAATTTTATTTTATAAAATAAGTTTTGAAGCTCTTCTACTAACGACCATTCTAACTAGGTCACGTCCTACAGTCAAATTGGCTCTGATACCATCTCTGTCGGGACCCCGGATTTCCGAACCCGGACCCTCTGTGTATTACAGCACTAGTCCCAGATCAAAGCTAGTGCACACAGTCAAACAGAAATGATTACATAACCAACAACGCTTTATTAGAATAATTAAGAGTACTGACCGAATGGTCTCATTATTACAAATGAGGTTTCAAGACCTCGCACATACGAAACACAGCGGAAGCAGAAGACAAATCCGGCGAAGACCCATCAATACGCCACAGGCAATTGACTGGGGAAGCGCGACCTAGTACTCCAAAAATCCTTCGTCGAATCCACCCGCGAAGTAGTCGTAGTCACCTTCTTGAGCTTCATATTCTTCTGAGATTTATTTTTGAGTGTAGTATGTGAGTACATAAAGTACTCCGCAAGTCTTGGGAAAAATGCATAGATGCAAGGCTTAACAAAGGAAGGCTATATGGTTCTTTTGCACAAAGCAACATTTTAAAATTCAATTACTACTAATTATTTTCGAAGGCAACATTTTAACCAATTAATTGTTTTAACAAAGCTATCATTAATTCTCTAGTGAAGGTTCCATCTACCAACACTAGCTTAAACAACTTGAACAAGTTTAATACTGCGGGTTACATCCACCCTCTCTGGCTCCAACTGCCAGGATACCCTTCCGAGAGTTCCCTCCACTCTCGGAATACAAAACTTTTTGATTTTAAAACCAAAACTAGAAATCTACCATGTGAATGCATTCCTTGCCCGCCCTTGACCGTGGGCACGGCTATTCGAATAGTTTTACACTCTGCAGAGGTTGTACAACTTTACCCACAAGAGATAAATTATCCTAAAAGTCAACACGCTTCCTTTGGCATGAGACCCAGATAAAATATCACAAAGCCTTTACCTTACTCTAATCTAGCTAGATACCACCCGCTGAGGTTTCACCGCAGGTAGGCTAACTGCCCGAACCGAAGCCCCCTCTTGCGCCGTATGAGTACAGTAAATCCCTGTCCCTCACTGTGGATAACCAGTCCATCCCTGGCACCCACTTTCCACTGGTGGCACCTAAACTAGACTATCATAAGTTAGTCAGCTAGGTCGTACCCATATAGACTTGTGGTTGTACGGTTAATGCTCAGTCTGGACAAACACAAGCGTCGGTCCTTAATTGACTAGGGTGGAACATACGCTTAACAAGATCTCGTGCTAACTGCACCAAGCCAAACCAACCATCCACCCTAATCTAAACCATCTTTCACATTTTTATTTTATTTTAAAGGAAACAGTGGTAACTCCAATCACCACAACTTTGTAAACACAAGGGTTTCAACAGTAAATCATAATTTCCCAGTTTCAAAGTTATAGCAAGATTAAATAGCAGGGCTAAGCATTATACTACCGTCCTTATACTAGCAAAGATTAAATAATAATCTCGTTATTGAGACAATGGCAATCCTAATGTTACAAAGGTACAGGATATTCAAATTCAATTGAGGGTATAACAACATTTGGTTTAACTAGTTTGCTACGACCAAAATTAGGGTTCTATGTAAATAGCGATGCACATAACTTTAAAATAATTAAAAAAAACATTTCATAATCATGGGTTCAAAATGATCAAAGGAGACTTGCCTTCTTGGACGCTGGTTGGGTCTTCTTGCTGCGACTCGACGAGTTCCTCGGCGACGGCGGAATCTACGCGCGTAAAGACGGACAAACAAAACAAATAAATTCAACCAAAATTTAAATAAAATTCAAAAATTCAAAAAGAGCGTATATTTGGATAGTTTATGATTTTAGAAAAATTTAGAAATTTGAACGGCTCAAATCGGAGTTAAAACGAGAAAGTTATGGCTTCCGAAAGATTAAATAGGAGGGAAAAAGGAAAAACCGGATTTCGGGAATTATTTTTGTATTGGAAAATGCCATTTATGACGTCATCAATTTTCGAATTTTCATAGCGGGAAAAATATTTGAATGACGGGTGGGTCCGGTCTACCATGGACCGGATCCACGGACCATGGCCTTGCCGACGTGGCGCGCCGGCCACATGGCGCCATGAGGGCGTGAGGTGGCGGCCACGTGGCCGCCACGCGGGCTCAACCCGCCACGAGGGCGGCGCGCACGGGCGCACGGGAGATGGCCGGCCGGCGGCCTTGCCGGTGGCCGGCGGCCGGCGGGAGGGCGGCGAACGGCGGCGGCGAGTGAGGGGAGGCGGCGGCGCTTACCGGCGGCGGCGGCGGAGGTGTGGGTGGCCGGCGGCGGCGCTAGGAGGCGGCGGCGGTGAGGGTGGCCGGCGGCTTTTGATGGGGCGGCGGTGAGGTGCCGGGAGGCGGCCGAAAGGAGGAGGAGGACGGTGAGAGGCGGGGTGAAGGAGGGGAGGGGAGAGCGGTATTTATAGGCAATGGGAGGAGGGAGGCCGGCCATTTTTTGGAAACTCGCCGGAGTTATTGCCCCCGCGATTTAGGGGCGTAATGTGAGGGGGAATGGCCGGGGGAGAGGAGGGAATTGATAGAGGATCCGTTACCATGTTCTATTTGGGAATTAAAGCGAGTAAAACGGCCGTAATCCAAGCTTCATTTTCGGGTTAATGGAGGTGGAGAGAGAGGGTGGGAGGAGGAAGAAAGGAAGGTAGAAGAAGGATATGACAAGGGGGCCCCATGTGTCATAGAGAGAGTGAATTAGTGAAGGGGTACGGGCCGTCGGATTTGCGACACGTGGCAAGTGGGTTATGAGAGGCTTTGGATTTTATGAAGGGGTAAGTTGTGGTGGATGGCTAGGATTAAAACGTGGAGAGAGGTTGATTTAATCTGAGAGTGACACGTGGCGGGCTAGGAATAATTTGACTTTTATTTTCGGAATAAATTTCAGAAATTACTAGAAACTTTATAAAAGCTTGGAAAATTAATATTTAATGCCTAAAAATTCCAGAAAAATCATAGAATATTCCTGGAAGTATTTTAGACCTACTAAAAATATTTTTAATTTCAGATTTGAATTTTATAATCTTATAAAATTCTTTTTAACTTTGAAAATTGATTTTAAATTCCAGAAAATTCTCTAAAATTACTTAAAAATTTAGGGAAGGCTAGGAAAAATAAAATAAACCCTTTTTGATTTTAATAAAATATTTTAAATACATTTTGTTGCTTTAAAATTTTAAATAAACTCCAAATAAATCTGAATAAATCCAGATAAATCCAAATAAGATCCGAATACATTAAAATAATTAATTTAAAATTAAATTTTTCGGAAAGCGAATTTTTGGGATGTGACAAGACAAGAACCAAACCATCCATGAATACAAACCAGGTTGTCCATGACCATAATATCCATGCTCTCCAGAAACCACCAACTTCAGATCACTCATTACTACTAGTTACAACTGCTATGCAAGACCATCGCTAGCTCATCGAGTACTCAAACACAAGTATTCGTGAAATACTATCACTCAGATCATCGGGAATAACAAGCATCGCTACCGACCATACAACCATCGAGTACTGACTACAAAGTACCAATCGCTACGGATAAAACACCAGATCGCTAAGTCTACATCTATCGATCTCTAATCATTCGCTACACCATTGATCACCGAGTACCGCACCGACTCCCATCCACGAGTACCGAAGCACCAACCACCAAGTACCTACAGCTAATCACAACACCTACAACAATTAATCACTGACCATGATCGCAAAAACCATAACTATCGACTACCGAGTCTTCCGGCCACAAAGTGGCACAACCATCTGACCACCAAGTACTTCCATCTTTTGAGTAACGAATCCTTCCAGTACTGTTCACCGATCACCACTAGCTAGTCATACTACTAGCCAAACACGAGTACTCGAAGTACTCAAAGATAGCAATAATTGAAGCACTCGTACCGACCATGAAGTCTATGACTACCGACTAGTAAAATCTACGACTACCGATCACAAGGTTTAAGACTATCGAGTACCGACCAGTAAAGTTCACGATTATCGAGTACTGACCAGCAAAGTTTATGACTATTAAAGTTGATGGGTAGTGAGTATCGACCAGTAAAGTCTATGACTATTGAGTATCGACCAGGTACTGTAGCTATGACCATAGAAAAGTACAGTAGCTACGACCATCGATCGGTACTGTAGCTGATGACCTTACGACCTCCGACCGGTTCATTGTAGCTAAGATCGGTTCACTATTGCTTATGACCGGTTAAATGTTGCTTATAACTAGTTCACTGTTCTTTGTCAAAATCTACGATTACCTTCTGTGGTCAAAGCCAGACAAGGTCGAAGTCGGACGTTGTCGAAGTCTCCTGTGATCCAAACTGGATGTGATCTCGGTCAGACATGGTCGAAGTGTGACATGGTTTAAACTGGATGGGGTCATTTGTCAATAATTTGTTTGGCACAAAGGAAAATTTTTTGCTTGCCAATGTGCCATAGAATGTAATGTTGGTTTAATGTTCCATACTTCCATTTAGCAAAGATGGTCTAAAATAAAAATAAAAGAAGCCCATCTGAATGCTCACAAGTATGACCTTTGGTTAGTACTATGCCAAGCTGGATCACGAGCACATGAGCCGGCTCGAGCATTGTTGCAAGCCGAGCCAACAAGAGCTTTTGGCTCATTTACTTAATGAGCTGAGTCAAGCTGAGCTACATGCCCAGTCGAGCTTGGGTGAGCCTGGCTTGAGCTAGTTCGGCTCGACTCGTTTCCACCCCTAAACAGTAGTGGATCGGTACCATTCATAATGGGTCGCATCCAAGAACAGTGTCAAACCCATTTATTGTTGGTTGTGGATCGAGCTGAACAATATTAGGCTCAGGTTATGAACAATGTTGGACTGGATATAAACAATGCTGGCTTTAAATTGTGGCTTGGCCCATTTGGCTTGTTGGGCTTTCACTGTTTTGATTTGCTTGGCCAGTCCACTGGCTTTGGCCTACGAGGCCTGAAGCTACTCGGCTCAAGCATGTGTCAATGGGACCCGAGCAAAGAAAAATGATGGTGATGTGAATTGAATGGCGGCGGTGGCTTTTGATGGTGCGATGGTGTGCATAGGGTCAATGGGATCTAAGGATTCCACTTTTGGTATTGGCAAAGTTCGAGGAGCACTAGTAAAGGCTAGCGACAGTGGGAGCTCGTCAGAGCAAGACCACATCACGGTGGTACTCCAGTGGGTTTCAGGCAAAGTTCAAGGAAGTCCGAGCATCTACGACCTAAGGGAAGGCTCGTGATGGTGGTTGTTTGACTAGGCATGGTCGGTACACGGCTGCCCACGTTGGCTGGGCCTAGACGATGATGGCACACGTCGCCGGTGACCAAGGGACCATGGGAGGGCATGCGTGGCTAGGGTTGGATTCAGCATGTCTTGGTGATGCTAAGATCACAAGGAATCAGCTCGGGGTTGAGGTTGTGGAAGAAATTGGTTTACGGGCTCACTAATGAGGCTTTGGTGGCGGCAGTGGTTCTCAGTCCGAGGGGTGAGGGGAAAGCTCTTGGAAATGACATTCGGTGCAAATGAAGGGTAGCGATCATCAGCTAAGCTTGGCTTTATAGAGTTTCTAAGGCGGTGATGATAGGGGAGCTGAGGCGGCGCGACCAGCTTATGGATGGTGGTGCTAGTAGATGAGATGCCTCAGCGGTGTTGGCAATCGCGCTAGCTAATGTGGTGTCATCTCAGGTGTGGCGCACCCTTTTGGCACAAGTGAGCTTGCTGGCAATGTGAGAGAAAATGCGGACGCGTGTTGAGAAGGTGATTTGTGAGTTGGTAGCGGTGAGGTTGGCAACAACAGGCTGGTGGTATGTGACCAAGATACAAAGTGATGGCCAATTAAGGCACGATCGGTGAGGTGGCATGGTGCTGGGCGGTTTAGATGGTGTGGCGGTGGTGAACTGGTGAGTGGGGTGTCCTCGTGGTATGGGAAGCAGAGGGTAAGGCGCTCGGCTAAAGGATGCCAACGCTATGTGAAGGTGAAAATTTCAAAAAAGGAAGCATAAAAACTTGAGTTTCTAAATTTGGCAAGCTTGCAAAATAAAGCAAATTCAAGTAAATTTCGAAACTTTCTCCTAGGCTTGAGAATGAGTTGGGAAAATAGAACTTACTTCAGTCTTGATTCCATTTCTTAAGTCTTGTTCGTCATTTAGAGTAAACTCCATTTAGTGTTTATCATTAACTAATAAACTTGTCGGTACTTGCTCTTTCCTGCTTGTCGTATCCCAGAGCAACAACTCTAGAACTCTCTGTGTAAATCGCACTAGTCCAGGATCAGCTAGTGCACACAGTGATAACAGGGATACATATCAAGCACAATGACAAACTTTATTTAACTGAATATGGGCCTGATGGCCAAAGTTTACATCCACGACACATAAACCAAAATTAAATATAACCAGCGGAAGGAAAAACCGAAGCGAAAGAAGCCCACTGAGCCTGCCCATAGGCAAATGATAGTAAGCACATCCTATATGTTTTGATCCTCACCGAAGTCGAAGTTGTCCTCTGAAAAATGATGAATTGAGCAACATAAGCACATAAAGTACTCCACAAGTTATACCAGGAGGTTTAACAGAGTTAATGCATGCATAAGAATTGACAAAGGAAGGCATAATAAGATTAATTGAACGAAAAGCAGAATTGAAGTAAATATTGTAAGTAGATTCAAAAGCTAAATTTGATACAATAAATAGAAATAATATTTTAACAAAATAATATCATTAGTGCAGGTTCCGACCAAATACCAACCTATCCACAGGTATCCCACCTGGACCATCTTTCCACAAAAAGATCTCATATGGATTCCATTCATCCATAAGCATTTTGTAAAACCATTTTGAAAACAAAGTCTAATCCATGAAAAACTTTACTCAGCTTGCCGATGACCGTGGGCACGGCTATCTAGGATAGATTATATGCTTTGTAGAGTTTGTACAGCTTTACCCACAAGACATAATCATCTCATATTGCCACCGGATAAGCACACTTCCTTTGGCGTGCGGCGAGGAGATCATGATAAGGCCTTTACAATGCAAAGCCTTCAACCTGGACAAGCCAACACTGAGCTTTCACCACAACTTGAATCCACAAGTTGGAGCCCCCTCTTGAGTCAAGTGAGACTTCTCATGGCCTATGCCACGCTCAATTTCAACCTACAACGAGACTCAGGCTGGGATCTACAAATTAGTCAGCTAGGACTGTCCCACACCAGCCTTGTGGTAGTACGATAAGGCTTTGTAGCAGTAGCTCACAGACCAGTCCTTAATTGACTTAGGCACCAACCACATACCCTTTGTGCCTGGTAATCAACATTGTATCACCGAACAACAATGCATGCCAGCAAGCACCCACCACCTAACCATTTGCCTAAGTCTAAACCAAGTTATTATATTTTGCTTTGAAAGATTTAATATACCTTCTTGACTCACCGAAGTCAAGGATAGATTTTATAAATCATCATTTTATGTGAAACAAATTTTCCCACCCAAATTATTCTAAGAATAGCTAAGAAATTCTATAAAATTCCTAGTTAATACTAATGTACTAACTAGGTTTTTATCTAGGGTGACAAGGCATAGGAAGTTCAATGTCAAATTTGGGCCATAACCAAAGGAATTAGGTATAACTAGAATTTTAAGTTCAATTTAAACAAGGTTTGAATGAAAGTACGCATGCATAATAATTCTAAAAACAACATAATTAATTTAAATTAATGGGAGCAACATGATCAAATGTGTAACTTGCCTGGCTCGAAGACTTGATGCTGCGAATCGTTGAAATCGAGCTCTTCGGATTCGTCGTAATCTACATGTGCAAATAACCAAAATAAAAACAAATAAATCCAAATAAAATACAAAAATTGTAATATATATAATTGAAGATATATTATGAATTTAGATGAATTTAGGAATTTGAATCGCTGGATTTGGAGTTCGGACGATGAAGAACGAGTTATCGGAAGATCGGTTGGAAAGGAAATTGCTGGAAAATATCAAAGGAAGGAATAGTTATCGAAATCTTCTTTTTGGCTGGATTTCTGGTTTGCTAGCGTGCAATGCTAGTGGGAAATGAGGAGAGGAGGCTGTGGTTCAATTTATAGGTGAAGAGGAGGAAGGGAATGGCCGGAATCGATTGCCGAAGTAATGGCTGCAATAAATGAAATGTCGGTTTCAACTTTGCGTGCAAGAAACTGAATAATTAATGAGTTCATGGCTAAAAAACTGAGAAGAAATTTATTGGAGTTGTTTCTATTGCATGCCAATTAATTTAGTGGAAGGAATTGATTTTGCGTGCCTGCATGCATGGCTCATGGTGGCTTTAGCTGAAGAACAGAGTGTTTGTTGATCTGATGCATGGACATAAACAACAAAGGAAGGAAAACGAAATATTAGGCAAAAGGGGAATAGTCCAAATGCTTGAAAAGAATCTTTGGTATAGGATGTGGTGAGAACTTTGGAGTCAAGCGTGCTTGAACAAAAGAAGACTTTGGCCTGAGAAGGAAATCTCATTATTTTTAGAAAAAGAGAAGTGCCAAGAAAAATACTTGGACCCAGAAACATAGAATGTATATTTTTTTGGAGATTTTGAATTTTGCAAGATTTGAATTTGAATTTTGGAAGTGAACTAAAAATTTTGAATGAAAATGAGGCTTGGAAAAAGAACTGGGGTTTGGAATTTGAAATTTAAAATTTTGGATTATCAAATAATCTTAAAATATTCAAAGTTATGGTAGAAATGGATAGATTAAAATTTTTAAATAATTTAGGAATCTGAACGGGTCTAATCGAAGTTAGGATGGAGAACAAGCTTCTGGAAGTTTGAAAAGAGGGAAAAATAAATCAGATTTTCTGGAATTATTTTTATGCTGAAAAAAGAGGGTTATGATGTCAGCAAGAGGATTTCTTTTTCGGCCGAACTGTTTTCTACGAGAAATGGCTTTATGATGTCATGATGACGTCAGCCCTGAGTTAACTAAGGTGACTAGTGGGCCCAGTGTATCGTGGACTAGGTCCACGGACCAAAGGGGAGCTGAGGAGGCAAAGAGGGTGGCGTGGCACTTGCGTGGCTCGCGGCAGCTGAGGTGGCGCACGGGTGGCTGCCAGTTGGCTGCCACGTCACTGAAGCGGCTAACGTGGTGGCGTCGGCGAGCGGTGGCGCTCGGGGCCCGAGGGTCGCCGGCGCTATGGCGAGCGGCAGCGGCCGGTGAACGGTGCACGAGAGAGAGGGGGACGAGGGGAGTTCGATTGTACCTCACACAAAGCCGAGGGACCAACGAAGGCGACTGGTGACAAAGAGGTGAAGGCGGCGGTGAAAGGGCGTTGGCGGTGGGGCTCTCCGGCAGATTCACTCGGTGGAGGGGCAGAGGACATGCGCATGGGCCCGGCGAAGGCAAAGGCGGCGGCGGTGTGGCACAAGGCAGACCGAGGCGGCCAGAATTTCTCACTAGAGGAGATCGCTGGCGCAGAGGGGAAGGAGCTCGATGCGGGGAGAACTCGGGCACAGAGGAGAAGAATGGGGCGCAGGGAGAGGTGGAGTAAAGAACAAGGGTGGAAGGGAGGGCCTTATATAGGGTGAAGGAGGGGTAATGGTCGGCGGAATAACTTGCTGAAGTTGAAGGCCAAGGCGGTGGCACGTAAAGACGAAGGAAATAGGGTTTAAGGAGGGGAAATGGGCAGAATTGAGTGAGGAGTGAAGGAGGCATTCAAAAGGCGCATTAGCTCAGGACTTAAATGAAGAAAACTATCGTTTAATGAGCTCGGGGTTTTCCATGTCTTGACCAAGTAAACAAGAGAAGAATAGAATGTCGAAGTGAGAAAGAAAGCCTTCAAGCCCCCGAGCATGTAAATAACTAGTTTAGTTGTCTGTATGATTTTTCTTTTACTTGTATTTCTTGATGAAAGTGTGTAGACTATCATAAGAACATCTCTGTGAAGGTCATGATAGGAATTCACATGGCATTTGACAAACAAGTCAAAGTCAAAAGTAAAAGACATCCCTTAGAAGGGGTTCGGTGGCAAATAGATCTCTCCAACTAGCTCAGACAACAATAGTATATAACCAAACTTGGGATAATGAAATACAAATAAAAATACTCATTGGAGAGGAAAAAAATAATGCAAATTTGTTGAAATATTGAAATAAAAACTATATTTACATATAGAACTTATGCAATTAATCAATGTACCAAGAATTATACAGAACAGGCCTGTCTAACATGGTGAGTTGTACCGAGTCTGGTCTGATGACTTCGATCACAGTGTATGAACCTTCCCATTTAGGCAAAAGTTTGTTACTGTTTGTCTGGCTCTGAATTGTTTGAGAACCAGATCACCTTCAGCTAGGCTACGAGGCTACACCTTACAACTGTGGTACCTTCGCATGGTTTGTTGGTAGACCGTCGAATATATTAAGACTGCATTTCATCATTCTTCAAGGAAATTGATGCCATCATTTCGTCGTTCTACTTTATCATTATCGTTATAATGATCCGTTTGAGTAGAGCCAATCTTTAGGAATGATATGCTCCACAAACCATCTTTTTGAGATACACGTCTCATCAACACTCTGTGAGTTCCCTATTTGTAAATGATACATTTGATTAGTGTGTATGATTTGGCTTTTTGAGTTGTACAATCAGCCTCTAAATCATCTTCAGGAAGTGTGCCATGCTAGAGGTATTCATACATTGATGTCATCCAATCACTGCCAGGGTCGTATGACCTCCAGTGGAGTATCTTTGGAATGCTCAACTACCGAGGGTTTGTTCAGTTGCTCAAGAAAAACTCCGGGTGGGATAAGATCTTGAGGAAGCCATCTGTGCCAACTATACGACTTCCAGTGGAGCATCTTGAAGAAGCCATCCGTGCCAACTGGTCTGCCAGAAAGTTGTCCTTTCTAGGAATATATTGGATCTTGAAATTGAAGAAATGCCTTTTGAGTTTCCTTACTTCTATGAGATAAGATGACATAACGGTACTTAAGCATTGATACTCTTTCCTGACTTGATTTGCTAATAGTTGAGAATCATCTTTCACTAGTAGTTTGTGAATCCTGAGCGCTTTGGCTGCTCGAAGACCTACCAGGAAACCTTCATATCCTGCCACATTATTTGTAGTGGGATCATTTACTGTATGGCATATTTTATATTCTCTCCAATAGGAGATACCCGGACAACCCTAGCCCCCAATCTCTTTAACGTCAAGAGCCATCGAAGTACATAGTCCACTCCTTGTGGTGTTTGTACTTGGGCCCTTGGGTAGGTTCAGGGTTTGTCCACTTGGTGATGAATTCTGCTATAGCCTAGGACTTGATTGCTGTTCGTGGAATAAAATAGAGATTGAACTCCCTAAGTTTGAATGCCCATTTTGCTATATGTCCTGACGATTCCCTATTTTGGAGGACTTGACCTAGAGGGTATCCTGTTGGTACAACCACTTTGTGGCCTGGGAAGTAGCACTTTAGTTTCGTTGAAGTTGTAGGGAGAGCATATAGCAAATTTTGTATTTCTGGATATCGCTCTTTTGGTCCATATAATACTTCGCTTATGTAATATACTTTTGTTGGATATTTTCATGTTCAACGACCAGTATGGCACTGACTGCTTGTGATGTTGCAACTAGATATAGGAGCAATGTTTCTTCCGGTCTTAGAGAGACTAAAACCGGGGCACTTGTAAGGTACTTTTTAAGCTTTTCAAAGGCATTGTATGCTTTCTTAGTCCGTACTCTATTTCTTAAGAAGCTTAAAGAAAGGTCAATCATTTTTCTCTCAATTGTGCTATGAAATGACTTAGCGCTACCATACAGCCAGTTAGGTTTTGGACTTCCTTCTTTGTGGTCAGAGGGCGCATCTGCTTGATGGCTACTATTTTGTTTCTATATTTGCCTTCAAAATATTTTTAGTATTTACCAATCTTTCACTCAATAGCTATAGAGCTACGAAGATGATGATAGAAAGCCAACCCCAAAGCAAGCAATTCAAGAAACTAAAACTTGAAGAACTCCGCTTCAAATGGTCAGACTAGCTTCTAGGGATCAAGAAACTAAAATCCGAAAAACTCTGCTTTAGCTGGTTAGACCGGCTTCTAGGGATGGTATGACTGGTGCCTGGCAGTCTGACCACCACTAACTATGCACCAGTCTGACCAGAGAGAGGGGGTCTGACCACTCATCTGTTCCAAAGCTAAAAATTTTAGCCCAAGCCGATGCAACTTTTTGTACAATTCCAAAAATATGAAATTTTGTACACATCTTACTTAAGGTCTCAGAAACGTATTCCATCTAAGGATCATAGAAATTAATGACAAAGTTTAAACCTTTTTCAAAATCAAGTAAGATTGCACCAAAATAGGGCAAAAACCAAAAATAAGGAATATGACTTGCTCGTAGGTGGAGGATGACCAAGATGGCTTTACACATATTCCCATCTGTCACAACAAAAAGAACACCCGAAGATTAAATGTAAAAACCCTTGGAACAAGAAATATCATGTTGAGGTCAAATCCAAACAAAACCGGGCAACTTCAAGAACTTGCCAAACTTGATACCTAGATGGATGAGGATTGATTTCCATAAAACATCCATCACTTACTCATCCTTAACATCCAGCAAGCTCAACAAGCAGAGAGAGAAGATCAAAACTAACAAGATCAAGAGAAAATTAACCAAAACAAGAGGGATCCATGAGAAATAAAAAGGATCATATATTACTAATTGAGGATGAATGTTTTATAGCTACTCCACCTGGAGGATAACAGAGCATACCACAACACTCACACTTCTTAAACCCTAACCCTAGAACACTTGGCTTCAATGAGTAAAGCTACGATGGTTTGACCAGTTTTGGTTCCACCGGACTACACCTCACTTAGACCAACCAAGCCATATGGTGCAACCCGTCGCTCGAACTTCCCTTCTATATTTCCTACCTTGCTCATGCCATTCTTGCGCACAACCATCTCACCTGGCATCCTTAATTGTTCTAGGCCTTAGCTCTTCCATGAGTGTAGCCCTGATCCTCGCCGTTGATTATGGTTGACTCCAAGCCTCACTGCACATACAAAGATAAGGAAATCGTTTGTAGGCCCAAGTTCTTCATAACTTAACCCACATTAGTTGAAACATGCATGATGCAACACATATTCACAAACCTTGGTCAAACCAAATTAATCCATGACCAAAAATTCCCAAATGTCCATATTTCAGTCGAATCAAAACAAGTCAGCCAGCAAACCACATACGCCAGCTGGTTTGATTGCTGCCTTTGGCCGGTCACACTGCCAGGTGTGCAAATAGTCCAGAAAAACTTCAATTTTGGAAAATCCAAATTTTCACTCCTCTAAAATGGAAATGGTTCATCACAACAAAACCCTAAACCTTCTCACATAGTCTTTCAATCTCTCCTTGATGAACCCATTGGCAATTTCTTAAAAATACAAATCACAGGTGGTTTTAGAAATAAAGAGGGAATTTTGCAAATAAAAGTTCAAAATGGTCCCACAAGGATTGTAAACAATGACAATGACCATATGAACTTGAAATGGAGTGAAGCAACTAAAAGTAACATTTTTTTTAACAAAAGCTTCAAATCCACCAAGTAAATTAGGAAATCTCCGTTGCAGACGAATCCGGTAGTTCTGATGTGCAAAGTACAGTAGCACTCGAGCGGAACTACCAATTTTCTTGGGGATGAGAAGACTCCACACAAATGTCTCTCTGGAAAAACGTACTGCTACACAAGCCAGTCATTCCAAAACTCAAAAGTACCACTCACACAGCCGGTAGTACCGTTCACTGGTTGGACGCTCACATAGAGCCGATCGGACCGAAAGTACCAATCATCGACTTCACTGGTCCCTGACCACGTCAGATGGTTCGACCACTCAAGTCTCTAACCACATTGTTAAGTTCAACCACATAGTCTCCGACCACGCTGGTGTCCGAACACGCTATCTGGATCGACCACACAGGTCTCTGTCTATGCTGATCTCTGACCAACTGGTGTCCAACAACGTTGTCTGGTTTGACCACATAGGTCTCCGACCATGCTAGTCCCCGACCACATTAGTTTCGACCACAGAGGTTTTGACTATGTCAACCATGTCGATCTTCGACCACGTCAATCTTATATCACACAATCTCCGACCACCATGTCGATCATCAACCACATTGTATCAATTACGTTAGTTCAACCACGTTGATTTTGACCACATAGGTCTCGACCACTTCGGTTTCGACCACGTCGGTTCGACTACACTAGTCTCGATCACACATATCTCGACTACGTTGATTCGATTATATTGGATTCGACCACGCTGGTTTCGACCATGCTTGTTTCGATCACAGAGATCTCAACCATGTTGAATCCTACTGCCTTGGTTTGACCACGCTGGTCTTTGATCACACAGATCTTGACTACATCAATTTCGACCACGCTAGTTCGATCACACAGATCTTGACCACGTTAGTTCCAACCACGCTAATTCAACACTCTAGTTTGACCACATCAGCCTTTGACTACATCGATCTTCATTCACGCAGGTCATCATCCACGTTGATCTTTGACCACATTGATCTTCGACCACTCTGGTCTTCAATCACTTTGGTTCGACCAAGTCGGTCTGACCACTCTGGTCCTTGACCACGTAAGTCTTCGACCACTAGCGAACACAGTAATTTTGTAATTACAACGCTGATAATTTTGTTCAGCGGTAGTGCCACAGAATACACTGTGGTTGTTCTGATTACCTAGTGAAGTGCATATACTTTAACAGATTTTGCAAAACACATTTGCAAACTACAGTATCATGCACACAAGGGTTATCCGTGATTCCCAACAAGTTGAAAAACACATTGACACACTTTCAAAATCATGATACATGGATTATATATAGGAACTAGATGACAACCCGATTATGAGTATATATGAACTACACAAGCTATATATACTCAAGAGATATGTTTCAAAATAAAGATCCTTAATATGTGAAAATAGAACATGGATCAATACTAATGAAACCACTAAACATAGAGTGAACTCCCCCTAAATATGTGCATACAAGAATGCATTGTGAAAATATATGCACATATTTAAGTTTGACTTATTTGATGAAGTACATTCTATATTTCGGATCCGAGGAATGCATCAAGATAAGAATGTAATATTGAATGCATACCTCTTATGTTTTTCACTTTTTCATCCAAACGAGACTAAGCAATATCATAATCAATAAACATATTAGTCTCACAATTGTATTTATTATTATCACCAAAACCAACTTAATGGAATTTGAACTTACACACATGGAGATTAAAGGTGGTGATTTGTGGAGAAGCTACGAGCGGTGCAGCCCAAGAGGCTTTGACATAAGCGGTGATGATACATGGAGATATGGGAGGTGTGGTTCTAGAGGCTTTGGCACGTGATGATGATGCATGATGAAGATACAAAAGGTGCTGTCTTGCAGGCTTCATTATGTGGTGAGATTGAACATATTATGGAAGGAGTTCGTAAAGAAAAGGATTAGAGATATTGAAAAACCGGTGTTTAGAAGGGTTTCAGGTCCCTTGATTTTTGGAAGACATAGGGTTGCGTGTCCAGGTTGTTATGAACATAGTTTAAGATGTCCGTATTTGAGGTGAACATGATTTAGGACTCTAACAAATAAAAGTAGAGGAGAGGCTAAGGGTTTAGCAGTGTCTTTGAGAAGGCTTTTTGTGCTAGGGTTTTTAGGGATGCTGTGAGGGTGCTTTGTAGCCATATACATGATATAAAAATAATAGATCAGATCTATTCCAAAAATAAAAGTTAGTCAACATTGGCGATATGTTTTCTGAGCATTATTTTCTTGTGTCTTCGGCAGCGGCATGCTAACACATCTTGATCTTGCATGATACAAGCACCGTGGTGTCTTCTGCGTGTTCTCGTTCAATTAGCTGAAGCTCTCGAGCGGAGGGAGATTTCGACTACATGCAAAGGAGGTCAAAGCGAGCGATCAAAGTATTCTAGCAGTCGGAGTGCTTGAGTTATCGAAGCAGCGAGTGGTCCAGAAGCAGTCGAATGTCAAGCGGTCAGAACCTCCATTGAGCCCATCGAGCGTCTTGCAGTCAAATTCCACGTCTATAAGTTATATTGTTTTTCTTCTGGTTTGAGATTTGTTTTCAAGTGCCAAGAAGCGGTGACAATCATTCACCCCCTTGGATTGCTGTCTTCGATCATACAATGGCTTTTGACTTAAATTTTTTGAATTCTGGCTGTTCCCAAGAGAGTACGGAGAGAGATATTTGCATGCGAATTGGACCGATATAGATGAAGTCGGCGTAGTGTCTACTACAATCAACTTATAGATCTTGTTTTTAAAAAGATACTCTGTTTAAAACTTAGTTACTATAGCAAACCAAGCCATAAGCCTCATCGAACCCACCTTATAATATTTGTATCCGTCGCATCTTCTCGTTGTCTCACCCATACACTACTACAGAAATCCACATTAGAGACGGTTCAGAAACGTCATCACAGACGGTTTTCTGAACCGTCTGAAATAATGGGTCAGTGATAATCCAGGTTATCACAGACGGTTTTCGAACCGTCTGTGATTATCGGATATCACAGACGGTTTTTCATTACAACCCGTCTGTGATTATCCGATATCACAGACGGTTTCTTATTAAAAACCGTCTGTGATATTGAAAAATCACAGACGGTTTTTAATAAAAAACCGTCTGTGATATCCGATAATCACAGACGGTTTTTACTAAACAACCGTCTGTGATATCGGATAATCACAGACGGTTTGTAATGAAAAACCGTCTGTGATATCTGATAATCACAGACGGCTTTTCATTAAAAACCGTCTGTGATGTTCCTCCCCCCTAGCAGAATCTATTTCTATTTATTGGCTAGCCTCAGGAAATGCTAGCCATGCCCTCTGAAACAAGCAGATAAACAAGTATACATACAATTCACATCTCCATTCATTTGACAAACATCCAATTCACATCACATTTCATTCACAGACATAAGGCATCCATTTCGCAAATGAATTAATTGAAATGAAATAAAATATCCATTTACAAATTCACAATTACAGAGTGATAAGAGCAATAAAAAATCAATCTGCGCAGTGGAACTCTCCATCTGATTTGATGACTTTAGTCCACAAAAACCAAAGCAACTCTCCTCGAATTTTTGCTAAGTCCGCCTGTTCCAATGCAGATTTAGAGATGGGCGCAACCTGTAGATACGAATATCAACGCGCGCACATATAACACCTGACATGTATGAAATAATTGTGGGAAGATTGACAAACCTTAGAATTAGTGATCTTGGTGGAATCGAGGAGTAGTCTCATATGGTGGCACACGTAGTATCCACACGTGTTGCCCGGCTGCTGCTGGTGGCACTGTAAAAAATAGAATGTGTTAAATCAAGTGGCATTACTACTATGTGTTGTATATGATTAATTAATATGTAGCTAGCGAATACCGGAAACTTGCGATCATGTTTCAAGGGCTTGGCCCCTGTCGTCGAGTCACGCGTTTGTTTAACGTATGTGGCGAACGACCTTCGTTATTCGAAAAAGTTAGATTAGTCATTCGGAAGGAAAGAAAGAGTACAATGTACAATGTACGTACCTATCGAGTATTTGGGCGATAGCTGTGTACTTGGATTTGTTCTTACTTAGAGAATCAAGGTATATAGCCTTGTTCCATTTTGGTATAATTACAATTAAAATCCAATGGAAGTGCTCATTGTATGGCATAAGAACAAATTCCTTATCTTGGTGAGCCAGCAGTGCTTTTACAATATAGTCCTCGACGAAGGATGCATCCTCGATGATGGTATCAATGGCGACCAAGCGTGGGTCCAGGAAACCAATTGGTGATTTCGATGATCTAGCTTCGGTCAGCATAAATCTATATATAACACAGAAAAGCAACAAATTGTGACATATATCGGTATTACGTGAATAGAGACTGTGATTGTACAGACTTACAGCGTCCAGCATCGAACGAGTGAGGCGTCGAGAGCGTTGAGCGTGAAAAGTTCAAATATATCGTCGAAGGTCACCGCGAAGACACATTCCTGAACTTCGTGAATGAAATGTTCCAGCTTGAATTTGACAGTGATACCTGAGCGCCGTTCTCCCTCTGGCTTATTGGACTGTTCCATATACCAAGCGTGGAATCTTTGGCAACCAAGTCCTAGTTCTAGGAGCTCTTCCTTGAATACCATCGGGTCGCCTAGCATGAATTTGCGGGCCAATGGCATGTACGGGATATCGTCAACGTCCATCTTTGATTTGCCCCGGCCACTGCCTCGATTGTCGTGCGACTTTATGCTAGTCGACTGTAATGGTATAGACGGTGCAAGTTGCTCTAGTGAGAATAGCACCCGTGGAGATAGCACCGGTGTAGGTAGCTATGGTTCACACTGCCCGTGTGGAGATGGCACCAGTGCAAGTTGCTGTGGTTCGCACTGCACTTCTGGTCTTGCCACCGGTGAAGAAGCCTCCAGGGAGATGTCGCTTTTGGGCCACTGGATGAATGTTCCAATGGCCTGTCCTAGAGTCATGATCTCGTCGGTCGGGGGCTTCGGTAGCGGGACCACCTCAAAATTGGCATACACACCATCCACATTAACTTTTGCGAAGCCTGGCGCTAAAGCTTGGCCGTGCACCATGGCCCCGTTACCAGACGAATATGCCTGACCCCAAGCAGCGTACAAGGGAATGGAGCCATATCTCACTTGGAGCTTGCAGTTCGTAGGCTCCTACATAACGATACAAAATTAGCTACTCGAATAGGCCTACCAATGGAGCAAGCATTCGAGAGGTAATAATTATTACCAGGATGTCGTCCACAGGAAATTTGGACTGGGTATGCGTCGGATTGGACGCGCAACTACTCGGACGGTTGTGCGGGCTACCTAGCATAGCAGCGGCGGTGGCGGCCTGCTGACTTTCTGTCTGTTTTCGCACCTCTTCTCTGATTTTATCACCCATCTGAGCTAATAGCTCATCTCGAAGAGATTCCTTGATCTCTTCTCGTAGCTGTGCGTCACGCTCGGCTTTGCTTCTCTTCCTACGCCGATACATTCCGGAGTCATCTTGGAAACCATGTTTCCAAGGAACGTAAAGCCCAAGGCCTCTCGTACGACCCGGGTGCTCCTTGTTTCCCAGGGCCACGGAGAGCATATCATTCTCCCTTGTTCCCTGGAATGATCCCAGGGTAGATTCAAAACTCAGCTCTTCCTGCAACAGCACGACATGTCATTTCAATTCGTACGAAGTTGTGGAGTAATTACAAGCTACGTAGTTGTATCGATATCTTACCAGGCGCTGGGACACTTGCTGGTCTGCAGGGTTTCGAAAGGTGATGTCCCCCGATGTCGTTGTAGATGACCTTGCTCTAATCCAATTTCGAGCGCGGTCATCCGGGATATTGGAAAATGGCGGGGCGATGTCCTGTGCAGCTGCCAGGTCATCCTCCTGCCTCCATTGCGGTATTTTTCCCGCATACCCAGATGTGCCAAGTCTGTGGGGGTGTGTGTTTTTTGCCTGGAGGGCCTTGTGCGCCGTACTTGTACTTTTGAAATCCTCGGACGTCTTCATCGCCTTGAACTCTTCCCATTGTGGTTCCAGGAATGGGTATTTATGAAAAGGCGTTTCGTCCGTCTCCACGTATTTCCTGACAAGCGTGCTCTTGAAGTTCTTCCATGCTTTGCACGCCCCTAGGTAGGTTTGTCGTTGCACAGCTTGTAGGTGTTCTTCTGGGAACTCGAACGATGCCAAAATTTCGGTCCACAGCTCACGTTTCCGAGTGGCAGGCACGTTCTTCCACGAATTGTATGTGATCTCAATTCGTTCTCGTGCAACTATTCCGACCATGGATCGGAAAGCGCTTACTACTTTCTTAGGAAGGAGAGGGACCCCAGATGCATCCACCGCTGTGATGGTCTGTCGGCCCTCAGCTTTCTTCGATAGCCCTCTTCCTTGGCGTCTTGCTGTTGGAGCGGACACCTCCGGCGATGATGTTGAAGAATGCGCGGGTGACGTGTTGCTCATTTTGTGGGTCTATTAAGATAAGATGAGAAAGTGATCATATTGAATTGGAAGACAAGAGAGGAGTAGAGGGGAGGGGGAGAAGGGAGGGGGTGATATGGACATAGAGAGGGGGTGATGTGCCTATCTTAGCACCTACGTACTTTAGTTGCTAATACTATAAACCAAATAGCAAAGTCCCTAAACAATGTTCTACGAAGCAAATGGAACAAACCAGTGTATCAAGTTCGTTGAACCGGATACACTGGAGTGTCCCACTTGCTTCATGCCCTTTGAATGTCTATGTGGCATATATTATTACTACTAGAGTGTGTCACTTGCTTCATGCCCCTTGATTGCTTAATGTGTTCTCTCAAATTGTAGGGGTGATGTCTAGATACATGGAGCATTTGGGTGGAAAGATCAACTGTTTCGTCAGGCGCATGACTGCCAATTCGAAGCATAGCATAGCATCCGAGGCACATCCAAGGCCTGCTGCTGTGTCTTGAGGAATGCCAAGAGCTGGTCTTCAGATGTGGCATCTGAAGAGCCACATCTGAAGAACAGCTTCTCAAATGGGTACGTACGTAGGAATTCTCAAGTCCTACGATGCTGCCCTCCGGCCGAGAACGATTCCGTACGTAGGACTTGAGAATTCCCATGAACCTCTCAAATGGGTACATGCTGCGTAGGAATACGGGCCCGCACATTTTTATCTCCCACACAACGTGAACAATGAGATGGACCATGATATCGAAAAACGAAGGAGGGAAATACATTTCAAGGTGACATAGAGTCATCACCACCTCGTCCTGCAGAGCATCTAGTCCTTCGGGATCGATGACCTTCTGAGCAATTGTGTTAAAGAAATAACATAGCCTCATGACTGTCTCTCGGACTTTGATCGGCAAAATATTTCTAATTGCAATAGGGAGCATCTGTGTCATCAGCACATGACAATCATGAGACTTCATGCCATTTAACTTCAAATCTTGCATCGAAACAAGTTTCTTCACGTTGCCGGAGTAACCAGACGGAACTTTCACACCATGCAAGCACTGGCACAGTTCTGTTTTCTCAGCCTTGGACAGAGTGTAACACGCAGGGGGAAGGTACGTTCGTCCATTATCAGTGCTTGTCGGTGCTAACTCAGGCCTGATGTCCATGTCAGCCAAGTCAAGCCGTGCGTTGACACCGTCCTTTGTTTTATCACGGATGTTCAGTAAGAGACCAATCAAGCTGTCGCACACATTCTTTTCTACGTGCATGACGTCGATGCAGTGCCGAACATCTAGGTACTCCCAATAAGGTAAGTCCCAAAATATTGATCTCTTCTTCCAGGTGTTCTTCTCATGAGCCCTCAATTTACGTCCCTTTCCGAGGACAACATCTAAATCCTTAACCATATCATAAACCTCGCGTCCCCTTAAATGCCTTGGAGCTGAACCATCTTCCTTCTCTCCGTCAAATTGTTTCTTCATCTTGCGGTATGGGTGAGCCCTCCGAAGGAACCGGCGGTGACGCATGTAGACGGTTTTGCGTGAGTGTCTCAGCCACACACTCTCGGTACCATCTAAACAGTGAGTACAAGCTTTGGCACCTTTTGTACTATGGCCCGATAGGTTACCAAGAGCAGGATAATCATTTATGGTGCAGAACAATAAGGAGCGCAGAGTGAAGTTCTCTCGTTTGTACGCATCCCATACCTGTACCCCTTCATTCCACATTACTTTTAGATCTTCCACCAACGGTGCTAGGAACACATCGATATCATTCCCAGGTTGTTTTGGCCCTTGGATAAGTATCGACAGCAAAATATACTTTCGCTTCATACACAACCAAGGAGGAAGGTTATAGATGCAGAGAGTCACGGGCCATGTGCTATGTCGGCTGCTCATGCTACTGAAAGGATTCATTCCATCTGTACTCAGTCCAAACCTTATATTCCTTGGTTCTGCACCGAACTCTGCAAAACTCCTATCGATGTTTCTCCACTGCGCGGAATCAGCAAGGTGTCTTATCATTCCATCCTTCTTGCGCTCCTCCCAGTGCCAAATCAGCAGTTTTGCCTCCTTTGGATTTGCAAAAAACCTTTTCAAACGGGGAATTATAGGAAAATACCATGCCACCTTAGCAGGAGGTCCTTTCTTCGCCTCTGTTCCCTCGCCATCATCTGATTGATTGTTACGTTTGTATCGAGATGCGTTGCACACCGGACATACATGCATGTTTGCATACTCTTTACGGTAGAGGATACAATCGTTCGGGCATGCATGTATTCTTTCTACTTCCATTCCCAACGGACAAAGAACCTTCTTGGCTTTATACGTGGTTTTAGGCAACTCATTTCCCTCCGGAAGCATGTCCGCTAAAAGACCTAGCAGCGCCGTGAAACTCTTGTCCGACCAACCGTTGCTTGCCTTCAATTTCAACAGTTCAAGCACGGCCGACAACCTCGTGTACTTGCATCCCGTGTACAAAGGTTTCTCTGAGTCCTCCATCAAGCCACGGAATTTAACATACTCTCTCTCATCATAGTTCTCTTCAACATCGCGAAGCATCTGATCCAGATTATCATCGTGCAACCTATCCGAATCCGAGCCACAATCGACATCAGCCGGCGGCATGTCATTCAGTTCACAAGCGATGTCATCCGGGGGCATATCATTCACTTCACCGGCGATGTCATCCGGCGGCATATGATCATTCACTTCGCCATGACTGGTCCAACACGTATAATCCTTTTTGAAACCCCTCCGAATCAAGTGCGATTCAATTTGCCCTCGGTTCTTAAACATCTTCACATTCTCGCAGTCAGTGCATGGACAGCACATATATTCCGCCCCCTTATTCAACATATCCTCCTCGGCAGCTCTTATAAAAGCAGAAACGCCATTAATGTACTCTTCACTCACATGGCTCGCGGCATACATCCAGCTTCGGTCCTACGTTACGTACATATATAACAACTTAGTATTAAAATCTAGATTAACTCATTATATATAACTACATATATACCGGCCACATTTATTATATTGAGACTTTATTTGCTAGATTCATATTACAAACACAACAGCTATTATATAACCAACAATTTTGCAAATTAACCATCTTCAAACCACTCATTGATTACTTAGAACTAAATTGTAATGCAATTAAAGAAAAAATAAATTGCATTACTAACCATATCTAGAGCAACCAGCAAAGTATGAATCTTCAAAGCTCAATCTCTGCCACTTCCCACCAAATTAACTGGCCTGAAATCGCCTAGCTTCCTCCCGAGTGAAAAAGTGCGCAGCAGTGGCTAGATCTGGATCGAAATGAAGACAGATGCGGTCTGAGCAGCGCAATAAATGCCGGTCATTATTACGGACGGTTTTTAATAACAAACCGTCTGTGATAATTCTTATCACAGGCGGTTTTTTCTTAAAAACCGTCTGTGATAAGAATTATCACAGACGGTTTTTTATTAAAAACCGTCTGTCATAAGCTTCATACCAGAACTGCTTCGCGCGTGTTTCGATGCCAGAACGCTTCGTGTTTCGATCGTCTAATTAACGTCTCTCGATCGTTATACGAAGCGTCTATATCATTAATGTTTGGGTATACGAACCGTTTGTGCTACAGGTTAAATATGCGCTCCTAATCCAGGTCTTCTACGTACGTACAATACAACATGGCTTCTACTACTGTTCTTGTGATCATCTCCTTCCTCTCATCTGTTCATCACGAATTGTTCGGCCGGAACCTTACACAGGCGGCCAGCAATTTGCAGCTGGAGCAGCTTCTCCGCACCCGCCCTGCTCTCCTTCCCCGACTTTCTTGCATCCGTCAGCTTGACCTGATCCTCCGCCGTCGACGGAGGCGTCTCGCTGCCGCTCAAGAAAGGGAAACAGCCCTCACCTTGGTTCTTCTCCACAATGTGCGCAATGCGGAAGAAGCTCTACACGCATTGCAGAGACTGATGGATAGCCTTGCCGATCAAGCAGAAACGGCAGATTCTGAGGAATCTTTTCATGCTATCCTGTACGACATTATGGATGCTGCTGATCATTTGCCCAGGCTGCACGAGGAAGTGCTGAGGACAAGGGCAATCTTAACGACGTTCGAGAATTTAGCGGCTGATCCTCCAAGTCCCCAAGTTGAAGAAGAAGCTTACGAAGCCCAAAAGAATACAATCTGGGAAACTCTTTACCTGTGCGACTTTTGTAATAAATTTGCCTCTAATTGAAATTAATAAATTTGCCTTTAATTTGTGATCTCTTGTCTCAGTAGTTCTGTAGTTAAGTTATTAGAAGCAATGTGTACTTATATATTAACCTCTGATCTAAAATATGACAGACAAAGGGACATCACAGCCGGTTCTTGTGAAAAACCGTCTGTGAACATTCCCAGACGGTTCTTAACAACAACCGGCTGTGATAGTCGACACAACACAGACGGTTTTTAATAAAAAACCGTCTGTGATAATCCCAGATTATCACAGACGGTTTTTAATAAAAACCGTCTGTGATATTCCAGTATCACAGACGGTTCAGCGATAAGAACCGTCTGTGATACTCCTTTTTCCCGCCACAAATACCACAGACGGCCTTCAAATTAAAACCGTCTGTAATAGTTTACATCACAGACGGTTTCACAAAACCGTCTGTGATTTGCCGTCTACTATTAGCCTTTCTGTAGTAGTGATACCATGCACACCAGTAAGCACCATGCCTCAATATAGACTATAAAAAGATGGAGAAATTAAATATCACATGGATGCTCTTGTTTAGGGATGATCTCATGGATAAATTAAAGCACCAATAAAAATAGCTGTATGCGTGCTTTGCTACCCAAATTCTTATTTTTCATTAAAGAAAAAGATTGGTATCTTAATAAATTTAGGATGTATCATGACAAAATTAACTAGGGTTGGAATTTGAACATGTTTTCGAAACATATTACAGGTTTGATAAGTTTTTGAACCCTTCCAATTTCGGAAGAATACAAGTGCTGATACGTTCCCATTCGTCGTAAGACATGATTACGCATTTACGCCTCCACATTTCTGTTGGCTCCGTCCTTTCTATTCTCGGATATTTCTGGCTCCACCCGCGGTAACCCATTTTCGCCGTATTTGCAACAAACAAAAGTGTACATCTCTACCTCACCAAAAGGGAAAAAAAGGAAAATTTGTACGGCTCTAGGCTCCATTTCAGTGTCGCTTCAACATAAGGCAAAACATAAACAGTGTAACTTTGTGACCGTGTGCAGCCGTTGTTGCAAGATGTGAAGTGAGAAGAAAAATGCCTTCGTCCCGGGCTCCCGGCGGCAGCGTGCTGTGGGTGGACCATGCCTCGCGTGCAATTGATAAAGGACATATTCTTTTCCTCTGAAGCTGACGGCTTTTGACTTTTACTATAGTATCTAACTTTTAAACAGTGTATTTTCTCAAGACGGGGTCTACAAGTTAAACGATCTACACGTTAAAAGCCCAACATCTGTACCAATCAAAATTACAAATAAATATCTGTCTCTCCATAATCTGTACCGTAAACAGTCAAAAGTCACAAACCACGTACGCTCCTCGCGTAAAACTCTGTGTCGTACGGGTGAACGCCGTGACGAGGGCCAGGCTCCTGTTGGCACTGGGCTGTGGCCGCCTCTCGCACTACACAGAAAAGTCACCAACCAGTGGCGGACGTAGGAATTTTAGAATGGATTTATTCATCATATACCCTCCCCTTAGATGGAAATTCATGATTTACCCTCCTAGCCCACATGTCAGTGACTTATGATGACCCCACATGTCATTGAGGTGGGAGGGTAAATCCTGAATTCCCAAAATAAAGGGAGGGTATATGATCAACTTTACCTTTTAGAATGGGTGTTCGAAGTTGTAAAAATATTTTTCAGTACAAAACATAAAGATCTACAGTAGCAATAGCTAACATACAATTCAATCCATGCAGAAGCATCAAGACACGGTGAATTTGACAGTTTTCTCATAATGTCAATGTTTTTTTATCGAACACGCAGGAGAGCTGTGTATCTTTATATTAAGAGAGAAAAAGGAGAGACTCCCGTACAAACAACCTCCTTCCCTCCCTTAGGAAAAAAAAGGAAAGGTTGCCAAAAGAACTTAAAAAAAACACACACTTAACTAAGCAACACATCGACCCGACCTGAACAAATCACTCACACAAGATCCACATGCCGACCAAAAAATAGCTCCTGAAGCTTAATAGCACCTGCAAAGCTCCAGAGCCTCAATTCCTCCATGAAGAATTGCTGGGCCGTCGACACGGAAGGCGATGCTCTATCAAAAACTATTCTATTTCTGTGATTCCAGAGCGTCCATGTCCCCAAGATTACAGCACTATTGAACCCCTTTTTCTTAGTCTTTGTAACCTTTTTGCTTGCCTTTCTCCACCATTCCGCAAAGCTCTTTTCATTCCTTCTAGGGACAACACATTGATATCCAAGAGGGGACAGCAGATTGCGCCAGAACTGCCTAGCAAATACACAACTTGTTAGGATATGCTGCACCGTCTCCTCTTCTTGATCACATAGAACACAATGTTCGGGATGGGAGAGGCCTCTTTGAACTAATCAATCTGCAGTCCAGCACTTGTTTTTGATGGCCAGTCATAAAAACATCTTACATTTAGGTGGAGCCCAAGTCTTCCAAAGTCTTTGCCATGGCTCGAAGGATATTGCACCATGCAAGAAGGCTCTATAAGTAGATTTGGAGGAGAATATTCCACTCCTCACATGCTTCCAATTATGGTGGTCCTCTTCATGAGTTAGAGAAAATTCCTCTAAAGAATCCCAAAGATGCAAGTACTGAACCAAACCCTCCATGGAGAGGTTACCCTGAATATCCCTCACCCAATTGTGATTTTGAAGGGCTTGAGCAACAGTTATGTTTTGTAAGCTTCTCCTTGACACATTATTAACCACAACCGGAGCCAATTCCAACAAGGAACAACCATGTAGCCATCTATCACTCCAGAAAAGAGTGTTGTTGCCATTGCCAACATGGGTAAGCACCGAAATGGCAAACATTGCACGAACTTGTGGCTGCACAGGAAAATCCAATCCTGCCCAAGGTCGATTTGTAGAAGTTTTCTCAAGCCACAACCTGTAACATCCCAAAAATTTTATTTGCCTTTTATTTGTTTTTCTGGAGTTTATTTGGATTTTCTAGATTTTATTTCAAAGTCTAAAGCAAGAAAATGAATTTAAAATATTTTATTAAAGCCAAAAAGAGTTTATTTGATTTTTCCTAGCCTTCCCTAAATGTTTAATTAATTTTCGAGAATTTTCTGGAATTTAAAATCAATTTTAAAGGTTAAAAAGTATTTTATAAAATTATTAAATGGAAATCTGAAATTAAAAATATTTTTACTAAGTCTAAAATGCTTCCAGGAATATTCTATAATTTTTCTGGAATTTTTAGACATTAAGTATTATTTTTCTAAGTTTTTGCAAAGCTTCTAGTATTTTCTGAAAATTTAATCCGAAAATAAAAATCAATTTATTCCAAGCCCGCCACGTGTCGCTCTCAGATTAAATCCACCTCTCTCCACGTTTTAATCCTAGCCATCCACCACAACTTACCCCTTCATAAAATCCAAAGGACATGAGCCATCCACTTGCCACGTGTCAACAATCCGACGGCCCGTACCCCTTCATTCTCCTCCCTCTCTATGACACATGGGACCCACTTGTCATATGTTTCTTCTTCCTCCCCTTCTTCCTCCTCTAGTCTTCTCTCTCTTCCACCATTGATGCCGAATGAAAGCTTCAATTCCCGGCCGTTACTACCTCTTTAATCGTCGTTTAAGGGTGGAAACGGAAGCCCTCATCACTCCCCACTCACGCCCGGCCGCCTCCTCCCTTTAATCCTCTCTAAACCGCCGGCCATTCATCTCCTTTTCTTCATCTATAAAAGCCCAAAACTCCGGTGTTCCTCCTCCCATTCGGCCTCCCTCTCACCGCCGCCCCTCCCCTCCCGTTCGGCCGCCACCCCGCCGCCCTTTGCCGCCGCCCCGGCCGCCTCCCGGCCCGCCTCCCGCCGCCGCCCGCGCTTCACCACCGCCGCCTCCTCCTTGCGCCACCGCCGGCCGCCCGCCTCCCCGCCGTCGCCGGTGAGTGCGCCGCCGCCCCTCCTCACCCCGCCGCCGCTCGCCGCCCCCGCCTCCGGCCGCCGGCCGCCGGCAAGGCGCCGGCCGTGCGCCTCCCGTGCCGCCCTGCGCGCCGCCCGCGTGGCCGGCCTCGCCCGCGTGGTCGCCCGCGTGGCCTCCACGTCACGCCCGCATGGCGCCATGTGGTCGGTGTGCCACGTCGTCAAACCCCGCGGTCCGCGGACTTGGTCCACGGTAGACCGGGCCCACCGGTCATTCACATCATTTTCCCGCTCAGAAAATTCGAAATTGCTGACGTCATAAATAGCATTTTTCAGTACAAAAATAATTCCCGAAACCAGCCTTTTCCTTTTTCCCTCCTGTTAATCTTCCGAAAGCCATAACTTCTTCATTTTAACTCCGATTTAACCCGTTCAAATTTCTAAATTCTTCTAAAATCATAAACTACCCAAATCTAGACTCTTTTTGAATTTTTGAATTTTATTTGAATTTTGTTTGAATTTTCTTTTGATTCTTCGCGTGTAGATTACGACGAATCCGGAGAATATTTCTTCGACGAATCGCAGCAAGACTTCGAGCAAGGCAAGTTACACCTTTGACCATGTTGATCCCAGTAATTTAAATTATTTATGTTGTTTTTAAATTTATATGCATGCGTATTTTTATTCAAATTAGTTCAAATGTGCTTAAAACTTTAGTTACACCCAATTTCCTTTGTATGGCCAATTTCGATATTGAACGAACATACCTTGTCACCATAGATGAAAACCTAGTTGGTACATTAGTATTAACTAGAACACTTTATGGAATTGCTTAGCCATGCTTAGAATAATTCGGGTGGGAAGATTTGTTTCACATAAAATGATAAAGTTTTCGAGGGTATTCTTGACTTCGGTGAGTCAAGAATGATTATGAGATGTTTTCAAACAAATTATAAAACCTGTTCTTAGACTTGGGCATTGGTATGGTGGTGGGTGCTTGCTGGCATGCATCGTAGTTTGTTGACTCGTTGTTGACTGCCAGGCACAAGGGGTATGCGGGTAGGCCTAAGTCAAATTAAGGACCGGTCTGTGAGCTACTAATACAAAGTCACACCATACTACCACAAGTCTGGAATGGGACAGACCTGGCTAAGTAATTCGTGAAGTTCCATTTTAGTTTTCGCTATAGGCTGAATGTGAGCGTGGCGTAGGCCATGGGAAGTCTCACATGGCACAAGAGGGGGCTCCAACATGTGGATTCATGTTGTGGTGAAACCTTAGTGGCGGCGTAACTAATTTGGCAATGGAACATTGGAACAGCCTTGTCATGAACTCTCAGCCGCACACCTAAGGCAGTGTGTAAATCGCGTGGCAAAACGAGAGAACATGTCTTGTGGGTAAAGTTGTACACCTCTGCAGAGTAACAAACTATCCTGGATAGCCGTGTCCACGGTCAAGGACATGCTTAGTATGGTTTTTCACGGATTAGACTTTGGTTTTTATTAAAACCTGGTTTGTGGAACTTGTGAAATCTTTTGGAAAGATGGTCCGGGTGGGATGCTCGTGGTTAGGTTAGTGTTTGGTCGGAGCCTGCACTAACGATATTATTTTGTTAAATTCTTGTTTCTATCTATTGTATCAAATTCAGCTTTTGCACTTATTATTGATATTTACTCCAATGATACTGTTTGTGCAAATAAACCATAATATGCCTTCTTTTGTAACCCCTTATGCATGCATACACTCTGTTATATTTCCCTGGTGTAACTTGCGTAAGCACTTCGTGTGCTTACCTTGGGAGTACTTTATGTGCTCACCTTGCTAAAATCTGTTGCCAGAGGATGACGTCTACAACTTCGGTGAGGATGGTGACGACTAGGCCACGTCTTACAGTCAATTCGCCTTGTGGGAAGGCAGGATGGGCTGCTCCTTTTATTTATCTTCCGCTGTTTACTTTTATGTTTGGCCATGAAGCCACCCTATTGTAAACCTGGCCATAAGGCCCGTACTCTTGCTTTATAATAAAGTTTGGTTATCATGCGTGATATGTATCACTGTTCAACCTGTGTGCACTAGCTTTTCCTGGGATAGTGCGAATACACAGTGGGTTCTGGAGTTGCTGCTCCGGGTCCCGACACAACCACTTCATTTGTAATGCCCAGCCCATGGTTTGTAGGTTGGAAATACCAAGTCCACCTAAATCAATAGGCCGTTGCACCTTTTCCCAGGCTACCAGACAGCAACCACAATTCACTTCTTTTCTTCCTTTTCCAAAGAAATGCTCTTCTAATTTTATCTATCGCCTTGATTACCCATTTAGCCACATTCATGGCTATTAATAAATAAATTGGAATGGCTGACAAAACAAACCTCACCATGGTAGCTCTACCTGCCAAGTTCATGAGACTAGCCTTCCATCCTGGGAGACGATCTGCTATTTTATCAAGCCATGGCAGCAAATCACTCTTACGCAATTTCTTGTTGGAGATTGGTAGGCCCAGATAGGTGGAAGGGAACACCGACGAAGGGCACTGAAGAATTCCATCCACCAGCCCCAAATCAATCTCTTTACATCTTATAGGAATCACACAACTTTTTTGGAGGTTAGTTTGCAGTCCCGAAGCCTTGCCAAAACAGTCCAGATAACGTCAATATGATCTCATGTTTCAGACATATTATAGAATTGTTAGCCAGCACTAAGCAAATGTACTTAAATTAATTCAAGAATAGCAGCATGGATAGAGTGTGAGTAAGTGGCAACAATGTCTTACTGTTTGTCATCATTATGCTTGCTGATCACTTCAACATAGTCAGCGACCAAGTATACTGAATAGAACCCAACACCAAATTGCCCAATCAGATTGAGGTCACCTCCAGTCTGCATCTTTTCAACAAAGCCTGTAGACATTGCAATCAATTAAAGTTAGAGCTCATTCCAAGGATAAACTTATACATTAGATGGTACTTAGCGCAAAATTTTCTTTATCAACAAAAGCTGCAGACGTTGCAATCAATTAAAGTTAGAGCTCATTCCAAGGATTAACTTATGCATTAGATGGTACTTGGCGCAAAATTTTCTTTATCAACAATAGATAATGCTGAGTTTGTGCTACAGATTGGTATCCCCAGTCTGTAAGAATCTTCACTTTCAATTAAAGCCAGGCCAGAAATGGTCTGTGGTCTAATATCTTGGACTGGAGCAATCAGTAGGAAAGAGTGGTACCTGAAGTCCCAGATTTCGCAATGGTTCCAAGGTTCTTAATCAGATATTCCTTGGTCATACCAATACCCCTATCCCGAATGGAAAAGATCTTCTTCTCCTTATCCAACTTAATCTGCATGCGCACACACCAGATACCTTAAAGTTCATTTCTAAAGCAAGACATGGCAATCAAAAAAGGATCTCAGCTTTGCAGTTTACTGTACCTGGATTTCAAGCTTAGCAATGTCACCTTCACCCAGAACCTCCTTATCGGTGAGCGAAAGGAACCTAAACTTACCCAAAGCCTGCAAACACAAAACGTGCCACCCATTATGCCTTAATTTCTAGCACCCACAATGCAACCTAAACACAGGGGGTCAATGCAATACATACATTAGATGCATTGGATATGAGCTCCCTCAGGAAGATGTCCTTGTTGCTGTAGAGTGAGTTGATGATGATGATATCCATGAGTCTGGACACCTCAGCCTGGAACTCAGACTTCCTGGTATTGCCTCACTGCTGCTATTTTAGTGCAATTTTTTTTGACATTACGTGGGCAAAATCGTATCTTTAGAAAACATATTGATGACTTCGATTGGAATTGGGTAGGGGTAGCAGCTACTTACGTCCAGGCGAAGGTCACGCGGCCGGAGGGCGGAGGCGCGGTTGCCGACTCGCCGGTTGTGCCGGAGGGCGGAGCGGAGGCTAGAGGGCCCAGATCTGGCGGTCGCGGTGCTGGCGGAGGGCCGGTGCGGCGCAGCGCGTAGGCGGAGCGGAGGGCCGGCGCCCGGTGCGGCGCGGAGCGGAGCTTTGGAGGACCGGCGCGGCGCCGGAGGCCGGAGGTGCGGTCGACGTGGCCCACGCGGGGTCGCTCTGCTGCTCGCCTGCTCGGCTAGGGTTTCTATCGCGCTCGGGCTACGGACTCGGGCGCTCGCGCTCGGGCAGGCGGTTTCTATCGCCGTAAATGGGCTGGCCGCTGGGCCGCACGCAGGCGCGAGCTGGAGTGTCGGGCCGGCCGGCTGGCCGAATAGTGGCGGCTTGGAGGCTGAAATTACTGATTTTGACCCAATTATATATGTATATATGGATTATACCTCATATATACTAAGATTTTTGTTAAAAAATTTGGGTGTTCAGCTGAACACCCATGAACTACTGTAGATCCACCCCTGTCACCAACCATCGTGGTACTAATCTTACAGGCATCCGTTCCGCGTTCTTTTTATCTTTTAGCTGTTTTCTTAGTTTCGACTTTTTTAACAATTAAAATTTATTAAATTATTAAATTTATTGTTTTTAATTTATAACTTATGATTTCACTCGAATAAATGAATAGGACAGTTTTTTCGTCACCGTTTCAAAATGACTTATCGGGATAACCTTTTAGAAGCAGCTTATCAACTTATCAGCTTTTAATTCGTTCGCACGAATACTTATACTATGACTAAAAACTAAGCTATAGCCTAAAACAATAGGTCCAATAAATCACAGCCAAAACTATAAACCACGGCAGCAAAAATAATAGAGCTAATAACCCCGAATCAAAATTGCAACTCCTGTAGCAGTACATTAATATGGGCGAGTGCCTGTTTGAGGTATTGTTCTTGTACTACTGTACTATGCACGTTGTGATTTGTTCAAAGTTACGGTACTGAGCTGCCGTGCTACTGTGTGCTAATTAGGTATATATGGAGTATTTTGTTGTACCAGTAGTTACGAAAGACACCTATACCAATATCCCGTAAGAGGTTAACGAAGATGCGTGGCAGTAGCCTGTTGCACCGATAGAGCTTCCAGTCTCCAGAGATGCTCGGTAATAGATGGGTTTTTTTGACCGTAGTTTATAATTTTTATTTTAAAATTTTGAATTATGATAGTTGACAAGAGAGAGTATGAAGTGAAAGATATTCACGTGTGATTTGGCCGATATAGACGAATTCGGTAAGTGTTTACTACAATCAACTTTTAGACCCGTCTTAAAAAGACACACTGTTTGAAAACCAGTTACTGTAGCATAAGTCAAAAACTATAAGCCCAAAGAACCCAACCAATGTCAAAATGAAACCGTAGATGAAGGTTCATATGATAGTCCTGTTTGAATTAGCTTCCAAAAGCTATTTTTCTAGTAAATGGTTATTCTACAGGTCCTAACTTTCAAACAGAGTGTCTTTTTAAAACGTGATTTACTAGTCAATTTTAGTGTACACTATAGTGACTTTATTTATATTGGCTAAAATTGCATGTGAGTATCTATCTCTACAAGCTAAAATCACATGCGAGTCAAAACTAAAAGCTAATATGAACGGACTCGATATCACACAGTTCAACCACCCCTTATTACGATATATGGTTAGAAAAAGGGCGTTAAATATGTTACAAATATTCTCTAAACTAAATATGTAGCCGCTTTCCATCTTGGCCGCGGTTGATAGCTTTTGCAACCATATGGTTGGAAATCTAGGGTTGGATCAAAGACATTAAATTGATTTATGGTTAGGACTGTTCATATTAGGGTTGATAGTTTTATCTGAAAATAAATAGTAGTGAATGAAAGAAATGGTTTTTAGAAGGAGTGAGCGGGTGGTGGGAAATGTGAGGTACATGATATGTCCGTGATCCTTTACCTTATCTTCAGAGCGAGACAAGAGCGAAAGAAGTGAGAAAATTGCTCCAAAAAACTAAATATTCAAATTAGCTTCTGACTTTTTTAACCAAACACGGAAGTAGGAACCAGTATAAATAGTCCCTCAGATTCATGGACCCCGGCAGAGGATCCCAGCGGATTTCAAACAGTACTTTGCACGGTGGCACCGCCACGAAAGGACAAGGGAGCGCCTGTTTGGACCCGGAGGCAAAATGGACCGTGGCAAGCTGCCGCCGCATGCTTTTGGTCTTGTTAGGCTCCACGCTCGCTTGTCTGATTGTTTCTCTATCATTACTCCTGTCTTAGTTACTTTGGCGTTATCTTAATTACCACACGAACAATGGTGGTGATGACCCATGTTTAGTCATATAAATTAGCGACCAAACTTCGATAAATAATAAACACTGCACCCAAGTTCCCACCACCGAACACATCTTAGCTGAACGCTGAGCTTCGATTGCCCATGCGCGATAAGGCAAAATTTTCTGCCTCTAGAGGTCATGTATTTTACCACGACATGGACTAGTGCAATAGATATCAGGATGGTAATGAGATCGATGGGGAAGATGAGATGTTTTGCTAATTCATGGTTTGTAGTTGGTGTCTTTGGGTGTTTATCTCCTTGGTCAATTCAGATGGGACGGGTGTTGTCACTTTTAAATTATATTAATTTTGTTAGGATTGGTATGACAATAGAAAAGGGTGAATGGTGCATTCAAATTTTCTCAAGTATTCGTCAATCCTTCACTCTAATTCTATGGGAAGGTAGGACAATCAAGAACCCAAAATTTTGAAAATCGCCTTGCTACAGTAATTTCAGACCTACAAACAGTAATTCCAGCACTATATCAAAAATGAAAATCCATGAAACTATTGATCCGTAGATTCAAAATACCTGAAACTTGAACCAAGACTCGATCATGACATTATTAACCTATCCCAATAAAAAATATCGAAAACTTGAGAGAATTATGATCTTTTGGTTCACTGCTGGACCAAAATCGGGCCAAAACCTAAAATTGAGCTAACTTTCAAAACAAAACTCCAATTCACTTGAAATTTGGTGAGCGCCTTTTCTAGATGTTAGAAACATATTTCAATCAATAATCAAGAAAATCGTTGCCAAAGTTCTGATATTTTTCCGTTTGAAGTAAGATTGCACAAAAAGGATCAAAATTAAAAAACGGTGAATATGACTTGTTCATGGGTGCATGATGGCCAAGATAGTTTTAGATGTATTTTCACATATCACAGCAAGATAGACTACCAAAGAAATTAAAGTAGAAATAGCTGGATCAAGAAATCACTTGGAGAGACTAAAAAGAGCAAAAACCGAGTTTCTTCATGAACTTTCCAACCAAGTGACCAGATGGATGGAGATTGATTTTCATATATTATCTCTATCTCTTACACGTCCTTGGCATAGCAAGATCAAGAAGAAAAGAGATAAGAGTAAAACCAATCAAATCAAGAGTAAATCAATCACCACAAGATGGATTCATGGAGATGAACAAATATTGATGTATTGCTACCTAAGGATGAAAGTTTTATAGCTATTCCACTTGAATGATCAAAAAGCACACTACAACACTCAACTTCTCTCAAACCCTAACCCTAGAACTTATGAACATTTGGTCTCAAGAGAGGATGGTTGGATAGTTAACTACAAGTCTCCATCCCAACTAGTTAAATAGATAGACTAGCTAACCCCATCTAACCCTTAGTGGATACTATCCACTTATCACATATGGGGGAAACCCGATAACTCCACACACTACACTTATATATACTTTTCAAAGTGCAGAAACCCAAATCTGCTAAATCCTTAGCCTTGATCCAACTTGATCTTCTTAGCTTCTCTTTCATGAAAACTGCTCTCCCCAGCACCACTCAAGCACCACAGTTTTACTTCAAGGTAGTTTTCGGTATTTTGGTCAAACTACCAAAATACCCTTTCTTGATCCGGTCATCTTCTTTCACTGCAAGCAATCGCTATGTTTGCCACGTGATGATGCACCATTGGCTTGCCATGTGTCGGCAAATATTTCCTGTTTCAGTTCTACCGAATCATGCCTCACTTGGACTGACCAAGCCACATGGTGCAACTAGTCACTCGAATTTCCATTCATCGTTTTCTGCCTTCTTTATGCTATGCTTGAGTTCAACCATCTCACACGGCATTCTTGATAGTATTTGGCCTCAGCACCTCCATGAGCGTAGCCTCGATCCTCACCGTTGACCATGGTTGACACCTTGACCCACATTAGCAATAACATATCACATTCAACCTATAACTACTGACTAGGTCACCAAATTATCTCATTCTCAAATTTTTCAAAATCATCCATTTCTACAAGTTGTCCAGAAAAATCTGCAAATTTGCAAATTCTAAATTTCCACTCCTCCAAAATGATAATAGCTCATCACAATAAAATCATTGACCTTTTCACATGGTCCTTCAATTTCTCTCTTAATTGAATAGGCAGAGCTCCCACCATCCATTTCAAAATAAAAGAAGAGACAAGTTTGCTAGTTATGAGGTGGCTAATATTTTGTATAAGCACTAATTTTGTTAGCAGAATTTTTCGTGCTACTTATTTCTCAAACCAATTTTGCTAGTGTTCTTGTTCCTTGCATTTTACATATATAGCCAGCTAGCCGATGGCTACTTGGCCTGTGTCACCTAGCATGGAATGTTGGAGTATTATCTCATTTTGCTACTTTGCTTGTGTTGGTTCCTTTCCATTGTTCTTGTCCTAGCTTTCTTTTCATTTGCATATTCTTCACCACCTATGTAGGATCGACAATGGCAATAGTAGGGGGTGTAAGGTCAAGGACACCGACTAGAGGGAAGGTGAATAGTCATTTTTAAAATTTAGTCTTTAGCTAAAGTCGAGTTTATGTACGAAATTATAAATCAAATCAGTTTTGCACAACTAAGGCCTAAATAATTCATATACAATTAAGCACACCAACACCCTAAGTCTATATCAATGTTTGCAATCCTAAGGTGACAAACAATCTGATACGGACAAACTAGTAAATTAGCTTATCCGTAGGGTGGCCCGTTCTTCACAGCACGAACAACAATATCTTCTCTTTGCTTCATGTGGCCAACAACAAAAACTAGGATTTTGAGCCATGTAACTCCTACTTGTTCGGTGGCAACTCCCCTCTTGTGATCAAATAGCTTCGATTGATCTTGCACCAATCAATCTTGTGGACTGATTGGAAGCAATCAGCCTGGGGCTTCTAATACTGTGATCAAGGCTTTGGTCACGAATGTAGAAGGATGAATCATGTAGCTTCAATTTCACAACTCGAGAATAGAAGTTCTTGATCTGCACAATCACTCTCAAACCCTAATCAAGAAATCCTTATGCGCGCACACAATTGCACCACAAACCAGCTATGGTTTTTCTATATTTCTTAACTCAAAATAATCTAATCTAAGATACAATAGGGTATCCCTTGGCCTTATATTGGTGCCCAATGGTATGACCAACTCAACTCACAAATGCACACCATGGGCTAAGCCCGACTCAAGCTCGTGCTCATATTGGCACGTTACATCTTGGACACTTTATTGAAACAAACTCCACTTCTTCTAAAAATTGGACTCCTCAAATAAACCAATAATGGTTTTTAGAGGAATTCCCAAAAATTGGTTACAACTGAATTCGACCATCCTTAACTCATGGCACAAACAACTCAGACTCATCTAATTTGAATAACAAACTTAGAGATAGAAGCCAACTCAAGATAGGAAGACTCTGATTGGATTCCTTTTAAAGGCCGACTCCTATCCATATAGAACCAATGTGGAACTGTGCTGGCTTCCTAATTTGGTTCCTGGCTCCTTTCCTTGTGCACAGCTCGGCATGAGTTCCTGGCTCGGCCCTCCTCGCTCCTCTCAGTTTCTTCTTTTTTCACGCACAAGGCAAGCCAATGGAAATAGTTTTGAACTCAGCTCTTTGTTGGTTCGGTCTCCTGGCTTTACACGTCAAAGGATTGGAGTCCCACTCAGATTCCTTCCTATTTCTTTCCTTCCTAGCCATCACTTCTTTCCTTTCTCTTGTTTTCCATGTCTTCTTGGCTTGTCATGGCTCCCACCTGGCCCACGCATGCCAACCCTAAGTGCCCCATGTGGGATCATGCTCCCACGTGGTTCCCCCCTTAACGTATTCACGTGGCCATGTGCTCATGCACCCATGCAGATCCAACTCTCCCATACGGTTGGGTCTTTTTTCCCTTGGCTGGCCTCCCTCTTCACCAAAACATGTTTCTCCTCTTCTTCACACAAAACAACCCTACTTTGTGAAGTATTTATAGATTTCAATAATGAAGCACAACTCAAAGTAGCAATGGTACTTTTGGCCTCATCATCCCCTTCCCTTCAAGTGAAACCATCTTTGGTTTTGGGATATTCTTCACAAGCTCTTTTATCTTCACAACAATTTTAGAATTGATCTCCTCATCTTGTTTTAGCAGTAATGAATAGAACACACCTTTATGAATCAATATGATCTGATAGCTCTCCCTTGATGTGTTACATTGCTACGACCACGAGCTACGACCACTAGCTATGACCAAAGGCTACGACCACTCGCTATGATCATTGACTACGACAACGCGTCCACGATCAGCGCGAATTCCTATGGCGGCGTTCCGATGTACAGCCTCATCATGTATATCTAACCAACACGACAACAAGTACAAACCTCCCCGCTTCAGATCCAATAGAGCAACAAAATAACGAGAGGGGGTTGAACTGTACCGACCCGTTGGTGAGGAGATCATCATGGAGGCGCATGCGGGCATTAGGGCGGGTGCCGTCGCCGATCCCGCGCCGGGCCGAGGTGAGCTGGTTGGTTTGGGGTAGGAGAGCGTGAGTGGGAGCACCAGCAGCGGCGGCAAGGAGGAGTAAGACAACGGTAGCGAGGGCCGGAAGTGAGCCGAGCCCACGACTCCAACAACGACTCGCCATGGTCGCACTGCGCGGCAAATGGGAGGGTGGAGCCATGGAGGCTGTCGTATCGAGGGGAGGGCTCCAGCGGCAACTCGCCATGTTGCGCTTCTTGCAGTGATGCGGCGCCATCGGGAAAGCATCACTCAGCGGGGAGTGGTCGCGTCAAAGAGGGGGGATTGGGATTTTGAGAGAAACAGGAGCGCGTTAACGCTTCTCTATTCTCCGAAATCCCAAGCCCCCGAACCCAAACCCTAGCTCTAGGCCTTGTCGGCGGCGATCGCCGGCGCCGTTGGAGAAGCGCTTCCCCGTGCCTCGGTTTCGTTGCCTTGGGCAGTTTGCTTAGGAGGTGTGTGCGTTTGTTGTGATTGCCGTGGATTCTAATGTGTTTTGTTGCTTTTGGTGCGATTAGGCCGGGTTTTCGTGTCGCTTCGCTTTTGGGGACGAAGCTTTGGAGGAGGCGCCCGGTGGTGCGGCTCATCGTGTCGGATTCGTCGCCTTTGGTGGATTCGTACTAAGTGTTGGAAACATAAGCACATGTAGGTTCATTTTATTCCATAAATAAATCATGACATCATGCATGCAAAATAACAGAACCATCACAGGCATAAAAGATCTAGACATGTAAACCAGGAAACTGTACATGAACAGATCTAATACGGAGAACATGACTGTTACTTACCGATGATTCTGTTCTGATCGGTTTGCCGATGTTGACACAGCAGGCACGGTATGCATGACACGAGATCGATGATGATTCGCCGAAGCCGAACGACGAGGAAGACGAGCCAGAGCTACAGCAAGCAGTCGCGCAGAGCGCTTCCCAAAAACTTTATTCGCCCTCTCCCGGTGCAGGACTTCGAAGGCGACGGTTCCGGAGACCTGCTCTCCCGAACGACAGTGCACGCCAGCGGACGGGACGGAGTAGACTACGTGAGACGGCGCAACACAATGGAGGAGGCAAAAACCCTAGATTGATTCGCATATACTGTATGGAGGCGGCGACTAAGTATTTATAGAAAAATCAGGACGCGTGATCAAGACGCCTGCACGTTCTCCATAACTCATAACCGAAACGGATTAGTCACGCGTAACCGATCCGGATTCACCGCCACTCAAAACAGCAAAAATAAAACTGCAAAAGGAAGCCGCATATGCGCAAGCACCTGGAGCCGATTTTGGCGGACCATTCACGCAGGTGCGGTGCGTCCGCGCCCCCCGCCCGGCCCGACCCGGCGAGGCGAGGCGAGCGAGCGCGTGCGTGTGATCCTCTAGTTCTTTCCCACACATGCCTCAAGTGGCTAGGAGTGCACCATCCCTTTTAAGGTGGTCTTCCTCTCCTAGAACTAGCAATATGGTACTAAAATTCACATGCAAGCCTCCTTTGCATGAGTGGGCCTTTGAGATTTAGGAATTATTCTTATTGTATGGGCTTGGCCCACATAATTCAACAATCCCCCACCAGATCTCAAAGTCGCACAGAGATTTGCCTGAATTCCAATATACTGTTTATATATCAGTGTTTCGATGGAGACCGATTAAGGTTGAACATCCACCTAGAACTCCAAGCTACACTTACTCACAACTTGAACAATGGACTACGCCTTGAATTGCAAGTTTGGTGCAAGCAAGCTTCACTTAAAGACTTAACTGATACTAGGCCGCCAGTAGGCTACCCCTCGGTTGGAGCGTATAAGTCATACTCCTTGGTCTCTTCATGAGCTTAGTAGGAGATTTTCCCAAAATCTCCATAGACTACGACTGACAGTCGGGCTCATATAGGTGTGTTCTTTCAAGAACGTTCTGCAGGATAACATCTTCGCTTCTGAAAGCCAATGGAACACATTAAGGCCTTAACCAACCTGCCTTGCAGTTTCTGAGAGTATTGCATCTTCACATAGAGAGGGTTGAAATTACTCTCCTCCAGTTAACTAATGACTTGTTTTTCCAGATCCTAATTCACGGGATCTCCGATCACATAGGTTGGGTTAATACCATATATAACTCACATGGATCTCATACCCATCTCCTTCGATGCACTATCTATCACATTCCGTGATAGTCCATTTGTAAAGGGATCTGCCAGGTTTTTATCTGTTGGATGTAATCCAAGGTTATAACTCCGGAGTTTCTCAATTTCCTGACAGACTTCAATCATCTCTTGACATGCCTAGACGATTTCATATTATCCTTAGAACTGTTCACTTTAGCGATAACGGTTTGATTATCACAGTTCATAACGATAGCTGGCACTGGCTTTTCCACCGTAGGTAGATCCATCAATAGATCCCGTAGCCATTCTGCCTCAACAGTAGCAGTGTCTAGTGCCGCAAACTCTGCTTCCATGGTTGACCTTGTCAAAATGGTCTGTTTGCAAGACCTCCATGAAACAGCACCACCACCAATAGTGAAAATATATCCACTAGTGGCTTTGATCTCATCAGTATCAGAGATCCAGTTGGAATCACTATAACCCTCCAGCACCGACGGGTACCCAGTATAGTGAAGTCCAAAGTTCGAGCTACCTTTCAGATAGCGCAACACTCGCTCAAGCGCCTTCCAGTGATCATCTCCTGGGTTAGATGTAAACCGGCTCAACTTGCTCACAACAAAGGAGATGTCTGGCCCTGTTGCACTAGCTAGGTACATAAGTGAGCCAATTATCTGAGAATATTCCAGCTGATTCCTAGCAATTTTCTTATTCTTACGAAGTAACACGCTAGGATCATAAGGTGTTGGAGAATGCTTGCTGTCAGAAAAGCCAAAACGGCTCAAGATCTTTTCCACATAATGAGATTGCAAAAGTGTAATCCCATCCTCACCTCTAACCAATTTAATGTTTAGAATAACATCAGCCATTTCCAGATCTTTCATACCAAAGTTTTGAGACAAGAATGATTTGACCTCATTTATCACATTGATGTTTGTCCCAAAAATCAGGATGTCATCCACATACAAGCATAGAATAACTCCCTCACCCCCACCATAGCGATAGTATACACATTTATCTGCCTCATTGACAGCAAAGCCTACAGATGTCAGTGTTCTATCGAACTTCTCATGCCACTGCTTAGGGGCTTGTTTCAGACCATACAAAGATTTCAACAGTTTTAACACCTTGCCTTCTTGACCTTCTACTACAAAACCATCAGGCTGTTCCATGTAAATTTCCTCATCCAGCTCTCCGTTAAGAAAAAGCTGTCTTAACGTCCATTTGATGAACGAGAAGACCATGTGAGGCAGCCAAAGCAAGTAGTACTCGAATTGTGGTCAGTCTAGCAACAGGTGAGTAAGTGTCAAAGAAATATTCGCCTTCTTTCTGAGTATAGCCCTTGGCAACAAGCCGAGCCTTGTACTTTTCAATGGTACCATCAGGCCTAAGTTTCTTTTTGAACACCCACTTGCACCCTACAGGTTTGCACCCATAAGGTCTATCTGTCAGCTCCCAGGTTCCATTAGCGATAATGGAATTCATTTCACTACGGACAACCTCCTTCCAATAGTCTGCATCAGTAGATGCATACGCTTCTGAAATAAACTTGGGAGTGTCGTCCACAAGGTACACAGTGAAATCATCACCAAAGGATTTGGATATCCTTTGTCTCTTGCTCCTTCTAGGAGCTCCACTGTCATCCTCCTCATTGACAAGTTCATGTGTATGTTCAAAAGGTTCAGGTGGTTGAAAGCATCTAGGCCCCTAAAAATATTGGTTTTGGTAATTTATGGATTTATGTGAATATGGGACTAATGTGTGCATTCAGTGTTTGAAAGGATAAGCTCAATTGGCAAAGAAAGAGGCTCACAAAATATCCCATGAAGATTCAAAGATCTCTAGGGCGACAAGGTAAATAGTTTAGGTATCTATTTTATTTTACCGGTCTTGGAGTTAGGTTGGAAGATCGGATTATAGGATAGACGCCGTACTATTAAGAGGGATCATGGTGATTGCTTAATCATGTTCAAATATGCCCTATGGATCAATTTAGGATCATGCATGCACTTAGAAATTAAAATCATATCAAATCTGTGCATTGTCAGAAAATCTGGTAGTTCCGGTGTTAAATGGGCGGAACTACCGCAGGGTCGGAAGTACCGGGCGCCCGGGCGGAACGTTTTTTCCAGAGAGCGCCCGGACTCAGACTTAGTCTCTCGGAAAACGGAAGTACCGCGGGTTGACCTGCGGAACTACCGGAGGACCGGTAGTACCGGGCACCCGAGCGGAACTTTATTTCCAGAGAGCGCCCGGAGTTTAACTTAGCCTCTCAGAAAACGGAAGTACCGCGGATTGACCTGCGGAACTACCGCATGTGCGGAAGTTCCGGATACCCGTGCGGAACTTTATTTCCAGAGAGTGCCGGGAATAAAACTTAAACTCGCTGAGATCGGAAGTACCGGGTCATGGAGCGGAACTTCCGGACTTCCGGAAGTACCGCGATTTCAACGGCGGTAGTACCGCACTCATTGACCAACGGTTACTTCTGACTCACTGACATAGCCGTTCTGACCGGTCAACGAGAGTCCGGAAGTACCGCGGTTATACCTGCGGTAGTTCCGGATTTCCTGAATTTTCAGGATTGTTAATTGCAACGGCTATTTGAGGTTGGTGAGGGTATAAATACATCCCCACCAGAACTTGTTGTGGTGGTTGAACTTCCATTGAATACATTTGAGCTTAGTGCAACCTCTCACACCTCATTCTCTCACAAGTGCATTCAATTGAGGTAGTTGAGCCAAAATTCAAGTGCATTGCATTCTAATTGATCCATTAGGCACTTGAGTGAGATCAAGCCGCTGTGATCTGTTCTCTTGGTGCTTGCCGGCACCTAGACGGCTTGGCGGAGGTCCGGTGATCTTCTCAAGAAGATTGTGAGAAGGCCCGGAAGATTGTGAAGGCTCGGAGCTCGCCTACCCGGAGAGGGAAAGGGCTACCACTAGTGACCGAGGTGATTAGGCTCATTCGGGAGCCGGTCCGATCTGTTCGGGCTTACCTCAACGTGGACTAGGGGAGACCGGCAAGTCTCCGATCACCACGGTAAAAAATAATCGTGTCAATTGTGGTTTGCTCTCTTGTGATCATTTTCATTCAAGCAACACTCTTCTTTCATACTACTTGATTGCTTGATTAGTTAGAGTAGCAAATTGTTGATCTCTACTATTTGATATTGCTCTTGGTCGATTACTTGTGCTAGTGATTGTTTGAGCCTTACTAGATTGATTAGTCGTGTTATTTCTATCTTGCTCTAGTATATCCATCAAGTTTAAAATTGCTAATTAGAATTAGACGAAAATTTTAAAACCGCCTATTCACCCCCCCTCTAGTCGGCCTCCTCGATCTTACAGTGGTGTGATTGAACTGGGAATTATTTCAGAAGGTTGACTAGTAGTGTTATGTGTATCCTTCATTGGAAAAATATTCTCAAAGAACATTGCATCTCGAGACTCCATAATTGTACCAACATGCATGTCAGGTACCTCAGTTTTAACTATCAAAAATCTATAGGCAATGCTATGATTAGCATATCCCAGAAAGACACAGTCCACAGTCTTAGGTCCAAGCTTACGTTTCTTAGTTATTGGCACATTAACTTTCGCCAAGCACCCCCATGTACGCAAGTAAGAAAGTGATGGTTTTCTCCCAATCCATACCTCGTATGGTGTTTGTCCTTATTTCTGTTGGGAACTCTATTTAATACATGATTAGACGTTAGCAAAGCCTCCCCCCACCATGCCTTAAGTTAGCCCGCAGTGTCTAACATGGCATTCACCAAGTCAGTCAACGTGCGGTTTTTCCTTTCGGCAATCCCATTTGACTCAGGCGAATAAGAAGGCGTCCTCTCATGTATAATGCCATGTTCCTCACAAAATAAGTCAAATTCGTTTGAGAAATACTCTCCACCACGATCTGACCTAAATCTTTTTATCTTTCTGTTTAATTGGTTTTCAACTTCTGCCTTATAGATTTTAAAATAGTCTAAAGTCTCATCTTTCGTTTTCAATAAATACACATAACAGAACCTAGTTGCATCATCAATCAATGTCATGAAATATCGTTTTCCACCCTTCGTCAACACGCCATTCATCTCAGAAAGATCTGAATGCAGGAGTTCTAGTGGTGCCAAGTTTCTCTCCTCGGTAGCCTTGTGAGGCTTACGAGGTTGCTTTGATTGCACACAGCTATGGCATTTAGAACCTTTGGTGATGGAAACGTTTGGAATTAAATTCATACTGGAAAGCCGAGACATCAAACCAAAATTAATATGACATAGACATGAGTGCCAAACGTTAGCCTCATCATCCACACTGCCACAAATATGGTTCACAGTCTTATTGCAGAAATCTGAAAGGGAAAAACGGAACAAGCCTCCGCACTCATAGCCTTTACCAATAAAATATCCATGTTTAGACACGACTACTTTATTAGACTCAAATACCAACTTAAGCCCGTCTCTACATAAACGGGAGCCACTAACGAGATTCTTGTCTATAGAAGGGACATGCTGCACGTTCTTCAGCTGCACGATCTTTCCCGAAGTAAACTTCAGATCTACCGTGCCAACACCATGAACAGTAGCATGTGACCCATTCCCCATTAGGACAGAGGAATCCCGGGCGACCTGATAAGAGGAAAACAACGAAATATCAGCACACACATGTACATTAGCTCCTGTATCAATCCACCAATTGGTAGATTGACTAACTGAAAGAACAGTAGGTAAATTACCATACCCAGTCCCATCTCCAGTCTTGCCAATGGTCATATTGACAGACTTAGAAGTCTGTCCTACAGGTGCCTTCTTTCCTTTGCGTTGTGGGCACTTCTTGGCCATGTGACCAGCCTCACCGCACACAAAGCAAGTTCTATCATCCTGATTGTTGTTGTTCTTCTTCTTCTTGAAGTTGGTTGTCTGTTGGGTTTTAACAAATTTCCCTTTGTTCTTGCTTGAGGGTTTCTGTACCACATTGGCACTAGACTGCCCTCCATCACCCTTAGACACGTCGTCCTTTTCCCGAGCTTTCTCCTCAATTTCAAGAGACCCAATCAGACTCTCAACAGAGTACTCTTGTCTCTTGTGTTTGAGTGCTGTTCCGAAATTCCTCCATGAAGAAGGTAATTTCGCAATAATACATCCAGCCACAAACTTGTCGGGTAAGGCACACTTCAGGAGTTCGAGTTCCTTGGCAATGGCCTGTATCTCATGAGTCTGATCCACTACAGAACGGTTATCAACCATCTTGTAGTCATGAAATTGCTCCATGACATACATGTCATTGCTGGCATCAGTAGCACCATATTTGGAATTCAGTGCATCCCATAACTCCTTCGCGTCTGTCATGTGCATATACACCTCGCACAGACGGTCAGCAAGAACACTAAGAATGCATCCAACAAAGAGAGTAGTGGCATTCTCGAATTCTTTCTGCTTTTCAGCATCAAGAACACCTTTAGGCTTGCCATTACTAACCCAGAATACATTCATAGCAGTAAGCCACAGAGTGACCCTGATCTGCCATCTCTTAAAGTGCACACCGGAGAACTTATCCGGCCTCAGTGCATCGGCAAATCCAGCCATAGTAAAACCACAGTGCCTACAGTAAGGTTTTTGGATTGTTGGAAATATAAGCACATGTAGGTTCATTTTATTCCATAAATAAATCATGACATCATGCACGCAAAATAACAGAACCATCACAGGCATAAAAGATCTAGACATGTAAACCAGGAAACTGTACATGAACAGATCTAATACGGAGAACATGACTGTTACTTACCGATGATTCTGTTCTGATCGGTTTGCCGATGTTGACGCTGCAGGCACGATATGGATGACATGAGATCGATGATGATTCGCCGAAGCCGAACGACGAGGAAGACGAGCCAGAGCTACAACAAGCAGTCGCGCAGAGTGCTTCCCAAAAACCTTATTCGCCCTCTCCCGGTGCAGGACTTCGAAGGCGACAGTTCCGGAGACCTGCTCTCCCGAACGACAGCGCACGCCGGCGGACGGGACGGAGTAGACTACGTGAGACGGCGCAGCACAATGGAGGAGGCAAAAACCCTAGATTGATTCGCATATACTGTATGGAGGCGGCGACTAAGCATTTATAGAAAAATCAAGACGCGTGATCAAGACGCCAGCACGTTCTTCATAACTCGTAACCGAAACGGATTAGTCACGCGTAACCGATCCGGATTCACCGCCACTCAAAACAGCAAAAATAAAACTGCAAAAGGAAGCCGCGTCTGCGCAAGCACCTGGAGCCGATTTTGGCGGACCATTCACGCAGGTGCCGAGCGTCCGCGCCCCCCGCCTGGCCCGGCCCGGCCCGGTGAGGCGAGGCGAGCGAGCGCGCGCGTGTGATCCTCTAGTTCTCTCCCACACATGCCTCAAGTGGCTAGGAGTGCACCATCCCTTTTAAGGTGGTCTTCCTCTCCTAGAACTAGCAATATGGTACTAAAGTTCACATGCAAGCCTCCTTTGCATGAGTGGGCCTTTGAGATTTAGGAATTATTCTTATTGTATGGGCTTGGCCCACATAATTCAACAATCCCCCACCAGATCTCAAAGTCGCACAGAGATTTGCCTGAATTCCAATGTACTGTTTATATATTAGTGTTTCGATGGAGACCGATTAAGGTTGAACATCCACCTAGAACTCCAAGCTACACTTACTCACAACTTGAACAATGGACTACGCCTTGAATTGCAAGTTTGGTGCAAGCAAGCTTCACTTAAAGACTTAACTGATACTAGGCCGCCAGTAGGCTACCCCTCGGTTGGAGCGTATAAGTCATACTCTTTGGTCTCTTCATGAGCTTAGTAGGAGATTTTCCCAAAATCTCCATAGACTACGACTGACAGTCGGGCTCATATAGGTGTGTTCTTTCAAGAACGTTCTGCAGGATAACATCTTCGCTTCTGAAAGCCAATGGAACACATTAAGGCCTTAACCAACCTGCCTTGCAGTTTCTGAGAGTATTGCATCTTCACATAGAGAGGGTTGAAATTACTCTCCTCCAGTTAACTAATGACTTGTTTTTCCAGATCCTAATTCACGGGATCTCCGATCACATAGGTTGGGTTACTACCATAGATAACTCACATGGGTCTCATACCCATCTCCTTCGATGCACTATCTATCACATTCCGTGATAGTCCATTTGTAAAGGGATCTGCCAGGTTTTTATCTGTTGGATGTAATCCAAGGTTATAACTCTGGAGTTTCTCAATTTCCTAACATACTTCAATTGTCTCTTGACGTGCCCGGCGAGGCGAGCGAGCGCGCGCGTGTGATCCTCTAGTTCTCTCCCACACATGCCTCAAGTGGCTAGGAGTGCACCATCCCTTTTAAGATGGTCTTCCTCTCCTAGAACTAGCAATATGGTACTAAAGTTCACATGCAAGCCTCCTTTGCATGAGTGAGCCTTTGAGATTTAGGAATTATTCTTATTGTATGGGCTTGGCCCACATAATTCAACACTAAGGAGGTATGTGTGTGTGTTGCCTCCCTTGTGGTGCGGAATGCGGGTTCTATGATGGGGTTTTCTGGGTCCATTTCTGCGAATTTTGATGTATCATTCAATCTTTGGTGAGAATTGTGATGTGGATATAAGATTAGACATTCAATCTTTGGTGTTTCTCTAAGTAATGGGAATTAAATAGAAAACAATGGTAGAATATATTTTCGTAAATTTGTTGCTTTGATTTGCTTGCTATGGTGAACTGGTGATGATAGTAATATTACTTGTCCTGGTTTTGCATTTCTTTTATGAGTGCAACCTTTGCTATTACAGCTATGAGGTATACCTCAGCCATTTGGATGCAGACGTTGGAGGAAATGAAAGTTTAAAAAGGTGAGAAATGAGAGATGGAAATAAAATTAGACAGTCATCTACTACTTGTGGAAGAGTTTAGAATGACTAATCGAGGGGCATTCCCCACCCTCTCCATCTCTGCACACTATAGCAATCACTAATTCCTATTCCCAAATAATCCTTAATTTCCATTTATACCAACGAAGTCCTGCTCACACCCCTCTTTTCCTATTAAGAAAAATGTCTTAACTTCTATGGACATTGCCTCGCATTTAAAAAGAATATTTCAAATTTTGCTAAAGCCTTTTCAGGTAACTGTTTGGACTAGTTCCATGTACAGACGTGAAAGGATACAATATATAGAAATATATATTGGACAGTGTTCACATCCATATTTTTCAAAATAAATTTGGAGTTTATGAAGTCAGTACCCCAATTTGAGGACAAATCGAATGATTACATGATTCAATTGGTTGAAGGAGACGGGACATGACACCTTTGATCGTATCGTATGGAAGAAGTAAATCAACCAAGACAACGGGATAAGTATTTTGAATGAAAATGAACAGTCTGTTTCTCTTTATGAAGTGCAAAGATAACACACAGCTCCTAACTAAGTTAATAAACAAAACCCTTAGTCATATTTATAGCAAGAAAGGGGTACATGCAAGTGATAATTAACTCCAGATGTACGCAGGACATGGAATCATGCAGAAACTAGGGACGTTTGTAGTTCAGTCCAACTCCAACTCCTAGCATGAGATCTCTATCTGGTTGTTGAGGTTGTTGAGCTGCATGGAAGTCGGTGAATCAGCTGATTGGTGTCGTGCCGTAGACATGGACGTAAGTCTCCGATAGAGGGATTTTCAAGGCAAACAGATACCATCCACCATTTGCCATGCTTTCACAAGTTCCATAAAGAAGTATGCAGTCTGATTGCTCTATGCCAATATGCCATTGATCTTAACTGAATTCTGGTGTCCATCTGATGTCAAATTGTTTGCACTTTGCAGTGTATCAACGGATGGCTGAGAAGAAAGAAGCTATGCTCAGTTTGCAAGTCTGAGATTACATAAAGTTAACTTCTTTTGTTATTTGCTGGGATGCCGGCCATGTGTACGTGTTGTCCGCACATAAAAAGGGAGGGTAGGTTAGTGTTGATCTTTCTAATGAATCCAACCAAGGATATAATCTTGGCTAAGTTAATTGTTATGACGTTAATCGTTATATTGAATTTGTGTCACATTAGACTGTTAGTTAATGAATTATATATCAGTTTACCACTTATGTTGAACTTGTATTGTGCCGAAAACTTATGTTGAATCTATTATTTTGTCTGCATGTGCTATCCGTCTATATTATATGTTGTCCGATTCGAATCCATCAAGTATCTGCCCCGATGTTGCTGATTCCGAAAATCCACATATTCCGAATTCATATTCGTATTCAAGCTAGCCGTATTCGGTACTGAATCCGGAGAAAAAAATATGGGTTAGGATATGTTTTAGGATATGCAATATCTGTTCGAATCCAACCCGAATTCGGAGAAAAAATAAGTTAAGATATGTTTTAGGATATGGTATAAGCAATATCCGTTCGAATTTGACCTGATTGCACCTCTCTCACTAGGGTATGACAACGAAGGTGATACGATGGTGTGGGTCAGATATGGTGGAGATCCAATGGCAGAGCATTATCTGTTGTCCGGACGCTAGTTTGATCTACTAAAAGGACAACCTATCCTATGCACTCACGTCCTCTGAGCCACCCGACCCAGCACCCACTCTAGGGTTGTGTTTGGTTCAGGGGATATCCCGGGATGGGGTGGGTTGGACCCTTTTTTTGTAGTGTTTGGTTTGGAGACTTGGTGGGGTGGGTTGGACCCAAAAGAAAAGATTCTCCTGAAAAGTGGGTTGGAACGATCCGCCCAAAACGAGCGAACCGTGCCAACCCACTTCTCCTGCGCGCGTCTTCGCCCGTCTTCCCCGCCGCCCGCGCCTCTCCCCCCGGCGCCCGTCTTCCCCGCCGCCCGCGCCTCTCCCCCCGGCGCCCGTCTTCCCCGCCGCCGGCGCCCGTCTTCCCCATCTCCCCCGCCGCCCGCGCCTCTCCCATCCCATCCCACCAAGTCTCCAAACCAAACACACCCTAGTTGGGCCGAGGACTCCTCCCTGCCACTCCACCCCATCTGCATCGCTAAATGCCATTCCTCTCTCCTTATCCCTTCCCTCTCTCCTTCTCCACCCGGACACGCAGGTGGAGGCGGCGCTGCAATTCAGGCCTACACAGCCACGACTCTGCTTTTCACCGAATGCATAAGACCACCGCCGATGAAGCTCCTCTGGCGGCACTCTACCCCGCCGGTGCTCCATCCCAAATCCGGTGCCATACCAATGGAAGGCACAGTTCCAAAGTGGGTGGTTTTGGTGGACGGTTGCCGCGGTACGTCGCCGCTGTCGAGGCCGATGATCAATCGGGTTTTTGTTGAACCAATAGAGTTTTTGCTGCAATACTGTGCACCAAATACGTCTATTAATTGCTTGCTAGAGGCACTGGTGTACAATAAATAGTAACACACTATGCAAAAACCGAACCATTAACTCTTTTCTTGTTCCATGTGTATGGAGCTAAAAACGAAACATAACCTCATCCGTCCGATGTAATTTGCTAACCCCTCTAATTAAGGCCTCAAATCAACTTGAAATTTTATCAAAAAAAGAATGTAGGGATAGACACTCATATCCAAATAAGGTTTCATTTTCAAATTCAACTTATGCTACTGGTAATGAAAAAAAAAGGGAAATACCTGATGAAACATAAATAAAGGAAAAGAAATGAAAACAAAACAAATGGTACTGTACAGATTGAATTTACCAATTTTTTTTCCATAATAGCGCAAGTAGTGTTTCAAGGTGAAATGTGGCAAAATTATCTAACAATGCTTCCATCACAGGTGAGGCGTAGGGCTAACAAAGTGTTGCACGTCATAATAGTGGCATCGAACCAAACGCTAGCTACAAATCATCGAACTTGTCCAGTTAAGAGTGTTGCAAAATTTTATAGTAACCAAACACCCCCTGTTGGTATACATTTTTGAGAAATTTCCAGTTCCATGATTTAAATTTAATGCCTTAACTGAAAGGTTTAGCGTGTTAAAGCTAAGTTAGAGGCTAGCGCTCGATATATCACCATAGGCCATGGTAATAGTAGTATTACTGAGTACTGGCAACTGACTGCTTGGCTGGGTCAACGTCAAATAAGCGGCCACATGGCGTAAAACAATGCTAGAGGAGTTTGCCTATATCACAATCTCATTTGGATTTAGCCATATGTAGAATTTTTTGTACGGATAATCCATTTTTTATTCGAAATTACATAAATATACCCGCGGGAAAATTTTTTACAAAAATAGGCTCCAGTCGCCGAATGGTTGGGCGACTGGAGCCTATCGCCCAACCAGACCGCGACACAATTTGTCTCGCTGCACAGTAGAGCGACTACATCCAATCGCTCTTCCGTTAAGCGACTGGCATGCAGTCGCTCTTCCGTTAAGCGACTAGCATGCAGTCGCCATACGGGATGGCGACTGCATGTAGCCCCCGTGTTTTGTTTAGATTTTGTGAATTTTGTAACGTTGAACGGGTAAAAAATACGGTGAAATTGTAATAAAAGTTTATGTTCATTGTATATTGTAGGTGTGCAAAAAGTTTTAAAATTTTTTTTTCATGAAAGATTGAGTACAGAACGATCGATACATACACTGTTAAGTGAGATAGTTTATGTGCGGAGAGAGATAATAGACTTATGTAAATTTAAATAAACTTCATATTATAACTGTGAGTAACATGCCGCATGTTTTTTCAGTACATGCATAAATACATCTGCAGCGTCGCCTCACTAGTCACCCTGGTGTGCCCCGTCACCGCGCCCGCGTCCTCCCATACGGCCTCGCTTGGCCCTCCTCCGGTGCAACGGGTTAGGACGATCCGAAAAAGTAAAACGAGGAGGAGGGTGTCTATCCCGCGGGGGCGGGGGCGGGGGCGGAGTAAGCTGCACCTCTGGCTGTGTGCTCTCCGGTGCACCGGGCGCAGAGATAACCTCCGGTGCTACGTCGGAGTAGTGTCCATGCCACTCCGGTGTAGACGCGAAAAACTGGTCCACTTCCTCCTGGCCTGGGGAGATGCCGGAGACGCCGTGCTGCTGGTAAGCACCTGCAATATTAATAACGTTAGTTCGTTGCATATCGTCTTCGGATAAACACGATATAAGAACCTCTGCGTACCCGTGCCTGGTGCCATCCACGCAGGAGGAGGGGCGTACACCCCCTGCGTAGAAGGCGTGAAGTGAACCGGTGTAGGAGGCCTTGCCCAGGCTGAACCCCCTGGCTGCTCCGGGTGAGGTGGTGGAGGACGTATCCACGTAGGTGCACCAGAGTGGTACCACGCTGGTCGGGGTGTCGAAGCGGTGGGCGTGGAGACCGCGGGTAGCCTCGTGCAGGAGAGTAGGCTAACGATACGTCTACACCCGTCGTGCACCCGACGCGCAAAGCTGATGCCCTCCTCATGGGTCAGGTGCGCACCACTGGAGAGCCTCTCCAGTAGTGTCCCGGAGTCGAGGCATAGGGCAGAACCGACGTCAGCCTGGACACAAAGACATGAAATGGTTGATTATCGAAACGACATTACCATTTGGGAATCTTTGAAATGACATGAAACGTATCGCGATGTGAGCGTCGCGCGCGAAGTGTGAGGGGTACGTGTCCGTCGGAGCGGCGACGTGTGTGGCAGGCGGGTCTACCACATATACGAGCCTGGTACGGGTCCGCGGCTGGTACCAGCGCAGGTACTCGGCGTACTCCCTGCTGTCGTACGGGCTGTCCTCCTCCACGCGGTCGTCGAGCGCACCCTGCCACTGCTCGACCCATCGCTGCATCCTCAACGACCAGTCGGTGCCTCTTTTCACTCCCTTCGCGCTTTGCCTGCGTATAGAACCATTACTGGATGTGAGATACTTGCGAACGCAGTAGTAAGTATGTAAATATTTTCCAGAAACGATCACTCACCCGTGCACGTGGCGCGGAATCGATGGTCCGAATGGTGCAGGAACCGGCTGCCGTAGCCCGAACTGCCGCATCACCCGCTGGGGTGCGTAGTCCTCCACGTAGATGAGGTACACGAGCTTCCGGCGGGTGAGCCAGAAAGCCCGGTCACGCCAGCAAAGTGAGGACATGTAGAGACCCGAATATGCAAATCCGGACTCTCCTGTGTATTCTGCACCAGTCCAGGATCACGCTAGTGCACACAGTATAAACAAAGATGAAATATCGAACATATCACGATTTACTAATAAAAGACTCAAATATTATTAATAATCATCAGAGTGCGACCTTATGGCCAAACTTACAATTGACTAGCCCGAAGGGCTTAACAAAAACTAGCAGCGGAAATCCAAAAGAAAGCGCAGCAGCCAATCGACACGCCCACAGGCTATCGAGTGGAGAACGAAGCCTAATCCGTGAAGACGTCGAAGTACTCTCCTTCTGGAACCTCCTGCTGGTGATACTCCTCCTCCTCAACTGAGCAACAGGGGCATAAAGCCGTGAGTACATAGAGTACTCAGCAAGTCGTTTGTAACAAATGAATGCAATATAGTATGCAAGGCTTAACAATGGATGGCTGAAAGGTTAATTTTGCATAAAGCAACAATTTAAAGTAAATACAATAAATAGATTGAAAAGCGAATTTAACAACAGACGCTAAGTAGATAACCAAAGGAATTGAATATAACCACAAGTGAACTAACCATTCACTTTCCAGCTCAAACCAAACCAAAATTTCATAAAGACTCTACCCCTCGTATGAAATCACCGAGCATTGTCCATGACCGAGGACACGGCTATTCGAATAGTTTTACACTCTGCAGAGGTTGCACAACTGTACCCACACGATGTGATTAGCCTCGCGCTAAGGAAATCACAACAAGGCTTTTACAATGATCCATCTCCACCTGATCCCACTCGCTAAGGTTTCGCCTCTCACCCCCTCTTGCGCCACAACAACATCAGTAGTAAAACCAAAGTGGAGACTTCACAAATTATTATGCCAGGTCTATCCCATACTAGACATGTGGTTTGCACGATAAAGCTCAGATCAATGGCGCACAAAGTTAAGTCCTTAGGAGTTACCCAGGCGAAGCATCCACATCCCAATGTGCAACCTGCACCCCCTTTACTGCACGATCATTCGCCCAAGTGAAAGCAAGTTTGTATAACCAATGCCCATGACACTACCCATGTCATGACATACAAATTTTATAACTGTGGTTAACCACCACGTTCAAGTTTACCATTAAGTCAAAATTAATTAACCACATGTGATGATAGATCCCAGCGATCTAATAATAAGCATGGCTAAGCGAAATAAGCGTACCACCCATGTGACAACTAGTATTGCATCACTAAATAATTTCCCATCCTATGGTGACAATAGAATCATGGTATTCAAATTATCAAGGAGGAAATAATAAATTAGGTTATTAACTACCAATACAAGGGTTTTATAATAAAGTAGCGATGCATGATAATTTAAAACAAAATAATTAAATAATAGATTGCAAACTGGGTTCAACATGATCAAAGGACACGACTTGCCTTGGTCTCGCTCAGATGAGGGCTCTTGGTCTTCAAATCCAACTTCCGCTCCCTCGAACACGTGATCTAACGAGAGAGAAAACGAGACGAAAAGACAAACTAAATTCAAATAAAATTCAAATGAAGTCCAAAAACTTTCAAACCTGGACCAAAAGGAAGAGCTCAATTTTAGATGAATTTAGAAAAAAGAACGGGGTCAATCGGAGCTAGGACGAGGGAGAACGGGCTCTTGGAAAATTGGATCTAAAGAAAATCGGGGAAAATCGGAAATTGCACTGTGCTGTGGACCGGGCGCACGGGAAGCTGAGTCCACGGTGGACGCGGCGCACGGAACAGTGCGGAGGCGGGACTGCTGGCGTGGCGGCTAGGCTGAGGTGGCGACTGACGTGGCAGACACGTGGACGGGGAGGGCTGACGTGGCGGCTGACGTGGCACCTGGGGGCCTCGGGTGCTGATGTGGCTGCTGACTAGGCTGACACGTCGGCCTAGGGCTGACGTGGCTCGGCTGACTGGGCGCTGACGTGGCCAGATCGGCTCACGGGTCTATGGTTCGGGCTGACGGGTGGGCCCGGCTTGGCGGCGGCGGGGTGCATGGTGGACGGCGTCCACGGGGAGGCGAAGCGACGGCCTGGCGTCAGCGCTGACGCACGCGGGCGCGCAGACCGAGGCGTCGCGGGCGCGGACGTGGTTCCGCTGGCGGCGCGGAGCGGGTAACGGCGGCGGCTGGCCGACGAGGGTGCGGGCGGCGGCGGTCTGGGTCGGCGGCGGGACGACGGTGGTCGGCGACGGAGGCTCACCGGCGGTGGTGAACGGCGGACGGCGGCGGAGACGGACGGCGCGAGAACGGCGACGGCGGAGGCGAAGCTCCCGTCAGCGAAGGCGACGGCGCAAGCGGCGGCGCACGGAGACCAGCGGCGGCGGAGGCGGCGGCTGCGGGATGAGGAAGCCGAGGGGGCAGGGTCCCCTTTTATACCCGGGCGGCGAGGACGCATCCGCGGCAAGCGTGGAGTCCGGGGCGGAGACGGCGGCGGAAAAGGGAGGCGGCGGCGGCGGGTTCGAACCGGACTCGGGGAAGAGTCCCGCTCGGAGACGACGCCTGACAGGTGGGCCCAACCTGTCAGTGGCACCGGGTGAGCGAGCGGCGGCGATGCGGGGCGCGGGCGCGGAAAGGCCACCGATGGCCGACAGCTGTCGGGCATCGGGCGAGCGGGCGCGACGCCGATGGGCGACGCGTGGCTGCGGGGTGCGGGCAGGCCGGGCCGGCTGGCGGGCTGGCGCGCGCGGAGGGAAGCGGGCCGGCTGGTGGGCTTCGGCCCACTGGCCGGTTTGGGAATTTCTTTTCTTTTTCTTTTTCCAGAAATTCAAATAAATTAATTTGAGCTCTAGAAAATAGCAAATAAATCCAGAAAAATCCATAAAAATACCAATAAATTCCTTGGGACACAAGGAACTCAAATAAAATAACTTTGGCAAATGTTCATGTTCAGATTAATCATATTAAATCCTTTTAATTTAATAAAATTCCCATTAAGCTTTAATTAATTCCAGAAAAATTCAAATGGTGAATTTTATTTTAAAAACTTCAAAAAGGCTCTGAAAATCAGGATGTTACAAACCTCCCCCCCTTAAACGGAATCTCGACCCCGAGATTCAGGCTCACTAAAAGAATAGGTTACCAGGTGCGACATTGGAGACGACGTGGTTGAGGCTCCCCCTTGCAACGCTTTGTGGTATTTGGCTTCCTTGACTTGACGATGTTCCACGGCTTGCTCCTGGGGTCTTGGCAGGGGTACTTCCAAGATTGAACGGAATTGGCGTGATTCCTTGATGCTTCTGCGGGCACGTGCGAGCGAAATGACCTTGCTCATGGCACTTGTAGCAAGTGACTGATGCTGTAGGGTTGACATTCTCCCGTTGCTGATTAATTGGCGGAGGCCCAGAAAAGAGCTGACGAGGGGCTGGTGCGGGGGTTTTGAATCCTGACTGCTGAGGGACACGGGCTGGCTGATATGTGCTGAGACGAGCCCTTTGAGCCTGGGGCATCTGAGATCCTTGCTGCATCACCCTTCTTTTGCGGGACTCCTCTAGTTCGTGACGGCTTTCCTCAATGATCATTGCCTTATCCACCATGTTTTGGAAGCTGGTATAGTCGTTTCCCACTACTTGAACTTTCAATCCCGGGTTCAATCCTCTCTTGAACCTCTTCTGACGGGCATCATCCGTGGCGACGTCCTCTGGTGCATAGCGAGCTAGTTGGGTGAACTTATTAAGATATTCACTTACTGACATTGTCCCTTGCTGCAGCTCACGAAATTCCTCCTTCTTCATTTCGATCACCCCATCCAGGATATGGGCATGACGAAAAGCCTCTGCGAATTCAGCCCAAGTGATGTTGTCTTGATCCTCATGAGCGGCACAGTAGTTCTCCCACCATTCTGCGGCGGCTCCCTCTAGCTGGTGGGTAGCGTACAATACTTTCTCGCGATTGGTACATTGAGCAAGGTTTAGCTTCTTTTCCACTGAACGAATCCAATCATCTGCTTCCAAAGGCTCAGATGAATTGGAATAAGTTGGCGGTCTAGTCCTCATGAATTCTGCAAATCTGGATGTTGAACGATTTGGCTGAGGTGCAAAGGTTGCCTGATGCTGTTGATTCATCATATTGGTTAAATTCTGCATCATCGTATTCATGAGTTGAGTTTGAGCTGCCATGAACTGACTCAAGGTCGGGTCTAGACCCATTGGAGTTGCTTGTGGTCCCTGGGTTGCCTGGTTTGCGTTGCTGCTCTCCGGGTCTTGGTTCATCTGACTGCGTCCTGCGGTGCTCCGAGTATCAACCATTTTTGCTCTGCTCTGAAAGAAAGATCACTTGCTGAGGACTGGCTTCTCAAGGCTCAGTAGGTAAGAGGGAACAGCAAAAGGTAAGCGGTAAACTCGTCTAAGGGGGATATCTAATGGTAAATCCTAAACTAAACAGACACTTAGCCGAAAGGCTAACAAAAGAAGCAATAAACTCCACAAAAAGATTTTTGACATGACTGCATCATAATGCTAAAAGCAAAACTGCAGCTCACATCACAAACAACGGCAAATAAGAAGCAAAACGTTCTACACGATGCTAAAACTATAACAGGGTTCAAATCTAGCGGCTCCTAATCTTCTCGAAAATCTCCAATCTTGTCTTAAAGCATTGGGTGCTTCCTTGATCCAAACTTCACAGCACACCTTGAAGAATTCCTTGCCAACTTTTACTTTGATCGAGGGACACTCGAGACATCTATAGACATTATAGGATAAGAAGTCAAATTAAGTTTCGAAAATAAATTCTCAGAGGAGGCAAGGAGTAAGAATCCTAAGAATGAGGTAAGAATAAAGAATTACTAGAGAATCATTTGGTTGATTTGATTTAGAAAATAAAATTTGAAAACTTGACTATTTCGACCATTCTAATTAGGGCTTCCTCCTACAGTCGATATAGCTCTGATACCATCTCTGTAGAGACCCGAATATGCAAATCCGGACTCTCCTGTGTATTCTGCACCAGTCCAGGATCACGCTAGTGCACACAGTATAAACAAAGATGAAATATCGAACATATCACGATTTACTAATAAAAGACTCAAATATTATTAATAATCATCAGAGTGCGACCTTATGGCCAAACTTACAATTGACTAGCCCGAAGGGCTTAACAAAAACTAGCAGCGGAAATCCAAAAGAAAGCGCAGCAGCCAATCGACACGCCCACAGGCTATCGAGTGGAGAACGAAGCCTAATCCGTGAAGACGTCGAAGTACTCTCCTTCTGGAACCTCCTGCTGGTGATACTCCTCCTCCTCAACTGAGCAACAGGGGCATAAAGCCGTGAGTACATAGAGTACTCAGCAAGTCGTTTGTAACAAATGAATGCAATATAGTATGCAAGGCTTAACAATGGATGGCTGAAAGGTTAATTTTGCATAAAGCAACAATTTAAAGTAAATACAATAAATAGATTGAAAAGCGAATTTAACAACAGACGCTAAGTAGATAACCAAAGGAATTGAATATAACCACAAGTGAACTAACCATTCACTTTCCAGCTCAAACCAAACCAAAATTTCATAAAGACTCTACCCCTCGTATGAAATCACCGAGCATTGTCCATGACCGAGGACACGGCTATTCGAATAGTTTTACACTCTGCAGAGGTTGCACAACTGTACCCACACGATGTGATTAGCCTCGCGCTAAGGAAATCACAACAAGGCTTTTACAATGATCCATCTCCACCTGATCCCACTCGCTAAGGTTTCGCCTCTCACCCCCTCTTGCGCCACAACAACATCAGTAGTAAAACCAAAGTGGAGACTTCACAAATTATTATGCCAGGTCTATCCCATACTAGACATGTGGTTTGCACGATAAAGCTCAGATCAATGGCGCACAAAGTTAAGTCCTTAGGAATTACCCAGGCGAAGCATCCACATCCCAATGTGCAACCTGCACCCCCTTTACTGCACGATCATTCGCCCAAGTGAAAGCAAGTTTGTATAACCAATGCCCATGACACTACCCATGTCATGACATACAAATTTTATAACTGTGGTTAACCACCACGTTCAAGTTTACCATTAAGTCAAAATTAATTAACCACATGTGATGATAGATCCCAGCGATCTAATAATAAGCATGGCTAAGCGAAATAAGCGTACCACCCATGTGACAACTAGTATTGCATCACTAAATAATTTCCCATCCTATGGTGACAATAGAATCATGGTATTCAAATTATCAAGGAGGAAATAATAAATTAGGTTATTAACTACCAATACAAGGGTTTTATAATAAAGTAGCGATGCATGATAATTTAAAACAAAATAATTAAATAATAGATTGCAAACTGGGTTCAACATGATCAAAGGACACGACTTGCCTTGGTCTCGCTCAGATGAGGGCTCTTGGTCTTCAAATCCAACTTCCGCTCCCTCGAACACGTGATCTAACGAGAGAGAAAACGAGACGAAAAGACAAACTAAATTCAAATAAAATTCAAATGAAGTCCAAAAACTTTCAAACCTGGACCAAAAGGAAGAGCTCAATTTTAGATGAATTTAGAAAAAAGAACGGGGTCAATCGGAGCTAGGACGAGGGAGAACGGGCTCTTGGAAAATTGGATCTAAAGAAAATCGGGGAAAATCGGAAATTGCACTGTGCTGTGGACCGGGCGCACGGGAAGCTGAGTCCACGGTGGACGCGGCGCACGGAACAGTGCGGAGGCGGGACTGCTGGCGTGGCGGCTAGGCTGAGGTGGCGACTGACGTGGCAGACACGTGGACGGGGAGGGCTGACGTGGCGGCTGACGTGGCACCTGGGGGCCTCGGGTGCTGATGTGGCTGCTGACTAGGCTGACACGTCGGCCTAGGGCTGACGTGGCTCGGCTGACTGGGCGCTGACGTGGCCAGATCGGCTCACGGGTCTATGGTTCGGGCTGACGGGTGGGCCCGGCTTGGCGGCGGCGGGGTGCATGGTGGACGGCGTCCACGGGGAGGCGAAGCGACGGCCTGGCGTCAGCGCTGACGCACGCGGGCGCGCAGACCGAGGCGTCGCGGGCGCGGACGTGGTTCCGCTGGCGGCGCGGAGCGGGTAACGGCGGCGGCTGGCCGACGAGGGTGCGGGCGGCGGCGGTCTGGGTCGGCGGCGGGACGACGGTGGTCGGCGACGGAGGCTCACCGGCGGTGGTGAACGGCGGACGGCGGCGGAGACGGACGGCGCGAGAACGGCGACGGCGGAGGCGAAGCTCCCGTCAGCGAAGGCGACGGCGCAAGCGGCGGCGCACGGAGACCAGCGGCGGCGGAGGCGGCGGCTGCGGGATGAGGAAGCCGAGGGGGCAGGGTCCCCTTTTATACCCGGGCGGCGAGGACGCATCCGCGGCAAGCGTGGAGTCCGGGGCGGAGACGGCGGCGGAAAAGGGAGGCGGCGGCGGCGGGTTCGAACCGGACTCGGGGAAGAGTCCCGCTCGGAGACGACGCCTGACAGGTGGGCCCAACCTGTCAGTGGCACCGGGTGAGCGAGCGGCGGCGATGCGGGGCGCGGGCGCGGAAAGGCCACCGATGGCCGACAGCTGTCGGGCATCGGGCGAGCGGGCGCGACGCCGATGGGCGACGCCTGGCTGCGGGGTGCGGGCAGGCCGGGCCGGCTGGCGGGCTGGCGCGCGCGGAGGGAAGCGGGCCGGCTGGTGGGCTTCGGCCCACTGGCCGGTTTGGGAATTTCTTTTCTTTTTCTTTTTCCAGAAATTCAAATAAATTAATTTGAGCTCTAGAAAATAGCAAATAAATCCAGAAAAATCCATAAAAATACCAATAAATTCCTTGGGACACAAGGAACTCAAATAAAATAACTTTGGCAAATGTTCATGTTCAGATTAATCATATTAAATCCTTTTAATTTAATAAAATTCCCATTAAGCTTTAATTAATTCCAGAAAAATTCAAATGGTGAATTTTATTTTAAAAACTTCAAAAAGGCTCTGAAAATCAGGATGTTACAGGACAGCCCGCCAGGAGCACGGGCCTGAACTGCCGTATCTGCGTACGGCTCCCAGCGCACGTCGTCCGCTGTGATGCGGTCGAGCTGCTCCACAAAGGCCCGGTACGCCCGCGTGACCTGCACGTGCGCGAACTGTACCTGCAAGAAATATAAGCTGTTTAGAATGACGATCGTCAATAAGACAGAAATAGTTGACTGTGATAATACTTACTCGACGACGGCACCAGATAGAACCCATCGTCGGCCGGTCGACGTCTCCCGCTGGATACATCTCGGGCCCGTACGGGCCCATGTCGTCCAGCACAGGTCGCCCGAGGCTTAAGCGCTCGAACGACCACAACTGCAGTAGCAGCGGACAGCCCGTGAGGATCGAGTTCGCCTTGACCCTCGTGCACGCATCGCATAGGGCGCGGTACGTCGCGGCAAGCACGGCCGATCCCCAGCTGACCTGGTGGGGCTCGCCGTCAGCGATCGCCCTCGCATAAGCGATAAGGCGCGCATCCACCGTGTTGCCGTGGCTGGTGGTGAAAAGCACCCAACCAAACAGCCACAGCACGTACGCCTCCAGGTGGCGCGCCACCTGGTGATCGTCTGCCTGTGGAACCATGCGCTCCAGCTGAATTCAAACAAGTTGTTATTAGTACGTGATACCACAAATAAACGGTTGGACGACACGATCGAATGTAAAAAACCACGTACCCGGTACTGTGTGAGCCACCTCAGCGTCAGCCCATGGGTCTGCGCCTCTGTGAACACGTGGTGCTGAGGGCCCGGTGGAACGACACCCTCGAATCTGCCAAGCAGGTCAGCGCGCCAGTCGTGTAGGGCCTCCGGTAGGAAGGCAGCGTCTCCCGCGATCGGAAGGCCAAGGAGCAGGGACACGTCCTCTAGGGTCGGCGTCATCTCCCCGAATGGGAGGTGGAAAGTGTGCGTCTCGGGCCGCCAACGGTCCACCAAAGCCGTCAGCAGAGAACGGTCGAACGGGAAGCGTCGTGATCGCTCCCCGCCCGCCTCGTCCCCGCCCGCCTCGTCCCCGCCCTCGTCCCCGCCAGCGCCTGCATCCTCGTCCGTGGCCTGCACCATCCGGGCAAGAGAGAGTAGCCCGGCATCCCGAAGCCTGCAAACAAAGTGAAGGTCAGCACGGAATGAACTTACGGTCACACTAAACGCTGGAGTAGTGCAAACCTGGCAGTCCAACGAGGGTCGAGTCTCCAGGCCACGCGAGGTGTGCGTGTCCGGATCACTCCCAGCTGAGGCGGCTCGTCCGTGCTCCCCGGTGTCGGCACTAGACGGGAAGCGCGATGAGAGCGGTCCACGTGCTCGTCCAACAGCTCGTACTGCCACTCGGAGGCACGTCCAGCACGAGTCATACCTGCAAAATTTGTACAATAATTTCTACATTAAATTTTCTACATCTAAATTTATACAATAATTTCAATATTAAATTATGTACACTAATTATCTAAACTAACTATCTTTCTACACTAAATTATCGACACTAATTATCTACACTAACTATATTTCTAAACTAATTATCTACACTAACTATATTTCTACACTAATTTTCTAAACTAATTATCTACACTAATTATGTGCACTAACTATCTTTCTACACTAAATTATCTACACTAACTATCTTTCTACACTAAATTATCTAAACTAAATTATCTAAACTAATTATCTACACTAACTATTTTTCTAAACTAATTATCTACACTAATTATCTTTCTAAACTAATTTATCTACACTAACTATATGTCTAAACTAAATTATCCACACTAATTATCTACACTAACTATCTAAACTAACTAATTTTCTAAACTAATTATCTACACTAACTATATTTCTAAACTAACAAAAAATATAACACAAAAACTTACCTGAAAATCGCGCACGCCCTCTCCTCTTCTCCTCCTCTCCCTCTCTTTCTCTCCCCTCCCTCTTCTCCTCCTCTCCCTCTCTTTCTCCTTCTCTGCGCGTCGAAGAAGTGGACGTCGGGGGCGGCCGAGCGCGGCCTTATATCCACCCTCAGTCGCCCAACGGTTGGGCGACTGATATGCAGTCGCCCAACGGTTGAGCGACTGCTTTGCAATCGCCGAACCGTTGGGCGACTGGAGTTAATCGCCCAACGGTTCGCAGACTCTTCAGCTGCCGCGGTCTGGTTGGGCGATAGGCTCCAGTCGCCCAACCATTCGGCGACTGGAGCCTATTTTTGTAAAAAATTTTCCCGCGGGTATATTTATGTAATTTCGAATAAAAAATGGATTATCCGTACAAAAAACTCGCCATATGTACACATCCAGCACGTACCAAAACTTATGCATTCGTCTCACTTCTCATGAAAAAGAAAAGATGATTGCTATGGATGGTTGTTCAAAATTTATATGTAACTCCAACGTATCATCAAATGCCTATTTAGGCCTTGTTTGCAAAAGCAGAAATTTCATGAGTTTCACAGAAATTTTACAAAAAATAATTTAATTCCCATATAAATGAAGAGAGAAAAAACCTCACGTTCTAAACGGAGCCTTAGACTAAACCCACCACTACCTGCCCGAACATGGGCCAATTGGTTCGAGATGCCTAATACTCCCCCCATTATGCCAGGGGGAGTTCGCGAGCGGGGAGCCGGCCACGTCGGCCGCGCGCGCGCTGCGCCCGCCGCGTGGCCGGCCGATTTTCGTACGGTCAGCTGAGGTCATTTCCCTCTGTTTTCCGGAAATTACGTAAAGGTCCTTTTTCCTCGCAAAAAAGTCCCTGGCAGTTTTTTTAAAAAATTTTTTGCGAAAACACCCCTCCACTTTACCGAAATTTTGTACACTTCGCAGGATAGCGCCCCGCGGTTTACTAAATTACGTACGGGTCCTCATTTATTTACGTATAGGCCTCGATTTTTTACGAAAAAGACCTTCGTCTTTTTCGAAAATACACATATGCCCTCGTTTTTTTAAAAAGCTCCTCACAGATTATCGTCTCTTTTACTTCGGTACACACGGTGGCTGGCGCGGCGTGCCGCCGCGCCTATGAGGCTAGTTAGACTAATTACGTGAGCATTGCATCCTCTCCTTATAACATTTCAGGACGAAAGGCTTTTCATGTTTGGTCTAACAAACTCTCTTATACTCCACACCAAAACTATCTTGCAGCCTTTTGGTCTCCTCCACATGGACCACATGTGTACACCTTGCATTGACGTTGGAATAGAACTCAATTATATTCCAAGGACCACAATATAGTCACGTATAAAGCATGGCAAATAGCATAAAACGCTCTATACAAAGAGCTAATGCAAATATATACATATACTCCTAACACCCCTTGTCAAACTCAGGGTGAATCATCAACACTAAGTTTGGAGAGAAGCCATGTTGTGCCTTAGTCTATACCTTCGTGAAGAAGCTAGCTAGCTGAAACTCTGAACACACATACTGAAGAGTAACAACCTACCGCTACACTTGTGGCCTCATGTAGGAAACATCAATCCTAATATGCTTGGTGAACTCATACTTTACTGGATCTCGAGCAATGATGATCATACTAGTGTTGTCTGACAATAAAGTTGTCATGGCAGGAACTAAAACACCAAAGTCCTCAAGGAGCCACCATAGCCAGATGATCTCAGCTGTCACAAACATTATAGCCCTCAACTCAACCTAAGCACTCAAACGGGAAACTCCAATTTGCTTTTTAGTCTTTCAGGTAATCAAGGAAGATCCAAGAAAGACATAAAAAGTAGAGAGAGACTAACAATAAGAAGGTTCATTGGTCCAGGTCGCATCAGAATACGTCTAAAGCTGCAAGAAGCTAGTGCGACAAAAGAAAATGCATCAAGTGATGATCCTATGAAGATATATATTGTAGAACTCGAAGGAGGTGACTAAAGTGAAGTTGAGTGAGAGCAGAAACAAAACTGACTTAGAATGTGAATAGCATAAGAGATGTTAGGATGAGTGGTGCCAAGGTAAACCAGACTTCCAACAAGGTGATAGATAGTGAGTTGAATCCTCAGGAGGAGTACCATCAGTAGGTTGAAACTGAAGGTGAAGCTCCATAGGAGTGTATACCATGCATTGATCAGCGAGACAAACATGATTAAAAATATCCTGGATGTACTTCTGTTGGGATAACTTTAATCCCAAGGAAGCAGTAAAAAGGACCCATATCAGACATCTGGAACTACTCACTAAGACACTTCTTCACAAAGTCAAAATATTGAGGGTCATCTCCAATAATGAGCATGACATCCACATAGAAAAGAAGGATTCGACCATGAGAAGTGGTGTGAATAAAGAGTAGAATCATAGTCACTTGCGGAGAAGTTGGTAGCAATGACAACAGAGATGAAATGCTCACCAAGAACATGGTGCTCACCAAACATAGGGACTTGCTTAAGCCCAAAGAGAGAATGATAGAGGCAATCAACCTTACCATCATGAGCAGAATACCCATAAGGTGGCTGCATATAAATCTCCTCTCATAGTTTCACCATTAAGAAATGCATTCTTAACATCAAGTTGGGAGATAGACCACTATCGAACAAAGGCAACATCAACAAGAGTGCGAACACACGCTATGGCGCCTTAGGCGAGTTCAGTCACCGAGGGGAGAGAGCAAGTAGTATGATGTTGAGGTCCAGAATTTGAAGTGAAATTCTTGATTTGCTCGTTCCTAGTCGTCATGCAAAAGAAATAAGGTTATATAGACAACAGGAGCAAATGTCTTATCTAGAGCTAGACGACATGGCAAATAGCATGTTGTAATAAAACTCAATTCTATTCCAAGGGCCAAAAACCAAAATATAGTCATGTATAACGCACGATAAATAGCAAAAAACACTCTATAAAAAAGTTAATGCAAATATATATAATGCAAATATATACATAGAAAAAGTCTATAGAATAACCCTAAGGCCGGTTTTGCAGTGGCACCATGGCCAACACGTGGAGTGGTTGGCCACATAGGAGATGACGTGGATATTTTCAAGCACATTCAGCAAGTCAACTCTCGTAAAAAAACTTCACCTTCCTCTATTTCTTACTCCTCTCCCTTCCCAATCACTCTGGCCGGTAGGGGTGCAAGTGGACAGGCCGTCCACGAGCCCACTTAACCTATCCCGTAAAAAATGTTAAGTGGACACCGTGGGATAATTTCTAACATTTATGTGGCCGCTCGCATAGCCTGCGACAGCCTATGTAAAGCTTCGCTCCGCTCCGTAGTTGACTGCAATTGCCGTAGCAAAGCGTATGTAACAAAGAGTGACGTAGTTCTTTGAAAGCGAGGAGAAGCCATCGATACCTAGTATTGCCATGCTACGGAAGATGGCCGTATTTGATGCAGGGTATTCACTACCGCTGATGCCAATATCACCAAACATCTTGTAAAAAAGCCAGAACACACAAGGATCAATAACACAACCCATTGCAGTGCCTATGATTTGGCTGATGAACATTGACCTTGGTGAAGCTAGTGTTAGGTATCCTATTTTGAAGTCCTGCATCAGGTCAACAACAGTAGCCATAATGCTCATCATCACACCACAGGCAGCCAGGCCTACAAGAACACCACCATGCGAAGCACCCGACCATGCACCAAAAGCAAAGATTGCGAGCCTTCCGTAGGTTGTAACAAGATACCAATCAGTGAGGCCACATAAAGGTTAGAAGTTACAACAAAAAATATAGAGATGCTAGTTTGAAGAAGAAGAAGCAGTTTCTTCATATAATACAGCACAAGGAGTGAAAGAAACACAAGGACGCACAAGGCTCTTGTTGTCCCTAAAGATGGCATCAATTGATTAGGTTAAACAACAATTGAGGGAAATGTTATGCAAGATATAATTAACAAATCGTGGTTCCAAATTTGAACAGAATTTCCCAACTTGTGTGCACGGCCAGTGGGAACCCACTAGGCCCACCAACCCGCATAGTGCCACGAAACCCGTATAGTGTTGCCCACAAAACATCTTGCAGCTGATGCGGGCGGTGCCAGCAGGCACGGCGAGGTTGCCACCATCCAATTCGGTGGCGGCGGCTGATTCCACCACCGACAACCTCCAAACGGCGCACATGGGTAAAGTCAGTAGCACACACACAGCGGAGCAGGCAAGCGGTGTGGTTGGCGCACGACTGGCTCGGGCTTGAGCCACGGTGAGCAATGTGCAGCGCGCCATGGGCGCAGGCTGGAGTGATGGTCGTGGGGATCAGTGAAAGGCAAGGAAGGTGGGCGCGCGGGTGGCGTCGAGTGCACGGAGCCACCAGGGCCTCGCTCCATGCCGATGATGAGGGAGACCGTGGCGAATTCTCCGCTGCCTCGTCCATTCCCCATGACCCATGGTTACAAATCTGGTATCTTTCAGCCTCTCGAGCTTGACCTTCACAAGGTCAAAGGTGTCCGTGGCAGTGAGCCGCTCGAGCCAAACAAAGCGCCACCGGTTCTGATCGTGGCCACTTGATTGGTTGCAGCTTTGCAAGACGTGGTTGTGCCACTTCTTTTTCTTTTTATTTTTTCTAAGCTGAATCGTATATCCAACGGCACCATCCACCCGGAGTGCATGTCCACACTAGCAAACCTAGGATTTGCCCACATCATCGTCTACATGTATGGCCAGCTATGATAAATCATTCGAAGTCATCGTCCATGTTGGTGAAACCGCCTTTAAAACCAGCCTAGGGGTTTTTTGCACTGGCAGGGTTAGAATATCTGGTTCTATAGTTTAGCAGATTAAGTAGATAGGTGTCCAGTTCAGGAAGTAATATTTATGAGTGGTTCTTTTGGGCTGTGCCTTTAACTTTTGAATTCTGGTTGTTCACGAGAAAGAGTATGAAAAGAGAGAGTCACATGCGATTTTGGCTGATATAGCTGACTATAATCGATTTGTAGACCTCGTCTTGAAAAAAACACACCGTTTAAAAATTAGTTACTACAACAAAAATGAAAAACCACAATCCACAAGCCCAAAAGAACCCAGCCATAGATTTTTTTATTATACATATACTACACTCTAACAGTACTCTCGTGCTATTTGCTTGGACCCTTGTGCTTCATCTTTACTATCAAAAGAAGTCTATGCTGTTTTATTTGAGCCCACGTTAAATGCGTCAGCATTTTCTTTTCCAAGCAGCGTTTAACGGCACTTGGATGGGCTCTTAGATGTAGCTTATATATCACGTGTTCGAATTCAAATTGGTAATTGGACAGAGCATCTTATTTTTTGATCTTTGTATTGTCAACGAGAAATATAGATTTGTTGATGTGATTCAGTAAGATTTGTTGAGACCGACAACAATTGTATAGTCCAACCTAGAATTTTTTAAAATAATCAATTTTGAATTATATTATTATACTCTACTTTTTTATTTTGCAAAAATAGCCATCTGTCACCGCACGGTTAGGTGATATGGGCAAATTGCCCAACCATTAGGTGACACGAGGCCAAGTCGCCCATGGTTGGATGACTTTCCTATGTAGCCCAACCATATGGCGACTACTATGTCTAGTCGCCTAATTGTTGGGTGACATAAGTAAGTCGCCCAACGGTTGAACAACTACTTGCTGCTAACCCGTCCTTTTCTCTTTGACCCGACACCCTCACGGGCTCGTTCACCATTTCTCTCGCAAGAAAAACAAGAGTATCTTGAGAGAGGTGAAAAAAAGAGGGGGAGAAGGTTGCGAGCGGAGAAGCTCGGAAGAGGGAGAGAAGGAGACATGGCAAAGTAGAGGAGCTCGGGAGAGTGAGTGAAGGAGAGAAGAGGAAATTGGAAGACAGAGAAGGAGGGGAGAGGAGCTCAGGAGAAGGAGAGAAGAAGAGGAGAGGAGCTCGTGAGGATTGAGAGGAAGACAAAGGAAGCTGATTAATAAGAAGAAAAGGCCTTCGCATGAAGGTAATTGCCTCATTCGTTCTTGTTCTCATCCGAATGTAGGCAACGTGTAGGTACGTATTTGGTTAGCATGTATTAAGTGAATGCATATTGATAAATGGTATTATTTGCAGTGAGAAATCAGTCATGTCGGAACCTACAATATTGAAAGAGCATTACGGTGTTGGTACCATTCATGAAGGTCCATACGGTGTAGACCTAAGCAATTTTTCGCAAGTCAGTATGGTACTACCAGATACAAAGAATGTTCGAATCGGAGATGTCATGTACTGGCTCACGCATAGCTTCTCCTTAGACTCTGAGGTGTGCAGTGTCATCCAACATGGGCTTTGGAGTTGGTCTGCCATAGATATTCGATGGGAGTTGAGGAGACTAATGCGCACGATTATGTCCGAAGGAAGTCATAGGAGGTCCAGTTGGTGGGAACAACTTGGGCGTGCAGCACGCAGTTCATCAAGAGGATGCGATGGGTGATGTTGCATCGACAGAACCGGAATATCTCACACCACACGCTGAGCCCACCCGATAGGCGAATGTAGATGTTGCTGAGGTAGATCATGTAGATCGCACGACACAAGCTGAGCGTGCCTGATAGGTGAACGCAGGGGAGTATGTCGACAGCATAGCACATCAGATGGAGATCAATGAACAGACGGCCTAGGCCAAGGAGAAAGCTTTAGAAGAGGATGGCGATGACTCTTTCGATGATGACGAAAGTCCCATGCCGCAGGCATGGAATAGGGTGGATGCTGAGAGTCTTTCTGTACACAACGAGCATGAATCACCGTGGGAGTACCATGTTACGGAGGTTCAACTTCATACAATGTTTGCTAATAAGGGATCACTGCAGGATGCTATTAAGCTATGGGCCTTGTCCATGCAGCGGACGTTTCGAGTCCTAAAATCTAGTCCGAAGTTGTACACCGTGGTCTATGAGCACATTGGCTATCCTTAGCGTGTGCACGCATGTAGATCTAAGTACGAGACCCACTAGATTATCTCAAAGGTGAATCCGCACTCCTACGTGCTCAGTTGTGTTTTATCGAAGCATCAAAACTTAACGTCCACCTTCATAGCCAATCTCATGTATAGTGGGATAGTGAAGAAGGGCATGGAGGCCAAACATATCATGGTGGCTATTGAGCAAAAATTTAAGTATAAGATTAGCTACACCAAGACATGGCATGCAAAGCAGAAGGCTTCGGAAAAGAGGTTCAGTTCTTTCGAGGCTGCTTATGACAACCTTTCTTGTATGCTCGAGGTGCTACGGGATAGGAACCCGAGCACACACATTGATGTGAAGGAAAAGCTGTCTAGAAGGCCACTTGATTACCTGGTTATGCAGAAGACCTTCTTAGCCTTCGGTGCCTACGTCGACTCTTTCAGGCACATGTTATCAGTGATCTCAGTCAATGAGATATTTCTAACAGGGAAATACAAGGGGTAGATCCTGCTAGTAATTGGTATTGGTGCCAATAATCAGATTCTGCCCTTAGCCATCACATCATCAAAAGAGAATTTCGACAGTTGGTTGTGATTCATTCGACATGTGAAGGAGAGAGTAGTTGGAGTACGTCCTGATATCTGTATAATCCATGATCACTACCTCGGGATGATGAAAGCCATAAGAAAACTTTAGAAAGACTCGGAGGAGCCATTCCCATGGCCAGACATGAGGAACAGATGGTGCATTCGCTATCTAAGGATCAACTTCTTCAAGTAGTTCCCGCAGCAACCGTTAATAAAGCTATTCAAGAGACTAGCCATGCAGAACCAACAACATAAATTCAATGCACAGTGGGAGATGTTGGAGAAGCACACCAGAAAGCATGTTGTCAAGAGAAACAAGCGACCGCCCATTCCTAGGGTGGTGCAACCTGAACGCCTTGCACCATTGCCATAGTTTGACCCTCCTGGTGTGACGCGAAGGACCTCGAGGAAATCAAGTGCTTCTCCCATTGGATTGAGGCCAAGCCTTCAGATAGGTAGTCCTTGTTGCACAACATGGATGGTGTGAGGTATGACATAATAACCACAACCTTGTAGAGGTGTACAACTGAGTTCTTAGAGGCATCCATTCTCAGCCCCTCATGCCATCATCAAAGGCGTTCTGTAAGGTACAATCGGATATTTCAGAAAAAGGCATGCAAATGCAGCACTTCATGCAGCCAACCCACATACACCGTACTGTTCGAAGTTCACAACATACATGCAGGCCAAGGCTGAGAAAGGTCAGTCGCACATGGTCTATGTGATGGGCAATACGGAGCATCGTCTTGACGTGCTACTTCGCGACAAAGCCAGATTGGGACTACTCGCTCTCTTGTTACCCATAAGGTGTGCCTTGGAGATCATGTAAACGAACCAAGTTGCACATGTAATAAGCCAAAGCTCCTTTATAAGCCATGCTCTAATGTCCTCGCCGCATGCGGGACTATCAACATGGACCCATTGAACTTCATATCAGAGTACTTCATGAAGGAGAGGATACTGCAGGCGCGGTGCAGTGAGCTAAAAGGCTTCAGGGTTGTGGGCAACTTTGCCATGTCAGATATTGCACAGAGGGCTTGGATTCTGAACCTTGACCAATTGAAGGATGGGAAGGGCCATCGGCAGAGACATCGCATTAGAAACGATATGGACAAAGGGGAAGCTGGATCGATGAGTAAATGTAACGACCGCTGTGGCCAGGAAGGCCACACTGCGAGACATTGCAAGGTGTCTGCTAATGAGTAGGAATACCAGCATGAAGTGTCGTGCGCCTTGTTGTTATGTGTGAACTGGTATTATGGTTACAAATTTTATCATGTTGTAACTTCATTTACAAACTTTAACTTCATTTGTAGTGTCAATCTATGAAGTGCAGCACCATTTCTTCTTATGTGTGTACTGGTACTAAGAGTACAAATGCTATCAAGTTGTAACTTCATTTGTAAACTTTAACTTTATTTGCTAGCCTTGCGTAGTGACAACAATGGCCAGCCACGTCCGAGGCGGCCCCTCTGCAACACTCCATGTGGGTAGCGCGAGGCTCATTCTACGAGTAGGCACGCACGGATAAGGTTGGACCGTAGTACTCTCCCCTGTTGTCTGTAGTATTGTTCAATGTTGTAAAGCATGTAATCAAATGGTTTACGCATCGGTGCAGTTACCATTAATTGAGTGCACTATTCAAGTGGTGCGGGCATTGGTGTGGTTGCCATTAATTGAGTGGTATGGGCATTCACATGGATCGAACAAACGAACATTGCAAAGAGAAGTACAACTAAGATCACAACAGTATTGCAAACATCACTTACTAAATAAGAAATATAAGTAGTATATGAATAACAAATGTACAGCACTACACCCCTCTAACAGCATCCCCAACCCTCTCCATCGCCACCCTGGCCCCCTCCATCCCCGTGTTCGCGTCCTCCCGTTTGGCCTCGCTTGGCCGTCTTCCTCAGTGCTAGGTGTCGATGCCCCGACAAGGTAAGATGGTCAGGAGACCATCGCACATGTCCCAAAGCCGAAGGAGTGGACTGCAGTGCCACCTGTGTGACCACCTGTGCACCGTTGAGCTGTACGCGCCCTGCGTAGGGAAGCCAAAGAAATACAGAGTATGCCCAAACTGCTACACTGGTGGTGTAGGGGCCGTGCCTAGGCTGAACCCCCCAGCCTTGTCAGGCTAAGGTGGTATCGGATGTGGCCATATAGAATCCCTCCTCACGGAGCCATGGTGGACGAGATGACCCCGATGGATGCACCGTGTGTGCACCAGGCGCGGGCGTGCGAACCACCTGCACCAATGGCCTAGTGTACAACAATAGGGTGATGACACGTGCACCCAAGGCCAGGACATGACAGAAAGCCTGTAGCACCTCTTCCTGTGTCACCTCCACACCACTAGCAATCCTATCCCCCATGGTGGAAGAGTTCCTCCAAATCACAGCACCGACGTCCGCTTGTAAGGAAAACATGTAATGGTGAAACCTATTAGTGGGATTGCCAGAAGCAAAAATTTACAAAATTGATGTAATGTACCATGACATGAGTGTCCCGTGTGAGGTACATAGGGTACATGTCTGTTGATGCTGCGACATGTGCTGGGGGTGGGTCAATGACATGTACTAGCCTGTTACGTGTCCGAGGTTGATACTAGCACAAGTACTTACTGTATGCGATGCTGTCATAGGGGGTGGCCTCCTCCACACAATCCTACAGTGCGCCCTCCCACTGGGCTATCCACGCCTCCATCTTCGCTGTCCAGTCCGTGCCGCGTTTGATTCCCTTCCAAGAGTGCCTACGGGAGCTAACATTTGGTTAGAAGTTGTCCAACGAATTAGCAGTAAAAGGAGAGTCATGTGAGATGGTAACTCACGTGTGGATGTGCATCGGCACAGGTCGCCCGATTGGAACTGGAACGACCTGACGTAGGATGAACTGGTGCATGACAAGATGTGCCATGTAGTCCTCCAAAAAGACATCGAACATGAGCTTCCACCACATCAGCCAGAAAGCCCAGTTGTGCCAACACAGTGAGGTCAGCTCATCAGGAGTGCATCTTTGCAGTGCCTCAGGTGAGTATGGCTCTCAGCGCATGTTGTCAACTATGAGCCAATTGAACTACTCCACGAAGGGCAAATACCCGTCTATAGCACTAGAGAGAACCCATCATAGGCTTGTCCATATTTCCCCTAGGTACATTTCTGTCCCGTACAGAGTGATGTCCTCGAGCATGGACCGTTCGAGGTTGAAGCCCTTGAACGACCACAGCTGCAGTAGCAGCAAACATCCTACGAGGACCGAGTTCGCCTTGGTCCTACCGCACACATCGCACAAGTCGAGATAGGTTGTGGCAAGTGCGGCTGAACCCCAGCTGAAGCATACAAGGAAGGTTGTCATATGCCGCCTCGAAAGACCCAAACCATTTTCCAACACCTTCTGCTTCACACGCCATGCATTTACGTAGCTAATTTTGTACTTGAATTTCTCGTCGATAGCCACCATGATGTACGTGACCTCCATGTCCTTCTTCTCCACTATCTCTCCATATAGCAGATTGGCTATAAAGGTAGATGTTAGGTTATGATGCCTCGGCAAAACACTACTGAGAATGCAAGAGTGCGGCTCCACCTTCGACGTAATCTAATGAGTCTCATACTTTGGTCTACGTGAATGCACCCTCCAAGGAAAACTAGTCTGCTCGCACTTCACGGTGTACTGCTCTGAACTAGATTTCATTGCCCAAAAAGTCTGTTGTATGGATATTGCCCACAACTTGATGGAATCCTGCAACGATGTCTTATCAGCAAACATTGAATGCAGCCAAACCTCTGTGTCATGATACTTCCATGGTGATTCATGCTCATCATGTGTGGCAACACCTTCAGCATCAAATCATTTCCATTCCTACAGGATAGGAGCTTCATCCTTATCCAAACTATCCTTGTTGTCCTCCTGTATAGCTTCCTCTTCAGCCCAAGCCATCTGGTCATCGCTCTCTATTTGATGCACTATGTACTCCATATGCTCCCCTTTATCAGCATGTCTTGTAGCCCCATCATGCCATGACCGTTCTTCTTCTCCTCCATATACCACATCAGCCTGGTCACGGGCAACTTCCTTCTCTTAACCAATATGCTGGGTGCCCGAGCTGCTCACACCTCCCGGATGATAGTCGTAGGCACGATCTTGTACAACTTCTATTGGGCATGGTTGCACAATCATCACGCACTCGTATCTACGAAGCCGGCACCTTTGCACAACCCCTTCCATGCAACAGTGCGTATATCAATGTTCTCAATTCCCATCTAATGTCCATAGGAGACCAACTCCAAAGCCCTTGTATGACGACGCTGCACACCTCAGGGTCCCAGGTGAAACTACAGGTGAGCTAGTACATCACATCTGCGATTCGAACATTCTTGCCATCCGGGTGTATCAGATTGGCTTGCACAAAATCACTCAAGTCAACACCGTTTGGACCTTCACGAACGGTGCTAACACCGTAATACACTTTCAATGTGGTGGGTATCGGTGTTGCTAATGTCTGCCTGCACATATTTTCATGTTGCAACTAGTCAAATTGCATAGCACATTGTGGAAGTACTGATGTACTATAATTTATATTTCAATGACCGTTCGCCTATAGTAACCAACTATACTACCCTCATAGCATTAACTCCCTATCAGCAGACTGCGCACCAACGACGCTCTTGTCTCGCTACTCGAGCTCTCTCCTACTGTAAATAATTCCTAATGAGTTTTGATGATTTACATGACATATTGATTTAAATGCCAATATATCAGTTATAATGGTACACTTAAATTTTTAATGTACTAATGACCTTACATTCATTTGTAATTAATCATAAATATTACGTATTATTGTTTTGTACAAAACAAACTATTTAATTTTTACAAAAATATTGATTGATTTTTGAATAACTACAAATTTCCATGGAGGCTTAATTTGTACGTAGCATTGACTACATTTTCTACAACTACAATTTCAAATAGATGCTAATTTGCTACGAATGCTAATTTTATACAACTATGTTCACTAAATTTTCTATAACTACAGGTTTTTACGGCTACTAATTTCTTTTATAACTATATTGACTAAATTTTCTATACCAAAGCTGTACTATTCTTTTCTACAGCTATAATTTTATACAGATACTAACACTAACTAAACTATCTACTTTATATAAAAAATATTGGCTACAACATACAAAAAAATTTACCTAACAGAAATAACAAAACCTCTCCTTTCTCTCCCTCTCCCTCTCCTCTCCTCCTCCCTCTCCCTCTCCTCTCTCCTCTCATCTCCTCTCTTTTTTCTTTCCTCTCCTCTCCACTTCTTTCTTTCCCCTCTGCTTTTTGTTCACCACGCGGTGTCAGTGCTTCGAGGGCTCGGCCGCGCGGCTGATTTATATACACCTCGAGTTGTCGAAGGGTTGGACGACTAGAATTACAGTCGCCTAATCGCTGGGCGACTGGAACAAGTCGCCTGACAGTTCGACGACTACAATTATGTCGTCCAAGGGCCCACAGATTGCTTGCGCGTCACGTATCCATTGGGCAATAGATTCCAGTCGCCTAACGGTTCAGCAACTGGAAGCTATTTTTGTAAAAAAAATGTTAGCGTGGGTATATTTATGTTATTTCTAATAAAATATGGATTATTTTTTTAAAAAAAATCCCTAAACGATACCTCGGTTGAAACCAAATTTTTAGAAACAAATTTGAGCTTCCATCTATAGGTGAATATTCACTAAAACGGAAACTTGTGACGAAAATTAGTATAGAGATATGAAGTTTTCTATAAGAATAATCTTGTTAGTGCCCATTCTATATTTTACATGTCTTTTTCATGAAAGAAAATTTTCATTATACTTCCTAAACTCTAGGACGGTCTGATTCAAACCCTGTTATATTGGTAACTAGCAAAACAGATAACATGTGTTGAGGGGTGAAAGCCAGATAATTTGGTACATTGTTTTATTCTTTGTTGGGGCTAATAGTTGTGAACAGTACTCAAAGCACACTTTATTCTGAACCCGTGCCAAAGCCTAGCCTAGCTGGGGCTTACTCAAGCTCAGCTTGTGGACAACCCTACTCGCGTGAATACGCCCTAAAATGGGTCTCACTAGTGTCAGGATAAGGACCTTGGTTTCAGACTGATTTATGTGAACTTTTTCAGATAGGTGTGTCTCTTCACGTTCTAAGATCATACTGCCTCAAGTCCTCAACTACAGCTAGCTACAGGGAATCAACTGGTATCATCTTCTTGAAAGACTGAATTGTTCCCTCCACTGGGTGTTCATTGTAAGAGGACTCCCTCCCTCTACATTAGTGTACATACACCTTGCAGAATGTAGTACACATCATGCTTCTGTCAAGTATCCTGTGGAGTGCAGCACATCATGGCCATACCTATCCAAAGACTTCAACCTGCAAGCAGCAGCAGCTCCTGCAGCTTACAACTGAGCTGACCACAGTGAAGTCCACTAGCACCTGTCCTGTGGCACTAGGGATGGCAAAAAAAACTCGAGGCTCACGAACCGGCTCAGCTCGTTGTGGGCTCAACTCAACTCGTAGCATAAACGAGCTGAGCCAAGCCAGCATTTAGCTTGGCCGCCTAACGAGCCGCTCATTAGGCTCGGTCGCCCGGTGCATATGCATGTGAGATATACAAAGCTAAGAGTGGTAGGTGCTTGATAAAACTTGTTCTTCAAATTTTACTTGCTATGCTACTTCTTATAGTATTGCAAGATAATGATCACCTTGTTCTTATCTATAACAAATGCAAAACTAGGTAGTAATGATCAACCAACCAGATTTTTTGTGTTGCTACATTATTGGGGTAGTAACTACCAGGACATACTAAACAACAATGAGTATCATTGGCTTTTAGTAGCCTTTTCTGTTATGTATGAAATGAAACCATCATTGATTAATCAACTCATTAGTCATTGTCTTTTGCTTGTTAGCCATCGTGTAATTTGGTTTTTTTCTATTGTTTAATTGAGAGGTAACAATACTCATTCTGAGAGTATCTGGTAATTAGTATTACTACCGAGCCTAACGAGCCAGGCTCGAGCCTGCTACCGAGCCGAGCTACCTTTCTAGCTCGTTAGCTTAACGAGCCGAGCCGAGCTGAGCCGCCTCGCTAATGAGCTTTATCATGCCGAGCCGAACCGAGCCGACTCGATATCCACCTCTATGTGGCTCCAATCTGAGTAGGAAAGACAAACTATGGCATTGTCTTTTAAGTTATGATTGATGACTTTTGACTATAGTTAGGTAGCTTTTATCTATATTTTTTGAGATGGCGGCGGACGATAAAAGTACAGACGCAGATAGCATATACGGTTTTAGACTCAAGAAACTATTTGAAAAACGGGAAACCACATAAAGAAACCTTCCTGTTTGTTTCGTCTTCCGGAGAAGCTAAAACCAAGAGCCGCCAAAAAAAGCTAAAAAGAACAATGCCTACTTCTTTGAGAATATTGTTAGGGAAGAAAAGCATGAGAGTACTTGGTTACTTGTAGCTTTCTCTGGAGATGGCAAGTGTTGTGCTGCATGGAATCTCTCAATGAGCGCGCACACAGCTGGAAAAATGCTTGGAAAGAACCTTGGTGCCTCCAGCTAACTGGAAAGATGCTTTTAGTCCCTATTCCCAGGCCCAGGCCTTCAGGGATTCATCCATTCACCACAACGCAGGAGGTCACCAGGGTGCATGATTTCAGTGCCAGTTCTGACGACGGTCAAGCAGCGAGACGAGGCGTAAGCTTTCGCTTATACGTCCGCATCATAGAACTATTGATCTGCAGTGAACTAAAGCTGAGTTGTGAAATCCAAAGATGAAAGGGCCTATGAAAAAAGTTACCATGTTGTGGTATACCAAATATGTTGGTTCAGACAGCCCAATGAGAAGAACTAGGTGAATTGCCACAACATTATGAAAATTCAATCAGAAATCTGATCACAGAACAAATAATCGGCACACAACAAGCTCAGATAGTACAATGCCGTCCACTTTAAAAAGGGAGGGGGCTCAAGCAAGAAACCAAGAAAATAAGACAATAGCTAGGAAGATCAGGAGCTCTTGAGACAAGCATATCAGTAGATATCTGTTCTGCCATGATCAGTCCGAACAGTCACAGTGTTTGGACAGTCTGAGGATTTACCAGGCTTGCAGCGAGCAAGCCATTGCAGAGGCTGCCAGGGCTACTCCCTGTGCTGCTGGACACTGAACTGAAGTTGGTTATTTGTAGGACTCCAGTTGGTGAATGCAACTGTGGGCTCATAGTGCATCCGTCAGTTATGAGGTTCAAAGAAGGTGAGGGGCAACTTTTATTTTTGTCGTCTGACATGCTCCTCGTGTTGGTGAAGAACTCACCCAGAGGTCCACCACTGGATGTTTCCCAGGAGACTGGTATCCAACTTGCTCGTGCATTTTTTCCTTCATTTGATGAACTGCCTACCCCAAGGCCAATACAAGCTTTATCGTAATTACTGGATAAGTTGGAGTTATCCATTGGAATGGATATCGACAATTGGATCTCATCAGGTTGTATCTCTTTGCCAAAGAGATGATGGACTGGCTTTGGTTGTGCCTGCTTGCTGTGTGAGTGCTGGGGAATTAAATTGACATTCGCTGATCGTGGCACATTCATGGGAGAACCGGTGGAGTCAACTGCATAGTCTGCTTGTGAAGGTGTTTCCTCAGATGGGTTGACGCCTTTTGTGTTCTGAAACATGCCTTGTAAATATTGCTGGTTAGTGGAATCCTGGGCATGGTCAATTATATTTCCTTCATCCAGTAACATCCTTCAAAACAAAAACCATCTGTTTTAGAAAATAAAAAACGTTGAGAAATCATGATAAAATTAAAATATTAATTAATTATGATTTCAAATAAACTGATCAGTCAAACATTTATGACAAAACTTACATATATGTTTATCTCCTTAGCTGCACTTAAGACTGTGGTAATATAGTACAAACAACAAAGACTTGCTCCACTCAGACGATTAAATTACTTTCCAGTCAACAAAGTTGGTGGGAAGTCACTGTTAGTATCAAGTTCCCTTCATATTAGAATGTATCATATTTTGTCAGTCACACACAAATTTCCACATATGGGGGGTACAGGGTGCAAATTCCTAAAATAGTATAGATTAATTATACATGTGGTTACAGTGATTATTACAAGATCACTTTTGGTGCACATTTGTTTGCCAGATCAAGAAAAATCCAGCAATTTACATTGGACATGAATACGACTACTGATTTGAAATAATATTCAAGACAAAAAAAGATTGCTTTCACATAAAAAATAGTGTAAGTTTGAATTTATAACACATTGTTCCAAAGGGATATCTTGTTCAAAGATATGCTCCAAGAAAAACTTTCAGTATTAACATACAGAATTCACTAATCACTTGTTATTCAATATTATATCAATATCCATCCGTTTTACCAGAATGTCATCATCTACATCTTAGTTTAACTTTCATGTTTCTGTGTTAAACTGGTGACTAAATGAAGACATGTGTTAAACTGAGAAAAACCAAGTGAATAATGGAAAGCTTAAGATGCATCCTACTACCTATGTCCCTTCCAGGACAAGAGGCATAATGCAAAATCATCCTTGAGGCTAAGAATGGGATACAAGACAAATGTACTGTTCTGTAATGATATGGGCAGTTCGCTACACTGGACAACATTGCTACAACACTAACTAGTATTTGGTAGCAAGCACAGATGCCATTACTATTAACAAAACAGAACGATTAAACCCGTGTAAGATGAGATAACTTCACCTGTCAAACCGTGTTGGACTAGGATCAGTGAAATTTGTAGTCATGGTTTTTGCCAGCTGGTGTGCCATGGCTTGGCTGCCTGATGATTTGCCACTAGAAACACCCAAGGGCGGTTGTGCGATGGCAAGCATTGCTTTCGTGGCATGGCTAGAGCGGCCTTCCACATGCTTTCTTGAACGGTGGCGGCCACGGTTTATGTGTCGCTCACAGTACTTTTGGTCGACAACTGCATCTCTCGAGCACCGCCATTTCTTGCCATCTGTTCGACGGCACCTCCCTGGTTCAGGGTCAGCACTCCCAGAATAGCCCAGCTGAAACGATCCCCATCCCACTGCAAAATCAAGGATCCTGTTTTCACATTTGCGTTTGCACACCCCGATAAAACAACACACTTCTAACACTAATACTTCAGCATTGAAGGTATACTCAAATATCACATGTTCTTTATTCAATCTCCAATTTTTGTCTTGTTTTTCAGATCCAAACTCCAAAGCCTTTTGCAGGATGTAAAAGGATCCCTGAATAAACTAATGGCAATCCCCAACAAGCTAATCATAGTTAACAAAACCACCTTTCCCTCAAAAGACAAAACAGAAGTACTAAACTATAGCAGAATCCCAATGTAGCATTACTTTTCTTGCATTTAAAAATGGATATCACATTGGACCAACCGAAACAAATCAAAGAAAGGCTTACAAGAGCTGGAACCAAGGGTGCCACAAGAAGAGAAGTGTGGGAACACAGGGGCATGGGGGCTCCTCCTTATAGGGAGGAGTAAGCCGGCCGGCACCGGCGCATTCGCAACAATGTGCTTGTAGATCAGCGCCTGGCGCTCCAGCTCCACCCATTGCGTTGGAGTGAACGGCCCCCAAACCCTTGCCAAAACCCCCTGCATGCTTGTTACATCTGAGCTGCCACAATCCAACCCTGCAACACAACACCACCAAACAGGATAAAGAACAACCGATGCAATGGGGCTGGAAAGCAAATAGGATCAGGGAAGAAAAGATGCACAAGAGCATGGCTCCTTACATGCAAGATGATTTAAGGAAACAACAGCATCTAGCTACGTGCTTGAGCTGAGAAACACAACTACACAAGCTAGTGCTAGCTGAATATAATGCCTATCCCCGAGCTACCTCTCTTCCTGTCTTTATCTTTGGTGAGAGAAGGGGGAAGAGAGAGAGCCATCTCCAAGAAAAAACCTCTGCATCTTTGGAGACAAGTCACATCTCTGGACTCTGGTGGAGTGCCAATGCAAAAGCAAAAGAGGGGTGAAGCAAACAGCCCCTCCTGCTGCTCTTGACAAGACCCCAAAACCAGTGATCTTTTTGCAAGATGCCCGTGGGGAGGGGCGAGCAACCAATCAGCTACCCGAATCAAAGAGGCCACAAGACCAGACCCCAACACACCAATGCAAAACCACACATCCACCCCACAGATGCAACAGTCCCTTCACGAGAACAAGAAACAAAAGAAAATCACAGCAGCAAGGCAGCACATGGTTTTCTATATCTGGAAGAGATCCGATTCCGATCCTCACCTGCATTGTTGCTGTAGCTGGAGGATAAGCTCAGCATCTGGCCACCAGAAGGGCTGCCTGATCCAAGAAAGAAGCAGCCATGGGGAGGGGGCGCCATTGCCATCCTTCAAGAACCGCAGGAGTTCAGCAGCATCTGCCTGTGGGAGTATGCAGGACAGTTGGGCAGGCTGGCCTGAAGCAAAATGGCTAGTAGCTTCTTGAATCCTGGAGGGCATTAAATGGGAGGGTGGTTGAGGGAGAGGAGGGAGAGAGGCATCTTTTGATTCCTCCCCCTTTCACTGCTGTGGATGGAGCTCACAGAGACAGGCAGGTTTGCTGTTCGGGGAGAGGGAGGGAGGAGGCAGGCGAATAAATGCACTCCCCAATCTTGGGCAGGGCAGCCAAATCCTTTGGGTGAGAGTTGTTGGGCCTTCGCAGCCTCTCGGCGTGCGCATCAGGGTTTTCAACTTTCGATGGCAACGTGGACAAGTGAAGTTTTGCGGTACATGAGGTATTAATGGGTCTCTTTGGCAGTGGCGAATCCAGGATAAAAATAGAGGGGAGCTCTACTGTTGAGGCTATAGCACAATATAAATATACCAAAGCTACATCTACTAGTCTTTTACCATTGGAATATCAAATTCATATATAAATATACTAAAGCATACTGATTAAATAAACTAGCTAATGTTTAATAGCTACTGTCGAGTAGCAATTAAACAATAATCTATATCAATTAAACAATAACTTGGTGACTCGATTAGTACTTACTCCATATGGCAGTACTCCTCAGTCCTCAGTGCCCTTACGCACAGACGCGCTCACGCCACGCGGTCACGCCGACTGGCGATTGCCGACATGGCAACATGCCTCAGTACCTCACGGAGACACGCCGACACCATGGGTGGGCAGTTGGGCCGGGCAATCAGCACTCGGGCTCGAGCAGACGACCTGACGACGGGCAGATGATGAGTGAAGAGCCTGTCACCACACTTCTTTCGGCATTTCTACAAACCGGGCGAATGGGGAATAGCGGCTAGCGGGCGCCCGGGCGAATGGGGAATCGGCGTCGTCGCTTGTCGGCGTCGTCTCCTCGTCCGCCGACCGTCGCTCTGCTCCACCGCTTCCGCTTGACCTCGCTAGCCCCGCTCGGCCTCGCCTGCGCAGCCGCGCCAGCGCCCGGCCTCCACCGAGTGGCCGACCGGCGACCGCCTCCCCCTCGGCCCCTCCGCTCCGCGCCTCCGCTTCCGCGTCGAGCCGCCCTCCGTGCCGGGCCGCCGACCGCCCCCGGCCTCCCCCCTCCGCGGCTCCGCGCCGAGTCGCCGACCGGCGACCGCCTCCCCCTTCCCGACTCCCCCTCCGCCGTGGGCCACCGACTGGGCCTCAATGTCGACTCACTCCGGCTGCTGGCTCTTCTTCATCCTGCGACCTCCTGCCTCCATTTCTTCACCCTCCTGGCCGGCCGGCCGGCCGGGTCTTCTTCAACCACCGTGGGAGGAGGGGGTGCTCGAGTACCCACAAGCACCCACGGTGGATTCGCCACTGCTCTTTGGTTCGGCTGTAGCTTATAATTTTTGGTTAAAATTTTTAAATTTTAACTATTTACGACAGATATAGTGAGAGATGGATATTCGTTTGCGATTTTGGTTAATATAGATATTAGACTTTTAATGTGTACTACAATTAACTTGTAGATCTCGTCTTGAAAAAATACCCCGTTTAAAAGTTAAATACTATAACAAAAGTTAAAAGCCGCTAGTTTCGATCGAAAATAATAGACCCATTTTTGGTTTGTAAATGCGGTGACAACTTGTTTCATTGTAACTCTCGTTATTAGTATTGTGGTACCATTTTATAATATCAGTCTACATGTTGGCCCAATCAATGCTAAAGAAAGGTGGGACTGAATTTCTCCCTGCGATAAGATGCCTCACATGTTAAAAGGCATGTGCAGGCAGTAGGGGTTATAGATTTTGACAGCTCCGTCAAGGTGCTGGTAGTCTTTTTTTTTCATTATTGATGACTTTTGACTGTAAGTGATAATTTTTGCCTGTATTTTTCGAGTTGGCAATGGATAATGGAGATACCGACGTAAACATCATACATGATTTTAGATTTGAAAAGATGTTTGAAGAATCAGTTTTAAAAACCGTCCTATTTATTTTGATTTTTTAAAAAATTAAAAAACTAAAACTTAAAGCCAAAAATTAAAAAAAAAACGGCCATAGAAGAGTTACAGATAGACGAAGGTGCTTCTATAACGCAGAATAACGGTATCCTATTTTCCATTGGACAAAGCATTGTTTTTTGTTGGCTTCATGCAGGGAGGGGGCCTCTTTTTAGCTACTAGGTTGTAGTAGCATCCAAAGTAGGTTTGGCCAGATTTTTTTTTTTTTTACTTGGCCAGATGTTTTTTCTTTTACTTTGGCTTCATTTGGCAGCTTGGTGACTTTGTCGCTTGTCACGGTTGATTTACGGCACTTGGGCAAGCCGGATGGTAAAAAGAAGAGAGCAGCAAAGGTCCGACCATGGATGGTGAATGCGGAATACCTAACAGTGGTGCAAATTTGCGCCCAGTCACCTACAGTTTTTTGCAGCTATCGTGTGTGTTTGGAATTGCAGTGAGCTTTTAAAGAACTTTCACTTTTTTCACTATTGCTAATATTTTCAAGAACTTTTTGCTGTTATGATTTTTAATATTTTAACTAATCTTTAACCTCATTTTAGAGTCATAACAAAGCTATGTTCGCTAATTATGAAAGACTAGTCGGCAACTGGACCAAAATTTGCATTCAAAATCCACATATGTTTACGTGTTAGTGCTAATCTCATGATCAATGGTAGCACACACATATAACAACATTTATATCATATCCATACAAAACAAAAAAAACTAAGTAGCATGATATAATTATCAATTGAAATTAAGTCATACATGACTAGAATTACAATAAAAGGGCCGATCGGCTAAATAGTTTACATAATAGAATGTTTGTAGCAGAAATAAGGGTAAACAGGCAACAAAAACTAGCTAGTATGCCTCAGTCCAACCATAGGCTACTAACTAGGATTAAACCTTAGTAATCAATGTCATCATCGTCAAAACCCATAGTGTAGAAGTAACCGATCGAGGGATCACCTTATTCTTACTTTGATAGTGTTCAACAAGTAATTGTGAGTATAAAATTATGCTCCGTATGACTTTATAACGAATTATTATATTATGCAAGTTGAGGTAAAGGTGGTTGTCTATTCTAGTTTACTTTGCACAAAACTATCTTTTATTTGCAATAGAGAGTAATATATTGCAATCAAAAGTTGTAAGAGCATTTGAATTTGATACGCAAATAATACTAAAATATAAATAACATATTTAAACAATTGGCCTATTGCCCTAAAAACAAAACAATGACAAATTCCTTTTGCCGTACAAGTTATACATGGATTCTCCATTTATACATTCATCAGACTATTTTGCAAAGCACAAAGTTACTTATTGTGGGATATAATCAACCATTGTCTATAACTTTGGACACAACTATTCGAATAGATTTACACTTTGCAAAGATTATACAACTTTATCCACATAATATAAATATCTCACTATGTTATACATGTCACGTGATACCATAGGTATCCAATTTGAGAGTTAATGATGAAGCTTTTACATTACCAATCCTAACAACAACTATGTTATGATATGTTCCTAGGTTGTGGAGTGCCCTCCAACATCCCAAAGCTCACACGTTGTGTTTATAAACATTGCATGAACTAGTAAAGCTCTTATGAACATGGATGAACCTCCATGCCCACACTAGCCTAAGTAACCTATAATCTACTTTATGCAGTTGTGTTGCTAGAACACTGTAACTTATTGTGCTAAGATCTCCCCATAAAGGTATGCATGGTTGCACGAGAATACTTGGGTACGTTGCACAATAGATTGAGCCTTAATGACCGGGCGAGACAACCACAAACCAATATATCATGCAATTGCACTGGTTTCTACAACCACTTACCTAAGTCTAAAATATATTTTTTAGTTTTATTTATTAACTAAAATAATAGAGATACCATCCCTAGACCAAAATACAAGTGTTTCCCATTTCAAACAATTTAACCAATTCGAACCTAGCACAACAAGTATCGATATGAGTATGGCCAAGCATCAACTATCCGCTTCATCTACAACTTCCACAACTAAATATACGAGTAATGGATAGCAATATTATGGTGAAAAAATGAAGATATTAATTTATCAAGGTAGGGTCAATGCAATAATTGGATATAACTACCAACCTTACCATTTTTACTGAAATTACACACATGCATAATAATTTTGAAAAACAACATACATAACAGTGAAATATACACTACTACAGAAATGGTCCTCATAGACGGTTCAAAACCGTCATCACAGACAATTTTCGAACCGTCTAAATTTATGTGTTTGTGATAACAGGTGGTTATCACAGACGGTTTTTAATAAAACCGTCTTAATATATCAGATATCAGAGAGGTTTTTAAATATAGCCGTGTATGATATGTCAGATATCATAGACAGCTAATACTAAAAACCATATGTGATATTACATATATCACATACGGTTCTTAAATATAGCTGTCTATGATATCTCACATATCACAGATGGTTAATACTAAAAATCGTATGTGATGTAATAGATATCATAGATGGTTCTTCAACATATCCATCTGTGATATCTGAAATATAATAGATGGCTAATACCAAATCGGCTGTGATATATCATATATCACAGATGGTTTGTTGTTACAAACTGTCTGTGATATCTATTTTAATAGCTAAATTATTTCCTATTTTTTTAGCTAGCCTCAGAAAATGATAGCTATGTCCTCTGAAAACAAGCAAACAGATCACACATATAGCATACGATAATTATTACATAGATCTCACAAATAAATTAAACAACTGAAGGGTCGGACCCAGATTTCTCAACCCAGAATCCTCTGTGATTTACTGCACTATTCCCTGGATCAGTAGATAGTGCTCACAAATACAGTACTGAACATCAAAAATACCTATCATGCGGAAGCATAAATATAATAGTAGACTTACTCATGAGTCGATTAGGCCAAAATTAATAAAATACAGCAGTGAAAATGAAGCACACAAGTAGGACCCTTAGGACGTGCCCACAGGCAGCCAACTAGGGATTCGCAACCTAGTCCTTGTCCTCTTCAACTTCTTCATCCTCATGGCCTGATGTATCGCGGTAGCATAGTGATCTGACTCCTGATTCTGGATTAATTGAGTAAGTGAGGGTGAGCACAAACCACCGTGCTCCGTGAGCTAATACACATGATGCAAATAGATAACATGCAAGGCTTTATCAAGGAAAGGCTTGAGTTATTTTATTTACCATAAATTTGCCTTTAAAATATGATACATAGAAATTGCCTGAGACCTAACAGTTTGAACTTAAAACATAATGTGTGAAAAAATACAATAATAATAGCGATCCAGATTCCATCCACTATTGCATAGCCTCTGCACCAAATGCTAATCTTTCAGTGTTATAACCATTTACCTTATCACTAGCACGGTTGTAAACTTCACCCTCCTCTCGGTGTCCCTTTAGGCCTCCCCTTGCCCTTGCAATAATCCACTCCTTTCCACTACCGGTGAGATGAGTCCGGGGAATTTCGATAGATTTACTTAGCCAAGTTGCAATGTGTAGACTTGTGGTTGTACTATTTTACACAAGAGGTCATGACAAGATTCAGTCCTTAGTGATATCTGAGCGGTTCTACCACAATCCACACACCGTGCTTTCACTGCACCACATACCAGGCCCCATACCATCCACCCAGATATTTAAGCAATTGGGGGTTTTGGGAGCATAAAATAATCATGTCAAAATACACCCATCATTTCCACCATGAATTCCCAAATCAGTTTCTCATGATTAAAAGTGATGCTTGGGGCATTTTGGTACCCACGAGTATCTAAGCAACGCTAAGTATGGCATATAATTATAGACCTATTTTTGAAAGTTTTACTATTATAATTTTGGTAGGGTGACAAGGCTCAAATGTCCAAATGTTCCAAAGGAGGTGTAATACTAACAAGGCGAATAATGGGCATATAACTAGAATCTTAAAACAAACATATATTTGCATATGAAATAACAGTATGCAATTTGATAATTTAAATAAAAGTAAATTTGCAAAAATTTAGGTCCAACATGATCAAAATATTGACAATTTGCAAAAAAACATGTAGGTCTAACATGATCAAAATATTGACTTGTCATGCACGGTTTACCGCGGTCTTGAGCTCACTCAATGCTTTCTCATTCGATGGGCTTGAGCTTTTGGTCTTTATCTTCACTTCGCTCTTGACTTTGGTTGATCCCTTGACTCATCAGGACTCCAATTTCTAATTACGCACTAAACAGCTGAATCCAAATAAATCTACATAACCCAAAAAGCCCCAAATAAATCTAAATAAACTCAATTTAGCTTTATTATGAGTTAATGGGTGATTCGAGGCAAGGTCAATGAGGCGCGGAGTATTGACATAGCCAAACAGAGCTTGAGCGAAGTGAGGAAATGATAACAGGGAAATCCATCGAGACGGATGTTAAGAAGGGTTTAGGATGTAGAAATATTCATAGGAATATTCCGCTTCAGACTTGAGGATAGCTAGGCAAAGCCGATGGTGGAATACGATGACTCGATCTTTTATTAATAATTTCTTTTATTATTTTTATATTTATTAAGAAAGTTCCATGAGTCAGATCAGATCTATAAATTGATGTACGAGTTTAGTTGAGCATTATTTTGTCGAGCGTTAATATTCAGAGCAAACGTTATATATATGTTGTATACAATTTTTAACTTACCGAATTAATCTTTAGAATCTAGGTTTGTTGCATTTTGCGGTACAGTATTTTATGTACCCTTAGTTATCACTAGGCATAGTTCAATTTGAATTAGGATCTATTTATACGGGTCCTAGCTTGTTGTATACAATCATATCTCAACATTATTATTTATTAAATCTAATGTTTAATTAATGGCATCATTAATATTTTGTCTACACTTTAGTTATTATTAGGCTTAGTTTTATTTTTAATTTAAATTTATTTATCTGGGCTGAGCTTGTTATATAGGGTCATATTTCAATATTTGCTATTTAACAAAATCTACCACTGAGATTTATTTAATAGCGGCATGTTAAATATTAGGGCATATATTTTAGCTATAATTAAGGGTAATCCTTAATTTAAAGCCTTGCTTTTATAGTTAAACATAATATCCAATTTATTTCCCTTTAGCTTTAACTTGAATGCCGTCTTATTGGGATCTTTATTAAATTTGAATACTTAACAAAGTCATCTTTTATTAATGCCTTTAATTAATAATTAGATTTTAATTAAATGTTCTAAACTACATTAGTTACTCCTATATGACATTTAATCCAATATTAAATAATCTTATTTTATATTCCAACCAAATTTATTAGCTTCCCTGGATTATTTCCTAATTTTCCTTAAGTTTTCTTAATTGAAAAAGATTAAAGAAAATAAAGTAAAAAGAAGAGGAAAAAGGGGCGGCCGACGGGAGTCGAACCGGAGACATGTGCGCTCGTGCATGAGATTTTCTTCGGCTAGCCAACTGGGCGGAGGCCTTGGGCTGACAGATGGAAGGCACGGAGACATGAAATGCTGAGTGGCGACTGGGGTCAAAACAGAGGAGGCAGCGCAAGTGCAGAGTAGCCTTGCCGGTGGCGAGCGGCGGCCGGAGGGGCGTTGGTGACTACCAAAATGGGTTGTGGGGAAAGTAAGCAAGCCACAGGAGGCGACGCATTGGTTGATGAGGCGGCGAGGCAGGCGGGTGGTAGCCCAAAGCAGCCGACAGTGAGGTGGGCACGGGGCGACGGCGCTGTGGTGAAAGAGAGGGGGGATTGAGGTGCGCATGAGCATGAGGGAGGTGGGGGTATGCTTACCAAGCTCTTGGCTTAGCCGGAGATGCACCAGGAGAGGCCAGCAACGGAGGTCTATGGTGGCGTAGGCATGCTCACGTGCCAGCGAACTGGGGTGAGGGAGGAGCTTCGGTGACGGTTGGGGAAGCTCGAGGGTGCCGAGAGCTGCTCTCACCGTGCAGAATTGGGGAGAGGTTGCCCGAGGAGGAGTTGGCGACGGAAATGGCAGTGACGGCCTGTTTTGAGGAGATCGGACATTGTGGCCATTTCTGGTGATGGGGCTCCAATTAAATAGAGGGGAGGAAGAAGAGAAGTAGGGACACGAGGTGACACGGTCGGATTGGTAGGGGCTTCGCTGGAGGGCCGGGAACGGCAAGGAGGTAGGTCGGCTGTCGCTCAGGCGCATGGCTCCGCAACGGAGGGAGCAAGGAGAGGAGGGAATAGGAGGGCGTAGGGAGGAAGGCACTCCTGGGAATACTATTTATAGCTGGTGGGAGGCCGTGGTGACGCTGTAGCCGGCGTCCCGGATACAGGGCTCCATATGGCGATGTCATGGCCGACAGGGCGCCAGGGGAGGGCGTGCAGGGCATGGCGAGGGGATGGCTGGTGTAAGGGATGGTGATGTGCGACGTGAGGGCGACGCGGGCACAAGTGCGGTGACGGAGGCAAGTGTAGCTGACGCGGAGAGGACGGAAGAACAAGGAGAGCGACGCGGAGCGAGCTCAGCCGGAAGAAGGAAGAGGGAAGGAGGAAAAAGAAAGGAGGTGGGGCAGGAGCCGAGCCCAGCAGCAGTGAGGGAAGAAAGGAGGGAGAGAGAAGAGAGAAAGAGGAGGCCCACGTGCAGGGGAGAAATCGAGAGAGAGGGAGGTGGAAAAAGAAAAAGAAGTGGGGCCCACATGCAAGAGAGAGAGAACAGGGAAAGAAAAAAGGAAAAAAGAAATGCTAAAGCATTATTTTGATATTTAATTTAAATTTTAATTTGCATTAGGATTTACTGATTTTTGGGTTTTGCATGTTATTCAAAATTTGAATTTTCATTTAAGTTTTGTATTCAATTTTTGGATTTTCAATTCAAGTCTTGGTTCAATGTCTAGATACAAAAGCTAATATCTCCCTATTTATAATTTTTATTTGTTCTGATTTTGTGTACAAATTTTGAATATTCGACCTTGAGTTTTGTTTGCTAATTGAATTTAAAAAAAGGAATTTTTGGTTTAATTATTTAGATATAGAGTATAATATTCTTTTGGTTTGATTTTATTGACTTGAATTTGAATTCCAGATTTTGGTATTTTAAATTCATGATCTATAAAGTCACTTCCTATTTTTATTATTTACATGATCATCATTTGCATTGGGATTATTCTTGGGTTATTAATTTGCATAACATGAAACTCAGAAATTTTCAAATAAATATTTAGAAGAAATTTGAATGCCAGCAAAATACAAGAGAAAGTTTTAAAGATTCCCTATTTTTTAGCATCCAATTTTCGGGATGTTACAACCCTACCCCTTAAATGAATCTCGACTCCGAGATTCCGGTAGAGTAGAAAGAAGTAAGTGGAATTAATCTAGCTAGCAGTAGGTTCTAGGGTCTTGCTTGACGTATCGATCTTTTCCTTGGCGTAGGCGGAAGGAAGATATTTTGCGCATGAAAGGGATTCACACTTAGAGAAGGCAAAAGGGAGGAGAGAGATCTTGTTCTTCCGGCTTGGTCGTAGACTTCCAGATGCTTGATCTTTGGCATCATCGTATTCATACCTTTGTAGAATGGAACAGTTGCATCATTTACTGGATATATGATGGTTGTAGAAGTCATATTGAGGGGTGGATAGCAATGGCCTATGTCCTAGAAAGCAGACGGCCTTAGTGATGTAGGTATGATGATAGGTACATCTATATGGTGGTCTTTTGCCCCTACTGGAATTCCTATTTTTTATACTCGTTAGCTTTGCCAAACACGTTGATTTAGCTATAGGCGTGGCTTGTAGTCCTTATCACCATAAGATTTCTGGCCTTGCGAATCATCTTGTATTGGTCTTGATTAGCTCTAATATAAATTGTTGTACCTCCAAGATAATTATACATCATAGCAGTTCTCAAAAAGTAATTATACATCATAATAGTTTTTCGACATTCTTGTCTATTTTTGCTACCCCCCCTTAAATAAATGACAACTAACATTAGTTGTCTTTTCTAACTCCAGGCATGACGAGTCCTATGGAGATTTGGAGACTCATCTGTTGTACTTTGGCTGCCTTGGTCAGCAATAGTTTTAGGGAGCAATCTTTGGGGTAGTGGTCTTGTCCTTCACACAAAAAGCATGTGACCTTGCTTGTTGGACACTCTCCTGGCGGGTGGTCTTCTTCACAGTTGGGACAGTTTGCAGTACATTGACTTTCCTCATGTCCTTTTTCTCCACAACACCCACAAGCTATTAGGTTCGTGAGGCAGTCGTCTGGGTAATGATATTTCTTACAGTATGAACAGTAGGAAACTGGGCAATTGTAGCAATAATGACCGGTTTGCCCACATGTGAAGCATGCTCCTCGCTCAACTTGTCGTAACGGAGGGTATAGTTGTGCGACATATCCTGCTTCACCACACTCGATGCATATATTATTTAGTGAAGCTTTCTAGTCTCGGGGCAGAACTTTGATGGACGCAACTTGTTCCTCTTTGGAGTTGTTAAGGTTTTCTTCGTCGGAGTTGAAGCTGATGGTGACAGTACCATCCCTTGTCTTTCTAGTTTTTTAAGGGGGCAATTCTTCGCGTAATGTCCTGGATTGCCACAATGGAAACATTTGTGTTGCTTCTTTTGAGGTCTACTTGATGCAGGGCTACTAATATCTTCATTGTGATGGCTTCTCTTTAACATTCCTTGCAGATTAAGGTTATGCCATAGCTCGTATGTATGATTAGGATTATAGCAAGCATCAACTATTTGTCTTCCTTTCTTACTTCTGCCAATAGTAGTTGTCTTGCTTTCATCCATTGAGCCTGATTAGTAAGGATTTGATCTACATGTCCTCCTGGTAGGTACGAAGAGAATAGCAACAAGCTAGTGATTTGAATCTTGATGCGAGTGGAAGCTTCTAGTCGTTGTTTTCTTGGTAAGGTGGCTTTCTCTAACTATTGGAAGGTTGAGGGGTCTTCACTTGTCCTTCATTGCTTTTGTTTTGGCTATCTGCGGCTTCAATCTTTGGACCTGGTAGGGTTTCCAGAAAAAGGTGAGAAGGAATAGCGTGAGATACAAATAGAATTGCGGAGATAAGGTATTCTAAACCCATTTTAATTTTAAAAGAGTATACCCCGGAAGCTGGGGTGGCACATGAATCACTTTTAAAACAATCTTTTCCTGTGACTACGAAAAATATACGCCGAGGGCAAGAAAATAATGCACAGGGTCTAAGTAAAATCTTGCGACAGTACATCATCTATTCGGGGGAGCACACATAAGAGGGCACAGGGTTCATCTGCATAGTCCATTTAAAACGAGACCATCTTTATCTTCATGAACATCTTTGATGTTCCAATCCTTAAATTTTTGGAGTAAGGGTAAGGGAATGGGAGCAAAATTTTCCTTTTGAAATCAATAGAAGGAAGAGGGAAGTATTCGGAGTTAATTTGATTGATATCAATACTTACTCTCACTAGCAGTGTGCCCGTGCTAACGCTACGGTAAAATATAAAACAAGATAAAATTTGTAAAAAATAAAACGAACAATCAGATTCATTAAGATTCACGTCTCATATATTGTATAACCAAATATTTTTGTCACATAATGAATGTCACATAACGACTGATCCTTTGAGGAGGCGACAACATCATTGGACTCACCCACCGATGACTTTCTCCATCCCCACATTGTTTAAACTTGAGGCTACAAAGAAAACAAACATTTTTGTCACATAAAGAAATATGAAATACAGTAAGGAAATAGGTGTTTGTGGACTATTTACTTACCACACCACCATGCTAGGACGTCTTTATACACAATATTTTTGGTGCTCTTCCCTGAGGTATCTACTTCTTTCTTTGGTTTGGCCAAAATTCTTCTCGTTTGTCTTGATACACCCCTTGATAGCGCGACATAAAGCTGTCCATGTGAGAAAACAGGCTCTGGAAGGTAGATGCCAACATTTGGGATGGTTTGGCCCTGCGCTTTGTTTATGGTCATTGCAAAACTCAGGCGGATCGGGAATTGTTTCAGCTTGAACTTGAAAGGAAGTGAGATATCGTCGGACGGAGCCATAGGGATTCTAGGAATGAACACCCTCTTGCCTGCATGGTGGCCACCAACTATTTCTGCATCAATTGCATTGTTTTGGAATGCTCTAACCATGAGTCTTGTTCCATTGCACAATCCGTGGTTAGGATCTAGATTGCAGAGAAGGATAACAGGGCAGTGGATTTTCACTTTGAGCTCATGTGGAGGCAGACCATTTGGAGTGATAGAGTTTAGGAAGTCAATAGGGTAGTTATTTCTTGAATCGTCATCGACAGAGAACCCTTTTTTCTGGTGTTGCTTTCATGTATTCAATTATATCAGCATCTTCTTTTGTATACTCATAATCTACAGAGAAATTATTTTTATTATTAATTAATTCCCAAATAAGTAAAGAAGATACAATTGAAGACCACTCACCTTGAGGCAGGACTTTTGCATTGTTTGACTTCTTAGGTTTATTATGTCGGGATGATGCCTTCATCTGTGTGTTCAAGACTATCGACTTCACATCCTCGTCAGCACGCTTCCTGTAGTCGTCTTGTTCTAAGTCAACTATTTGTCCGGCATCGTCTTCGATCGGCCCTTCTGCTACATCAAATGAACGAATAATTAGCATTTGTAGTGCCGTTTTGAGGATTCCTTGTCGATTTGCAGGGATTTTTTTTCATAACATGGCATTCTATGAAAACCTGGTTTTGTTCTAAAAATAGGCAGCTTACATCACATCATACATGTTGAATCAGTTTATTGAATAGAGGCTGTAATATATACACCATTATTTGGTTTGGGCTGCAGCATGCTATTGTCTCCGGATGTTTGCGTTTGCATAGCTAGTGTTGTAAGTTTGTAACTAACTAATTTTTAAAAGTACTTGCTGTAGAATTTTTCAAGCTTTGCTAGTTCTTTAGTTAAAAGAAAAAAAGACTAAGAACAGCGCAATTAGGATGTACATAGCTAACAAACAATGTTAATCAGAAATATGTAGTACTGTACCTGACGGACGAAAGATCGAAACATGTGATCAATTAGTTACTTGTTAGAGATCGGTCCAATGACCTTGAACTTCTCTATGTAGGGTGCAAGAGAATATTGCAATCATGCCAACACATACAGACCGAAAAATAAGAGACTTTCTACAAGAAACGAACTCCTTTCTAGAGTAGAGTAATGGATTTGCAAGAAATAGACTTAATTCTTGGATAAAACCCATTGCACAGCGGAAGGAGGGGTCTCCGGGATAGGCCCCCAAACCAGCCAGGGCCGCCTCAAAATCTTGAAAAAAACCGAAGCAGCAAAGACCCAAGAGAGAATGCTTAAGATGAGAGCATCCAAGACTAGAGGTGATCCGTACCAGCCATGGATGAACCCGGAGCATCTGGCCTTGACCCAAGAGATTGAGAAGTTTCCATGCAGAATACGTGAAGGAGAGAGAGATAGAGAGAGATACAGGTGAGATATTCATGGGAGAGAGAGAAACAGTTGGGGAAAGTTTTTCCTTGCTTTTTTTCTGGGTTCAAATGATGTGCATGATCCGGATGATTTTGGCCTTAGGATCTTCAATGAGTAAGAGAAGAAGGCTTGAGGAGAAATCTAGGCCATTCATTTGTATGAAGTTGGATTACTTTGGTACACAAATCTGGGTGGACTTAGATTAGACATGACTGTGGGGGTGGTTGAGGGGGTGGATTTAGTAAAGAAAATTTTGGTGTATTATAGAGGGGTAGAGATATTATCATTTCATTTTTTTAAATGAAACTTTGTGGCAAAAAAGGATTTTTTTTGTAGTTGTCTTGAAATACTAATCTTTGAAATACTCTTTTTTCTAGGGTATTCTAATTTTTTCCAAGATTCAAATATCAATTAATGAACTAAATCACTCCCATATTTATTTTTATGCATAAGGCTTATAATCCAATGGCCTTGATAATTTAACTTCCACTTTTGCAAATCACACTTAGGCTATCTTCCTTCATTATTTAATCATGATATTTTTGTTGTCTACAACTCCAAACAGCGTGTGCCGTCATTTATTTGATCCACCGATCATACACTTTCTATTGTGTCACCCACCATTTTATTAATCCAACCATAGGTATCTAATTCTCACATAAATCCTAACTTCCACCATAAATTTATAAAAATCTCAAATTTCACTATAGCTGCATAATTCCAATCTCAGATCCACTATTTGCCGACTCGTTAATTCTACAATCTAATGGAAATCCAATACCTTTACTTCGGACCCACCGATCAAAATAATTTCCATTGCATCATCCAAAAAATTTATTAGTCGAATCGGGGTTACCAAATTCTTATAGGAGTCTAAGTATCCACTATATCTTTATAAATCCAATCTCAGGTTCATTATTTGCCAAACTAATTAGTGCTTCATTCTAATGAAAATTTAGTATTCTTTATTTTAGATCCATCGTTATCTTTTGTGTCCTAAATTCCTAATAATCCAATCTCATATTTGCTATTTATCAACTCTTTAATTCTGAATTCTAATGATCATCCAACGTTCTTACTTTTAAATCCACCAGTATCATTTGTATCATGACTTCTTAACAATTCAATCCTTTCTGTTGTTGATTCAAAACCATAATTTGCTCTTCTAGTAATCAACCTTATTTTCCATTATCTATCTCTAACTAATTCATTGGCATAACATCCACTAGGAATATTATTAATCAAGTTTATATTCCAATAGTTGTTATCATATCTCCAAATTCTCAAAAATTTAATTAATCCATCCAGTAATCGATCATGCTCTATTATTCCACTGTTGTAAACTTCTCCCAAGAGTTTACTATTTATCAATATCGTAATCCAACAATTATTTTCGTGCTTCCTATTTCTCCAAGAATCATTTAATTCATCAATCTAGTCAATCTAATCCTTTAAGCTCCACCAATTTTATTCTTCTAGAATTCACACCATCGTTTCCTTCTGATGATCAACTTGAAACCTACCCATATTTTTATGTGTTCACTACAAATATCTATCTTCTTTACTTACGACTATATTTATTCTTCTCCTTTCATCTTTTTGCTGTAAAGAAAGAAGTATTTTTCTACTATGGGTAGTAAAACCAAACAAGGAAAATAGGTTTTTACCAACATAGCTCTTTCAGAAATAACACCTCAAGGTTAACCTTTAAGCTTGTTTTGGACTATTTTTGAACCCAAATAGAATTTTTTGAATAAGTTTTGGTAAGTAGTCAAACTCATGTAAATTCCCTCGGAAGATCATGTTTGTTGAAATGAGTTTCAAAATAAATTTTGTAAACAATTTGACAATCGATCCTCCAAGGATAAAACAATTTTTGAAAATGAGTTTCATATTTATGTTTTTGTGACTTTGGCCAAAAGTAGGTTTGTAAAGAGAGTTCACAAAAGGAGTACTAGATTTTTATCATTTTGAATTGGGATAAAAGAGCTTTAGAAGTATAAATGACTAGGGCAGCATATAGATGAGAGAAAATCATCTAAGAGAGGAGAGAATAAGCAACACCACTTATATTTTTGGAAATAGAATTTTGAAGAAATAATTCTAGTCATTAAACTAACGGCCAGGCTAACTAGGTCACGACCTACAGTCGATATGCTCTGATACCAGCCCTGTCAAACTCGGATTTTTCAACCCAGAATCCTTTGTGATTTACTACACTATTCCTTAGATCAGTAGATAATACTCACAGATACAGTACTGAACATCAAAATACATATCGTGCGAAAGCGTAAATATAATAGTAGACTTACTCATGAGCCGATCAGGCCGAAATCAATAAAATACAGCAGCGGAAATGAAGCACACATGTGGAACACTCAGGACGTGCCCACAGGCAGCCAACTGGGGGTTCGCGACCTAGTCTTTATCATCTTCAACTTCTTCATCCTCATGGCCTGATGTATTGCGGTAGCATAGCAATCTGACTACTGATTCTGAATTACTTGAGTAAGCAAGGGTGAGCACAAGCCATCGTGCACTGCGAGCGAATACACAGGATGCAAATAGATAACATACAAGGCTTTATCAAGGAAAGGCTCGGGTTATTTTATTTGCCATAAATTTGCTTTTAAAATATGATACATAGAAATTGCCTGAGACCTAGCAGTTTAAACTTAAAACATAATGTGTGAAAGAATGCAATAATAATAGCGATCCAGATTCCATCCACCTTTACATGGTCTCTGCACCATATACTAACCTTTCAGCGTTATAACCGCTTACCTTATCACTGGGGCGACACCCAAGGCAACACAAATCAAGGTCTTCCACTGCCCACCACTTTTTCAATTCCACCCGTAAAGTTTTTGAAATAGAACTATATCTGGTTAAGTTCCCATGTTTGCCCTTGACCGGGGGCACAGCTATTCAAATAGTTTTGACTCTACAGAGTTTGTACATTTTTCCCACAAGAGACAATCTGCTCGTTGCTCCACACGATTGCTTAGTCATGTGGTTGAGTAGACCATCATAGTAACTTTTCAAAATATCTAGCCCTTTTGTCATCTCACAATATGGGCTGCTCCCACTTGCGGTGGGTCCTATACATTGCACGGGATGTAACCACGTATATTAGCGCATTCGGACTCCACTCTCCTCAACACTAGCACGGCTGGAAACTTCACCCTTCTCTCGGTGTCCCTTTAGGCCTCCCTTTGCCCTTGCAATAATCCATTCCTTTCCACTACTAGTGAGATGAGTTCGGGGGGTTTCGACAGATTTACTTATCCAAGTTGCAATTTGTAGAGTGCTTTCTGCTTGATATTCTTTGCAGGATTGGTAAGGGAGCTAAGGGTACGTAAGGCACTAAGGGCGTTGAAGGCTTTCGATGGAGGGCGTTGTCCATGGGGGAGCTGGTGGGCTGCTCCCTAACAACACCGGGGTTACGTCAAGGGGTACAGCTGCTACGTGAGATATGAGACAGGGAGGCCGTTTCCGGTCACCGTTCCGACGAGTCTGCAGCCAGCAAGTTAGTACATATGCCATGCACTGATCTTTCATTTTTTTTTTCCTTACGGAAAATGATGCATATATGCTCGAGTGGTGTTTCTGAATTTCATGCACAGGCTGCACCCGGCCGTCCGTCCAGCTCAAGGCACAGGAAACAAGTCGTGGCCGGGGTTTCTGCCGGTTCTGTGGCGTTATTCTTGATCTGCCTGTGTTTATTGGTTTGGTTCATTTTGCGGCGGAGGCGAAGGCAGAAGGTCATGACGACAAAGCAACTACCGAAAGAGGCAATGTTGGAAACTAATTAATCTGGACTTGGATTTTGCGTGTAGCGTGTGCACGTTGTGGATGAGTTACATGCAGGGAGTTGTGAGTGCACGTGTGAGACTAGGGTGCATTGCCTTAGCTAGTTGTTTAGAGCTTATCTCTACTTTGGTGTGATTTGTTAGTTGGTTAGTTGTGTGTATGCATCATGTTTGCTAATCTGCATGTAGATTTACATTGGCAAGTTAAGCAAGTTTGTTAATTAGTTGGAGTCGTGGAACCCGTGTCATCATGTATTTTATATTTGCTTTAGGACGGAACTAGTATTATGTCGTGCCACTACTACAGAAAACCTATTACAGACGGTTCAAAAACGTCATTACAGACGGTTTTCTGAACCGTCTGAATTTATGGGTCAATGATAATCGAAGGTTATCACAGACGATTTTCGAACCGTCTATGGTGTAAATATCACAGACGGTTTGTAACTAAAAACCGTCTGTGATAGGTGATAATCACAGACAGTTTTTCACTAAAAAAACCGTCTGTGATAGGTGATAATCACAGACGGTTTTTCACTAAAAGCCATATGTGATTATCAGCTATCACAGACGGTTTGTAGTAAAAAATCGTCTGTGATATTCTTTTCTACCCCTAAATCTATTTCTGTTTATTGGCTAGCCTCAGGAAATGCTAGCCATGCCCTCTGAAATAAGCAGATCAACATGTACATGTATACATACAATTCATATCTCAATTCATTTCACAAACATAAAACATCCAATTCACATCTCAATTCATTTCACAAACATAAAACATCCAATTCACATCGCACTTTATTTCACAAACATAAAACATTCATTTCGTAAATTAATTAATTGAAATGAAATAAAATATCCATTAACAAATACAAGATTACAATCAATGTCTAACATGTACGGACTAGATCATTACACAAATCTCTCACATGTTGCAAGGGATTGATGTGCACCAGATGTCAGCACCTACAAGAGTTTAATAATGCCATCATGCATCTAACTTAAAAGGCTAATTAGCCACAAAAATCATGCAACTTATACGATACTAAAGAAACTCCAGGAAAATTCTGAAAGTACGGAATCAGTAGGCTTACTTGGCAGATCCATAAGGCGAAGGAAGAGAGGAAGAAAAGATCCTGCTGACATCATTAATGGAAGCACTTCTGAAAACTTCTCCAATCTAGAACAGAAGGAAATTAAACAGAATTAAATAGGTGAATAGTCAACAGGATTGCTCTGAAATATTTATGTTACCAGTAGCAACTAGCAGAAGCAGAACGGATTTTTTCTAATATCAACAGTAAAATATCCGCAAATATATGAGAAGTTGCCTAGCAATTAAAAGGGCATACCTATGAACATTTGACGCAATTAACTTCAGAAGCAATGGAAAAAAACTGCATATAAACATCATACATGAAGTCATATTCCTGCATTCCATAAGGACAAAAGAACTATTAGCTAGACAAGTACCTTTCATAAGGATGCAAAGGGAGAACATATTGGACATACCTATTTAATGATAGCCTGAGATCTTAAGTGGCTCCACTCATGCACAGATATGATATGGCCGTATGGGGGGTATTCTTGTGAAGTTCCTATACATCATTAAATTTCATTAAGCAACAGCAACTATGACAAATGCAAGAACACCTGATATCGGTAGCAATGCTAGTTACTGGGCACGGAGGTCCGAGGAGGTGGCGGCGATGGCGTGGACGCGAGTCGACGGCGATTGGGGACGGAGGTCCGAGGAGGAGGCGGCGACGGCATGGACCCGAGAAGGAGGGAGATGAGAGAAGGAGACCACGACGAGCTAGATCGGGAGAGCGGCGATAGCGTGGACAGGGGTCGACGGGCTAGATCGGGAGAGCGGCGACGGCGTGGACGGGGGTCGAGGGGCTACATCGGTAGAGCGGCGACGGCGTGGACGTCGGGCTAGATCGGGAGACGGCGACGAGCTAGATCTATAACTGCAGCGCACGCGCAAAACCCTAGCTCGAGTATATATATAGGAGGGCTTAATACAGACGGTTCTAGTTTAGAACCGTCTGTGATAGCATTATTATCACAGACGGTTCTATTTTAGAACCGTCTGTGATAATTATATCACAGATGGTTCATATTACGAACCGTCTGTGATAATGCAAAGTTAGAACGTATCTCTCGTGTTTCATACTAATGTATCTCGATCGTTATACGAAGCGTCTATATCATTAATGTTTGGTATACGAACCGTCTATATCATTAATGTTAATTTGGTATACGAACCATCTGTGCTAAAGGTTAAATATGTGCGCCTAATCCAAGTCTTCTACGTACGTACGTACTATACATACATTCCTCTAGCTACTCATCTTCTTCTCCAGAATTCTTAACGTACGTACAATGGCTTCTACTATTCATGTGATCATCTCCTTCCTCTCATCTGTTCATCAAGAGTTGTTCGGCTGGAACCTTACACAGGCGGCCAGCAATTTACATCTGGAGCAGCTTCTCCACACATGCCCTGTTCTCCTTCCCCGATTTTCTTGTATCCGTCAATTTGACCTGATCATCCGCCGTCGACGGAGGCGTCCCGCTGCCGCTCAAGAAAGGGAAACAGCCCCCACCCTGGTTCTTCTCAACAATGTGCACAAAGCGGAAGAAACTCTACAGGCATTGGAGAGACTGGTGGATAGCATTGCCGATCAAGCAGAAACGGCAGATTCTGAGGAATCTTATAATGCTATCCTCTACGAGATTATGGGCTATGCTACTGATCATTTGCCCAGGCTGGAGGAGGAAGTGCTGAGGTGTAGGACAATCTTAACGGCGTTCGAGAACTCAGCGGCTGATCCTCCAAGTCCCAAAGTTGAAGAAGAAGCGTACGAAGCCCAGAAGATTAGAATATGGGAATCTCTTTATCTGTACAACTTTTGTAATAAATTTGCCTTGAATTGAAATTAATAAATTTGCCTTTAATTTGTGATCTCTTGTCTCAGTAGTTCTGTAGTTAAGTTATTAGAAGCAATGTGTACTTATATATTAACCTCTGATCATGTACAGAATATCACAGACAGTTGGTAGGAACGGGACATCACAGACGGTTCTTGTTAAAAACCGTCTGTGAACATTTACAGACGGTTCTTGTACAAGAACCGTCTGTAATAGTCTACACAACACAGACAGACGGTTCTTAACAAGAACCGTCTGTGTTGTGTAGACTATCACAGGCGGTTTGTGTTAAGAACCGTCTGTGAAAGTCATACAGACGATTTCCAGTATAAACCGTCTGTGATGTAGCCGTCTAGTATAGTCTGTTTTGTAGTAGTGTGCATTGCGACGAAATTTAAAAAAAAAGGTTTTTCAAGCTACGTCTGAGATTAAAAGTGCTTATTTCATTATATAATGCTAGGAAGGGTAATTTGATTATATAATAATGATTGTAAAGCTCAAATGATAGTCTGAATACCCGAACTTTGCAAGATTGAGCGCTATGTCAGTTTATTTGTAACTTAGTGATAGAAGAATTTTTATGGCAAACAAAAAAAATTTATTACTGATTTGACCGGTTCTTCGGTATGCTACTCTCTTCAGGCCAATTCTTCATACGCATGATGACTCAAAAGGAGTTAATTGTGAGCTAATTCAGACCCAATTGGAATTTATGTAATCACTTAAATTTTGGACAACTCAATTATCAAAAATAGAGCTAATCTATAAAAGATCTTTTATCCTCAAGCTAAACAATAAATAGCGATGTTTTACTTCAAAAGCCAAATGGAATTGAGGTAATTAGTATCCGAAGGACTACAAAAACACAACAAATTTTAGAGTGTATTTTGATCACTTTATTAAGAAGAAAATAGGTACGTAATTCAAGCCGAAGAAACCGACAGAACGTGATAAGCAACTTGCGCCTCATGACACACCATCTCCCGAAAATATTCATCTAGCGAGGACCCATACGATAACGCCGTTCGTGCCGTCCTTTTCAGGGGTTGCTTTCGTGAGAAGCCGAATCCGTGTTGTGACCTATGAGAGCTAGGGCACATGAATGCAGCATGAACTGAGGGACAGGGTGGCCAATCGAGAAGTACAGCCTCGCATGAACAGTGGTGATCATTTAGGCTTTTTTATTGTTTATAGCTAAAAAGCACTGTAGCTAAATGAAAAAACAATGTAACTGACAGAGACTTATTTAACATAATTAAATTTAAAAAATAAAAAATATGTTAGCCCATTACGTATAATACAAACAAATACAGGAAAAAAGAACCGGCAAAAAAGCTCAACAAAAAGCCAAAAGTTCAAAAAAATACGAAATTTATGAATAGTAAAAAATAAGCCAGAAGCTAAAAGCTAAAACCAAAACGATCACAGCCAGTATTTATTTCCACCACCAAAATTAGGTAACAAAATCGAAAGTTTGCCAATTGCAAGACACCTTTTTTTTTCCCTAGAAAGGAATGATTATATGACAAGGTGTCATCCACAGGATGCAAATTCAATTGCTTGCAAAGATGCTGCTGCCAGTTTGACCAATGGTTCTCACTATTATCAGCTTTTGCTTGCAGAACGCAGACTTAAACCCCCTGCCCTTTCTTCAAAAACAAGCTTATACAGTGCAAGGGACACACAACATGCATCTGGGTTGTGAGGGAGATCAGTTGTCAAACAGCAAGAAAAAAGTGCACTAAATTTGGAATCATCATTTTTCAAACACCATGTGTCGTGTTTACAACCAGCAAATCATACCCCCTGACAACTGAAAACAATCAGAAATTAAGTGTGATTCTGAAATAGGATTGATATAGTATTACTAAAAAAAAGCTATACTAGATGTCTCATCACAGACGGTTCCAGTGAACCGTCTATGTTGTAATTATCGCAAACAGCTTTACAAGCGTGACCGTCTATATTACTAGCGACGGCTAGAATTGTCTATGATACATAATTATCACAGACGGTTCTTATTAAGAATCGTCTATGATAATTCACAGAACAAGAACCGTCTATGGCGTCTAGAATTATCACAGATAGTTCGAATTAAAAACTATCATGTAGAACTTTTCAAAAAGTGTCTACCTTCCCAATAATTGAAAAACGTGCCAAATTTATACCAAATCCAGTGAAAATTGGTAGAGTCTTCTACATATAGCCACAAACTTTCAAAAAAATCAGTGCCTGTTTTCGATGTTCTTATATTCGTTAGAAAGCTAACGACAATCCCGATTAAGAAAATAACTAGCTTGTGCCTATCGCATTCTAAGACCCCCAAAATCGGCCATTTTTAGCCTCGAATTTGCGTTACAAGTTTTTGGTTTTTGTTTTTCCCAAAATTTTTGATCTTCCCTTCGGAATTTGGAGTATGCCTCAACTGCAAAGTTGTAGATCTCGTCAAAACTTTTCAAATGAACATATATAAACTATATAAAACTTTAATATTTTATCTTTTGAGGCTAACTGTTTACATTGCGCCGATATATATATTGTCTTTGTGCTCTATATCATAATTCACAGACAGTTAGTATATAGAACCGTCTATGATATTCGCCCATCATAGACGGTTCTAGCTACCAACCGTTTATAATGAGTAAGTATCACAGATGATTGGTATATAGAACCGACTGCTAGGCCCGTCGATCCTCCCCAACCAAATCCCAACTAATAGAACCCACCAACCCATCTCCACAAAATCATAGCTCCACCTCTCCGTACCCACGCCCATTCCACCAAAACTTTTACCACTCCCGCCTCTCCCTCAATACTCACCCAAACCCATTCCCTACCTACCGTCGCTCAATATCTCTCTAGCCTGACCCTGATGGCCCTTACAAAGTAGACAAAACGCAAGTCTACGGGTAGCAAGGCACCACGGAAACAGCATAGAGGTCTCGTCAAAGCGATTAAGCTTCTACTGCATGCTAGAATATCTACTTCTTCTATATTCTTGCCATATTTAAGAGTTGGGTTCGTAAAATTAGAAGATATGTTCTTACTGTGTTACATGGGTAACATGCTCGTTATCTTATGATACTGTAATTATGGATTGTAATCTTAATGGAAATAAAATGTTTGCTGTGTTTGCTGTTGTATTTGCTTATTTTCAAAAGGCATAACTAACATTTCATGAGGCTAGCAAAAATAAAAGAAAAAAATTTAGGTACAGAAAGAATTATCACATATGGTTTTATGGTATAAACATTTATGAAGAATTATCATAGACATGCTCACAAAAAACCGTCTGTGATACTCGCACATCATAGACGGTTCTATCTACGAATAGTTTATAATGGGAAAGTATCACGGACGGTTTTACCAAGAACTGTCTGTGATAACAGACTATTACAACTAGAACCGTCTGTGATAACAGACGATTACAGACGGTTCTAGTTCCGAACTGTCCGTGATACGGTTTTCACAGACGGTTAAAAACCGTATGTGAATAACCCCTATCATCACTGACCCATAAAGTCAGATGGTTGCTTGAACCATCTGTAATGACAGTTCTGATCCGTATGTAATGATCATTTCTGTGGTAGTATATCAACGTTGAAGGGCTTCAGAGACCCCCCCCCCCCCTCTTTTGAAATGGTAAATGCAGTGCTTTGCACTTCGTCACTGCTGAGCCTCTGGCTCCTTTTTCTCCAAATACCTGTCGAATAATGTCACGCTTTTTTATTAATTTCATTATTGTCTTTTTCATTGCACAAAGGAACTTGGTCATATGGCCCAAGAAACATACGAGTGCACATGTGGCCCAAGAAACATACGAGTGCATCATCATAAAAGCATGTTCAGCCTAGACAATTTTGTTCAACACTAAAAAAAATGAATGTGGAGTAGTAATCTTGCCCCTGGGCCCTAGCCCACCGAGACAGCTGATAAAGCTGGACTGATTCATTGGAAGCATGGCATGCCAGAAGCAAGTAGTGTGTGTGTATCAAATTACTAACTACTCAAAAATATTATTGTTCAAAAGTAATTACTGTTTAAATTGCTATCCAGAACTTCTGTGAAAATATTAAAAGTAACTCTTATCAGGATCTTGCAGGCTGGCGAAAACCAATAAGACAACCAGTAGTGCAGCAGTATTGTGAAAATCATACTCGGTACTCACCATATTTCTCGCTAAATTTGCTTCAGAAGTAGCAAATCTTTCTCTAAGCATTCCTAGTCATAATCATATGGGATAAATTTTTATCATCACCCCAGGCAGGTCCACCCGAAGGGAACACTTCTCTACGGCCTCTAAGTTCTCCACAGCCAGACTCGGCTCACAGGAGAATAGCTGAAGAGTTTTCTCCTACAAGGTCCTTAACATAAAATCCCGTCCCATATAATCAAACTAAGACCAAGAGGTGTTCAAAGAAGAACTACTTCATTTCCACAAAGATAGTTTACATATGATTTTTCCTTTCGGGAACCCCGACAATTAAGACAAAGATAGAAAATATACCTTAAAATGCAATATCACAACACTCTCTTGAATGGATATATTACAGCGGAGTACTCACACTAAGAACTAGAGAAAATGCTGGTGGAGAGCTTTCGCTTGCTCTAGTGGCTTCGACTCTTGATTTTTCGATGCCCTGGGCTGCTGGTTGGCGTCATTTTTATAGCCTCCAGAGAAGCCTCATTCTTATTTAAATGAGGCTAGACTGCTTAGGCTTCACAGGCCTAAGGAATCTCCTTTTCTGCATAGCTATAATGCCTTCAATTCGAGTACATGCATAACTGGTGTACATGTCCCCTTTAATTGGTGTGGCGTGCATTCATTATTGGCGTGCGCACTGGTTTACATAATCCGTGCTTGTCCTTGCGAATATTGCCTTGTCCTTGCATGACCCATGCCTGTCCTTCGCAAATATTATTCTGGGATGTGCAATGTCACATTGCATTATTGCCCTTCACTTTTTAAGATTATTTCTGCGTCGTATTTTTTATTTTAAATTTTGTCCATATCCAGCAATATCCATGATGTCTTCGTCTGATAAGGATATTTCAAATTTTTCACCATATTTTTTTTAATTTTCTCAAGCTTATCATTCATTTCTTTCCTTAATTGTTTCAAAATGTCTTCTTTTATATCATATTTCCATTTTGGGGATATGGCTTCAAATTTTTCTTCTACCTTCCAGTCTATATATGAACCATCTAAAAGATCCACCTCTTTTACTAAACACTCTTTATATGTAGGCTTCTTTAATATTTCTTCTTCTTGTTTTGTATTTACCAGAGGTGAAGATACTAGAGCTTTCTTATTTCTAACTTTTTTTGTATTTTTGGATATAATATTTGACAGATGGTTCTATATAATAATTTATTCCTAATATTTTTCTGGATTGAGTTAATGCTTCCTCCATATTTGCATACTTTTCTAGGATATTCCTCCAACTAATTTAGAATCTATTCTTTGGGCTATTATTTCCTCGAATGATATATATTTATGATGTTTTCCTTTTAAACACCACATATAAGAGTTTTGGCTCTATGAATTCGAGATTCTCTGATATGGGCATTGATTTATTCGTCATATAGAAATATTCGGCAAGACTATTTAATATGGACAACATATATCCTTTCTCTTCGTGTTTATTGTTATATTGGTGCCCGAAATTATCTAATATGCGTTCTTGTACTTCGTCAATGATTATGTGGTCTTTTGGCTTGAACTTATATGAATTTGGTGGAAATATTTTCAGCTTATTATCTGCCCTAAAGTTGAAGAATTCGCTTCCATTATAATTCATTGACCTCTTCATTCCTACAAAATCAAAAAACAAGATAATAAGTCAGGTAGTTTATTATTTTTTTCCTTTTATATATTTAATGGAGAACGAGAGCTTAGTGAAAACATAGAAGAAAAGGTTATATTTCAGTTTATCATTAACGAAGTACAAAAAAAAGCATATTAGATAATTTCTGGTACCAATATAATAATAAACGCGAATAGAAAGGATATATGTTGTCCATATTAAATAGTCTTGCCGAATGTTTCCATATGACGAATGAATCAATGCCCATATCAGAGAATCCCGAATTCACAAATCCAAAACACTTATATGTGTTGTTTGAAGGGAAAACACCAAAAATATATACCATTTGAGAAACTAATAGCCCAAAGAATATATTCTAAATTAGCTAGAGGAATATCTTGAAAAAAGTATGAAAATATGGAGGAAGCATTAACTCAAGCCAGAAAAATATTGGGAATAAATTATTATATAGAACCATCTACCAAAGATTATATCTAAAAATACAAAAAAGCTAGAAATAAGAAAGCTCTAGTATCTTCACCTCTGGTAAATATAAAAGAAGAAGAAAATATTAAAAAAGCCCACATATAAAGAATGTTTAGTAAAAGGGGTAGATCCCTTAAATGATTCATATATAGACTGGAAGATAGAAAAAATTTGAAGTCATATTCTCAAAATGAAATTTTGATATAAAAGAAGACATTTTAAAAGAATTAAGAAAAAATGAATAATAAGCTTAAGGAAATAAAAAAATATATGATGAAAATTTTGAAATATCCTTATCAGATGAAGACATCATGGAAATTGCTGGACATGGACAAAATTAAAATAAACAATATGCTGCGGAAATAATCTTAAAAAGGGAAGGGCAAAATATAATCAATAATGCAATGTGACCTTGCACATTCCAGAATAATATTTGCGAAGGACCGACACGGGTCATGCAAGGACAAGGCAATATTCGCAAGGACAAGCACGGGTTATGTAAGGCAGCGCGCACGCTAATAATGAATGCACGCCATGCCAATTAAAAGGGACATGTACACCAATTATGTATGTACTCGAATTGAAAGCACCATAGCTATGCAGAAAAGAAAATTCCTTAGACCAATGAAGCCTAATCAGTCTAGACTCATTTAAATAAGGAAGAAAGAAGCTCCTCTTGAGGCTATAAAAGGGACGCCAGCCAGCAACCTAGGGCATCGAAAATCGAGTGTCAAAGCCACTAGAGCAAGCAAAAGCTCTCCACCAGCATTCTCTAGTTCTTAGTTTTTAGTATGAGTACTCTACTGTAATATATCCATTCAAGAGAGTAATGTAATATTGCATTGTAAGGTATATTTTTTATCTTTGTCTTAATTGCCATAATTCCCGAAAGGAAAAACTATATGTATGCTATCTTTGTCGAAATGAATTAGTTCTTCTTTGAACACCTCTTGGTCTTCTTAGTTTGATTATATAGAAATGAGGTTTTATGTTAAGGACCTTGTAGGAGAAAGAAAACTCTTCAGCTATTCTCCTGTGAGACGAGTCTGGCTGTGGAGGACTTAGAGGCCGTAGAGAAGTGTTCCCTTCAAGTGGAACTGTCTGGGGTAACAATAAAAATTTATCCCATATGATTATGACTAGGAATACTTAGAGAAAGATTTGCTACTTCTGAAGCAAATTTAGCGAGAAATATGGTGAGTAGCGAGTAGGATTTTCACAACATTGCTGCACTAACAGCTGTCTTGTTGGTTTCGTCAACCTGCAAGATCCTGATAAGAGTTACTTTTAATATTTTCACAGAAATTCTGAATAGTAATTTGAACAGCAATTACTTTTGAACATTAATATTTTTTGAGCAGTTAGTAATCTAAACAGTAATATTTTTGAACAGTACTTGTTAATATATATATATATATATATATATATATATATATATATATATATATATATATATATATATATATATATAGGATACTGAAATGGGGCACCAAGGTGCCCAGGCACCAAGCCTCTCTGTCGTTAGATTACTTTTAGATGCGTGCAGGTGCAATATATTAGGTAACCTATTAAGATTCATTAATTTGAAAAGGTATCAATTTGGAAAAGAATCAATCATGGATGGAAAGTTTTAATTATGGAGCTTGGGCACCATGGTGCACCTGTTATTTTGCCTATATATATATATATATATATATATATATATATATATATATATATATATATATATATATATATATATCGATGGGTTTAGGTATTAGGTAGTACATCAAGAAACAAATTTCGAATATTTAACCTACCTGCTGTCATGTTGCCAGATACCATTTCAGGAGGTTTTGTTCATGTCAACCAAACCCTGCAAGTATAACAATATAGGTTATCAGAGGTATTGTCTGACATCTAACAAAATAGGTTATCAGAGGTATGGTTTGACATAGTTGGACATACAACAAAACTTGGAAATGTGAAACTAAAGCACAACTTCAGCAGGGCTTTGGTGAATAAACATGCTGAAATGCAAGCCATTGCTAGCTAAATCATTTTGTTTGGTCCCACATACATTGTGCTTGCACAATTACCAGTTATGCCTAAAAAGAGAAATTATCAAGCTACTAGCCTACTACTATGTCTGAAATGTGTTCAATATTTTTTCTTTTATTGAGTAACAAGAACTCTGAACAGCATTCTCCCAAATGGGTGACTATCCGAGCCATGGCCCGTGCATTTCATGCGAGACCACACGAAGTTTTGTTCTACATAGAGTGAGCACAATCTCACTTGGCTGCTAGTGTTATACCTATTGGTGTCGTCAAACTTTGAAGGCTAGACAAATCATTGACAGCTAGTCTACAGCTCGGCAAAATAACTTCGGCTCCATTGATGGAAGTTGATCATTAAATCCTTAGAAACAGCCCATTAGTCAGTAGATCAAGAAGGTGATCTTTCCTAGAGATTAATGTTAATTTATTACACTTTAATGTGTAAGAAGCAATTAAGTATACTCTCCACTGAAAACAGTACCACATGTCTTTGTTGTTAAACACATTATTTCGTTAGTAACAAGTTTTGCAAATACAACTGAATATGTATCCACTTCATTGCAAGCAAGCATGAAACCAAGATCCTCATGAGGGTCCTGCTGACGAATTCTGCAGCATGTGCGAGTTGATTGTCAAAACTTTGAGCAGCAATAATAACATGGAAGATAACGAGTACATGCTTCCCACGTTCATATGCCAAATATTCTGCGGTTGTTAGCGCAATTCGAGGGGTGATAATACGTTCAATAGTGGGATCATTTGCCTATAAGACAAAAAGGAGCAATGTGTTAAAAAAAACTACAAGCAAGTGGAAATCTAACCTTGATCCCCAAGTTCCTATGCCAAAATTGGCAATCAACAGCGCCTCCAGCCATCGTTCCAAGCATGTATGGATTAAGCTCAATAATTTTATTCACAGTTTGTGAAGCTGCAGACAAAAGGAAATGTGAGATCATGTAAAACAGTAATACAATCAGACAGGTAACTTGAGTGATAATCCTTGCATTAAGCCAAGTCATAAAACAACAAACAGTTCTTTGAAAAGTTGTTGTATGATAATATTCATGCAAGGACAAGTTTACAAAAGGATCAGGGCTTGTGAAAAAGAAATATCCATTTGGAATCATTGTAAGACAAATTGAGATCAGTAATCTCCATATGTGACAGAACAAACATCAAAAAGTAGCTTCTAAACTAAAAGCTCCCAATTTTCTATCATCTTTCTCCAAGCCACAAAGGACACAATCAGTATGCATACCAATTGGACCTCCATGAAATATATGCATTCAATCCATCACATGCCAAGGGCATCAGAGAAGCAAACCTGAATCCAATTGTAAATATTAGCAAAACTAATTAACCTTTTTCCGCCTAAATCATAGTTCAGATCTATATTATGTGGATTCACCCACTCTATCATTGAATGGTTCTCAGCACTGTGTACACACTGATTCCAATAAGAATACTTCCCTTACAACAACTAATTAATGTTGCACTCTATCATTGAATGGTTCTCAGCACTGCGTAAACACTGATTCCACTAAGAATGCTTCTCTTCCACTTCCAGTCTGCAAACAATTAAAGAGTTCAAGAGCATGAAAATAGTTCTTCATGACTAACAGGTAAAACAAAAATGAAGTTGATAACAAATACCTGCCCATAAGCAAAGACGCAGCTGTTGTATCCAGCCATACAGTTCTCAACCATTGGTAAACCAGCAACTCGGAAAAGCACTTCCTGCAAAATTAAATTCAGCAGTTAATTAGAATCCAAGAATTAGAATCAGAGCATGAATCAAATTGTTCACAAGCTGACCTGATTCACTGCTTCACAAGCAACATGGTCGAATGTAAAACTGGTTTCTGGCTGCCCAATCCATGTGATACTATGTGCACTTTCTTGTTTCAAACATCGATTATAACGGGTCAGGTTTTTCTCGGTATTATTTAGAGGGCGCACGTGGATAACGACCTGGAGAATAAATAAAGAACAAATGTAAAGGATGTGTATGGCGAAATTGACTCTCCAACATGTGCATCGATTCAAAATTCAAAGCTCAAATACATCCTGGCCCAGTTATAGATGCAAAAGGAAAGAAATGAAAGGGAAAAAACTCAACCAACTCATGTCTGGAACATCTATAACCCTTAACTGAGGAACATTTCTTGTGATATTCTACCTAATTAGAATAAAATTAGCACAAGAGCCCATTTCCCATTTGATACGATGATATTTACTATTTAGTGTGCAAGATGAAATTCTGGAATGGTCAGTCATTGCCCACAAATCTGTAATCTGAGACCAATACGTAAACTATATACTCATGCTTACATTTTTCCCATATTCATATGATGATATTTCTATTTCCCAAACAATAAAAATTTCACAAAACAGCAGCAAAATCAGCAGTAGATCTAATTCGCACCTGCACATTGTTCTCCATCCAGAACGAGGGGTCCTCTCAGAGCTCAAAATATGGCAACTCCGTAGAATTCACCACCGTCGCCGGCATAGCCGACACCGGCGTCCCCCTCGGCGCCATCGAGAACCCCAGCCTGGCCCCACGGACACCACCACTCATCGGCAGCCTCGACCCGCTCATTCCGACGCTGCACGCCGGCTTCGACACACTCTTCGTCGGTGTGCTCTGCGTGGAACCACCATCGGAGGCCGCCGCCGCGGCCTTCGCGCGATGCGCACGTGGAGTAGTCATCACGCTGCACGGGGTCGCGCCACCCGCGGAGGCAGCTCCTCGCCGCCGGGCGGGACCCACCCGAACCGGCTCCGCGCCGCTGCCATCTCGAGAGTCCGGAATGGGAGCTTCGAGGGCGTCGGTGCCGGCAACTCCGGCTTCCGCTTCAACCCCGACGACGGTGGCTGGATGGCAAGGAGAGGAGGCCGGGAGGCCGCTGCGTCGGAGTATGCGGCGGCGGCGTTGGCGGGGAAGGCGAGAGGACGGGAGCGGCGGCGTATCGCCAAGAGGACGGAGGGGGCGCAGTCGGCATTAGGACGGGGGCGGCGACGAGGGGATGGAGACTTGGAGAGTATGGGGGTAGATGGGAGAGGAGGTGGTGGACGGATGCGGTGAGGAGCGGCGGCAGAAGCTATGTTAGAGCATGTCGAATGCAAGCGCTTACAGAGATACTTAGTAATAAAAAACTGATTTTTCTTGCCATATAGGATAGATAAGGTGCTTATTTTGAAGTATCGATGTTTAAATAAGCACCGGTGCTTAGTAGGTGTTTATGTGTATAACTATATTTATTAATAGATAATATGGCATCTAAGCACCTATGGAAGAGATGCTTGCATTGGAGGAAATAACTTTTGCATGGATGCTTGATGATGTGGCTATATTCTCTCTCTTTAAACACTCATATATAAGCATCTTGCATTGTATATGCTCTTATACATCAAAATCCACTTGTTTTTATGATAACTTGAGCCGTGTGCACGTGTCCATCAGATTGAGCGTGTGAGTGAATCATCGGGGGCCGGAGCCAAACATATGGTATCAGAGCTGAAGAATTAGGCGGCTGCTGACGCATGGGACGACGGTGTGACATGTACGCCTTCACCATCAACAGGCCATAGTATAGCGTATCATATCGAATATCACATGACAGCGTTCAAGACATCGTCGAATGAGGGATCGGTGTCCCTCCAATAAGTAATGCTCACAGAGAGTAACTATAGGTTTTTTATATTGAAGATGAAGTTATTCATATACACACAAAGAGTGTGGGCGGCGGTGGAGGGTAATGAGCTGGTCGACAAACGCATGGAGCAAATGGCTCCGCTATATTCCAAGCTATGCCTGAGGCCATGATGATGGTCTTAGTCAAAACCAAGGAGGCTTGAGACACCCTGAAAAAGATGTACATGGTGTTGATCACATCAAGGAGACACCAGTACATACCCTCAAATGTGAGTTCGACGTGATGTACATGAAGGAGATGGTGTCCATCAACAACTTCGCCATGAAGCTTACCACTATCATCAACGAGATTTGTGTTCTCAGAGACAAAATAGAGGAATGCAGCATCGTAAAGAAGTTTCTTCATGCTATCTCCAGCAAATTTCTGCAAACCATCGCCACCATTGAGCGATTTAGTTATGTCAAGACGATGATACTTGTGGAGGTGGTTGGGTGTCTGAAGGCGTACAAGGAATGCATGAAGGGACGGTGGTGTGACGAGGAAGATGAGCACATGCTACTCACATATGCCGAGTAGGGGTCTAGGGCCAAGAAGAAAGAGGGCGCCAACAACTCTGACAAGAAGAACCACAAGTTTAACAAGGTGAAGATTTGCTGCTACAATTGTCAGGACTACAAGCACTTCACTTCCAAATGCCATAAGCCAAAAAAGGAGAGAGCAAAGGTGTCAGCCCCGGATTTTTCAATCCAGAATCTACTGTGTTTCACTGCACTATTCCCTGGATCAGTAGATAGTGCACACAGGTACATTGCTGAATCATGTCATACATTGCATAGGCAATAATATTACAGAGTTTAAGATACACCACATCGGGTGACAGTTTACAAAAGGGCCGACTAGGCCAAATGTCTTCATTACATTCAAACAGCGGAGATAGAAGCAAAAGTAGGTCCACAACCACAGGCAAGCGACTGGAAGGGTAATGTGTGCAATATATATCACCGGGGCTCTGATAATATACGTGCACACAAAGCCAAGGGTCAACTTGTCTATGGCTAAAGAACGTAGCCTACACCCTAGTTCTCTTCATTTGATCCTCCTTCAATGGTAGGGGTACCCTCATGGGCGTAATGAATCTGCGTCCCTGTCTCTGTGTTGGGTAATGCGAGTGTGAGCACAAACCACCGTGCTCCGCGAGCCAATACACAAAATGCAATTAGATAATATGCATGGCTTATCAAGGAAAGGCTCGGGTTGTTTTATTTGCCATAAATTACTTTTGAATAGGATACATAGAAATGTCCTGAGACCTAGCAGTTTGAACTAAAACATATTATGTAAAAGATTGCAATAGTAATAGAGATCCAGATTCCATCCACCGTTACATGGTCTCTGCACCATATGCTCAATCCTTCAGCGTCATAACCGCTTAACTTATCACTGGGGCGACACCCAGGACAACAAAAATAAGGGCCTTTCTCTGCCCTCCACTTAACCAATTCCACCCACAAAGATTTTTAAACAGAACTATATCTAGTTAAGTTCCCATGTCCGCCCTTGACCGTAGGCACGGCTATTCGAATAGTTTTGACTCTGCAGAGTTTGCACACTTTACCCACAAGAGATAAGTCCACTCGTTGCCCCACATGATTCCTTAGCCATGCGGTTGAGTAGACTATCACAGGACCTTTACAATGCATTTTTCCCAGCAGAGTAATGTCCGCTAAGGTTTCCACTTCCTTCGGGGTATGACCACCCTTCCAGAAGCCCCCTCTTGCGCCGTCACGTCGGAGGATGTGGCCATCCTCTACCCGCCCGTGGTCACACCGGCCCAACTCTTACTAAGTCGATGCAAATTAGTTAGCCCTGCCTACATTTTGCTAGCTTGTGGCTGTACTGTTGTACACTGGGAGATCATCACAAGATTCGGTCCTTAGGGTTATCTGGACGGTTCTACCACTAACCCCTTTGTGCTTCCACTGCACCACTCACACACCCTCAAACCATCCGCCCAGATAATTAAGCAACTTGAGGTTTTTGGGAGCATAAAATATCCATAACCAAATATACCAGTCATTTCCATCATGACTGCCCAAACCAATTTCTCCTGATTCAAAGAGATGCTTTGGGGCATTTTGGTGCCCCTGATTTATCTAAGCAGTACTAAGCATGGCGTATAGTTAGGGACTTATTTTCGAAAGGTTACCATTATAATTTTTGCTAGGGTGACAAGGCTCAAGTATTCAAATATTCCAAATGAGGCATAATACTAGCAAGGCGAATAATGGGTACGTAACTAGAATCTTCAAAAAAAACATATATTTGCATATGAAATAACAGCATGCAATTTTGATAATTTAAACAAAAGTAGATTTGCAGAAAATGTAGGTTCAACATGATCAAAGTATTGACTCGCCTGGGTCACAGGGATCGAGATCTTGATTTTCTTGAGCTTCTAGGGTGACTGCCTCGGCCTCTTCCTCTTGTGCCTCGTACGCTAATTTACCGTGCGTGAAAATCCAAATAAAAGAGAAACAGCAAATCACTCAAAATATCACCAGAAATTCATTTGAGCTCTAAAAATCATGGTTCCAGTTTCATTAGATAGATCTTGAATTTAGATGAATTTAGAAATTTGTTTCACTCAATTTGGAGCTAAATTGAACAAGTTATGCTCATTTAAAATTCTCAGCCCAATGAAATTATAGAAAATATGAAATCCTGACAGGTGGGTCCCACTGGGTATTTTTAATTCATTCCCTTTATTTTTATTTCCATGCACTGTATCTATGACAGGTGGGTCCCACTGGCATTCTTAATTCATTATCTTTATTTTATCATTACTTGTGTTGTTTCTATGACAGGTGGGCCCCACTGGCTTCTGTTATTATCCTTATCATTATTTTATTTTCTTCCCATGGTGTCACTGACATATGGGCCATGCACTGTACTCACTGAAGGGTACGGCCCACAGGTCAGAGATAGGATGCAACTGATTACCGGTAACAGTGCTTAGGTCAGCCCTTAATCCCTAATTAATTGGCATTAGGCTCTACTATGTCTGAGCATTAATTTAAACTTATTTATACTCTAATGATTATTTTGCATAGTGATTACTTTCTTAATTGCCTCCTTTATTGCAGCGTAACAAAACATCTAAAATCCACATTTTATTGCGGTCACCGGACTCGAACGCGGGTTGCACGGGCGAACTCGCACTCGGTTAACCAACTCAGCTCGGGTGTTACCTGACCGATGGGGGAGGATGAATTTACTTGAAACGGTGGTGGGAGCGTTGGAGCAGAGGAGGTTTGGGCGGCGGTGCCGGCGGCGAGTGGTGGCCGGAGATGTGCAGGGGAGCACCAAAATGGAATGCCGGTGGTGCGGTGGTGCCGATGAGGGTGCCGGCGGGGACCGGGAAGCTTGGTGACGGGCCGGCGGCGAGCGGTGGCGGTGACTCGGGAGGGAGTTCCGGCGCCGGCGGGCTACGGTCTTCGGGAGGCACGGGGAAGGCCGGAAATGTGATGGTGACGCCCGGAGGATGGCGTGGAGAGTAGGAATCGGATTGTCTTGATGGGAATTGGCGAGAAGGCTGGCGGCCGGAGCTGGGGAAGGTGAGCGGCGCCGGCGGTGAAGAGGGCACGAGAGTGAAATTGCTCTGTGGTGGAGGGAGTGCGGAGTATGAGGAGCATTGTGGGAGCTCCGACGGCTTTTATAGGCAACCGGGAGGGGCCGGCCTCGGAGAGCCATCTGTGCAGTCGTGTCGGCGAGCGGCGGGAGCAGGCGGCGGTGCAGAGCAGAGGGATTCGGTCGGGATTTGATCTTGATGGTCTGCGCCGCGCGTGCCATGGCAGAGGGTTGAAGCTGCATGCGTGTCAAGACCGGGCGGAGAGGGGCGAGAGGTGGGCGGCAGAGCCAGGGTGGCGTGGTCAGGGCGACGGCGACCACCGGTCCTTGCGTGGGTATCCACTGGTCCGAGCGTGGTCGCGGAGGCGGGCTGGGCTGCGGAGGTGCCCGAGCGGCGAGCGCGGCCCTTGGGTGAGCGAGCGGGGGGAAAATGGCTCGGGAAGCAGATATACAGTGCGGGGTGGGAGAGGAGAGCCGGGATGGCTTCGGCAGTAAAAGAGGAAAGGGGGAAGAAACTGGACTGGGCCGGTGGGTTGGCGCAGGGGGAAAAGGGGAAGCAGGACCGTTCGGCAGAGGGGTAAGGGAAAGGTGGGCCGCGCGATGAATAGGTGAGGATTGGGGGTTGGGCTGGCCTGGCTCAGCCTGGTCTGACCCCCCTCTCTTTTATATTTTTTTATTTTTATTATTATTATCACTATATGTACATGGATATGCATATATACTTGTGGGTATGTACATATTTGTATATATACTTTTATTCCCCATTTACTAGTTTATTTCCCTATGTGCCCCTTTTCTTATCATGCATAAATGTTGACCCTTTTTAATTCGTTTGCTCCTTGCTAATCATACCATTATTTTCAGAAATAAGTTTTTATATTCAAACCCAATTCTCTCCCTGACTTTTATGGATCATCTTTTCAGATTCTTATTTTAGATTTTAAATTTTCTTCTAATTAAACATATTTGTTTATGTGATCCTTTTTATCTTTTTAGAACCTTTACCAATTTTTCAGCAAAACACTTTAAACTCCAAATTCAAATGGAATACATTGCAAAATAATTCAAAAACTTTACATATTTCAAATGTAAATTTTTCAGGGTGTTACAAATCTACCCCCCTTAAAAAATCTCGACCCCGAGATTCAGCCTAGTTGGTGAACAAATCGGGGTAATCTTTTCGCAGTTAATCCTCACGCTCCCAGGTAGTCCTTTTCTTGGTATGATGGTTCCATTGAACTCGACATAAGTGGATAGTCTGATTCCTAGTATTCCTTTCTATCGCATCTAAAATCTTGATAGGCCATTCCTTGTAGGTGTCAGGTCACTCTCGAGCTCGATTGTTTCCTAAGGGGTTTGATCCTCTGATGTTTGAAGACATTTCTTGAGTTGGGATACATGGAATACGTTGTGCACCTTCGCTAGACTTGCAGGCAGTTCTAGCTGGTAAGCTACTTCTCCTAGTGGCGCAGTCCACTATTCCTTAGTACCTTGCTAGCTAGTCTATTACAACTATGATGTCCAAGGTCTGGGAGCTTAGTACTACCAGGTTTGCTAGAAAATCACATTTCTCCATAGTAACTTCCACCCTGGGTCATACTAGGGTGGCAATGATTGTACCAGCTAGTGGGTTAAGTACCAATGTTTTCTTTAGAGGATAGATAGGTAACCCTAATTTATCAGCATACCCCTTGGATATAAATAGATGCGAAACTCTTGAATCAAACAGTATTTGCACTGGTATGGACTTGACAGAAAACGTACCCATAAGAACTTCCACGGCCTCCTGGGTTGCTTCAACCGTGATATGATTAACTCAGCCGCGGTTTGGTGCTGGGGTATTCTTGCTGGCTTGCGAGGTCTGATGCCCCTTGTTGTGTACTGACCCCTGGTTGCAGATAGGGGCGGTCCCTATGTTGGATTTCACTGGAGTGGTTTGTCACTGCGGACAGCGATATGCAAAATGGCCCTGTTCTCCACAGCTGTAGCAATTGAGGGAGGCAGCAGGATTGGTTCCATAAGAATGTCCTATAGCACGAGAGGTCTAAAATGAACTACCACTTGGACGGAATGCCGAGTTGGGGCTCTTAGGCGAGGAGATGTGGTTGTTGAAGAGCTTATGTATGAACTTTCCCTCGGGTTGCTGAGCCACTTGCTTGCGCTTGCGGCTTGCTTCTAGATTCTTTTTCTTGTTTTCCAAGATTAAAGCCTTGTTCACCAGCTGATGGAAGCTGGTGAAGTCTTGGATTATCAATTGCACCCTTAATTCTTCACTCATCCCTTCGAAGAATCTATCAACCTTTTCCTCTTCATCCGCTACATCCTTTGGAGCATAGCGAGCCAGTTGGGTAAACATGGTAAGGTATTCATTTATTGACATACTCCCTTGTTTGAGGGTGCGAAATTCATTCTTCTTCATTCTCATTACTCCTGCTGGAACAAAGTAAAAACCATCTGTGATATTGTGTACATCACATACGATTAATAACAAAGGCCGTCTGTGATATCGTTCATATCACAGACGGCTCAGTCTTTGAAACGTCTGTGATATATATATATATATATATATATATATATATATATATATATATATATATATATATATATATATATATATATATATATATATATATCACAGACGGTTTTTAACAACGAACAGTCTGTGATAGCAATTGCAACAGCCATTTTGTATGCCGTTTTTTGGCTAGCCTCAGGATATGCTAGCCATGCCCTCTGAAAGCAAGCAAGCAGATTACAGATAAATGACAGATAAGTTAATTGCAGCTCAAAGTGAATTACAACAAAATTCAGTACACAGATGAATGTAACAAATGGCCAGCAGATCACATACATATATAGAATGAAAATCGTTACACAGATCTGACAAATGAATTAAATTGAACGAATTGTTTGATTTGTACAATTGAATCCAATGTTTCAACATCTAATTATCACCATTGCCGGGGTGGAACTCTCCAGCCTTGTTTATGACCTCTGCTACTAAGAATTCGGAGAGATTTCCACGAATTTCGATGAGTTTGTCAAGATCATATGTACTTTCGTCGAAGTCCACCCCCTGTCGCTAGGAGCAATATTAAGTCATTAATTAGCATGTGTGTGTAAATATATATACACATATATAATCAGAAAATAATAATTATTGGAAGGACCTGACAAACCTCTGGATCATTGATCTTAGTATCCATGATTTCCTTCATATGGCGGCAAACGTAGAATCCACATACGTTGCCCTGTAGCTGCTGGTGGCACTGCAAAAATAGAATTACATACATAGGTATTGTCAATTCTAGAGGCATTATAACAAAGTGTGATATATGATTGTTGTGTTGTAGCGGGTACCGGAAATCGCGTGTTGTGTCGCAGCGTGTCACTGGATTTGTTGTGTCTTCCTCCTAGGGCAACATAAGCAGTAAATGACCTATGTGATTCAAAAAAGTTAGCCTCGGCTGTTGCAAATGAAGGAAATATTACAATAGAGTTATGTATGGAGGAAATGAGTTTACCTGTTAATTACTTCTTGCACACGACTGAAGTCGTGGTTGCTCCTAAGTAGGGAATCAAGGTATATTACCTTCCTCCACTTTGGTACAATCACAATCAAAATCCAGTGATGCCTAGTCATGTGTGTCGCCATAGTGATTAATCCTAAGTTCATACTGCATATAAAATACAAATGAAATATGTGTGGCAACTAGTGAAGCACTTACTCTTGGTTGAAGGGTAACATGGCGTACTCCTTGTCGTTGTGAGCAATCAATCCCCTCGTTATGTAACCTTGTACGAAGGATGTATTTTCGTTGATAGATTGCTCGGAGACCAAGTGAGGGTCGAGGAAACCCACCAGTTGTCGCGATCGCCGGACTTGTTGGATCATGTATCTATACATAAGAAAAGAGTAATGACATTTATCGGTATAACGTGAATGTAGAACTTCATTGTACAGTACACTTATAGTGTCCAACATCGTAGAAGTGAGGCGTCGAGTTCATTGAGATTGAATAGTAAGAATAAGTCTTCGAATGTCACGATGAAGTAGCCCAAGTCGTAGAGGAAATGCGCATTCGTATATCTCTGATTGAATACACTCTGCTGGTTTGGCTTCATGTTGGACTTCTGCATGTACCAGGCATGCAATGTATTGCAAACCAAACCAAACCGAGGTAATTGTGACTCGGGGACCAACGACATTCCTAGAATGAATTTCCATGGCCCGGGACGCGGCTTAATTTTTTTCGCATGAGCCTTAGAGTCTCGCTTATGATATGTTTTCAATGGCGTCTCTGCAGGAGCTGATGCAATAGGCTTTGGAACCGGAGCTGGAGGTGGAGCCACTGGAGCTGATATGACAGGTCCAGGGCGATGTCCCTCTTGGGCCACTGAATGAATATGTGGATGGCATCCCCTAATGTCTTAATCTCTTCGTTGGGGGCTTCTCAAGATGAACGGTCTTAAAAACATCATTAATCATGTCCACCTGAACCTTTATGAAACCGGTCTCTACTTGTACACCGTGCACAAGCGTCCCTGACAGCAATGGATACGTCATCCCCTGCCCAGCGTCAACGGGAATAAAGCCAACAAGCCTGACTCTGAGGATGCAAGGCATGGGCTCCTACATAACGATACAAGATGAGTTAAGGCGTCCACTAGAGAGATCTATGTAACGTTATAAAGAGGTACATTACCTGAATGTCATCGATAGGTAAGTGGGTGTTGCTATGTTCAGTAATTGGTGTGGATACACAGCTACTACGACGTTGAGGGGGATTGGGTACCGCAGTAGTAGGGGTGGGTTGTGATTGGTTGCGGACTTGTCTCAGTTCTTCCCTCAATGAATCTATCTCTCCTCGAAGTGAGGCAGTCTGCTCTTGAAGTGAGGCAGATAGTTGTTCCTCAAGTTGAGCACGAAGCTCGTATTTTATTTGTTCATTGCGGTACGCCTTGGATCTCTTCCTACTCCTATATGTATCGGAGTAATCTGGAAATCTGTGCCTCCAAGATACATAAACCTCCAAGTCTCGTGTGCGACCTGGGTGCTCCTTGTTTCCCAAGGCCTGTGATAGTAAATCTCTCCCCTATATTCTTGGAAGGAGCCACGAGAAGATTCGATAGTCAATGATTGCTGCAAGAGGCAATTAATCATGTTATTTTTGAACACATGAAATTCAAGAGGTGTTAACAACTATGTAGTTTAACATATCTTACCAGGCGTTGGGACACTTCCTCATCTGTGGGGTTTTTGAAAGAGACACCCGAAGATGTGGTTGATGACCTCGCTCTTAATCAGTTTCGAGCGCGCTCGTTTGTGATCCCGGCAAATGGCGGGGAGGCCTCCGATCGGATTGCGACCTCGTCCTGCATCCTCCACTGCGGGATTTTACCCGCGTACCCAGCGGTGCCGAGTCTGTGAGGGTGAGTATTTTGTGACTGGAGAGCCTTGTGCGCTGCACTTTGTTCTTCAAATTCGGTCGTTGTCTTCATCTGCACAAAGGCATCCCATGTTTCCGGCGACACGAAAGGATACCTCGTGAAGGGCGTGAGATCCTTGGCCACGTACTGCATCACAAGAGTGCTCTTATAATTCTTCCATGCTTTTCTCATTGCGAGGAGCGTCTACCGTTGCACGAGTCCCTGTACTTCTGCTGGGATCTCGAACAAATTTGTAATTTCCTCCCATAGCTGATTTTTGTGATCCTTTGCCAAATCTTTCTAGCTTACTATGGTGATGGGGACCTTTTGCCTTCCAATTATCCTACAGGTAGTTCGAAATGATGCCGCTGCTTTCTTCGGTTGCAGAGGGACCCCATCCGAAGAGACCACCGTGATGGTCATTCGGCCCTTTGGCCTTTTCGATACTCATCGGCCACGCTTAGTTTTCCCAATCTTGGGAGTGTGAGACCCAGATGAAAACGATGAAGACTGTGTGGACGTCATCTCTCTTCTAAGAAAAAACTAACTGTAGTGAGGTATGGGCCTAAACAAAGTTCTATGAAGCAAATGACACAAACCAATGTATCAAGTTCATTGAACCGGATACACTGGAGTGTGTCACTTGCTTCATGCCCTTTGAAGGTCTATGTGGCATATATTAAAATTTTTTGGACGACTGTGTGCAGCAGTGAGGTATGGGCCTGAACAAAGTTCTATGAAGCAAATGACACAAACCAGTGTATCATGTTCATTGAACCGGATACACTGGAGTATGTCACTTGCTTCATGCCCTTTGAAGGTCTATGTGGCATATATTAAAAAAATTTGGACGACTGTGTGGACGCAGTGAGGTATGGGCCTAAACAAAGTTCTATGAAGCAAATGACACAAACTAGTGTACCAAGTTCTTTGAACCGGATACATTGGAGTGTGTCACTGGATACATATATTTCATCCCCTTCTTCAACATATCCAGATCAGCCGCTCTTCTAAAAGCAAACAAGCCATTAATGTACTCTTCACTCACACGGTTCTCAATGTACATCCAGCTTCGGTGCATCTACGCTACACAAGTAACAAATGGGTGTCAAAAATGATTATTACCGCTACTACATAGCTAGCTAGCCATGTATTCATGACATAATAATGTTAAGCAAGAATGTTAGCTAGTACTTACCCATTCTGAAATCGAGCAAACTAGCATTATCTTTCTAAACCTAGCTAGCTAGCTAGATTTAAATTAAACAAAAACCTAGCTATCATCTCTAGCCTTCAATTACAAAAACATGCATGCGTATAAGTTATTAAAAGTAATTGAGTACTAACCTCTGATCAGATCACTAAGAAGACGGCGATATGTTTTCACCCCAAACTCCCTAAAGCCGGCCGCCTTGCTCCACCGATGCAACGCAATCAAGACATATCTGTGTCGACATCGAGCAAGTACGCCCAGTAATTAATAGTGCAGAATATCACAGACGGTTCCAACCACAAACGGTCTGTGAAACTAATATATCACAGATGGTTCGTGTTAATAACCATCTGTGAATTATCACAGATAGTTATTAATACGAACCATCTGTGATGTCCACAATATCACAAATGGTTCGTAATACCAACCGTCTGTGATCGGTGCATATCACAGACGGTTCGTATATAGAATCGTCTATGATAGTCCTACATTATCACAGATGGTTATTAACACGAACCGTCTGTGATGTCCATAATATCACAGACGGTTCGTAATACCAACCGTCTGTGATTGGTGCGTATCACAGACGGTTCGTATATAGAATCGTCTGTGATAGTCCTCCACAGACGGTTTGTACCACAAACCGTCTGTGATAGTTATTCTATACCTGAATTTTTTTTTCTGTTTTTTGGTTAGCCTCAAGAAATTAAATAATGTTACCCATGGCCTTTGAAAACAAGCAAATATAGACGCAAGCACAACAACACATTCAGATCTATTACAGGATAACAAGCTAACGAACCCTTAGTGGCACGATATTGAAGCTAAACAAGACACCCTTACGACACTTACATCAAAAGTGTGTTGTCTAGCCTCTCGCCGTGCCACAACGGAGGCGCTAGCTCACGACAGTAGTCAGTGTTGTGGAGGAACAAGAAATACAGAGGCAAGCACAACAACATATTTAGATTTATTACAGGATAACAAGCTAACGAACCCTACGTGGCACGACAGTCACTCTGAACAAGACACACTTACGGCAAGAGTGTGTTGTCCAGAATGCCGCCGTGCCACAACGGAGACGCTAGCTCACAGCGGAGGGGAGATGCATGCAGGAAGCTAGCTAGTGGATGAACTCACGCGTGACTAGTACCGGTGGAAAGGTAGACGGAGAGTTATTAATAAGGGCCGAGCAGTGGGAGGAACTGTTGCCTGCCATTCGATGTGGAGAGAATGGACGGGTGAGATCGAAATCCTGGGCATACGCCAATTATCGGTGACATGTGATTATCACAGACAGTTCTTAATACGAACCGCCTGTGATGTCTAGAACCATCTGTGAAAGTTCACAGACGGTTATCAATACAAACCGTCTATAATGTCTCGATTACATCACAGGCGGTTCGTATTAAGAACCGTCTGTAAAAGTTCGCAGACGGTTATTAACACGAACCGTCTGTGTTGTCTTGATTATCACAGACGGTTCGTGTTAATAACCGTCTGTGAAAATATCGCAAACGGTTGGTAGTATTAACCGTCTGTGATAGTTTAAGCACAGACAGTTTCGTATGAACTGTCTGTGATGTATCCATTCAGTATAGCCTCTTTTGTAGTAGTTAGTTTTCATGTAGAGTGTATACGTTGTGGTTGTGTTACCAGCAGGGAGTTGGTGAGTGCACGTGTGACGATAGGGTCCACGTTGCCTTAATTAGCTAGTTGTTTAGAGCTTATCTCTACTTAGGTGTGATTTGTTAGTTGGTTAGTTGTGTGTTCACGTCATGTCAGTACATTTGCATTAGCAAGTTAAGTAAGTTTGTTAATCAGTTGGAGCCGCATAACAGGTGTAATCATGCACTTATATACACACACATACGAGTTAGAGACTCCTGTATTGCAATGAAGTTATAAAAATGATGAGACAAAATTTACTGCCTGGCCAACTTCACACATCAAACATTGGAGAGTAGGCGACAGAGATAGAAGGGTGGCCAGAATGCGCGAGGAGATGGAGAAAGTGGAGGGGTGGGCAGTTGTATCCTGAGAGAGAGGAGGAGAAAGACAAATAATCCAGATCAAATCAGATGGCTGAGAAGAGAGGAGGGAGAATGGACCAACCACCAACTCATACTTTTATAATAGTAAAGATATACACATATATATACATATACATATATATACATATATATAGTATAAATAACAGGGGCACCATGGTGCTCAGGTTCTATGATTAAGACTTTCCATCCATGATTGATTCAGCATGTTAAACCAACGACTTTCTTTCCAAATTGATGTCTTTTCGAATTAATGAATATTAACGGGTTTGCTTGATATATTACACTTGCACGCATCTAAAAGTAATCCAAATACAGAGAGACTTGGTACCCAGACAGCACGGTGTCCCATTTTAGCGTCCTATATGTATGTATGTATGTATGTATGTATGTATGTATGTATGTATGTATGATGCTAAAATGGGGCACCATGGTGTCTGGGCACCAAGCCTCCCTGCCTTTGGATTGCTTTTAGATGTGTGCAAGTGCAATGATACATAATATATCAGGTGGAAAGTCTTAATTATAGATGAAAAATCTCAATCATAGATGGAAAGTCTTATATATATATATATATATATATATATATATATATATATATATATATATATATATATATATATATATATATATATATATATATATATATATATATATATATATATATATATATATATATGCGCTTTCGGATGGAATAAATGGAAGAACAACGACATAAAAGACGCAAGCTGAGTTGTGCGTCAAAACCCCTCTCGTTTTTCCTGTGATAACTTAGCCCTGTGCGTGTGTCCAGTAGATTGAGCTCGTGAGCGAATCATCAGGAACCTGGGCCAACAGGCAACCTCTTCCCGTGGTAAGTCGGCCGTGGAGGCGGTCGAACTCGTTAAGAGACACCCAGACGACTTTCCTATGACGAGGCTCGTCGCTGCCACCGAGAACTTCGACGACGACAAGAAACTAGGTGAAGGAGGTTCCGGGTCCGTGCCGTGTAGGTGTAGGTGTACCGCGGGTTCTGACAAGACTTGAACATACATGCAGGGGCGGATCCAACGGGGGGGGGGGCTCGAGCCCCCCTACTGTTACCGAACCCTTGGAGCCCTCCCCCCAATAAATTTTTAGCATGGATGTATAATGCAGCAGGGGCTGAGGTCGAGCTGAAGGTACTTCAGCCCCTCCAAAAAATTTTCATGGATCCGCCACTGCATACATGTGCGTCCAAAAGTTGTCGACAGGGCTGGAAGAAGTTTGAGTCTGTTTGATTTGCTTGATGTGATGACAAATTTTACCCCACAAGTTTTACGAAAGTTTCGTCTGTCCAAAATTTGGTCATTAACGTCCGTTCATTTCGATTTGAACTTCTGACTTCAGGTTTATTTTTCACTATTTATAAATTTCAGCTTTTTCTGACCTTTTGGCTTTTTAAGCATTTTTGCCGGTTCTTTTTTCCGTATTCATTTGCGTTGTCCGTGATGAGCTAATATATTTTTTCTATTTTTAAAATTTTTTAAATTTAATTACGCCAATAAGCCACATTCAGTTCAGTGTAATTTCAGGTAGTTACAGTGCAATTTCAGCTATAAGCCACTATTTTTCAGCTCAACCGAACAAACTATTAGCTGCCCACATTTTGGCTAAAGATTGTCTCTGAAAACAAACTAGAGAGTCAATGTGAACAGAATCTTACCAAAATTTGGTTTTGAATCAAACGGAGGCTAAAATTTGGCTTGGCCTCCTTTAGTTCCTAGTTCCTACTGAGTACAAAACCAAACACGCCCTCTGTATTCGAGGTCAGGATCATTAGGCGGCTCAGGTATAGGAGCCTCGTGCAGCTCATCGGCCGGTATCATGGCCGGTATCATGCCTCTTGCTTGTCTACGAGCTGATGCCCAGCGGCAGCCTTGACACTCGTATTTACAACCCGGAGAACCTGCTGACAAGGCCGGTTAGGTACGCACCTGTATATGCCTAGTTGCATATACGTACTAATTCAAAATGGTCCCATTCTAGCCAGGATGAGTTGGTCCATATATCATGAGGCCATTCCTTGATCTTTTTAGAATGGTTGCCTTTCTAGTTTTTCTATGGGCACTATATATGATGACAATCTCATATTCTCATTCCTCCATCCAAATTACTCTACATATCGGCCGTGTCCTTTCTTTTCCAAATTCTAAAGAGATCGACCTGCACTTTGATATGCCAGGTACGAGATAGTTCTGGGTGTAGGTTCCTCGCCTCTATATCGGTTAGATCATATAGCTTGGACTAGAATATTTATGATGATAAATAATTGATAATAGTGCATATTGATGCTATTTGAGATGTGTGACGTGTGTAAATTCATGTTGGTTAAGTTGAGAAGAACTTGTGTTGGGAAAAATTTTAATTTGGGTTTTGCATGTGCAAGGTAACTCGGAAGCGATCGTGGTTTATGGTGAGGACCGGGAGATGGTTTGGTGCAAAGTTATGGTCCAGAGGGTCAAGGATGCTAGAAGAGACGGTCGTGCTTGAGTTGGGGCGCATGGAGATCAAACACGGATGATACATGTTGAAGCTATGGAGGTGCAATCCAAAAACTACGACATGTGATGGAAGTGAAGACAGAAGTGGAAACCACGTGTTACGCAAGGTTTTCGGGTCCCTAGAAAAGTACTGCGGCTGTTGTATTGGTATGGATTGTGGTGGCTGTATTGGTATGGATTGTGTAGGATCGTCGATGGCAATCAGAGGGGGGTGAATGATTGCAGCGTCTAGCGGAAGCTTCCCAAATTATTATTATTATTTTTAAACCTCACGGCTAATGAACGTCACGGCCATGCCCAAGCCTTCAAAGAATCATCAACTTATCTTTCCATCAGATGTGCATGCATGCATCCGATTTTTTTTGTTTTTTCCTTCCGCTCGGTTCACGCCACCGAGATGATGGCTTGCCGTAGACTTCCTTGAGATACCTTGCGCGAACAAAAAAAAATTCGTCGGCCGCCCGCAATTATCTATTCCCGCTACAAGCCGCCGTCTCTGTTTTCTCCAATCAACGCAATCTCGCGTACACGCATGCACACCAGAACAGGCGCCGCGCTCGAGATCTCTGCCGCCTGGCGAACAAGATGGGAACAATACGCCGCCGGTCCTCGTCTTCTTCGTTACTTCTGCATGCAGCGGCTGTCCTCACTTCCGATCACAGTAGCTCATGTCCCGTCGAGATGCCTGCACACGAGAAAACGAGAAACCGAGACGTCGCCGATTTGAAAAGATCAGAACGCGCCGCCGCCTGCTATTTTTCTTTCGAAATAGATCTGTTATTTCTGAATTATGGTGGCTACAAAGTGCTCTCTCCTAGCACCCCTAAACCCTAGTCTCTCCAAAAACCACAGGGTTGCCTCCAACCCCACCTCTATTTATAGTCTAGGGCCCAAAACCTGGGCTTACCCTAAGCCCACGAGTTCTAATCCAATTCCAACACCAAAGGGACCCGAAACCCTTCCTAACACGGGTTTTTCCAAAATTCCAACTTTTCTAACTCGTCTCGTGTCGAAGCCTCCAGGACCACACCTCCCGTAGCTTCTCCACGCATCATCCACCTTTAATCTCCATGCGCCCCAAGCATGAGCCTGACCATCTCGTGACCTCCTTGACCGTCTGAACCTCGGATCTCCCCATCCTAGTCCCGGTCTTCCTCGTCACCGACCATGACCGTCTCCACGCCCAACCTGCACATGCAAAGACCAAAGACTATTCTTCCGGCACAAGTTCGTCTCAACTTGACCAACATCAGTCCATACGCACACACGCTAACACACCTCGTATAACATCGATAAATAAAATCACCAATCATTCATCATAACAAATTAACCATTGTCAATTATTCATCATCAAAATAACGTAGACCTAACCACATGGTCTAACAATCTCCCCCTTGATGAATACATTGACAACATCTCAAGATAGTATGATGAATTAGCTTCAAATAGATATAAGTGAAGAACTGAAGCCAAAAAGCATTTTGTAAGCCATAAATCTCAAATCTCTCCCCCTCAACACAAGAGAGGTAATTTTAGCAAATGTCTCCAATTTCTCACAAAGCACATCAAATCTCTCCCCCTTTGGCAATGTAATCATCAAGAAACTTCAAAGAAAGAATAATTCTAAGAAGGAGCACTGAGACTAAAAACCAAGAAGCTTTATAGATTATACAAGTCATTGTGTATTGATTAAATAAAGAAATCAAGCCATATTTTTTAAGTAGAGCTATCTAGATCATATAAATTCATATATCATATAGCAATATTAAAACCAGTCTTAAGCATGATTAAACAATTTATATTAATAACAGGCATCTCAACAATGACCAAATCAATTATAAAGAGCACAATGAGATATTACTACGAAAAGTCAAAGCCTAAAAGTGAAACAAATTTTAAATCTAGACGAGCTAGCAGTCTCATATAGCAATCTATTGCTCCACACTCAATTCATAGGCATGTGGCATGCTTGTAGCATACTTCTTTTCATAATGAAATGCTTGTAGCATACTTGCTTTAGATGGTGGCATGCTTGAAGCATACTTCTTTTCATTTGTGCACTTTTTGTGCCTCTTCTTTTATATACCATGGTATGCTTGAAGCATACATCTTTTCAATTGTCTCTTGCTCATTTTTTTATAACATGCCAAATTGAGTGATCATAAAAAGGTTGCAATATGAAACATACGAGCCTCATAGCCAAGATTTAAAATAAGACTCACAATCAAGCTAATCCTTTTCGATGAACATCGTAGAGTACTATCTATAATCAATCTAGTCAAAGTGTTCTGCCATATTATGTTTTAGTTCAAGTATAGCAAATTAATTATAACCCGTCATAATCAAAGCTACACAACATATGAGTAAATATGATAAAGAGAGCTCTACAACTCAAATAATTTCAATGGCTTGGACTGATTGATTTATTTGACAAGTATAATAAACAAAGCTTCTGCAATTTTTAAACAACAAGCTCCCCCTTAGAATAATCCCAAGATATAACATACCCAACTCACTTTGCACATGAGCAAAACGAGAAATATCAAGCGACGAAGTGAGAATATCAACAACTTGAGAATCTAACAAGATGTAAGATAACATCACCGTTTTCACATGGTCTCTCAAAAAGTAGAATCTCTTGGGAACTCCCAAAGGAGTGAAGAACCATCAAGTGTTCCAATCAAGCATTGATGTAAAAGACCGGAACCCAATCTAGCTCATGTTCTCCATCCTTGTCAGCAGTTCTTACATCACAGGAAACATCGGTCTCACAGTACTGGGGTTAGTGAAATAAGATCTAGGAATCCAGTACTGAGACACACGATAAACAGGAGCAACAAATCTAGAACCAAAATCACGTGCATGTGGGTGATCAAAATACCAAAAAGAACGTGAATTATTTGAATTTGATCCCAATCTAGCATGTGAAGCAGATTTAAAGCCATCATGAAAGTTCTCTAAAAACATAGCTTTCGCATTTGATCTAGGAGCAAAAGACAATGCACGTTTTTGTTTTAAAGCATTCAATCTTTCCTTCTTCTCTTTCTTAGCTCGCCTAAAGCAAAATTCATGCAAATGACCATCTCTTCCACAATAGGTGCATTGAAATTTTACATTACCATAATTCTTTTGAGATGATGAGCTAGCACCTACATTATTATTCGATGAACTCTGCACAAAGCCAGCAGATTTAAACACAGTTTGTTTTGGTTCAAGTTTCACTTCAATTTTTCCAGGTTCAAGAGGCTTAACAACCTTAGGAGGATTATTCTTGGAATGCTCAACAAAATTAAATCCTAGACCACGATTTTTTACACTTGTTTTTGATTTGTCTAGAATCATATTCAAATTTTTCTTGCCAAAAGAAAATCTCTCTAAAGTGTCTTTCAAGTACTCATTCTCTTTAGCTAGAGTGGGACAAATTGTGCATTTAACAGATTCATTTACAAGATTTTTAGAAGCACTAGACTGGGCCAATTTTTCTTTTTCAGCAAAATCATTAAGTTGTCTAGTCAAAGCTTCTATTTCAGTGTTAAGCTTAGAACAATTAGAGCAAGAAGATATCTCATGGTAAAGTATCTGTTGAATTATTTCTTGTGATGAATTAAGTCTAGCCTCTAGCAATTCACATTTAAAGCAAGTTTTAGATTGAGCATTTGAAATACTTGACTCTAAACATGTAGGAGAGCTAAACTTGAGCTTTTCAATTTCATCATGTGCAAGTTTTAACTTTTCATCACAAGAGTCATGTACCAATCTCAACTCATCAAGTTTAGCAATTACATCACTAAGTTGAACCAAGTTTGATGCATTAATTGTTCTAGCAGATTCCAACTCAGTATGTAAAACTTGACAAGACTCACAGGATTCATCATCAGGAATAGAAGCTCTAAGTCTATTGATTTCAGAATTTAAGCTCTCAACAATGAAATCATGATTTTTAATTTTCTTTTTATACTTCTTAAGCTCATCAGTCAATCTAAGCACAGCACAAGATAAATCAGTGTAAGAAGGTTTTACCTCATCAGGATCACTATAAAGATCATCACTGTCGAGCTCCTCACTGTTTGCCATAAAGCACATCCCTGTGAAGTCCATCTCCTTTGCCTTCTTGCCATTGTCCTCATCATCACTTTCAGAATCATCATCACTCAAAATAATCTCATCAAGTGCTGAAATTATCTTATTTACTGCCCTGCGATAATTGCGCTTTTTGTTTGGATCAATCTTGATTTGAGAGCGACGAGTTGATGCCTTGTCATCTTTGACCTCCTTGCTTCTCAGTTTGGGACAATTCATCTTAATATGGTTTAGCTCACCACATTCATAGCATTTGAATGGAGCTCCTCTCCGTCTTGATCTGATGTTATTAATTGCCTTAGTCACCCTGTTGGAGAGAAGTACAAGCTGCTCTTCTGGGAATTCCTCTAATTGTTCATCTGAAATAGAGCACAATGCAGACAAAGAAACAATAGAAGAACTAGAAGAGTTGTCAGCTTGGTTAGTCACTAAGCCCAAAGAATTAGTCTTATTTATCCTGGCCAAAACATCAATCTCATGTGTTTTCATCTTGGAATAAAGATCATTCAAAGTGAGTGTTTCCATGTTAACAGAATGATTAATAGTAGTGACTAACACATTCCAAACAGACATATCCAAAGCATTTAAAATTTGACGGGCATTGTCAGAATCAGAATATATGACATCAACAGATTGCAAATCACTAACAATTTTATTAAAGCGATCAAAAAGAGCATCTACTGATTCTCCAGGTTTCATCTCAAATTTAGAATACTCCTTTTTAAATTGATTCTGACGCACACCTTTAACAGATTTAGATCCTTCATGATAATCAACTAGAGTGGTCCAAATTTTATTTGCAGATTTAAGATGAGCAATTCTGACAAACTCGTTTCTACTTAAACCTTGCAACAATATATTTCTAGCCTTAGCATTAGCTTCAACATCAGATGAATTTTCAGTTGTAACAACAGGAGGCACATCATATGTATGTTCAACTTTTTGCCAAATAGAATTACCTTGTGCTTGAAGAAAAACTTCCATACGCGTCTTCCAATAAAGATAATCTGATCCATCAAAAAACGGTGGCTTACCTGAAAACCGATCCCGATCTGATGCCATTGCAACCTGCTCTGATACCACTTGTAGGATCGTAAGGGCCTTCTCACCCCAAAAGCTAGCCAATGAGGTGAGAGACTCCCCCACTTTTAAGTTAGGTCCCTTGCCCTTCCACAACCAATGTGGGACTATTCCAACAATTGGTGAGAAGGCCCTTACGATCCTACAAGTGGTATCAGAGCCCGGTTCTAACATCTCTGGCCCGATGGACACTAGTGTGTGAACGCCTGATGGACTGTGAACCTGAGGGACCGTCGGTGTACGGTGAAGGGACCCTGAGGGACCGTCGGTGTACGGTGAAGGGGCGGTGAAGGGCTGAGGGACACCAATGTGTGAAGGGGGAGATTGTTGGAATAGTCCCACATTGGTTGTGGAAGGGCAAGGGACCTAACTTAAAAGTGGGGAAGTCTCTCACCTCATTGGCTAGCTTTTGGGGTGAGAAGGCCCTTACAATCCTATAGATTGCGACGCCATTTCCGAGGGGGTTGAGGTGATTAGCTGCTGGACGCATTATAAAAAGGATGCATGACCAAGAGTTCTAGAGGGAGACTTGGCGTGCAGCGAATAGAAAATACTAGCTGCATGTCCGTGCGTTGCTACGGATTAGAAAATTGACTAAAATTACTTAAGTTAAAAGCTCAAAATAATCCAAAACCATCATCATCATTGAGTTGTCAAACCATCTCTACTATCACATTCAATTCGCTTCTAGATAACACAATCCAGGCACCACCAAGCCCCAATGTGGCTTTCATGCAATTCTAGATAACACAAATATCAACCTTATGAGGCCATTGTATACAGGAATAATGATATCCAGAAAGAATTCCCTACAAGAAGCCAAGCATGTTCAAATTTAGGATGGATTGAGGAACTTGGCATGTGATATTATTAAAGCTCCAGTCCCGATGCCAGTAAGGTAGCAATATTATAGAAACAGATGTCACATTAAACTGATAAAAAAGTGAACAATTGTAAAGAAAATGCTTACAGAAAGGTTAATCTTACAAGTTTAGAGAAGTTCAATGTTGCAAGATCTTGCAGTTCCTCAATTTTCAATAAGAAAGATATCTAACCTCAATATCTTACCACTTTGTCAAGATATAGCAATCATAAACTCTACAGTGAAAGCATGTTACTATCTAGGATGCCCTGATACGTGATACGGGTACGGTGATACCGTGATATGATATATTGCAAAAACAAGGATATACCTATACGACAAGTATATATGTATTTAAACATTGAAGTGTATTGAAACACAAGAAGAATGGAAGTGTAAGATAACGAGTGGAGGATGAAGCTTTACCTGAAATTCTCCAATGCCATGGTACTATTTCTAGCCATGTTTTGCTGGATAAGATGGGTATTAAATAGGGTAGTGGGTACTATAAGATTTATATTCTAACCTGACAATAAAATTTTAGAAAATTTTAGGAAATCTACAAGATGGGAGTCCATTTAACATCACATAAGAAAGGTTAAGGAAATTTAAGTAATATGAATAATAGTAACCTGAAGAGACGAGCCTAGATGATGCAACGGTGTTAGTATCAACACTTTGAAATCCTTGTGCAATTCTTGAGAGTGCACTAACCTATAGGGAACATATGAGTATATGACCAATCAAATGTGTCACAAGTCAATAAATAAGAAGATATGCTAATTGCCTAATTCTATATAGTGTAAAAACAATCTTCCTTGTGCTTACCATGTGTTCAAAAAGGTTTGGTCCCTCAGTGCTCTGCTCACTCAGTGTGCTCACTGGATCAATGCTCTGCTCACTGGAATAGTAGAATGTACATGATCATTTTACTATTTCAGTCATACAAGAATCAAATAATACAAGGGATATTATCAGTTTATCACACTTACCTATTTAACAATTAAAAGTGAACTTCAATACCTTTGAAAATTTTCTAGTTTGTACTTCTTACTTTCAAGCTTCCCTCACAAGATAGGCTTTCACAAATGACTGCATAAATAAGTGGTTGAATGTCAAATGACAAAATGCACCATCAGAATCTAAGAATACAAGAAAAATCATGGTCATTACTCATTAGAAGCAATACAGTAGCAATCATATTTCATCTGAACAAGATAGCAGGTTCTCTTCAAATAAGAGAAAGAAGGTGAGGCTGAAAAGAAACCTTCTCAAAAAGGTATCAGGGCATGAAGTATTTTGATTCAGAAGTCAGAAGTACAAATGTACAATACAACTACTGCTATGAAAAAGAAATTGGAATTTTGTATGCATATGGGAATCATCTTTGCTACATCTAAATAGATTTATGCAACTGTGTTAAGTGTGTATTGAACAAGCACAACTCTTTTCCTTGATTCAACAAACAGAATCTTTCTCCACTATCTCTGCACATATAGAGTTATAGACTTATCATATAATCCTATTGAATCTTTATGGTTCTTTCCTAAAATACAAATAAATCTTTTCCTTCCATTTTAAGCCAACAAAAGAAAAACGTCAAGCACGTGATCGCATGTCATGTCACACAACAGAGCTCTATGTAGCATGAACCAAGAGTAACGTAGGAGCGAAGCAAACCACGCCTAAGAGCAAGAGGGGGAACCCTAGCGAAGTGAGATGTGAACGGGAGGGAAGGTGAGGCTACAATGTCATCTTGAAGTGCTTGGAGGTGTGGGAGAGAGAGGCATCGAGGTTGGTGTGGGCGCGAGAGTGGAGCACATCGAGGCGGTGCTTGAGTGCCTCCATCTGTGAGGTGGCGGTGCTCCTGAGGTCCCCGACGCTAGGGACTAAAGTGGAATCGGTAGGGGCGGGGGCTGCAGCAATGGCGGGGAGAGGGTGGTAGGGCAGGGGCTGGTGAGTGGCGAATGCACGGCCAGCTTGGCCCTGGCCATGTGCTTGGATGACCTGGACTTGGGCGTGGGTTTTGGGCAAGCGGAGGAGCTAAGGGAGGAGACTAATCTGAGGTTGATGGGGGAGGTCAATGAAGACGGGGAGGAGCCGCTGTTGGCACGCTTACGGGTAGCGGTGGCCACCGGCACAAGCGGAGAGAGGAAGGAGCGCTTGGGCTTAGGGTTGGCCCATTTGGACTTGGCAGCGGTGGCGATGTAGGTTGCCCTAGGCCTCCCCATGGCAGACATGGCGGTGGGTGAGATTGGCTTCTCTACTTTGCTTCAGCTTTGGAGGTGGAGGAGGACAGGGAGCACACAATAAAATCGGGAGGGGAGGGCATGAGCAAGGGGATTCGGAGAGGGACTAGAGGTGGAAAGATGGGCCCTGTTGTTAGTACTTTTATTTTAAGAGTGGAAAAGGCAGATGAACCATCTAGAGGTGGTGGTGAACCACCACCAACTCCTTTTAAGTAGTAGAGATGAGATCTGTAGGGTTGTGGACAGTTTTGTGAAAAATTTGTGTTAGCTATCTCTGATTGGTGTGGTGCTTGCATGCATGAGCTGTGAGGTCTTTTCTGATGGTTTTGATGTATTGCATGGTGGCTGCTAGTTGTTGGATGTGACACTTGCCTAGTCTTCATGATTGGTCTTTTGTTTGTGTCTAGCTAAGAGTATGGGTGCAAACGGGTCGGGTTATTTTTGACAAACCTGGTACTGAATTCGGTAAGCCGGTTTAGTATCCGGCTGGATTCGGTATGGTAGCCGGATATTTGTAGGCGGATCAATACAAAACCCGACCGAATTACTTCGATAGCCAGTAAATTCGGTAATATCCACTCGGGTATCCAAAAGCAGCCTAGCAGGCCGGTCTGCAGTAGTCAGCACACCGCCACACTTCAACACTTGCACTAGCCAGCCCACGGAGCCCACACCTCCATGCTCCACGCCTCCACCACGGGATGACCTAACCAGACACTGCTGTCACTCCAAACTCCAGAAAATACTAGAGAAACTACTGCAGGGCGCCACACCGCTAGTCCCTTCGCCGGACTGCAGAGATTGAGGCCTATGTGGTAGAGACCACCACTAGGCGCCACACTGCGTGAGCTCGTGTTGGTTCCACCGCATCATTGGGAGCTGCTTGGATCCACCACTGCTGCCTCCCTCTTCTTCTCCACCAGTCGCCTCTCCTAATTCCTGAAGCATTCCCCAATGTAAGTCAGTAAGTCACCCCGCCGCGATGTGTTAGATAATAGATACTTAGATCTAGACTTGGATTGCTTCCTTCTTTTGCTGGTAAGGAAGGCCTGGCTTGCTTCGATCATTCTTTGTTTTGCCCACTCTGGTCTTTTCTTTGTTGAGAATAATCCAACCCAACCAGATCTTTCTTCTTCTTCAAGATCCATCTCAGTTGATCCCATCCCATTCCCATCGATAGGACTATCAAAGGTGCCCTGAACTAATACTACTAATAGTAGCAAGTTAGTTTCCAAAAAACAAAAATGGGGGGGGGGGGGGGGTTCAACTGAACGATATAATGCGGTTTTTTTGGGAACTTATGCTTGCACAAAGGAGTACAACTTTAGTGAGACCATAACATGCGTTGGGTGTACTTAGGTAGGTGGGATGACAAGCTTGTTGTGATTTTCATGTGTGTTGCTGTCAAAAGCACTAGGTGCTTCCATGTGGTTTTCAGTTTGCAAATTTATTAGGGATTAGTTTTGATAAAGATGTAAGCTTGTCAAAGTCCATGATGCTAGGTCCTTATGCAACTCAGTTTTTTTAAGTGAGGAGTGGGAAATGAACGAACATGCCTTTTATTTAATTTCTTTCAAAGAGTCTAAGAACCAGCATTTTCAGTAGTGTTTGTTACATCAACCCTCCGAAAACCTCTTCAATCAGAACTCTATATTTGTTTCTAAGCATGGACAAGTGTTACCTGCTGCTAGGGACCCTTTTAAACTACATTATGCATTGGTTTGACAGTCTCTTCAAACATCTGGCTAGCAGTTGAAACTTCCAATCCTTGTCACTCATATTTGCTTCTTTGTCATGTAGGAATTTAACACGAACGCTGATGCTCAGGACAACTTTGCTGCTGAACTTCCTGGATGAAATTATTCTCAAAGCCTCACTTTGCTGCTGCACTTCTATTCGGAAGCAAGTTGTAGCAAAATTGATGTGGCACATTTTTTTTTGCACATTGTTGATTCAACTTATGGTGCGCTATAGTCTGTTTTGTGGTTTAAGGTTTAGCCGAAACTAATCATGATGTCAAGAATCAATTTACCACTTATGTTAAACTTGTATTATGCTAGAAACTTATGTTGAATGTATCGTTTTGTGTGCGAGTGCTATCCGTCTATATTATCCGTTGTCCGATTCGAATCCATCAAGTATCCGCCCCGACGTTACCGTTTCCGAAAATCCGTATATTCCGAGTTCGTATTCGTATCTGGGCTGACCGTATTCGATATCGAATCCAGAGAAAATATGAATTAGGATATGATATAGATAATATCCGTCTCAATCTGATCTAATTGTACTCCTAGCTAAGAGTTTAGATGGGCTTTGATTTGTATTGATGAGGTATGCTGCTGCTGCTACTGATGCATTGATTCGGCTTTTTTTTTTATCTCTCGATGATTGCATGCGTTGGCCCTTTTAGGTGTTCACGGCACATGAATGCATGATTATAGTTCATCATTGCGGCGACCAGACGCAGCATCATTAAGGCTAATCAGTCTAATCAGTTTTTCACGGATAAAAATTTTCTTTCTTTTTGTTATTTCTTTTTGTTTTTGTTTTCTCGGTGATTAAAAGGTTAAAAAAACAGAAGACAGTAGAATTTTTTTAAAAAGCTATCTCTACGAATTATAATTATTTGCTCTCTTTCAATTGCCATCGAAAGAACGGCCAGTGCGTCATGCACCGAGACATCAAACCAAGCAACGTAATGCTGGACACGGGTACAACGGGTTGCATGGATCCAGAGTGCATGGCCGTCGAGTCAGCCCGACGTCTGCAGCTCCGGCGTTGTGCTCCTTGAGATAGCATGCAGCGGGCGCCAGGTGGTGACGCTGAACGATGGGAGCACCATTCACCTGGTACAACGGGTATGGGATTTGTACGGCGAAGGGAGAGCTCTCGACGCAGCGGACACGCGGCTGAATGGAGGATTCGACGATCAGGAAGGAGATGGAGCGCGTGATGGTCGTCGGCCTCTGGTGCGCGCACCCTGATCGCAGCTTGAGGCCGACCATCAGGCAAGCCGTTAGTGTGCTGCGATTTGACGCGCCCTTGCCGAGCCTCCCGGCGAAGTTGCCTCTAGCAGCCTACGTGCCGCGGCCTGATCCGTTGGGTTCTGCAAACCGGCAGCGACGGCATCCGTACGACCACCGGTTCCACCTGAGAGTTTTTGGTATGAGCATGAACTTCACCGTCAGTCCTACTCCTATACGTATAGCAGTGTCACACGAGAGAAATGAGAGCTTTTCTTTGTATGAAACTAGCATTGCCCGCAGGATTGCTCGCCCTCGCTAGTACTAGCATGATCTCGTTGTGCGGAATAACACAAATTTGAACATTGTTGACTTTGTCAAATTCGTATGCATTGTTTCGCAAAAACACTTGCAATCATGAAAAGACAAGTTTATGTGGCACATTTTTCTAAAAAAGATGGCAGTAACGCTTACATTAAGAGAGAAAACCATTTGGAAATTATGACTAGTTTGTAAATCTGTTACACTCTCTGAAATTCTTTTTATAAACAGTAGTTCCTAGATCAGATCAGAGTTCTTGAGATATGACACGAGCATACATGGTATTAAGAACAAAGAAGATAAATCTCATAGAGAGAACCAAAATAATAACGTTTAAGCAACCACGACAAGAAAGAAAAGATTTGGTAAAACCGACCGAATTTCCTTAAACACAACATCATAGGAGAACAAGGGATTAATGCTCTCTCACAACCCTCTCGAATCTATTAGGATCTTCATATCCTTGTCCTATACAAAAATCTAGTGCTAAATAATAATCTAACATCTAATCCTTTCGTACAAATCTACTTTTAGATGAATGGCCTCTTTGCTTTATTGCCTAGTTGTTTAGATTCTCTATGACCACCCTTCATAACTTTATATAGTCTCCTTAACCCTCCTCCAAAGTAAAATAGAAATCCTACTCTAAAAGAAAATAGGAATTCCAAGCCTATTAATAGGGGTGTAAACGGATCGGATTCGGTCGGATATTGCTTAAACCGTATCCTAACCCATATTGTTTTTTCGGATTCGGAGTCGAATACGGTAAGACCGGATACGAATACGAATTCAGAATATTCGGAGTTTCGAATACGGTACCGTCGGGACGGATATATAACGGATTCGGCTCGGAAACAGATAATATAGGCGGATAACATAGGCTCGGAGTTTCATATGGCTGAACCTTTTTAGCTTATCTTCTTTTTTTTCTTGATTGAATATCCCATATTTTATTGGATTTGTTGAAATTTATTTGGATTTTTCTAGATTTTATTTGAAAGCCAAGAGCAAAAAAACTTATTTTAACTATTTTCTAAAAGCTAAAAATAGTTTATGTTATTTCCCTAAGTTCTACTAGATTTATAATATTTTTTGTGCATTTTCTGGAATTTTTTGGAGTTATTTGCATTTATTGGATTTGTGGGAATTTATTTGGATTTGCTAATGGGCTGATGGGCTGAAAATGATGATTTGGCTGATGGGCCGGATATCCGAAAAATATATCCGGGTATTATCCGATAAAATTCCGGATAGTATCCGTATCCGTCGGATAGTCCGCTCCCGAATCCGAATCCGTATCCGAAAGCAACTATCCGAATCCGACTCCGAATCCGATAATTATCCGATATGACTATCCGAATTCGATCCGACTCGGATTCGGCGGTCGGTCGATCGGGAAATATCCGATCCGTTTTCACCCCTACCTATTAAGATTTATTTGGGACTCTTTACAGCACACATTTTCAAATCCTAAAAGATTAAGATATGTATCATCATACCCAATAATCTTCACTTTGACTCCTATCAATTGAAATTAGCGTGCTCCTCCAAGTCGATTCCACCCTTTTTTTTTTCTTTTTTCTTGTTTTCCTCCACCTTTAGGAGTGCCCCCACTATAGGGGGCTCATACATATCACCACAATATGTGTGTTAATGTCCATTTGTTTAGTTTAATTAATCATACCTCATGTTCCTATAGTCTTCCATGCCATACGTTTGTACTGCCTCTAAGCTCCATCTGCTCACTGGTAGCACGTGGTTGTCCACCACACCTTTTTTTCTTCCAACAGCTCGTACCTTCGCCTTTGCATCTGCTAAATTTTGCAACCGTCTTTGCAGTTCCATATATAACTGCAGATAAGATCTGAATACCAATCATTGACGACACATTTTTCTTCTCCAGGCCAGGATTTTTATCAAACTTTTCATGAGTATCTGCCCTTTACAAGTAACTCGCATAACTTCACATCAAGTGGTACCTCATAACCTTTGAGTTCAAGCGACCTCCCAAATATTATATTTTTCTTTAAACCAGGAACATACTGAACATCAGTTAATGTGCCATGTGCTCCATCATACATTTCTAATATAATTGTTCTCACCTCAGTAATTGTATACTTCTTAAAATCCGCTAAGTAAATAGTTCCATACGTCGGGTATAGAGATCATTCGTTAAACATTCCCCTCGCTAAATATATATGAAACCAACAACCTAAATATAATATATATCCATAAAAAGTACTAAATTGACTGATGGCTAGTACGTTTGAATAATTCTTTACTACCGTCATTGGGCATAAACCCTCCCTTTACTTTAAATTCGAACAGTTTTGTATCATATGACCTTCCTCGTCACATAGATAACATGAACATGTGCCCTTCTCTTGTCCTTCTTGCTCCTATGACATTTGTTTCTGTCTGCAACACCTACTACAGCTAATGCTTGATCATCTGAGAATGAAGATTTCGTTGACTTTTTCGTGGACTCCGTCTCTAGTAGATATACAACTACCTCGTTGAAATTGAGAGTAGTTTTTTTACAAGAATATTTATCACTAATTGCTCCTACGATGGTGGTAGAGATGATATTAGTATGACGATCTTGTCGTTCTCCTCAATATTCTCATCCACACTAGGCAGCTGTATGATAAGCTTGTTAAAGATATTGAGATGGCCAACAAACTGTGTACCTTTCTTTATGTGTAACCTGTGCACTTGTCACTTCAACACCCACTGGTTTATCAACGACTTTACCATATACAATTCTTTTAAGTCCTCCCATAATCTCTTCCACGAATTCTTCTTGATTACCTAGTACTTTACCTCATCGAAGACACATAGATGAATTGTAGTGTCATTCTTCTACTTCATCACCTTCCAGTCTTTATCAGACATCTTTTCCAGTTTGTCCCCTTCAAGAGTATTGATTAAGTCTTGCTGGACAAGTACATTCTTCACCATTTATTGTCACACGTTGAAATTTTCTCCGCCATCAAATTTCTCTACTTGATTCTACATCATTGACATTGATCTTGATTTTGTGTCACATAACATTTTATTGAGCTTATCACAAATTAGATTAATATGCATTGGCTTTGATATCACTAGTTACACTCTGATACACCTTATACGCAGTAGCTCCAAGATCAGATCAGAATTTGTGAGATACAACATTAGCGTGCACGATATACAAAAGAACGAAGGAGATGGACCTCGTAGTGAGAATGAAAATAACGATGTTAAATCAACTACGATAAGAGAGAAAAGATTTGGTGAAGCAGATCGCAAATTATTAAAGCACAACCTCAAAAAAGTACAAGAGATTGTCACTCTTTCACAACTGTCTTAAATCTTTTAGATCCCTCGAATCATTGCCCTATTTCTTTACTTTGTTGTTTGATTGTTTGGATTCTTCATAATCACTCTTTGTGGTTTTATATAGTCTCTTTTAATTCTATTAGGATTTATCGAAGACTATTTATAATGTATATTTTTAAATTCTAGAAAACCAAGATACGAGCTCCATACTCAATAAAATCTTTAATGAACGTTGATAGTAGAAGTAACGTCATTAAAAAAAACCTAATGATATTTCCTCTGAACGGCATCTTATGAGTCACGTATCCTCAATTTTCCCTTCATTATTTCACGCAGAATCTTGCTTTGCCTCTTGGCCTCCTTCTCCAACCTCTCATCATCTCACCTAAACCGCCTATCGTCCCTTCCACGGTCTTCTCATCCGTTCTCTGTCACCCCCAGCCCCAGTGGCGTCTCGACTCTAATCCCCGCCCCCTCTTCGGCCGCTCTCCAGTCTCCACGCCCCACGCGCGGCCGCTCCCGATCGGTGAGTGGTCTGATTCCATCGCCGCCGTGCTTGATTACCAATCTCTCAATTTCCGCTTCCCCTTCTTTTTCCGACTCAGGAGCCAAGGGTTCTTGGACCTGTTTCTTTCGTTCTTGATGCGACTTCAACTCTGAAGTTTTAATAGATTACGGTACTGGCGCTGAACGATGCGTAAGTGAAGTGAATTGGTCTTTCTTGATTTCTGTTCGATCCTTTGCAGGATTTGTTTGGGTAAGGCACCAAGGGCGTTTTCCATGGCGGAGCTGGTGGGGCCGCGCGTGTACAGCTGCTGCAACTGCCGGAATCACGTCTGCCTCCACGACGACATCATCTCCAAGGCCTTTCAGGTCGAGTGCACATGAGCCTTTCCTTCTCCTTGTGTCGTTTGTTATTTATCGGGAGATGAGTACCTACCTAGCTACCTTGGGACACTTGTTCGTTCAAACAATCGATCGAATTTTGGATAGTACACGCGCTTGTTAGATTTGCTTGAGTTGTTGTGAGCCTGATGGATGCGTTCCTAATGATGATCAAGTAGGATACTTTTAATCCTCGCAAAAAAGTAGGATACTTTTAACAGTAGTGTTAATAGATGGGGAAACCTAGATGTAGTAATCTTTCTGATTATTGGTTCAATTTAGGTGGTAAAAGTGTTTAGCAGAGTTTGATGTGTCACACAGTTTGTATAGCCATAGACATGGTCTTGTGATAGCATAAATAATGGCACTCCATTCAGATGAGGTGATTTTGGTATAGATTTACGGTTTAGCAAGCATTTTTGGTCGGCATGCTTGGGCTTCTAAACCGCAAAGTTAACTACTCATTCAACATATCAGTGGTATTGAAACTTAATGAATTGATTACACATTAAAAAGTAAATATCTTATTTGTTGAAATATCCATTGCTATAGGCTATAGCGTCACTGTGCTAAAAGTACAATCAGAACTGGTAACCCCAAGTACAGAAGCTGAACTTCCTTATAATCAATGTATCATTTGGGCCTTCTGCTTGGAGGATGATGCCTTCTCTGGTTTGTTGTTTATGTTATTTTAGGGGAGGAATGGCCGTGCCTTTCTGTTCTCTCATGCCATGAATGTAGTTGTGGGGGCGAAGGAGGATAGGCAACTTATGACTGGGTTACACACAGTCGCTGATATCTACTGCAATGATTGCCGTGAAGTGTTGGGTTGGAAGTATGAGAGAGCATACGAGGAGACGCAGAAGTACAAGGAAGGGAAGTTCATATTTGAGAAGTCAAAGATTGTCAAAGAGAACTGGTAGTATCCAATATTAGACACGGCAGACATTCTGCTGAAGATCAAAAAATCATCGTTAAATGGTCATCAGTGTATTTTGGATTTTTATGCCTTTGTAAATAGCAGTCATCCACGGGTTTGAATCTTAAGGCTGCATGTTCTTGCCTTGCTGTCATTTGTAAAGTGCACTTATTCCTGTTCGTTTCTGTGAATAAGATACGGCATGTGGTTATTTGTTCTGGAAGCATGATCTCTGATGTGCATAATTTGATTGGTCTTAAAAAGAATGCTTATAATCGTTGTCTTGCATGAGAATGTTGTACTAGGGTTGTACTGATTCTGACCATGCATGATGAAATGTGAATGAACAATTCTACTTTCAATTTTAGAGACACAATAAGACGTACTATGGTTCCCTGAAATGATGTCTGTGGTTGAGATGGAATTCATTAAAGGTTAGTAAATGAATTCTTGTATCTAAATATTTGAGGTCAAAACATGCATAGGAAACACACAATGTTGGATTATCGATTTTTAACTGTTCTGTGTGTCCTTCTCTGCCAAATAGTATGTTGCTGTTAGTCATGGCAGTCAGAATCTCTTATTTAGTATGGGAGCTTGTATTTGATGTATTCAGTTAACAAATTGGTTCTGCATATGACATTTATTCTTAAAAAGCACACCAATTAAGCATGGTGACTTTTTTTGCGTCATTAGTCGCTTTTTGCTCAGCTAGCGATTTGTCCTGCTCTAATGGGAAGTTGAAAACCTGCAGACTGGGATGACCTTTTCTGGTGAGGCATTGCTAAAGGTAATACTTTTGGGTTCAAGCTTCTAACCCCATGGCTGCAGTTAAATAGCTTCGAAAATTTTGCATTTAGCTGTCTCTCTGTTATTCCTTAAGTTCAGTTTGCATCTTGCTCTATTGGGTAGGTTTGCTGTGAACTCAGGAACCACTGCCATAACCCTCAATCTGATATTTGGTTTGTTTATTTTGAGGTCTGAGTTCGTTCAGGGTACTGTTGATGGTTACCCAATTTTGCTTCGTGACCAAATGTGCGGCCTGACTAAATTTTGGCTATTTAGGGTACAGAAGATTACGCTCTGCGGTTCGCAACTCTACCATGATCATAATTTGTGGCCTTGCAAGTTGCACATAAAAGATCTGCTTGGTGTTGGGGCATGCTTCCGTCGAGGAACACCAGAAGAGAAGACGGAAGTGACCACTTCAGATATCAGAATTCTGAGGTGGAAGGAGCGTGCAGGTCTGTTCAAATGCCCAAAACTTCTGCAGTTTCTGAATATTGAATGTGAATGAAGAATAGGTGATGGATACCATTAACCCAAGATCTTTGAGGACATTGGTACTTGAGAGACATCTTTATTGACATACGAAAGGAGTGAAGCTGAAACCATTGCAATATGAAATGAGAACAAAAGGTCCTCCAAGAGCAGACTGATTAATTAGCAGTCACATGCCTGACCATACCAAGCACCTGATCTCAGGTGCTACCGCAAACAACGTAATTTGAATTTGAATATGAATTTGAAACCACTGTAACGGTAATCCGCTCCGAGACGGCCGTTGATCAGCAATTCGTTTTATTCAGGACCTCTGCTCGTCAGTTTGTTTCAGAACATAGGTGACGACCAGCAATTCGTTTTATCCAGGACCTCTGCTCGTTAGTTCGTTTGAGAACATAGGTGACTGGAGTCCTGGTACGAAATTAATCCCATGTGAAGTCACACAATCAGGAGAGAGAGAAAAACTATCTTTACCATCGAAACCATATGACATATTGTACACCAGAAACATCCACAAACAGTAAGATTCGCCGACTCTAAACATTGCTTAAATCTCTACTAATATGAAGAAGAAATTTGTCTGTCGTCCTCCCCTTCACGAGCACAAAGCACACTAAAAAAAATGGCTTCCAAAAAAACTAATCAACCAACTCTTTAGAAAACCGGTTCACCTAGCTCAATCAATCGACTTGATCCATACACAACCCAAACCCACACACAGCAACCCCTCACTCCGCCACCCGCCTCACAACTCATACCGCGGACTCGCCTCACGCTGATGTTGGAAATCTAGTCAATTTTCGGCATATTTTAATCCAGAAATTCAGCATATAAAACATGACATAAACATGCATGAGTGATCTATCAACGATGATGTATTCATATTCGCTAACGAACAAGCTAACAGCAACACCTATTAACATATTCATAGCGCACAGAAACAAATACATCAAAGATGTGTTAAGATTATACCCTCGGGCGGGGCCAGTGTCGGTGACACCGGAGGCGCCGTTACCATCAGTCGACATGATGGCCTATTCGATGTAGTCGATCAAATCGTGATGCAGGACGAATCTTGATGCAGGAAGATGTTCGCAGTGCAGTCCCGCGAACAGTTCACCACCAGGAAGTAGACGTCGCAGATTGAGTAGTCGCGCCGATGCGCTCCCCAAAAACTTGATCGCCCGCCTACCCGTGCAGGTACACAAACGGACGGAGTTCTGGAGGCCTACTCGCCCAGAAACTTGTGCGCGCAAGGTTCCGGACCGGAGATTGCAGAGAGCAGCAACAAAACAGAGGGAGAGAGAACTGTTATTTCGTATGGAGAGGAGAGCCTTCTTATGCTGTTCTCTTGTAACAGCAAAAATGAAGAGACCAGAAACTGCCGCCATTAGTCACTAGTAACTGCGCACCCATTACTCGAAAGTAACCGCAGCCATAATCCACTAGTAACTGCACCGTTACTGCCAGCGAGTCAGTGCGTTTCGATTTTCGAATAGATAAAGAAAAACGCGCCCGCACCCGACACGCCTGCGCGCGTACGCACGCACGGCACGGCACGGCACGGCACGGCTCGGCTCGGCTCGGCGTGGCGTGGCGTGGCGTGGCGTGGCGTGGCGTGGCGAGGCGAGGCGAGCGAGCGAGCGCGCGCGCGCGTGTTGGCTCTCTTCAATTTCACAAGGGGGTTACCTCGTTCCACCTTTTAAAGTGGTATAACTCCCATTGAATTCTCCATATGGGACTAAACAATTTTCCACCTAGCATTAGTTGTGGGCCTAGGAATTCCATTTGATTAATTGCTAAATTAAAATGGGCCAATCCCAATTAATCCAACAATCCCCACCAAATTTCAAGGCACACGAGAAATGCTCTCAGTTCTGCTGATGTTTGATATACCAGTGTTTCGATGGAGACTGTTAAGTTGAACATCCACCTAGGAAAGGAGTTACACTCATCCACAACTGAACAATGGACTATGCCTTGAATTGACAGTTTTGTGCGAACAAGCTTTACCCAATTCCTTTACTAGTACTAGGCTGCCTAAAGCATCCCCTCTGGTTGGAGCGTATAAGTCATACTCCATGCCTATTCATGAGTATCTAGAGATCACCCAAATCTCATAGACTGTGACCAGCAGTCGAACTCATATAGGTGTGTTCCTTCTAAGATGTCCTGTAGGCCGACATCTCTGCTCTAAATAAGCCACTCGGATCACATTAAGGTAAAAACCAACCTGCCATACAGAATAGGAGAGAAGTGCATCATTGAAGAAATGAGCCCTGTAAAGATCTCTCCTCCTAGTCAATCAACAGCTTGTTTCACCATCCTACTTCACGGGATCTCCGATCACGTAGAACAGGTTACCACTGTGGTATGACTCATGTGGGTCTCAGGCCCATCTCACTCGATGCACTATCTATCACATTACGTGATAAACCCTTTGTAAATTGGTCGGCCAGATTATTAGCTGTCTGGACATAGTCCAGCGCTATCACTCCGGAGTTTTTCAGCTTTCTGACAGACTTCAACCGCCTCTTAACATGCCTAGATGACTTCATGTTATCCTTAGAACTGTTCACTTTGATAATTACAGTCTGATTATCACAGTTCATCAGGATAGCTGGTATCGGTTTTTCAACCACCGGCAAATCCATAAGGAGTTCACGAAGCCACTCAGCCTCAACAGTAGCGGTATCTAATGCTGTGAGTTCTGCTTCCATTGTTGACCTCGTTAAGATGGTCTGCTTGCAAGACTTCCAGAAAACAGCACCACCTCCAAGTGTGAACACATATCCACTCGTGGCTTTTATCTCATCAGCATCAGAGATCCAGTTTGAATCACTGTAGCCCTCCAGTACCTTTGGGTACCCAGCATAGTGAATTCCATAGCTCACGGTTGCCTTTAGATAGTGCATTACTCTCTCAAGAGCAAGCCAATGATCATCTCCCGGATTTGAAACAAACCGGCTTAGCTTGCTCACAGCAAACGAGATGTCAGGCCTCGTAGCACTAGCTAAATACATCAATGAGCCAATAATCTGGGAGTATCTCAATTGATCCCTTGTTATTCTTCGATTTTTCCTCAATAACACACTAGGATCATAAGGAGTAGGAGCAGGCTTGCAGTCACTATAACCAAAGCGACTCAAGACCTTCTCTACATAGTGAGATTGCACAAGTGTAATCCCACTATCACCTCCTCTCAGTAGCTTAATGTTAAGAATCACATCAGCCACTCCCAAATCTTTCATCTCAAAACTCTTGGACAGAAAGTCCTTGACCTCCTCAATCACATTGAGGTTGGTCCCAAAAATCAGTATGTCATCAACATACAAGCACAAGATCACTCCTTCTCCCCCACCATAGCGATAGTACACACATCTGTCGGCTTCATTCACAACAAAGCCAGCAGATGTCAAAGTTCTGTCGAACTTCTCATGCCATTGCTTAGGTGCTTGCTTTAAGCCATACAAAGACTTCAACAACTTGCACACCTTTCCTTCTTGACCTTCTACCACAAACCCGTCTGGCTGATCCATATAAATCTCCTCCTCCAACTCTCCATTTAGGAAAGCTGTCTTAACGTCCATTTGATGAACGAGCAGACCATGAGAGGCAGCCAGGGCAAGTAGTACTCGAATTGTGGTCAATCGGGCAACAGGTGAATAAGTATCAAAGAAATCCTCGCCTTCTTTCTGGGTATAACCCTTGGCCACAAGCCTTGCCTTGTACTTTTCAATTGTACCATCAGGCCTAAGCTTTTTCTTGAAAACCCATTTACATCCTACAGGTTTACACCCATAAGGACGGTCAACGACCTCCCAAGTTCCATTAGACATAATAGAATCCATCTCACTCCGTACTGCTTCCTTCCAATAGTCAGCGTCAGGAGAAGAATATGCCTCTTCAATGGTTCTAGGAGTGTCATCCACGAGGTATACAATGAAATCATCACCAAAAGATTTTGCAATCCTCTGTCTCTTACTCTTTCGAGTAACTTCATCGTTATCCTCCTTAGGATTTTCCATAGGCGTTTCCTCAACATGTTCTATCGGCACAAAAGAATCAAGGGAAATTATAGGTTCTTGACTAGATGAGCTAGGTACATCACATTTCATAGGAAATTCATTCTCAAAAAATGTAGCGTCTCTGGACTCTATGATTGTACCAACACGCATGTCAGGTACTCCAGTTTTTATAATTAAGAACCTATAACCCACGCTGTGCATAGCATAACCAAGAAATACACAATCTACGGTTTTTGGTCCAAGTTTGCGCTTCTTGACAATTGGCACGTTAACTTTGGCCAAACATCCCCAGGTGCGCAAGTATGAGAGAGTCAACTTCTTCTTTTCCCATTCCTCGAATGGTGTTACTTCTTTATTCTTTGCAGGAACTCTATTCAGGACATGACACGCGGTCAATATAGCCTCACCCCACCATTCCTTAGAAAGTCCCGCAGTGTCTAACATGGCGTTAACCAAATCAGTTAGAGTGCGATTCTTTCTTTCGGCAACCCCGTTTGACTCGGGAGAATAGGGAGGCGTCCTCTCATGAATAATTCCATGTTCCTCGCAGAATAAAGTAAACTCATTTGAAAAATACTCTCCCCCACGATCAGACCTTACCCGCTTGATTTTCCTTTCAAGTTGGTTTTCTACCTCAGCTTTATAGATCTTAAAATAATCCAACGCTTCATCTTTTGTTTTTAATAAGTACACGTAGCAAAATCTAGTGCAATCATCTATAAACGTCATGAAATATTTCTTTCCACCTTTAGTCAACACGCCATTCATTTCGCATAAATCAGAATGAATGAGTTCTAACGGTGCCAAATTCCTCGCCTCTTTTGCTGCCTTGTGAGGCTTGCGAGGTTGTTTCGATTGAACACACGCATGGCACTTAGAACCTTTGACCAAAGTGAATTTCGGAATTAAACTCATATTAGCTAAGCGCGTCATACACCCAAAATTAACATGACAAAGTCGTGAATGCCAAACATTAGATTCATCATCATCGTTACACACATGGTTCACAATTTTATTATAGGAATCCATCAAAGAAAAGCGGAACAAGCCTCCGCTCTCATAGCCTTTACCAACAAATGTTCCATACTTAGACACGACACATTTATTGGACTCAAATGCAAGCCTAAAACCATCTCTACACAGTAGAGATCCGCTGACGAGATTTTTCTTTATGGAGGGGACATGCTGCACGTTCTTCAGCTGCACGGTCTTTCCCGAAGTAAACTTCAGATCGACCGTACCAACACCATGAACAGCTGCATGCGATCCGTTTCCCATCAACAAGGAGGAACCTCGACAGACCTGATAAGATGAAAACAAGGAAATATCAGCACACACATGAATATTAGCACCAGTGTCAACCCACCACTCAGGTGATTGACAAACAGAAAGAACTGTAGGTAAATAATTACCGTACCCCGATGTTCCTCCAGCATCACTAATAACCATGTTGGCAGACTTCTTCTGCTTATCCTTGCGGTCTGGACAATCCTTAGCCCAATGGCCAGAATCACCGCACACAAAGCAGCCGCCCTTTCCTTTGCCTTTCTTCTTAAACTCAGTAGTAGCCTTGGGCTTGACAAAAGGCTTATTTTTCTTCTTATTGTGGGAAGCCTGAGGGTTCTTCTTCTGCACCAAATTGGCACTAGAACCTCTCTCAGCAGCAACTTTCTTGCCACGAGTATCTTTCGCCCTCGCCTTCTCTTCAACACCAAGAGTGCCAATGAGATCAGTAACACTGAACTCCTGCCTCTTGTGTTTTAGAGAAGTAGCAAAATCCGACCAAGAAGGTGGTAACTTGGCGATAATACCGCCAGCCACAAACTTGTCCGGTAACTCGCACTTATTGTTCTCAAGCTCCTTTGCCAGCGCCTGAATCTCATGAGCTTGTTCTACTACAGAACGGTCATCGACCATCTTGTAGTCATAGAACTGCTCCATGACATACAGCTCACTGCCAGCATCGGAAACTCCGAACTTGGCCTCAAGTGCATTCCACATCTCTTTGCCCGTAGGCAAATGCATGTACACATCCACAATGTTATCTGCCAGTATGTTGACAAGTGCACCTCGAAACAAGTTATCCGCTATATTGAACTTACGTTCGTCCTCAGCAGATAGAGGCTCAGCGGGCTTGCCTTGTACAACATGAAAACATTCCATGGCAGTAAACCATAGGATCGCACGTGCACGCCATCTCTTAAAATTGGAACCATCAAACGGAGGGTGCGGTTTAAGTGACGCAGCAAAGCCAACTACCGAAAAAGACCTATCAAGTTTTTGGAATGTTGGAAATCTAGTCAATTTTCGGCATATTTTAATCCAGAAATTCAGCATATAAAACATGACATAAACATGCATGAGTGATCTATCAACGATGATGTATTCATATTCGCTAACGAACAAGCTAACAGCAACACCTATTAACATATTCATAGCGCACAGAAACAAATAAATCAAAGATGTGTTAAGATTATACCCTCGGGCGGGGCCAGTGTCGGTGACACCGGAGGCGCCGTTACCATCAGTCGACATGATGGCCTATTCGATGTAGTCGATCAAATCGTGATGCAGGACGAAGCTTGATGCAGGAAGATGTTCGCAGTGCAGTCCCGCGAACAGTTCACCACCAGGAAGTAGACGTCGCAGATTGAGTAGTCGCGCCGATGCGCTCCCCAAAAACTTGATCGCCCGCCTACCCGTGCAGGTACACAAACGGACGGAGTTCTGGAGGCCTACTCGCCCAGAAACTTGTGCGCGCAAGGTTCCGGACCGGAGATTGCAGAGAGCAGCAACAAAACAGAGGGAGAGAGAACTGTTATTTCGTATGGAGAGGAGAGCCTTCTTATGCTGTTCTCTTGTAACAGCAAAAATGAAGAGACCAGAAACTGCCGCCATTAGTCACTAGTAACTGCGCACCCATTACTCGAAAGTAACCGCAGCCATAATCCACTAGTAACTGCACCGTTACTGCCAGCGAGTCAGTGCGTTTCGATTTTCGAATAGATAAAGAAAAACGCGCCCGCACCCGACACGCCTGCGCGCGCACGCGCACGCGCACGCACACGCACACGCACACGCACACGCACACGCACACGCACACGCACACGCACGGCACGGCTCGGCTCGGCGTGGCGAGGCGAGGCGAGGCGAGCGAGCGAGCGCGCGCGCGCGTGTTGGCTCTCTTCAATTTCACAAGGGGTTACCTCGTTCCACCTTTTAAAGTGGTATAACTCCCATTGAATTCTCCATATGGGACTAAACAATTTTCCACCTAGCATTAGTTGTGGGCCTAGGAATTCCATTTGATTAATTGCTAAATTAAAATGGGCCAATCCCAATTAATCCAACAGCTGATGCCGCCAAAATCAAGGCCGACGTCGAGGGCGCCCTTCCCCACCTTTCTCCTTCCCTACACCTCATAACACAACGGCCGCCGCTGCACTCAAGGTCGTTGTTGTTCCGACTGGGGATAAGATCCAGATTGTGGGGGCCACCACCTCAACTCACGTCGCCACCACTGTAATCGGGGCCGACGGTGAGGGAGCCCTTCCCCACGCTCCACATCGCCACTGGCGCACTCGAAGATGATGCCGCTTTGACCGCAGCGTTGACACACTCAAGGATGATGATGCTCCAATCTGAACCATTTGGGGGGGGGGGCTGAACCATTTGGGGAGGGGGGTAGCAATCAAGGCCGACGGTGAAGGGGCCCTTCCCCACATCACCACCGCACGCGAGGCCGCTGCCTCTCCGACCAGGGCTCAAATCTGGATTGTGAGGACAAGGAGATGGGGTTAGAGGTAGAGCTACGGGAGTCAAACTCGCTGGAGCAGGGCCCAACACAGGGGAGCTCAAATCCTCATGCATCACCTGCTCGTAGCTCATCCCATCACATATGCGCCACCTCCAGATCTAGGAGCCGAATTTGCAGAACTGGACAAGCTCCATGGGCCAGTTGGCAACCCAACTGCCCAACTTTGACCATGGCAGTTGGAAGAAAAGGACGAGTTATGCGAACACCATGATTTTCTCCTATGACAGTATATATGGAGCAACACTTCTTCCATTTCTTCTTCAACTCTTTCTTCCACTTCTCCAACTCAACCACGAAAAATGACCAGGTAAATATTTTGCTCTCCACTCTAATTTTCTAGCTACATTATGGTTTTCTCACTATGCTTGATTTCTAGCTTTTACGCAATCTTATTTGCTGTGTTGGCAAATGTTACTAATGCTTGTTGGTTTTTTCACCATCACATTACATGGTGCATATTTGTTTGAGCCTGTTTGCACATCATGATATGAGTGGTACTATACTATGAGGCTAACAGATTTTAATAAGAATTCAAGTAATGTAGATAGACAAACACAAGTGAGTAGTGATATTACAACATTACACTACCGGCATTGAGTAGATATGACAATAAGAAATGAACCAACTATTGACTCTGACGCATAGGTGTATGTCGGTGATGTAGTAGCATCAAATTTTAATCATCGAAGAGCCTTTTGTGATAGGAAAGTAATGACATTGGTTTTTTCTTTACATTCAAATTAGAGTGATATACTTTTCTAGACCTGCCAGTTAGATGTTAAAATTACTGAATGTGTACTTACAAACTGATGTGGGCAAAAAAAAAAAAAAACCCCCCACTACATAGGAGTGAATGGTTGTCAGTTGTTGAAGAGCCCTTTTGGTGATAGCAAAATATTGAAAGGAAAATTTACATATTCCAATAAGAGTGTTATACTTTTCTAAAGTTGTCAGTCAATTGTTAAAGTTGTTGAGCAACATTTTGGTTAATCAAGACACAATTTTTTAGAGCCACTACCACAGTTACTAAAACTTACGGTAGCATAAATAAAGCAATTTTCTTAAGAAAAATGAAATGACAACCAAGAATTAGCTTGAGTATAACAATGCAATATACTAATGTTTGGCCATTTACTACTAAATGTGGATATGTTTATACATATATGTTTTGCTACATGTGTGTACAATAAAATTGATGTTTATGATATAGTTTTAGATCACGTTTACTGATATATATCACCTTTTGATACTCCGTTGCAAGGCATGTGCAGCTTACTAGTCAAAGAAAATTACATGCTAGTCATCTGTTAAACTCCTCATTAACCCCGTCTTTCTTGTCCTTGTCCTCCGGTGTCCCCTCCACCATCTCGGCGCCGGCGTTGCTCCCGTCCGCGGCCGTTGGCGCTACCTTGAACTTGGCGTAGATGTCCCCCTTGTAGAAGCACCTCGTCCTCCACACCAGCACCAGCGACACGAGCACGCCGGCGAACGTCACCGCCGTGATGATTAGGAACGCGTGCTTGAAGCACTGCACCCCCTTGCAGATCTTGTCCCCGGCAACGGCCATCCCGCCGTGCTGCCTCGCCGCCTGGGCGTCGTACAAGCGCCCGGCGACGCGCACGTTGAGCACGTAAGCGCCGAGAGGGCTCGCGGCGGAGCCGAAGTTGAAGAGCGTGGAGTAGTATTTGAGCCCGAACAACTCGGAGATGATGGCGAAGAGCAGCGGCCACTGCGCACCGAAGCAGAAGCCGAGGATCACCGACGCGGCGTAGAGCGACTGCGGCACGCCGAAGGCGATAAGGAGGTGGCCGACGCAGGAGAAGAGGAGCACGGCCGTCAGCGCCAGCGGCCGCGGGAACCTGTACCGGGCGACAAAGAACTCCGAGAGGTAGCCGGCACCGACGCGGCCGGCGTAGTTCCAGATGCTGATGAGGGAGACGAAGGTGTTGATGCTCTTCGCCGGGTACCCCAGCGACTGCCCGATCTGCGCCATGTTGTCGATCGCCGTCAGCGTGCCGCCGATGCCGAACACCGACAGCACGAACAGCACGAGCATCTCCACGCTCACCAGCGCCTGCATGATGGAGTAGTCCTCCCCCAACGCCGGCGGCCTGAACATGTTGGTCAGGCAGCCGCCCAATCCGCATGACTGCGACGACGACGGCTCGTCGTCGGCTTTCGCGCTTGTCGGTTCTTCCACGGCAATGGCCGGCGGCTGCTGCAGCGACTGCTCGAGCTGGGACACTGCCTTGTACTCCTCCTTGATGACCACGCCGAGGGGGAGGAAGAGGATGAGGAGGAGCGCGGTGGCTCCGACGACGTACGCGGCGTGGGAGAATTTGGGCACCTGCTTCTGCACGACGATCATGACGAGCAGGTAGGAGGCGAGCGCGATGGATATGTAGAGGAAGCAGAAGAAGGGCTTGCTGTTGGGCTCCTCGCCGTCGCGCCGTCGACGGTAGGGCATGACGCGGATGGTGTGCACGAAGAATATGTAGACGGCGGCGGGGAGCCAGGCGATGAGGAGGACGAGCGACTTTGCGTCGTCACCGTAGATGGCGAGATAGAGCTGCGTGTAGATGGCGCCGCTGAGCCCCACGAAGCACTTGAGAAGGCCGATGACGATGCCGCGGCTCTCCGGGAAGTTCTTGACGCAGGAGACTAGCGCGCCGGTGTTGGAGAAGGTGAGCGCGTTGGCGCCGACGCAGATGTAGACGCACATGAGCCACACCGGCGGCGCCGCCGTGCGCGCCGTGAGCGCGAGGTAGATCATGAGGTAGCCCGCCAGGTTCATCCCGGCGCCGATGAGCAGCACGGCCCACGTCGGCGTCACCTGCTGCACCAGCCCGGACACCACGCCGACGTTGGTGCCGAGATCCTTGAAGAAGCTCAACGTGTTGAGCGTCTGCTGGTTGTAACCCAGCGTCGACCGGAGCTCCTTGGAGTAGAGCGCGAAGATGTATGTCGACCCCGACGCCGCCATCACCACCATCGACGCGAACACCACGAACCACCGGCTCCGCACCACCCGCGCCACGAACGCCGGCGTGCACATCGTCGCCGCCGCCGCCGCCCCCTCCCCGCCGGCCATCTCTCTTCGATCCTCCCCCTCCCCCTCTCTTTGTGTAGCAGTGGAGATTGATACAACACCAAGTGTGAGATAGGTACTTATAGGGACGTGTGTACTGGTTATAGGAGGAGTAGTGTTCATGCAATGCAATTAATGCACGCGATGGACAGACAGCTACTATGATGATATGACAACCACGAGGTTGGAAAAATATGCCAAAGTGTACAAGTTGATGTTTAGCTGGTAGTAGTGGATTTTTGGCCTCGTTGGGGATATATTTGATTCGCTGCTAGTGCCATTTTCAGACTTCTTGTGTTAATTAATCACTAGCGACCTCGTAGATTATTCATCGCAGCTGAGCATCGAGTGGAACTCATGGCAGCCAAGGATGGAGTGTGGGCTAATATTTCTCCCCCTGAATCTAAAACACGAGTCGTTTTTGGAGTACATCGACATGGCCTCTCACGCAAGGGTGGAAATCACGAGTCAAGTCTCAGTTTTATCGAGCTTTCTTCGGAACAGTTTGATTTTGTATCTCCTTATTTTAGTTTAGAAGTAATTTTAGCATCAAACTAATGAGCCGAGCTAAGTTGAGCCGAAACACAGTCAAAATTTATTTGAAATCAATTTATTTCAATGTACAACTAGTTAAAGAGTGTAAGTGAAGAAATACTAATTTCAATGTACATGTTACAAAAGCTAGTGTATTTCATGACGAATTTAATAATACCTATTTAGGTATTGATAAATATCACCCGGATGTTTTCTTCCTAATTTTACTAATTTTATGTAGCCAATATGACGGTTAAGCCTATAATGTTTGACCCGCACCAATTCCAGGGTGGCTGTGGAGTTTCTCAAAAATATTATCAGCTCGAGTGATGAGTGAGTAGAATTGTTTAGCAGTGCATGGCAGCTCAGGATAAGCAAGGACGTCTAACATAACCTCACGTTCTAAGCATAGATACGACTAGTTTTAGCAATGACAGTTGCCTGCTCCAACAACTGCGGAATATATAGAATATTGAGAGAGAATGAAGGCTTCAAGATACGATTAGGGTTAGCTGATCATAGTTCATGTTACGTGCCTTTCATGATAAGAGTGATCCCATGGGTTTTTAGTCTTGCCAGGGATCCTTTGTGGGGACTCGGATTTGACAATTTGAACTTTTTTGTGTATTCCAAACTAGTCTCTGGATCAGTAGCTAGTATATATAATAACATCCACCTCTATACATATGAATAAATAAAATGAGTACTTTATATTAAATAGGCAGGCGTAAATAGGTCTTATGACCAAGGTTTGTATAGCAGGCCCACCGGCCAAAAAACATTGTTTATAGTAAAGCAGTGGAATAGTACGTAATTCAAAAGGGCTCAATATCTTGCTACAGGCAATTAACTGGGGCTAAACCTAGTCCTAGCCTTCATCTTCCATGTCATAGCTAGAGGCATGAGTAAACCCATACACCTGACCATCACTTCTGTCATCTAAAACCATGTATTAAGCAACAATGAATACAAAATTAGTTGGCAAATCCCTATAGCAGAATGCAACTATATATCTCTATATGCAGGGCTTAACTAAAAGAATGTCTTATGTTTCTTTTAGTATAAAACCATCTTGTCAAATATCATAATATAATTAGTTTTCAAACCTATGACCTAACCATTTTTAACTAAAGCCAAATGTTCAATTGAAGCCAAGTTTATCACGAGGGAGAGATCCATTTACTTCCGTAGTCCATGTCCATCCCATGATTAACAAAAGTCCATACCGAGATACCAGATTTCCAAGATCAATAAATGAGTTCCATGTCCAAGCCAGATTACCATATCCATAATCACTAGTAACCATTTTGTGAAAACTATGAAAGTGTGACTTTTCTACACCTTGCCCATATCTGGGGGCACAACTATTCGAATAGATTTTTAACACTCTACAGAGATTGTACAACTTTATCTACAAGATATGATTAACTCATAATGTTAGCCACTATACGCTTCCGTAGGTGTGTGACTAAGAAAATCATAACAAAGACTTTACAATGCTTAGTTTCGATGTTTTTCACCACTCCGAAAGTATAATCCCTCAACGCTAGAGGACCATCATTGCTAGAGAGTCACTCGCCCTTCACGTTCCACATGGGCAGTGACCATCACTGTGTAAGTTTAACCTCCTTTAAGCTGGTTTTGGTGATAATGATAAATCTATTTGTGAGACTAACTTGCTTATTGATTATGATATTACTTAGTCTCATTTATATGAAAATATAAAAATCATAAGCGGTATGCATTCGACATCACCTTTCTTATATCTTAATGCATTTCTTGGATCCAAAATATAGATTGAACTTCACCAAATCGTCTAACTTGAATATGTGGATATGTGTTCACTATATATTATTATATGCACATATTTAGGGGGAGTTCACTTTATGTTTTGAGATTTCATTAGTATTAATCCATGTTCATCTTTGGAGCAAGTGGTTTATGTTTTTTTTGGTGAAAAGCTTTGGAGAAAAGTACAACATTATAACCTCTCTCTTCTCTAAAATCCAGCTTTTAGCATGCTTCCAGAAAAATCGGAACTACCGGTAGTCATTCTGTGTACTTTCGCTTTCCGGAACTACCGGCAGTGAAACTATGGTACTTCTGACTTTTCTGTAAAATGGTTGATCCGATCCAAAATTTTGTTGATTCCAGTTCTCTTAGCCATTCTCTCTGCTCCTCTAAGTCAAGTTGATCCTTTTAATCCTTGCTAGCTACCCTCGAGTAATCTCTTAACTCCATATGCTATTTTGAACCTTTTGTGATACGCTTTATCATAAAATGGTATTATCTCTAAGAGTAGTAAACTTTTGATCATCTTGACCTCGGCATGAGTTTTATCCTTGTCTTTATGAGTGATATCATCTTTCCTCTTTTTCAAGTGGTATCTATTCTTACAAGTGGTATATCTCTCCTAAATGGTATCATCCTCTTCTCTCAAGTGGTATCTTCCAACAAGTGATATTCCCTACAAGTATCATCAAGTGAAAATCATAGAAGATGAAGTGCCAAGTTTGATCTTGTAGGATACAAGTGACATCTAGTTTTACAAATGGAATCAGTCACACTTGTTGTCATGTATGCTCTCAAAGTGGTATCAAGTCTTTACAAATAGATTTAATCATACTTGATATCATCTAAGCTCATGAGTGGTGTCAAGTTTCTACAATTGAAATTAATTATACTTGGTATCATTTATGATTACAAGTGGTATTTTTTACAAATGGTATCTAATGTCATCATAAGTGGTATAAATGTCAAAGTGGTATATGCCTTTCATGGAAAAGATAAAAGAACCATAAAAGATTAAAAGAAACCTAGTATAGACAAAAGGCTTACCAGTGATACCTATTATGGACAAAAGTTTACAATTAGTATCTTTAGTTGTTGGTGCTAAATGACATAATGAGAGAAAAATCTAAAGAAAGAGATGTGAAAAGAGAGGAAAAATAAATATAGATGAAAATCCTTTGTGTGTCAAAGGAGAAGAAAAAGAAATGCCAAGTGGACCCTTTCTGTAAGGGAGTTTTTTTTGTGAAAAACTTATATAGTATTTTGGGCTTACTAAAACAAAAGAGTTAAAGTATTAATATTGGAAAAACTATTTTACCTGTTTGCTTAAAAATATTTTATGGATTCTGTGAATGAATGCATTTCATTCCCTTTTGCTTCTTTTTTGTGTTCATGCTGAAAATTCAGAAGTGTGCATGATTTTAAGCAGATTTATGATTATTGCATCTTTAAGCATGCTCATAATCCGAGGAAGGCATAATAATGACTTTTGACCATCTATTGTTGATCTATACTGACAAATTTTCTCAGATTTATTAGACTTTTATGAGTCAGTTTTTTAGCTAGCTTTTGAAGCCTAATTGGAATGTCAAAATCTGAAAATCTGAAACTTCAATTGGAGTGTGGTTTAAATGCTAAAAGGAGGAGAACTCCAAACTGAAACTTCAATTGGAATGATAAGCCTTGAAGGAGCGATAAAGAGTAAGGTTATTTGAATTGTTTCAAATATCATTTTCTTTAGTTACCTCAAGTTTCAAATTGATCATATGTATCTATTTTCATACTCATTATGACCAAAACTAAGTTAAATCAATTGGTATCAAGCTCCATATGTTGGAAAATCTCCACCTTAGCTTAACCCTCTTACTTTTTGGTGATCAATACCAAAAGGGGGAGAATTATGTATAATAGCATTGATAAAATAATAAAATACCAAAATGAGGAGAATAGCAATTGTTAAAATAAATGCATAAAGATGAGAAGGGGAGAATAGCCCAAAAGGGGGAGAATGTATAAAAGTGTGAAATTGTTAAAATTGGCAAAAAAAAAGGGAATTTTTTTATGCTCATGGTTTCTCCCTAGCTCAACTTCCTATCATATGTTCCTTTTCATCCAAATGCTATTATTGTTAATGGATTTACCATTCATCACCAAAAAGGGGGAGATTGTAAGTTCAAGCTCCATTAAATTGGTTTTGGTGATAATGACAAATCTATTTATAAGACTAACTTGTTTATTGATTATGATATTACTTAGTCTTATTTGGATAAAAATGTAAAAACCGTAAGAGGTTGCATTCGACATCACCTTTTTTATATCTTATTGCATTCTTTAGATCCAAAATATAGATTGAACTTTACCAAATAGTCTAACTTGAATATGTGCATATGTGTTCACTATACATTATTGTATGCACACATTTAGGGGGGGTTTACTCTATGTTTTGAGATTTCATTAGTATTGATCCATGTTCATCTTTCCACATAAATATATCCCTTGAGTATATATAGCTTGTGTAGTTTATATATACTCATAATCGGGTTGCCATCTAATTCCTTCATTATATGTTAATGGTTGGATGATTAAATAACAACCGGACGAGTAAGCTTTGCTTAATAAGTTTATCTTAGAGTATACAACTGTTGTGTACATGTTGTATACTCGAAATTCTATTTTTATCTCATTATTTGTTGAGATTGCAATGAATTACCAACAAGGGAATATTGTAGAATCTAGTCCCTCCATTATGAGTTAATGGTGAAGTTTGGTAATTAATGATAATTGGTTTGTAACTAATATTTTTCATGATTTGGATAAATAGGTTAGTTTTCACAAATGAGGATGATTTCCTGTGTTGAAGATCATCAAGTTAAGTAAAGGATGCATCATGAGCTGGTGCATACCCAAGAGGAGATGGTGATAAGTTGATCATCAGTCATGTAAAGGGTGCATCATATGTTGATGCATATCAAGACAATGACCTGATCTTGAAGTGAAGATGTGCGTCATCAAGCTTCAAGAGGATGCTGAAGGCAAAGATATGACTAGTTAGGGCTAAGAATGTGTTTATAGTCTTTTAGCGGTCTTAGTATTTGGTTGGAAGACCGGATTGTTAGTATAGGTTGCCGTACTATTAAGAGGGGTCTTGTCTAGTAGCTTGAGTCTCATCATGTGTTGATAGCTTAACCTCACTTGCTCTAGCTCTCCGTAGCATGATGCCTATATTTGTGAATGTGTTTTGCACATAGTTGTAGCTCATGTGTTGAATCCTTGTAATATAGGACTATAAATTGCAAATGTGTTTTTCAAGTGTTTGAAGTCCATGTTTCCTACTTCTTGTAGTATGAGGCTTATATTTGCAAATGGTTGAAGCTCATATTTAATCATTGTGTCATGATTCCAAAAGTGTTCAAATGTATTTTACAACTTGTTGGAAATTATGTTTGATTCTTGTGTGCATCATACTATAGATTGCAAATGTGTTTTTGCAAAATCCACTGAAGTATATGCACTTCTCATAATAGTCAAAACTACCGACATTGCAATCACGGAACTACCACAATTGTTGGTGGTCAAAAGACCTGTGTGGTCGAGGACCAACGTGGTTGAGACTAGTGTTTTTGAACCAAGGTGGTCGAAGACCTATGTGGTCGAAGATCAGAGTGGTCGAGCCAATGTGGTCAAAGACTTGTGTGGTCGAAGATAAATGTGATCGAGAGCCAGCGTGGTCAAGATCTATGTGATCAAAACTAGTGTGATTGAAATCGACATGGTCGAAGATCTATGTGATCAAAACCAGCATGGTCGGAATCGACATGGTCAAGATCTGTGTGATCGAAACCAGCCTAGTCGAAATTGACGTGGTCGAGATCTGTGTGATCGAAACCAGCGTGGATGAAACCGATGTGGTCAAGATCTGTGTGATCGAAACCAGCGTGGTTGAACCAATGTGGTCGAAACCGACATGGTCGAGACCTGTGTGGTTGAAACCAATGTAGTCGAACTAATGTGATTGATACAACGCGGTTGAAGATCAACGTGGTAGTTGGAGATCTGTGTAATCGAAGATTGATGTGGTCGAAGATCGACATGGTCAGCATGGTCAGAGACCTGAGTGGTCAAAGCCAACACGGTCGGAGACTAGCATAGTCGAAGACATGTGTGATCGAACTGGACAATGTGGTTGGAGACCAGCGTGGTGGGAGACTAGCGTAGTTGGAGACCTATGTGGTCGAACCGGACAACGTGGTCGGATACTAGTGTGGTCAGAGACCAGCATAGTTAGAGACCTGCGTGTTGAACTAGACAATGTGGTCAGAAACCAATGTAGTCGGTGACCTGTGTGGTTGAACATGACAATGTGGTCGGAGACCACCGTGGCCAGAGATTAGAGTGGATCGATCGGCTCTGTGTGAGCGGTTCAAACAGTGAGCGGTACTACCGTCTTTGTGGAGCGGTACTTCTGATATGCAAAACGATTAGCTTATGTAGTGGTACATGTTTCCAGAGAGACACTTATGTGGTGGACTTCTCCTCCCCATGAGAGCAAACTTCCTCATGTGTGAGCGGTACTTCCAATGATCGAAAGTACTAAAAAATGAACTGCAGAACTACCAATTTTGACTGTAACAACTAGTTTTCTGACTGATATCAGCACTCACGCTGGTTATCATCTTGAATTCGGGGTAAGGGAGCTTTAGAAGTAAAAATGGCTAAGGCAGCATATAGATGAGGGAGAATCATCTAAGAGAGATGAGAATTAGCAATACAACCTATATTTTTGGAAATAGGTACTTAAGAAATAATTCTAGTCATCAAACTAACGGCCAGGCTAACTAGGTCACGACCTGCAGTCGATATGCTCTGATACCATCGCTGTAAGAGCCCAGATTATACAATCTAGAATCCTATGTGATTCCACCGCACTATTCCCTGGATCAGTAGATAGTGCTCACAGATTACAGTTCTGAATATCAAAAGTACATATCAAGCGGAAGCGTAAATATAATAGTAGACTTACTCATGGGCCGATTAGGCCGAAATCAATAAATTGCAGCAGCGGAATGAAGCACACAAGTGGGACCTTCTGGACATGCCCACAGGCAGCCAACTGGAGGTTCGCGACCTAGCCCTTGACATCTTCATCTTCTCTGCCAGCTTGTCCAATCTTGTTGCTGAGGCGAGGTGATTTGATTCCTGATTCTGAATTTTGTCGCAAAAGCGAGTGTGAGCACTCCGACCCCGTGCTCCGCGAGCCAATACACAGAATGCAAATAAATAGTATGCATGGCTTATCAAAGGCGAGGCTCGGGTTATTTTATTTGCCATAAAACGCGTTTAGTAGCATTTCTATTATTATATCATATTGTTGTTTTTGTGACCTAAAGACTCCTCACCGCAAATGACATCATTGACTTAATCCACCAAAGACTCACGCTCTTTATTAACTGCTGTCTAAGACTCCCAACAGCGATTGCCATAATTGACTTAATCCACCGAAATTACACTTCCTTTATTGAGTGCTCTCGAAACTCCAAACAACATGTGTCATCCTCTATTCAATCCACCGATCATATTCTTTCTGTATTGGTTGCTATTTAAGACTCCAAACAGCAAGTGACATTATCCAATTGCTCCACCGATTATACACCTTCTATATTTATTGCTGTCTAAAACTACAAACAGCGTGTGACATTATTTAGATAATCCACCGATCAATTGTTGCCTAAAACTCCAAACAGCGTGTGACATCATCTATCTAATATCATTTGATTAATCCACCGAACACACACTTTCTATATTGAGTGCTGTCTAAAACTCCAAACAGCGAATCCCATCAATTATACAATCCACCAATATCTTTTGTATTCCAAAATTCCTATCAACCCATTCCTTTTGCTATTGATCCACAACCACAATTTGCTCTTACAATAATCAACCTTATTTTCCATTATCTATTTCTAACTAACCCACTAGTATACCTCCACCAAGAGTATCATTGATCAAGCCTACGATTCAATATTATATATATCCACCAAGAATAGCATTGATCAACTCTACGATTCACCATTATATATCCACCAAGAATATCACTAATCAAGAATTATAATCCAATACTTGTATTATTCCTCCAAATTCCCGAAGATTCAATTAGATCATTTATCTAGCCTATCTATTCAACTGGACCCCACTAATTTATTTCTCTCAGAACCCACACTATCATTTCCTATTCATGATCGACCTGAATCCACCAATACCTTTATGTGCATACTACAGACATCCATCTCCTTTACTCACGACCCTGTTTATTCTACCCATATTTTATTTTGTAAGAATAGAAATGCCACTATTTGGAATACAATACATAAAATTTCCTGAGACCTAGCAGCTTTGGAACAAAATATAATGTTCAAGGAATATTAACATAATTTTCCATACATATGGCATCACACCATATGCCTAATATCACCATAATTTTTTTATACATATGGCATCACACCGTATAACATCTTTCAGCGTTATAGCCGCTTAACTTACCACTGGGACGACACCCAGGACAACTCAAATCAGGGCTTTCCACTGCCCTCCACTTTTCCATTCCCATTTTTCAAACATTTTTAAATAGAACTATATCTAGTTAAGTTCTCATGTCCGCCCCTGACCGTGGGCACGGCTATTCAAATAGTTTTGACTCTGCAGAGTTTGCACACTTTACCCACAAGAGACAGTTCACTCGTTGCCCCACACGATTCCTTAGCAGTGCGGTTGAGCAAACCATCACAGTAACCGTTCAAAATACCTCGCCCCTTCCATCATCTCACCCTATGGGTCGTTCCCACTTGCGGTGGGTCCCATACGTTGTGTGGGATGTTCTCCTTCTGAACGCCTAGCAGTTGGCTACCCACCCTGCTAGCACGCCACAGCAGAACCTCACACTCCGCGGGTGTCCCATTCAAGCCTGACACACAGACAGCCGCTTGCACCACTTCACTCCTCCACTGATGATGATGGCTTTCAGGGTCCAGTAAATTTACTAGGCCAAGTTGTACTTTACAGACTTGTGGTTGTACTTGTTTTACACAGGAGGTCATGACAAGATTCAGTCCTTAGGGTTATCTGGGCGATTCTACCACAAACCACACTCTCGTGCACACCTGCACCATACCCCCGAACCATCCGCCCAGATACATAAGCAATTCGAGGTTTTTGGGAATATAAAATAGCCATATCCAACATACACCAGTCATTACCACCATGACTGCCCAACCAATTTTTCTCAGGATTAAAAGTGATGCTTGGCGCTCTCGCGCCCATGAGTATCTAAACAATACTAAGCATGGCATATATTTAGAGACTTATTTTCAAAAGGTTACTATTATAATTTTGCTAGGGCGACAAGGTTCACACATTCAAATATTCCAAAGGAGGTGTAATATTATTCAATGTAAACAATAGGCATGTAACTAGAATCTTAAATTAACATGTATTTGCATATAACATAACAGCATGCAATTTGATAATTTAAACCAAAATAATTTGCAGAAAATGTAGGTTCAACATGATCAAAGTATTGACTCGCCTTGCGCGGTTTACCGCGGTCTTGAGCTCACTCAAAGCTTTCTCATTTGTCGATCTTGAGGTTCGGGTCTTTATCTCCACTTCGATCTCGGCCTCGCTTGATCCTTGACTCTTCCGGACTCCAATTTCTAATTACGTGCTAAGCAACTGAATTCAAATAAAAGCAAATAACTCAAAAGACCCAAATAACTCCAGGTAAACTCAATTTAGTTTTATTATGAGTTAATGGGTGATTTGGGTGGTTCAAGGGAAGGTCGGGGGTAGGATACGATGACTCGATCTTTTTATTAATAATCCCTTTTATTATTTTTGTATTTATCAAGGAAGGTCCACTAGTCAGGTTAACCCTATAGGTAGAGGGACGAGATCATCCGGGATACTAAGTATTATTTGTCGAGCGCTACTAGTTTAGTGATTTTAGGATATGAGCTCCACGGGAATGTGTACAAATTTAATTGGTCGAGGTATCTTGATAATTCGAGATGCAATATTATCTAAGATTGTGTTCGCTAGATAATTGAGCTATCAACCCAATAACTTAATTGAAGTATGTGGTTGGTTATTTTAATCCAATTCATTAATATGAATTCGGTTGATTATTCTGCTTGGTTCACAATTTATTAAAAATGACCAACAATCCACATTTTTATTGGATGAGGAGTTAATACTTTATCTGGATTCTCCTTCAAGATTGAACTGAGCCATCGGTGTATTAAATATTCTTAAATATCATAAATTTAAAGCCTAAGGTAAGGACCATTTGGTTAGTATTTCGGCGAGGTTGCATTTTAGCATAACCTGCCAATTAAAGAGGCTTTTTTTTTGCATGAAATGGTATTAGTTTATGCACCCTTTTGCAAAGTTTGGACTTGGGGTGCATATTAATGGCATTCAATTATTTTTGGGAGGCAACTGATTTGCTACGGGATTGGAGATATAGACTATTGCTTCCTTTACCATATTCTAGAATTTCTTAGTCATGCCAGGTGTTCTTTATTTAGATCTTAGCATGTTCAGGTAGGTATTAGGGGCGTTTAGCAATTAGAATGATGCACCAGAACTTATTCAAACATTATTCGGTGAAAGGATCTTATGATTCGAAGATAAGCAAACAATGCTTATTATTTTATGCAGTGAAATTTTGTTATACAAATTATATTTACCTTGTAACTAATTAATCTTAGGTCAGGAGGTAAGGGTATTGTTAGGATCCATGATTAACGTAACTATTATTCTTGATCGGTGGTAGATTTTAAATTCATGGTCATATATAAGTTTTTAAATTCTTATTCCCATTTTACCTATAAACCATATTCTATCACATTGCTCCGGTGAATATTTCTTGAATACGAACTCACAATTTAGTCTTGTGCAACAAGATGTGGAAACATGTATTTAAACAAGTTGAAATCATATTTGTTTCACTTAAAATCTTAGTATAATTTCACGATTAGATTTGTCCTTATTTGCAAGAACATGTTTTATCGACTTTCCATAAATCCATTAATTTGATCTTACAATTAAAACTTTATCTATATCGCTGAATTGTCATCAAATCCTTATGTGCAGTATATAGAGATATATATATACTTTTGTATTTTTGTTTTGGAGTTGGTATTGAACAAACTTTCTAGTATGCATTAACCACAAAGGCATTGGGCCCACTTGTCATGGAGAAGGGAGAGAATAGAGGGCAGCTATTCTGTTCGGCCAACGCAGAGGAAAGGGGGAAAAGAAACAGGGGAGACGGCATGGCACCTGGTCGGGTGGCGTCGGCGACGGCAAGGCGACCAGAGAGGGGGGAGAAGAGCCGGCGGTGGCAAAATGGGACATTGTGGAGTCGTGGAGACTAGAGGGGAAAGCCGCCATGGCTGAGATGGCGCCCTGGTCGAGCTACTGTGGCTTGCGGCGGCCGGAGATGGAGCTGAATGGGGCGACGGCGGTTGGAGCTACGGGAGCAGCAAAGGGGGTGAGCGTGAGTTGTAGAGGGTTGAGGGCAAGCTTACTGAGGCGTTGAAGGTGCCGCCGGCAGTTCATAGCTGTTCGGCGTCGGGTATCGGCGGTGGCGCAGAGGGGTCGCCGTGAGGGGAGGCATGGCTGGCGGAGGGTGCCGGCCGGCGGTGGGAAGAGCTCCAGGACGCTGGGTAGTAGCTCCCACCGCGCGGAATCGGTCGGGGATTCACCGAGGGAGGAGCGGCGGTAGGAATGGTGGTGGCCGGCCGGTTTTGGGGAAGAAGCCGCGGCGGTGTCCACGGTGCGTGAAAATCAAATTGGTTCGAGGGAGCGGATGATGGGGAGTGGGGGCTCACCGCAACGCTTTCGATTTGGGGAGTAAGTGGCCGGAGTAACTGAATTGAGCGCAAGGGCGGTGGCGGCAAGGGCGGCTCACGGTGGAAGAGGATGAAGGGGGCAAAGGGGAAAGGCAGAGGGCAGCTCGGGGTCTTATGGGTGAGCGCGTGAGCGGGAGGGGCGGCTTGGCTTGGAATGGTGATGCGCGAGGCATGGGCACGAGGTGACGAGGGCCGACGAGGTTGCGCGGAAGGGTACCGAGGGTGGCAGGGCATGGCAGGGAGCGACGACGCGATGGAGGCAGGTTGACGCAGCGACGTGCGGGGTACAGGCGAAGGGGATGCCGAGGCGACGCGCGACGTGATGCGGAGCAGGGCGGTGACAGATGAACAGGAACAGGCGAGGAAGAAGGACAGGAGGGAGACGCGGCTCAATCGTAGCCATGAGGAGAAGCAGTGAGTAGGAGGGAGGAGGAGGAGAAAGAAAGAATGCGGGCGCAGGGGCTGGGCCCACATGTAATTGAGAAGGAAGAGAAGAAGGGAAAAGGCAATGAGGAAAGGATTAAGCACAATTTTTAGAATTTGGATTTTAAGTTTAAATTTCTACTTTACATTCTAGATTATTAATTTCAGTTTAATTCAAATCTTGCTTCAGATTTCTATCTACAAAATCCATTATTTCACTATTTTCTATTTTATTCAGCTTGCCCTCGGATTTCAATTTTGACATTATTTTATTATGAATTGTATATATATATATTTGATATTCAGCCTTGGATTTTTGGTTTACTAATTGAACCAAAGGAAGTGACTTTTGGTTTAGATTTTTATGGGTACATTCTAATATTCCTTTTGGACTCATTTTATTGTCCTAAATTTGAATTCAAGATGTCGTTATTTTTAATTCTGGATTTGTGGTGACATTTTTCCATTCTTATGATTTACAATATTATTATTTGCATTTGGGAGTATCCTTGATTATTAATTTGTATGGCACAAAACTCAAAAGATTTCAAATAAATGCTCAGAACAAAATTGAGTGCTAGCAAAATGCACGAAAAATTTTAAAACCTCCACATTTTTGAACACTTGAAATTTCAGGATGTTACAATGTGATACAACATTTTGGATATAGGTGTGGTGCTAGATGCCAATTCTATGACAAACTCTACATCTTTGTCTGGTAGCATGCTAGTTAAGTCTTCGGGAAAGATATCTGGGTAATCCCTTACAACAGATACTTCTTCTAATCCAACGCACTTCATGCTATTCACTACTATGGTTTTCTGAGGCGAAGGGTTGGCTGGGACTTTTGCTGGAATTCCTTGGGCGTTTACTAGGGTCACTAGTCTGAGGGCACAACCTTGGTGTTGGGATAACCAATCCATACCTAAGATCACATCCAGAGCTAGGAATCCAATTATTAGGCTAGCTAGTAATTATACTCCCTTAATCTGGCATCTGGTCTAGGGAATGACTAGATGAGCTTTCATATCATCTTTGAGTGACTAAATTATCAATGGGGTTTTGAGCAGAAAGATGGGCATGTGGTGCCTCTTAATGAAATTCTTGAAAATAAATGAATGCAAAGCTCTAGAATCAAACAATATGGGTGGGTTTGAAGTTATCCCACCAGTCTTCAGTGGGTCCTTATAGTTGATGGCTTATGAAAAAGTACCTTCTTGTGGGCGGTGCATTGTGCACTCTCTAGCTTCTTCTCAATCATGTGGATCTAGTCGTCGGTGCCTAGGGGTTCCTTAGGTCTGGAAAAAGTAGGAGGTTTGGTTCTCACGAATTCTCCTAATTTGGATGTTTGTTGACTTTTTTGTATGTACTATATATAGGTCAAATAATGAAAATCATGTGTGAAGTTGGACAAGATAAGCAGAATGTTTATCCTACTAATTAAATTGAATTACCATGCGGAGCAAACAAAAGTCACACATATTTCAACCAAAATTTCACAGTGGAAAATAAGTTTTTAGAAACTACTACGACATTTGCCTTAATTAAGATACTAACATATATAAAGTGATTGTAGGTTTCAAAAAATGTGCATATGCTTTTCATAGTCCCCTTTGATTTTCACCTAACCAGGAGTTAGTTATGTATATGGCATGAAGTCCGCTCATCTATCCATGCCACCGTCCACGTGCCGAGTACGCTACCACACTACTCCTAGCGCCACCGCCTTCGCCGTTTATAAAGCCAAGCATGGCAATTCCTTATCCACTTTCTAAACCACCCCACAACAACCATAGCTCTTCCTTTCTCATCTCCGATCACACCGTGCAGCAATCGTCAATGCCCAATTCCTCATTTGTGAGCCTAAAATGCAAGTCTTCGTCGCTGTCTCTTCTCTAATCCAATTAGTTGCACCCTTAGCATCTCCTTAACACCACAAAGCTATCCTTAGCTTCCCGTCAAGCCTCACTATCCTTATCTTGCCATGCACCACCACTCCACCGCCAACATCTCCGTTGCCAGATCTCTTCAGGCCACCAAGAGCTAAGTTGTCACCACCGTCGAGCTCCTCTTATCTACAAGATACTCGAGCCACCGCCAATTCGATTAAAACCTCACTACCGCCTCATTGTGCCATGCTCCTGTTTTGACCAAGCTCCATCGTTGCTAGCCATCTCCAAGCTGCCACCACCTGTGCATGTGCGCAAAATAGGTTGCTCATATTCCATAGTCACTCACCGCACCATCACCCACCGCCATCCGCTGTTGCTGACACTAAATTCAACGCCACCACCATTTCCTCTGTCTCCATGGCCATGAGAACGATCTCCAACTCACTCTGGAGCGAGCTAGGCTCCAAGCTCTTTAGGCCACCAAAGTGGGCCAGTAAAGCCTGCCCATACCTTCTCTTGGCCTCGTCGGCCAACTTGGCCAACCAGTACTGTTTACAACCTAGCCTAATACTATATATCAATAGGCCAACACTAAACATCCCATTCATTTTAGCACAAACATGTATTGTTCACCAAACCTGACCCTCTGGGAATAGTTCCAACTCAGTACAGTTCACTCGATCCATTACTATTCACCAAAAACCCATTAAGCTTATTTATACTCATTTCGATCGTGTCGAGCCCGTCTAACCCATTTTCAACTCTGTTCGACACATCCAAGCACTGTTTAGACTCTAACCACCCAAATCTTCTTATGTTTAATCTTTTTTTAGATTTTCTCTTTTATTTTATTCCTAGCTCTTTTTTTGTGCCCAGACTTATTTGATTTTTTTCTTTGCGATAGCATCCAGATTCATTGAGCAGACCACCGAAGAAGAAGTAGGCACGGTCGAAGACTATGAGTAGGAAGATAAGTCACATGTATTTGATCATATTGATCCCATATTACATGTATATCTTATTTTCATTTATGTTACTATGTACTTTTATTTATATAAAATAATAGTTTGGAATAATATGATGGATAGTTAGATCCTACAACCAAAAGAACCAGTCATGTTCTTAAAGGCCATATGCACCTTGACAATTTGGCATAGCCTCTAATTGTAATTAATCACCATATAAATAGCTAGTAATCAGATTGGACAACAAAAATGATTTTCTTATACTAATAAGAATTATTTGGCTTTGTGCCGGTAGACTTTGAAATGAAAGGTGAGGATTGAGACTACTTAGTGAATAGCCACTAGATGGTTGCAGCCCATGACCTCACCTTATGATTGAGGCTTTATTATTTTTATGGTGGCATTGTGTTGTAATGCACGTGGTATGTGAATTACAGCCTAGTTTGTGACTAGTAAGGATTAGACCTTTATGCTAAGTAAATGACATAGGTCTCACTTAATTATGAGAAAGGGGTGATATAGAAGTTGGGCTAGTTATACCACTTGCCATTATTCACAACGGTAGGTCCACTCAACATCGGGTTGTGATTTTCGCACTGGCTAGTGGATTGTCGATAAAGGTTGAATGGTCCCAAGCCTACCGGGTAGAAGCTAGAATGAGAAGAACAGTGAACGACCTTGTTATCTCAACTCAGTTGCACGCTATCGTGTTGTGTGTGTAATGTATGATATTGTGAGTTTGGGCTATCTTGTGGGTAAAACTGGGCAACTCTAGAGAGTATAACATATATTATTCGAATATGACATGCTTTTGGTCAATAGAGCTGTGTTTAATGGATGAATCCAACACGGCATAAGTAAGATTTGAATTATTTTAAGATGATAAACGAAATGGTTGACTCCCCTTTCTCTTAATAGAATATTTCTTTGTATTTCAAGTATAAAGATCTTTGAAAACAAACATGTATTTATACCGTAATAATAGAACCCCCATAACATGATCTATTGAAATCCTGACAAATAGTTAAGTAGATATTCTCATGTGACTTGTTAAGTACGGTTATACTTATATTTGCTTAATCATTACCAGAAGAAATGTAGAAAGACACCGAGAATCTTTTGAAGGAGATTTTGATGACTCCCTAGAAGGTGACAACTGCTAGTTTTAGGTCTCATCTACGCTTAAGCGTGTCTGTGGTTTATTCAGAAGATCGTTTGTGTTGTATAAATCTTGGGTTTGAATGTCCTTAATAATGTAAAACTCAGCTGCTAGGCTGTACTCTCTTGTAGTAAAAGTTTAGCATTTACGTTTAAAGCATGAGCATGTTTAATGTACACTTTGTTTGTCGCTTCGCAATTGATCTTTCTGGACAGTTGCAGGGAAATTCATCGGGCTGAGAAATGGAGTCGTGACAACAAGCTTTCCAAAGTTATCCGAGAGAAAAAACCCTTCCCAAAGCCAACAAAAATGATGTATTCTTACGATAATCTTACAACCCAACAATGTAGCATTTTAGCACTGAGAAGTGACTTAACAATATTAGCTCTTTCGACGTCAGGCTTTCTACTTGCTACTTCAAAGTCGGGCTCACAGTTGTCAAAGATACCATCTAGAATTGTCAAAGATACCATCTGTAGTGTTTATCTCTCCCTTTCAGGGATCTGCGGATGAAATCGGGCATTGAATAAACCAATATGCATAATTGCAAGCGTGCATGCCAGAATCACCGTCTGTGGGGTTTTTTCAGCTGCGACTTATAATTTATAACTATAGCTTATAATTTTTAATCTTAGCGCAAACACTTGTGTGATCGAATGAATGCTGATAAACTGATAAGCTGCTTTAAAAAAGATATTTTGATAAGCCACCTTGAAATGGTAATGAAGAAACCGTTCTATTTATTTATTTGATGAAAGTTATAAATAATAAGTTAAAAAGATCTTGAAAGGAAAATATCCTTTGTCGTAATCAAAAAATAAATAATGAAGAGCTCGAAAGCTACAAGTCATTGAAAGGACAGTACCTTGGAATTCTTGGAGCACCACTCAAGCAGGAAACTGGTAACAAAACTGTTATGCCCCTGTCCTGCAGGTCAGGGGATCATGCATGATTTGATAGCTATTAAATTTCGATCATAATCTAACTAATGGCCTCCTTAGGAATCCCTCATATAAAACGGTTGATTGGTTATGCAGTACCTTTGCACGTAAAAGGCAGAGGAGCACGGTACCATAATAAGCAGGGAACAAACCTTAATGTCATTAGATGGTAGTGAAGCACAGTGCCTTATCTTTCTGTTGCTCCTCGCCATTCAACCGAAGGTACAACACTTGAGACCAATTATTATAGCACTTGATATCGCCATAATATCTGAGCAAACCGCAAGAACCTTTCTTTTTGCAAGCAAATCACAAGAACAATTTGTTGATAAGATAGTTGAAGAATCGCACACTTTCATACTCTTTTACCTTTCATAATCTTTGAGACACAATTTTGACAAATGGTTTGTAGCCTGATGTAACTATACGGTCAAAGTGAAATCGAGGAACTACAGGGCTGAGGACAAGCCCGCAGCAAGCATGTAAGCATGGCGGCAGCGTGATGCATATGCTCGATCGGCGAACGCACGTCGGCACTTTTGACGACTCCACAAGCCATGGGCATCCGGCTAGAGGACGCCTTGTTTATTCGTCGCCCTCCCTATCCTGTCCTTTCTCCGAACTCCCCGGTAAATGGATGGGGACGGGTAGACACCGACGTTTCCCAGCTTTTTTTTTTCTTCTGCGTTACAAGGGAAACACACGTATATACATCCATCATACACGTATACATATATAAGTATGTTCTTTACCATAGATAGACAAAGATCAAACATAAATCTATAATCTTATAAAATTACTATTAAAATACTGTATATAATACGTGGATATCAAGATTTAGGTGTCGCTCGGTTGGATTGAAATTAACTGGCTTGTGGCTGAAATTATCTGTAGCTGGCTGAAATTATATTGTAGCTGATAGTGGTTTATTTGGCGTAATTAAATTTAAAAAAAATTAAAATTAGAAAAATAACATGTTCGCCCATCATAAATAATGCAAACGAATATGAAAAAGGAGCAGCAAATTTTTTTAAAAAAAACCAAAAAACTAAACAAAGACAAAATTTAAAAATAAAAAAAATTAAATAAAAAACCAGAAGGTTAGATCAAAACGAGCGAGGCCTTAAATCTGATGATGGGTAACGTGCGGATACCCATAGCTCCAGTGCTCCACTATAAGGTGGTTCGCACGTAATTAACCAGCTCTTGTTTACAGGTTTGGTGTCTGCACCGCACTGCACTCAACATCATCCATAAAAGCTAGCTAGCTCAGTTTTGACTTGCTTTGTACCACTCTTGTCGCGTGTATCGCTTCGTCAAAGCACGCATGTCCATGTCTTTACACGCAACTCCCGTGACTCAACTTATCCAAAAAAAAAAAAAAAACTCCCGTGACTCAAGTCCAACCTTATATCTGTAGAAAGAAGGGCATGTGAGCGACGAAAAAGGCCTCTAACGTTGCATTTTTTAAGGGAGTGTTGATTGTACGGTCTGATTGGGACTTCTTGTACGTCGACGAATTTAACATGTGATCAGAGTCGGTCCTGGCGTTTTAGGGGCCTGAAGCAAAACTAGAAATAGATATCCTAGTATAAATATCGAAATATAAATCTATACACACACACACACACACACATATATATATATATATATATATATATATATATATATATATATATATATATATATATATATATATATATATATATATATATATATATATATATATATATATATATATAATTTTACTAACAAACACTTAAAATGCGTTATGTATTAAAGAAAAATTCATATCAAAGAGTTTATAGATATTACCTTAAAAATTTCTTCTGACATTTCTAGATGCGTAGTCATTGATGGTGGTATTGATATCAATCTTATCCAATAATTTCTTCTCAATATATAAACTGTGTTAGCTCAATGAATAAGTTAAATAGCTGCCTGTTGTAGCGTTGGTTATTCTGAAACTATAGAAGGTAGCAGTGTCAGAGAAAAGTTCATTTCAAAACGTAAAATGACATATATTTCCTTTTTGCAATTGTTGATTTGAACTCCTGTAGTAGTATATATTCATCTTACTGTCTGTGTATGCAGAGCATGAGATGGCCAAAGCTTTTCTGGATTTCAGCTTGTGCTCCCTTGGCATCTGTCATCATCTCGACCCTGCTTGTTTTCCTGTTCAAAGCGCAGAACCATGGCATTAGCATTGTAAGAAATCAACACCACTGAAAAATTGTAAATTTACTACTCGTGCTTGCAACGTGATGGAAATCGAGAAGCATGTATATACTCACTATGGGGGCCCCCTGGATTTTGGGGGCCCGGGGCGGCCGCCCCGCTCGCCCCCCTCTCAGGGCCGGCCCTGCATGTGATATACTAGTATAACAAGCACAGCATCCGTTTTTCGACTGGCTAGTAAGAAGCGTAGAATTTACAGCGAGTTTGGAGTAGAGTGCAAATTATGATCTCAAGATCAGTAGGTTTTTTAGGGCCCCGCTCATTTCGGATTGAGTTTCTGGTTTCTGATTTATTTTTCACTATTCGTAGAGTTCATCTTTTTTTTTTAACTTTTGGTTTTTTGAGCTTTTTTGCCGGTTCTTTTTTTCTCGTATTCATTTGTATTGTCCGTGATGAGCTAACATATTTTTTCTATTTTTAAATTTTTTAAAATTTAATTACGCCAAATAAACCATCTTCAGCTACAATGTAATTTCAGCCATCTACAGTGCAATTTCAGTTATAAACCACAATTTTTCGGCCCAATCGGACGGGGCCTTAATTCAGTGGATTATGTATGTATGTTCAAAACACACCTCCAGTCAGCAGACTGCACAAATGCATCCTTATTTTTGTTTTTGTACTCAAAATGAAGGAGCGACTGGATCAAGCAAACAAACCAAATGCACAACGTCCCCAGTATAAAAGTGTGACACCCTTGGTTAACGAATTAAACTCCAGCAGCTACACGGACTGAAGTGTCACCTTCCAAGTCAACGGACCAAGTCAAAAGGACCTATCCAAATCAGTAATAAAAAAGAAAACGGACCACTTTTCAATCTCAACTATGGATTTTTCAACTTCGATTGTAAAACCTTTTAAAATGAGTCCCTAAACTATCAACACCGGATCACTTGCCCCTAATCGATCGAAGCCAGGGAGGTTTGGTTTGATGTGGCGTTGACGTGTCCACTTTCTGCTGACATGCATCTAGATATGCAATATCATTAATAATGTAGAATTCGGCTGCTAGGCTGTACTCTCTTGCAGTAAAAGTTTAGCATTTACGTTTAAAGCATGAGCATGTTTAATGTACACTCTCTTTGTCACTCCGTAATTGATCTTTCTGGACAGTTGCAGGGAAATTCATCGGGCTCAGAAATGAAGTCGTGACAACAAGCTTTCCAAAGTTCTCCGAGAGGAAAAAAAAACCCCTCCCAAAGCCAACAAAAATGATGTATTCTTACGATAATCTTACAACCCAACAATGTTAGCATTTTAGCACTGAGAAGCGACTTAACAATATTAGCTCTTTCGACGTCAGATTGGCTACTTGCTACTTCAAAGTCGGGCTCACAATTGTCAAAGATACCGTCTAGAATTGTCAAAGATACCATCTGTAGTGTTTATCTCTCCCTTTCAGGGATCTGCGGATGAAATCGGGCATTGAATAAACCAAACATGCATAATTGCAAGCGTGCATACCAGGACCACCGTCTGTATAGGTGGGATCTTTTCAGCTGCGATTTATGATTTTTGATTTTAGCGTAAATACTCGTGTGATCGAACTGAATGCTGATCTACCGATAAGCTGCTTTAAAAAAATATTCCGATAAGCTATCTTGAAACGGTGATGAATAAACTATCCTATTTATTTATTTGATGAAAGTTATAAATAATAAGTTGAAAAGATCATGAAAGGAAAATATCATTTATCATAAACAAAAAAATAATGAAGAGCTCGAAAGATACAAGTCATTGAAAGGACAGTACCTTTGAATTCTTGGAGCACCACTCAAGCAGGAAACTGGTAACAAAACTGTTATGCCCCTGGGCTGCAGGTCAGGGGATCATGCATGATTTGATAGCTATTAAATTTCGATCATAATCTAACAAACGGCCTCCTTAGGAATCCCTCATATAAAACGGTTGATTGGTTATGCAGTACCTTTCCACGTAAAAGGCAGAGGAGCACAGCACAGTGCCTTATCTTTCTGTTGCTCCTCGCCATTCAACCGAAAGTACAACACTTAGGGTGTGTTTTGTTGCCTGAATCTCCTTCGTCCTGGCTGGGTGGATCCGTATAATCTGAGAAAGAGCCTGTTTGATTGCCTGTATGAGTAGATGCAGCCTGCATGAGCGGATGCAAAAATACGTCCTCATCCTGGATGGGTGGATACGCTCAAAATGAGCTTCACTGGCCATCCTGGATGGGTTGATGCAGTGTATCTTATGCGGTCCCACGTGTCAGCCTCTCAGGTTTGGTAGACTGCATCCGCTCATACAGGCAACCAAACAGCATCTCAGTTTTTTTGCATCCGCTCATGCAACCTCACCAAACATCTTCTTTTTCTGAAATACGATTCCACTCAGTCTGTATCCACTCAGTCAGGATATACGATACAACCTCCATCCACGAACCAAACGTACACCCTTAGAGACCAATTATTATAGCACTTGATATCTCCATAATATCTGAGCAAACCGCAAGAACTTTTTTTCTTGCGAGCAAATCACAAGAACTATTTGTTGATACGATAGTTGAAGAATCGCACACTTTCATACTATTTTACCTTTCATAATCTGTGAGACACAATTTTGACAAATGGTTTGTAGCCTATGCGAACGTGGAAGAACAGAGGGAGATTGGTGGACACAGCTCAAGCATAATTGGTGCTGACCGGTTCTGTTTATATATGCCCAGACGATACCGTATCCGGGAAGGAGTACAAGAGGATAGAGGGGAGATACAAGAGTTCCTATACAACTCCTATACACCAAAGATAGAAGGTACAATGTGGATACAATGCTATCTTTGACACCCCCCTGCAGTCGAATCGTGAGGTTCCCGAACGCAGAGACTGGACCGAAAATCCTCAAAAAGCTGAACTGGCAGCCCCTTCGTCATGATGTCCGCGAACTGGTGAGACGAGGGCACATGTAGAACGTGGACCTGACCAAGAGCCACCTTTTCGCGAACCAAGTGGATGTCAATCTCGATATGCTTCGTGTGTTTGTGCTGAATGGGATTGGCTGAGAGGTAGACGACACTAACACTGTCACAGAAGACCACCATAGTGGAGGATAGGGGAGAGTGAAGCTCTCCGAGAAGTTGGCGGAGCCAACAACACTCGGCGACGGCGTGGGCAACGGCACAATATTCAGCCTCCGCACTGGAGCGAGACACTGTGGCCTGGCGCTTGGAGGACCAAGATACCAGGTTGTCACCGTAGTAGACACAGTAGCCTGAAGTAGAACGTCGGGAATTTGGACAACCCGCCCAGTCTGCGTTGGTGTAGGCCGTGAGCAAAGATGACGAGGAGGCTTGTAGGAACAAGCCAAGATCCACTGATCCCTTGATATAACGCAAGATGCGTTTAATCAAGGCCATGTGAACGTCGCGCGGCGCATGCATGCGAAGGCACACCTGCTGGACAGCGTAGGCGAGGTCAGGCCAGGTGAGAGTAAGATACTGCAGTGCCCCGACGAGACTGCGATATTCGGTGGCCTCAGTATCACACAGGGGGACACCGTCGGAAGCGGAGAGCTTGGACTTGGTGTCGACTGGAGTCGCCGTCGAGTGACACTCAACCATGCCTGCCCGTTGGAGAAGATCAATAGCGTACTGGCACTGGGAGAGGTGAAGCCCTGTAGAGGTGCGCTTGACAGAGATGCCGAGGAAGTAGTGAAGATCACCCAAGTCGGTCGTGGCGAACTCGTCATGAAGTCGAGAAGACAGCTGTCAGAGAAGATGTGTCGAGGCGGCTGTCAAGATGATATCGTCGACGTAGAGAACAAGATAGGCGACGTCAGCTCCGTTGTGGTAGATGAATAGCGACGTATCTGAAGTCGATGAAGTCAAGCCAATGGAACGTGCGTAGGTGGCAAAGCTGTGATACCATGCGCGCGGAGCCTGTTTGAGGCCATAGAGCGACTTATGTAGACGGCAAATGTGGTCGGGACGGTCAGGGTCGATGAAGCCGGAAGGTTGTTGACAGTAGACCGTCTCGTTGAGGGTGCCGTGGAGGAAGGCGTTCTTCACGTCGAGTTGGTGAATGGGCCAAGACTTGGACATGGTGATGTTGAGGACAACACGGATGGTGGCCGGCTTGACAACGGGACTAAATGTCTCGTCATAGGCGATGCCGGGTTGCTGAGAGTAGCCACGAACCACCCAGCGAGCTTTGTGACGAGCGAGGGAGCCATCCGCATGAAACTTGTGTTTGAAGACCCATTTGCCGGAGACGATGTTTGCGCCAGGAGGACGGGGCACAAGAGTCCACGTCTGATTGTGGACAAGAGCATCATACTCCTCGCGCATGGCGGCAAGCCACTGGGGATCCTGAAGAGCTGTGCGGTATGTCTTCGGGAGAGGTGAGACTGTGGCACAAGTAGCAGAGAAGTTAAGGCGATTAATGGGTTTGAAGATGCCGGCCTTTGCTCGGGTCGTCATGGGATGCGACAGACGTGGTGGAGTAGTAGCGATCGCTGGTGTAGATGCGCAGGGGGAAACTGAGATGCTTGGTCCAGCTAGCGCACCGGGCTCAGTTGATCCAGTGGGCGCGCTGGGCGTCATGGGCGCCGTTAGCACGACGGGAGTCGCTGGTCCAGCAGTGTCAGCCGCTAGCACCAGCCTAGTTAGAGGTGGGCCGGCATCTTGGTGAAGAGAGGACGGTCCTGGTGGCGAGTTTGGCACAGCTGGTGAGGCACAGTCCCGAGCAGGCCCACATGGTCCAGGCCGGGTGGGGGATGCTGCAACCGCAACGTTGTGCGACGATCCTGGCACCACAGTATGGTGCAATGGTGGTATGTCGTCGTCAGCCAGAAGAAAGTCTAGCTCAGAGGGATCGAGAACTGCTGCAGCTACAAAAGGAAACACTGTTTCGTCGAAAATAACGTGTCGGGATGTGATGACCCGATTTGTGGAGCGATCGAGACAGCGATAACCTTTTTCAGAGCTAGGGTACCCAAGGAAGATGCAAGCGGTAGAACGAGCAGCGAGTTTATGTGGAGAAGTAGCCAAAAGGTTGGGATAACATAAACAACCGAAGATACGAAGGTGGGATAGGTCAGGTGGTGTCCCAAAGAGTTTTTCATAAGGTGTAAGAAAGCCTATAGGTTGGGAAGGTCATCGGTTGAGTAAGTATGTGGCTACAGAAAGGGCCTCAGCCCAGTAGGAACTGGGCATAGAAGCCTGGAGCAAGAGACATCGAATAACATCATTGGTTGTACGGATAGAACGTTCGGCCTTGCCGTTTTGTTGAGAAGTGTATGGACAGGAGGTGCGAAGAAGAATACCGTGGATGGAAAAAGGGAGAGGATGGCAGAATTGATGAACTCACGGCCATTGTCGGTCTGGAAGCACTTAAGAGGAAGGTTGAACTGTGTGTGTACATAGGGAACGAAAGTCTGGAAGATAGACAACACATCAGATTTATGACGGAGAGGAAATGTCCAAAAAAAGTGCGAGTAATCATCAACAATGATAAAATAATAACGGAATCCAGAATTGCTCAAAATGGGAGAGGTCCATAAATCACAGTGTAGTAACTAAAAGGAAGCAGTGGTGACACTATGTGAACGAGCAAAAGGAAGCCTAACATGTTTGCCCGAATGACAAGTATGACAAGAAGAAACATGCAAATTATTTGGAGGAATAATAAGACGTTTCTATAAATGAAGAGAAGTGTCCCGGGCTCCCGGCCGAGGTGTCCTAAGCGGAGATACCAAATGTCTGGGGAGGTGGTGGCCGAGAGAAAGGCGTGCGGACGATGGAAGGTGGCGGCGGCTGGAATGGTGTAGAGGTCGCCGTCACTATTGAAGCGTAGAATCACGGTCCCCGAGGGTAGATCCTTAACAGAGAAACCAAAACGGTCAAACTCAATGGAACAGTAATTGTCACGAGTAAACTTGCGAACAGATAAAATATTCTGAACGAGAGATGGGACAACAAGAACATTGTTGAGAGCATATGTAAAGGGGATAGGAGGAGTAGCAAGGGAGGTTTGACCGATGCGAGTGACGGGGATGGAGGTGCCATTCCCGACAGTAACAAAGGTAGGAAGTATGGGAGGTCGGGAAGAAAGGAGTATACCATCAGACGAGACCATGTGGGAGGTGGCTCCGGAGTCCATTACCCAACCACCCGGCTGTTGTCCTTGCATGGACAGATTGTTCATGGCAGCAATCAGCCCGGACTGATCCCAGTTAGGCTGGCTGAACATCTCCACAGAAGGATGTGCTGCGGTAAAAGCTTGATGAGGAGCGGACTGAAGATTGGGCCGGGGGCCAAGCAAGCCTGGTCCACCAGCCGGCCTCCAAGGGGCACCCCACGGTTACTGTCCAGCCCAAGGAGAGACGGCCCACGGACCGAACATCCAAGGACCAGGGGCGAACGCAGCAGCAGGTGGTTGCCCTCCGTTGCGATTGCTGGCTCCGCCCCCTCCGTTGCGGTCACCCACGCCGCCACGCTCGGTCCCGGCGTCGTTGCCCCCCTTACAGCGGAAGTCGCGCCGGCTCCCTGTGCCTTCTTTCCCCCCTTCCCCTTATTGCCGGAGCCGCGAGAGTCGGGAGAGAAGGGCTGGGCTGCATCGGTGGCGGAAGAAGGCGCGGCGAAGAGTGCTATGTCGCCGCTGGCGTTGTTGACGGCTGGATGCCGCATCTCTGCCAGGAGAAGAGACGAGCGGGCTTTGGCGAAGGTCGGGAACGGCACTTGAAGAGGAAGTAGCTCCGCTTGTGTCACAAATTGAGAACTGAGGCCCCGGATCAGGTTGAGCACCAAGGTACGATCTGACACTGGTTCGCCGAGATCCCGCAGGGAGTCGGCAAGATTTTTCAAGCGGCGACAATATTCGGTCACCGTCATATCTCTGTCTCCAGGTAGATGATTTTTGTTTCCCGATTATCCCTGAAGATTGTCTTGGTGGTGAGCCAGAGTTCGCGAGCCGACTGATTGGGCTCCATGACGATGTCGAGTACCTCGGCAAAGATGGAGCAGTAGAGGGCGGTGAGCACCGCGAAGTCATCTTGAGCCCAGGTGCCGGTGCCGTCGGCGGGGTGGGCTCGAGCACGTGCTGTAGAAGGCCGAACTTGCCGAGGAACGCGACGAAAAAGGTACGCCACTTGGTATAGTTGGGGTTCTTGAGGTCGAGGACGACGGGGACGTGCATCTTGACGCTCGCGATGCTGAGTGCAGAAGAGATCGAGGCAGGGGTGCTAGGTGCGGTAGACGCACCCGGCGTGCCTGTCGCAATGAGCGCTGGGGCGGCTGCGGTGACCGTGGCCACCGGGGGCAGCGACACCACGGGAAGGGATATCCTTGATGTCTGAGGTGCGTTGGGGATGGCGGCTGCCTGGGCGGCTTGAACGTCAGCCAAGGCAACGAGAAGTGCGTCCTGATCTCCAGCGGTAGCGGCAGCTTGAGCAGCTGCGAGGGCTACGGCAAGATCACCAAAGGCGCCAGCAAGATTGCTGGGGGCGTCGGTGACCTCCATTGGGAAGAAGCAGCGGAAGAACGGGAGAGGGCAGGCAGATCAATTCTGCTCTGATACCATGCGAACGTAGAAGAACAGAGGGAGATTGGTGGACACAGCTCAAGCATAATTGGTGCTGGCCGGTTCTGTTTATATAGCCCAGACAATACCGTATCCGGGAAGGAGTACAAGAGGATAGAGGGGAGATACAAGAGTTCCTATACAACTCCTATACACCAAAGATAGAAGGTACAATGTGGATACAATGCTATCTTTGACAGCCTGATGTAACTATACGGTCAAAGTGAAATCGAGGAACTACAAGGCTGAGGACAAGCCCACAGCAAGCATGTAAGCATGGCAGCAGCGTGATGCATATACTCGATCGGCGAACGCACGTCGGCACTTTTGACGACTCCACGCGCCATGGGCATCCGGCTAGAGGATGCCTTGTTTATTCGTCGCCCTCCCTATCCTGTCCTTCTTTCTCCGAACTCCCCGGCAGATGGATGGGGACATGTAATAGACACCGACGTTTCCCAGCTTTTTTTCCCTGCGTTACAAGGGAAACACACGTATATACATCCATCATACACGTATACATATATAAGTATGTTCTTTACCATAGATAGACAAAGATCAAACATAAATCTATAATCTTATAAATACTGTATATAATAGGTGGATATCAAAATTTAGGTATCGCTCGATTGGGCTGAAATAAGCTGGTTATAGTTGAAATTATATTATAGTTAGCTGAAATTATATTGTAGTTGATGGTGGTTTATTTGGTGTAACTATATTTTAAAAAACATTAAAAATAGAAAAAACAGTTTCGCTTATTATGGACATGCAAACGAATATGAAAGAAAAAGAACTAGCAAAAAAGCTAAAAAACCAAAAAAAAAGTTAGAAATAGTCAAAAATAAATAGAAGTTCAAACGGAAACGAACTATGCCTTAAATCTGATGATGGGTAAAGTGCCGAATTTTTTGTATTTTAGCCCTTTTTTTGAAAAATATTCACATTTAGACCCCTGGTAGTTTTAATTCCGTTTTTGGACCCAGAGCTCGGCGCCGTGACCCACGGCGCCGAGGTAACACGTCTCGGCGCCGTGGTCCATGGCTCCGAGGTCGCAGGCCCGCTCCAGCCTGGTGGCCTGCGTGGCGCTGACGTGGCAGCACCTCGGCGCCGTGGATCGTGGCTCCGAGCTCGGAGCCGTGGGTCGTGGCGCCGAGCTCCCTGCCACGTCTGCAGACACTCGGCGTCTAGGGTTTGCACCGATCAGGCTTTACGTTGTCGCAAAAAGAATTACTAGTTGTATTTTTTTATTTTGATTATTTAATTATAGTAATATTATGTAATATATTTATTTAATTTTAGTAATATTATGTAATATATTTATTTATTTAGAGAGAGAGAAAAATACGACATATGTTTTGAAAATTCGTTATGTTGCAGATGATACGTGTAGGAAATTTTTTGTAGATTTTTTAAAATATTATGGTACGATGGTAATGGTTTTTGAAACATAAAATTTTGATGTGGAGTACAATTTAATGAAAATTTTTTTGAGCACAAATGTGATATGAACAATTAGACGAAATGAACGAAAGTGATATTGAACATGTGGGAATGAGTGCAGGAACTGTAATGATTATAAGTTTTGTTAATTTTTTAGTTGTGAATTACAAAACAATCTGAAAAAATTGTAAAACAAGTTTATGTTGATTGGCTCGTTGTGGATGCATAAAAAAATATGGTAATTTTTTGTAGGAACGATTGTGCGTAGAACGGTCGATATATAAAATTTGATATGTTTTAAGGGTTTGCAATTCCCGTGGTTTTTGCAAGGTTTGGTAATTTTGTAGTTGTAATATGGGAACGAATCTGATGAAGTCGTAATAAAAGTTTATGTTCATTGCAAGTTGGACATGCAAACCAAATTATGCTAAATTTTTTTGCCGAAGGATTGAGCGTAGAAATATCGATGCATATAGTGGTAAGTGATATTTCGAAGGTGAGTGATATTTTGACATGGCAGGCATGTGGCATGTGTGCAACTCTGTACTTCTAATGTTCAGAATTCCACCACTAGTCCTAACATGCATGCCTTAGGGAAAATAACTTGCTGGGTCTATTACATTTTGTCTACTGGGTGTAGCGTGGTTGTTTCCCCTTTTTGTCACGCCCTGAAGATGGCTCCGCTGCATCCTTCTTCCTGTCACTCTTGGTCTTGAGAGCTGCCTCCCGAGCTTGAAGCTCCTCCTCCTGACGCTTGATGGCAGCTTCACGTAGACTTAACTGCTCCCGCCTCCTTTGCAGCTCATCCTCCTTGCCCTTCAGACGGATTTGATCCACCCTCACGCGGCGCTCTTGCTCAAGCCGCATCTGTCGTTCCACCTCGCGAGCCTGAGTCATCTTGACAAAGTATTGTGCTTTGTTTTCCACCTCCACTGCCCGGTTATTTGGCCATGCCGGCGACACCTGATCCACCCATTCGATGAACCTGCAAGCCTATGTGTGGCGTGGTAGATGTCATCGATCAAGTTGAAAAAAGATAACGAGAAACAAATGATTTAGTTGTGGTCGTTACCACGAAGTCGTCATTCAGGTCAGGACATTTGAAGAACCTACGGCCGTATTTGGCTCGTTGTACTCGATCAGTCCAGACTCCCAACATCGTCCTAAAGCCGCAATGGCACTTCGGACGCTCATGCCACTCCGGCACTCCAAATGGGTCGGACCTCCAGGAAGACATTGTTGTGTAGTAGTATTGTGATGCCTTGAGGAGGAGATGTGGTATGGAATACATAGGAGGGAGGCCTTAATGTAGGCAGGTTATCTGGTGCAGTGGGCATAGTCCATGGAGAGGATCTTTTCGCTTTTCCTGGATTCCAGTGTAGCAATAAATGGCCCTATGTAGGCTTTTCAGAGACTATAGTCTCGTAATAAATTCATAGTTCGTAGCCTTTTCAGAGATTGGACCATTCAAAGCCTAGAAGGCTAAAGACGTACGCCCCTATATGTGTACAGGCCTACAGGCCTACTCCTGTAAAGGCTAAAGACCTACGCCCTATATGTGTACAGGCTAAAGGCCTACTCCGTCACTGTGCAAAGCTGGCATATGCTGCCCCGTTTTGTCATGTCACTGAGCAAAATCTGAACTCTTTTGTCATGTCACTGAGCAAATCTGCCCTCTTTTGTCATCTCATTGAGCAAAAGCTGACCTCTTGTGTCATGTCCCTCTACATGATACAAAAAAGAGGACTACATGTCAGAGAATTTGAGGCGCACATAGCCGATAAACAATGAACATGCAAGTGGAGCAATGGTTTAGGAGAATACCTGTCAACCAGTGCAGTGATGGCGGGGGGGGGGGGGGGGGGGGTTGAAGGTGGGCAACCCACGGCGAACCTGGTAAGAGATGGCGTCTAGGCCAGCCCTCTCCAGGAAGGGAGTGTACCGCTCGTCGTACCGCATGTCCAGGAACCCGTCATGGGTTCGAGGACGAAGGATGGGCAGCTCCTGTATAGAATATACCACTTTTTTTAGTTAATGCATCAACATAAATAATTAATTGTACAAGAAGTGATGAAGGCAATACCCTCCCCTCCGCGGTGAGCCGTCCTCGGTGGCTCACCTCGTAGTACGGGTCTAGCAGGTGGAATTGCGCCATCCTACAAAAAAATTGAATTTGTCAGTCCAACATAGAAGTAAACAAAAAAATTGAACATGCATAAAATATGGAAAGAACAAGAAATTAAACAAGAAACATAGCAAATTACATATGGAAAAACAACTAGACGAACTACGACACATAACGAATAACAAGCACTCCCACCTGACTAAGTGGCCAATGGCATGTGCGTGAATTGTGGCCAAGTCTACCACATCTGCTACATTGGTTCTGCTCGGGGTAAGTAAGAAAGGGGCTTGCTCTCCCTCGCCTCGTTCTTCCTGGAAGCTGATCCATAACCATCTTGTGTCTCGTCCTCTTCCTGGTTCCACGTTTGTTCCAACGGCTACCCGGATCCGCAATGTATTTGGGCCCGGTGTACGGCGGCCACTCTCCCTCATCCCGGTAAGGCTCGAAACGGGGAGACCACGTAAGCACAAGCTTGTCAACACTTAACTCCCGAGGTATCTTGCGCTCGTAGTCAAAGTTGCGATGCCTTGCTGCTGCCACATAATGAGAACATGGAAAGTGGTACTGCCTCGGTTTACCACATGTGCATGAGAAATCAATAAGGACAACCTTATGCCTCCTCGTCGGCCGGAGCTCTCCATCGGTCGTTGTACCACCCCTTTCTACAACCTCGTAAGTGCCCGTGGCGTTGTCAAAACAATGTACCTCATGTGCCTCAGCCCTCGCCTTTGCCTTTTCAAGGTGGCGCTTCGGTTTTGGCGCCCATCTCTCTTGTTTACTCTGTAGCGCCATTGCATGTGCGTGTCTTTCGTTGAACCAGGCAACAAGCTTGTAAAAGGTGAAGGATACGATAGCATTGACGGGCATACCACGTATACCCCTAAGCAAACTATTAAAGGATTCTGCCATGTTGCTTGTCTGAAACTCGTACCTCCATCCACCATCGTCATGAGCCCTTGTCCATTTGTCCACATCTCTCATCAATCCCGTCAACCACTGTCTACCTTCTGCGTTCGTGGCAGTATTAAGCTGTTCCAACTTCTCCAGGAAGAACTTGACCTCAAGCATTCGAGCGACCTCCTCGAACAGAGGAAAGTTGTCCTTCGTACCATCCTTACGGAGTAGATTCTCGGCAAGATGCCGAGTGCACCAACGGTGGTGCAAAGCTGGATACCCCAGTATTTGCTCCTGGACAGCAGCAAGTATGCCCTGGTGTCTATCAGATATGACACCAACCTCCCTATCAGGGCCGACCACGTGCCTCCGAACGAGCCGCAAGAACCATCCCCAGCTGTCTTTGTTCTCCCTCTCAACCAAAGCAAACGCCAAAGGAACCAACGCGTTGTCTGCGTCACAGGAAATGGCTATCAGAAGTGTGCCCTGGTACTTGCCAAGAAGAAACGTACCGTCGATTGAGAAGACGGGACGACAATGCCGAAAGGCCTCAATGGACTGAGCAAAGCACCAGAAAGCACGAAAGAATATCTGCATCCCATCTTGAGTCCATTCGTTTGGTTTCGGGACGTACTCATAATGCATGCCTGGATTAACCGCTTTGATTGCATTGAAGAGTGCTGGCAACTGCAAGTACCCATCTTCCCAGTCCCCATATATCATCTTCCAAATGCGTTGCTTTGCCCTCTATGCTTTGCCATACCTTATGTCGTATCCTTTACTATGTGACACAATGACTTGGCAATAATGGTAGAGGTCAACTGCCGATGCTTCTGTTTGAGCTCTGCTTCGGCACAAGTGTGTGGCCAACGATTCTTGTGATCTTGAACTTTCCCGTGTCCTTCTGTTTCCTAGCACAAACCCTCCATTCACATGTTTCCTTCTCGCACACAACTGTGTACCTCCGCTCCACATAAGAATGTCTCACCTTGAATGGTCTTTTACGAATCACTGAATACTCCTGCATCCACCTTTTCAATGCAGACAAGTCCTCAAACACCATGCCCTTCTCAATTGTCATGCTTGACCCGGCCTCAGGAGCATCTAGCAGCTCGTCATCCCTTCCTTCGGCATAAGCCCCATGGGAATGCCTAAGATCGCTGAATTCATGAACTAATGGATCCTGGCCAGGGCAATAACGCCTGATCAGCTCAATATCACTTTCGGTCAGCTCTCCAAAAGGGCGGTCATCATCAGAATCAACAGCCCTAGCGATCTCGTAAGGCTCCAGATCATCCACAATTTGAACATCCACACTGTTAGAGTCCCTGCAGACTTCTTCAACGTTGCCAGATGGAGCAACGGGAGGAACACCCACATTATCAGGAATGTCTCCTGCATCAGAAGCACGAAACCGATGGGATTGAGACAAAAGAATAGACTGACAGGAAAAGGCTAAAGTGTTGCTCGACACTTACTGGAATGATTCTGGGTAAAAGGGATCTCCTGAGGGGCTGCCAAGACATCATCAGTCCGACATTCAACTCGAACTGGTTGAGAAATCTGAACCTCGTTCAGGGCAGATTGAGCATCGGGCACTTCAGGCACTTCTTCCACATCCACCGCAACGTCGGGTAACGGAGGTTCAAAGGGTGCCTGATCACCTAGTTCTGGTGAATAACCGTGAGGGGTGGGATCAATGGAGACCTTCCGCACAACAAGGTCCAAACATTGGAACTCATTCCTCATAAACCAATTTGACATATTTGTCCCACTGATCCTCACAACCAATTAAGATCAACCGCCTTAGAATTGTGTCTTTCGAACCGAAGTGAAGTAACCCCTCAACTGTGATGCTCTCCTCGTTTGCATGACAATGTAGCTCCTCCCGGGCCCTGGCAACCAACTCACTGAACGACGGCCGTTCACTGAATATCAGAGGCACCCTTTGCATTTCAACAAATTGAACATTTCCATAATCATCACTTGTCACACTGCCTCCATGATATAGGGTAACTAAGTTGTCCATCTAGAACATACAGAAAACCAAACTAATAAGTATCTTTAATCGAAATAGGCTACAGAACTGAGGCGCGCTGTAACAAGGTAATACTACAATACTCTCCAAATCCAAAACTACGAACAAGGTAATACTACCTCCCGCATTTATAGCCTAGAACATCACAGCAATACAACACATTTCGATAGCACTAGTCCTCTTGTCGCAAAAGAATCAACTTGTCTTATAGCGAGCCATATTGCCGACTCCAATACTCCATACAATCATTCCATTCTTCGGCACCATTGCCCAAACTACAACCTAAGCATCACACATTCATAGCTAGCTAAAAAAATTCTAAGCTCCGCGCAAGATTACGAAACTACAACGAACATTTTGGAGAAGTCGTCACCTTGAGGCACTTGTAGCGGTCGCTCTGTGGCGGGGAGGACGGCCGCGCGGGGACGACGGCCGCGGCGGGGAGGACGGCCGGGCGGGGACGACGGCCTCGGCGGGGAGGACGGCTGCGCGGGGACGACGGCCGCGGCCGTGGCGGGGAGGACGGCCGGGCGGGGACGACGGCCTCGGCGGGGAGGACGGCCGGGCAGGGACGACGGCCGCGGCGGGGACGACGGCCGCGGCGGGGACGACGTCGGACGGGCGGCCGAGGAGGTCGAGGAGGGGAGGCGAGCGGCCGCGGCGGGGAGGAGGCGCGTGCGGGGAGGGGAGGCGCGTGGCGGTGAGGTCGTCCGACGGGTCGGCGGTCGAGGAGGGGAGCCGGGCGGCCGCGGCGGGGAGGAGGCGCGTGCGGGGAGGGGAGGCGGCGGGGAGCGGGACGGATGCAAATGAACGGCCGCGTGCTCGGTGCCGTGTTCTGAAGCCGCATGCTCGGCGCCAAGATCCACGGCGCCGAGAACCTCGGCGCCACGACACACGGCACCAAGCTCGGCGCCACGATTCACGGCTCCGAGCTCGGCGCCACGATACACGGCTCCGAGGTCCTGCCACGTCGGCGCCACGCAGGCCGCCACGCTGGTGCGGGCCTGGGACCTCGGAGCCGTGGACCACGGCGCCGAGACGTGTTACCTCGGCGCCGTGGGTCACGGCTCCGAGCTCTGGGTCCAAAAACGGAATTAAAACTACCAGGGGTCTAAATGTGAATATTTTTCAAAAAAAAGGCTAAAATACAAAAAATTCGGGGTAAAGTGCGGACGCCCATAGCTCCAGTGCTCCACTACAGAGGTGGTTCGCACGTAACCAGCTCGTTTGTTTACAGGTTTGGTGTCTGCAACTGCACTGCACTCATCATCACCCAAAAAGCTAGCTAGCTCAGTTTTGGCTTGCTTTGTGCTACTCTTGTCGCATGTATCGCTTCGTCAAAGCATGCATGTCTGCCTTTACACACAACTCCCATGACTGAGAGTATCCAACCTTATTTTCTGCAGAAAGAAGGGCATGTGAGCGACAAAAAAGGCCTCTACGCTGCATTTTTGAAGGGAGTGTTGATTGTACGGTCTGATTGGGACTTCTTGTACGTCGACGAATTTAAGCTGTGATATACTAGTAGTATAACAAGCACATCATCCGTTTTTTGACAGGCTAGTTAGAAGCGTAGAATTTACAGCGAATTTGGAGTAGAGTGCAAATTATGAGCTCAAGATCAGTAGGTTTTTTTAATTCAGCGGATTATGTATGTGTATTCAAAACACACCTCAGCAGTCAGCACGACTGCACAAATGCATCTTTATTTTTGTTTTTGTACTCAAAATAAAGGAGCGACTGGATCAAGCAAACAAACCAAATGCACAACGACCCCAGTATAAAAGTGTGACGCCCTTGGTTAAAGAATCAAACTCCAGCTGTTGAATTTTAAACTAAGTCTAAGCATCAAACTTTAACATTAACCCTAGATCAAGCATGAACACCTAGCATAAGTCCTTAGAGCGGAAGCGACAGTTACATACCCGAAGTCGGAGAAGCCATGAGAGGTGCTCGATTGGTGCGGGAGGTGGCCAACGGTGTAGAGGTAGTCGGCCGGCGTGAAGTAGAGGTGGCCGAAGTTGCTGTCGTCGCCGTGGACGGGGACGGAGTCGTTCTGGCCTTCGTTCACCTGAGCGCCCGTGATAGATCGGATCTGTGGGGTTCTTTTTGGGGCTTAAGCAACTCGTGCGTTAACCCTGCCGAAAACCCTAGCTTTCTTTTTATAGCGCTGGTGACCGGGACCAAAACCACATAGAGTTGGTTGCGCCCCCGATCAGGGCGCGAGTGGAGGCGTGCCTCCTGAAATCTCGGACGGGAGGTTAGCCGAGAGATCAACCCAACATTCTCCCCTTTGATCGTAAGGCTAACATCATAAGCCCATTCTCAATAAAACAGTATACCAAGGCAATGTGTTGCATGGCCAATTAAGTGCGGTACAACCCCAGTACCTATAGTGTACTATCCTATCTCGAAATGGATATTCATTATACTTAATGGGAGTTGGTTTGCTTTAAGGTCCTTTTAATCCAGAATCAAAAAGGCTTTCCAATAAACCCATGCCGGCAACATGATCACGAAAGATATTGGGTGGTAAGCCTTTAGTAAGCGGATCCGCAAGCATTAACTTAGTACTGATATGCTTGATACTTATGGTTTGATCCTGGATTCTATCTTTCACAACATGATACTTAATGTCAATGTGTTTGGCAGCACCACTTGACTTGTTGTTATTTGCATAAAAGACCGCGGGTTCGTTATCGCAGTATAAAGTGAGTGGTTTAGAAATGTTGTCTACCACTCTAAGTCCCGGGATAAAGTTCTTAAGCCATACAGCCTGTCCGGTAGCCTCATAACATGCCACAAACTCAGTTTGCATCGTTGAAGATGCCGTAAGGGTTTGTTTGGAGCTTTTCCACGAGATAGCTCCTCCAGCGAGTGTGAAGATATAACCTGACGTGGATTTCTTAGTATCAACACATCCCGCAAAATCTGAGTCTGAATAACCAATAACTTCAAGGTTATCAGAAAACTTATATGTAAGCATGAAATGCTTAGTAGCTTGCATATAACGCAAAGCTTTCTTAACGGCTTTCCAGTGGTCCGGTCCTGGATTAGACTGATATCTGCCAAGCATCCCGGTTACAAAAGCTAAATCAGGGCGTGTACAAACTTGAGCATACATAATGCTTCCGACAGCTGAAGCATAAGGAACCGACTTCATCTGATCAGCTTCATATTGGTTCCTTGGACATTGAAATATCCCAAACTTATCGCCCTTAACAATAGGAGCAGGCGAGCCAGAGCATTTATGCATATTGTATCTCTTCAGTACTCTGTCAATGTATGCCTTCTGAGATAAACCTAATATTCCTTTGGACCTATCTCAGTGAATTTCAATGCCAAGAACATAAGAGGCATCACCGAGATCCTTCATATCAAAATTAGATGAAAGAAATCTCTTGGTCTCAAACAGCATGTCCTTATCGCTGCTGGCCAATAAGATATCATCCACATAAAGTACTAAGATGGTGAATTTACTCCCCTTGAACTTAACATATATGCAGTTATCAACTTCATTTTCTTTAAACCCAAAACTTCTTATAATATTATCGAATTTGAGGTACCACTGCCTCGATGCTTGTTTTAAGCCATAAATGGATTTCTTAAGTCGACACCCCATATGCTCTTTGCCTTCCACGACAAAACCTTCCGGTTGAGCCATGTAAACATTCTCTTGCAAGTCGCCATTAAGAAATGCCGTTTTAACATCCATTTGATGCAGCTCTAAATCATAATGAGCTACAAGTGCCATAACAATTCTGAATGAATCCTTAGTTGAGACAGGAGAAAAAGTGTCATTATAGTCAATCCCCTCCTTTTGTGAGAAGCCTTTGGCTACGAGCCTTGCTTTGAACCTTTCGATATTTCCCTTAGAGTCATGTTTGGTTTTGTAGACCCATTTACAGCCTATTGTTTTGACTCCGTCAGGAATTTCTACTAAGTCCCATACATCGTTAGTGCTCATAGACTTTAGTTCATCCTCCATGGCTTCAAGCCATTTAGAAGAATGTTCACTCATTATGGCCTCTTTATAAGAAGTAGGATCATCTACATTCCCTATATCATTAATATCCTCATTCATATAGACAACATAATCATTTGGGATGGCAGATCTTCTCTCCCGCTGTGATCTTCTAAGAGGTTCATTAGTTATTTCAGAAGATTGCTGAGGCTCTTCATTAGGTATAACATTAGGAATTTCAGAGACCTCAACAGTGGGTGCAACAACAGTATTCTCTACTGGAGGTGCAACCACCTGAGGCGCAGGAACAAAAGTCTCTGGGATGAGCGGTGAAGGAACATAAACCCGCTTCTCCTCAAGATCTATTTTCCTGGGCTCCAGGTCCTCGTTATTTTCTAAGAACACAGCGTGCCTTGTTTCTACAAACTTAGTTATCCTATCAGGACAATAAAACCGATACCCTTTGGATCTGTCAGGGTACCCAATAAAATGGCAACTTACTGTCTTAGGATCTAATTTCCTAATGTGTGGATTAAATAACTTAGCTTCAGCACGACAACCCCACACTCGTAAGTATTTCATACTCGGTTTTCTCCCAGTCCATAATTCATAAGGTGTTTTAGGTACTGATTTACTGGGAACCCGATTTAGAATATGTGCGGCTGTCTTAAGTGCTTCCATCCACAAGCCAATTGGTAAACTAGAATGGCTAAGCATGCTCCGTACCATATCCATAAGTGTACGGTTGCGCCTTTCAGCTACACCATTCTGCTGAGGTTCACCCGGCATAGAATACTGGGCAACGATGCCATTTTCCTGAAGAAACTTAGCGAAAGGGCCAGGTATTTGCCCATAAGAGGCATGTCTTCCATAATATTCTCCCCCATGATCCGATCTTACCACTTTAATTCTTAGGTTGTGCTGATTTTCAACTTCAGCCTTAAATATCTTAAATTTCTCAAGTGATTCAAATCGGTCTTTAATAGGAAAGATATAACCATAACGGGAGAAATCATCAGTGAATGTAATGAACGTATCAAAACCATCCACTGATGTCACAGGAAAAGGACTACAAATATCAGTATGAATTAATTCTAAGAGTCCTGTGCTGCGAGTAGCTCCCTTCTTTATTTGCTTAACATATTTTCCTTTAATGCAATCAATGCAGTGGTCTGAGTCAGAGAAATCTAACGGGTGGAGAATTTCTTCTTTAATGAGACGCTCCATTCTCCCCTTCGAAATGTGGCCTAAACGACAGTGCCATAGTTTCGAAGAAGTCTCATCATTATGTTTACGCTTAGCATCACACACATTCAAGGATACATGAGATTCATTAAGGGAAAGCATATAAAGCTTGTCTTGTCTAAACGCAAGACCAACATTATTTGAATTAAACTTAATAATGCATTTATTGTCACCAAAAATACATTCAAAACCTTCATCGTCCAATAAAGAAACTGAAATTAAATTCCTCCTGATGGAAGGAACATAGACTACATTATTAAGACGAAGAATGAAGCCACTATCTAAGACTAATGAAATAGATCCAACTGATTCTACTTCGGCTTCCTTTCCATCCGCGACTCTAAGACTTCACTCCCCCTTTCTTAGTATTTTCGCGGTAAGGAATCCCTGTAAAGAGTTGGTAACGTGCACAGTTGCACCTGAGTCAATCCACCAAGAACTAAGGGAAAAATCAGCATAAAGAGTTTCATCAATGAATGTTATTGTATCATTACCCCTTTTGGCGAGCCACTTTAGGAAACCTACACAATCCTTTTGGAAATGTCCTGGCTGTTTGCAGAAATGGCATTCCCCCCTTTAGATGCTCCGGCGGGAGCAACATGAGGCTTAGGTGCATTGTGCACTTTAGGCCCCGATTTGTCTGAGTTAGGGGAGAATTGCAACTTCTTGGATTTGTAGTCCCCTTGGAACTTCCTTTTGTTAGAGCCACCGACATGAAGAGCAAAATCCTTCTTTTCTGTTCTTATTCTCTCTTCCTCCTGAACACACATGGCGATCAAGTCGCTCATGCTCCATTTTTCTTTCTGAGTATTGTAATTAATCTTAAAAGCTGTATACTCAGAAGGAAGAGAGGTCATAATAAAATGGACAAGGAAACCATCAGATATTGCCATGTCCATGTTCTTGAGTTTGTCTGCTATATCCGTCATCATCATGATATGTTCTCTTATATTGCTGGACCCATCATACTTAGTGGTTAAGAGCCTCTGAATCAAAGTACTGGCATAAACTTTAGTGGAGCCTTTGAATTTCTCCTCGATTGAAGCCAAGTACTCCTTAGCATTTTCAGAATCGGGGATTGCTCCCCTGATCATGACTGAAATAGAGGTCTTCATAATAATTAATGATAAGCGGTTAGACCGCTCCCATTTTTCAGCATTAGCCTCATAAATCTTTCTTTTCTCATCAAAAATTCTCCTCACCTTCGGTGGGAGGAATGGGAACGGCTACCCTTAAGGCATAGTCAAGGTCCAGAACACCAAGAACAACAGTAATTCGTTCTTTCCATGTGGGAAAATTACTCCTGGTGAGCTGCTCAATGTTATCAATAGTGGCGGCAACGTTCGAAGCATTGAGCGCTGAATTTCAAAATAGAGGGCAAAAATTAGAATTATCATAAAATATATATGTTGCATGTAATTAACCCTACGTTGGTCTGATTAATAACATACAAAACTACAGTTCTAATTCATATCACCGTTGGGCAAAAAATGAAAAAGAACTTAATTTTATATGGCGACATATGATTATAAACAACGTTGGTCAGAATACAACCATATGCATACATAATGCCAAAATTAATCGTAAAAATCTCAAGATTAAAATATCCCGTTGGTTCAATTTTAATCCGAGATTATACATAATAATAGGGTAAAGATACTGAAATTTGGGCCAATTCGGCCTACCAAAACCTCATGGCCCAAAACTCGCGCGCGGGCTAAAAATACTGCACGGCCCACCTTATGCGCGCGGCCCAAAAAATTGCTCACGCGCGCGCGCCGTCGGATCTTGATCCGACGGCCGAAAACCACAGCCAAGAAGCCCCCGCTTGCCCGCGCCGTCGGATTAAAACGGGTGGCCGAGATGCGTTTGGGCGGGAATAAAAAACTTCTGAAAACCCTAACCCTAATCAAAAGAAAACGGCCTCCACCGAAAAACGCGGAGCCCATGCGGCGGTGGCGGCGGCCCCGCGTAGGGCGATGGCTGCGCACGGAGATGGCGCGCCGCGTGGAGGAGTGGCGCAGTGACGGCGGCAACGCCCGCAATGGCAGCGGCGCACGGAGATGGCGCGCGGCACGGCGGCGCGCTCGCGAAGCGGCGGTACGGCGTCGGCGTCGTGCCCGCGGAGTGGCGACGCGGCGATTGCAGCGCGCTCGCGGAGCGGCGGCGCCCCAAAAGACGTAAGTTCCACTGCCGATCCAGATTTCAGTCGGGTTTTAGGGTTCAAGATTCTATTAGGAGGGATTTTGGGGATTTTCTTTAGGGTTTTGCATGAAATTGCTTGAATCACCTCCTTCTAAATGCTAACCGGGCCTTTAATCTTTAGGTCTAAGCCTCTAAATCCCAGATCCAAAATTCGGGTGGTGCTAATTAGGGTTCAAGTGATCTAGGCATTGCTCTGATACCAAATGTTGAATTTTAAACTAAGTCTAAGCATCAAACTTTAACATTAACCCTAGATCAAGCATGAACACCTAGCATAAGTCCTTAGAGCGGAAGCGACAGTTACATACCCGAAGTCGGAGAAGCCATGAGAGGTGCTCGATTGGTGCGGGAGGTGGCCAACGGTGTAGAGGTAGTCGGCCGGCGTGAAGTAGAGGTGGCCGAAGTTGCTGTCGTCGCCGTGGACGGGGACGGAGTCGTTCTGGCCTTCGTTCACCTGAGCGCCCGTGATAGATCGGATCTGTGGGGTTCTTGGGGCTTAAGCAACTCGTGCGTTAACATTGCCGAAAACCCTAGCTTTCTTTTTATAGCGCTGGTGACCGGGACCAAAACCACATAGAGTTGGTTGCGCCCCCGATCAGGACGCGAGTGGAGGCGTGCCTCCTGAAATCTCAGACGGGAGGTTAGCCGAGAGATCAACCCAACACCAGCTGCTACACGTACTGAAGTGTCACCTTCCAAGTCAACGGACCAAGTCAAACGGCCCTATCCAAATCAGTAATAAATAAAGAAAACGGTCCACTTTTCAACCTCAGCTATGGACTTTTCAACCTCGATTGTAAAACTATTTGAAATGAGTCCCTAAACTATCAACACCAGATCACTTGCCCCATCGATCGAAGCCAGGAAGGTTTTGTCTGATGTGAGCGTCGACGTGACTATTTTTGGCAGACATGCATCCAAGTATGCAATATCATTAAAGCAGGGCCCAGTTGTCATACACACAAAGAGGGCCGTGGTGTTCGTCCTACTATTTGGGTGAAATAGGGGAGGCAACCATGGCTTGGCTCGGTCGAGCTCAGTGCCATGAGCTAGATGACCCTATGTGCGGTGATGGCGAAGCCAAGGGTGGACTATGGCGGTGGCGATCTAGCCCGCAACGGCCTTGGCTAACCAGCGGCTAATCCAAATAAACGACCTATGCACGAGCATCTAATCCCAAAGAAGATTCTAATGGCACCACTTACTTGACACGAGGCGCTTTAAGCTAGGCCGTCAATGGCTGTTGGACGCGAGGATGAAGGTGCATGTTGCGGTGGAGCTACAAAGCCTTATGGTCTAAATCAATCAGTGTAATGAGTTCTTCTACTTCTGGAACATGAGGTGACGCTAGAATTCATAGGATTGTGGCCGAGCACCACCATCGCCCCCTTCTTCCCTAAGTCTAAGTGCGCTTCGCCGTGCCTGAAACATTGCTGTCAGCCTGTCATGTTCCTCATCACACCAATGAGTTTCTCATAGCTGTTGTGGCCTTGTGGGCTAGATCGCTACCGTCACCATGCGCAGCCACGCCGCCACTGTAGTCCACTGCCAGGTTCACCGTCGCCATGCATAGGGTCATCTAGCTCACGGGGATCCATTTTAGTGCTTGCTGGCCACCACCATGGGCGTCATCACTGACGCCGAGATTGACCGAGCCAAGCCATGGTCGCCTCCTTTGTTTCACTTGAATCAGTGGAGGAACACCTTGCCCCCCTCCCTCTCTCTTTTTGTATGACAACTTGGACCCGCTTCAATGATATTGCATACCTGGATGTATGTCAGCGGAAAGTGAACATGTCAGCACTACATCAGGCAAAACCACCCTGGTTTCAATCGAAGGGGTCAAGTGACCTGGTTTTGATAGTTCAAGACCTATTTCAGACAGTTTTATAATTTAAGGTTAAAACTAAACTCGGGCCATAGATAAGGGTTAAAATATAGACTTTTCTTTAAAAAGAACATCTAAAGATTGGCATTTCTTGCAAAGTTGCAATTCGTGCACACATTAAAACTCTAATCGCGGAGAGGGATCATATCCTTTTTATCCCTTGTATTGCTGACAAGTCACCTATTAGTTGCGAACAACAGAAACATTTGTACTAACTAGTAGAGTGCCCATGCTAACGCTACGGCGGCATTTGAGGGATGCACATGAAAACAACCAAATGACGATATTTTTTCCTTGCCCGTGCTAACGCTACGGTAAAAAACAAAAAGACTATGTTTCTTAAAAATGAAGTAAATAGTGAGATAGATTAAGACTCATGTCAAAAGAGATTCATGATGAGCTATCATATTGTTGAGTCCATAGAAATTATGCTTAAAGTGCAACGTTGCAAATAAATAACATCACAGCTATTACATCTTTTGAAGCCACCTAAATCCTCACACGCCTAATAAGTTCTTGTATATCTTCAGGAATGTTGTCTTTAGATTCGTTGTCCTTGTACTTCAACATCTCTACCAAGAATTTGGTCCTCAGTGCATTCCCATCCTGTACGAATTATTACACTTCACTGTCATAAAATAACAATTAATTGTAGAATGTTATTACCAAGTACACAAAAGATTATTTACTCACAATTGAAAACAATGGTAATCTAATACCATTCCACAAGCGCATAAAGTTGATAACAAAAAAGCATGTCAGCTTCCTGTAGAAGGAAAACATTATTACATATATGTAGAACTAATTAGTAGTATGCAAGTTATAAGCAATCACCAGTCTGCAGTTCTTGGAACCCATGTTGGCAATATACGACGCCAGAAATAAATATTGTCATTCCATTTAGGATTGACTAATTCCATGGCCAAGTCCACATTGTTGGCAATATTTTTTATTTTATGAACATACCACAAGCTTCGAGGTTTAAGCTTAAACTCTCTAGGTATAGGCATCGGGTCCATTATAGAAATATTTCTAGTCTCCATGTTAAGTACGTATAATGTGAACTGACCCATAAAAGAGTACGGCAATAGAATCTGCAAACAATCTGTTCATGTTAGGGCAACAAAATCCAAGATTTATGAAGGACGAAGGAATATAGCTTACATTGCTGCAATGTTCAATATCATACTCCATGTCTGGCCAACATTCAAACAATTTTGCCAACCGCTTGATATCTAGCTTCACATGATAGGGCGGGCCTCGAGAAAAAGCAGATATGGACTGTTTGTTATCAGTAAAATATAGAGTTTTAATGAAAATTCTATGTGGATACAAATAATAATATGAACTTACACAAAACTGCAGGTCCATGTAGTGGTATTTGTCTTCAAAATACAACAAGCCCTCATTGCTTGCGAGCATCCGAACATCCATGTTGAAGCAATCAGTATCCATTGGCTTATTTACATCTAATATTTCTTTAAGTTTTTTGAGACTTAAAGAAATTGGATAAGGCTTGGTGTTCCGAATCCATTCTTTCCTATGTTATATTAGTTAAACGAGTATATTATTCTGGCAGTTCTAGCAAGGGCGGTGATAAATCTTTAAATTAGAACAAAAAAATATTTACTTTGAAATGACTTACTCTAAAGATTCAGCATCGTTGATCGTCATGATGTATGTGACAATTAGACACAATAGTTCTTGCGTACTTGTCGATGTTATTCTACTTGATAGAACACATGGAGATATATCTGATTCTATTTGATGTGTTGTGTCAGATTGTTTAGCCACCTCAACCGGATTTTCGATCATTTCAACATCACTTGGACTATCTCTATCTTGTTTTTCTTGTTCAGGTTCTTGATATTCTTTTCTTTTGTTTAATCGCGAGTCCCACAAGATTACAGGTAGCTTAAACCTGAAATTTTTTATATCATCCTGCACATAATTTGAAGCTTTAATAAATAAAACAATTATATTGGTAAGAAGATGAAATATATTATATTCTATAAGTGATCATATAGTACAAGTCCTCTATGAAGTACCTGAGCTACATTATCAGATAGGGAAGATCCAGTCCAATATTCCATATAGTTTACCATCCATAAGCCGCAGGATACTCTATTCATTTAAAAAAAAATCCTTGTGAGGCAAGTGTAAAAAACAAACATGATCATTTTTCTAAATTATAAGCGACATGAAGTGTACCCATCTGTTTGCATTCGCTGATGGAACTTCTCTACAACCCGCCATGTTGAAACATCAAGGTTGCGCCACTTGTCTCGGTCCAGCTCCTTATGCTGTGCTACAAGTTTAAATTCTCTTTCTAGTCCATGTAACTGTTTTGATACAAATATATGATTTTTCAGTAATAATAAGATAAAAATACTAATAACACAAAAAAAGAATAATTACTCACCGTAAAGGTGAGGTCTCTGCGGTCCAATAATTCTAGCCCAAATGAGTCTAGTACATGTATCTCACATACTTTAGCATTCACAACCGCTAGGTACCAGTGACAGTCCTTTATGTTAATTGGAAGAAACAGCTGCACCAAACATTGCAATTTTTTTTTGAAGTATTGTCCATGGTCATATTATATATATTTATCACAGATGGAGGAAGATTTAAGTTTACCATGTCGGCTTTTAAATAGTTTTGCACCCTTGTATCAATGATGTCTTCCTTATAGCTTAATGTCACATCAGTGTATTCACCGTCACGCCTAAGCAGGCTAGAAATAGATGTATCCTCTAAAAAGACATCTCCACCTTCCTTATGAAGTAGATGCTCTTCATCCCTCATACAGTGAATATGCGCACTTAAGACCTGTATGTAAATAAAACGCAATTAGTATGTTTTCTTTTCTGTATAAAACGCAATTAGTGAATATATATATACTTTTCTGTATACAAAGATATAAATAAAATCTATACTTACAGCGCCATTCACAAATATGCCATCCTGCAAAAGACACCCCATATCATCCGTGTTTACCCATGCATCGTCAATGTTGACCAGAACTTTCTTTTCCGGTGACGCTTTCATGTATTCAATAATCTCAAGATCGTCTGTGGTGCACATGTAATCTAGAACGTATAATGTTATTTTACAAAAGTTAATGATATCATTGCGAATCAAAAGGAGCGCAATAATAAAAAAAATCTAATTATTTACCTTGGGGCACAACTTTAGCAAGGTTCGACTTCATAGGTTTGTTATGCTGTGATATCCGAATCAATGTTTTCAACTCATCTTGTTCGTTATAGGCTATTGCTTCTCGGTAACTATCTGAGCATTGCCAACAGCTACCATTCCTGCCTCACTCTCTATATCCTTTTTCAATTGATCTGTATCGAGATGAGCAAAACATAATTATAATTTTATAGACCAAATTATGAATCTGCAATGATGATTAGAGTGCATACCCAGTTGTTGGCTGTCATCTGTTCCAGCTGACACTTGAACAACTGAATTGAGAGTATAGGTGCCTGACATAACATCGAGCAAAGGCTTTCCAGCATTGCAAACAACACTGACGCTTCCTTCGTCCCCATCTATGTCCATCTAGATTTGAAGGCATCTCAATCAGAGGAAGAAAATGTATATAGAATAGAAAAGATGTTCATTCAATTCCCTACGTTAACCAAACAATTAGAATGACAACACAAATTTCTGATACAAAATTAACAAATGAAAGGAACAAGCTAATACATAGGATGAACAAGATTTCACTTGTCCGTAGCTGTTGCCGGATAGGTAACAGTGATGTGATCAGATTGTTCACAATCATATAGATGAGGCACTCACTGTCAATTAATGCTAACTGAAGGCAAGAAATTCTTTATCTCCTACTGCTTTCTACAAAGTTATATAGGTTGCTGCAAATTAAAAATATTAACAACCGGCAAGGAAAGAAAGGATGATAATTTTTTCATCAGTCATCAAACATGAGCAGATTCAGTCAACTGTTAGCACGGGCACAAATTTTAACTGCATGGACACGCCCACGATGGCGAACAGCCCCGCCAGCAGCGGCGGGCACCGCGCGTCGGCCGACCACGCCACCGCGCCCACCGCCAGCGACATGCCCAGCCTGAACAGGCTCCGGCGCCGCGCCACCGCCATCGCCAGGGCACATAAAGAAATTGCATAAGCAGGTAGGTGGAAGTGACCTACCTTGTTGCTTGCGTTAGCCTTGGCGACCTCAATGGTGTCGCCCTGGACCCCGGCGTTCTCCTTCGGTGCCGCTCGGCTCATCCGCAATGGAGTCGTCTCCCCAAGCAGTCCTCCACGGCGACGGCGAGCAACAGTCCACTTCTTGTTGTGCTGAGGGAGGGGAGTCGATGCACGCGTTGATATTGGCGGCTAGGGAGGGCGGTGGTTTATGAAGCAAAGGACCCGAGGGGTTTCTAGGTGGCACCGGTATATGGAGTCGAGGGGCCTTTTGCAGCCATGATGCGAGGAGTCGAAGAGTCGATCGATCTGCTCGCATGCCGTGAGTCCATTTTTTTTGGTTCTTGGGCGCTAGGACTGTTCACGCGGCGGGGTGTAGCGGAACCAACCAACCGACCTCACGCGGTGGGGTGTAGCGCATCTTCTCTCTTTTCTCTGGCCTCCAAACGTCGTAGTAGCCGCCCACCAGATCCACCTGGACCGACCAACAAGAAGCGAAACAAAAAAACGGCAGGTCGTGCATGCCGGAGTCGGCCAAAAAATGCTGATTTGTTTCCAAATGCCAAAAAAAATGCGGGACGTGCATGCGCACGCAAAGAACAAGGAGAGCACCTGATGAACTATTGAGAAATCATATGGTAGAAATCATAACTCCTGAGATGCCACATGGTAGAAATCATATGTGAGCTATATAGCTCAAATCTGTTGACGATTTTATAAAAAATTATCTGTTGACTCACTGACGGCTAAGACAACCTTGTAGTGAAGACTACCTCTAGTTGCTCAGCAGTAGAAGACTACCTCAAGTCACACTTATTAGGTCCTGAATGAAAAAAATAGCAATGGTCAGGTTTTTGCACAAGCTGCAAATAGTAATAAGAACTCAATAATACACTTGATTGGTCAACGACATATTAATAAGAAGTTCGATTTGGTTGGAATTAAAGGCATTGTACATGTTTGGAAATATTACTTACCACTCATCACCAATTCAACACATCTTTATATACAATATTTTTGGTGCTCTTCCCTGTAGAATCTAGTTCCTTGTTTGGTCTTGACAAAATTCTGGTTGTTTGCCTTGAAACTCCCCTTGACAAAGCGACATAAAGCTGTCCATGTGAGAACACAGGTTCTGGAAGGTAGATGCCAACATTTGGGATGATTTGCCCCTGCGCTTTGTTTATGGTCATTGCAAAACTTAGGCGAATTGGGAATTGTTTCCTTCTCATCTTGAAAGGCAGTGAAATATCATCGGACGGAGACATTGGAATCCTAGGTAGGAACACCCTTCTGCCTGCATGCTGCCCACCAACAATTTTAGCATCAATTGCGTTATCCTGGAAGGCTCTAACCATTAACCTTGTTCCATTGCACAATCCATTGTTTGGATCAAGATTGCGGAGAAGGATCACAGGGCAGTTGATTTTTACTTTGAGCACATGCGGTGGGAGACCATTTGGAGTGGAGTTTAGGAAGTCAATAGGGTAGTTGAGTTTAGGAAGTCAATAGAGTAGTTGTTTCTTGATTCATCATCGACAGAGTCAAAGCTATGGTAAACTTTTTCCTCACCTGGAAACCTGTCAATCATCTTTGCATTTAGCTGATCCACATGTTCATTTTTGGTAGAAAGAATGGCACGTGTGCTCATATAAGCTGTTGATCTTGCATTGTCCTCAAGTGATGGGAACACACCTTGGATTAGCTTGTTTACACAATCCTCTGTATCTGTATAACCAATCACAATATCTTCTGGCAAGTGAACATAATCATCGCCAATTGTCTCTTCAGTTCCATTCCCAATCCTAAGGAGGTAATCTGAGAACCATGGGTCAGATTGAGCCCTCATGTTACGTGTCAATCGTATATTTCTGATACTATCCCACAAATAAGATCTCTGCAATGTAGCATCTGTTATCTGTGCTCTAGTCCCACGTGTTACCACTGGAAGAACTTGTCTAAAATCTTCACCAAATATCATGACCTTTCCCCCCAAATGGCAAATCACAATTCATAATATCTTGCAGCGACCTATCAAGACACTCAACCGCTTGACGATTTGTCATAGCAACCTCATCCCAGATTAGCAAAGATGCCCTACGGAGTAACTCTGCAGTCCCACCTTGCTTTGTGAAGTTGCACATGCTATTGCGCGCAAGTTTTATTGGGATTTTGAACCTTGAGTGTGCTGTGCGTCCTCCAGGCAGTATCGACGCTGCTATACTAGAGGTTGCGGTTGCAATGGCTATCAATCCCTCAGAAAGCACTCTAGCAAGTAGTGCCTTGTATAGGAATGTCTTTCCTGTTCCTCCTGGACCATCAACAAAGAACACTTGGCTTTTTTTTATTCAATACATGATCCATAATCTCATCAAATCCAGCACGTTGCTCCTTGTTAAGACTCCTTTTTATATCCAGATGTTCCTGGTCGACCCCCACCGAAAGTTCTTCTCTGACCTCCCTCATTATGTCATTGGAAAATTCACCTGTTTGACGCAAAAAAATTAGATATCAGTATGTTTTTTTTGGTCAAGATCATTAGACAATGTTGTGACAAATTATTACCTGTATCATTCAGCTCCGGAAGATCGTAGTTTTTCATATCTTTTCCCATGGAGTGGAGAAAATCCCTAACATCTCTAAGCACCATTTGTTCTACTGTTTTTGAGTTACATTGGTCTCTGCTGTAATCTTCAGACATTGATTCTTTATGCTTCTCCCACAGTGCACGAATTTTGGTGGCCTCACAAAAAACCAGAATAGTAGCAAATAACCTTCTGAGAGCATATGGCATCTGAAAAGTGGCAGACTCACACAAGCAGTCATCAAGTGTCGTATCTGTCTCTATGAGTCCTCTCTTCTCGCATGATTCTCTACAAGTAGGGCATATGATGCCCGCCACGGTTTTCAAATCCTCATATGAGGTTGGACCTCTAACATGATTTAGAAGCACTCTCAAAAAATATCTCTCGCCTTCAGCAGGGTTTGCATACACTATCCGCCCAATCTGTCCTCTTTAATTTCATATTTGCCATACCTTTTTGCCACTGATCCACCTGTAGTATTCTGGGATCTCTCTGTACAATAATTTCCTTGCAAAATTGTCCACACGGTTAATCTTTAAAAATTATGTCAGTGTAATCATAGAAGAAGCAGGATTGTTCACTATTTCTTCTAAATTTTTATTCTCATCAATAATAACAGACTGCATGTTAGGTAGATGACATTGGAGTTGCAAAACATATGGGTAGACCCCGAAAAGGTGGAAACCGAAAATCCTATGTACAGCTTCCGGCGGTGAGATGTATCTAGCATCCCTGTACTGACGAATCTCATTGATTACTCCAGCTTCACCATTAGCAGGGTCGAGAGAGAATGATGCACAATCGTGGCCTTTGTATACATATTTAAACAAATACTTACATGCTTTGATGCTTGAACATGCTTCAACGTTGATGTGACAGTTATATCTCATAAGCAGGCCAGGATTGTATGGGACAACCCATCTGTTGTCCAACTCGGCACCTCTTATTTTGGCACGTTGGCCATCATCTCTTCTCCTATACAAAGGATATGAATCTTTGCCTTGTTGTGTTGCAGGGCAAAATTGCCGAGGATAGCGAAAGCGACACTCTCCAGCGATCATACATGGACACTTCCTATTCAAGACACCACATGGTCCATGGAGCATATGCTTAATGACCAGGTTATGCAGCACAGGGTACTTGTCCTTGTCGGGAATCTCTGCAGAGATGTATTTGTCATATGCATCTGGGCTTGTTAACTTACATCCTTTTTTCATAATCAATAGGATGTGCTCATGTGGCAAGCCCCTCTTCTGAAACTCAGTCACATGCACATATGCTGCAACCTCACCAAAATATTTCTTCTTTATCAATAAATCCTTGATGGAGCATAATTTGGCTCGGTATACTCTTGACACCAGATCCGGCCAATCATGGAGTTTTTTTCCAAGTTCAAGATTGCTTGTGACCTCCTCCCAATACGGGTTGCAAGTCATTGTAATGAAGTAATCTGGCTTACCGAAACGCTGGACAATAGCCATTGCATTAAGAAATCTTTGCTGCATATCGCGATCACCACCCGGAAAAGAACGGGGCAGCACATTTCTCTTTCCAACCTCTGAAGCTTTAGTCTCTCCAGCAGAAATTACATCGGTCAAGCCCTATGGCACAGATAAAAAAATATTTGCTTAATCAGTCAAATAGCTATTATCCATGTGCATTGAAATATATAAGAGATTTTATTCTACTCACTTGGTACAGTTCAGCCCTTATGAGTTTCTGGTTCTCAGGGTTAGAATACCAGTCAAGCCTCATGGACTCGATCTTTATATACATGTCGACGGCCCATTGTTGGAAAAGCCTCCCTCCAAATAACAAGATGTTAAAAAGACCCTTTCTAACTTGCATCATAAAGCAATAGTATTCTCTTGCTGTCACGAACCTTGTAGATTGACTTGTTTCTACAACTCTACTTATGTAATCACCTTGCTGTATGTCGTTGTCTGTTTCACCATCCTCTGCATCAAAATGGAAATACATTATTATATATTCATAATAGGATTGCATCTACATCCAGGACACCCCTAATAAATTGAGTTCGTGTTGGCATACCCATAGGTTCTTGTACTGAATGCTCAACATTGGTAGGAGACGGCGAATTTGTGGGAGTGCCATTGTATGGCATGAACTGATTCCATCCAGTTTCTCCTCTAGGATAAAATAAAGGATATGCTAATGGGTCATAACAACCATGATATGCTTTGATATAGCGCATCTTCTCTCCTCTGGGGTATACAATAACACTCCTATCAAAACATCTTTGGAGATCATTTCCATTCGTCCAGATGGCAGCAACTTGTGAGGCGGTAGGGGCATTATACCTTAAAATGTTATGCAGGAATTAAAAAAACATAAAAATGTACCTTCGCTGGTTATAAAAAAACTTAAAAATTGTTGGGCACTATAGTATAAATAAAAAATGTGAAATGTTGAGTAATTGAGAAGAGGTTGTACCTTCGCTGGTCAGGTGTCACATTAGTGTTGAGCTCAATTACATAGTCATCAAGATTTGGAATAGAGCCAACTCTATTAAAGGTCTGTACATAAGGGTTATCTGCTTGTAGTATCCTGAGCACATTTCTTATGAGGTTTATATCAACATCAGGGGACCTTTTCACCCTATGCGATAATGTATCATCTTCTGTATCATAAAAGTAGAGTTGCAAGTGACGTGACCCTTTTGATCCTGGCACCAAATGGTCCAGACGATGATACATTGCACCCTGTACACGGAATGTATATATGCCAGTACCAGCTGCGGTGCTGTATCTTTGGTCCAGTGTAACTCCGAGACTTGTGAAGGAGAAGTGAGAGTTGAAGTACCGTATGTGTTTTCTAAAATATTTTGCATCAGTATGCAATTGACTTGTAAACAACCTCTTCAACTCAGCAGATCCATCATGAATATGCAATCTTATCTTTCCCTTTCGACAACAGAATCCAGGTGGTTCACCTTCAAATCTCATGGCTCCACAATATCGGCAGTCAGGAACCTTTTTCAAAACATGGTGCCTTTCCGGCAAGTTATGGTAGACGAAATCATAAGGATCATCAGCGGCACCATGGCCGGTGCAATCATCATTGACACGATACGACTGGAATGCACATTCTGTTTATATATAGAAATATGTCAATATGGTAATCACTTCACATGGTTACAAGTTAAGCAAGAGTTACCTTCACCAAGAAACTGCATGGTCTCAAAATTTGTGAGAGCCTCTCCTATGTCCCATCCTTCTTCTTCTATGTCATGTAGATGATCTGTTGCATGATGTTTGAAAATAACACGATGCTTTTAACATAATTCCGACAAAGAAAAAACTACATTGGTGAACAGATGTGTAAAACCCACCTTTCATCATCAGAATCATGGTTTGTAGGCTCGAATAAAGCACTATCAAACTCGACGTCATTGGGCTCTACATATCTCGGCTGTACAGGTGGCACAAGCATAGGATCAACATTTTCTTCTTGGGCAAGAGTAAGGCATGCTCGCTGCTCGTTTTCTATTGCTTTCGCCTTCTTATAGTCCCGTCTCTATTGTAGCAAATTTTCCTTGGTTGGCGCATCCATATTCAGGTACCAGTTTCGGCTTTTGAGCAGCTTGGCAGTGCTTGAAGAGGCACCTGGTCACCAATGTACACAAGAGATATAATAATGATGCACGTGCTATATATTAGAGTCAATCTCTACCCCTAGAAATGTATACAATGTTTTAGTAAGATGTATTGGACCTGTATTAATTACGATGCCGTTTGAACTCTCGGTCTGCAAAGGCCTCAATGGTGGTCGTTGCCTCCTGACGTACTCATCATTCCTATGTAGCCAGTCACTGGACTCATTTGGATCATCATTTTCTTCGTCATGATGTCTTGATGCTTGATAAATGGCAGAAACAACACTCTCTTGTGGTGATTGTCCTCCTACGACATTTATAATCAATTACACTGAGTTGTTTATGATGTCTTGATGCTTGATAAATGGCAGAAACAACACTCTCTTGTGGTGATTGTCCTCATACAACATTTATAATCAATTACACTGAGTTGTTTATTGAACGTACCCGACCGAGATGGTGCCAAGGTGGAATATATTGCATCTGTCATTTTAACATCTGTGCAACCAGATATAGGGTGTACATCATATGATGCTAAAAAATAAGAGAGTTACTCCTTTTGATGCGTAAACAAAGAATAGTATACAGGAACAGATAAGGAATACCATGACCAGGCGTCGTTGATGTTGTCAGTGCTTTTGTCCTTGCACGGTATTCACGTTGCTTTCTATTCCGTTCTTCTCTTTGTTCAATGCTTTCTTCGGCCCTTTTCCGTGCCCGGTATTCACGTTGTTTTCTATTCCTCTCTTCCCTCTTTAGCAACTCCTCATCTGCAGGTGATGTTTCTGTTGCTGTGATATAGAATGCGTGTCACAATCTCGCAAAACAATTCCAGAAATTGACCAGGTACGATGGCAACGAACATACCCGGACCGATGATGTTCGATATGTCGGTAAATGCAGCACGGGTTTCTCGCCTCTCCCCCATGTTAGATCACCTAAAATGCAGTACAGGCAACTCGATGATGGCGTCCATGTTCATCTGCAAAGCAAAAGGAAGTAGAATTACTGACCTGGCGGACTGGCGCCCTGGTCTGGTTTGGCGGCCTCGCCTGGCGTCTTCGCCTGCGGCCTGCGGCCTGGCCTGGTGGTCTGCGGCCGGCGGCCGGCCTGAACTGCCGGGCTGGCGGCCTCGCCTGGCGGCCGGCGGACTAGCCTGGTTGCCGTGGGGAGAGGATCGCCGCGCCCTGCCCTGGGGTTCGTCCGTGGGGGAGTGGAGAGGAGGAGTCCGTGGGGGAGAGGATCGCCGCGCCCTGGTGGCCTGCCCTGATGATCGTCCGTGGGGGAGAGGATCACCGCCTCCCTGCCCTGGGGTTCGTGCGTGTGGGAGAGGAGAGGAGGAGTCCGTGAGTCGCGCGTGTGGGAGAGGGGGAGTCGCGCGCGGGGTGGTTACGAGATGGGATGAGTGATGAGGTATGATCCAAACAACCTGGGCCGTTGGATTTTGAGTAAGAGAAAGGAGAGGCTAGAGTGGATATCGTCCCTTCGTTTCAAAGGTTCGCTGGTTCTGGGTGCAGTTGGTTTGGTGCGTCTAGGAGAGGTGAGAAAGGAGAGGCTAGAGTGGATATCGTCCCTTCGTTTCAAAGGTTCGCTGGTTCTGCGGGGGACATTTGTTGGGGTAGTTGTAGGAAAGTTTACAACTGGTGGTTTTTTAGTGGTAGAGATTGGGTCGATACTAGACTGTTCATGCTTTTGCACACCCAACCTGGCCCATTCAGCCCACATAATCTTGACTCTTTGTGTGCTGAAAGTTTTTTAGACAGACTCCTCCTTTGCTCAGATTTGAAATTTTTTGTGCTAATTCTGTTGAAATATAGGTGAATTGTCTATCTTTTCTCATAATCTTAAGTTTTTGAGTGAATTGATTGGTGCATACATTTAATATGGTATCAGAGCCAAGAGATCCTGAGTTCAATACCCGGCTAGTGTAATTAAACAAAAATAATATAGTCCACTTTTATTCCACATGTTAGGCCTGAGAGAGCCTACACGTGAGGGGGTGTTGAAGTATAAGTGAATTGCCTACCTTTTCTCATAAGCTTAAGTTTTTGAGTGAAGCACGACGATATATGAAAAACAATCAAGAATAATCAGGACTATGAGACAGATTTAATGTAGAAAACCTTTATGAAAAAATCACAGACGCACAATCGACAAAATTAGTGTATTGGGGGGATTACAGAACGCTCTTTGCATATTACATATGTAGATAATTTGTGTTGTACATGCTACATATCATGAGAGTTAAAGGGTATAAATAGCCTTGGGAACAAAAGTCCCAAACATGTAAGGAACAGAGTATTAGTTGACAATGGAAATAGAGATCTACTCAGAAACTGGAACAGTAACCTGCTCGAAGACGAGAACAAACCCCACTCGGAGATGAAGTAGAATCTCAGAAGATAACAGTGAAGAGTTGTAGTCAGAAGCGCCTCGAGTAGCCATGTCTGACTCTAGTTAGTGCAAATACGTTTGGACACCGCGTCTGGTGCAAGTCAGTGTAGAGTCCATCAAGGACATAAAAATGATCCCAATCATAACTTTCGACTAGTTTGCATTACCGACCAGTTATACTTGTCAGAATATGTCTTTGAATGAAACCTAATCACTTTCTTCAAGTGGTCGGACTCAACTAGATTCGAATCACAAAATACAACAATCTCCACTTTGAACCAAATTTCTCCTGTAGCAAAAAAAAACTCAAAGAACTTCTCGAATAACTTTTAAAACATTTCTTGTGCATCAAACGTCCGATAGGACTAATGAATAAATTTAGTGGTAGGAACTGATTTTGTCATCATATCAACTAAATTATGTGTATTGATTTTGCAAACTTTAATATCACCTTGAGAAATAACTCATCAGGTGAAGTGATATTTGATATCAATGTGCTTTGTTCTCTCATGAAACATTTGGTATTTTGTAAAATAAATAGTACTCTAACTATCATAGTGGATATTGGTGCAAGATGTACTTCTACAAGACTTAGTGTACAGAGCTCTTAGCCAAACAACTGCTTTATAGGCTTCTGAAATAGTCATATACTCAGTTTCAGTGGTCGAAAGAGCAACAATAGTTTGCAAACAAGCTTTTTAGCTTACGACATAGTCTCTAACAGTGAATATATAACTAGTAAAACATCCCCTTTTATCTAAATCTCCAGCAAAATCAGAATTGACAAGGATATAATGAATCCTCAAATTATTATTTATCTATAAATGATATGGTTTTGTCATTATACTCCTCGAGTATACCCTTATCTATAATGGAGAGATTTCACAAGGTAGATTTAAGTTTTTCTACAAGTACCCCTTAGTCGTAAGCTCTTCTACGACTATCCTTTAGTCGTAAACTGTCCTATCACAACCCCTTAGTTGTAAGCTCTTCTATGACTATTCTTTAGTTGTAAGCTCTTATACGAGAACTCCTTAGTCGTAAACTCTTTTACAACTATCCTTTAGTCGTAAACACTTCTATGATAACCTCATAGTTGTAAGTTTTCCTATGACAATGGCATAATCATAAGTTATTATGTGACCACCTCGTGGTCGTAGATCCCCTACAACTAAGCCAAGCTCTGACTGACCTATCTATGACAACCCATTGCTTCGTAAGCCTGTCTGACAAGGCGGATAACATGAGTATTTATTCTCTGGAATAAATGCACATAACTTCACCCTGGCAGAAACCACCGCATGATGAGTGAGATATCACATCTCTAATAACTCCCATTGGACGGTTATCAAGGCGAAACTTGGCAAGGAGAAAATTCCGCTGCCATGCAAGCTATATGAAGGTGGACGTCACGGAGAAGAGGGAAGAATCTTGGCCAGACCCAAGGAAGAGTAGCAGTAGAGCGGGCTTTTTTGCATTACTTTCTCCATTGTAATCAGCTCAATTGTAATTAGTTCTTTGAGCAACAGTCAACAAGAAGTAGGATTGTTATTCTCACTGCAGAAGGCCCAAACCTATATAAAAATAACTGTGTCTATTTTCTGTGTGTTGGTAGCTAGATCCTCAAGAGTCCCCAAGAACCCAAAGAAATCATACGTAAGATCGATATTAAAACATCGACAGTTGGCGCCGTTCATGGGAAACTTCTTCTCCAAAACACCAGTAATTCCTTGTTAGCATGTTTTGTTGTTTTTTATGTCCTCATGGCAGAAGAGTGGAATGGGAAGAACTAGTTTGACCTGGCAGAATACGCAGATCTTGACATGGATGCTTTCTATGACTTCGAGCAGACGATGCTTTCATCCGATGGTGAGGCTATCCCTGGAGATCCATCACCTCCCCCAAGTATTCGAGTATCGCAGCGGCCATCAGATTAGGCTCGATGAGTCCTGGAATCCTACATTCTAGGACTCCATCAGCATCTGGTGGTCATAACTATCCACTTGTCCCCGCATCGCCCATACTCACACAGGGTTCAGCCCCAACAGGAGATAGTTATAACCCAGAATTTCCCTTCTTGGAGGGGTTTATTCTAGGTCACAATGCGCTCTCGTTGGATGACATTTCAAGCGAGGTCATTGATGGAAGTGGAGATTGTCGATAGGAGGACTTTGCTCACCCCTCAGATACTAATCACTTTCTCGGAGGAAGGCTTGATAGCGCTCTCTACCGATCACACACAGCACCAGGCTACAAACACTTCGTTGAAGGAATCACACGAAGACTCCAAAGCATGATGGTTAGTTCAAGCAACCTCACTAACACAACTCCGTGAGTTGAACAGGTATGACTGCGTCTAGTCGTTCTCATAACTACAACTCTAGTTTGAGAAGAGTTCCTCGTATGACCTTGGATTGGCGAGCTTATGGAGGAGGTGACCATTCACCACTTCAAGCAAAGAATCTGCAACCTCAGATGGAATATGAGGAGTATTACCCTTGAATGGATGGGACCTATTATAGGTCAGGTCTACTAACTACCGAGCATCATTGAGAACGGTCGTCTGGAGATGTCAATCATCCTTTTTCGCAAAGGAGGCATCACGATATTGTTATCGAATGTTGGGCATTCATGCCAGAACTCTGAGTAGTACACTGGCCACCGTGTTTTCGACCAGTAAATATAGAGAAGTTTGATGGGTCCCGAAATCCCATAAAGTTCCTTCAAATTTACACGACTGCGATTTGAGTAGGAGGAGAGCATGTTATGGCAAATTACCTTCCGATTGCGCTCGAGTGATCTGCCCTGTCGTGGTTGCTGAATCAACCACTAGAGTCAATCCATTTGTGGCAACATCTCTGTGATCTTCTTCTAGCTAACTTTTAGGGTACATACAATCACCCTGGGAAGGAAGACGACCTGCACCGGATGAGACAGAGCAACAATGAGACCCTATGACAATTCATCAGGTGTTTCAGTTAGGTTCATAATTCCATTTAGAAAATTTCCAATTATTCTATTATTAGAGCATTTAGGCAGCGAGTCCACAATACAAAGGTTCGCAGAATATATCGCTTTGAATCCTACAACTACTATCATTGAGCTCTTCGTGATGGCTAATCGTTATACGACTGTCGCTGAAGTAGTTGAATGGAGCAAGACCATCGACCATGCCGATCAAAGTACTATAGAGGTAGGTGAATGTAGCAAAGAAAAGGGGATGGTCAAGAAATCCAAGAACAAGACAAATGGTAAGAAGCCTTAAGCTGGAAGTTCTAAGGAGGTCTTGACCGTGGGCGATAAGGAGCCATGAAATCCAATGCAGTACTCCGATAGGGGCAAGGGCAAAATCCCCGCTCAAAAAGACAACAAGCCTAGGTAGTACCACTTTCATAAAAGGGAAGGACACGACCTTCACAACTATCGAATTTTCCAACGAAAACTTGAGGATTACTACTTCGGCAAAGGACCACTCCCTACACTCCAAGAGTTTGGACAAGCGAGTGGTTAGAAGCAGTCGAATGATGATGAGGAGATGTCATTTCAGGATCCACGGTATACCATCGAGCACATCTAGGGAGGATCTTCAGCATACGAGTCGAAATGACAATATAAAGCTGTCGAACTTAAGGTAAATTCCATTGACCCTCCCCTTGTCAATTATCTTTCAAAGTGGTTGAAAGTCACTATCTCTTTTGAGAAGTGTGACTGTCTGATCCCTTCAACTCGACCAGGTCAGCTTTCGATCGTGGTCGAGCCCACCATCAATAACTGTCGAGTGAATCGTATGTTGATCGATGGTAGTAGTTCTTTAAATATCTTGTTTGCAGGCGCTTTGGATGATATGCAAGTTTATCGGACCAGAATAAAACCTGTATGATACTCATTTCATGGGATCATACCAGGGTCTTCGGCCAAGCCAATTGGCCAAGTTTCTTTGCCCGTTATGTTTGGTTCTCCAAGCTATTTCAGGACATAAGAAATCTCATTTGATGTGGTCAATTTTGACATGGTGTATAACACCATACTTGAACGATCAACTCTAGCATGCTTCTTGATAGTTGCTCACTATGCATATCAATGTCTTAAGATGCTAGCTCTGAAAGGTGTGATCACAGTCTACTGTGATAAAAAGATGGTGCTTACATATGACCGCAAATCCCTCGAAATGGTAGGCCAGTTACCAACTTGAAAAGCTAGCAAGGCCTAGCCTTCGACCAAGCACTCAAAGCTTGAAGCTATGCTGAAGCCAAACGACCAGGTCAAGGAAGTTCCATTGGAACCAGCGGAGCCTAAGAAGAACGTTCGTATCGGGGTTACTTCCGACCCTACATAGGAAGACGCCCTCATCACTTTCCTCCAGGCAAACGTAGATGTATTCACATGGCAAGCATCCGAAATGCCCAGGGTCTCTAAGGAAGTGATCGAGCACATGCTGACCTTACAGCTTAATAAGAAACCCGTAAAACAAAAATTACAAATGTTTTCACCTGATCGAAGGGAGGCTATTAGATCTGAGTTGGACAAGCTACTAAAAGCAGGCTTTATAACAGAGATTAAACACTCAGAGTGGTTGGCTAACCCTGTAATGGTTAAAAAGTCTAACGGTAAGTGGTGTATGTGTATGACTATATTGATCTTAATAAAGATTGTTGAAAAGATGATGTTGTGGTTACAGACCAAACAGAGAGAGAGATGGTAGTGGAGAGTTGGGAGTAAGTGATCGCCTCTCCCCATGGCCTGTATCCATATATATGTACACATGAGGAGTGCTTTTACAGTTATACCCTTACATCTGGTCATCCCCTCCAGGGGCACTTATGCCATTACACATGGCCTATTCTGGGCCTTATAACCTCCTACCAGGCCTGCTGGGTTTAGGTGGGGGCCACCCCTACAACAGATGATTTTCCACTTCCTTATATCGATCAATTGGTTGACTCCACTGCTGGTTGTGAAACATTAAGTTTTCTAGATGCATACTCTGGTTATCATCAGAAGAGGGGCCGAAGTGCGGCAACTGCTACTGCTGCTGCTAGCGCTCCCGAGGGCGCGGCAGACGCGGAGTCGGATTCGGCGAAGTATGCCGATTCAGGCTCGGATGGCGCGGACGCCGGAGGCGAAGGATCTTCGGCGAGTGCCCTGGACGGCGGGCTTGCCGCGAGCAGCCGGAGAGGGGAAGTCTCGCCACCCGCCTCTGTCGCCGAGACAGAATCCGTGCGGACCGGCGATGCTGAGGTGGAGCCTTCGACCGTGGCCGCTGTGGTGCCAGAGACGCCCTCCGTGGGGGCGCACGGAGCCGTGCTGCCTTCACCGACAGCAGCAGCGGAAGCCGAGATGCCCCCTGCAGAAACTGCCACGGCGGAACCTTCGCCCCCGGGCACTGCAGCCGCGGGGGCCTCTCCGGCAGCGACTGCTGGGGCGGTGTCGTTGCTGCCTGCCCCGGCTAAGCGGCCGTGTGTACGGCCGGAGCTCCACCGGACGCCGCGGGGATTCATCGTGGCGACGGGCATCAGAAGTTTGTGGGACTCCGATGCAGATGCCGAAGACCTTGCGGCGTGTGCCCCCTCTGCCCCCTGGCCACGCCGCCCACCGTGCAGGAACGGTCGTCGCCGGCCCCGAACGCAGAGGCTTCTGCTCGCTGCGGGATCATGCTTTCTGCGGGGGCTTGTGCCACCACAGCCCCGTCTGGGAATAGGGGGGCGGGTCCCCGAAGCCCTCCTTCTGCTACCGAAGGTAGGGTGGCTTGGCTTACCCTGGTGTATTCTTTTATGCCTTGCGGTGCTCACCTGCATCCCTGTCTGCAGTGTCGCCCATTCCGGAGGAGGAGCGCTTGGCGGAACACGGGACCTCCGCGCGTGTGAGCCCCGCGAACTTCGTGCCTCCCCCGAAGACGCTGAGGGCGTGGCACGGGATTGTGGATGACGCGGCTGCCAGCGTCGACCAACAAGCGCTGCAGACCTACGGGGCGGAGCGCCTCGGGGACGCCTTCGAGGTGTCTGGGGTGAGGGTAAGTACTCATACGACAACGCCTGGGCCGGCTGAGCTTGCTGAGTCTTTCCATTCTGCAGACACTTGTGCTGGGGCAGGCCTTGCAAACGGCCTATACTCGTGCCCAAAGGGTGCTTGAGGATAGGCTGCGGGCCGCCGAGGAGGAGCTACGCGAAGCCTCGGGAGCCCGTTCTGCCCAGGATGCCCGCATCCGCGAGCTGGAAGTGGAGTGCGCCAAAGTGAAGGCGCACGACGAGGGACTTGCTGCGTCGGCGCGGAAGTCAGCCGCGAAGGCTGCGCAGTAGGAGTTTGCGGCGGAGCGGGACGGGCTCGTGCAACAGGTCGCCTTGCTAGAAAAGGAAAAAGGCGAGCTCGCCTTGACTCTAGCGGAGCGTAACCAGACGCTTGGCGACGCCTCGGTGATTGCGTGGGACGCCATGCAAGCGCTGGAGAGCCATCTCCAAGGGCTGGTAGCTAAGGTGCCGGACCGCACCTTTGGCCTCGAGGAGCTGTCTCGGACCCTCCGCTGGGTCGGAGATGCCGCCAACGTCGCGCGCGGCGCTGCGATGACCTTCGGCAACCACTGCGCGTACACATCGGCATGCCTGGTGTGCGCGCTCCTACAGCACCGCGGTTGCCCGCATGTCGCCGGGCTAGAGGACCCCCAGCTGGAGATGCCCGGTGGGGCCGGAGTAATGTCCGGCGCCGTCCGCTCCGCTCGCCGCGCCATCAAGCCCTTCTACGAACGGATCTGGGATTACGTCAGGGCAGAGGCTGCGCAAGTCGAGCTCCAGAAGTCACTTTACGGGGAGGGGAGCCTCGGCCAATTCCTTGATTGGGTCCCTCGACGCGACGAAGGCGGCGCTGAGGCCTCTGAAGGCGTCGGGAACTCGCAGGTGTGACGCCGTGGTGCCTAGGTGTAGGCGTGCATTGTAATGCTTCCTCTTTTTGTGAATGAAGTACGCGCTTGCTTCATAAATTCTGACTTTCGCCTATGTCCCGGGCAGCTTCCTTGCTGGGGTCGACTTCTTGCGGCCGACGTTGCGACCCGGCGATGCCTTCGACGCTGGCGAAGGGCTGAAGAGTCGCTGGACTTTTGGGCGGGCCGACTTTCTTCCGGCGGAACCCCGTCCTTATCGCATGTTAAGAACGAACCTGCCGAATAGCTACTTGGAGCGGCAGGGATTTTGCCATCCTCTGTACTTGAAAGATTTTCCCGATATATAGATCTCCTGATAATTAGGACATGCGCGGTCGTGCTGTGCAGAGCCGAGATCCCCACATTCCAAGTTCGCCGTTAGTGTGAACCGTGCGAGCGCTGCCTCCTGCTGAAAGTCCGTAGACTGACGCGTGTGAAGGCGGGCCTCCGCACTACAACATGTTTATAGTCCGTAGACTGACGCGTGTGAAGGCGGACCTCCGCACGATGACCTGTTTAAAGTCTCGTGGACTGGCGTGTGCGAAGGCGGACCTCCGCACTACGACCTGTTTAGAGTCCGTAGACTGGCGCGTGCGAAGGCGGACCTCAGCACGACGACCTGTTTAAAGTCTCGTGGACTGGCGCGTGCAAAGGCGGACCTCCGCACTGCGACTTGTTTAAAGTCTCGTGGACTGGCGTGTGCGAAGGCAGACCTCCGCACTACGACCTGTTTAAAGTCTCGTGGACTGGCGTGTGCGAAGGCGGACCTCCGCACTACGACCTGTTTAAAGTCTCGTGGAGTGGCGTGTGCGAGGGCGGACCCCCGCACTACGACTTGTTTAAAGTCCGTAGACTGGCGCGTGCGAAGGCGGACCTCCGCACGACGACCTGTTTAAAGTCTCGTGGACTGGCGTGTGCGAGGGCGGACCTCCGCACTACGACCTCTTTAGAGTCCGTAGACTGGCGCGTGCGAAGGCGGACCTCCGCACGACGACCTGTTTAAAGTCTCGTGGACTGGCGTGTGCGAGGGCGGACTCCCGCACTACGACTTGTTTAAAGTCCGTAGACTGGCGCGTGCGAAGGTGGACCTCCGCACGACGACCTGTTTAAAGTCTCGTGGACTAGCGTGTGCGAGGGCGGACCTCCGCACTACGACCTGTTTAGAGTCCGTAGACTGGCGCGTGCGAAGGCGGACCTCCGCACGACGACCTCCGCACGATGACCTGTTTAAAGTCTCGTGGACTGGCGCGTGCGAAGGCAGACCTTCCCCCCCACCCCGAGGTGGGGGCAGCCTCTGGTGTATCGCCTATTCCACGTGCGCGCCGACGCTGGGGCCAGCCTCTGGCGCGTAACGTCGGTACTCTGGAACTCCCGGAATTGGTTTCCATAGTACCGCCTGCGTACACCACCCGTGATGTGTGAAGGCGAGCCTCAACGCGCTGAGGTGCGCGATTGGCAGCCGCGCAAGATTCGCGTGGGATCGGCGTCCATGTCTGATTTATACTCTAGGGAGTATGCATAAGGACGAAGTCCCTGGTGTGCGCGGGGTTCGCGTCTTGTTTATACTCAGTAGAGTGCGCAGGGAGAACATCCGCGTCTTATTTATACTCCGTAGAGTATGCACAAGGACGAAGTCCCTGGCGTGCGCGGGGTTCGCGTCTTGTTTATACTCAGTAGAGTGCGCAGGGAGAACATCCGCGTCTTATTTATACTCCGTAGAGTACGCACAAGGACGAAGTCCCTGGCGTGCGCGGGGTTCACGTCTTGTTTATACTCAGTAGAGTGCGCAGGGAGAACATCCGCGTCTTATTTATACTCCGTAGAGTGCGCACAAGGACGAAGTCCCTGGCGTGTGTGGGGTTCGCGTCTTGTTTATACTCAGTAGAGTGCGCAGGGAGAACATCCGTGTCTTATTTCTACTCCGTAGAGTGCGCACAAGGACGAAGTCCCTGGCGTGCACGGGGTTCGCGTCTTGTTTATACTCAGTAGAGTGCGCAGGGAGAACATCCGCGTCTTATTTGTACTCCGTAGAGTGCGCACAAGGACGAAGTCCCTGGCGTGCGTGGGGTTCGCGTCTTGTTTATACTCAGTAGAGTGCGCAGGGAGAACATCCGCGTCTTATTTATACTCCGTAGAGTACGCACAAGGACGAAGTCCCTGGCGTGCGCGGGGTTCGCGTCTTGTTTATACTCAGTAGAGTGCGCAGGGAGAACATCCGCGTCTTATTTATACTCCGTAGAGTGCGTGCAGAGGCGTCCCCCCACACGTCTTTGTTTATACTCATGCCCGTGTCTTTGACGGAGAGTGCACACGCGAACGTGCGTCTTCGTTTATACTCATGCCCGTGTCTTTGACGGAGAGTGCACACGCGAACATGCGTCTTCGTTTATACTCATGCCCGTGTCTTTGACGGAGAGTGCACACGCGAACGTGCATATTTGGTTTATACTCATGCCCGCACCCCTGGCTACGGAGAGTGCACACGCGAACGTGCGTCTTTGGTTTATACTCATGCCCGTACCCCTGGCCACGGAGAGTGCACACGCGAACGTGCGTCTTTGGTTTATACTCATACCCGTACCCCTGGCTACGGAGAGTGCACACGCGAACGTCCGTCTTTGGTTTATACTCATACCCGTACCCCTGGCTACGGAGAGTGCACACGCGAACGTGCGTCTTTGATTTATACTCATGCCCGTACCCCTGGCCACGGAGAGTGCACACGCGAACGTGCATCTTTGGTTTATACTGCGGGAGCACACGCGTAGGCGAGGCCGCCGCGTGTGCTCGCCACGTATTTTTGCACAACGGTAATATGTTGGCGACAAACGGAACTTTATTACATTCCCGTTTGCGCGGGTAAGCGATTACATACGACCGGGGGGGTACTAACCGTTTGTGCTCAGCGCGGCCGGAGCCTCTAGTAGCTGCACTATCGGCAGGGCTTGCGGAGTCGCCCCCGGATGGCGCCGTGGGCCTTCGCACGGCGGTGCCGATCCTAGGTGTGCCGCTGCCCGCCGCGACGGGGACATCGGGTGTCGTGCTCGATGCGCCGGGCCATGTCCTGGTCGCCCCGAACGGTAATGATGGCTCGCGGCCCCGGGAGCTTCATGCATAAATAGCCGTGATGCGGTACCGCCCCGAAGGAGTTGAGGATTGGACGCCCCAATATGGCATTGTATGGGTATGGGAGGTTGACAACGTCGAATGTGGCGTCTTCGACCCTTTCATTGTCGCCCTGGCCGAAGGAGACCTGCAGGCATATTTGGCCGAGCGCCCGTAGAGGTTGTCCTCCGAAGCCTTGTAGCAGGACTCCCGATGGGCCGAGGCGACTTCAGGGGATCCCCATCTGGTCGAAGGCTGCCGCGAACAGAATGTTCGCGGAACTGCCGCCATCAACTAGGGCACGTCGCATCCCGCTATAACGACTCGGGCGACCAGGGGGTCGTGGTGGGGAAGCTCCACGCCTTCGGCATCGGCGGGGGTGAATGTGACCTCATGCTGTGCCCAGTCCGGCGGTGTCTGTGCTGGGTATGCCGCCACGTGGTGTAGCCTCCGCACGTAGGCCTTCCACTATCGTGTCGAGGCAAACTCCAACAAGGAGCCTCCGGAGATGACGTTGATAACCCTTCGGTGGGTGGCCTCCGGAGCCTGTAGCTGCAGAAAGCCCTCCTGAGGCTGCTGCACATGGGCCTGAATCCTCAAAGGACCCTCGTGGGGCTGCGTCCCTTGTGCCTGAATGTGCACGGGGGCTTCGTATGGGTGCTGTACGTGGGCCACCACAAGCGGGCGTGCTTCCAGGTTTCTGTCCCTGGTGACGCTCTCGCGGAGCGCCGCGATAGAGGTGCACGTGCGGGTGTCGTGGTTGCCACGACCGTGGACTGCGCACCACAGCCCCTGGTGTTGGTCGTCGTAATCTCCACGGCCTTTATCGTCGCGGCCCCGGCCACGGCCGTGCCCCCGACCGCCCCGGCCCGCGGGAGCGCCTTCGTCGTAACCGCCTTCGATGTCAAGGACGTACCGGCCTCGCCGCGACTTCTGCTGGCCACGCTTGGGCCTATCGGACGACTCCTTGTGCGGGGCGTCCCTGCGGTCGGGCGCATCCTTGGACGACTCCTGCTTACGTTTTCCCTTCGAAGAACCATCCTTCGGCGGATCTTCGGCTTTTGCCGAGGCACCGGCCTAGTTGGTGTCGGAGTCGTCACCTTGCCTTCGCCGCGCGTCCTCTTCCACCCTGGCGTATTCCTCCATTTTGTCAAAGAGCTTTGTCACTGTCTTAATTGGCTTCCGTGCGTTGTACTCGGCCATCGGGCCCGGGCGAAGGCCCTGTATGGCTGCATTGACAACGGTGGTTTCGTTAACATCTTTGACTTGACAACGTATCTTCGCGAAACGTTTGAAGTAGTCCCGGAGCTTCTCCGAAGGTTTCTGCTTCACGGCAAAGAGCTGGTCAACATCGACTCGCTCAACATAGTTTCCTTGAAAGTTGTTGTGAAGGCGGTCGCGAAGCTGCTCCCACGCGTAGATGGAGTTTGGCTCTATGGTAAAAAACCAGGAAAGCGCCACTCCTTGCAACGCGAGGGGGAGTCCCTTCGCCTTTGTGGTGTCATCTCCGCCCGCGGCTTCGATTGCGGTTTCGTACACGCGCACGAACTCGCGGGGGTCCGTATCACCTTTGTACGACTCGATGACACTGGGAAACTTGAAGTCTTCGGGCCACGCCGCCTGCTGCAGTCTTGCCGAAAGCGGGGACTCCGGATCGACGCGCCGCAGCGGCACGCGGCTGGACGTGGGGGCGTCGCGGCTGTCTGCCCTTTCCGGCGTGGGCTCTGGCGCGACCACTGGCGCGGCCTGCTGGCTCTGAGCTTCTTGCATGTCGCGGACAGCCCCACGAAGATCCCCTAGCTCCTGCTGGAACGCTTTGAGGGCCGTCAGCAGGGCGCTTTCCACCGCCTGCGTGGGCGGGGCCGTCGGTGCGCCCAGCGGACGGGTCGGCACAGGTACGATCGCCTCGCGAGCTCTCGAGCTGCCGGTGAGCGTCGCGGCAAGGGTGGCGAGGTTGGCCGTCGCGGCGCCGGTGGCGGGGTCGGCCGTCGCGGCGCCGGTGGCGGGGTCGGCCGTCGCGGCGCCGGTGGCGGGGTCGGTCGTCGCAGCAGCCGATGCCGAAGCCCTGGTGCCCATGCGACACTCCGACCCAGCCGCCTTTTTTCCCTTCGCCGCTGCCGACAAAGCTTTTTTCGGTGCCATCCTTCTTCGGACTTCAGGCTTGCTCCTGTCCTCCCCACGGACGGCGCCAACTGTTGTGGTTACAGACCAAATATATATGTGATCGCCTCTCCCCATGTCCTGTATCCATATATATGTACACATGAGGAGTGCTTTTACAGTTATATCCTTACATCTGGTCATCCCCTCCAGGGGCACTTATGCCATTACACATGGCCTATTCTGGGCCTTATAACCTCCTACCAGGCCTGCTGGGTTTAGGTGGGGGCCACCCCTACAACAGATGATTTTCCACTTCCTTATATCGATCAATTGGTTGACTCCATTGCTGGTTGTGAAACATTAAGTTTTCTAGATGCATACTCTGGTTATCATCAGATTAGTATGTCTCTAGAAGATGAAGAAAAGACCACGTTTATTATGCTATTTGGAATATTTTGCAATGTCAAAATACCATTTGGTTTGAAAAATGCTGGTCTAACTTGTCAGCTATTGATGCAATTGACTTTTTTCCTTTAACTAGGTCGAAATTTGGAAGCCTATGTTGATGATGTAGTTGTAAAAAGCATCAAATGACTTAATTACATTTCAGACCTACAGGAAACACTCGACAATCTCAGAAAATACTACTGAAAACTTAATCCTGAGAAGTGTGTGTTTGGAGTTAATTCAAGAAAATGGCTCGGATTCTTTATTTCGGCGAGAGGTAATGAAGCAAATACTGCAAATATAAAGGCCATTGAGAAAATGCGCCCTCCGACCACTAAGAATGAAGTATAGAAGCTCACAGGGTGCATAGCAACTTTAAGTTGTTTCATTGCACGATTGGGAGAAAAAAGATTTCCTTTCTTCAAACTTCTAAGGAAGCACAAGGGTTCGAGTGGTCAAAAGAGGCTAACGATGCCTTTGAGGATGTCAAGAGATATCTTACGAGTACTCCTATTCTGGTTTCTCCAAAACTAGAAAAAGACGCTTTTAATATATCTAGCTACCACACCACAGGCAGTAAGCATAGTACTGGTTGTAGAACACGAGAGCATCCAACGAACAGTCTACTATGTAAGCGAAGTTTTACACGAGTCTAAGGAGTGCTACCCTCAGGTTAAAAAAACTTCTATATGCCCTCCTCATGTCTTTGAGAACACTAAGGAATTATTTTTAGGTGCACAAAATTGTTGTGTTGTCTAAGTTCCCTTAGGAGAGGTCCTCCAGAATAGGGAATCAGTGGGATGCATGGCCAAATGGTTGTTAGAACTTGGGGAGTTTGACGTCCATTTCATGTCCTAAACGGCCATTAAATCCCAGATCTTGGCAGACTTTGTTGCCGAGTGGACAAATCCTGAACCAATTTTGGATCCTAGTACACTTCACACTACCAGTGGACGATGTACTAATAATGTGGATGAATACAAAGGTTTGTTGGCTGGCATATGAGCCACAAAAGCACTTGGGATTCGTCAACTACTCATGAGAGGAGACTCAACTAGTCGTAAATCAGGTCGGGAAAGAGTGGAAACACAAGAGTCTTTTTAGAGCAACTCCAGAAGCCGTCTCTGGTCAAAACACTGGAAACAACTCCTAATGAGACAACCTCTCTTGAGTATGAGGATACCTGGATGAGACCCATCTACAAATATCTTCAAAAGGGTTCTATATCTGATGACGATCTCAACGTAGATCATTTATCCCGCAAGGCCAAATTGTATACTTTGATCGATGGGGTACTCTATAAAAAGAGTACCAGGGGGTTCTCATGTGATGCATTCCGCAGAGAAAAGGATTACAACTCCTTCATGACATTCATGGGGGCATCTGTGGAGCTCACCCTTCTTACAGAACACTGGTTGAAATAGTCTTTTGGCAAGGTTTTTACTGGCCAACAGTCCTCAATGATGCTAAAGAGCTGGTTAAAAAAATATGTAAAATGCCAGTTTCATAACAGGCAGATACACCAACCAGTTCAGGCTTTACACACTATTCCTTTATCTTGGCCTTTTGCGACCTGGGTTTATATATCCTAGGACTGTTCTTAAAAGCGGCAGGGGGCTTCCAACTCCTTTTTTTGGCAATTGATACGTTCACAAAATGGATTGAGGCCGAACTTGTTACTGGGATAACAATGGAAGCGGCTAAAAGGTTCATGATGAAGAGTGTGATTACTCGATTTGGGGTACCAAGTCGAATAATTACATACAACGATAAGCAATTTTTGAGTGAAAAATTCTAAGAATTTTTTGAGAAATTGGGTACCAAGTTATATTTTGCTTCTATCACTCATCCTCAAAGAAATAGGGCAGTCGAAAGAGCGAATGACCAAATAATATAGGCAATTAAGACTCAAGTCTTTGACCAGCTCGTAAAGTATTCAGGGGCTTGGGTACAAGAATTACCCTCAGTATTATGGGCAATTCGCATGACTCCTAGTTGGGCAATAGGAGAAACTCCTTTCTTCCTAGTTTTTGGGGCTGAAGCTATACTTCCTCTAGAACTAAAGATTAGGTCGACATGAGTTAAGAGCTTCAACAACTCCAATAAAGAGCAACAAGCTACTCAAATGACATTAACCTGCTCGAAGAGAAGAGGAATCAAGCCTTAATTCGATCAGCAGTCTATCAACAAGCTATGCGTACATACTACGTACCATAAGATCCAATCTCGCAGTCTTGTTGTAGGTGAGTTGGTATTGAATAGAATTCAGTCCTAGTCTAATTGAAACAAGCTTTCCTTCAAATGGAAAGGTCTTTACACGGTAGTTGAAGTTATACAACTAGGCTCAGTACGACTAGAAGGAGCTTCCTAGCGTCGCATAATTTCCAACTCTTACTATCAGTAAACAACAATTGACTTAACCACATAAAGTCAAATGAACAAGATCTCTAAGCGTTAGTCCTATTCGCGTTTATGATTTTGATTTGATTAACTTGGTCGAAGAAAGGTAACATCACTTAATTGAAGTCTCTTCTCTCTGCGCATGGTCCTGCCCACTAGAAGGAGCTTCCTAGTGTTGACTTCTTCCTAACGTTTTCTACCAAAACATGACAAATTTAAAGTCAACAATGGTAATCGGATGAACCATTATGATCTCCACATACCTTATTTTGAGTGTTTATCCTATTCTTGTTATACATTCGATTTGATTAATCTGGTCGAAGAAAGGTAGCATCAGCTAGTCGAAGTCTCTCCTCTCTGCACATAGTCTGCCCACTAGAAGGAGCTTCCTACCGTCGATTCATTCCTAACTTTTGCTATCAAAACATGACAATTGAAGTCACCAACGATAGTCAAATAAAGTACTCTTATCTTTACATACCCTATTCTATACTATTTGCTTACTTTATTCGTATAAACTAAGTAAATAGTCAGGCTCTAGGATATAGTTATCAATATAACTTCAATTCTTAGTCATACTTTCATTTTGTTTTATTTCTTTATTGTCTTATAAGTACTAACTACTCAACAAGATGAATTGCAGGAAAAGGAAGATGAATTTCATAAAGGTTTGCTTTTTACAAAATTCCCTATTGCAAACAAGTCTAACGAAGATGATCCAACTCGCATCTCCTCTGTGACCTTCCTATCAGCTGGTTCCATCTCTTCAATCAGACGAGCTGCTTCTGTTTTAGAGCTGTCGAAATAATAGTCAATTGATTGAAGATTGAGGATTGGGTCGCATGCCTTGAGTTTTGCCAAGGCATAGCTTATTGCACCTTTAACCACCTCTTATAGTAAATCATCCTAGTTGAACTTCAAAGTGCTTACGAGCTTCTCTAAGGCTCTGACTTGTCACCCAATCGTACTTTCCTGAGTAGTCATGGTCTCTTCAGAAGGAATAATCTTCTCAGCACCAAACCCTCTGAGTAGACCATTTAGGAGAGAAATGTTGTCTTGAAGAACCATCTTCATCGATTGTGTCTCCTCCTGGCTACGAGTTGCTTTATTTTGACCATAGCTTCTACAAAGTAGAGTGAGACTTAGTCAGGAAAAATACTTTATAAAAGACTGGTTAGTAAGAACTAGTCGAAGGTAAAGATTTCCTTACCTACTAGTCGAGACTCGAGCTTCTTGACTTCATCCTTACACTGGTCTTCCAGCAACCTGATCCTCTATCTTTTCTCATTTTTGATATGTGTAAACTCACCATCACTTTTGTCTTTTCATTGATCTCAGTGCACAACTGACCCATTTCGACCTCTTTATCTATATAAATAAAAATAGTTAGCGAAAACAAGAAAAACATCCAAATAAACAGTCGTAAGTTCAAAACTTATTGTTTATTTTTATCTTGCAACTTGTCAGTTGCAGATTTTGCCTTCAAAAGTTCAATCATAAGATCAACGTTCTTGTCCTTAACTTCTGCATCTTGTGGTCGAGTGCAATAGATAAGATCTTTTTGTCACTCTTAGACCTGTAGTTGAAACAGGAAAAGGTTGCATATGTCAGCGACCTACCATTTCTTTGCCTATTCTCTAAGTTTAGCATTTTCCTCCCTCAAGAGCATAAGTCATCTATGGTATTCAGCCACAGTTGCCATGCCTTCCAAAGCTCTCTAGATAAAGAAAGATAATCAGAAGCAAGAAAATCTAATTATAACAAACTAAGCACCACATGCTTATGTGCATACTTGTATGAGCAAATTTGGCGAGTACTAGCTGGGAATCCTCTGGTCGATCAAGCTCTTCAACCTTATTCCACAATACCTTCTCAAGGCAGTCGTCATCAAAGACATTTTCCTTGTTGGGAATATCTTTGGGATGAGGAACTCGGTCTTAAGATCGACATGCAAAAGATCCTACTACAAAAGCAGGATTAAAAACGAAGAGAAGATGTTGGGCTCTTCTTCTTCTTCAATTATACCTCCTTCAAGGAGAAGAATCACCTTTACTTTTGTTTCGACCGCTTTGGTGGTCATAACTGCTCCTGCTCTAGTAGCGGTCTCTATCATTGCCATAGTGATCGATTCTTCGACCATCTTCTCTATTGTTTCTTCAACTGTAGGGAGAATAGCAAGGGCTTCTCGATAAAAGCATCCCCAAACATTGGAAGAGCTAGGCTAAAGACATGAAAATAGAAGTGAAGTGGCATTTCAGAAGACTAAAATGGTAAATTGCTATTTTTATGCTCTTATTTGCATACCTTATTTTCTTAGCCCTAATGTTAATTTAGAAGGAAGCTTCCCTAAGGAAGGTTTTTTTGGCTTCTTCTCTAAGACCACATCTAGTCGTTGAATGGCGGGGTCATTGTTCAGTAATCGATTGATCAAATAACAAACAGTGGAAGCGGCTTCAGCCCAAAAAATCTTTGACAGACTAGACATAGACAACATGCAACACACCTTTTCTATTATGGTTCTGTTCATACACTCGACCACACCATTCCACTGAGTTGTGGTTGATACCGTGTATTGCCTTACAATGCCTTCTAAAATGGTATTGGGCACAAGGCTTCAAATTCTCCCAAACAAAATTCCAGATCATTATCCATTTGGAGTTTCTTGACATGCTTGCAGGTCTATTTCTCAATCATAATCTTTCACTCTTTGAATATCTTGAACACTTTAGACTATGTTTGATGAAGTATGCCCAAACTCTTCAAGAGTAGTCATGATGATGATCAGTTTATAATTGGCGCCTCCAAGCAATATAGAATGTGGGACTTACCCCATAAATCAAAGTGAACGTAATCCAATATACCTTTTAAAGAGTGATTGTAGAGCTAAAACTCACCTTCTTCTGTTTACCAAAGACACAGTGTTCATAAAACTTTAACTGGTCAATACCTTCACCATTGAGCAGGTTTCCTTTACACAACTCCTTTAAGCCGATTTCACTCGTATGCTCGAGATGCATATGCTATAGATTTGTCTGATCAGCACTGATGAAAGCATCTAGGCCCCTACAAATGGTTTTGGTAATTTATGACAACAATGTATTATTAGACTAAGATGTTTTAAAGGTTTAAGTCCTAGCTTATGGATGACAATATGGAAATAGCATGCAAAACTGATAAAGGATCGACATGGCCAAAACAAAGGTATTATGAAGCCTAAGGACTCTTTTATAGTTTTTACCAGTCTCGATGACTGGTGAAAAGATCAGATCTATAGGCTAGATGTTATACTATAAAGAGAGATTATGTCTAGTAGCTTAAATATTTATTTTGTACCATCTTGATCAAATAAGACATGCATGCATCTTGAATTGCATCTGAAAAAACTATTGTCAAAAAATCGGTATGACCGCAAGTTTAATAGTGGTACTACCGGCGTGTGATATGACTGCACCTGAATTGTGGTACTATTGCAGTACGGTAGGACTAATTTTTAGTTGGCGATACATTATTTCTAGAGAGCTTGTTTTTGAGACTTTTCTCTCCTTTGCAAATTGGTAGTACTAATTGAGACACGCAGTACTACTGCTATGCGGTAGTACCGGGCTTTGTGAGTGTGGTAGTACCGCACTAGACTGTAATGGTTAGTTCAGAAGCATTAATTATGTTACTTATAATCATTGAACCCTGGGTGCTGTAGTACCAACTGATCAATTGCGGTAGTACCATACCTACTGAAATTTTGGGAATTTTTCCCGAATGGTCAAATTTGTGGTTGTTGTTATAAATACCCCTACCAACACCATGCTCATAACTTTTGACCTCATTGAATATATTAGATCCATTGGTGCACTCTCTACTACTTATTTGCTCACATTTGAAATTTTGTGGTAGTTGAGAGCATTCAAGTGCATATGCATCATTAGTTGATCTCTTTGGCACTTGATAACCTTCAAGAAAGGGCTGTGATTTATTACTCTTGGTATTTACTGGCACCTAGATGGCTTAGAGAAAGATTGTGCGGTGATCTCTTCAAGAAGATTGTGAAGGGCCCCTGCACCGTTGTGAGTGGTTTTGTGCTCACCATGTCTGGAGTGGAGGAAGAACAACTCTAGTGGATTTGACGTTTATAATGTTTTATTCATGGAGCTAGTCTAATCCATTTGGGCTTACCTCAACGTGGACTAGTGAAGATCGGCAAGTCTTCAATACCACGGGAAAACTTCACTTGTTTCTATTGTGGTTATCTCTTTGTCTTTACTTTTCCATATTTACATTTCTAGCTATTGAAGTTGAATCATTTTTTGTAGCTAGAAGTGTATTTACTAGAGACATTGCTTGAGGTGCCTTAGTTAAACTTGAAGTATTTAGCTCTTGACTTGTGCTCGAAATTTTAATTTGCTCATACTTGTTAAAATTGTAAATTAGAGCAACAAAAGTTAAAACCTCCTATTTACCCCTTATAATCGGTTATCCTTTGTGATAGCCCAATCATTTATTTTAAATTTTTAAGTAAAAAAACTAAAATTAAATTACTTTGATTTAAAATAAAAATTTGTGTTTTGGTTGGTAGAATTTCAAATTTGATTTGCCCATTTTTTCTGCTTTTGAAAAGGCCTTTATTATGAAAAGTAATTTAAGTGAAAACTTAAAAATGTTATTAAATAAAGGATATTTTGAATTTCTATGTAATCCTAATTCAAATTAATTATTTGGACTTATTGGTTTTTATCTGGAGTTTAAAATCAAATTTTAAAATTAAAAAATATTTTTAGTATAAAAATTTAATATTGAATTAAGTTGGAAATTACTTTTGTACATTGAAAATCGTTCCATGAATTAATGTGAATTTTTCTAGAACTTTTGGGCTTTATTTGCTATTTTATACGCCTTATTTCATTTTCTCGGGATTTCCAAAAATCTAAAACGAAGTTTAAAAATTAAAACTCCCGCTTCATTCCTTCGGGTGACACGTGGACAGTTTAGATCTGCCCACATCGCTGCCCAAGCCCATCCTACCATCAGCCCCTCTTCCTCCTATCTCTCATTCTCTCTCTTCTCGCTCCCATCACCAAGCGGGTCTGACCTGTCAGCCCTTCCCCCTCTCTCTTCACTGACAGGCGGACCCCACCTGTCATCCCTTGCCCTCCTCTCTTCATCTCGGTGCCATCTCCATGGTCGTTGGCCTGCTCCGCCCTACCCAACCACTCCCCCTTCCTGCATGTGCACCACCCCAGTCCCCTTTACATGCGTCGCAATTCCTGCGCCCACCTCCCCACTCCCGCACTGGCCCCGCCCTTATCCCCTCTGCAATCGCTACCTCATCCCTTATTTCTCCGGCGAGCGATCCCCAATCGTGGAGCCCTCCGCCCCTATAAATACCTCCCCTAGAGCACTGCCCCACTCTACTCCACACATTCCCTCTCGATCTCGATTGCAAATGCTCAAGCCTCAGTGATCCCCTCGTTGTGTGCCCTTTGCCTCCGAGCTTGCTCCTCCACCGGCGAGCAATTCAGGCCGCCCAGAGCCCCATCAAGCTCTGCCATCTGTGCCATCTTTTCACCGCGCCATGGCCAACCTCGCCTACCCCCTCGCCGTGCCTCTTCCCCGAAGCCTGAGCCCCCTCTGCCGCCACTTCTTGCCACCAGTCACCTCTACTCGTCTTTGGCCCCTACGTGAGGTATGAAAAGATTCCTTGTACTCTTCTCTCTTTTGTCCACCTCTCATCGACCGTTGTCGAGCGCTGGCGATCATCATCACCATGCACCACCAAGCCAGCGAAGCCGCACACGACCGTAGCCACTCTCGACCACAGTCGCTTGACCGTAGATACCATCCGACCGCTCCGAGCTGTGCGATCCATTTGACCACTTCGAGTCATTCGATCCATCCAACCACTTCGCGTCGTCGAAGCCATTTTCAACCACTCAGTAGACCTCGCTATCCCCACCACTCACTCCCGCTTTTGACTTTGACTTTCCTCTCCGGCTTCGCCTTCAACCATGTACAGAATTCCATCCACGTTCAGCCATCTGATCATGGCTGTTCGACCACTGACCACTCACAGTCGCTTTGACCATCGACCACGTTATAATTTTTGACCCTTCCAACCACACACAAATTATTGTATCTTTCAACCATTGTTGGTTATAATCTTGATATGTAAATAGTTTAGTGGTGTTCGATTACGCGTGGTAGTTGAGTACTTGTGCGGATGTCGGATATAGCCGAGTGCAGTCAGAGCATCCATGTGCTGAGAGAAGTCAGAAGTTGAAGCGCCATGAGAAGTGGTCTTAGCCGTAGTTGTGTGTCGTAAGACTATGTGTGGTTGACAGTTTGCGTGTATGGTCATAAGACCATGTACCTAACATAGCCATAAGTAGTTGTGAGAGGCCCGAGTCATGTGGATCGTGGAGAGATTCTTGGAGGCATCAGAATAGGGCCAAGTTAGTGGAGTTAGTGGGTACGTGGAGGTCGTGTGTGTGCATGAGGCTTATTTAAGCCATGTAATCTGTTAAGCATTGGGGGCATTGTGAGTGAATAACAAAAATAAGAAAAAAGACATGTGTTGCCGCAAAAGCAAGTCTCTCCTGTGTTTGTTCGCCCACCCTACTCGCGTGCGTGTGTCGTCCCATGAGAGAGTAATGTGTGTGTTCTCTCCTAGCGAGTAGATTATCAGAGCTAATGGGTTCAGTTCCAACAATTGGTATCAAAGCTTAGGTGCGAGGAGAAGCTACCTGGTGAGGACTCGTTGGTCAGCGTGATGGCGTGCACAGCGACGCGCATCGGGTGGAGGTGCACAGCTGCTGGCGACGAGTCAGCTGCAGCACTGTGTGCTCAGGAGCACGACAGCGAAGGTCTGCACGGCCATGGCGAGGCCAGCGTGGTGTGTTAGATTCACACATGACATGCACTTTTCATTATTTGGAGTTTATTTAATTTTATTTCGGTTTTATTTGAGTTTGCTTGGGTATTTTCACGTGTAGACTGTGATGATTTGGAAGAATTCTTCAATGACGATTCACACCAATTTGTGGAGCAAGGCAAGTCACACTCCTTGATCATGTCGATCCTAATTTGCAAAAAATTATATTGTTTTAAATTATTCTGCGTGTATATTTTTATTCAATGTATTTCAATTCAGTTTTAAATTTAGTTATTGTCTACTTGTTAATACCTCCTTTGATATTTATTCCTAGATACCTTGTCACCCTAAAAAAACTCTGGTTAGTACACTAGTATGGACTAGAGAATTTTGTATCAAATGTTTAGACCTACTTAGACATAAGTTTTCGGATAACTTTTGCACATAAAATTATAAGCTTTTCAAATGTACTCTTAACTTCTGTGAGTCAAGAAAGCATATGTATTATTCCAAAACAAAATATAAAACTTGGTTTCGATTTAGGCAAATGGTTAAGTGGTGGGTGCTTGCTGGCATGCATTGTTATTCGGTGACACAATGTTGATTGTCAGGCACGAGGGGTATGTGGATAGTGCCTAAATTAATCAAGGACCGATTTGTGAGCTACTACTATAAAGCCTTTTTCGTACCACCACAAGGCTGGTATGGGATAGTCCTAACTGACTAATTTGCAGGTTCCAACCCGAGTCTCATTGTCGGTTGAAAGTAAGCGTGGCGTAGGCCATGTGAAGTCTCACTCAGCTCAAGAGGGGGTCCGTTCTGGTGGATTCTTTATTGGGATGAAACCTTAGTGTTAGCTTGACCAGGCTGAAGACTTAGCATTATAAAGGCCTTGTATAATCTCTCCACCGAACACCCAAGGAAGTGTGTTAATTGTGTGGCAATATGAGATGATCATGTGATGTGGGTAAAGTTGTACAACCTCTGCAGAGTGTATAATCTATCTAGATAGCCGTGCCCAAGGTTATGGGCAAGTTGAGTAAAGTTTTTCATGAATTAGACTTTGTTTTTCAAAATGGTTTATGAAAAGCTTATGGATGGACGTAATCCATAAGAGATCTAAAAATGTATGAATGGATGGAATCCATATGAGATCTTTTGGAAAAGATGGTCTGAGTGGAATGCCCGTAGTTAGGTTAGTGTGGGGATGGATCTGCACTAATGGTATTAATTTTATTTACAATAGTGTTTTTAATTATTGCATTAAATTCAATAATTTTAATCTATTTATTGTATTTCCTTAAATAATGTTTTACGCTCAAATAACTCTATATGCATTCCTTTGTTACCTTTATCTTTGTATTGCATTCTTTCATATGACTTGCGGAGTACAACTTTGTACTTACCTTACTATCTCTACACAGAGGAAGACAATATCAACTACATGAAGACCTGGACGAGTAGGCTACGTCTTACTGTCTTTTGCCTGTGGGCAGACTCATAGGCTTCTTCCGCTTTGTGTTTTTGTTCTTCTACTTATGTTTAAATTTGGCCTATGGGTCATGGATGTAAACTTTAGCAATCATGCCTATATTCAGTTAATAAATATCATTATGATTGATATTTATCTTTGTTATCTACTGTGTGCACTAGCTGATCCTGAACTAGTGCGATTTACACAGAAGGTTTAGGAGTTGTCACTCTAGGGTCTGACATCCTTGATCCTACAATTGGACAATCTGGTCGTGGCAACAATAGCCTTCTCAACCAGGGTAGTGCCTCGAACATGATAGAGGTTTGTTGCCTTCATGTCACCTTTTATCACAACAAAAGAGCATTTGGAGATCTTCAGAACTCTACCTCCACCTCAAAATGGGTACCTTTTTGCATCAAGAGTGCTCAACAAGATATGGTTCCTTTTTAAATTTGGGATATGTCAAACCTTCAATAGAGTTCTGATGGTGCCATGAAATATCTTGATCTGGACAAAACTAAAGCCTACAATCTTGTACAGAGTATTATATCTCATTAACATTGATCCACTCAGAATAGCCTCATAAGTAACGAATCAGTCATGGTTTGGGCTCATGTGGAAAGTGCAGTCTAAATCAAGGATCCATTCATCGTTGGTTTTAGAATCACTAGCAGAGGCAACAACAATCTCTCATTCAAAATCTTCTTTTGTGACAATGGTGGCCTTGGCTTCATCATCTTGTTGATCTTTCTTATAATTATTATTCCTCTTCTCATTATTATGGAGTTTCCAACACTCGAGATATTGTGTCCACCCTTCTTGCAGTAGTGGCATAATTTCCTGGTCTTCGACTTTGAACAACCTTTATATCTACTCTAGCTTCTACCTTTGGAATGGCTGGTTGTAGACCTCTTGACTGGTTTGCCTCAAACAGGCAAACCTTTTGCATGTGAACTTGAGCTCTCACTCAAAATCATATTTGTCATCTTTTCTTTGGCATACAGAGCTTCACAAACTTCCTTCAGAGTAAGAGTATCTCGTCTGTAAAGAATTGTGTCTCTAAGTGTAGAGAACGAAACAAAAAATGAACAGAGCAGAATAAGACCCAAATCTTCATCATCGTATTTGACCTCTATGGCTTCAAGGTCAGTGGCGACATCTTTAAATGCGGTCAGATGATTTTACACCGATCAGTCTTCTGCCAACTTTAGTGAGAAAACCTTCTACTTCAGATGCATCTTACTAGTTAGATCCTTAGTCATGTAGATCTATTCAACTTTAGTCATAACGCAGCAGCGATGGTCTCCTTCATAACTTCGTGAATGATATTATTAGAAAGATGAATATAAATTTGAGACAATGTAGTGAGCATCTTGTCGATTTCAATAACGCATCATCCAAATCGAGCTATGACAGAACAGCTCGCAACTTGACTAGTCAGAGAGAAAATCTTGTGTTACGATCCATCAGCAAAAGATTATACTTCATTAACACCATGTCGAGCATGCCCTAGATTGATTGGGTGAAGAAACAACCTCTACCATTTGTATAAAATACATGACAAGATATGAAAAACAATGAAGAATAATCAGGATCACGAGACGCGCAATCAGTGAAATCATTATATGGGGGTAGAAGTTACATAATGCTCTTGGTGTATTACATATTGCACAATTAAGGATAACCGACTAGAGGGGGGGTGAATAGGAGGTTCTAATTTTTTGCTCTTAAGTTCAACAATTTTAATCATAATGAGCAATATATGAATCTAGCATAAGTCAAGAGCAAATTCTCTAAATTTTCTACGGCACCACAAAGATATGTCTCTACTAAATACAAATTATAGCTACATAAGATATCAATTCAATTTAATTCAATATCTAAGAATGTAAATACGAAAGAGTAAAGACCAGAAGTAACCACAATTGGAGACGCACGATGTTTTCCTGTGATATCAAAGACTTGTCAGTCTTCATTAGTCTACATTGAGGTAAGTCCAAATGAATTGAATCGGTTCCACGAATTAAGCCTCAAGACATCAATCCACTAGGGTTGCTCTTCTTCTGCCCTAGAGATGGCAAGCACCATACCACTCACAATCGGTGCCAGACCTCTTCACAATTTCTTGAAGAGATCATTGCAAACCTCCTCCAAGACATCTAGGTGTCAGCAAACACCAAGAGTAACAAATCACAGGCTTCGCTCGAAGGAATTCAAGTGGCAAGGATCAACTAAATGAATGAATGCACTTGAATAGCTCTCAACTACCTCAAATATATGCAATGGGAGTAAATAAGGTGTGGAGAGTGCACAACTAGCTCAAATGTATTTAATGAAGTATCTCATACTTGTCCAAGAGCTGGTGAGGAGTTATTTATACCCCTTAACCTCAATATGACCATTCAAGGATAGCAACCAGAAATTTTGGCAAATGCGGTAGTACCACCACGTATCAGCCAGTACTACCGCACCAACTTTTCAACAGCTATTTTGTGGGCAATAAATACCTCTGAATTAGCATTAACTGTTGGTGCAGTAGTACCACCCTCACAGGGCCTAGTATTACCAAGAAGCGATAGTACCATTTCTCAAGTGGGCGGCAGTACCGCCCCAGAATTGTGGTCATACCATTTTTCTTGAGAGTGCATAGTTAGCTTTAGAATCTTAATTCAAATGCATGCATGACATTTAATTGATCCAATGACACAAGAAAATGGTTTCAAGCTACTAGATATGGTCTCTTTTTATAGTACGGTGTCTAGCCTAAAATCCAGTCTTTCACCAATCTCCAAAGACCAGTGAAAAAAAAAAGATCCTAAGATAGTTATACCTTCATCTTGAGCCATGTCGATCTTCTTGTCGTCCTTAGCATGCCTTTATAAGTCGAATTCTGGGACTAAACATTTCAATTTACTTGAAAACATGTTAGTCCCTTTAGCAAACATTATATTAACTACCAAAATATTTTAGGGGCATAGATGCTTTCACATATGTACATAACATGTGCTATGCGCGCTATCTATCATGAGGATTATAAGGGTATAAATAGCCTTAGGAATAAGAGTCACAGACAAGGAAGGAACAGAGTCCTAGTCTGATGCGGACATCACTTCTCCGGATACACACAACACTCCTCCACTTGACATTCAAGGACCAATCACTAGAGCTCACGCCCGACAATTGAATTTACAGGTGACTTCGTTCCTAAGTACTTCTTTTTGTTCATTTGAGAATCGATTGCTACATAATGATTTAATTATGATTAGAAACCATGGAGAGGACCTGGAAGTACCTGGAGAAGGACTACAAAATGCACAAGTCCAGCAAGGGCGGTTGAATAATGTTAGAGACCCAACTCAAGCCAACTTCGAATCCAATTCGGAGTCCAGGACCAGGCCGCACTAAAACGGACGCCCAAATCGCATCCGGACTCCGTTTTGGACGTTCTACATATGTATGGAAATCTAAGAAGACAACCTTTCCAATGGATTTGGTCCCATGTCAAAATTCCTTTTGAGTCAACGGGAATCATCGAAACAAGTGGGCATTCAGAATCTGTCAGGGTGCTGCGTCACCGTATTTTGGGCCGTTCGGCTTTGTATCGTGTCCAGGGGTTTTGCACGCCCCTCACTCCTTTATATCCAGCTGCCACCCCCCACCATTAGGGTTAAGTTTTGCTTAGATTAATTCTGTCTTTGAACAGTTTCGCCGTTCATCGGTTTGTGAGACCCCAACTTTCGAGTGCTACATCAATACATTCGCAATTCAGCTGTGTTCTTCCTTGTTCTTGCTTGTGTTCTTCGATTCGCAGGCGAGGATTAGCCTTCTTGGCGAGGTCAACCGGGCCGCGCACGGTTGATAACCTGAGGAGACGTGGTGCTGCGATTGCGGGGTTCGGAACGTGTCGTTCGGAAGCCGGATCGATTTGTGTCGCGCCTCCACCAAATCGAACATATCCAGAACCTGTTGGAAGATCGGGACCCCATTTCTATTAACTGGTATCAGAGCTTCGGGTGTCCCTTCAAGTTCGAGTTTACCCTACCTTTGTTGTTTTCGGTTTCATCCTAGAGTCCAAGAAAAAGCCCTAAAAAAAATTTTAGTCATAGGTTGTTTCCTGTCCCAGATCTCATTTAGCCTTTTGCACAATTTGATTTCAGAGTCCGTAGTGTTGAGTTTGTGTCCTTAGTCGAGTTGTGCTGCTGGTGTAGATCGTGTTTTGTTTCGGGTTGTCTTGCTTCCGCTACCTCTCATACAAACCCTAGCCGTCAATTTTGTTTTCCCACCCATATCCCACCCTCTGTTGGAGTAATCTGTCGCATCTCGTGATCATCCAGCACCATCCCCCACTTTTCCCCGAACTTCCGCCCCCAAATTCCACTGATTTCCTCCACCCAATTTCGTTTTCGGCCTCCACAGAAACCATAACTCGGAGGTCCCCCTTCAAACGGCTGTAACTTTTGCATACGGACTCAAAATCAGTCGGGTTCGGCGATTTTATTTTCCCAAAATTCGGCCTGGAAAGTGCAGTACTCGAGCTCTGAAATTGAATCACCGAATTTACAGCACATTCATTATTTTCTGTAGGCCACACCTTACATCAGATTGAGGTGAAACTTTGTGTGGTTCCTATTTCTGTGCTCTGCTCTGTGAAAAAAATAAAATAAAAAAGACAAAAAAAGAAAAATTTTGGCTATAGTGCTGAGGAGAGAGAGTGCTATCCGTGGCCAAAAAAAAAAGAAAAAAGAAAAAAAAGTGACAGAGCACAGTTTTAGGTGACAGAAATTCATTTGTTTTGTGCTTATGCTGAATTAAGTCTGTCAGTGCCTGGCCATCTTTGTTGCTGTCTTTGCCTTACTATTCTGGTCTTGACTCCTTGTTCATCATAACTTAACCCTGATATAAGACACATTTAGACCAGCAACTAGGACCAGTGCTTTGGACATTTATTCAGCATTACTATCTGTTATTGATTTATGTTCCACTGACATATTTGGCCTGCCAAGCTCCATATATCTACTTCTGGATAGCACAGTTTTTGACCCTTGCAATCGTACCCACGCTCGACATGGTTTCACGAACCAGCCACCGGTTGTACCACCTGCGGCTTTGGTAAGAACACTTGTAAGAGCTTGGTAAGCCACTTCCTTTGCGAGTTCCCACTGCCCTTCATTTGTAGTTGATAGGGATAATCCTTTTGTTTTCCCTGTGTTTCCACTAACCATGGCAGGAGACGAAGGGGACGGGACACCGGGCGATTTCAACGAGTGTGTTAGTCGCGGCCAGCTACAAGCTGCGCTCGACAAACAAAATGCTTCACTCAGCGCAAGACTAGACACCATCGTCGCCGCCATTGCCCAGTTGAACACCACGGAAGGCATTGAGCGGGTGGAGCGGCGGATGGCTGACCTCACTGGTAGGATGGACACATTGGAGGCACGCCTACCACTTGTCAATGACGGCCATCATCATGATGAGGACACAGTATATGATGCGGATGGCAACATTGATCAGCGGGCGACACAAGATGCACGACTACGTCGGCGTCTTCAGCGAAACCGACGTGGTATGGAAGGTAATAACCAGCACCGTCATGGTAACGACGACCCTTTTGCTAAAGTCAAGTTTACCATTCCATCTTTTTCTGGTCTTTATTATGCTGAAATATATCTTGATTGGGAGATGACGGTAGAGCAGAAATTTAATTCTCACTTGGTTCCTGAACAACATAGAGTTAGACAAGCTACTAGTGAGTTTAAGGACTTTGCTATTATCTGGTGGAATGAATTGGGTACCATGCGTGTACAACCTGATACATGGGAGCGGTTAAAAGAAGCTATGCGTAATCGTTTTGTTCCTCCCTCATATAAACGTGATTTGAGAAAAAAATTGCAGCGCTTAGAACAAGGTAATAGTTCTGTTCAGGACTATTATGCTAAGCTTCAAAAGGGTATGGTGCGTTGTGGGGTTGTTGAGGAAACGGAGGATAAGATTTGTCGTTTCTACAGGGGATTACAGCATGAAATTCAGGACATTGCTGATTATAAAGAGTTTACTACTGTCAACCAGTTGTTCCAGCTTGCTATGCTTGCAGAAAAAGAATTGCAGGGACGCAAGGAATCAGCGAAGGCAAGCACCGAACGACCTTCTACACGCCGCGAACGACTACATCGACGGGACTGCCCAAGTCTTCTTCGAGTTTTCGTTCTCCTCCACCACCTGTAGCAGCGCCACCGAAGCCACCCTCCACGACACGCTTTGCAGATTCTGCAAAAAATTCTTTGCAGGTTCCAGCCAAGAGTTCTTCTTCCGTGGCTTCAACGGACCGCTCCTCCAACATTCAGTGCCACCGCTGCCATGGGCTTGGTCATGTGCAGAAGAATTGCCCTAGCCAACGGGCATACATCGCCACAGAAGATGGAGGCTACATCAGCACTTCGGATGTCGAGGAGGATGATGATGTTGCTGCTGCCTCGGACGACAATGGCGGTGGTGATGACAACTTGGTCCTTGGTGGGGCGTCCACAGCGATGCTACGGAGCATCATTGTGCAGTGAGTCCTCAGCACACAGGTACAACAAACCGATAAGCTTCAACGCCATAATTTGTTTCAGACTTTCTTCGCAATCAAGAACCGGCGCGCACGTGTCATCATTGATGGAGGAAGCTGCAACAACTTGGTGAGTTCTGATATGGTCAAGAAGCTTGGCTTGACCACGCGACCGCATCCACATCCATACCATATTCAGTGGTTAAATGACTCTGGAAAAGCTAAGGTAACGCAAACATGCCGAGTCCATTTTTCCATTGGTGGTTATGCTAATCATGTTGATTGTGATGTGGTTCCCATGCAAGCATGCTCTCTTTTATTGGGTCGACCTTGGGAATTTGATAATGATGCTTTACACCATGGTAGTAGTAACAAATACACTTTTATGCATAAGGGAAAGAAAGTTACTTTACTGCCTTTGACCCCAGCTGAAATTATAGAGGCCGATAGGGAGAGAGCTGCTGCTGCTAATGATACAAAGGAACATGAAAAATCTGAAAAACAACAAGTACTCCATTTGAAAAATTCTGTTATGCTTGCCACAAAATCAGACCTTGCTGAAATTGATGATGTTAATGATACATGATATGCTTTTGTGTGCAAAGATGCTTTATTTTCTCTTGATAATATGCCTTGCACTTTGCTTCTCCTGTCACTAACCTTTTGCAGGAGTTTAGAGATGTTTTCCCTGATGAGATACCTCCAGAACTTCCACCCATTAGAGGGATTGAACACCAGATTGACTTGATCCCTGGAGCGAGTTTGCCAAACCGTGCGGCGTACAGGACCAATCCCGAAGAGACTAAGGAGATTCAGCGACAAGTCCAAGACCTTTTGGACCGTGGGTACGTACGTGAGAGCCTTAGTCCTTGTGCTGTTCCTGTTCTTTTGGTTCCCAAAAAAGATGGTTCTTGGCGTATGTGTGTAGATTGTAGAGCCATTAACAATATTACTATAAGGTATCGTCATCCTATTCCTAGGCTAGACGACATGCTTGATGAGTTGTGTGGTGCTATAATTTTCACAAAGATTGACTTGCGTAGTGGATACCACCAAATAAGAATGAAACTTGGCGATGAATGGAAAATTACTTTTAAAACTAAGTTCGGCTTGTATGAGTGGTTAGTCATGCCTTTTGGTTTAACTAATGCACCTAGCACTTTCATGAGATTAATGAACGAGGTTTTACGTCCTTTCATTGGCAAATTTGTGGTTGTTTACTTTGATAATATCTTGATTTATAGCAAGTCCATGGATGAACATTTGAATCACTTACGTGTTGTTTTTAGTGCTTTGAGAGATGCACGTTTGTTTGGTAACCTTGGGAAGTGCACCTTTTGCACGGATCGAGTCTCTTTTCTTGACTATGTTATGACTCCACAGGGAATTGAGGTTGATAGAGCCAGGGTGGAGGCGATATGGAGTTGGCCCACGCCCACGACGGTCTCCCAAGTGCGGAGTTTTCTTGGCCTTGCAGGATTTTATCGTCGCTTTGTCAAGGAATTCAGCACCATTGCGACACCATTGATTGAGTTGACAAAGAAGGGCGTCGTGTTCCATTGGGGGCCATCACAAGAGGAGTCATTTAATCCTTTGAAGGACAAGCTTACACACGCACCATTGCTCCAACTTTCGGATTTTGGTAAGACTTTTGAGCTGGAATGTGATGCTAGCGGAATTGGTATTGGTGGTGTTCTGATGCAAGAAGGCAAACCTGTTGCCTACTTTAGTGAAAAATTGAATGGTCCTGCTCTTAATTATTCCACGTATGATAAAGAATTGTATGCTCTTGTTCGTTCTTTAGAGACGTGGCAACACTATTTATGGCCTAAAGAATTTGTCATTCATTCCGATCATGAATCACTTAAGCATATTTGTAGTCAAACCAATTTGAATCGTAGACATGCTAAGTGGGTTGAATTTATTGAATCTTTTCCTTATGTCATTAAACATAAGAAAGGGAAGGATAATGTGATTGCTGATGCTTTGTCTCGACGCTATACCATGTTGTCTCAACTTGATTGTCGCATTTTTGGTCTTGAACCTATTAAAGCACAATATGCTTTTGATGCTGATTTTAAGGATGTGTTGCTGCATTGTAAAGAGGGACAAGCATGGAATAAATTCGTGATCAATGATGGGTTTTTGTTTAGAGCTAACCGCCTATGCATTCCAGTTGGATCCGTTCGTCTTTTGTTGTTGCAGGAGGCGCATGGAGGCGGTTTGATGGGACATTTTGGTGCTAAGAAGACGGAGGACGTTCTGGCCACACACTTCTTTTGGCCAAAGATGAGGCGAGATGTTGAGCTGTTTGTGGCTCGCTGCACTACATGTCAAAAAGCTAAGTCTCGCTTGAATCCACATGGTTTATATATGCCTCTTCCTGTTCCTTCTATTCCGTGGGCAGATATTTCTATGGACTTTGTTTTAGGATTGCCTAGGACTAAGAGGGGGAGGGATATCATTTTTGTTGTTGTGGATCGCTTTTCTAAGATGGCTCATTTTATACCATGTCATAAAACCGATGATGTCGTTCATATTGCTGACCTCTTTTTCAAATAGATAGTTCGTTTGCATGGTATGCCTTCTACTATTGTTTCAGATCGTGATGCCAAGTTTTTGAGTCACTTTTGGCATACTCTGTGGAACAAGTTGGGTACAAAGTTGTTGTTCTCTACAACATGTCACCCACAAACTAATGGCCAAACCAAGGTGGTGAACTGCACATTGTCTACCATGTTGAGAGCTGTTTTGCAGAATAATTTGAAGCTGTGGGAAGAGTGTTTGCCGCATGTTGAGTTCGCATATAATCGAGCGGAACACTCCACCACCAAGGTAAGTCCTTTTCAGGTAGTGTATGGATTCAATCCCCGTGCTCCTCTTGATATTTTACCTTTGCCTACTAGTGAGAGAATTCATAATGATGCTAAGGAGCGTGCTGATTTTATTGTCAAAATGCATGAGACTACTAAGGCAAACATTGAAAAGATGAATGAAAAATATAGGATTGCTGGTAGTAAAGGTAGAAAGGCAGTTAAACTTGAACCGGGTGATTTTGTTTGGTTGCACTTGAGAAAGGATAGATTTCCCGAGTTAAGAAAGTCAAAATTGATGCCTCGAGCTGCTGGTCCTTTTAAGATAATTGAGAAGATAAATGATAATGCATATAAACTTGAGTTGCCTCCCGAGTTTGGGGTTAGTCCCACCTTTAACATTTCAGATTTGAAGCCATACTTGGGAGAAAAAGATGAGGCTGAGTTGAGGACAACTCCGCTTCAAGAGGGGGAGGATGATGAGGACATCACTTCTCCGGATACACACAACACTCCTCCACTTGACATTCAAGGACCAATCACTAGAGCTCGCGCCCGACAATTGAATTTACAGGTGAGCTCGTTCCTAAGTACTTCTTTTTGTTCATTTGAGAATCGATTGCTACCTAATGATTTAATTATGATTAGGAACCATGGAGAGGACCTGGAAGTACTTGGAGAAGGACTACGAAACGTACAAGTCCAGTAAGGGCGGTCGAATAATGTTGGAGACCCAACTCAACCTGACTTCGAATCCAATTCGGAGTCCAGGACCAGGCCGCACTAAAACGGACGCCCAGATCGCATCCGGACTCTGTTTTGAACGTTCTACATATGTGTGGAAAGCTAAGAAGACAACCTTTCCAATGGATCTAGTCCCATGTCAAAATTTCTTTTGAGTCAACAGGAATCGTCGAAACAAGTGGGCATTCAGAATCTGTCAGGGTGCTGCGTCACCGTATTTTGGGCCGTTCGGCTTTGTATCGTGTCCAGGGGTTTTGCACGCCCCTCACTCCTTTATATCCAGCTGCCACCCCCACCATTAGGGTTGGGTTTTGCTTAGATTAATTCTGTCTTTGAACAGTTTCACCGTTCATCGGTTTGTGAGACCCCAACTTTCGAGTGCTACATCAATACATTCGCAATTCAGTTGTGTTCTTCCTTGTTCTTGCTTGTGTTCTTCGATTCGCAGGCGAGGATTAGCCTTCTTGGCGAGGTCAACCGGGCCGCGCATGGTTGATAACCTGAGGAGACGTGGTGCTGCGATTGCGGGGTTCGGAACGTGTCGTTCGGAAGCCGGATTGATTTGCGTCGCGCCTCCACCAAATCGAACATATCCAGAACCTGTTGGAAGATCGGGACCCCGTTTCTTTTATAGTCGGTAACGTAAACATAGACCTACTCAAAAATTAGAACAATAATATGCTTAGAGACAGGAACAAACCCCGCTTGGAGACAAAACAGAGTCTCGAAGATAACAGTGAAGAGTTGTAGCTAGAAATGCCACAAGTAGCCACGTCTGATTGGTGCAAACACGTTTGAACACTATGTCTGGTGCAAGTCAGTGTAAAGTCCAATACAGACATGAAAATGATCCCAATTATAACATCCGACCAATCATACTGATTAGAATATATCTTTGAGCAAAATCAAATTAGATTTTTCAAGTAATTGAACCCAACTAGATTTGGATCACAAAATACAATACATTACATAGATAGAAACCCTGAAACCTCGATAGACGCGAAACAAAGCAAGTATTGCTACATGTGCTACTCTACTATTAGGAGACTTCAAGGTATCGCTGGCCGCCAAGCAAATCCAAAACGCCATCCCTGGTTGCCATACCTAGGCACTACCATGCAAGTTAGATAGACTTCAGGATATACTTCAAAGTGTTCTAAAGGACCGGTGGTGTCTCCGGGCTGGTGATGGTGGCCTCGGATTGCGATGCGCCCGCTTCAACTTAAGTGACATATGAAACAGGTTCGGTAACGACCAGTATGAATTTCTTAAATGAAACAATAAAAAATTAGAACTGTCTTATGCTGTCATGCCATCGCAAAGTGCTGTGGGGATCGATCGAGTATTGCAGACTTTCCTCGTGCATGATTTACTCGAGGCGATCTGGTGGAGGAATGGTGAGTCTGATGCGTAATCGGGTACATACCACTCCAGGTACTCGTCGTACGCTTAGATGTCGTACGGATGCTGCTCCATGACAACATCGAGGTGCGCCCTATCCGTCCATGCCATCGTCCATTGTTGTTGTAGTGCCCGCCAGTCTGTACCATGCCGATTAGCCCTTAATTGTCTACGTTTCTAGAGTCATCGATGTTACATAGCAAAACATATAAAGAGTACACATTTGTCGAATGGAGTTTGACTTACCTGTGTACAGCTTATGGTAGGAACCTACCGTCTAGAGAGGGCATGGTCTGGTGCAAACCAAACTATCGCATCACGTGCTGTGGTGCGTAAGCCTCCACCATGTATGAGAATACCAGATGGTGTGTTGTCGCTCATAGCTCCACATCCTCCAGGCATTGCACGGACAGCTCTTGCGGCGATACACGATCCACAAAATCTACAGTCCATGGACCCATATGACGTCGCTATCATGCAACGACTCGAACTCATTATGCCACAACAAGTAGCACCTCGACGGTTTGCCCTTTGCCCAGTGTAGATGGTCAGTAGTCCATCGGATGCCCATAGTGGGCCCATCTGACAGGTCGGTGAATTCACCGAACAGGTGCACTAGTGTCAGGATGGTCGGACGTCCGATAGGAAAGTGCTCCTAACTCCACAGCTGCACGAGCACGTAGCAGATAGCCAGATTGGAGGTACCAGCAGTGGCACGCTGGCAAGCATCACATAACCCCCAATACGTGGTGCATAGGCCCACTGATCCCCAGTTGTATCGAGGCATCACCCCAAACTCTGCGTCAACAAAATACTTAGTAAGGCCGATGAACTCAGTGCTGCAAATATCGTCGTGTGTGGCTGGAAACATGCTCCAACCAAAGAGCTGAATAAGGAATGCGATGAGGTGCCTCCTGACGACCTCCAATGGTGCATCCTGCGAGAACACATTGAAATTGTTCAGCCAAGTGCGGGGAACGCCACGTGCACTCTTTGGGATAGACCGGCCGAACCGGTCTGCCAGCCTCTCCTTCCAGTTGGCTGGTGTAGGGGCTGGAACAAGTGTGTCACCCCCAAGAGGGAGACTGGTCAAGAATGCGACGTCCTGCAGAGTGATCGTCATCTCACCCCACCAAAAGTGGAATGTGTGCGTCGATGGTGAACTCGTGTCCAGTGGAGACCAGCCTCGCAAAGGGCAACAAGCCCGTGGCCCGCAGGGTTGGAACGTAACGCTCGTCCAGCGCCCCACGGATCCCTCCCCCTCATAGCTTGAAGGGTGAAGGGCCAACCACGTCACCCGTTATCCATGAGTGGCAATGGTGTTTCTCATTGTACAACTATTCAAGAAGTTCCGGTAAAGTCATACCTTCTAATACATAGGACAGACAAATATTAGTGTGAAGATTAATAATGACTGTAAAACTTACTTCATAATACAAACTACATTAATTATGACTAACTAAATAACAATAATTATGACTAGGACTATGGGAATAACGTCGAAAGCATGCCATAAAAAATTACCTGTCTTTCGGAAGAAGCGATCAGTACTGTCGTGTCCTTAATGAGTTATACACTGCCTTCTCAAAATAATTAGCTACGCACTCTTAATTTTGGCGTGTAACTACATACGAATACTTCATTAATTACCGATAATTTAATTACTCATTCGAAAAAATTATGAGCCATTTATTACCATCGTCCTTAGCACTTAATTACTTAGCACTAAGTTATTACTTACCCCTAACTAATTGCCACTACAGTAATTACGACTATTTAATTACATATTTCTATACATTAACAAATTATGGGTACTGTACGTACACAAAAATAGTATAAATTATGTCTAAATTACTACGACCTACTTACTTCGTAATACAAACTATATTAATCATAATTAACTAAATAACACTAATTGACTAGAATTGTAGGAATAACATCGAAAGCATAAGATAAAAAATTATCTGCCTTTCGGAAGAAGCAATCAGCACTGTCGCGTCCTTAATGAGCTATGTACTGGCTTCTCAAAATAATGAACTACGCACTCCTAATTTTGAGTGATGACCACGAGATTGAGCTTCTGCGATGAGTGATTGAGATGAGTAATGACGAACTGTGAGAGGTTCTGATGTGCATCATATTTGTAGTACATTTTCATATAATTATTTGTGGATAATAGCTCAATTAGGTCATAATTTCATCAATTATATATACTTTTGCCCTCCTTTTGGGACTGTTAAAGTAGTTGCAATCATTTTGCAGGTCGGCGTGAAATAGGCGCACAATCTACAGAATATCACCATGAGAAGCTAGGGTTGCAATATAGTGGAAGGGGAGGGATTAAAATGCAAAACCACAGCAAAAACCCTAACCCACCGCAGCAATTCCCTGGAAACCCTAGCCAGCAGAAGAGGGGGGCGCCGCATTATAAAAGCCAGCAAGCAACACCATCCACGGGGGGAGACCACGAACCAAACCCTAGCCGCAATTGCCCTTTGGCCGAACCCATCACCCTGCCGTTTCCTCTTCACTTCCACAACCAGCCGCCACCCATCTCCTTCATCTCCACTCCACCAGAACCAGAGCCGCTACCCATCCTCCTTCGCGAACACGCCCCCATCTCCTCACGCCGCCACCAAAAACCCTTCCTCTTCATCAAGCCCCAACACCACCGCGCCGCACCTCTCCTCACCGAGCAGCCGCACCCATCCTCCTTCCATCTCCAAGAACCCTAGCCATCCATCTGCCTTGCCTCGACTAGAACCCATCTCCTACACACAGCCGCCACTCCATCCTCTTCCGATCTCCAACACCCGAATCATGCAGCCACCCTAGCCCTCTCCCGCACTAAACCCCCTTGCTTCCAGCCAGATCTGATCCCCCAACGGTCGGACCAGAACCCCTAGCTCCGGATCTGGTTCATCTCCGACAAATCCGCATCATCTTCGGCCAGATCTGAAACTTCTCTGAGTGAAGCTCCGAGATCTGCTTCCTCTACACCGTCTGTACACGGATCTGCTACCTCTACATCATCTACCGAGTGGATCTGCTGCTGCTGGCCTGGATCTGTGCTTCTTCAACCTCTACGGGCGTCTTCTTCATCTACACTGCTGAACCTGCTGCTCCTCACCCGGATCTGCTTCATCTGCTACCCCTACCTGCGACCCCTACGGATCCCTCACCAGATCTGCGACATCTACCTGCTACCACTACAGAAATCTGCATCAACTTTTAATCTCTGGGTTGTAACATCTCACAATCTGCGTTTTAAATATTGCAATGCTTTCCTGTGATGCTTGTATGGTATATCTGTTATATGCATGAGATGTTATTCGTGAATCTGTGATGCTTATGTGTTGGATGAATGATATGCATGTGTTATATTCTGCAGATCTGTAAGCTTGTAGTATTGTTATTGTTCATGCTTGTCCGAGATGATTATGTGGATGATATTTGCTTGTTTAGATCTATGATTCGCACATGATACTGTAGTAGTTTCTCATAACTTCTTGATTCTGTTAGTTGTTTAAATATCATGCTTTAATGATGATGCTATTTCTTGTCGTTTAGATTCGATCTTTCTGTTTAGAGTTGTTATTTTGCATGCAGTCCTGTTAATTTCCGTTATATTAGACTTCATGCTTTCTAATGTTATTCTTAAGTTAGGTTACTTTCTTGATTCTGCAGTAGAAAAGCTTGCATGATGATTGTTTATCTTGATCTTTTCCTAGTATTTCTTTGGAATGTCTGTGAGCTTGCTATGTTTGGTTGAGATATATGCTGTAGCGTCTTGCTTCTTCTTGTCTGTCCTCTGCGCCCTCCTTCTTCTCTCCAAGTCCTCTCCTTCCTATAGTTCTTTTCCCCGCATTCTCAGCTCACTTCAATCTCTCTCTCACAGTAGATCTAGTTCGTAGTCTCCTTTCTTCATCTCCCTTTTTTTTCCTGGCCGTTCATTAGTTTTATTATCTTCTGTAGACCTTTCTTTCTTCTTTTCTCTTCTCTAGTTTCTTTCTCTCCTCACTTCTTTCTATAGCAGTCAATCTTTCCTCCAGTCTTCTAGTCTCCAGCACCCTCTTCTTATCTCTGCACTTCCTCTTTCCCCTTAGCTCTGCTACTCGTCTTTCTTGCTTTCCTTCCCGAGTCTCTTCTGACTTTCTCCCGGTAGAATTAGTTCTTAGTCGCTTCTCTTCATTTCTCTCTTGTCCTGTTTGTTTCTTATCCTTTCCTTCTTTAGACATTATTCTCTTCTCTTCTCTAGTTCTTTCTCACTTCTCGTCTCTCTCTCTAGCAGTCAATCTTTCCTCCGGTCTTCTAATCTCCTGCTCTCTCTTTTCTATGCTTTCTTTCTTCTCCTCATCTGCTAGCCTAGCCAACTCCTAGCCTTTTCTTTCCTCTGCTCTCTTTCTCCCTATCTCTCTCCCTTTTCTCTTGGCCATTTCTGTCTAATTAGTCTCTCTTCAGTCTCTCTCTCTCTCTCTCTCTCATTAGAATTAGTTCTCTAGTTTCTCCTGTCAGATAGTTTTATTCCTAGGCCATTACCTCTTCCTTTCTATTCCTTTCTCTCTTTTGTAGTTCTTTTCTGGCCTTTAGTTGTTTAGGTTCTGCAGTTAGTGGCAAATTCCCTGTTCTTGAGATTTAGATTTGGTTAAGTGTCCTGTCACCGGTACTCTAGTCCCTTTGGAGGACACGACATTCGCTGCTATCTTAGCGGCAGCCCGTTCACTTGCGGGTGTGCAGATGGGGTTGTTCGACGTTGTCTTCCTCATGAGGAGGTTCAAAATGTGATTTTTCATTGTCATTCTGCACCTTTTGGTGGTCATGCTGGAACTGCTAAGACCCAAGCTAAGGTTCTTCAAGCTGGATTTTATTGGCCTACCATGTTCAAGGATATTCATGCATGCATTCAGTCTTGTGATCCCTGTCAGCATGCAGGGAGCATGTCAAGACGACATGAGATGCCACAACATGGTATTCTTGAGGTAGAACTCTTTGATGTTTGGGGAATAGATTACATAGGACCTTTGCCTTCTTCTCAAGGGTACAAGCACATTCTTGTGGCAGTGGATTATGTGTCCAAATGGGTTGAGGCTATACCCACTGTCCATGCTGATTCAAAATCTATTTGTAGGTTGTTTAGGCAAATCATCTTTCCTAGGTTTGGAATTCCTAGAGTTGTGATAAGTGATGGTGGGTCTCACTTTAATCACAAGCAGTTTGAAGCTCTTCTAGCCAAATATGGAGTCCATAATCATAGAGTCACCACCCCTTATCATCCTCAAGCTAATGGGCAAGTTGAAGTTTCCAATAGAGAGATTAAGCAAATCCTTGAAAAGGTTGTGTCCAAATCCAGGACTGATTGGTCCCTTAAGCTTTATGATGCATTGTGGGCTTATAGGACAGCATATAAAACACGTATTGGGATGTCCCCCTTTAGGTTGGTTTATGGAAAAGCTTGTCATCTTCCTGTAGAGCTTGAACATAGGGCGCATTGGGCAATTAGAAAACTCAACATGGACATGGGTCTAGCTGGGAAACATAGGAAGCTGCAGCTGTGTGAACTTGACGAATTGAGGCTTGATGCTTATGAAAGTTCAAGAATTTACAAAGAGAGAGCTAAAAAGATTCATGACCGTCACATTTTGAGGCGTGATTTCCAACCTGGAGAGCTTGTTTTAGTCTTTGACTCTAGATTCCATTTGTTTCCTGGGAAGTTCAAGTCCATATGGTTTGGGCCTTGTGTTGTTAAGAAAGTGCTAGGTAGTGGTACTTTTGAGGTTGAGAGTCAATCTGGGGGCATTTTCAAGGTTAATGGGCAAAGATTGAAACATTAGTTTGTTGGGGAACCTAATCCTGAATTTTTTGATGAGGTTAATGATGGAGATCAAGTCAGATCTGACCCTGATCCTCCAATTTCTTTTGAGCCTACATGATTATCATTTGTTGGTCAAGCTAAAGACCTAAAACAAGCACTTCTCAGGAGGCAACCTGAGCTGTTTATTCTTTCTGTTTTACTTTAGTTTCCCTCTTTTACTTTATCTTTTGTCGGTTTATCCTTTTCCTTTTTATTTTTTTCATTGCAGGTACATGCTGATCCATTATCCAAGCATGGCAGGAAGCTCTTGGGGTTATGTGATGCTGTTTGGTTAATCTTCTGCACCCGGTGAGCTGTTTCTAACCACTAAGTGTTTATTTTTGAGCTAATGTTTGATTCAAGCTTGGGGGAGAGATCTGTCTATTGATGAGGATTGCTTTAGCATGATTCTTTTGTCATACTCATGAGCTCTGATATGGATGGATGTGTAGTTGATGATTTATGGCTAGTATCATTCTCATGATGGATTTCTGATTATTATATGTGAATGTCCTGATCATTAATATGCTCAATTACATTCTGCTGCATGAACATCTTGGCTGTAATGTATGACTGTCATGGTATAATCCAGAGTTATCATCACTGAAAATTGCTTAAGTAATCTGGGATTTATATAAATTCTGCCCTCTCATTCAGATGGCCTATTCTGGTATACATAGAATCTTGTTTTGGCTTAGAAATCTTGTGATCCTTTAGTTTATGATTCATTGTAAGTTACACATGTATCTTTACCTTTTGCGAACTGCATTGATTCTAGTTATCACTTCTAGAATAACAATATCCTAGGATTCATGCTTGGGCATAGTACTTTATTTTAGATGTTGATGCTTCTGCTTGAATGAAAAGTTTGTGAAAGTGGTAGTCCTATCTTGAGCCAATAACATGGTTGATTTATCTAAATCTTTTGGATAATGAAAACCGGTTAATGATGCTAAAAAAAAGGAAAAGAAAAGAAAAGATCTTTATTTCTGTTTTGAGTTGCAAAGTGTGAGTTGAATAAGTGACTTTGTCACATTGGGTGTTGAATAAGTGGCAGATCTGCCCAAATGAAGTTTGAATGTCTGAATAAGTGGCAAGCATGCCCAAGAGTTGGAATAAGTGGCACTTGTGCCCATGGTGTGTTTGAAAGCCTGTTAAAAATCAGCAAAAGTAAAGTATCTTGGCTCAAGTGTGGGCTTTTTCATAAACTTCATGCGAGCATTAGCCTCTTCATCTACAATAGTAAATGCCTAAGAATGACTCTAGGATATGCTTATTCTTGACTGTGATATCTAGTCTTGATTACTTTTCAATTCTGGTTAGATCCATGCAAACAATTAGTGCAATTTAGCACTTTTGAGTAACTTGATTTGGTCAAAAACTCTAGTATCACTTTGAGATCTTTGCTGTAATTCTGATTCTAAATCTGAATAGCCAGTAAAAATCAAGTCAGGCAGTCTTATTTGAATTATGAAGTGCAATTTGACTAGCTGCAAGCATTCACTTATATCCTTTCATGTTTGTCTGGATTCCCTAGGTTCGATATCATTATATCATTTGCTTGAGGACAATCAAATGTTTAAGCTTGGGGGTATGATGTGCATCATATTTGTAGTACATTTTCATATAATTATTTGTGGATAATATCTCAATTAGGTCATAATTTCATCAATTATATATACTTTTGCCCTCCTTTTGGGACTGTTTACAGTAGTTGCAATCATTTTGCAGGTCGGCGCGAAATAGGCGCACAATCTACAGAATATCACCATGAGGAGCTAGGGTTGCAATATAGTGGAAGGGGAGGGATTAAAATGCAAAACCACAGCAAAAACCCTAACCCACCACAGCAATTCCCTGGAAACCCTAGCCAGCAGAAGAGGGGGGCGCCGCATTATAAAAGCCAGCAAGCAACACCATCCACGGGGGGAGACCACGAACCAAACCCTAGCCGCAATTGCCCTTTGGCCGAACCCATCACCCTGCCGTTTCCTCTTCACTTCCACAACCAGCCGCCACCCATCTCCTTCATCTCCACTCCACCAGAACCAGAGCCGCTACCCATCCTCCTTCGCGAACACGGCCCCATCTCCTCACGCCGCCACCAAAAACCCTTCCTCTTCATCAAGCTCCAACACCACCGCGCCGCACCTCTCCTCACCGAGCAGCCGCACCCATCCTCCTTCCATCTCCAAGAACCCTAGCCATCCATCTGCCTTGCCTCGACTAGAACCCATCTCCTACACCCAGCCGCCACTCCATCCTCTTCTGATCTCCAACACTCGAATCATGCAGCCACCCTAGCCCTCTCCCGCACTAAACCCCCTTGCTTCCAGCCAGATCTGATCCCCCAACGGTCGGACCTGAACCCCTAGCTCCGGATCTGGTTCATCTCCGACAAATCCGCATCATCTTCGGCCAGATCTGAAACTTCTCCGAGTGAAGCTCCGAGATCTGCTTCCTCTACACCGTCTGTACACGGATCTGCTACCTCTACATCATCTACCGAGTGGATCTGCTGCTGCTGGCCTGGATCTGTGCTTCTTCAACCTCTACGGGCGTCTTCTTCATCTACACTGCTGAACCTGCTGCTCCTCACCCGGATCTGCTTCATCTGCTACCCCTACCTGCGACCCCTACGGATCCCTCACCAGATCTGCGACATCTACCTGCTACCACTACAGAAATCTGCATCAACTTTTAATCTCTGGGTTGTAACATCTCACAATCTGCGTTTTAAATATTGCAATGCTTTCCTGTGATGCTTGTATGGTATATCTGTTATATGCATGAGATGTTATTCGTGAATCTGTGATGCTTATGTGTTGGATGAATGATATGCATGTGTTATATTCTGCAGATCTGTAAGCTTGTAGTATTGTTATTGTTCATGCTTGTCCGAGATGATTATGTGGATGATATTTGCTTGTTTAGATCTGTGATTCGCACATGATACTGTAGTAGTTTCTCATAACTTCTTGATTCTGTTAGTTGTTTAAATATCATGCTTTAATGATGATGCTATTTCTTGTCGTTTAGATTCGATCTTTCTGTTTAGAGTTGTTATTTTGCATGCAGTCCTGTTAATTTCCGTTATATTAGACTTCATGCTTTCCAATGTTATTCTTAAGTTAGGTTACTTTCTTGATTCTGCAGTAGAAAAGCTTGCATGATGATTGTTTATCTTGATCTTTTCCTAGTATTTCTCTGGAATGTCTGTGAGCTTGCTATGTTTGGTTGAGATATATGCTGTAGCGTCTTGCTTCTTCTTGTCTGTCCTCTGCACCCTCCTTCTTCTCTCCAAGTCCTCTCCTTCCTATAGTTCTTTTCCCCGCATTCTCAGCTCACTTCAATCTCTCTCTCACAGTAGATCTAGTTCGTAGTCTCCTTTCTTCATCTCCCTTTTTTTTCCTGGCCGTTCATTAGTTTTATTATCTTCTGTAGACCTTTCTTTCTTCTTTTCTCTTCTCTAGTTTCTTTCTCTCCTCACTTCTTTCTATAGCAGTCAATCTTTCCTCCAGTCTTCTAGTCTCCAGCACCCTCTTCTTATCTCTGCACTTCCTCTTTCCCCTTAGCTCTGCTACTCGTCTTTCTTGCTTTCCTTCCCGAGTCTCTTCTGACTTTCTCCCGGTAGAATTAGTTCTTAGTCGCTTCTCTTCATTTCTCTCTTGTCCTGTCTGTTTCTTATCCTTTCCTTCTTTAGACCTTATTCTCTTCTCTTCTCTAGTTCTTTCTCACTTCTCGTCTCTCTCTCTAGCAGTCAATCTTTCCTTCGGTCTTCTAATCTCCTGCTCTCTCTCTTTTCTATGCTTTCTTTCTTCTCCTCATCTGCTAGCCTAGCCAACTCCTAGCCTTTTCTTTCCTCTGCTCTCTTTCTCCCTATCTCTCTCCCTTTTCACTTGGCCATTTCTGTCTAATTAGTCTCTCTTCAGTCTCTCTCTCTCATTAGAATTAGTTCTCTAGTTTCTCCTGTCAGATAGTTTTATTCCTAGGCCATTACCTCTTCCTTTCTATTCCTTTCTCTCTTTTGCAGTTCTTTTCTGGCCTTTAGTTGTTTAGGTTCTGCAGTTAGTGGCAAATTCCCTGTTCTTGAGATTTAGATTTGGTTAAGTGTCCTGTCACCGGTACTCTAGTCCCTGTGGAGGACACGACATTCGCTGCTATCGTAGCGGCAGCCCGTTCACTTGCGGGTGTGCAGTTTTGCACGATCAGGTTCGTATTTATGGCTGAGCAAAAAGTGAACCCGGTGCCCTCACCCTGTAGATTGAGGACTCATTGTTACAAGCAGCACTTCAGGTGAGGGGGACGACATGATAACACTGACAAATGTGCAAACGAGGGAGCGGGTGAGGGGGGACAACATGGATAGTGACAATTGTGTGAAGAACATAGCAGAAAAGAAAATATAGTATGATTAGGCCAACACATGAGCAAAGCACAGAGGTCAGTCACTTGAAAAGATGCCTGAGCATCCTTAAATTCATGATTAAATTAATCCGAATAAATGTGGCAAATTGAGACCACATAAAATTTCTAAAAAATTACATAATAACTATGACTATGTTGGAAGGCTTCACATAAAATTTCGTAATTTTTGGAGCTCGTTTACTATATGTAAAAACTCATACAAATATCAAAATTATACAATTGTTTGAGCAAAATCCACAATGGATAAAGTTACTTAAAAATTACACTGTTAAGTACGTTGCGTTGAGAGGTTGTATATAATTTTTTGTAATTTTTGAGCTTATTTGATATGTTTAAAATTCAAACAAATACTAAACAAAAAAATTAGGGCAGGTAATTAAGTCGGCTTTGTCACCTGTCGTCTCCTCACCGGATGGCAGGCACCTGCCACCAACAGCTCCCCCACGCGTCGCCTCGCCGACGCTGCCGCCCGCCCACCGGATGGCAAGTGTCATTTCTGGAAATACGATGCGTATATTGCTACTTTTGTAAATAACATGGCTAACAATGCCAAATTCACCAAAAATTCCTCAGCTATAGCAAGTATATACCGTATTCTGTATTTTTAATCGCGCGGTTTTGTTTATCCGATATCCATTGCGACACATGTGCAGTCATCTATATTTTGTAACATGCGGACCTTTCCAATGCACAACTAGAAATAATTTGAAGTTCGAGTTAGAAAAAAGTGTGGACAATTTGTATACTTTGATAAATGACTTGAATATGCGAGATTGTGTGTTCGGACGCATTGCGCATAGGTTTTTGGTGCGTCGGGCACATGACTAGCTTTCTATACACGACGGGTAGAATACATATTAAACTCGCGTGTGAATTGGACAAGTCCATTTGTAAACTCCATAATAGTGCTCAAATCACGTAATGCAACAAAGTAACTTTCATATGTCGTTGCAACGGCTGACCAAATTTTATTTAGAGACCGGAACCGGTTTTGGATTGAAAATCAACGCGATTACTTATTTAACCTAGAAAGGAAATAGGAGCTTGATTTCATTAGTAGATACTTACAATCCTCTGCGACAATGTTTCTGAGCAAAAGCGTGAAAATAAGCAGCGCGCAGCCGTACGTCATTCTTGCTATTCGCCATGTAACCTTCGTTCCTGGTCTCCAAAGAATACTAACTTGGGTGCCATGCTGTATCTCCGTCCTCTGTATTTATCGATGGCTAAGTAAAATAATGCCTTTAATGTTTACCAGAAAAGGCATAATTCCTTTCATTCTATGACTTATGACTTCCTTCAAATAAATAAATAAATAAATAGGACAACTTCTCTGTCACTGTTTCAAACCGGCTTATCGGGTTACTCTTTTCTTATCGGCATTCGATTCGATTGTACAAACGCTCATGTTATGATCAAAAATCATAAATCACAGCCGAAAAAAACCCATCCAAAACCAAAGATAGATATACGGAGTACATGCTTGTCCTTGCTCTATCCTTCGTACCAAGGATGCAAATGAAGTGAATAATTTCTGTTTGACCGACCAAAGATACTTGGAACTAATTTGATTGGAAGAAATATATATCTGGCACTATTTATTTTCGATTTTGACTTCAAGAATAAAAGCGGAATAGGATATAAAATTAGGTATGTCCGTTGTATTCACTCTAATTGGTGCAAGCAAAGTGGATAACTTCTGTTCATAAAAAACAACCGAATGCTTTCAAAGTGAATGTAGAAGGAAGAAATCCATACCCGATCTGTATCTCACTCGAGAAGAAAAATACAAAATAAAATGCGTTATATATAGATGGCAAAGCAAATAACGCATTTAATGCTTTGAAGGAGAAAAAAAAATGAGGTACGCCTAGTTAATAAGGGTGTGTTTGGTTAGAGGCCACACTTAGCTATGCCTCAACTTAAGAATTTGCCACACTTGTGGCTAGCCAAATTTGTGGCAAAAAAAGGTGTTTGGTTGATAACTAAGGTGTGGCAAAAATTTTGTGGCTATTGTTTGGTTCATTGCCACAAAAGTGTGGCAAAAAATTGTGGCAAGTGTTTGGATTACTCTACATGTAGGCTAATACACTTGTGTAAAAATCATTATTGGAGTAACAACACCTAAAATACCAATATTATGAACAATCCACCATTATACCATACAGTCCATAAGCAATATAATACAATAGTGCAACTCCCAACAACCAAAATATTAGGTAGTAGTCATCCCACATGAGTTCTCATTACCATACCAACAACCAAAATAATCACAGAACCAATAGTCCCAATGCTCCATCCACCATCACATAAAGATCCATCTACCAACAACCAAAATAAGCATGAACTATTAATAACACAGATTCTAGTCTTTGCTAATTGTCTCACATAGCCAAAATAAGCTGACATCCAACAGGAACTTCAGAGGTTAATTCCATCCTTGTCACATAAGAACTTGAACACCCAAGCATTCAGAGTAGAATCACTTGCACTACACTTGCACTACACATTCAACACACAACAAAATATACCATAGTGACATAGAGGACAGGAATTGCAAAGAATTGACTGTGAAGGAACCACAACCCGGCTCTGTAACAATTCAACATTCCATAGTGCCGATCCAATCAGGCGATTCAACACTGACAATATCACATATTAGAAATTAAACTCTGCAACTACAAGACCTAGCAATTACCTTCACTGCTCTGGCCACCACGGTGGCGACCTCCGGCTGCACAGACCCGATGCGCAGACCGCGCAGTAGCGGAACCGGGGGAGGGAGGCGACCCACACAGGAGGGAGGCAGGGCGACGAGCCGGCGAGGAGCAGAGAAGCGTCACGGCGAGTTAGGGCGCGGCGGTCGAACCTCCGGGAAGGGGTCGCCGCAGCCGGGACGAAGCCGCAACCGGGAGGAGAGCGCCGCAGCCGGGAGGAAGCCGCAGCCGGGAGGATGGCGCCGCAGCTGGGAGGAAGCGCCGCCGGGAGGATGGCGCCGCAGCTGGGAGGAAGGCGCCGCCGGGAGGAGGGCGCCGCAGCCGGGAGGAGGGCGCCGCCGCCGGGAGCGCCGCGGCCGAGATGGGGTCACCCCGGCCGGGATGGGGGGCGTCGCGGCCGGGAGGGGAGCGCGCGGCCGGGAGGGGGGCGCATCGACCTCGAGGCCGCCGTCGATTTCTCAGGCCACCGTCGCCATGGATCCGCGCGCTTGGAGGGGAGGGAAGGAGCGACGGCCGAGCTTGGAGGGGAGGGAAGGAGTGGCTGCCGACCTCGGAGGGGAGGGAAGGAGCGCCGGCCGAGCTTGGAGGCGTCGGTGGGAGCGGCGGCGGTGGAGGAATTGAGCGTCAGGGCGAAGGAATCGAGCGGGGAGGCGGAGGCATCGAACTGGAGAGAGAGAGAGGCGAAAAAATGCGATGGTGACGAAGGAACTGGAGAGAGGCGGACTCGGCAGATGTTTGGCGCGCCTTGGCCACAGTGTGGCGCCGAAAAATCCCGCCACGTTTTTGGGGCAAATTTCTGTGGCGAGAGGAGGATATGGCCATGGTACACCTCAGTTGAATCATGAAGCAAACAGCAGCCACAGGGGGTGTGGCATGCCTAACTTAAAGTGTGGCAGGGTGTGGCCACAAACCAAAGACCCCCTAAGCCTCATAAGTGTGGCAGATGTTACGTTTATTGTTATGTATCTCGTTCGTACGATGACGTTTGACGTACCATTTTGAATGCTTCGGACGAGAATTTTCGTAACCTAGAATGATTCCCCTACAGACGAGGTGCTTGCCGACGCCGGACGCCGAATCCACGTGACCATCATATATCCACTCATCGTCTCTCTCAGCGTCAGATTCCACTGCCAATTTGCGATACTGACGCACTCGACAAGGACTCAACGTGCTCGGCCACCAACCCCCGACACAGCAGCAAGCGGCCAAGCAATGGAGCTCCGCGAGCTCGGCGGCACGGGCCTCCGCGTCAGCCCCGTCGGCTTCGGCGCCTCGCCGCTCGGCCACGTCTTCGGCGACGTCCCCCGCGACGTCGCCCGCGCCGCCGTCCGCCGCGCCCTCGACCTCGGCGTCAACTTCTTCGACACATCCCCGTAACCACCGCACACCACTCCCTCTTCCTTTCCGCCGCGGGGGAGGCGAGATCTGAGCCGGCGCCCTTCTCGCAGGTACTACGGCGGCACGGTTTCGGAGTCGGTGCTCGGCGACTGCCTCCGCTTCGCGGGCGTCCCGCGCGACCGCGTCGTGGTCGCCACCAAGTGCGGCCGCTACAAGGAGGGGTTCGACTTCAGCGCCGCCCGCGTCACGCGCAGCGTCGACGAGAGCCTCGCGCGCCTCGGCCTCGACTACGTCGACATCCTCCACTGCCACGACATCGAGTTCACCAACCTCGACCAGGTCCGTTCGGCGCCCACCACCTGCTCGACGAATTGAATTTCTCCCCTCGTTGCTTTAAGCCAAGGCTCCGTAACTCTGTCTAGTTGGTTGGGCTTGCAGATTGTGAACGAGACGATTCCGGCGCTCCAGAAGATCAAGGAGAGTGGGAAGGCGCGGTTCATCGGGATAACCGGGCTGCCGTTGAGCATCTTTACGTACGTGCTCGACCGTGTGCCGTCGGGTTCGGTGGATGTGATTCTGTCCTACTGCCACTACGGGATCAATGATACTGCACTGGTGGATTTGCTACCTTACATGAAGAGCAAAGGCGTTGGGGTAATCAGTGCTTCACCACTTGCGATGGGGCTTCTCACAGATAATGGGCCTCCAGAGTGGCACCCTGCATCAGAAGAACTGAAGGTATTATTGTAATGTGATTTGTGTTTATTTTGCACCTGATGATTGCAGGGCAAACTATTTCTTCAGTCTCACAGATTACATGTTTGAGGAAGATAACCAGACATAGGATACTGGTAGAATCATATTTTTTTCCATGTCACGAAAGGTGCCAAAGAATCAAAGATACACCAATGTTGCCAAAATATGCAGTTGTACGCAGTGGTGGTTAGGGGTTTCCAAGAAGGAAAATGGGCGAGAGTCAAGGAAATTAGTAGATTTAATATGAAATATGACTAAAACATCATGAACTCAACTATCAATCATCAAGATTTTCGTAGCTCATTTATGTTGGTCAGTTGCAAACATAGCAGAGGTAAACAATTATCAAGTAGTTTGTTTTTGACAGCTTAATCTAGTGAGATGTTAATTAGAAAGTAGGAAGTTAAAAATAAAAATGCTACTGCTGGTAACTATAAATCACAGGGAGGAGCCTGGAAAATGGAAATTAAATACCACCCAAAAAATTTATTTAAGTTGAAAATTTCAGTGAACAAACTGTTTACATCATCAGTGTTCTCATGTTGATGTAATTAACTTCAAAGATGTGCCTTGTGCCACTAACAACATAAGTTGTCAATTTGATTTGCGAAAGGTTAAGAGTAAATAGTAACTAGCAAAATATTTTTCATCGTTTTTTTACCATGACCTGAGTACCCATTCCTACCTTTTTCCTTCTACTGTTTTATACCCAATTGCCGAACCAAAGGTGATGTCCAAAGAGTTAAGAGAGAGTAAAGTTACACAGGATGCATAGGTGAATTGATAAGTTGATTGACTTGATTCCTGCTGCCAGAGATAGAAAAGAACTTTATTCCCTCAGCTGTTGTTGTTGTACTGTCCGATGTTGTCCATGTCCAAAGATCAAAGTTAATGAAACTCGTAAGTACAATTGCTACTTTTGTCCAAAGGTCACTCACTCCATAGTACCATTTTCGTTTGCTGGAGCCTGCTTCATCCGAGTTGAGGGAATGTGTGTGTGGGGGGGTTGGGGGGGGGGGGGGGGGGGGGAGGGACAATGCATAGTTACCCGGAATGCAGCATGTCTGGGTCACAGTGTGTGGTCATGATACGCAGTACACCACTTTTCCTTCCAAATTCCACTGCAATGGTGTACCATGTACCACAAATCGTACCAGGGTCGATGAATTGGGTACGTGGGAGGTTGTGGTGAATCTGTAATTATTGGACAATGATCCCCTTCGAAGGGATTTTTCCTCAGTTTTAAGTGGAAAATATCTGTACCATGTAGCACAAATCGTACCAGGGTCGATGAATTGGGTACGTTGGAGGTTGTGGTGAATCTGTAATCATTGGACAATGATCCCCTTCGAAGGGATTTTTCCTCAGTTTTAATTGGAAAATATCTGAGAGTGCAATAGTAAAGATATAGGTATCTTCAAATGTTTCAGGTTTAGTTATGTCTTGGTACTGTTTAGTTAATTTTTGTTAAGTACTGAAGAGTGGATTAGGAGTGATTAAAAGCATTATCCAGTATGGTAGTTTGGGTGTACATGATTGCAGCGATTGAATATATTGTTCACCCCCTGCGTTACTAATGTAGCAGGTACCCCTAAATTTGTTGGTAATCTTTTTCAGTACAATTGGTGATGAGTTGATGACATATTAAACTTGACGAATTGCATGCTGCAGGGTAATAAGCATTCCCTTAGTTTCAGAAATTTCCTTACTAGAATGAAAACGTTGGCACAAGTGTGAAGGGGATGGACAGAAACGCAAGTGCTGTCCAGTTAATAGGCAAGGAGGTAGTGTAACTTGACTGAAATAACAGATTGTTAGAAGATATGGTGATGTTGCTGGTTGCACTGCTGTCCCTAAAGAAGTTATCAGAATGGGACAAGACAAATCAAAATAACGAAGAAATCTTCCAAAGATCATCAATAGAAAATGGAGGAAACTAGTAAGGATCATATGGTACTGCATTATAGTCGAATGGAAGTTTTGCTGATCGACGAAGAAAACAAATTAAGTGGGTGTGAAGAAAACAGATTAAGTGGGTGTATAGAGCATTGATGGGAGCATGGGTGGATTTTTTTGGGATATGACTTATGTCTTATGGTTTAAATTTTTGAATTTTGCTTGTTCTTGAGAGGTAGTACGTAAAGGAAAGTAGTCGCATTTGATTTTGGCCGGTACAACTGAACTCAGTACATTTTTTACTACAATCTTCCTGTTGACCCCGCCTTAAAAAACGCACCATTTAAAAATTAATTACTGTAGCATAAACCATAAGCCATAAGCTATAAGTGGAAAGAAAGCAGCGCATGATCCGACAAATGGCTCAAATGAGGGGTGGCACATTGAAACACTCCATATATGCCCTTTGTCGGTGTTAAGGATAGAATAGGAGATAGAATATGATTGTTATTTATTTCCTTATATGCCCTTTGTATATCCCCTTGTACTCTCTATATATATTGCCCTTTGGACCTCATGAATAGATGCACAATATTCATAATATGGTATCAGAGCTTAGGTTAAACCCTAACCTTGATCTACTTCCGCCCTAGCCGCCGCTACTCTGGACACCTCTGTCAGTGGAGCCGCCGCTGACGCTCGGGTGACCTCTGCTCCTCGAGCCACCGCCGCCCGGGCCACCGCCCGAGCCGCCGTAGCCGCTGCACGAGTCGCCGTCGCCCGAGCCGAATCTTTATCAGATTCGCCACCGCCGTCTGCTGTCGTCCCTCTGCTCTGCCGCCGACGCCAGATCCGCTGCTGCCGTCGGCCGCCCCTTGCTATGGCAGCTTGCTATGGCAGAGGAGCTTGATGCGCTTCGTCGTACGGAGACTTGGGATATTGTTCTGACACCTGTGCACGCTCGTCCTATCACGTGCAAGTGGGTATACAAGATTAAGACTAGGTCTGATGGTACTATTGAGCGCTACAAGGCTCGTCTTGTGGCTCGTGGCTTTCAGCAGGAGTATGGTCGTGATTACGATGAGACGTTTGCTCCTGTTACTCATATGACCACTGTTCGCACTCTTATTGCGGTTGCTTCTATTCGCCGGTGGTCTATCTCTCAGTTGGATGTTAAGAATGCCTTTCTTAATGGCGTCTTGCATGAGGAGGTTTACATGCAGCCACCACCTGGGTATTTTGTTCCAGATGGCCATGTCTGTCGTCTTCGTCGTGCTCTTTATGGTCTAAAACAGGCCCCTCGTGCCTGGTTTGCGCGTTTTACTTCAGTGATCACCGCTGTTGGTTTCACTGTCAGTGCCCATGATCCTGCTCTATTTATCCATGTCTCACCTCGAGGTAGGACGCTGCTTCTATATGTGGATGATATGCTCATTACTGGTGACAATCCCTCATTCGTCGCATATGTGAAGAAGCATCTCAATGAGCAGTTTCTGATGACTGATCTTGGTTTGCTTACATACTTTCTTGGGATTGAGGTTTCTTTCACGCCTGAGGGTTACTATCTCTCCCAGCGGAAGTATGTCTAGGATCTTTTTGATCGGTCTGGTCTGACTGATACTCGCACTGCTGAGACTCCTATGGAGCTCTCTCTTCAGCTTCGTGCTACTGATGGTGATCTTCTTGAGGATCCTACTCGGTATCGCCATCTTGTTGGGAGTTTGGTATATCTTGTGAGCACTCGTCCTGATATTGCTCATGCTGTCCATATCTTGAGTCAGTTCATGGATTGTCCTACTCATATTCACTACAGTCATCTTCTTCGTGTTCTTCGCTACTTGCGTGGGACCATCTCTCGTCGCTTATTTTTCCCTAGCTCTACCTCACTCCAGCTTCGGGCGTACTCCGATGCGATCTGGGCTAGTGATCCTTCTGATCATCGTTCTCTTTCTGCTTACTGTGTTTTTCTTGGCTCCTCCTTGATTGCCTGGAAGACAAAGAAGCAGACTGCAGTTTCCCGTTATAGTGCAGAGGCTGAGTTGAGAGCTGTGACAGCTGTGACAACAGAGTTTACTTGGTTGAGATGGCTACTTGTAGATTTTGGCGTACCTGTGAGAGGACCTACTACTCTTATGACTGACAGTACAGGAGCTATCAGCATTGCTCGTGATCCAGTAAAGCATGAGCTCACCAAGCACATTGGTGTGGATGCTTCATACACTCGCTCCCAGGTGCAGGAGGGTGTACTTGTTCTTCAGTTTGTGTCCTCGGAGTTACAGATTGCTGACTTCTTCACGAAGCCACAGACTAAAGCACAACATTTGTATTTTCTCTCCAAACTCAGTGTGTGATCCACCATGAGTTTGAGGGGGGGTGTTAAGGATAGAATAGGAGATAGAAAAGGATTGTTATTTGTTTCCTTATATGCCCCTTGTATATCCCCCCTTGTACTCTATATATATTGCCCTTTGGGCCTTATGAATAGATGCACAATATTCATAACAGTCGGCATGTTCGAATCGGCTTCTGCTTGAAGAAACCAGAACCCGATTTCAGCACCTTGGTTTTTGGAAGCCACCAGCCAGCCTCCGTCGCCTCCTCCGCATCCGCTTCTTCCGACAGCCGTTTTCTAAATGTTGCTTCAAAAGCTATTTTTTCTAGCCATTACTATTTCATTTTAGCCAAAAGCTCCAGCCAAAAGCCATAAGCTTCAACCGATTTGAACACCCCTTTAGCCTGTGCTCCTCCATTGATGCCCTGTATGCCTACTCCATTTGCTGTTCTTAGTCAATTCGCAAATTTTCCATTCCATTGTAATGTGCTGCAATGTGTTCTTTGGCGGCTTCGTCTTTCCTCCATTGATGGTCCTTTGCTGCTTTCTGTTTTACCTTTGTATTGTCTATTTCCCTTCTCACAGCTTCTCTAACCACTTTTAGTACACTTGTGCAAGCAGCAGTATAACCATGGTACTCTTTCAGTCAAATTGCACCACCTTCTTGCCTGCTAATTGGAGACTGCATTTCCATCGAGCACTTTTTTTCTTACCAGTTCAGAAATTCCTGAACCTGAGGCCACCCTTATCACCCTACAGGAAAATATTCAGAAAGTTGGACATATCATCAACCCATCATTCATTTTACCGAAAAAAACAACATATCTGTGTAATGCTTGCTACATTAGTAATATTAAGCTGAACAATGCATTTGATTTGACCATGACAATCATGTACGGTACTACCTACACGAAACTATTATACCAAACAATATATTTTAATCACTTCTAATCCATATTAAGTAACAAAAAAGAACTAAACAATTCCCAACACATTTCTCAACTCAAAGCCCTTGAAGATATCTATTACTTCTACTGCACTCTCGATCAATTTTCAAATTGAGAAATGCGTTGGGTCAGACAACAAAAGTTCGCCTCTCCTTGCTTCTCACTTCTATATCAAAAGTAGCATATTAGCTTGCTAAAAAAATTTCTTTTTGTTTATGGTTTATACCAATGTCTCAATCAATATATCAATTCACAAACATAATACAGCCTATTATCAGTTGGCATGCAGGGCAGCAGCAGATCACTGTAAAAAGAAGGGGGAAAACATTACGAAGCTAGCTATGCAGTACAGCTTGATGAATAGTGAAATTTCTACAGTTCTTGTTGGAATAAACTCTCCAAAACAGGTATACAATTTGCCTCATTCTTTATTGAATTTCTGCCTTTTATGCATTTGGCTTGACTAGTAGAATATTATCATTTTGGGCCTGTTCTTTTTTTGGCTTATGGCTGTGGTTTATAACTTTTGGTCGAAATTTTTGAATTTTGGGCTGTTCGTGACAGAGATTACGGAGAGAGAGATACTCGTTTGCGATTTTGGCTAGTACAGATGTTGAGCTTTTAACGTGTACTACAATTAACTTGTAGACTCCATCTTGAGAAAATACTCCGTTTGAAAGTTACGTACTGTAGCAAAAGCCAAAAGCCACTTTTAAAAGCGGCAAAGAACAGACCCTTTAGCAAACTTCTGAGCCACTGGTGCTTGATCTATTTGGGTAGGAAATCCCATTTCCATGCCTGCACTTGCCTAAATCTGATTAATCACTTGTTGACTCCTAGTGAAAAAAAGGGTATATTTGGCTCAATCTAATCATCGTGTGGACGCCTAAGGAAAGAATTTTAATCTTTATTTTTAATTAATGGAGAAAATGCTATTGTCCTCATAGGATAATTGTTATGGCCTATGATTCGACAAGACACTACAGCAAACAGAAACAGTAGTATATGCGTTGTACTGTTCATGTGAACAGTGCCCGCACACACTGTAGCAAACTTATTAGGAATAGTTGTGTGCGTATCTTCGTATTATGAATAATTAGATAGATATCTTTACATTAGGAATAGATATATGCATATCTTTATATTATGAATAGATATCTTAATATTTAGATAGTATGGATATGATATTATTTTTAGTTGATTGATTATATTAGATTGTGTTATTTTCCATATTGTTAGGGGCTAACCTCATCTATATAAAGAGGGGACTTGAACTATTCATAATCAAGCAAGGAATAAACAAAGATTCTACAAATAAGCCTGAGAGTCTCTCTACATCATCAGGGAAGAGCCCTGCTGGTGGTTAGATGAGGGCAAGTGCCCTATCCCCGGTTTTCGGACCCGTACCCAACCACCGGCCATATCAATACTAATATTAGTAGTATATCGATTCACAAGCATCACTTCAATGTGAACAGTAGTTTGTATAAATACAATACAAGCCTAATCCTATTGGGCCAGACCAGATACATATATACGTAACACTCCCCCTCAAACTTAAGGTGGATTAGAAACATGGAGTTTGAGTAGATGTAGATGATGATGCTCTCGAGTTTGCAGCTTAGTGAAAAAGTCAGCAGCTTGGCGCTCAGAAGGCACATATTGAAGAGCAATAGTCGATTGCTAGCAGTGATACCGTGTAAACGGTGCATCTACACCAATATATTTAGTCAACTCATGCTTCACTGGATCATTAGCAATTTGTATGGCAATAGTGTTGTCACAGAGACGAGGTGTAGGAGCATCACATGAGACACCAAGATCAGCTAATAGCCAACATAGCCAAATGATTCGATGTAGTAGTAGCAAGAGCCCATAGCTCAGCCTCAACATTAGAGTGTGACACTGCATTCTGTTTCTTGGACTTCCAACCTATTAGAGATATCTCAAGAAAGATGCCGTAACTAGTGATAGATCAGCAATCAATTGGATCACTTGCCCAGGTTGAGTCAGAGTAAGTGTGAAGTTGAAGCTGACTTGACCGTGCATAGAAGAGTCACGAGAAGCAATCCCTCTCAAGTAACGCAAAACACGAAGCAGATGACCATAGTGAGTCGAAGTGGGAGCACTGACAAACTGACCGAGCACATGAACAACATGAGTGATATCCGTTCTTGTGACTGTAAGATAAACAAGACTACTGACAATATGACGATAGCGAGAAGGATCATCAAGTAATATGCCATCAGTGGGATGAAGTTGGAGATGAAGCTCCATAGGAGTAACAATAGTCCGTGTATCAGTTAATCCTGAGCAAGCAATGAGATCCTGAATGCATCTATGCGGAGAGAGATAGGAACCATCATCTGTACAATTGACCTCAATCCCCAGGAAATAGCTAAGAGGTCACAGATCAGCCATCATAAACTACTCAGCAAGACATTGCTTGACAAAAACAACATACTCTATGTCATCTCCAGTGATTAGCATGTCATTCACATAAAGCAAAAGTAGAGTGCAGCCATGCTGAGATGTATGAACAAATAAGGTAGGATCATGATCACTAGGAGAGAAACCCGTAGCATGAATTATTGAGTTGAACCGCTCAAACCAGGAGTGAGGTGCTTGCTTAAATCCATAGAGAACACGTCAGAGACGACAAACAGGTCCTATAGGAGCATCAAATCCTGGTGGTGGATGTATGTAAACCTCTTCATGTAAATCACCATGTAAAATAGCATTCTTTACATCCATTTGAGAGAGAGTACAGGAACGAACAATAGCCACAACAATTAGAGTACAAACTGTGGTCATGTGAGCCATAGGAGTAAAAGTCTCATCATAATCACATCCATGTGCCTACTGAAAGTCACGAGCCACAAGATGAGCCTTGTAGCGTTCCATTGAACCATCGGACTTTATCTTAACCTTGTATACCCACTTACAGCTTGTGCAGGTAATGGAACAAGCTCCCAAGTATCAGTATGCTCCAAAGTTGCAAACACTTCAGACATGGCCAAATGCCATTCAGGAATACTAGCTACCTCCTGATAGGGTATTAGGCTCATATACAACACAAGTAGTGGGAAAATCAAAACGATCAGGAGTAGTAATAGTAGTATGATCATGGAGGTCATACCGTGTTTGTGTAGGCAGTGGATCATCAGGATGAGCATTAGTGGTACTGGCCAGAATATCAGAGGGAACAGGAGTGGAAGAGTGAGGATCCAATAAGACTCTAGACCGATGATTGTAGTGAAAAGGAAAAGGAGGTATGTCTGATATGGAAGGTATAATAGGAGCTGGAGGAGGAAAAGATGACCCAATAGAAGACTCTAATGGAGGAGTTGAATCAACTAAAGGAATAGGAATAAGATAGACAAAAAAAAAAGACTCTGTGGGGGATGGAGTTCAAGTAGCAGGAGAATAGAAAAAGGGGCAACTCTATCAAAGGTGACATCATGAGATATGCAAATGCGACGTGCTGAGGAATCATAGCAATAATAGTCTTTATGCTCAAGGCTATATCCAAGAAAGACAATCTATCGATTGAGCCACCAGCTTGGTGCACTTCCTAGGAGCAAGCAAAACATAGCAAGTGCAACCAAAGACACGAAGATGATCATTACTTGGAGGAGATTCAAACAAGACCTCTCCGGAACATTTGCCTTGAAGGCGAGAGGATGGCTGAAGGTTGATGAGATAAACAGCTGTATAGACAGTCTCTACCCAAAAATGAGAAGGAACAAAGGATGCAATTAAAAGAGTACGCAGTCTCAATTATATGACGATGCTTGCATTCAGCAGCTCCATTTTAAGTATGAGCACCGGGGCAGGAGAGCTGGGGAAGAGTGCCCTCAGAAGGCAGAAAGTGACAAAAAGTAGTGGACAAATACTCTCCCCCGGCATCAGAACGAAAAGTACGAATGGTAGAAGAAATCTGAGTGTGAATCATCCTAGCAAAAGACTGATATATAGACAACAATTGAGAGCGATGCTTCATAAAATAGATCCAAGTATAACGAGAATAATCGTCAATAAAAATTACATAGTATTTGTGACCACCTTTGGATACAAAAGGAGCAGGTCCCTAGACATCAAAGTGGACCAAATCAAAAGGATGACTAGATCTAGAATCACTAGAAGGATATGGGAGTTGTAGCTATTTGTCAAGCTTACAATCCTTACAATCATAACTGGTATCAATAGGAACATGGCCTAGGACACCTTGACGAACTAAAGTAGATAGACATGACCCACATAGATGACTTAAACGATGATGCTACTGGGTAAAAGTAGCAGTGGAACCCGAAGCTAAAGTAAATGATGAAGGCAAAACGATGGATGATGTAGATGAAGACTCAAACGATCCAGAATGTAGAGTCCTTAAGAATCTTTGTATTGATGGCCGGTACCAACGAGGCTTGGGTTTGACAATCCTTCACAAAGCAAGAAGAATCATCAAAACCAACAAAGAGATGCATATCAATGAGCTGACCAACAGACAATAGATTCATAGAGAGTTGAGGCACAAGAGAAACTTCTAGAACTAGTTGTGAAGCGGAAAGAGTACCTTGATGGGTAACAGAACAAGTAGTGCCATCAGCTGTTTGAACCTGGGTACCATCTGTGATAGGTCTACATCGTGCTAGCTGAGAGCTATCAGCAGTCATATGAAAGGAGGCCCCTAAGTCCAATATCCAAGGAGTAGTAGTACCTGATGCAGAGAGTGATACAACAAATCCATCTAACTGAGGCTTAGGCTTAGCGGTAATGAGCCCTGTAGAGCTGCTAGAAGAAGCAATAGCAACCATGCTAGTTGAGGAACAATGAATCACGCTTGGCTCTCAACTTAGCCAATAACTCAGGATGAAGCTTAAAGCAGCGTTGAGTGATATGGCCAGGCTTCTTGCAATGAGAACAAATAAGCACTCCAGAAGAAGAAGAAACCTTGGTAGGGGCCGCTAGGACAGTATGAGGTAAGGCCATCGGAGAGATAGCAAGTGATCAAAGATGAGTCTCCTCGGCAATCAGAACACAGAGAGCTTTAGCCACAGTAGGTAATGTAGAACCACCAAGAAGCTGGGCCTGAATGGGTTCAAACTCTAAACAAAGCCTCATTACAAAGTCAAACATGAGGTTTTGCTGATCATACTTTTCCTTGGTAGCACAAGCCTTGCATCCAAAGTGAGCCGGGGGCACCATAGAGTCCAACTAACTCGAAAGACGTGTGAAGGCAGTGTAGAAGTGTATAACTCTTCTATAGTCTTGTCTTACTGCTGATGGAGACTCTTAAAGGCTCTGGCAAAGACAAAAGAGAAGAGCCTCATTGCTTTGTTGGTAGCGCTGCTGTAGATACTTCCACATCTGCTGAGCTGATGAGAAGTCAATGAAGCTCATCTGAATGGATATCTCTGCACTCATGCACAGGATGCCCATCACGTGTGATCATCAGCAATCCTTTAGGCTTGAGCAGCTGTCAGATCTACCACATGAAGAACAGGGGGTTCCTTAATGAGGTAGGAAGCAAGACCGATCGATCTGAGAAGCATACGAATAGACGATGCCCACTCATGATAGTTCTGACCATTAAGTTTAATATCAGAGGCCAAAAGAGCACCACCACTAAGGAATGGATTAAAAATAGCCATGATGTGAAAAGAGATGCCAAGCAGTGGCAAGCAACACAGAGGGTGGCAAGGCAGTCATCATAGGCAGCCGGGAGCGGGTGCTCCGGGGTGAGGCGGAACTCGACGGAGACGCAAACAGCGGGGTAGGCGGCAAAGCAAAGAATAGAGGACGGCAGTGGCAAACCAAAGCAAAGAAGCAAGCAACACTGGCGGTGGATGGTGCAGGGGAAGAAAACAGAGGATGGCAAGAGTGCCGTCACTGGCGAAGAAGGCACCGGACGAGGAGGCCAAAGCTGCGGCGATGAGGTCCCGCAAGCAGATGCCTCGCCGAGAGGAAGCGGCGGCGGAGAGAACCTGGAAGCTCTGATACCATGTTAGTAGTATATCAATTCACATGCATCACTTCAATGTGAGCAGCAGTTTGTATACGTACAATACAACCCTAATCCTATTGGGCCAGACCAAATACATATATACGTAACAAATAACAAATAATATATATTGAATAGAACAGTTTTAGTTTATAGTTATGAATTAGCTCAATTCTACCTAGAAGGTTCTGTTTATTTTTTTAATGGTATTTAGAACTATGAATAATGAACATAGATGAGACACATGTTGATTGGGACCTGTATTTTTCACATTAAACGATGCGTAATTTTTTAGATTATTTAATGTTTTATTAAACAGTAGTGAATTTGTTGAGTTGGAATAATAGCTGGAATGCCAAGCCCATTCTCATATCTGCTAGAAAGTGAAGAAATTTGTGTGCTTGTTAGAGAAAAAAAGTGGAATCTGATGGATGTTAGTTCCGAAATTAAAATGATACAAATCTAATGTATTACCACAGGATGAAACATATTGCAATTGTTTGTACCTTTTGTTGATTTCATATTTAAAACATGTTAGTTTAACAACAATGTTTAACAAAAATATTCTTTGGTCAAATATCAGGAGCATCCCCCTTGTGATTGTAACTTGTTGGATAATTTCTTCTCTATTATGATTGTTCACCAGAAATTATCAACATGCCTTTCTGTCCTGTCTCGTTCCATGTGCATCAAGGTATGGTGCCGCAGTGGTTTGTTTTGGCATGTGTCTACATGCAAAATGGAATGTTTATTACCAACAGGGTTTTGGGGCCTTAATGATGTGAAACAAAAAGTTAGTTCAAAGTAGCACTCTCCTCCCTTTGGTCTGTTCACCTAATTACTGTTTGGCTCCACACTTACAAAAGAAAGGACAGTGAAATTTCCACCATCCCATTGAATGAATTTTCTGCCACGTATCATCGAGTATTATCCAGTTTGCTTATTGGAGCATCAGCTTAGAATAGCAATGAAGTGATTATTCATATAATGCCTTGTGTTTCCCTGATTCAAGGTAGAGGAGAATGTGGCTGCTGCAATGGAATTGTCGACTTCAGGCATAGATGAAGAACTTTTGCATGAAGTTGAAGCAATTCTTGAGCCTGTTAAGAACTTGACCTGGCCCAGTGGTATTCAGCAAGCCTGATGTCCGATAACAGCTTGGACGGTTGAAATCCATTGCGATGAATGTATTTGCTATTAGTTGATATAGTCAATGGTGTGCATCTGCAGCCTTGCCACGTGATCGAAATGTTATTATCCAAGGCAAGCAAGGGGAGACCGTTGTTGAGAGTTTATGGGCGTGTTGTCTAGCAATTTAGATTTGTCTGGGAGCGTAGGCAACACGAACAATAAAAAATCAATTCTGATCATTGAATAAATCGTGCGCATATGCCTTGCTCGATTGAGGCTTGTATTGATCCAGTTGACAACTGAAGTAAAGGAAATGGCACACCAACAATTTGCTGATGCAAAACATTGCTGAATTCTGTGACACGCATGAATTTCTTTCTATTTCCCATTTGCTTCTGCCCGGAGTTTCAGTGTGCAAGTTTTATGCTGTTTCACTGCCGGCATAAAAACTCTCGCAGAAAGAAATTTACACATGAAAACTTGCCAACTTGAAGAATCGATACCTCTTGTCAAATCTGGAAATCCTTTCATCTCTAGTCTACCATCTAAACATACAAAATCTGAAATGAGAAGAGTGAAGCTGTGAAGGCAAGAACAGATAGGTTCCTCTGCTGCTTGTAACTCAGTTGTCAAGGGTGACTTAAAGGACCCTTCACTGCTCGACCATGGTCGCCGAGGACGACGACCCCCTCCATCGCCGATATGATCTGCGGCACCGACATGCCGCCGGAAAGAACGATCTCTGTATGAAACGCCCAATCAAATCAAATCAAATCAAACCGTTGTATGCCAACATCATATTTCCATTTGCCCAAATGAAAACACAGGAAGAACATGACATTAGTCCTTACCGATGGCCTTCCGGACGGACAGGTCCGGTATGATCACGTCGGCCTGGCTCATGAGGAAGATGTCGCCGAGGTAGAGGTGGTTGGTCGGCACGTAGACGCAGGCGAGGTCCTGGTCGCCGTTTGCGTTGTGCAGCGTCAGCGTGGACGTGATGAAGCCCAGCGCGCACTCGCCTATCCTGGGGTGGCGTATGATCACCACCTCCTTGAAAGCCCGTGAGCTCTGGTCTGAGATGATCAACACTCAGTAGCTTCTCCATAGTTGAACAATGTGTGTACTGACTCTAGAAATTTATGACAATTATACATCTAGAAATGTATCATCCACAACAAGTTTAAATTTGCAAAACTCGATCGATCAAACTACATATTGGTTTATGCAGTTTTGTTGAGAGTGAGTTTATACCTGGCGATATCCTGGCGCTGATCTGCTTGGAAGCAGAGTAGATGTAAGATATGGCGCACGAGCGGCATCTTCTTGATGAATAACTCACCAAGGCCAAGGAGAGAGGCTCCCAACCACGACGACATGAACATGCCGACGAGGAAGATGAAGGTGATCGAGGTGGCAAACCCCAGACCTACTTGATAAGAAAATGACCAATTGCAAAGGAACTGAAACCATCAAGTGCTTTTGGCCTTGTAGCTAACTTGTATACATGAATGGTTTGCGCAAACGGTTGTTACCAAAGACATCTATGCCGAGATAGATGTAGATTGGCGAGAAGAAGCCGTCGACGAAGCGGATAAACCACCAGGACGTGTAGAATGTGATGACTATCGGAAGCAGGATGACACTGCAGAGTTGCAGAGCATGGAGGAAGATGCTGAAACACACGTAAGTTGAGTTTGCAAGTGTGTCTAGATGTGCGACATAGTAGCTACTAGCTATCTATGAAGCAAATGACTGAAGAAAGCAGAGTGAAGGACTATGTGAGGTGGGTGATGAATAATTGGATCATTTGGGAAGTTAGATTTTGATGTTGCAAAAATTGGCAAAATTCATACTATGTATCAGGTTTCAGACGATCTAACCGATTTGTGGTCGACGGTCTAACCGCCATAGGGCAAGCTACTAGACCGCTCGTATCGGCTTTCAAAAATTGCACACAAAACACTTATGCAGACTTGTTTAAGGATGTGTTTGTACTAGGTGCCACTAAAATTGGAAACTAGAGTTAAAACTAGGTAGAATTTTACTAAAATTCTAGAGAAAATATTTTCTGGTGCTTTTGAGCGGTTAGATTGGCCTAACCATGGCGGTCTGACCGGTCCCCATTTAACAGGGTGAGGTTGAAAAGTGTTGGGTGGTTTGACCGGCCTGTGGTTGACGGTTAGACCAGCCCTGAAGATTCAAAGCATGACCTGAGTTGAGCTGAGTGGTTTTGAGTGTGTGTACGACATGGGTGCCATTGGTTGGTTGTATTGTATTATATGACGCATTGCTTTGGCTAACATAAGTCAAGTGCATAGAGCTTGTGCCTGAGATGGTTGTTTGATCTTTAAATGTGCAGGTGGCTAGGAAAACATTAGCGGCCAATGACAAGGGATTGAGACTAGGCAAGAGAGATGATGTATGTATGGTCAAGTAAATCTAGATGAGACTACGTGGCTCAAGCGGGAAGCACAGAGAAGACATGGATTATGAAGAGTCGAGTCAATATATGTGGTGCATCGAGTAATGAGACCGATGCACATAGAGACCGTTCGGGGTAGTCCGAACGTGTGAAGACATGACAACTAGTCATTAGGCACTACGAACTACATATCAAAGCATATGGAGATGTTTTGATGCGAAGATAAGGGTCCTTGGCTCATCAAATTGTTTCAATTAATGATTTCATGTATTGTGCGATGCTACATGATGGTTTGTTTATTGTTATTCGTTGTAAAACTCCGAAGATAGGTTATGGTAAGACGGTTAAGGGATCGAGACTAAGCTAGGAGAGGTGAGGTACAGAATGATTAAGGTGTTGTTGGGAAATAACTGAGGCTAGCAAATTCGTTACAAGCTGGGAAAACAAGAAACCGGAGTAGAAGCTTCCAGTGGTGTAAATATATCATCATATATTGAATTATGCTTTCGTATATCTATGATTTTCCTCGTAAGAATTTTGCACGTAAAATCCGTATCTCCTTTTTTTTAATCACCTATTTTTATCATATATTTTATATTATAATAAGTGATATAGATTCAAGACTTTAGCCACTGGCCCCGCAAAGAGGCGACTCCTGGGCTCCTGGCAGGAGCCATCGCACGACGACACGAAGGCAGCCATCGCGCGATATCAACAGCACATGAGATTCGGTAAAAAAAATTGTCTGGTCAGTTCTACTCGCGTCTCGTGAGTTCCGATCTGTCAAGTCGGCGTTCGGGCTCATCAACTACTCAGCGGTTCTCGTCATCTTTTCTGAGGTCTTGTTGAATCTGAAGCCAAGTTAAAATCCTAGTGCGAAGAGCAATCTGGTAGAGAAACCAGAGAGGCAGCAGTCATACCGCTAACAGCAAAAAACGCGGAGGCCATCGTGTCAGGAGAAAAGAAATCGAACGGTAGAGCAACGATTCCGTCCGCGACATATCTTTTTGGGCGGATTTTGCTACATGTACATAGAAGTGCAATAAGGATTTTGCAAGCCCTTACCAAGTACATAAGATTAAGAAATGGTATAATGAGATTTCAGCATCTTCAACTCAGTGATTCAACTCGTCTTAACTCTATTCAACGACTCAAACTCTATACTAAGTGTCAACCCCCATTCTACCTCGGTGACTATTTCAGCACCAAATTCGCTAGCTCCATTGCTTGTGTCGTCCGACGTTATGCCCTAGCATCGTACTACACCATCTCCTCGATGATCTTCTGCTTCAGTCAATTATCATTTTTCATCAAGAGACTATGTCGTCGGCTCTGATGTTTTAATTGTTTTTGTTGGAGGTGAAGTTCATTGCAATTCAGATCGTTGCACGTATTATTAGCAGCATCCATATGAGATTAATTATTGGTGATTCTTCGACAATCTATCGTCTTTATAGGTTACTACGTAAGATTCGTAAATAAAAAGTCTAAGGTGGAGTTACAGGCTTTCAATACAATGAGATAATTTGTGCTACACTTGATCGAGGAGACTTAAAAAAAATCAATCTTAGTTTAGGAGACAATTGATTCACCATTTGATAACACCCTGATCACAACTAACATAATATTATCAAGAATTTCTTATTCATTACTGAAGGTTATGCTCTAAATATGAGTTTGAGATGAAGGATTTAAAGAGTAAGACGGAGTTAGTTATCTGCATAGATACTACAACGTTTGGTATTATAGGTATAATACGTTTTAGTTGTCATAGCTCAATATAAAGGAGTCTATTGCAAAGATTGTTCCTGCTATATTAACATTACAAGAGTTACTTTTATCTAGATGTTTTTCTATATGAGTAGCTTTCAATCATGTCATAAAATTCAATTACTTTTATAGTCGGCAGTTTGATGCATGTGATGATATGTGCAAGTTGCTCTTTAATGGGTATTGTTTGTCGAGTTATATGTTCTAGGTGAAGCATGTTAAAACTCCATAGATGAGTTCTTCACTATAGTTATCCACAGCCACAGGAGAAGCATATAGAAAAGATTGATCCAGTCTTACTAATTAATTAGTCATATGAATTTTTAGCACACAAGGATAATTGATTGTGGATTATGATTTTGAGAATATTTGATTTGCTTTGGCTACAGGAGGGAATTCGGTTTAAGGTAGAGATTGTTGAGTTTCTGATCCGAATCATATTCGATTTGTTTTTATTTTCAACACGTAGTTCTACTCCTATCTAAAATCTTTTCGTAATTACTATAAATATATCCTTATAGATCATAGCGAACGCAAGAGTCTTATTATAAACATCTCCTCATATAATGAATTTCGTATTTGCATATCCGTGGTTTTTCGTATAAGAGTTTTTTATGTAAAATCTATGTCTTCCGTTCTTTCGATCGGTTTCTACTGTGCGTTTTATAACACACTATTTGGGGCGGTAGGGCGAACGGAAACGCCGGATGAGCCTTGATTGTAAGCGTGCCATGGCGGTGGATGTTTGCCTAATCAAGGCACGTGTGACTGACTGCGTGGGCCCACCTGGCACCAGACTCCTCTAGTAATTCAGTTTGGAAGCCGAGCATTCAACACGAGCGGATTTTGTTTTTACGGGTCCATCCAAAATTTTATATAGAATTCTAACGTTCCAAACAAGGCCGCCTTTTCAATGTTTCAGTGTGCCATTGTTTTGGAGGTCGACATAGATAAATGGATGGATAGAGAGATGGCCAATGCAAGTATTTGCCTTCTTCTGGGCTTGATGTGTTGTCGTGCAAACACCCATCAATTCACCATCCATGGAAGCAAAAGCAATCGTTGTCCCATTTCACTTTGCAACAAAAACAGCTAAGCTTATGAACTTATCCATCAGGATTAAGGACCCCTGCAAGGCTACAACGGCACGACTCCTATGAGATTCTCGCCAGGGGTGAAAAGATCACTTGGTGAATGGAATGAAACTCACGTTTACAAGAAGGAACCGCAACAGCTACGACGCAGTGCTAAGAAGCAGTATGGCAACAACGTATCACCACAAAACCTTCTTGTTTGTGGGTGTGGCACTTGTAGACAAGCTGTCTATAGGGCATGTTGATATTATCTTTTATTTATAGTTTTTGCTTAAAACAAAATCAAAAGTCAATATAAATAATCGGCTTTTCGAAGTGGTTTATTCACTCTTCTCACTCTCATCTCGTTCTCAATATAAATAAGGCAGAGGATCACAGGCGTATTACACACCTTACTCCTCTCGTTCTCATATTGCGCACGTATTTCTCACTCACTTTGGGCTTTTGTCTTGGTGAGCCGACTGGCCCTAGGTGGAGGCCACTCCTCAACAGTAGCCTCTCAAAGTAAAAGGCTTTGCAATCGGCAAGTTGAAACCATGTTGGTCGCGCTTTGGGCCCTCCATCCCTTTGGCCCACCGATTCGATGCCTGCAAAGTTGCAAGTCTTTATTTTGCTGGTTGCGGATCGTGGCTTCATCTGAGGCACCTCTAGGTACTACGGCCATAGCTTGTGCATCGGTGTTTACACCTCACACTTATGTCGGAGCCATTCTCCCTTCTGTGTTGTCACCATCAGTGTGGCCGCCTCAGGTTGGGCCTATCCAAGTGGATGGCCTCGATTCGTTGGCCGTGCTTTAACTTCGTATGCTCTAGCCGCGGTCTTCGTCTCCTTCCACATGTGATGGCTCCTTGGCTCCCGTGCCTGCCTCATACACTAGCTGTGGGCACGCATGTGTATCATTGTACACATGGCATCGATCTAGTCGTGGGACATGGGCAGTTGTGCCCGTTACGGGGGCGTGCGTTGTTCTGGAAAAGCACCATGTCCTGTTGGCATTAAGGGCCCTATCTCATCAATATTAAGGCCTGTAGTGTTTCACTTTTCTCTATTTCTTGCTGGCATTTCCATTTGGCTCTCTCTAGTCCCATTCTTCTTAGGCTCTGTTTGGATCCACCCAGATTTTAAGAATCTGGCTTTTGGAAACTGGGTGGGATCCAAACAGACCAGTTTTTGGGGTAGTTTTTAAAATCTACCTACCCAGATTCTTAAAAATCAAGAAGCTGTTGATACCCAGCTTTTGCCAGTTTTTTTGCACAAATACCCATTTACCCTCATTAAAGACCACGCATGGCTGTTTGATGTGCTGTTCAAGAGCAATAAATGTAAGGGTATAATAGTCTATTAGCACCAATCATAAATGAAACTAGCTTTTAAAAACTAGGAGATCCAAACACCCCACTAGTTTTTGCTTAGAAACCAGCTTTTAAAAACTAGAAATAATAGCTGGTTTTTAAGAATCTGAAACTGATCCAAACAGGGCCTTACTCACCATCGAGCCCTTAGCTTTGCTCTATGCTATCATTTGTGCATGGTCACCTGGCAACTGTGTCTATGCTACTCCCATCTTTCAGAAGATGACTTGGGCAGGCGATCGCATTGGCCACATAGGCGCATCCACGATGTCATCGAGCCATAGAGGTGGCAGCTGTGACGCTGTTTCTAGCGAGGATGCAAGATTTGAGCCGAGCATCGGTAAGCACTGGAGGGGATCGGAGTGGGTAGGGTCTTTTGTCAACACGCTGGGCTGCTCGTTGGCGACCAATGATCTCCTAGATGCGCTTGTGCGTGATGGCAAGGCGTCGAACCAGCAACTCATTCATCAGCCATCGGCCGATGAGGTTGTTCTCTGGCTGAGGGAAGGTGAGACATTGGTCTTTGCTGTGTACATACACCACCATCAGCATCCTCACATCTTGGGGGCAATCCCTAGTCATGCTTTCACGGAGCGCCGTGATGGTGGGGCATTCAAGCATTGTGTTGTCCCCCTTACCGTGCACTTTGCACCACTCCCCTATTGACGCCCGTCCTCACAACCTTAGCCCCTCTCGCGACCGCGACCCTTGCCTTTGCCGTGGCGTGGACTCCAGGGGTAAAGGCCTCCTCACTGCCCCCTTGGATGCCGAGCACGTACTTGTCCTGGGCCCCCTTTCGTTGCTTGTGGTTGGAACCCTCCTTTGGGGCTGGGAGGGGCTTGGCCTTAGGGGTGGGCCCTACGACATCGGCCCCATGTCTCATCGCATCCTCCTCTGCTCTCGTGTATTCTTACATTTTTGTTGAAGAGCTTGGCGACCATTTTTATGGGCTTCCGAGCGTTGTATTCCGCGAGCAGCCCCTTTCAAAGGCCATGGATGGTGGCATTGATGATTGACATCTCGTTGACATCTTTCACCTAGCATCAGACCTTTGTGAAGTGCTTGGAGTACTCTTATAGGTTCTACCCCAGAGCCTGTTGACCCGCTCCGCGTAGTTGTCTTGCAAATTGTTGTGCATGAGGTTACGGACCTGCTCCCACACGTAAACGAAGGCAAGAACGATTGTGAAGAACTAGGACAGCGTGACCCCTGCAAGGCGAGCAATAGCCCTTTTCCCTTTATCGAGTCATCTCCTCCGGTGGCTTCGATGGCCATCTCATAGACATGTAAGAATTCATGGGGATCAGTGTCACCCTTGTAAAGCTCCACCGTAGGTATTTTGAAGTCCTTTGGTCAATTGCATCGCTACAAGCCCGCGCTAAGGGGAGACTCAGGGTCCACCTATCGAGAGGGCACTGCGCAACCGGCAATGGTATCCTGACTCTCTGTCCTCTCCACGACCACCTTCGTTGTGATGACGGCGGAGGTCTGCTGGCTTCGGGCCTCCTGCATCTCGCGCATGGCCCTCTGATGTGACCACGCCACAAACACATACGACAATAGCGCCCAATATCAAGATTGAACTAAAGGTGAATTCGTTTCTTCAGCCTTCATATGTTACTAAGAATAGACCGCTACCTAATGCAAGTGATTTAATTGTGCTTAGGAACTTGGGAAAGGATGAAGGAAAGGGACATGGAGTCCTGGACATGCATGGAAGGAATAATGGAGGTCACCACGTCACTTTGGGACCAAGTCAAGCACGAATTCGCGTTGGACACGCTTTGGAATCAGACTCGGACTGCTGCGATGGTACCAAGTTCAAACGGGCATAACGTCCTCATACGGACTCCGTTTGGGACGTTCTTGTACTTCATGGAAAGCTTATAAAGTCTACTTTCCAACGGATCCAACCTCATCTTCAAATTCTATCCGATCCGGCCGCAATCGTCAAAAGAGTACACGTTGGTCACGTACTGGAATCGGATTCGGACTGCTGCAATGGTGCAAGTTTAAACGGACATAACTTCCTCATACGGACTCCGTTTGGGATGTTCTTGTACTTCGTGGAAAGCTTATGAAGTCTACTGTCCAATGGATCCAATCTCATCTTCAAATTCCATCTGAGCCGGCCGCAATCATCAAAAGAGTTCATATTAGTTTCTGAGTCCGAGTCAAAAAGGGTGCTGTGCCACCACCACTTTGGCCCATGGGCCTTGTAACCCTAGGGCATGCAGTTGGACGCCCCTCCTGGTTGTTCTCCCTATAAAGGAGCCACCGCCTCCCTTGTTAAGACTTGGATTTTGTTGAGTTTAGGTTTAGCTATTATGCAAACTTCTGTTCTTCAGTTGTGTCGGACGACCACCTGTCAAGACAGCCTTCGGAATCCCACCTTTTGATCTTCATATCAATATTTGCAATTTCAGATTGCTTGTTATCTTGTTCTTGCGTGTTCTTCGGTTGCATGCAGGAATAGACCTTCGTGGTCAGGTCAACCGCGTTCTTGGCACGGTTGATAACAACTTGGAGTGTGGTTCAGCGATTGCTAAGGCGCAAGCGACGTCGTTCGGTTGTAGTCGGATCGCAAGGGTCGCCTCCGCCAAAATCGATAGTTATCATCCTATCGGAAGATCGGGACCCTATCGCCTCATCAAGTGGTATCAGAGCTTCAGTTGACCGGTAGGAATTTCTTGTATCCCTAGTTAGTAGATTGATTTTTATTTCCCATAGTCCAGAAAAATTGCCCCACAAAAAGAGTTAATTTCCGCTGTCCAAACCCCGTTGTGCCTTTCAATCTGTTAGTTTTGGTTTGCTAAATTGAATTTGTGTCCGTTTTAGCTTTGTCTAGTTGCTGGTCATATCTTTGTTCTAATAAAAATCCAAACAAAAAAAAATTCCTCCACCCCCAACCCTAATTCCAATTTCGGCTGATCTTTCCTTTTTCTGCAGCCGCCACCAAAAATGCGATAACTTTTGATTGCAAGATTATTTTTGAGTGAGACCACCTTCATTAAATTCAAAACTTCATTTTCCATCTATCTGTAAAATTTCACATCTTTCCAGCAAGGCAGTTAAGAGAAATCCGCGGTGCAAGTTGACCTAAAATTCCAGATTGAATCTGCAACAATCGGCACTTGTGAATTTTGTGCGAATTTTTCGGTCGGTTTCCAGAAGTTGACCCCAAAACAAAAGTTGTAGAAAAAGCCGTCAGGAAACAAAGAAAAAAAGAATCATTGAAAAAAAGCAACTGACAAAAGGTTACAGCCGAAATACCGACGTGCTGCCAAGTGGACAGAAATCTTCAGTTTCCAAGTTTTGGGTGAATCCTTGTGTTCTTCAATTCCATATTGCATTCGATTGAATTATCTTGTATTTACCACTCCCATACATTGCCATACACTTATTTTAGCCTCCTTCCATCTTTGGTTGATCAGCAACATAGGCTAAGTGCTAGATACGAACTATAATTCTATTCTGTGCAATTTCTGAAATTAATTGATTGTTTTCTTTTGCTACAAAATACATAGCCTATCCAAGCTCCACTTTTCTACTAACCGAACAGGTCTCGCTGTACCTTGCAATCGCTTTACTCATCACTTGAGTTAGATTTATCACGAACCAGCCACCGGTTGCACCACCTGTTTGCTTTGGTAAGAACTCGTAAGAATTTGGTAAGAGCTTGAGAGATGCGTGACTTGATTTGAGCCTCCATACCCTAGTAGTTGATAGGAACATATACTTGTGATTTGTTTCCTTTTTGCTACTAACCATGGCAGGTTCACGGGATGATTACGAGATAGATCCATATCTTCTTCGACCTATTGACCGGGAGCGCAAAGAAATTCGCGAGGAAGATGCACGCTTAAGACAAGCATCTTCATCATGGGAGGTATATGATCGTGACAGTGCGTCTGGTAAAGCTAAAATCACTTTGCCATCCTTTGCTGGTGAATTTGATCCTAATGCCTATATTGACTGGGAGATAGCACTAGATAAAAAATTTGATTGTTATGATTGGTCTGATAGGCAAAAGATTAGAGCTGTCACTAGTGTTTTTATTGATAATGCAATACTTTGGTGGAAGTACATAAGTAGACTTGGAAGAGCGCCTCAAACGTGGCATGCATTAAAGAAACTTTTGAGAGATCACTATGTTCCTAAATATCATGTTGATTATTTGCTAGCTAAATTGCAACATTTAAAACAAGAAAGTAGAACTGTAAGGGAATATTATCGTGAATTAAAAACTCGTTTATTGCGTTGTGGTTTAGAGGAACATGCTGAAGCTACAGAGAATAGATTCTTGCGTGGGCTTAATAAAGAAATTCAGGACCTTCTCATTCACAAAGAATATAATTCTCTCCCTCATTTGTTTATACTTGCTTGTAATGTTGAACATCAGATTGAGGAGAAATTGAGAGTGCTTGATGATAAGAAATGTGAGAACAAACCCATGTTTGTGCCTTTTTTTGTAACTAACAACTTGCAGGCAGTTGAGAACCATGTTGAAGAGGAGCATGAGCTGATTGAACCATCGATTCCATTGGTTAAGAACGAAGATGAGGAGATGGATGTACCTACATCATCTGAGGGGAGCCAAAAAGATAAAGATCATGGTGCTATCATCACTCACGGTGAGTATGCTTGTGAAGAACAACAATTATGCACTGTTCATGCTATTTTAGAGCAAAACTTAGTGGAAAATAATTCTGACACGCCCATATTTCAAGTAGAGAATTCACACTACATTGATTTGAGTATTGAGAATGAGTTTAGTGCACCTTGTCAAAAAATAATTGAATTGCCTGCTGTTTTGAGTGATTCATGTGATGAATTAATCACATACAATGATCATGTGGCTTTGGTTAGATATAAAGAAGTTTTAACTAGAATTTCTCCTACCAATTCATTGTGTTACATTATGTTGGATCTTCCTATGAAATTGTCACATGCTTTGGAGAAAGTTTCTGAACTTACATGTTCAAAATTCTTGTTTAGTGCCTACACCCCTGGATATAAGTTTAATTTGATTGGAGATTATGGTGTAGGAAATCAATTTCTTGTATATCGAATATGCATAACTTGTGACAACATGGATGAATTGCAGCTTGTTGTTTTGAACAACAACTCTTGTATGCTCAATCTTGTTCATTATGAAAGAAAAATAAAATTTAGTGATCATTCAATGCCTATGTGTTCGTCTCTTATTGAACCATCTAACATTGGCAATCTGAATAATGAAATTGATGTATGGAAGAACTTGCAAATATTTTCACCCTTACTAGATGAATTTGTTATTGCTCAATTGAAATCTGATTATATGGATAAACTTTGTTTGATTCCAAAAGTTGTAGCTTTGCCTATATGTGACACCACAATAAGTTTACAATTTCAAAGATTTGAATTGCATAAATGGTTCACTTACATTTGCAAAACAAGTTGCGATAATTACTGTGTGAGAAATTTTGATTTGTTCATTAACATATATGATTACTTTTGGGTTAATAATACAATGAGCTTTTATGATTACTGCTGTGTTATAACATTAATTGTGCAACAACGAAGAACTGTTAAAACGGATGACATATACATATACCATGCATACACCTTGGCTTCTTTGTTACCATACTTTCAGTTTATCAAAAGCCGAGGACAGCTTTGTTTTCAAGAAGGGGAGGATGATGAGGACACGACCCCTATGGATACAACCATATTTGCTATGCTTGTTGTTCCAATTACAAGAGCTCCTACGCATCACTTAAAATATAAGGTGAGCTCGTTTCAAAAAGGTTTTACTTTGTGTGATAAAGAACGTATGATATTACATAATGAGAGTTTGTTGCGTTTGTTATTATGTACCGACATTTATGATGAAGATCATGCAATACGTGAGGCTACACATATGCTAAAACCGAGGACGGTTTTCTATCAAGAAGGGGAGGATGATGTGACCACGCCACAAACACATACGACAATAGCGCCCAATATCAAGATTAACTAAAGGTGAATTCGTTTCTTCAGCCTTCATATGTTACTAAGAATAGACCGCTACCTAATGCAAGTGATTTAATTGTGCTTAGGAACTTGGGAAAGGATGAAGGAAAGGGACATGGAGTCCTAGACATGCATGGAAGGAATAATGGAGGTCATCACGTCACGTTGGGACCAAGTCAAGCACGAATTCGCGTTGGACACGCTTTGGAATCAGACTCGGACTGCTGCGATGGTACCAAGTTCAAACGGGCATAACTTCCTCATACGGACTCCGTTTGGGACGTTCTTGTACTTCATGGAAAGCTTATGAAGTCTACTTTCCAACGGATCCAACCTCATCTTCAAATTATATCCGATCCGGCCGCAATCATCAAAAGAGTCCACGTTGGTCACGTACTGGAATCGGATTCGGACTGCTGCAATGGTGCAAGTTTAAACGGACATAACTTCCTCATACGGACTCCGTTTGGGACGTTCTTGTACTTCGTGGAAAGCTTATGAAGTCTACTGTCCAATGGATCCAATCTCATCTTCAAATTCCATCTGAGCCGGCCGCAATCATCAAAAGAGTTCATATTAGTTTCTGAGTCCGAGTCAAAAAGGGTGCTGTGCCACCACCACTTTGGCCCATGGGCCTTGTAACCCTAGGGCATGCAGTTGGACGCCCCTCCTGGTTGTTCTCCCTATAAAGGAGCCACCGCCTCCCTTGTTAAGACTTGGATTTTGTTGAGTTTAGGTTTAGCTATTATGCAAACTTCTGTTCTTCAGTTGTGTCGGACGACCACCTGTCAAGACAGCCTTCGGAATCCCACCTTTTGATCTTCATATCAATATTTGCAATTTCAGATTGCTTGTTATCTTGTTCTTGCGTGTTTTTCGGTTGCATGCAGGAATAGACATTCGTGGTCAGGTCAACCGTGTTCTTGGCACGGTTGATAACAACTTGGAGTGTGGTTCAGCGATTGCTAAGGCGCAAACGACGTCGTTCGGTTGTAGTCGGATCGCAAGGGTCGCCTCCGCCAAAATCGATAGTTATCATCCTATCGGAAGATCGAGACCCTATCGCCTCATCACCCTCCGTAGGTCCACCAGCTCCTGTTGCAACATTCCGCAAATTAGCTCCATGCCACCATTGCTCGGGCCCAACGTAGGGACTAGGGCACCTTCTGCTCACTGCACGGCTACGGCGAGGGTGTCAAGGCTGGCGGAGGTCTTCGCGTCGATGGCGAGGACACTGGTGTTGCTAGGAGCCGCCGAGGCCGGGTCCTCCGCTCACGATGCCTCTCGCTCTGTAGTCCGCGCTACTGTTGGAGAGCTGTCTTTGTTACCCGCCGCAACCCCAGGCGCGCCACCCCGATGCACCGCTGCTACGGGGGCAGGGGTCCTCGACCACCTTCTCCTTTGCTCTCTCGTCATTGATCTCGGCCGTGGTGCTCCTTTTCGCTTGGGGACCAAGGTTGCCCTCATCTTCGGTGCCATCTTGCCCTAGCACCTTCGTTTCAGCTGGTAGCTTCTACGCCGCTCCCCACGAACAGCGTCAATTGTTGTGGTTATGCACCAAATAGTGGATACAAGGACTTCAGGAGACGCCGGTAAGGGTGGCCAAGGCCTAAAACTCTAGAAAGGGGTATGGTATATGGTTTAGCTGATGATCAATCTTAACTCAAGTCTACTTCATATATCAAGAATGTTCTCTCCTTATAGTGCTTTAAGAGTTATATTTATAGCCATGAGAAAGATTGTTTACACAAATAATCTCTCGAGATCTCTAATATCACGGGCAAACATTTGTATAGCCTTAATAGACCTACCACATTATTATACACATAATATGCCATTACGTTAGTGAGTCGACTCGACATTAGAGACCGCTCCCCAACAATATAAAAATAAGCTAGTACAAATGACCCCGATAAATTCTTTTCCTAGATCTGCCATGCCTACAAGCCGCTTGGGATTATTTGCTTTGATGAGAGTCAGTAGACCCTCCATCTCCTTTTCGAAAGAGATTGGCCCGATCACCTCTACTATAGTGGCGCTCCATTTGCAAAGTTGACACTTGGTCTTCTCTTCACCTCCAAGCTGACGCCCTCCACCTAACCCAAATTCCTCCTCCTCGATCCTTTCCTCTCTTTTTCTGACTCCGATCCATCCGCATCTCTTCTGTTATCTGAATTAATCCCGAAATTTTCCCCATGTTTTCTTTCTTTCTCTGAATTTGCTTTTCTTACCGTTGAGTGAGGCGGTAGCTAGGTAGGCTGTGGCGGTAAAATTTGCCGTCGCCGGCCATGGTGCGCGAGTTCTTGGCCATGGTGGCGCGCGCAACGCTGCAGTGGGCGCTGGCGTCGCTGCTGCTCGCCAACGGCGCCGCCTTCTGCCTCATCGCCGCCGCGGCGACGTGGCTCCGCCTCGGCCCGCCCTGCCTCCTCTGTGCCCGCGTCCACCGCCTCCTCTGCTCGCCCAATTCCTCCTCCTCTGCCGCCGCCGCTTCCAGCCAAGAACACGACGCCTTCCGACGCCTCCTCTGCGACGCCCACGTCGCGGCCGTCGCCGCCTCGGCGCATCCAAAACCAGAGGGGCAGCAGACGTGCTCTGCTTCTGATCATGTCGGCAGGGAGAGGAAAGATGGGCCAGAGGCAGATGATTCAGACAAACTCGGAGGTAACCAAACCTATCAAATGCTTCTTCTCTTCTGCTGGTACCCATGATCTCTGAACGAATTGTTTGAAACTAGTAGTATCAGTTACAAATCAACGAACGATCGTGTCACACGCATCTACCAGGAATTGGCCTGGGAAGTATCATCCGATTGAGTTGTGGTGTTTCCAATCAAGTAGACCGAAAGCTTTTTTTCCTACGGTTGGTTGATCATCTTGTAGGAAGGCATTGGCATCTCTTATTCTTTTGGTTGGTGCAACCTTACTAGTTGAACTTTTGCAATGTTTTTGGTAGGAGCTCTTCTCATACTGGTAGGGTTTTACACATCATCCTGGTGCAGAATGATTCGATGATGTATTATTTAGAGAGGTCATTCTCGCAATTTGGAAGGTTGGGACCTGGGAATGCTTTTCAATGGATTTCCACTTTCCATTGCAAATTACAATTTAGCAACTGAGGGAGTAAGATCTAAGGAACTGAAGCCAATTTAGCACTGCCTAATTCAATCATTGCAAATTGTCGTAATAAGTCGTGAATGATAAAGCTGGTCCATATTTGTCAACTACGAACTACTATTTTCTGCTGCCATCATTTGCTCTATCCTTCCTGCTGCCTTTACTGTGTGTTTGGTTCAGAGTTATGGTGAAACGGGACAGATCCAACCCATTTTTTAGGGATAGAACCGACTCTGTTTCGTGTTTGGTTGCAAGGGATAGGACGGTTCCTATTTTCTGTTTGGTTTAGGGACAAAAGGGTTGGGATGACAAATCTGATATGCGGGGTCTACCTGTCAGCCTCTTTTCTGGGATTGCAACAGCTTGTGGGGCCCACTCGTCCCACCTCATCCCTCATCATCCCCTCATTTCTAGGGGACTGGAGCATCCCCAATTTGAGAGTATATTCGCAGAATATTCCCTAGAGGGATATCCCCATCCCACTCGACTCTGAACCAAACAGCTCTGGAACGAGGACCGCCCCATCCCATCCCCCATAGTCCTATGAACCAAACACACAATTAAATGCTCATGTTATCCCACTGCGCCTGGTTGTCGCCTACGTGCTGATGCGCATGCGTGTGGATGCCTCTCGTGCCACTGCTTACGGCTGGCCGCGCTTTTGGGTGTGCACGCCAGACCGCACAGTGGTGCATGGCCGCGCCCAAGAGGAACCCAGAGCCACCGCTTGTGCGCGCCCACCGCACTCCCCAAGCATGCTGCGTGCCAACGACGACATCTCCTGGAGGAGCGCCTCCTGCCTGCTCCATAAGACCATAACCGTCTGAAGGAGCTACTAACTCACGGCCTCCCGCACCAAGCAGTGCCGTGACACGAAAGGCTGCGCCATGCCGTAAAACAAACGATTGGAGCTAGACTGGGTAATGACGGACCCAGGCTCACCATCATCTCATGGAACATGAGGGGCCTTAATTCGTCCTCCCGCTGCACAGTGGTCTAGGAGTTGTGCAATGCGAACACCCCTCACATTGTCTGCCTTCAAGAGACGAAACTTAGTACCGTGGATCGTGCCCATACTTGTGTCCTGACTAGAAACCCATATGATTTCTTCTTCCTACCTGCAAATAACAACCGTGGAGGTATTCTTATCCTCTGGAGTACCGATGCTATCCATGTATCCAACTGCACCCATTGTGAATTTAACCTGACAGCGGACGTTAGCATCAAAGAATGTTCCACAAACTTTGTAATGACAACGGTATATGGTCCCACCACAGATAGGGACAAGGGAAGGTTCTTACAGGAACTTCGTGATGCACAGCCGTCAAATGGCACCCCTTGGCTTCTACTAAGAGATTTCAATCTCATATATAAGGCAAGTGACAAAAATAACCGAAACTTGAACAGACAACTCATGGCACAGTTTTGAAATACCCAAAATAACTATGAGCTAAAGGAGGTTCACTTACAGAACCGCAAATACACTTGGAGCAATGAAAGAGACAATCCAACCCTCGTCAGACTCGACAGATTCTTTTGCAATAACATGTGGGACACCACCTTTGACAGTCACAATTTACTTGCCTTGTCCAATTGGTCTCGAACCACTACCCCCTACTATCAACTACAACTGGGCCACGACCGCCGAAAAGCTTTTGTTTTGAAAACTTCTGGACCCGACTACCTCAGTTCCTCCATGTAGTCCGGCATGCCTGGGGAGAACCAACCCTAGCTCTAGATCTAATACGGAGACTACACAACAAATTGATGAACACAGCCAAAAGGCTTAAAACCTGGAGCAACAGGCTATTTCTGAGACTAAAACTATAGCTTCACATGGCCCAAGTGATCATCCTACGCCTTGACAATGCACAGGACAGTAGGCCACTATTGGCGGAGGAGAGTTAGCTACGGGCGCGCCTCAAGACAAGGGTAATGGGGCTGGTTGTGGTTGAAAGGTCCCAAAAGAATCAGGCATCCTGAATCAACTGGCTCACAGAGGGGGATGCGAACACAAAATTTTTCACATCAGGATAAACGGCCATAGGAGGAAGAACTTCATCCAACGCCTGAGAAACGGCCAGGGGTGGGCCGTCTCACATGAGGACCAGGCAAACATCTTATCTTTTCACTCCGGAACTTGGGGCAGAACTCCCTAGTTGTCACCACCTTCGACTAGGACACCTTCCAGTTACCATGATTGGATCTGCATGCCATGTTCACTGAACACGAAGTGCATGCGGCGATTTTGGAGCTACCACTGGACAAAGCACCAGGCATCAATGGGTTCAACAAAACCTTCTAATGCGCATGCTGAGACATCATAAAAGATGACTTCATGGCTGCCCTTCGAGCTTTCTTCACCTTGAGAACAACGACCTTCTCTTACACAAACACCACAAATCTTGTGTCACTGTCGAAGAAAGATGGGACTCATTCTACAAGGGAGTTTAGACCTATCAGCCTCATTCACAGTGTTTCCAAAATCGTAGCCAAAATCTTGGCACTACGCTTGGCACCTTTCATGAACAAATTAGTCTCCGTAAGCCAGAGCGCCGTTATCAAAGGGAGATGCATCCAGGACAATTTCCTATATGTACGTAATCCGGTAAGAAGGTACCATAGAAGCACAACTCCGATTCTCCTGCTCAAACTGGATATTGCAAAGGCCTTTGACTCAGTCCAGTGGGACTACCTCCTGACCCTTTTGGAAAAGAGAGGGTTTCCGCCCTAGTAGAGAGATTGGGTCTCTTGCCTTCTTTCCACTGCCGGCTTCACGGTACTCCTCAATGGGGTGCCAAGGGACAAGATACAACACCACAGAAGCCTACGATAGGGAGATCCATTATCTCCATTCCTCATCATCATAGCGATAGACCCGTTGCAAAGGATCCTCAACATCACAACAGAACTACAACTATTGCACCCCTTGGTAGGAAGTGCAGTTGTCCTTAGAACATCCCTCTATGCGGATGATGACATCGTCTTCCTCACGCCACAAAGAGATGACATGTGTACATTTGTCTGGATCCTAAACAAATTTGGTGAAACGACAGGACTACAAACCAACTTGCAAAAAAGTCAAGTGGTGCCAATCAGGTGCGAGGGCATCAACCTGCGCGAGGTTTTGCATGACCTATCGGCCTAGTAAGCAACCTTCCTCTTCAACTATCTTGGCTTACCACTTGCAATCAAAAGGCTTCACTGGGCGGACTTCCAAAAACTCGATAAGAAATACGCAACATGCTTGGCAGGATGGCATGCAAAATTGCTGACACTTGCGTGTAGAATGACCCTCATCAAATCCGTGCTCACACCATAGTCAACCTATCTCATCATGGCCATCAAGATGCCAAAGAGCATAATTACAACCCTCAATAGGCGAATGAGACGCTTCCTTTGGGTCAGCTCAGAGCAGCTAACGAGGGTAAAATGTAAGGTCAATTGGGATACTGTTTGTAGACTGACAAACCTTGGGGGACTCAGACTCCTAGATCTTGACCGCTTCACCAGGGCACTCAGACTTCGATGGCTCTAGCAAGAATGGGGTGCACAAGCCAAACCTTGGTAAGGAATGGAAACCCCTTGTGATCAGCAAGATCAGATGCTTTTTGCAGCGGATACCATCGTGGAGATTGGAAATGGAGACAAGGCAGGGTTCTGGACTTCTACTTGGGTGGGAGGAAATAGATTATGTGACATTGCACCTATTGTCTTTACGACATCCAGAAGAATGAACCGCAAAATATGAGCCGCACTAGCAGGGAACATATGGCTGCATGACCTTGGTTGGGCAATTGACATAACTCGTCAACACATAAATGAGTTAATTGCTATTTGGGGACACATCTCCACCATTAACCTAATCGAAGGTCTAGAGGACACAGTCACTTGGAAACTCACCTCCAACGGAATATACACTACAGCCTCGCCTACAAGGTGCAGTTTCTAAGAGCGGTTAAAAGCACTATGAACTACTTGGTTTGAAAGACTTGGGCATTCCATAAATGTAAAATTTTTGCCTGGCTCATCATCCAGAACAGGCTATGGATGGCAGATTGTTTGGCCAAACGAGGGTGGCTGAACCCTACCCCCTCTGTTCACAGCTGCCAAAGTCGGCCATCCACATTTTGGCAGAGTGCCGCTACTTGAGGACGGTATGAGTTCAGTGGCACAATGGGCTGCTTGCGATTCCATCAATCCGGCCACTTGGTTCTCCTTCTCCTCGATACGTGACTGGTGGAAGTCGCTCATCCTCGCCGCTAGAGCACCACGAAAAGCAACAGCCACTCATAATGCTTGTCCCTTTCTCCCCGTTCAGACTTTCGTTTGTATTTTTCTTCTTCCCGTGAATTAATCAAAGGCATGCAGCTCTCCTGCTGGGTTAAAAAAAAAAGCTGGTCCAATTGTCAGTTCAGTGTTGTTGCTGAGCATTTGAGCTAATATGGCAAATTATTCCAACTGAAAAAAGAACAAGGATGGAGCTGGAATTTGCAAAACCAGTATTTGTACCAACGAGTGACTTGCACCGAATGATGAAAAGCTCACAGCCAGTTGACCATGTAGAGTCACTCGAGGTGACGGCACAAAGTACAATTTTAGAGACCGCGCTGCGTCGAAATGGCGACTTGTAGTTTGAAACCAGGGGAGTAGATTAGAGATTTGTAGTCACATATGAAAGGCCTGTTTTGACGTGATAAGTCGAAAAAGGTTCATGTCACTCTTTAACACAGTTTTAGCAGAAGTTTTTACAAGTATTTCTACTAATCTACTGTGGTGAGAAGAAAATGAGTAACAAATGGGGTTCACTATTCACTGTCATTAAGAAGACTACCAGGTGACAATTGACTAACATGTCCGCAGGTCTGGAGGCTCACCGTGTCGTCTCCATCGGAAGCGAGATCTGCGAGCAGGACCACCGCGACGAGGACGAGCAGACTCGTGCCGACGACCGCAGCAATGTCGCAAGAACCAGCAGCATCGACAACGGCAATGGCGACGGCGATGGCCCCTACGTCTCCCTCTTCGAGCTCGCCCCCATCGTCGCGCTCCCAGAGGACTACCCGGACCATGTCCAAGAACTCGACGAGATGCCCGAGCTGCAGCGCGAGGGCATGTCCGGCGGGGACCGGCCGACGGTGGGCCGGCTCGTCGCGGCCCTCCAAGCCCAGAGAAGGGAGCTCGAGGCGCTGCGCGCGGAGCTGGAGGGCGAGCGGTTCGCCAGGGCGGAGGCGGCGGAGTACCAGCGGCAGCTGGAGGAGCAGGGCGAATTCGACCGGGAGGCGGTGCGGCTGGCCATGCAGCTCGTCCACGAGACGGAGACGGAGAAGCACGGCCTGCAGCGGCAGCTCGACGCGTGCAGGGTCAAGGCCCGGCTCTACGAGTCCTCCATAGACGTCACCACCTCGCCGCCGGTGGGCCGGCTAGAGGTGGAGCAGGAGGCGCTGGACGGCGGCCGCCGGGAGGCGAACGGTAACGACGACGACAGCAACAACTACCAGTCGCTGGCGAATTTCTTGCCGGGGTCGGTGTACAACTCCTCGCCGGACCTGGCAAACCTGCTGAAGCTCTACACCGAGGGCAATGGCGCTCGTCGTCCGAGGGATGGTCCCACCGATGCGTCGGCCGTCGCGGTGCTCGCCGAGGAGGAGGAGGAGGAGGTGGTCGCCGTCACGGCCACAGCTGTTTCTGGTTCCAATGGGCACGGTGATACTACTACTAGTATTGCTGGTTGTTCTTTACCAGAGAGCTGTAGTAATCACGTCGAACCCAGCGAAGCCGCTTCGTCGTGATAAACTCTGCAAATCTTCAATCTTATGAGAAGAAGAGAACAGATGCACATCGGAAAGTGAAATATTCCCTCAACATGCACATGCATATCATGATCTCAATGTATATTGATTTGTTTCGTGTAAATCGCATTTTTATCTTTTGTGTACAGAGCCTGAAAGGAAGAGGTGTACTTGTGATTGTGTTTTTGCCTTCCTTTTTTATTTCAGGGTTTTGCCAGTACATATGTATCATTCTTTCAGAAAGAGAATTAACTCCTTTGCTGAATTCCTGAATTCGTACTGAATTAACTCCTTTGGAGCTCAATTGTCCAATGCATATTGAAAAGCCCTGAAAAATTCAAAATAAAAATTTCCACTTTTTGCTGCATTTTTGAGTGAATTTTTGAAAACTTTCCTTTTCGGGAAAGTTTCGTCGGGAATGCGCTTTCCTTTCTCGGCCTTTCCGCTTTCTCTTCCCGTTGGTGCCCGTCTTCCCTTTCCGCCTCCCTTTCTCTCGCGCGCCCGCGCCCGCGTCTCCCGCTGGCGCCGCCTCTTCTTCCGCCTTCCCCGTCGCCCAGCGCCTCCCTCCGCTCCCCTCAGCCGCAAGCGCCCGGCTCCCTCCCCGCCTTCACCTCGCGCACGCGCGTGCGCTGCGCGCTGCGCCCGTGGGCGCGCCTGCGCCCGCGCTCGTCCCCGCGCCGCCCCGGTCTTCCTCGCGCCTCCGCCGCCCCGACAGCCTCCGGGTCCGGAGGAATGGCCACCCTCGCGCCACGTCGCCCGCCTTCACGCCGGCCCCACCTGGCAGCCGCCGCCTCCTCCCTCTCTCTCTCGCGCGGACGCGCCCTCGCCCCTGCGCCGCTACCTGCTCCCGTCCCTCGCCTTCAATGCGCTACAGCGCCGGCGTCACTCCCCCGGTCACCGCCCGTCCTGCGGAGGAGACGCCCCGGCCTGCTCCCCATCTCCTCCTGTCGCCCCAGCGCCCGCCGTGGCTTCTCCCCGAAGGAACCCCCTCCCCTCCGCGCGGGTATAAAGCTCCCTCCCCCTGCCATTTCTCTCCCTTTGCATTCCGAGCTCCCCCACCGCCCCCATTCTCCTCCCCACCCTCCAGAGCCTTCCCCAGAGCGTCCGATTGAGCTCCCGCCGCCTGTAGCTCCGCCGCCGTCTCCCCCTGCGCCGGCGACCCCCTGGAGTCAATCTCCTACTCCCCTCCCTCATTCTCAAATTCCTTTGCTCCCCGAGCTTCCCCGCAGCTCACTGACCCTCCTCTTGCTCTTCCCTGGACAGAAGGACCCACGAGGAGCCCTGACGCCGTCGACCTCCGCCGCCCCAGTCGTGCTCCCGTGGCCAGCTCTCCTCGACACTCTTCAGCTCACGCCGCCGCCGTGAATGTGAGCCCCCTCCCCCGTAGATGGTGTAGCCGCCGCCTTTCGGCCCCTCTCGCCGCCGGCGACCCCCTCCACCGAGAAATCCCCGAACCACCCCCTTCTCCCTCCTTCTCTCCCTTTTGGTCCCCGCAGATGCTAACTACCCGAAATGGGTTCCCCGCTGTTCCCTCTACCCGCCGGTGCCCTCCGCTACCGCCAGCGAGCCTCCTAGCGCCCGGACCGCCGTCGCCACCGTTGCTCTGCCGCGGCTGCACTGTCGCGGCCGGAGGAGGAAGACGATGGACGTGGCCCCTCCTCCGCCATCGGATCCACCCGTTGCCGTTTAACTTCGCCCGTTGGATCCTCCGTACCGGTTCGCCGCCTCCCTTAAGTCCCAGCCGTCCGATCTCCGCTCGTGTCATCCGAGCCTTCAGTCTTCCCCGCATCCCCGCCGCCCGCGCCGTCCACGCGGCGGCCATCAAGCCCGCTCGGGCGCGCGCACCGCTGGGCCGCGGCCTTCCGGCCCGCTCCGTCCCCCGCGCGCTCGCGCGCACGCGCATGGGCCGCGCTGGCCGTTGGTCGCGCGGGCCGTTCCCCGGGCCGAGCCACTGTAGCCATGAGGCCGGCCCGACACTGTTCATCGAATTTCCAGAGGTTTATTAATTTCTAAAATCCCAGAAAATCCAAATAAATCCTAGAAAATCACAGAAAATCCCAAAAATTCCCAAATTTCACCACATTGCCCCAAACATTATTCCAGACCCTCTGGCGAACTCCATTTCCACAGATTCATCCTAGAAAAATTCCTAAAATTCCATTTGGGGTGTTTATGCATTTTATTTCTTTTTAATTAGATTATTTTGCCTCGCTTGATTAGTCTCAAGCTGGATTTAATTTATTTTAATTGTTTGCGTTAGTGTCAGAGATCCCGGAAGCCCAGGAGCAGATTCAGGATTCAGGTGCTTCGACATTTGAGCTCGCAGAGATCATCCGGATAGACGGCAAGTCCCAAATCCTTTGATCATATTGTATCCCATAATGTTTAAATATGCTAATATGTTATTTACATTGAGCTAGTTCTGAAATGTTAGTTCGAAAATAAAAATAAAATGTTTAGAATGACATGTGATATAGTTAGTCCTACCACCGCTAAATGCCATGATTAAATTGCAGCCATGCCTTTGAAACCCTAGAAATAATTATCCGATAATCTAGAGAATTGTAGGCTATTATTATCATGCAAAATGTTACACTAATAAGGTTGTGGCTGTGGGCCAATAGAATCTGGAAAACCCGACTCTAAGGTAGGGTGGTATGGGACACCGTATCTTAGAGCGGAGAGTGCCGGCGTGCACAAGGTAGGGTAAGGGTTGGGGAAGAGCCGCGAGACGGTCTTTGCCCACCTCTTATCCTAGGGCTGGAGTAGGGTAAGGGTGAGTGGGAAACCGCGGGACGGTCTACGCCCACCGCTTACCTTAGTTTGGGTCGCGGACCTAGCGAGGTTGCGGGCCATGTGAAAATATAAGGACTGAAACCCTTACGCTGAGCTAATGTCATAGCCATCGCTCAACCACAGGAGTTGACTTGTCAACACTTGTCTTTTAGCTGCTCAACTCGATTGAAACTCTACAGGAGGGTAGCAGTGAGGTTAGGTAGGCCGTGCTACGGATGCCTAACAACGGTGGAATTCACTCGAAGCGGACGTTGTCCTCTCTTGTGTGTGTGTGTGTGTGTGTGTGTGTGGGTATGAGCCAGACCCGAGTGAATTCTACTGGGTAGAGCCTATATAAAGAGTCGAGCAGTGAAAAGACCTGGTTTTCTTAACTCTTTAGCGGGAGTTGAGAGATCGTGTGGGTAAAGCTGAGCAAACTCTGCAGAGTCAAATAAATGGTATTCGAATACGCCGTGCTCTCGGTTGTTGGAGCTGTGTCACTTGGGTGATTCCAGCAGCAAAGCTTAAGTAGTTTTGTACATGCTTTAACTTGGTTAATTGGTTAATGAATTCTTATTGAAAACCCTGAGTTCTTAAGAAGTAAGTTTTGTGTCCGTCTTATGAAAATGTTTGCAAATAAAATTGCATCCACCAAATGTAATAAACCAAGTATACTCCCTTCCTTTGACTTTCCGTGCATATAGTAAATTAAGATCCCTTTGGGATTTGCTGAGCCGGTTGTTTGGCTCACGGCTTGCTTAATCCGATCTTTAGAGGATCAAGACGAAGGAGAAGGTCTCCCCGTTGAAGAAGTCCCCGAGGATCTTTTCTTCGACGAGGACCCTTGGCTGTAGGTCTCCGCCGCGCTCGAAGCAGTTTCTGGAGCCTTTTGTAATGTATTATACTTTGGGCTTGCACGCCCCGCTGTAAAAACTGGATGTTAATCCGTATGTCAAATATATGCTGGTCTTTTGTTGTAAGCATGCAATGGTATACTCTTGCGCGACACTCCATAACTGTTCATGCTTGAATAGTTACGGAATGCCGTGTCCGTACGCGCCCCTGGAAACGGGGGCGTTACACATATTTCATCAACCACCTAAATAATCCCAACCCTAGCCTCATATTCCACTCCTTACCTTACTCCACTCGTTACGGATAGCTGGGTTCTCGTTTCACACCCGCGCGCCGCCTCCTTGCCCCAATGCCTCCAGCGCCGCTTCGCTGCTCCCCTGCCAGCGCTGACGCCGCCTCAAAGCCCAGTCCACTGTGGAGCAGGCCCATACAACCATAGCACCTCATCTACATTTTTGTCATCACTTTGTGTAAAATGTTAACCCAAAAATGCTACGTTTAGACCCAATAGATATTATATGCTACTACAACTCATATTAAACAAGACATGTGAGACTAATTCCACCACCTCTCCACATGGTCCATATGAGCCTTCACACTAATGGGCCAGAGTATTACATTCACCCCCACAAGGGGTTGACATCTGTGGGACTAATTCCACTACCGCTCCACGTGGGCCACATGAGCCTTCACACTAACAGGCTGGAGTATTACATTTAAGGGTTGACATCCTCAGCAGCACACCGCATACACGTCAAATGCCCAGAATCACCCCTTGGTGCACGTTTATGCACCCAGTGCCAGCGCATATACCTTGTCGTGTGTTCACTCTAGACCCACAAGTGTCATACGCCATATGCTTATGCTCCTGTTAGACTTTTGAGGGCATTGTGGTAATTTCCCAATTTGAAGAAAAGGAAAAAAAAGGAGAGGTGGGTCTCACCTGTTGGTGGGACATGGGAAGAGATAAGACTAGAGACTGCACTTGGATGGCCTTCGGCCTTGACCGACTCTTAGGGCGGCTGGGTCATGCGATGACGGGCCATTGGCTGCAGCTTGCCAGTCGCCTCATCACCCCTCCCTTTAAGCCAGCCTCCTTCTCTTCTTTGTTGCATTGAAAAAGTCAGTGAGTCCCCCTAATCCTTGATCTCTACCTCCTCTCGGTTGGATCTTGCTTTGAGCTTTGGTATTGCGGCTCCACAGTGTTCTTTACCGACGCACATGGCAATGTGGTCCAGATTTGTCCTCTTTGGCATTTGCCGTGCAATTCCTTGCACCATCTCTCTTTGAGGGCTGGCAGTGAGGGTTTGGAGATTTTTTTCCCTTGAAGGTTGAATCCAATCGGCTCAGGATCAAGTTGAGGAAGAGGAACTCAGAGCTTGTTTCTTGGTGTTCTATGGTGCTCTTGGTCGGAGCACCTCGGTTGATCTTGTGCAACATACTCCTGTACCTCGGCTTCATTCTTCGGTGTGTCCCAATTTGCGAAGATTGGCATTATATCTCCATCAACCTTGTCTTGGATTCACAGCACAGTGAGGCAATCGGTTTTCTGGGACAACACCTTTTGGCGTGCCTTATCGGTTTCTTCTCGGTGGCTTTGACTGCCATTGGCTTTGTGAGTATCACAGTGTTCGTCTCTTTGCTTCAATTCAGCTCTGGTTAGAGTCACACATTGTGAGTAATTAATTTGATATCTCTACTAGAAGAAAATGCAAAGAAATGTTGTCGGACTGGATTTTAATGCTCAATGAGGATGATGATCTAATACTAAAATTGATTTGATAATCTATTTTCGATTTGAGCTCTAAGTGCATTGCTTACTACTGTCATCTACCCTTTAAACTCTCGAGCTGATTACTTTCAGTTGTGATTAGCTAAATTGAATTAACATGTTCTGTGATGTTTAGCAATTCAGTATTTATTTAACTGCACTTCGGTTGGCCATAAGGCTTTATAGCCGGACTTGAATTATATGATCTCTTTTCGCTATGTAATGATCAAGTTGGCTAGCTAACTATACTGCTATTTTGTGTTCATTTTTGTATTGATGATTCACTGTTAACTAAAGTAAACTAAAATATATTGTGGTTAAAAGTATATTGATAGTTTAGTAAAGCATTATTTAGAGCTCAATTTCTAGATCCTGATTGTTTTGAGAAGGCCAAGAATATTTCTTGAGTAACTCTACATTAAAAGCATCAGTCAATTCTTAACTTGAGCACTATGCTGGTTTTCCTTTTACTCATGCTCTACGTTTTGAGTATATTGTCCTACTTGAATGACATGGGAGATTTACATGTTTATATGTCAATATTGTCATTTATATGCTGCTGAAAATATGCTTTAATTATCATTAATTATGCTGGAATTAATTCTAAAAAGTTGCTAAAACTGCAAACATTACAACAATCTAGAAAATCGATTATTAAAGTAATGGCTTTCTCGTCTAATATGTTGGCAGGCTAAAACTAAGCTATGGCTGACTGACCTCAAAATTTTTTGGGTCATCTCGCATCCTCCAATGTTCCCATTGTAAATCCCTAAAATGATGCGATGGGATGATGCAAACAATTCAGTGTTAACTTGTTTTGTAGCCATGTTATTCAACTGGCTGTTCAACGTATATGTTAACTTCAAAGATACCAAGCAACTCTAGGACGAACTTGATGAGAAATATTCTGAAGGGGATAATAGGAATGAGTCATTCATAACTACTAATTACTTAAACTATAAGATGGTTGAGGGACAGCCAGTGATGGATCCTACAACTCCATGTACATGACTTAAGTCAGTACGAATGCATCCTACCAGAGAAGTTTCAAGTAAATGTCATCCTAGCTAAGTTACTACCTTGTATAGTCTTAAGTAAGCTCCCAAGCAATGGCATGAGAAATTTAATAGTACTATGACTTTGGTTGGCTTTTGTGTAAATGAAGCGAAAGTGTCATTCGCTGTCTATACGTAGATGGCATATTGCTTTTTGAGACCAATCTAGATGTCATCAATAGAATGAAGTCTTTTCTCTCACACAATTTTAATATGAAAGATCTGGGTAAAGCTGATGTTATCTTAAACATCAAGCTAATAAAGAGTGAGAATGTGATTATTCTTTCATAATCCTATTATGTAGACAAAGTCTTAACCATATTTGGGTTCATGGACTGTAAGCCAGTGGTTACACCCAATGATCCAAATGTTAAGCTACATAAATACACTGGACATGAAAAAGACCAGTTTAAATATTCTCAAATAATTAGATCCTTAATGTATCTAACTAGTACAACAAGGCTGGACATCTCATATGTTGTAAGCAGATTGAGTCGTTAACCGGTCAATCCAAGGGATAATAATTGGATTGCACTAGAGAGGGTACTTAGATACCTAAGGGGACCACAAACTTAGGAATACACTATTTTGGCCATCTGGCAGTCTTGAAAGTATTTAGTGATTCTAACTGGATCAGTGACTCAGATGATATGAAGGCTATGAGTGGCTATGTGTTCACTCTAGCGGGTGGGGTTGTTTCGTGGAAGTCTTATCCTTACACAGTCCACCATGGAGGCTATGTTGGTAGCACTTGATTCAGCGGCTGTAGAGGCAGAATGGATTAGAAAACTCCTTTCTGACCTACCTGTACTGAAAAAGCCAATTCCAACTATATTAACCTACTGCAATAACCAAACTGTTCTATTTAAGCCAAAGAGTAGGAAGGACAATATGAAGTCCTCAAAACATATAAAGAGGTTATTTAAGTCGATAAGGCATGCTAGAGAGATAGATGTTATTTCTGTGAAGTACATCCAGTCTAAAAGGAACTTGGCAGATCCTTTCACCAACGGATTGGCACAGAAGGCCATCCTAGCAGCGTCAAGGGAAATAGGACTCATACCCATGTAAAGATTCACATTGGTGGTAACCTATCCTAGTAGATCGGAGATCCCGTGAACTAGGCTCTAGGACAACAAACTGTATGGGATGAGAGAGCACAGGGTCCCATTAGCTGTAGTGTTCTTTCTGTATGGGAGGTTGAGCAATAGCTCTTAATGGATTCAATACCTATATAGCTTCGGGAATCGTCCTACAAGAGTCCTTGGAGAATTCACCTACTTGAGTATGATTGTGAGGTCATGATCAAAGGAAGGAAAGAGTATACTTTCTTAAGTACTCATGAGTTAAATATGGGGTTATGACCGTAATGTCCCAACCCGAGAGGGAAAAGGGCAAGCCGCCTAGTAGTGAAGGTTGATGCTCTGACACCATCTGTAACACACTAGTCCAAAATCCGTTCAAACCCCAGCCCACCGTGGGGTAGACCCACGCGTGTATAGCACCCTATTTACACTTTCATCCTCACTTCGTGTAAAAGAGTTAACCCGGATATACTACGTTTAAACCCAACATGCATTATATGCTACTACAACTCACATTAAACAAATAATATGAGACTAATCCCACTACCACTTCTTATAGACCACACGAGCTTCACACTAACAGACTGGGTTATTACATCCCTCTCCGCAGCCCCCGTTCGATCGAGTCCTCTTCTTTTTTTCCCCTGATCTCCAATTCTTCTCTCCCTTCTCCTCGGTACTCAGTAGTAGTGCTCACTTCTTGTCCTTAGTTGTCAGATCCGACTTTGGCCAGCCTGATGTCTAATATGATGCATTGGTCCCAAAGGACCCAAACGTCTGTAACTTCTGCATATTGAAACCCCCACTTGAACTATTATGAAAAAACGGTTTTGCTATTGCACAGTCGACTAAAAATTTTTTATCTCTCAACCATCTAAAGTTATACTCTCAGTCATATAAAGTTGCAGTGTACTAATTCACCCTCTACTGAAGTTGCACTCTCAGTTACCTAAAGTTACAGTATAAAAAAGTGACTGAAGATGAAGGAAAAAACAGTCACATGAGCAACAGTCACTCTCTTTAAAACTTGTACTTATAGAGTTGTAGGGGGTACCTGGGAGTAAGTTTCCGGGTTACATTGGTTTGGATGCAAATATTGTCAAATTCAACAGCTTAAGTAAATGCATGTGCATTTGAATTGCATGCTTTAGGATTCAGGAATCTTCCATTTCAGGAACAAGGCCCCAATTACCGCAACCTTTTGCCTCCCAATCGATGGATGATATCATCTCATTTCTAAACAATCAGACATCTTATGACAGAGATGATTACATGTGCCTTGTTATTCACAATAATGATGGACCTGCCTTGCGTGATGTTGAATCACAGCAGTGCCTAGCACGAGTTTCTTGCTGCCCACAAGTCCGTATTGTCGCATCAGTAGATAATGATGTTAATGCACCTTTATGTAGGTTCCTGGCACCTTTAGCTTCATCCTTCCCTAATGCCTTCATTGTTTAAGGTATCCTAAACTGGCAATTATTGGAGTCTGGGACAATTATTGTAGTATGGGACAAGAAAGATGGTGCACACACAGTTCAACTGAAGTTGTTTACCATGTCCCAACATTTGCACCTTACAAAGTCGAAGGTGTGTTATACCCATTGATACTTGCTAGTGGCGGTCATGCCCAAACCACGAAAACTACCCTTGTTGTTCTGTAAAGTTTGACACGGAATGCACAAAGTGTTTTTATAGTCCTTGCTGAATATAAGTTGGCAAATGAAAAAGAGGAAGGCAAGTTTGTTGTAGACTTATTTTCATGTAAGATTTCTGTTAGATATCTGCATACGACTATCAACCACGGTGGGTATACAGTGAATCGGTCGTAGCTACAGTGAACCGATCGTAAGATCAACCTGCCGTGGTCGATTTGCCGTGATCGACCTGGCGTGGTTGACTTACCGTGGTCGTTACCTACCACAGATCACGTGTATCTTTTCAAGTCTCTTCCTTCCTTATCTTGCGGGTATCGTTTTTATAAACCGGTTATTCAGATATAGAAAGAAGAGGCCTATATATGTAACCCTTGATTCAATCAATTCATTGCGTGATTTTTTCCAAAATAGTACACGCTTTGATGGTATCAGGCACGATCACTCTTGCGACTGCACATTTCCACAAACCCTAGCCGTCGGCCTCCATCTTCCGGTCAATCTATCTGTCTCTCCTATGGCCAGCTCCACTGACCTCTCTGCCGACCAGTAGATAATAATGTTAATGCACCTTTATGTAAGTTCCTGGCACCTTTAGCTTCATCCTTCCCTAATGCCTTCATTGTTTAAGGTATCCTAAACTGGCAATTATTGGAGTATGGGACAATTATCATAGTATGGGACAAGAAGATGGTGCACACATAGTTCAAGTGTAGCTGTTTACCATGTCCCAACGTTTGCACCTTACAAAGTCGAAGGTGTGTTATACCCATCTAGTGGCGGTCATGCCCAAACCACAAAAACTACCCTTGTTGTTCTGCAAAGTTTGACACGAAATGCACAAAATGTTTTTATAGTCCTTGCTGAATATAAGTTGGCAAATGAAAAAGAGGAAGGCAAGTTTGTTGTAGAATTATTTTCATGTAAGATTTCTGTTAGATATCTGCATACGACTATCGACCATGGTGGGTATACAGTGAATCGGTCGTAGCTACAGTGAACCGATCGTAAGATCAATCTGCCGTGGTCGATTTGCCGTGATCGACCTGGCGTTGTCGACTTGCCGTGGTCGTTACCTACCACGGATCACGTGTATATTTTTAGGTCTCTTCCTTCCTTATCTCACGGGTATTGTTTTTATAAACCGGTTATTCAGATATAGAGAGAAGAGGCCTATATATGTAACCCTTGATTCAATCAATTCATTGTGTGATTTTTTCCAAAATAGTACACGCTTTCATGGTATCAGACACGATCGCTCTTGCAACTGCACATTTCCACAAACACTAGCCGTCGGCCTCCATCTTCCGGTCGATCTATCTGTCTCTCCTATGGCCAGCTCCACTGACCTCTCTGCCGACCAGGTGGCTTAGGATGAGCAGGCTGCTTTTGCCACCCACGTGGCTAAGACCAAAGCCACTGCCGCTGACGACCATCGAGTTTAGGCCATCATCGTGGCTGCCATCGATCGCGCACGCTAGGAGGCGCTCGCTGCCATCACTGTCGAATGCCATTAAGCCTTAGCTGCCTACCTCGCCCACAGCGTTGCCAACCAACCAAACTATGCCATCACCGCCCTTCACACCCAAGCTGTTGGTGTCCTCAACATCAAGGCCCTCATCCCAGTCACCCTCGACTTCACCTCCACTAACTACGGCAAGTGACGCGGCCTCTTCCTACGTCACGCTCGGCAAGTACGTCTTGGCAAACCATGTCCTCTCCGACGATGCCCCTTCCCGATCAGGCGGATTGGGTACACATGGAGTGCGTAGTCTTGTCTTGACTTTACGGCACCATTGCTGCAGACCTCTTAGAGATTGTCATGTCTCCCACCACTACTGCCCGCATCATGTGGACGAACCTCGAGCACCAATTCCTTGGCAACAAGGAGACCCATGCTCTGTACATGGAGAAGGAATTCCACAACTTCGTTCAAGGTGATTTATCAATCTTTTATTTTTGTCACAAACTCAAGAGTATGGCAGATGGTCTTGGCAATCTCGGTGAACCTATCTCCAATCGGACACTCGTGTTGTCCATCTTTTATGGCCTCAACGAGAAGTTCACTCATATGGTGCCAATTCTCAAGATGCAACGGCCATTTCCTACATTCGTGGAGACTCGCTCGCATCTTCTCATCGAAGAGATCACAAAGAACTCCAGACCGGTTGTGCTGCCCTCTGTTTTCCTCACTGCTAGACAGCAGGGCTCCCGCCCTCCGAGCCCAAGCAGGGTTGGCAACGGCAATAGCGGGAACAACGACTATGGGAAGAACAACAATCACAACCACCACCGTAACAAGGGCACCAATGGTAACGGTGGCTCCAGTGGGACCAACGGGGCACCCGGCACTGGCAGAGGTAGCCATGTGGCTGGCCAAGTGGGGCAGATGGTGTGGCCCTCCTTTTAACCCATGGATCGAGACTGTTTAAGTATGGCCACACCGCACTAATGCCTCCTCTATCCCCGACCCAACATGCCAACTCCACCGTCACACCTGGCGCCCCATGCTCTCACCATTACACTCCCTCTCGACCATCCCAACATCTAGTTTAGTGTGTCGGCCCCTCCTGGAAACATCGACGGTGTTGGCGGCCCTCCACAGCCGCCCTAGCCGGCACCGTGGACACCCATGTCTGGTGTAGGCTCCTAGGACCAACAGCACCTCGCCAATGCTTTCAGTACAATGATGCTTACACCGCCTCCCTCTACTACCGAGTGGTATATGGATTCGGGTGCATCTTCACACATGACTTCAGATGTCGGTACTCTCTCTGCTTTTTACCCCCCCCCCCCTCCGCGTCTACTCCTTCTAGCATCATTGTCGGTAATGGGTCAATACTACCCATTACCTCCACCGGCTCGCTGCCATTCCCCACCACCCATACCCCCCCTCTTTGTGTCATGTTCTTGTCACTCCACAGATAATCAAAAATCTTATTTTCATTCATCACTTCACAATTGATAATAATAGTTCTGTCGAATTTGATACCTATGGCTTTTTTGTGAAGGGTCTTTGTACCAAGAGCGTGATCACCAGGTGCAATAGTTTCGAAGACATATCCATTTTACCAGTCCTCCGCCAGCCCCCATGCTCTTGCCACCACCTCCTCCATGTTGTGGCACTATCATCTTGGGCACCTTGGTCATGAAGCTTTATCTAAGCTTACCTATTCTAGTGTTTTTCCATATAATAAAACTATGTCCGAACCCCTCTGTCATGCGTGTTAGCTTGGGAACCACGTGTATTTACTTTTCAGCACTTCCTCCTCTTGGGCTAGTCATATTTTTTATTTAATATATTGTAATCTTCTCCTGTCGACAGTTTGTCCAGTTGCAAATATTATCTTGTTATTCTTGATGACTGCTCCCATTTTCTTTGGACTTTACCTTTGCGTCTTAAGTCTAACACCTTCACTCAAATTTCTCATTTCTTTACTTATGTTCGCACCAGTTCGGCACTACCATAAAGAATGTCCAGTATGACAAAGGTTGTGAGTTCAACAATTCCACTACTCCCACTTCCTTCCTTACCCACAGCATTGCACTCCGCATGTCGTGTCCCTATACTTCTCAGCAAAATGAGAGAGCTTAATGCATCATTTGCACCACTAACAACATCATACGTTCACTCATGTTTCAGGCTAGCCTCCCTCCCACTTTTTGGGTGCAAGCCCTCCATGCTACCACCTATATCCTAAAATACCACCCCTACCAAAACTCTTAATTTTTCTATGCCCTTCTTTGCCCTCTACGGTTTTCCCCCTCCTACTCGCATCTTCGCGTCTTCAGATGCAAGTGCTATCCCAACCTATTTTCCACAGCCCCAAGAAGCTTTCACCGCATTCCACCTTGTGTGTCTCCCTTGGCTACCATCCGACCACAAAGGTTACCTGTGTCTTGATCTTTTGTCTAACAGAATCATCATCTCCGCCATGTCTCTTTTAATGAGTCCTCCTTCCCGTTTGTTGAAGCCTCTTCTGCGTCTCCCTCTAACCTTGATGTTTATCCGATTGTGGCACTTCACCTTTGCCAATTGGATCACAAGTGGATTCCCCCCCAAGCATCAGCCGGCCCTCACTGGCAATTGTCGGCCGACCCTCGCCCAGTGGCGCTGATGCCCCACGACTGGCCTAGTGGTGCCGGGCCACGTCAGCCTACTCCACCACACTGGGATATGGTTGCACTCAGCTGGCTCGCTAGCTCCTCCGCCTGCTCGCTAGCTGCTCCCGGCACAACAACCGCCAGCTCACTTGGTGCCGGTTGTGTGTCGCTCTCAACACCTGTGCTCTAACCTACCACTACGGTTGACTCTGCCAGCCCTACTGCCCCTGATGGCTCCACGCCTCAGGTTGATGCCAGTGGAACCGGCGCTATCTCCTGCCCGCCGATAGCCATCTCTATTACACAGACAACCAATGATTATCCCATGGTTACACGTAGAAAGTTATAATTTCATCTTCTAGTTCAATGGCTTAATCTTTAGGCCACAATGCTCTCCCCTGTGCCTAAAACACACCGGGATGCCTTGGCTGATCCTAGTTGGAGCCACGCTATGACTGAGGAATACAACGCTCTTCAAGCCAACAACACCCAGGACCTCATTCCGCGTCCACTTGGAGTTAATGTGGTGACTGAAAAATGAATTTTTGGCACAAATTTCTCTCATATGGTTCTCTTGATCGGTACAAGGCTCATTGGGTTCTTCATGGTTTCACAGTGCCCTAGCATTGATTTTGATGAGACGTTCAGTCTCGTGGTTAAGCCTGCTACAATCTTTACTGTGCTCACATTGGCACTATCTCGAGACTAGCCGATTCATCATCTTAATGTCAAGAATGCCTTTCTATATGGTACTCTATCTAAGACAATCTATTGTGTGCATCCCTTTGGATTTGTTGACCCTGCTTGACTCGATCATGTTTGTCAGCTCAACAAATCTCTCTACGGCTTGAAGCAAGCTCCTCGTGTATGGTACAATCGCTTCGCCTCACATCTCCTATCCCTTGGCTTTGTGGAGGCCAAGTCGAACACATCACTTTTTGTGTTCCACCGGGGTGTTGACACGGTGTACTTACTGCTCCATGTGGATGACATAGTCTTGACTACATTCTCTGATGGTCTTCTTCGGCAGACAATCTTAGCTCTCCAGCAAGAATTTCCCATGAAGGATCTCGGTCAACTTCACCATTTTTGGGGGATGTCAGTACACCATTAGGAAGGTGCTCTCTTTCTTTCCCAACGACATTATATTTTAGACATCCTAGAGCACGCTGGGATTTCTGCCTGCAAGTCTTGTAACAAGCCTGTTGACATGCACTCCAAGCTCTCTAGCGAAGATGCTCCAGTTGATGATCCAACTCACTACCACAGTCTTACCGGCACTTTACAGTACTTGACTTTCAGTTGCCCTGATATTACCTACACTGTGGAGCAGATGTGTCTTTACATGCATGATCCACATGAGCCACATCTTGCTTTGATGAAGTGCATCCTACGGCACCTTTTGGGGACTCTTGAGCATGGTCTATTCATTAACCGCACTTCACCTGCCGAACTAGCTATATACTCCAATGCTGATTGGGTGGGCTGTCCCAATAGACACAAATCCACCTCGAGCTACGGCGTCTTCTTCGGTGACAACCTCGTCTTTTGGTCGTTAAAGCAGCATCACACCATCTCCCGGTCAAGTGCAGAGGTCGAGTACTATGCCTTGGCAAACGGCATCGCTAAAGCCTACTGGTTGCGCCAATTGCTCATGCATCTACACAGTCCACTTCGCTGCGCCACCTTAGTTTACTGCGACAATGTCAGCGTGGTCTACCTCTCCACCAACTCGGTTCAACATCAACATACCAAACATGTAGAGATTGACCTGTATTTCATTTGGGAGTGTGTTGCTCTTGGTGACGTGCGTATTCTTCATGTCCCAACGTCATCGCAGTACACGGATATCTTCACCAAAGGTTAGCCCACGTCTATCTTCATCGAGTTTCGATCTAGTCTGAACGTTCGTTCTTTTGTCGCTCTGACTGTGGGGGAGTGTTAGATATCTGCATACGACCATCGATCACGGAAGGTGTACAATGAACCGGTCGTAGGGTCGACCTGCCATGGCCGATCTGCCGTGGTCGTTACGTGACACGGATCATGCGTATATTTTCAGCTCTCTTCCTTCCTTATCTCTCGGGTATTGTTTCTATAAACCAGTTGTTCAGATATATAAGGAAGAGGCCTATATATTAACCCTTGATTCATTAATCAATTCATTGCATGATTTCTCCAAAATACTACACGCTTTCAATTTCCCATGTTTTGCAAACTAAACCTCATTTGCCTTGTTTGTCAGGTATGCCTGTTTGTAGCTTATACAACAAATGTCGTGAACGCTTTCTTGTAAGCAGTAAGTGGCATTGAACGCCCACAGGACGGAGTTTAACGATCATGATCTGGTGAAGATCAGAAAGCACTCTGATGGCCAAGATTGCCTCCTCATTCCTCTTGTTTCCGATGCGCTGGAGAAATTGCTGCAAGAATTGGCCAGACCTTCTGGATTTGGACGTTTTCAATTGATCATATGACCGAGCAGAACTCTTCCAAAGGAGCTGTCTGCTACATGTATGGGCCTGTTCTTTTTGGCTGCGGTTTGCGGCTTTAGGCTGTTTGTCCGAGAGATTACAGAGTAACAGAACTCACGTGTAGTTTTTGGTGATATAAATGAAGTCAGTAAAGTATGTACTACAATTAACTAGTAGACCTTATCTTGAAAAGATACTTCATTTAAAAGTTAATTACTATAGAAAAACCGAAAAACAACTTTTAGAAGCTGAAAAAAAACAGAGCCGTGATCACCGTGGAGAACTCAGTTGAGTATCCCATTCTGTAAGTGTACATGGATTGTTCGTCATTTACATTTATTAAGTGGCTGCACGTTCTTGAATTGTTCTGCTACACACGTTGTTCTAAGCTTCTTTGGCCCAACATTTTGATCATGAACTGTGATTTGGCATTGCACAATTTCAATAGGGACTTGCAATCGAAAGGGAATGTCTTAAAGCATGGAGTGCGCCTAAAGATCTCCTGCATATACCTCTCAAATACTAATCAACTGTCGGGTGCATTTCTCCTCAAATTAGAAATTACCTGGTTTTCAATGCAGTGTACGCCTCAATCAACTACTTATGCAATTACAGCGAATCAAATTAACCAACATCATTTGAAAATAACATTATTTCTTCCTTCATGCCTGGAATAAGTGTAACATTATTACGTCTCAACTTCTTACTGATATGATACAACATAGTGCCATAGCAAGTATATACGTCCCAAAGTCGCTACCATAGCAAGTATATACGTCCCAAAGTCGCTAGTACAACCAAAACATCATCTCAGTGTACATGAAGTGTGAAATGTAGCAGAAGTGAGAAAGACAACGGGTAAAACGTTAAAATTTGATACTTTGTCGTTCTTGAGCCATAAGAGCATCTCTGATAAACGATCGGTTATGTTTCTTGGACTGTAGGTCATGAACCCCTTCACAGAGGTATTTTTAGCCTTCCAATGCTTGTTCTTGTGTTTTTTGAGCTTTTGTCTTGTATTGTGTTGGATTTGTTTGGGTTTTCTCTCTTTTTAATCTTGCTATGTGCCAAAAACATATAATATAAGTAATAGAGATACCTCATAGATTAAATTCCATCCAACTAGCCACTTTCCATAGAAGTTCATGGAGTTTCTCGGTTCTTGTGTTGCTTAGGGTGATTCTTGGCATACATTTGCTCATGGAGTTGTTGCTTGGATTTTGTTGTTCTTAGGTTTGCTAAGACGTGTAGGAGTTGATCTAATATCATTTTGATCGTCTTTAACCCACGAGCAAGTGGTAAACGTAGTTTTTGGCTTAGTTGTAATGCAACTTGGCTTAAGAAGTAAAAAGGTCTCAACTTAGATCTTTCTAGATTCTTCTGTGCTTTATATTCTTTAGGTTTTTATCTTGCTTCGGTTCAAATTTTAAATTATCGGGAGTCTCGGTTTAGAAGTTATGGAAGTCTGATCTCGGACCGTGCTATTATTTTTCGTTTCGTTGACCCGGATCATCCGAGTCTTTCCGGCGGCCAGTGCTGGCTTTGTCTTTTCGTGTTGGTTTCTGTCGTACGTTTTGATTTAATTTTTGTGGTTTTCATAGATATTAGAGAGAAAATCTTGTAAAATACTTTCAGAAAAATTTTAGTGACTCATGTTCACCCCTTTGTCACCGGCACGGTCCGACAGAATGGACCGGTCCTGTACTATTCTTTTGATACTAACATGATCTATGGGCAGTCACTTTGATCTATACCGTACTTTTAAATGCACACTGTTAATACGTGTGGTTCAGTATATTTGTTTAGTCTGCTAATTAAGGTCAGTTGCAGTTGGTCTAATTTATTAAAAAAAAGGTCTATTTGCAATCATGAACTATATTCTGAGTTCAAATTTCAATCTCTAACTCTGAAACAATATAATTTTCACCCTTACACAGTTGAATCCGTTCAGCTTAGTAGTTTTTATCACGTTAACGGTCACCATCAGTTATATTGGCTTAGGTGGCATCCAGAGCCATCCTAATCAGCAAAAGGAAATAAAAATGAGTAACTACACATAGTCCCATGGGGTCCACGAGTCAGGCCCCATCTCCTTCCTCAGCTGCAAGTTGCATCTGAGAACGAGAGAGAGAGAGAGCGAGAGTGCAAGGGGGGCTACAGGTGGCGGTGGGCTAGGCACGGTGCCGGCGACGGGGTGCTCATGAGGCATGGGTGAGGGGGAAATGGAATGCCTATGACGGGAGGAACCTTATGGTTTTGGTGTTTTAGGGTGAGGCGCGCTGTGCTAGACTGGCAATTGAGACGGGCGACGACGGTGGTCAGGTTATGGAGGTTACGATGCTAGGATGGGTGAGAGGCAAAACTTTGCATGTCAAAAGATATGGAAGGAGTTTATGCTGGTGTACGAAGGAATCAGATGAAGTCTTAACATTCGCGACGAACCATGGCAGATAAGCTCGACGGCACCGGGAAGAACTTAGATTACGAGCCTCCGTGGACACGAAACTCAAACTAATTTAGGGACATGAGGTAGGTGGTGGTGGAATACCATGTGTCGTGGACGGTTTTGACATTAGCTCACTCGGAACGACGTCTTGAGTTCGAAGGTCACGACGGAGCGGGTGGCCACGACGCGGCTTCGCTCGACTCCTTCACAAGTGAGAGAGATAGGTGGACTCAGGGGCGGATCCAGCGGTGGGGCGGGGGGCTCGAGCCCCCTACCGCTACCGAACCCTTGGAGCCCCTCCATAAATTTTTAGCTATGGATGTATGGTGTAGGAGGGGCATAATGGAGTTATATCGCTGTATCGCTTTTGTTCAGCCTCTCCTAAAATTTTTCTTGGATCCGCCACTGGGTGGACGGTGTGGGCTGGTGAGGACGGAGTGATGTCGGATCTGCACACCGGAGGTTGCAACGGGTACTCGCATGGCAGAAGCCCCTGGGGACACCGCTACTGCCGCTCCCTTAGTCGCCATAGACTAGGGGAAGAAGCAAGTCGATCACGCCGTTGACACGGATTTTCCATCACATCACCTAGACAATGCAACGTCTTGAAAATATCAAATGTGACACCATGGATCACTCAAACCAGTCAAATATGTCGGAACTACTCGCAACTAATTATTAGGATAAAAATAAAAAAAACTGTAAGATAGGGACTGCTTGCCAAATGCCAACAAGGTAAATTAAGAATGGTCTAGCATTTCAGCTCATGTGCTTTGCTTTTCCCCATTTTCTTTCTCTCTTTCTTTCTTTTTTGTAAGGCACTTGGGAGGTTGGAAGGGCAGAAACTTGCACCCTGAAAAGTAGTTTACTTCTGCGATATCCGGTTGTGAACTGACGTGCAAAACATTGAATTGCGCCACAACATCTCCACGTTGTTACAGGGCTTTTCTTGCTAGTTTCTGCTATTAATCAGTCATTCCATCTTTCACGCGTAGGCTACATAGCTTCCAGACGACGCAGCTTACCATCTACGATTTTTTTTAAAATAATTAATTTTTTAATTCTAAATTACAATATTATACATTTTTTTTGGTATTTTGACCACATATCAGCCAACGGTTGGACGACTAAAACCAGTCGCCCAACCGTTGAGCGACACCTGGCCAAGTTGCCCAACCATTCGACGACTACTCCCTGTCACCTAATGGTTGGGTGATAAGACTCTAGCCGCCCGACGTGATTGAGCGACTAGTCCAAGTTGTCCAACGGTTGGACAATTTAAAATAATAATATAAATATTATATTAATCCAATGAAAATAATTATGGGGAAGTAAATAATAATTTTTGTAGGTAATACATTTAACAAATCTTGTTTGTAAGTTATTTTTAAATAAAATAACAGACAATGTCGGTTGATCTATTTGTGGTTTTCATAGATTATAAATGGTACAAAATCTATTAGACTTGCAATAACATTTTACAATCGTCATATGTTATATTAGTGCAATAAATTTTTGAAGAATTTTGTGAGGACGATTGGGATAGAAGGAAGGTAAGTGATATTACGATGCAATAAAGAATTCGTACACGGAGGAAAATAAAGTAAAATACGTACACAACCAAAAAAAGTACACATAGCAGAAGGAAGACCCACTACTCGCCACCAGTTACACCACCCGCAGCACCTCCTCCGTCGCCACCACGTCCCACCACTGGTTGGTGGCCACTCGTACGGCCCCGTTTGGGCTTCCTCAGCGCGGGATGTCGATGCCCCGACAAGGTGAGGTGGTCAGGAGGCCTGTTGACCCATGCTCCCAACGCCTCAAGGGTTGACTCCACCTGTGACTACGTGGGAACCGAGGCATTGATAAGCTACGACCCAGAAAGGACCTTCGTTGGGTCCTCCATGAGGATCTCTCGGGCGACATGGGTGACTTCCCCACGTCCCCAGGAGATCCTCATGGGGGATAGGTGAACTCCTCCTCAGTGCATCGTACTTGCAAAACATGTATTGTTTATTCCTGCAATATATCGATACGAAAAAATCTTAAGAGACGAAACGTACCTTTGACGTGGGCCATAGCCTATAGCCAACTGTCATACCTGCTGTACCTGCCCTGGCCAAACATCGTGTGCTACCTTGCCAATGCTAGGTAGGGGTCCACAGATAACGACGGCAACGGTGTGTAGGCACGTGCCCATGCTAACCCTCTGGCCTAGCCCGACGGCGGTGGTGGCGATGCCCGGGGGTAGGCACGTGGCCGGTATGTCGCGGCAAGTGCGGCTAATCCCAGATGACGTGCACCTCCTCTCTATCGGTGATGGCCCTCGCATACTGCATGAGGAGGGCGTCGACAGAGTCACCGTGGTTGTTGGTAAACAGTACCCAACCGAACAGCCACAGCAAATACGCCTCGAGGTGCCACGACACCTGGTACTTATTGGCGTCCGGGTCCACATGCTCGACCTATACACAAACAAAAAATTAGTAAGTCCGTCATATGACACATATAGTACATCACTAAACAGGAAAAATAGATAGCATACATACCCGAAACTGTGAAAGCCACCGCATGGGTGGGCCATGCTTCTGTCGTGCCAGGAACATGTGGTACACTAGTGCGGCCTCGGCTGGAAGAACCCCATCAAACCTGCCCAACAGGTCGGTGTGCTAGTTGCTAAGCGCATCCTTCGGGGAGGCAGCCTCTCCTGCGATAGGTAGACCGAGCAGCATCGCGATGTCTTGCAGAGTGGGGACCATCTCCCCGAATGAGAGGTGGAAGGTGTGTATCTCGAGCTACCACTGATCCAACAGAGCTGTCAGTAACGACCAATCGAACGGGAACCGTCATGACCACTCTAGGTCGGCCTTGACCTCCCCAGCCTCCTCGACCGGAGCGTCGTCTTCGTCAGTAGCTTCCACTATCCATACGAGAGATAGAAGGCTGTCATTGCTTAACTTGCAAAGCACGAAGAAGTCAGTACATTGTGGAAATATTGTGAAAAAAACATGCCACAATTTCTACACAAATGTCTCTCTAGCATGGGTCCAGTCTCCAACCCGTCGAGGTGCCCGCGTATGGATGACCCCCAACTGGGTTGCCTTGTTCCCACCCTCAGGATGCAGGACACAATGTCTTGCGTGCTGCTGCGCGTCAACGTGCTGGTCCAGAAGTGGAAAGGCCAGTCCGAACCACCAAGGTCACGAGTTATATTTGCAAATCAATTTGAAGTTAACAATTACAACACAATTACTATTTAATTTTAATAGCGTAGCTCCAAAAATTCTTCAAATCATTCCTATAGTACACGCTTAATTTATCTACCTCTCTACATAATTTTTTGTCACAGGGTCACTCAACTAAATTCTTCGCTCTTGGTACCGATTCTTTTCCCGTAATTAGTACATACATGACGATTTACTTACAGATATAACAAAAAGTAAATCTTAAATAATAATTAAATAATTTATACCAAGATATCCCTGTGAGATCCCTGAATTTTATTTTAGTCAGTTGCGGATTTTTATAACTCAAATGCTATTTAAATCATCACGTAAAATTTTAATCGCTACACGTAATCTTAAATCGTCGCGTACTATTTTAAATCGATGCTTGATGTTCTAATCGTCACCATCGTCGATGCATAGATGTCTCCTCTTCTCTTCCCCTTCCTCTCCTCCCCTTCTCCCTCCTCTCCTCTCTTCTTCTCCTCTTCTTTTCTCCTCTCCTCTCTTTTCTCTTCTCCCCTTCCTCTCTCTCTCAACCGAAATGCGAAATAAGCGCGCCTGCACTCGATTGGCTGCGCGCTCGAGGGGTTATACCCCCTAGTCGCCGAACGATTGGGCGACTAGGAGCTTGTCGCCCAACCGTTGGGTGACTAGGGTAATGTCGCCAACCATTGGGTGACAAGGACCAGTCATCCAACGATTTGGCGACGTAGCCAGGTGCCATCTAACGGTTAGACGACTAGCTCAAGTCGTCAAACCATTGGGTGACATATGATAAAAAAAAATGCAAACAAAACAAAAAAAGGTGAAATGTTGTAATTCAAAATAAAAAATTAATTATTTAAATAATATTCTACCATCTACTACCTCCGTTTTACAGCATTAGTTCGACGCGCACAGTATCGGAGCTAGAAAATTTATGCTGCAGGTACACTATTGATGCTCAAACATAAAGCTATTAAGTGATGGCTGACAACTCACTCAGTTCTTTTTAAGTGACGTTCCGTTCCAGAATCTATGCCGTCAAAGTTTGACCTCTGATATTTTTAAAACTATTAAGATTGACTACATAAAATTATATCATTATATTTGCTGTTAAAATTGATTTATGATTTTATTAGTATATAATAAGACAAAGTTACAAATAATAACACTCAAAGTCACCTCTCGTAGACCGTAAAAAATAAAAAAAGGCACTTAAAAAGGAATGGATGGAGTAATAGAATATTAGCGTTTGGCAAACCAAGCAATGTGAATATTGTATTCATGTGATACTTTAATGTTACTAATTAGTTGGATTTTCTTCCCAATTAATTAGCTACTTTACACACTTAATTGTGAAAATAAACTTAATGATGCCACTAATGATGGATCCAAGGCCGTTCCTGTCATTTTGGAGGCCCTAGGGCATGATAAAAGTGAGATTCTTCATTCTAATATAAATTATATAACAATATATTTTATATCAGTTGTAAAAGATAAAGTTCAATACAGTAACCATTAGACAGCACGTCACAAAATACGAAGTACTTATTGGCAACATTAGGCTTAGTACATTACAAAATGCAAAGTACTCATTGTCGATAATCCACTGTCACATTAATATTATTAATAAGTCTTAGAAAACTGTAATATGCTACTAAGAACAAAACAATTTAGGAGAGACTATTAAACCTTTCATGTGATATTGATGACTTCAAATAGTTTTTCCAATCTCTCTTAGATATAATGGACATCTATATATAAAAAAGAAACTGATGTTACAAGAAAGTCAAAGATTTTTGTTTTAGATAGTATAGATATTGCGTTGGAGACTTGGAGTGGTATTTACCAGACAATCAAAGAACAAAAATTCATAAAAATGTACCATATACGCAACGGCTATACGAGGATATTTTGAGTAAAACTATTACAAAATGAAAAAAATTGAAGGCGAATTGGTTGAAAATCAATGAAATCGGCTCTCCTCTATTGATGGCGGCACTTGTTTTGGGGGAAGAGAAGACCAAAAGAGGAGTGGAAAGGTCAAGGGGCGCAGGCGGTGTGTGTGGTGGATTGGATCGGTGGATGACTTACTTGATGCGTTCTCTCTATAAATGTTCATGCTTGGATATTTAGAGAGCACTCAATGCTGGATGCACAACATAGACTAAATGAGCCATTACTTAACTTTGACAGTTAACCCAACTAATCATTAATCAATTATATCCAATATTCAATATATATATATAGGCAAAATAACAGGTGCACCATGGTGCCCAAGCTCCATAATTAAAACTTTCCATCCATGATTAATTCCTTTCCAAATTGATACCTTTTCGAATTAGTGAATCTTAATAGCATGGGCACCTTGGTGTCCCATTTCAGCGTCCTCTATATATATATATATATATATATATATATATATATATATATATATATAGAGGGAACGTATCTAGTGCTAAAGCCTATTTGGGTGCTAACATGCTAAAACATCTTCAGGATCATTAGATCTGCCTCCAACGGCCCAGATTCTTAAAGGTGGGATACCCCAACTCACTTATACGATTTTGCCAAAAAAAAAACCCCTACTGGTTTCCTTTTTTTTCCGCTCCCGCGCCGTTTCGCCTCTGCCCCTTCTTCTCCCCGCGATCATCCGGCGACATCTCCCCGCGCGCGCCGTCGTCCAGGTCTAAGCCGTGTCCGGCCAACGCACCAGCGTATAACATAACCCTCGAGTCGCCGCCAATCCAATCCTCCTCGCGATCCAATCCACTCGCCGTCTCCCAAGGCAAGTCGAGTTCCTCTCCCCCAATCCCATCCAATCCGCCGGCCTCGCCAATGCATCGCCTCCCCCCTCGCCAAACCAATCCCATCCAATTTCGCTGGTAAGATTAGGGTTTGGGGTTGCTGCTTAGATCTGGGCCTCCTGCGGTGGCTACTTTTGCAGTGTAAACCTTTGTTGCAAGGTTCAGGAATCGAACCAAGGATCTCAATCAAGCATGCGCAACAGGCTTTCACAATATTTATGCGCATTTAGTTTTGTCCGGCTTCAATGTAATGCTCCTCCTCGCTTATTAATTTTGTTGGTGAGCATAAGTGGTGATGGTGTTTTGAGCTTGCGAATACTCCACTGAGATTCCGTCGGATGAAAGATAATGTAGGTTTATCTTCTTGACAGATAATGTTTGATTCTGTTACTTTATCTTGCTAACTCTTGGAGAGCCATTTTATCACTTCGGCTTGCTAATTCTTTTGCATATTTATGTTTTCCAGTCCTACGTGGCTTACAGAACGCTGGCTGAAAATGTCCTACTGGGATGATTTCTGGAACAGCCGCTTGATAGGCCAAAGTTGCCAATCGGAGAGCTTGCTTCATGGCATGCATATGTGATAACCGCCGCTACCCAGCAGCTTGATAGGCCGAAAGCAGCGAACCTTCTTAATTAAGTGAATGATTAGGATTTATTCACTTAATAATGATTAACTGGATTAGTTCAAGCTTACATTTTTCAGAAAAAAAGTTCAAGACATACACCGCGTTGCTAAGGCCTGAACGCATACAACTGTAAATGGTGAGCTCGACTCAATTATATAAGACTATTTGCACTTACAACTTACAAGTTTACATCTGGCATGTATCTCTAACAAACATTTCCACGCTCGTTAGGAAGAACTAATATTGGTAAAGCTTCAGATCCAATTTATGTGGCACAAACTAGTAACCTCAACATTACACAGAAACTTGGTAAAAAAATTCACTGCATAATATCTCCTCCTATGAGTCATGCATCGATGACTGATGAATGAACATGAGTAAAGAGAGGATACAACGGCTGCCTGGGGTCCTTGATTGACTTCACGATATCAACGGCTTCCTAGTTCTTCATTACCTTCATTCAGCAAAGGTGTAGGTTTAGGAACTGATTTGCAAAAATAGTTTTAAGAACTGTATTCTCAAATACAGGTGAATCACCCCGCACTTCACAATGTCTTTTTCCAGTAAAACTATTAAGGATTGTATTTATAAGAAAAACTAACATAAAAGTCAACCAAAATCTAAGCACCGCAGGAGGCCCAGATCTAAGCAGCAACCCCAAACCCTAATCTTACCAGCGAAATTGGATGGGATTGGTTTGGCGAGGGGGGAGGCGATGGATTGGCGAGGCCGGTGGATTGGATGGGATTGGGGGAGAGGAACTCGACTTGCCTTGGGAGACGGCGAGTGGATTGGATCGCGAGGAGGATTGGATTGGCGGCGACTCGAGGGTTATGTTATACGCCGGTGCGTTGGCCGGACACGGCTTATTCTGGCGATGAACCAATCCCACGGCGGAACGCGCGCGGGGAGACCGGGACGACAGCGCGCGCGGGGAGATGTCGCCGGATGATCGCGGGGAGAAGAAGGGGCAAAGGCGAAACGGCGCGGGAGCGGAAAACAAAAGGGAAACCAGTAGGGGGGTTTTTGGCAAAATCGTATAAGTGAGTTGGATATCCCACCTTTAAGAATCTGGGCCGTTGGAGACAGATCTAACAATCCTGGTAGGTATGTATTAGTTTTTGGGTACTCATGATAGATAGTCTTCAAAGTTTCACGATTGCACATTCATCCAGTGGTTTCACGGATGCAAACAGAATGGACCAAAATAGGATGGAGTTTTCAGATTGAAATGAAGTCATACTGCCAAAAGTTAGAATTGTATGTAGTATGAAGTGATATTGTTTTCGCCATTGAAATCTGGATGTGAGTCATATGCTCACATACTACCAAACGTCAGACTTGAACAGACTGCAATTTGATATTGGTTTTTCATTAGAAATCTGGATGCGAGTGTGTGTTAGCTTCATACGTACTCTACCTTGTGATACCAAGTGGGCTGAATCAAAATGTCCTGATACACAATGGCAGTATGTACTAACAACAACCATAAGAATAAACGTTTTAATTGGGATACTAATGCATGTTGGCATGGGAAATTTCCAGAAAAACACGCAAACTCAGGCGGAAAAACACAGACATGAAAACCCAGTTGTTGTGCATAGCGAAATAATCTGTACCATTTTAGTTAGCCATAATCTGTTAGTCTGTTTGGGATGTGATACAGTAAAAACTGAGAAACCGAAATAGTGTGTTCGGCTCTCAAGCGGGTACACAAGATGGCTAACAAATACATTTGATTACTTTGCACATACTCCTCCTTCGTGAGAACATATGATTAATTACGTTTCGCATATGGAGATATATGGGAGAGTAAAATATGGAATCATCTGTATCTACTCGTTGATTCGTACCATTTTTTTTCAAGAGCAGCGAGGCTAAGTTAATTAACGAAATTGGTAGTATGTGTATGTTAGGTAACATTTGCCTCCGTGTTTATCGGCGTTGATTAAGGTTCTGTGATTTAGTTGTTTCACGTGTTACATAGTAATTTTTCCCTCATTCCCCTGTGTTTCACGTGTTTCACGCGTTGATTAAGGGAGTATGTGCACATAGCTGGATACTCCCTGGCAACTAGATCATACTCGTATGGAAAAATAAATTTTTTTGTTGTATATGCGCACCAAGACTGCATGTTTAGTTGTGCTTTCTTAGAACAACTCCAAAAGAAGAGCTAAATCATTTTTTAAAAGTAAATTTGGCTATTATTGGAGAAAAAACGTCTCCAATAGACTCTGTAAATGACTCTACAAATTTAGTAGCTCTTCATCCCTCCTCCTTCGCTCTCTATTTTTGGATAGCCTACCTCGCTCACCATCCAGCCTCTTGGCGCGGTCGGCGTTTCCTTCCCGCACGCTGCGCCCCATTCCCGCGCGTACGCGACCCACCGCGCGCCCTCTAGTTTAGATAGCCTGTTGGAGTAGTCTTGTTTTTTTGGGTGAGATTCATTTTAGAGAATAGCTAAAACACTAAATTTAGATACTTCTTTTGGCTAATCTCTTGGAGTTGCTCTTAAGGATGTACTCCATCTGAAAGTATTCTGGCCAGATCAGAGGTGCCAGATGAGTGGGCGACTAGTAAAAAAAAAAAGAAATCAATTGGGTATACATGGAAGGGAGTATTCTCTAAATGGATTGATTAACATTGAGTATCCTGTATTGTAAAAAGACAATAAGTAATCATTAAGTTGAACATTTAAGGGAGTATTCTGTACTCATTTTATCAGGAACATTTAGTATGTTTCATTGTCTGAAAATAGCAAAACTTCAAAATTACACGATTTGCAAAATAGATAATTTGAACAAGGAAGGATACTGAACTGCTAGGAAATGTGGAAAACAGTACATACGACTTCCAGATGTGATAGCATACTTTGGGCCATTAAGTTAATAGCAGTAACATACTACTTTAAATTTTAGTGTACATATTTCAGACTTGCACAAGAATTCTTTCATATATACAGTATAGGTATTTTCTAAGAAATTTTGTCAATAAAACTTAATTTCATACTGCAAACGTCTAGGTATGCAGTATGCTTGAGATGGACCTCGTATGTAGACTATGTAGGAGCATACATTGTTAAGCCTATTTTTTCCGTAGGACCCATGTACATCTTTCCTTGAGTACTTCAATTGAATGGCTATATGCAGTCAGCGATTATCCACGGTACGCAGTTATGGAGTTAATATAGTTTCTTTGTTGGTTCTGTACAACAGTTGATGTTTTGACAATAAAGCTAGCAGATGTGGTTGCATTTTACTTGTATCGGGTGATTTAGAAGTTCAGGTATTGAGCTGTGGGTGATTATGTATGTAGGTATATGATCCGAGGTGTTAGGTATCTGCACGAGTCGAGTGGACTATGTGCTAAAGATTCAGACTGAATTGTTACACATTCTGTTTGTTCATTTTTTCAGATGGAACGCCTGTTTTGGCTCGTCGGTTTGTACTGTAGCACATCTGGAAAGGAGTAACACAAGTATGGAGCCAAAAACAGTGCACATTTGCTCGTTTAGCAGCTAGAAATTTCTTTTCCTCTGAGTTTGTCAGTTATGTCACTGCGTAGTAGTATTCACAGTAAACACGTCATGTGTTGCAGACGGCGGTTGTGGTACATACTCCCTTGGTAAACAATGAGTACTCTATTTGAAAAGGCAAAATAGATTTTTTTTTGTAGGATAAGAGAGCCAGGACTGCATGTTAAGTTGGGCCTATTTGCTGATACATTGCCAGAAATAATGCAGTGCGCATGTTCATTACACTACTAGTATCTTGATGACGCATGAATTGAAACATCACGTAAGTTAAAAATGGTAATCTGAAACATCCAGATAGGCGAATATGCATTGAAAAAATGCAGGTGCTCAATTGCTAGTGTCCTCTCTTATAAAGAAGTGTACAATTGATCATAGTAAATGTAAAAATCCATAGTAAATCCAAATGCAGTTTGTGCTTATTAATCCTTCATTGGAATAAACTCTACTATCTTCATGAGCTTATTTTCGATCCCAAGCTTTCAGACAACGATTGACGTAATCTGGAAGTATAGCTTCATTTTTCTTGAATGACAACAGATTCGCCAGAAAATGCTTCCGAAGTTCACATGGATCCTGAGACAGCAAGGTAGAGTGTTTGTTAACTATGTAAGAGTTAAAGGTAGTAAGTTTAATTGGGTATGTTGGTCACAGAACATATACTCACATTAGCAGGAAGTATTGTAAGAGTTAAAGGTAGTAAGTTTAATTGAACAACTAGCAGGAAGTATTGTCAAGTAGGCAAAAATTAGTAGGACAACTTGTCTGAAACAAAATGGACTGAAACTGTATGGAGGTATGTACCAATGAAAACAAAGGGAATACTGTTTGTAACAGGACACTGCAGCATGTTGACACAGAGATTGTTACAAAATGATGCGCCACAATTGGGAAACACATCGAGGTAAGACATGTGGTGGAGAACGCAAAAGTGTGCAACATTTAGTTTTGTGACCTCTGTTATTCAATTCTGGACGTGAAACAGTATAAACAAAAAAGGAAAAACAGATTATTCGTCTATGAATCGCACCCACACACTATGGTTGGCAAAATCAGTTGAATAGATTTCACATACTACACCTTGTGCAAACAAATGGCATGAAAACAAACTGCCTGAAACTGATTGGATGTAGGAACATATAAAAAACAAGAGGAGTATTGTTTCAATCCGAGTACTACATCTAACGACTGTTTCTATGTGAAACGACAAACTGTAGTTACAGCTAGCAGTAACTACTTTCAAGTTGGCAAAGCTTCATTTGAAAAGAAACAATGAAGTTAAACATGCAGGGAAGTATATTCTCATCACGGATGAGATAGGAGCAGTATGTATCAGGTATTACACCATTAATCATTTGAGCAGTACATGTAGGGGCTCTTTCTATGTGAAACAAGAAACTGTATTTACAGGTAGCAGCAACTACTTTCAAGTTGGCAAAAATTGATTTTTTTAAAAAAAAGACAAAGAAGATAAACATGCAGGGAAGGCGGCATATTGGATACTCAAGTCTGGATACAAATGCATGTTGGCATGGAAATTTTTCAGAACACAACGAGAACACAAGCGGGAATACACAGAGATGAAACCCCAGTTGTTGTGCAGAGCGAAAGAATCTGGACCATTTCGGTTAGCCATAATCTGTTAGAAACCACCATTAGAAAGAAGGATGACAAACCAAGCAACTGCAGTGAAGTCTTCTCCTCACTACTCGGCAAGACGACGCGCCGGCAAGCTAACAACGTCCAGGCTGCCGACGACCTGGTATCGTCAGGGAGGAAAGCCGCCGTGCTATTTTGGTAGGTTGCGCATTCTCCGCGATATTCCTGGATGGGTTGCGAAGGTCGCGTATATACTACCATACCAACACGTAGACGGTTGCCAAAAATATGCTACCCGTTCTGGATGTGGATTAGGTCTTCCTCGCTCAAACCCGTACACGTTCCAGCCCCGTTTCTGCAACACGAATCTCCATACAACAGCAATGATGGATGTCCCAGGTGTAACTACACCTGGGAGTAATTAGGATTTTTCCTATATATATATATATATATATATACACACACACACACACACACATACATACTAACATACATAGACTAGGGGCCCTAAGTTTTCGTGGGCCTTAGGCGGTCGCCCCTGCTGCCTAGGGCCGGCCCTGGATGGATCTAGTTACATATAATACCCGTCAACTCATAACACACGGTTCTGGTGGAGTTGGGTGTGGCAGGTTTGGCGGTGGATCTTCCTCGAGCGCTTCATTATTGTTTATCTCCACGTTGGCGTTGCCCCGATTGAAGCAACAGAAGCAAGAGATGTTATTCCCGAAACAACGGCAGTAACAACTCCAAGCTGCCGCTCCGAGCAATCCAGCAATTGTAACCAAACCCGGTACCATGATCTTCAGCGGCAATGTCCACTTTGAGGGTTTCCTATTGTTAGAGATCGTCGTTCCATTGAACATTGCAGGATATGGCATGGGTTCCGTTGTGCAAAAGCTTGGCTGAACAACCCGGTAGACACCTTTGCTCGCTAGGAGAAAGATGTCCTTGTTGTTGTCCTCGCCAGAGGAAGATATCCCACCTAGAGGGCTGTTGGCTGAGTCATCGCAGGGTATGGGAGTCTTCTTGGAGCATTTGAAGGGGATGGTAGTGAAGGTGTACTTCCCACTGCTAGGGGGGATCTCGGTGCCAATCCCCATGGCAGAGGCGTACACATCAAAATACAGGTACCTGATACCACAAAGTAGCAGGTAGATGCAATACAAAAAAAGGTGCATGAGTAAACAAAGTTTATGTTTCAGAGAAAAAATAATTAAGTAAAAGACATCGACAATACCTTCCATACAAGCCGGAATCAACAGACCCTCGGTAGACATAACCACCAACTATAGATGCAAATGCGATGTCCTCACTGACATGAAGGTCCTTATATGCACCCAGTCCATAGTTTCCACCCTTCGATATCAAATCTATTACTTTGTACTTTTCAAGCATATGTGGATATTAAAGTGTTAGAGAAAGGAGGAGAAATCATTAGGTGTACAGGTAAAGGAAAGAGGGCCCAAACTTGCAATTGTATCTCTAAGTCATGTTGCCAAACTGGAATAAGAGGTAGGAGATAAGAATAAGACAGAGAAGGCAAATTTCCTATTCTTAAGTCATTTGCTTTCATTTTGCTGCAAATGAAATTTTGTAGAATAGAGAGATTCTATGAGCAATTCTGTAATTTTCATAAGTGGCATTCTACCTACTGAATCTGTTCTATTCAAAACAAAACTTGATAATTGCTGTGTTCACAATACCTCGCCATTGTCTGCACAGTAGAAGTAGAAAGGCTTCTTTGAATCAAAACTGCATCTCGAGGGGTTTCTAAGACCCAAGGCCCAAATCTCTGGTTGTACGTTGCTATCTTTAGCATAAGGATTGTCATTTGGAATGGAATAGTTGCCCCATAAGTCTTGGTAAGTGCTATTACTCAGCCCTGGAAAGAACAAAAAAGTTTGAGTAAAGATGGCACAAATGCTTTTCTGTTATGCAGTTTATAAACACTTTCTCCACCTACTTCTCACCCTACAAGCGGGCAAGAGAAGTAAAAATACATGAAGTAAAGGTTCATACGCTTTTCCTAACTAAAATTTTTTTGTACATTGCAATCCCCATTTTGCAATGCACGGTTTTTTGCACTGCTATGTGGCATCATTAAGACATTGTATAAAGCTGCAGCGCAAAATGTCATGATCTTCATAATGTAATAATAACTTCAACCATCTTGTCACATGGTCATGTTTTACATCTTCTAATTGTTTCCTTCGGCTAGTTAGAGAGTGTCCATACAATATAAAAATATAATTTGAGAGAAAAGGTACTTGCACTGCTAACTGAAGCCAGACATGAGTATATCTACAGGTCAAAAACTCAAAATTAGGCATTCCCTGGTGCCATTGTGGCAAGTAGTTGGTTAGTGTGGCTGTGAGATTTATTACATTCATCATGGGTTGTGGGGGGATATGCTGTTGATTCAACTTGTAAGGAAAAGGAAGAGCACTTAGCGAAACAACAAATCCATAGTGAGTTTCACTAATTACATTATGTTCTTTGAACAGGAATGATGCATCAATACCCTAATTGGTTGGCCAAAAAGCTAAGTGTACTCTTCTCTTTTTGAGACTAACAGTACCATTAAGGTTTAAGAAGCCTACAAACAAGCCTTAGACAACACTAAGGAAGTAATTGTTAGATGTGTATTATACCTGTGTATTTTCCCCGTTGTATAAAGGTTATCTACATATATGCTACACATGTACATGTATATATACTGGCCTATTGGCTTCATGATGAATACAAGCGCTATTCATAACAGTAACAACACCGTAAATTTTATCAAGATAACTACACACTTACTTTCTGAAGCAATAACAATCAATTGAAACAAGAAAGAACTATGAAGAAGTAAACAAAGAACTTACTTGTTAGTTCATCAATGTCAAGTCTCAAGATTTTTCCCAACAGTGATTTTCTATTCAGAGAGAAATTGAAACTATCCCCTTTCTTCCCACCATTGCTCGTCACCAGGTATAAGTATCCGTCAGTAGGTCCAAACAGTATTTGACCACCATGGTTTGATGCATACGGCAATCCCATGGTAAAAATCCGTCTAACTTCAGATGGATCGGCGTATGTTCCCTAATAAAGAAATAGAGTGCGGAAAGCAGAGTGTTAAATTTGGGGATAGATGCATGGCAGGAAATACAATGATATGCACAAAAGGCATACCTCAGAATTGTCCAATGAGGAATCGTTTGCAGAATACTCTGAGACAACTAGTTGGTACTGGCAAGGTTTTGTACCATCATCAGACCTGAGCTTCGTAGGATCACACCCTACATTACAGTCACACGAACACTTACCAGCACAACTAGGAGACTTAGTCCTATCACAAATATAAGAAACAAAGTAGCGCGCATTGTTCTCAAACTCTGGATGGAATGCTATGCCCACGAGTCCAGGCTCTGAATTCAAATAATCCTCATTGGTGAGATCAAGAAATAGGCTTGTCCCATCAAGCTGCAGGCTTGCTCCCATTCCTTGTTCAGGAACAGTAACCAACCATATCTTCCCATCTTGGCTTGATAAGAAGATTTTGTTGGACCCATCAGGGTGAGGAGCCATGTTATTGTAGGATCCATTACCAATCTTCTCAAGGCACATCCACCTAGGAGAGGTTGACGGCTGTCTAGTGTTGAAAGAAACTCCATGTCCGTTAAAGCACACTGACTGATCGTCAGGTGTGCCAGAAAATGATGCACAGAATTCCTTTTCCGATTGCCAAAGGTCAGTAAGCATGGATGATGAACTAGTAAGCCCTGCATTTTCTAGCACAGAAGATTGGAAAGGAGAGTTCCATATTGGCGTCTTTTTGCAATATTTCCAAATTTGCTTGCAATAGTCCTCTGTAGGTTTACTGGGGTCCTCGGATTGAGCAGAACTCCCTGCAGAGGCATTGCACAAGAAGGGGACTGCCCGTGCCGTGGACCCAATGTTGAATAGCTCAGCCGAGAATGGATTACATTTCTGAAAAGTAGAAAGAGAAACAGTGTAAGCGATATGTTTCAATGTTTACTAGCTTGTCTTCTTTTTCAACATAGTTCATTGTAATGTCTTCTTCAAAAAGTTCATTGTAATGCAATACTAGAGATTACTTGAGCAGCAAAGACTAAAAGTGTAAATCCAAAAGCATATGTAACATCACAAGCATTTTGCCTGTTCTGGAAATACGTAATTCCACGTGTTTGTTGAGGTAACTCAAGTTTTATGCCTAAACTCCTGCATGTTAGATATTTAGAGCAGTATGCTTCCTAGTATGAATCACTTATCTAGGACTAGCTAAGAATGTCACGCTAATACATAGTAGTAGGCAATCCTAAAATATGTTGTAGAAGCAAATAGCCTGCTACCTCGCTTACCTTACATGTAGCACATCACACAGTGAATAAAAAATTTCATGGATAGACTATTACCAAGATTGCAGTATATTTACCGCTAAAATTTCAAAACGAGTTCCAATAGCAGTTGAGAGAACTAAAAGGAAAAAAAAAGACAAGCACTGCAGATAAACAATGCATGTACAAATGATACATTAAAATTTAGTAGTCTCCAATAGAAAAATCCTAAAATTGAGCTGGTGTTGACAAGAAAAAGACAAGCACTGCAGATAAACATTGCATCATGCACTTTCATAGAGCGAGAGTAGCTAGGCAACAAGCAAAACGAAATCTTGTAAGGTTCCAAGATTCAACGCGCTAAAGGAAAATTTTGATCGGTCCGAATTCCTACGCGACTTTTATACATTCCTACCGCCAGCCGCTGCCTCCACCGTCGCGGTCGTCAACCCCACCTCGGCGCTCTACCTCCTACCCCAACCCCAATAAGGTAACCGCGCGTCGCTGGACTTCAGGTGAAGGCTAAAATGATCAGCAGATGCAGATGCCGCAGAAGGGGAGAAATAGTACTTGACCTTGAAAACCCAGCGGAAAGAGAACGGGATGGACCACCGGAGACCTCCTCCTCTACCGCCCCATTTCCGTCGGCCGCCTCAGCCGCCCGCCCACATCCCCAGCGCTTCGGCTCGGCCTCCCCCCGCGAACTCCGCACGAACCCGGCCATTTTGGCCTGTGGTTTGCGAACGGACAATATAGAATTTTTTTTACGAATAATCTATTTTTTATTCAAAATTACAGAAATATACCCGTGGGAAAAATTTTTACAAAAATAGGCTCCAGTCGCCCAACCATTAGGCGACTGGAGCCTTTCGCCCAACCCAGCAGCGAAAACTAGAAAATCTCCCAACCGTTGGGCGATTAATTGCAGTCGCCCCACCGTTGGGCCACTTTCATCCAGTCGCCCTCCCATTGGGCGACTGCATGAAAGTCGCCCAATGGTTGGGCGACTGCACTCAGGTCCCCGAGAGAAAAAAGAGAGGAAAGAGTCTATTTTGCCGAAATTTGGAAAGTGCATCAAACATTCGCCAAAAATAGTGAAAATTGGTGGAGCTGTTCTTCATACATCCAAAAGCCTCCAGAAAAAATGTGAGCAATTTCGGCCATAGGAAAAAAATGTGAGCAATTTCGGCCATAGGATCAAAAGTTATAGCAGTTTCAATTGAGACCGAAACGAATTCGAGTCTGTTTCCGACACACCTTTAGTAAAACGGGCATAACTTTTGCATACGGTGTCCGTTTTCGACGTTCTTGTACTCGTTGGAAAGCTAACGACGAGCCCAATCCAAAAATAATGACCAGCTTGAGCCAGTCGCCCTCCAAGACCCCGAAAATCGGCTATCTTTGAACCTAAACCTGCGTTGTAAGTTTTTTCTTTCTGTTTTTGGCCTTTTTCTTGTTTTTCCCTTTGGAATTTGGATTTTTCTTCAACTGAAAAGTTGTAGATCTCGTCGAAACCTTTCAAATGAGTATATATAAGCTATATAGAACTTTGTCATTTTATCTTTTAAGACTAGTTGTTTATATTGCATCGGTATATAAAACGATCGGTACATACGGTTTTGTCGGCCCCTGAGTGTAGTCGCCCAACCATTGGGCGACTGCATGAAAGTCGCCCAATGGGAGGGCGACTATATGCAGTCGCCCAATGGTTGGGCGACAGCTATTGTGTCGTCCGCTGGTTGGGCGAAAGGCTCCAGTCGCTCAACCATTGGGCGACTGGAGCCTATTTTTGTAAAAAAAATTTCTCGCGGGTATATTTCTGTAATTTCGAATAAAAAATGGATTATTTGTACCAAAAATTCGACAATATATGCCTACTTTGCCCGCCTTAGGGCACTCCAATACGGTAAATTTAACTATTTGCCACCCTTAAAAATGCCACCTATTTAAATGTCATCTTCTTCGTTGCCCTTAACAATTTGCCACTCTTTAGATGTGGTTGACTAATTTTTTGCTACTTTCGAGCCCACGAGGCGCCAAATCATGCCATGTCACTGCCACGCGGGCGTGTGCAGGCGGGGAGGCGCGCGCGGACACAGGCGGCGGCGCGGGGCGGGCGCGGCGGGGAGGCGAGGGACGCCGGTGCGAGGGGCGGGCCAAGGCGCCGGCGGCGCAGTAGCGGCCATACGTCGCGGTCGCCGGCGCCCGCCTCCCCGCCGCGCCCGCGCCTCCCCGCCTGCACATGCTCGCGTGGCAGTGACATGGCATGATTTGGCGCCTCGTGGGCTCGAAAGTGGCAAAAAATTAGTCAACCACATCTTAAGAGTGGCAAATTGTTAAAGGCAACGAAGAAGATGGCATTTGAATAGGTGACATTCTTAAGGGTGGCAAATAGTTAAATTTCCCCTCCAATACTTGTTACTGAGAGCCCGTGTCCATGCTGCCGCTCCAGGATGCCGATTCCAACGCCGTCGACGACGCCCAAGTCACCGCTCCTCACTCGCACCGTCGCCACGTATCGGAGTCGAGGCCGTCGCTCTAGGACGCCAAAGCCGTCCACGATGCCCAAGCCGCCGACGCTGCTCCGGGATGACGCCGCCGACGCTCCTCGCTCGCGCCGTCACAGTGCACCAGTGTCGAAGGTGCCGCTCTAGGACGCCGTCGACGATGCCCAAGCCGAGCTTGCGCCGTCGCAGTGCACCGGAGCCGAGGCCGTCGCTCCCGGACGGCGACGCCAACGTCGTCGACGAAGCCCAAGCTACCACATAGTTGCGGTTTCTAGATCTGGGACTCGCCGCTGTGGTTTCCCGATCTAGGCCACCGTGCACCCACCTCTGGCTCAGATCCAATCACCTTGGGCTCGGGGACAGCGGAGGAACGGGGGATGGAAGAGGCGGCGCTCCGTGACGACGACGGAGGACAGGGCAGGCGACGCTCGATTGCGGAGGACACGCGGTGGAGCGATTGGCTGGTGGGGAGGGAGAGAAAATTGATACTATGCCACTCCTGGAGTGGCTTCGATAAAATGTCATCCTCTATATGGCAATTGTTAAAATGCCACTCAATACATGATTATCTCTCTGATTTACCTTTTTAGGGGTTTTAGCCATTTCTTTTTCGTTTTTTATTTTTTTCCACCAAAATTATATGTGAAATGACCATAATACCTCCTCTCTTTAGCCATATCTTTAACCAAAATTGTATGCGAAAGGACGGCGGCACACGGTGGAACCCGTGCGGCGGCGGCGGCACCCCGTGGCGGCGGCGGCAAGCCCAGCAGGAGGAGGCGGGCGGCGGCCCGTGCCGGCGGCGGCGGCGAAGCCCTCCAGGCGGCGGCAGCGGAGAAGCCCGTGCGGGCAGCGGCGGCTCGGGCGTGTGGGCGCAGGCGGCTTGGGCGTGCGGGCGGCGGCGGAGGCGGGCCTTTGCGCGGGGGGCGACCTCTTCTCCCTGGTCTCCTCCCGCGGCAGCCTCCCGGAGCCCGAGGCGGCGGACCTCGCGGCCCAGCTCGCGGCCGCACTCGCCGTGGGGTCGCGCACCGCGACGTCAAGCCGGACAACGTCCTCTTCGACGCTAGCGGCGTGCTCAAGCTCGGCGACTTCGGGTCGGCGGAGTGGTTTGGGGACGGCCGGCCGATGACGGGGCTGGTGGGGACGCCGTACTACGTGGCGCCGGAGGTGGTGGCCGGGAGGGAGTACAACGAGAAGGTGGACGTGTGGAGCGCCGGGGTGGTGCTCTACATGATGCTGTCCGGGACTGTGCCCTTCTACGGTGCCACCGCCGTGGAGATCTTTGAGTCCGTGCTCCGCGGCAACCTGCGCTTCCCGCCGCGCGCGTTCGCGGCCGTCTCGCCGGAGGCCAAGGACCTCATGCGCCGCATGCTCTGCAAGGACGTCTCCCGAAGGTTCTCCGCCGACCAAGTCCTAAGTAAGCAAAGCAAGCAAACCGCTGCTCTTCTCTGCTTCCGTTTCCACCTTTCCGGTTCCTGAGATGATTCTCTTTCGCAGGGCATCCATGGATTGTGAGCCGTGGGGGAAGTGCGGCGGTGGGCTAAAATCAACTAAGATGCTGCCCTCCGTCTGTAGATAGATTTCTTCAGAGACGGCGACTCTGTTGGTTTTTGCTCTGTTTCTGGCAATTAATGGCGATGGACACAGTAGTGCCTGAATTTAGCTAGTAGTATTAGTTCTAGTTCTGTATCGTTTAGGACGAGCTTTCGTGAGGCTGGAATTTGAGAGCTTCCACCTGAGTCTGTTCGTCGCGCTTGCTCTCAATCTGTGATCCATTTACAGCCTTCTTCTAGCTGCTGGAGAAGAGAGGGGTAGGCAGACTTGTTCAGAGGAAAATGGAACCCAAGAAATCAGAATGTTTTGTAGAGTTCACTCATGTGTTGCTCCCATTTTACTAGCCGTTAATTATCTGTGCTTCGATCCCCATGTTTGAGCTTCGAATGAACACCTAGGGAGGGACAATTCAGGACGTCTACTGTGCTGATAGTTTCAGTCGCAAAGCTTTCTTTTGAGTTCACAGACTTGGAAATTTTGCGGCTGTTCTGCTCATAGTGATTAGATTCAGATACTAGTTCCGTTGCAACTTGCAAAGTCTGTATCCGTGGGTTGTTACATTGGCGCAGTTCTGTGTTCTTGGTGTCGGTCGCATTGGTGATTGGAGATGAAGCTTTCCCCGTCCGAGTAAAGAGAAGGGGTATTATGGTCATTTCATATACAATTTTGGTGGAAAAAAATAAAAAACGAAAAAGAAATTGCTAAAACCTCTAAAAGGGCAAATCATAGAGATAATCATGTATTGAGTGGCATTTTAACAATTGCCATCTAGCGGATGGCATTTTATCGAAGCCACTCTAAATAAGTGGCATAGTATCAATTTTCTCGGGGAGGGAAGGGAGGCGGCACTTTAGCCAGTGATGAGACGGAGAGAAATCATTACCATTACTATTAATAGGGCTGTGCATTTTTCAACCGAACCAAAAAACCGACCCGAACCAGTCAATTCGGTTTGACCGGTTTTTGGTATTCAGTTCGGTTTTCAAATTTTGGGTTTTTTTGGCATTCGGTTTTTTTGGGAAAAACCGATTAAAAACCGAATACCGAACAGAGCGAAGCCAGCGACTCCGCATGCGTTCACGGGAGGGAGACTCCGGATGCTTTGGTCCTCTGTTCCCACGGATGGTGGGCCCAGCCCTTCTCCGGAAATCCATCAAGTATGGTGTCGTGCGGCCCGGCCGCAATCCGCAAGAAGATAGCGTGCTGCTGCTGCATGGCGGGATTGCATGACAGCATTAGAAGATGTGCTGCGTGGCGGGATTGCATGATAGCATGAGAAGATGTGAGCTCAAGTGATGATCACTGATGAGTGTTTCTCTGCTTCAAGTTATTCAAATAAAATAAGACTAAGAGACAAATATTTTTAATAGGCAGAGAATATCATTAATTATTATGCTTTATTACTTTATGCATATGTCATCGAATCTCCATACTATATTAGAGTGTTTCTAAAATTCTAATTCTATTGCCAATAGTATATGTATTATCGCCTACTCGTCTCGCTAGTCGCTATATCGTTTGCAATTCGCGTTAACTTTGGTAAATACGGTATTTACCGATACCATACCGAAATAAATTGGGATTTACCGATACCGAACCGTACTTCTAAAAATACCGTATATTACCGAACTACAAACACTGTATTTACCGTATATACCATATATACCGAACTGATTAAACCGAAAAACCGATTGCACAGTCCTAACTATTATAAAAAAATGAGTTGGTGATTGTACGTTCATTCACCTCCAACTGCTCTATTCTCTTAACTTCTTGCCATTCTTTACTTTCCAACTGATCAGAGTAACTCTTTTCTATAGCATGATTCTCTATATATTCAATGAGTTCTGTTGCAACGCACGGGTACGTAACTAGTAATTAAAATATTACGATGCCGTCTCAAGGGCCTTTATGCCCCGTTTCTTTCGGTTTTAGTTTTTGGCTTATTTTATATTATTTCAAAATTTTATTTTTTTTTCTTCTAATTTTTGGATTTTTTGAGCTTTTTTATTGGTTCTTTTTTCGTATTCATTTGCTTGTGTTACACGTATTGGACTAACCTTTTTCTATTTTTAATTTTTTTAATTTAATTATACAAAATAAGTCATTATCAGTTACAATGTAATTTCAGCCAGCTATAGTAAAAGTCAACCATAAGCTACAATAATTTAGCCCAACCGATCACCACCTATAAGATATGGTTTTTAACCTATTTTTTACTAACGATTAAAAATATATTGTAACGACCGTTAATTTTTTAGTAATTAAATTTTAAAAATAAAAAATTATATTATTATCAATAATACAAAGGAATAAAGAAAAAACTAAAAAAAGAAATTAAGAAGTGAGAAACGAGAAACTAGAAGCTAAAGCTAGTTTGAGTAGCATTGATAAGGTGGGTCATACGATATATAAATAATGTATTGAAGTGGCTATATCTATTCTTGTATGCACATGACATGATGGTCTATGGATATCGAAATACAGTTTATTATTAGAAATACCCTTATGCAACTGAAAGCGCATAAAAGCATAGAAAAGCTGCATGGCATAAATTGACTTGGACGACTCTGCTTTTTTTTTTTCTCGCAACCACCATACACAGCAACAACAAAATAAAAAAAAACCCCGGACCGTTTGAACGGTGGGAAACGAGGGGTAGAAATTAGATTAAGATACGGTGTTAGATAAATTCAACTGCTAGGTTAAGAGATTGAGGGAATTCTTATTCTATTCCCACATATTATATCCCATTAGAGCAACTCCATCCCATTAGTCATTTCTCCCTCTCTATTTCCTAGGATGAAGAGGCTAGCTATTATTTTTAGCTCTCTATTTGAGTTAGCATTCCAATGGCCTAGCTATTTGAGAAGCGAGTGAGGAGGCGCTCGTCAAATCTAGCTAGCGGCCGGGAGAAAATAGCGACTCGATAAAAATGAAGAGGAGGATAAAGAGCCGGTTGGAGTCCATTTCTTGAGTCATATTAGGTAAATATATAATGAAGAGCAGGATAAAGAACCGGTTGGAGTTGCTCTTATGTAAACGGTCTCTAAACGTCACAGGCTTTCTTACTACCTTCAAATTATTTCAGTTTACTAATATCTACATACAGTTTAGCATCTAATAACTCTCCTAACCAAATTTCTTGCTAACTTCTCACTAATCATGAGTAGTGACACACTAGGCAGCGGGTGAATAATTTTGGTCCATAGTTTATGGCTGTGGTTTTTGAATTCTAGCCTGTTCGTGAAAGGCAGTACATAGAGGAAAAGAGTCACATGTGATTTTAGCCGCTACAGATGAAGTCAACACATTATGTACTACAATTTACCTTTAGACTCCGCCTTAAAAAACGCACCGATTTTAAATTAGTTATTATTCATCCATACATAAGTAATAAGCAAAAAGACATCTTGAACCTAGCCAAACCACACCGAGTCCCCTTCCATCTCTTCCCCTTTCAGCCTCTCTCTCTAATGGCCTCCTTTCTCCTCTCCAAACAAGATCACTACTCATAATAAAATGTGTACAAGAAGGTATATGGCCTCGCTTATTTTGGCTTGAGTTTCTGGTTTCTGGCTTATTTTTTACTATTCACAAATTTCGTTTTTTTCTGGCTTTTTAGCTTTTTTGAGCTTTTTTGTCGGTTCTTTTTTCCCGTATTCATTTGCGTTGTCTGTGATAGTCTAACATGTTTTTTCTATTTTTAAATTTTATTAAATTTAGTTACGCCAAATAAGTCATCATCAGTTACAGTGTAATTTTAATCAACTACAACGCAATTTCAGATATATGTCAGCTTATTTCAACCCAAGTGAGCGGCATCTATATCATCGTCGTACCGCACAGATGATGGACTTGACCATGCCGGCGCACTCGCCACCCTCCGGCTTCACGCCCATCGCCTCGAACTGCATCTGCAACACGGCGTCGGCGGCACCATCGCAGCAGCTCGCATCGCCATCGTGATGGTTGGAGCAGAATTTCAGAGTCCCGTTGAGAATCACAGGCGCCCCTTCAGGATAAGTTGGAGAGATCATGCAGATACATTAATCAAGTTTGAAATTTGCAAACGGCTAACATAGTTTTAAGTAAGCAAATTGGGCGATGTAGATATGTGGGAGGGAGGTTGGATGGGACAAGACTCACTATGATCGGTGCAAAGCGGGAAGGGGTTGCTGGGAGGAAGCAGGAATAAACTGCAAGAGACGAACAATAAAAGAAGTACAAGGACCAGCCTCATCTTCGATATTTCCTGCGTTGCCTTGGGTGGTCTCTCCGGCTCAAGCCTTCAAGGCATGGGGCGGTATTTATAGTGGCAGAAGTCAATTGCTTGCCAGCTAGGCCGGGCCGAGTGCAGATTCCGCCCACCGGCGGAAACCCAGTACCAGCAGCACGTACTTGTAGTGCTATTTTTTTCTGATTAACTATCCCTTCGACTTGACACATGGTCCCACTGCTAAAATTGTCAACTCCATCGACACACACACGGTGGCTCAAAGCGCGGCTCAAGCACACAAGCAGAAAGTCCCGAATCCCACAACGGCGCCGATAAAACACTAAAATATACAGCTCCCTCTTACCTGGGAATCCAACTAAAAAAGAAGGCAAAAGCGGAAGTTGTATGGTTCCAACATTGAACATTCAACACGCAAAAGGGAAATTTTGATCGATCCAACGTCCATCGACGGCTCACTGCTCAAGAGTCGTCAGGCCCGGCCGGCCGCTCCACCTCCTACTCCCATAACCGCCGCCGCTGAGGGACAGATGCTCGGTACATCTCGTAGCGTGGGAGGACTCAAATCCCAGAAACCTCGTCCTCGACCGCGCCCCGTCTCCGTCGGCTGCCGCATCCCCGGTGCTTCGGCTCGGCCTCCCCTACCACCCCGGCGCGCGAACCCCACAAGTGCAGAAAAGACACAAATTGACTCGGGCAGTTCAATTCCTCTCATATCTCACTTTATCTGTACAACCTCATCATATTACCACCGATTACTACTCTAACTACTTTTCTCGTTTATTCGCTAATTCCTCGTGAGTCGTGACGCACTAGGATTCACCAGGTGCCAAAAAATATCTATAGCGCCCCTTCTAGATTAGGAATTTTTTTATAGAATAATCCATTTTTATTCAAAATTACAGAAATATACCTGCAACAAATTTTTTTACAAAAATAGGCTCCGATCGCTCAACAGGTGGACGACTAGAGCCTATCGCCCAACCAAGAGCCGACACAATGCCTCTCGCTTTACCGTGGAGCGGCTGGCTCTAGTCACCCACCCGTTGGGCGACTTTAATGCAGTCGCCTAATGGGGAAGCGACTGCATGTGCTCCCCCCGTGAATGTTTTCAATTTTGTCAATTTTGTAATTTGAAACTGGTAAAAAATCTGCTAAAGTTGTAATAAAAGTTTATGTTCATTGTATGTTGTAGGTGCCTAAATAATTTTGGAAAATTTTTTTACGAACGATTGACCGTAAAACGATTGATACATACGATGGTAAGTGATATTTTGATGTTAATGAGTAGGTAACGAGGAGTATAAGCACGGCACAGTACTAAAAAGTTTACATCGTTAAAAAACATAAGCAGTACATGAAACAATAGTGTACAATCAGACGCCACCCTGCCCTGCCCCGTCTCCACACCCATGTCCTCCCACACGGCCCCGCTTGGCCGTCCTCCGCTTTAACGGGTTATGACTCTCCGAGAATGTAAAACGATTAGGAGTGTGTCACACTCGCCTCTGAGCCGGTGGAGTCAGCTGCACCTCAGGCTGTGTGCCCTCCGGTGCACCGGAGAGGGTACTGCTGGAGAGAACCTCTGGTGCTGTGTCAGGAGGTGCAGACCCAGCCTGCTGCCTGACCCACTCAGAGAAGTACTGATCCACATCGTCCGGCTCGCGGTGGGGCCGTACCGGGTCTCAGACTGGAAATGACATGCAAAAGTAATATCGTTAGTTTCAGATGTCAAACATTACGATAAAATAGAGATCGTACGATATGTACCCTCAACAAAGGTCATCGCGCCTGGAGAAGGGGCATATGTTGAGTGCACCCCCTGTGTGGGTAAACCAGGGATGTACGGAGGACGCGAGAGCAGCTGGCCTGGCGGTGTACGAGCCCATCCCCAGGTAGATCCTCCAGCCTCGTCCGGGTGAGGTGCCAGAGGACATGCCCATGTAGAGCCTCCAGAGTACTGCCACGCCGGTCGGGGAGGCACCGGTGGCCGAGCCGTCCGTGTGCTGGGCGTGGGCGTGGATGCCGTTGGTAGCCTCGTGCAGGACAGTAGGTGCACGACACGTGTACCCCACTCTTTGAAACGATGGTACGCGCTGATGTGCTCCTCGTGGCCCACCTCGGCACCTGTGGCGAGCCTGTTTAGCATACTCTCGTTCTCCGTGACGATGGAAAGACCCACATCAGACTGAAGGAAAAGACATAAAATGGTTAATTATCCAAGGTAGCATTGGCAGTAGTGAATGTTCAAAAATACGTGTAATGTACCGCGATGTGCGTATCCCGCGCCAGGTGCGCGAGATACGTGTCTGTCGGAGCGGGGAGGTGTGCAGGAGGCGGGTCCACCACATGTACGAGCCTCATACGTGTCCGCGTCTGGTACCACCGCAGGTACTCCGTGTACTATGTGCTGTCGTAGGGGCGGTCCTCGTTAACCACGTTGTCAAGTGCACCATCCCACTGAGCAACCCACCCCTGCATCTTCACCGTCCACTCCGTGCCGCGTTTCACTTCCTATCTATTGTGCCTGCTTGTAGGACCACTTCGTTAGTAATTTCCAATGAAGTAGTAAGTATGTACAAATTTATAAGACACGGGCACTCACGCGTGAACAGGAGGCGGCATTGCAGGTTCGACAGGTACCGGCACAGCCTGGAAGACCAAACTGCCACATCACTTGCTGCGACGAGTAGTCCTCCACGAAGATGTCGTAGACGAGCTTCCGGCGCGTCAGCCAGAAAGCCCGGTCGTGCCAGCACAGACTCGACAATCCATCGGGAGCACGGTCCTCCACTACCGCCTGTGAGTACGGCTCCCAGCGCACGTCATCGACCGTGAGGTGGTCGATCTGCTCAACAAAGGGCAGATACGCCCGCGTGACCTGGACATGTGCGAACTGCACCTGCAAGGACGAATAGATGTTACGTACGACCATCGTTAGTATAAAGGAAATAACTAATTGACATATGAATTACCCGTCGATGACGCCAAATAGAACCCATCGTCGGCCGGTCGACGTCTCCCCCCTGATACATGTCGGGCCCGTTTGGACTCATGTCGTCTAGCAATGGTCGTCCAAGGCTGAAGCGCTCGAACGACCACAGCTACAGTAGTAGGGGACAACCCGGTAGGATTGAGTTCGCCTTGGTCCTCGAGCACGCACTGCACAGGCCGCGGTAGGTCGTGGCAAGTACGGCTGTAGGATCGTAAGGGCCTTCTCACCCCAAAAGCTAGCCAATGAGGTGAGGGACTCCCCCACTTTTAAGTTAGGTCTCTTGCCCTTCCACAACCAATGTGGGACTATTCCAACAATCTCCCCCTTCACACATTGGTGTCCCTCAGCCCTTCACTGCCCCTTCACCGTACACCGACGGTCCCTCAGGGTCCTTTCACCGTACACCGACGGTCCCTCAGGGTCACAGTCCATCAGACGTTCACACACTAGTGTTCATTGGGCCAGAGATGTTAGAACCGGGCTCTGATACCACTTGTAGCATCGTAAGGGCCTTCTCACCCCAAAAGCTAGCCAATGAGGTGAGGGACTCTCCCACTTTTAAGTTAGGTCTTTTGCCCTTCCACAACCAATGTGGGAGTATTCCAACAACGGTCGATCCCCAGCTGACCTGGGGGGCTCGCCGTTCGCGATCGCCCTAGCATAAGCGATGAGGCGCGTGTCGACGCTGTTGTCGTGGCTGCTGGTGAAGAGCACTCAGTCAAACAGCCACAGCAAGTACGCCTCCAAGTGGCGCGAGACCTGGTGATCGTTCGCCTCTAGGTCCATCCGCTCCACCTAAATGCAAACAAGATGTTATTAGTCCATAATAATGCAAATAAGAGCTTCGATGACATGATTGATTGTAAAGACCACGTACCCGGATCTGTGCCAGCCACCTCAGCGACGGCCCGTGGGTCTGATTCGTCGGGAAGATGTAGTACTGACCGACGGCACCGGTGGAAGGACCCCCTCGAGTCTGGCGAGCATGTCATCGCGCCACTCGACTGGGGCCTCCGGTAGGAAGGCAGCGCCTCCCGTGATCGGAAGGCCAAGAAACAGGGACACATCCTGCAGGGTCGGCGTCATCTCCCCGAATGGGAGGTGGAAAGTGTGCATCTCGGGCCACCAACGGTCCACCAAAGCCGTCAGTAGGGAGCGGTCGAACGGGAAGCGTCATGATCGCTCCTCGACCTCGTCCCCGCCCGTGGCCAAGGCGGGTCCATCCTCCTCCATGGCCTGCACCATCCGGGCAACAGGGAGTAGCCCGGCTTCCTGTAGCTTGCAAACAAAGTGAAGGTCAGCACGGAACGTTCTTACGGCAACACTAAAACGATGGCGTAGTGCAAACCTGGCTGTCCAACAGACGTCGAGTCTCCAAGCCACGCGAGGTGTGCGCGTCTGGACCACTCCCACCTCAGCTGGCTCGTCCGCGCTCCCTGGTGGTGGCATGCAACGGGAAGCGCAGTGCATGCGGTCCACGTGCTCGTCCAACAAGGGATACTGCCAGTCACGCGCCATACCTGCATGCAGATTTCATACGCATGTTGTTACTTTTGTAAAATTACATGTTTAATAAATTTAGTATAACAAATATTTAACTTTTTCTAGCTAGATCTACACTACAGTTGCTTTCTATACTAGAAATTGTACAAAAATCTATGTACTAAAAATGTTCCATACTAACAAATGTACATTACAAATTTTCTATACTAAAATTGCTATACTAGAAAATTCTATACTAAATTTTCTATACTAAAATGTCTATACTAAAATTGTTATACTAGAAAATTCTATACTAAATTTTCTATACTAAAAATTCTACTAAAATTTCTATACTAAAATTGCTATACTACAAAATTCTATACTAAAGATTAAAATTTCTATACTAAAAATATCTATACTAAAATTTTCTATACTAAATTTTATATATTAAAATTGTACTAAAATTTCTACACTAAAATTGCTAAACTACAAAATTCTATACTAAATTTTCTATACTAAAAATTGTACTAAAATTTCTATACTAAAATTTTATATACTAAAATTTTCTATAGTAAAATTTTCTATACTAAATTTTCTATACTAAAATTGTACTAAAATTTCTACACAAAAAAATCCTATAATAAACATTTCTATACTAAATTTTACTACATCTAACATTTTATACAAATATACTTCAAATGTAATGAACTACAAAAACTTTCAAAAAATACCTAAATTTGATGATCCCGCGCTCTCCTATTTTTCCCCTCCTCTTCTTCTCCTCCTTTCTCCTCCTCTTCTCTCCTTTCCCTTCCTTCTCCGCTCCTCTCTCGCGTTGTCGAACGAATGCACGAGCAAGCAATGAACAGCGGCGGCCGCAGCTGGGCTTGCCGCTGGGTTTTAACCCGTTGCTGTCGCCCAGCCGTTGGGCGACAGGAATCGCTGTTGCCCAACAGTACAGCGACTGTATGTCAGTCGCTCAACGATTGGGCGACAGAAATAACTCGCCCAACCGTTACCAAACTGCCTAGGTGTCGCGCTGTGGTTGGGCGATTACCTCTAGTCGCCCAATGGGGGGCGACTGGAGCCTATTTTTGTACAAAATTTTGTTGCGGGTATATTTCTGTAATTTCGAATAAAAAATGGATTATTCGTAAAAAAATTCCTAGATTAGTGACCCATAGAACTACGAATCTCAAAGCAGCAGCGACCTATTAGCCGGTTGGGCCTCTCTTTTCTTCGCAAACAAAGCAGTCAGTTAAAGTAGTTTTATCGAATGAGATTATCATGGTCCACCGAAATGTCAGATGAAACCTAAAAAAGAGAAGCACGTATGTTCTCTTGGTTGATTTGGTTCCCACATGGCATGTGCCGTCAGGGACGGTCCTACCTCAATTCAAAGGTATTCAGTTGAATACCTAAAATTTTTGTCAAAAAATCTAATATACACAAGATATAATACATATGTATATTAGTAGTTAGGCTAAATTCGTCTTGTTCATACCTAGTCAGCCTAAATTATCACTAGATCCTTTTGGTTCCCTCTCCCAAGCCCAAATTGGCGTCAAACACTAGCCTAGACCCACTAGGCCACTATCATGATTCACATGACATATGGTAGAAACTCTAGGTCTCACTCAGTCTCTTCTCTCACTCAAATCTCTCCCTCTTTGTCTCTCTTCATTTGGTGGCGCAGGAGCTTCTGGTCTTATAGGAGCACTGGAGTGGCTGTTTCGCAACGCAAGTCACCTTACCATCGTCGCTCGCCAATGCGGTGCAGCCGCACAGGTTCACCCTCCCCGACCTAGTGACCCCCATGACATCATGGCTCCATATCCCTAATCTGGTAATACCTCTGTCTCCTTCTCCTCCTATAGCAATCTTTGATTTGAAGCAAAATTATGTGTCTAAATAAAGGCGTGAGTTGTATTTTGCTTAAAGAAGTGAGATATCTATAATGATTCTAAAGTTTTTACATAGTAGTTGATTATATTTTGATGACTTATGTATCAATTATTTAGAAAATATGTAAGTGTTATCAAATTTGTCATGTAGCTTGATGTGTTGGACACTTGGATGATTTGATCCCCTTTGATGTCTGACTGGCTGATCCATGTTTTGTTTAGCATACTACTTAAGTTGCTTAGTTAGAAACCGTTCACCAAAGTATGTTCACGATAAAAGCACTTTTGAACTTCCGCTTGGGAATGCAAAATTCTAATAAAGAGAATTGTCTTTTAACTTGATTAAAGCGTCTTGTTGTGATTGTACAACTCTACTGTAGAATTATTCCGATTTGAACTTTGATTCAGTTAGTAGTTTCAGGGAAATAGTTCATCTCTAATTCCAATCATCATGGTTAAAACTATTAGTTTTTGAGTTCTGTTTTCACTCATTGCTGAAGTTCCTTCCTTTTTGTGTGCTTGTCTGTATGACATTATATCTCGTTTCCAAGGCATGAAGCATCATCATGTTAATTTTTGATTATTTTAGAATTTCTTTATATTATTTAAGATGTTATCTCTAATATAAACAATTGTACTTTAATTTTCGCTACTGTAGACCTTTATGTTTTTAATTGAATAATTTTTATAATTTTGAATACCCATGTTGAAATTCCTGGGTCCGCCACTATGTGCCGTTAAATAGCCCGATGTGGTGTCGGGTTGGGCAAATTGAATAGTTCCTGGACCGAAGTCTACAAAAGGAACAATGTAGGATCTACATTGAATAAAATTATAAAACGAAGGAAGGCGGTGCTAATCGTATTGCTGTAATTAAGTAAAAGTAGCTACCAGAAAGGAAGTTAAGTAAAAAAGAAATGTTTTAAGAGGTGTTTAGAAAGAGGAATAAGTCTACTTTACCCCTTTGAACTCTTACGATAATCTAAGTTTTAACCTTGAACTGTAAAACCGGATATTTTATCTCAATCAAGTATCAATATTGTTTATTCTATCCGCTGAGACCATCCAAAGCTGGTTTTACTCTGACGTGACGCCAACATGGTAGCCACATGGGCAGAAATAGTTGGTTTTGGGTGTTACATGTAAGCATCCTAGTCAGCAAAATGAGCAAATAATAAATTAAAAGAGATGGTGGGGCCCACCTATCAAATCCTAGAGTATACAATGTTGTGTACATGTTGTGCAATCACGAATCATTTTCTATCTATTTGTCGAGATTATCATGAATTATCAAAAATGGAAGGTTGTAGAATGTAGTCCCTCCATTATGAGTTAATGGTGAAGTTTTGGTAATTAATGGTAATTGATTTGTGGACTAATATTTTCCATAAGTTAAATTAATGGGTTAGGTTCCACAAATAAGGATGACTTGGATGATTTCATATGTTGAAAATCGCCAAGTCAAGACACGGGATAGAAGATGGCTTCATGAGCTAAAGGCCATCAATAAGAGAATGCATCATAAGTTGATGCATGTCCAAGAAGAGATTATCATATGTTGATCATCAAATAATGTATTGATAAAGTTCAAGTGAATGATGCATCATGGGTTGATGTATATCAAGACAATGACCCGGACTTGAAGTGAAGATGTGCGTCATCAAGCTTCAAGAGGATACTTAAGGCAAAGGTATTACTAGCTAGGGCTAAGAATGTGTTCCTACTCTTTTACCGGTCTTTGTGCTTGATTGGAAGACCGGATTTCTAGTATAGGATTGTCGTACTATTAAGAGAGGTCATGTCTAGTAACTTGAGTCTCATCATATGTTGATAGCTCAATCTTGCTTACTCTACTCTCCGTGGCATGATTCCATTATTTGCAAATGTGTTTTACAAATGGTTTAGTCTCATGTATCTAATCTTTGTTATATGCGACTATGCTTTGCAAAGGTTGAAGTCCATATTTTCTATTCCTTGTGACATGAGGCTTACATTTATAAATGTGTTTTACAAATACTTGAAGCTCATGTGTAATCCTTGTAGCATAAAACTAATATTTGTGAATATATTTTGCAAATGTGTTGAGTCCATATATGTACACCTTGTGACATTATTCTAAAAATGTGCAAATGTGTTTTACAACTTATTGGAAATCATGATTGATCCTTGTGTGCATGATACTATAATTTTCAAATGTGTTTTTACAAAATTTGTTGAAATATATGCACTTTTCAAAAAAAATCATAACTACCACTGTGAGTCTTGTGGAAGTACCGCTGGGCAAAAGTACCAACGTATAATGCACGGTACTACTACTTTCCAGCGTGGTCGAATACCGGTATGACCGTGGTAGTCAGACCGGCTTTGTGTGAGCAGTCAAACAGGCCCACGATAGCACCGACCTGTGTGGTGCGGTACAACCAAAGTTGCGGTATTACTGATTTATCCGCAGTACATTTTTTCCAAAGAGATACATTCTGGGAGATTTGTCCTCCCATGGAAAAAAGTAGTTTTGCATGTATGTAGTAGTTCTACCGTGGAGCAATGCCGTCAACGCGGAAAGTGACGGACACTCGGAAAGACAAAGAGGGCAAGGTTAGGTGGTCCAAGGCAATGCCTCCAAGAAGAGAACAACACTGAAGGCGTCATCATCACCCGATCTAGCAATAACTGGACATGAGGTTTTCACCCCGGACAACGCCACCAGACCCCGCGGTGAGTGAGGTACACCAAAGGCGTTGTTGTCACCCAATCTGGCAATAACCGGACTCAAGGTTTTCACCCCGGACAACGCCACTAGACCCCGCGGTGAGTAAGGTACAGCTCCAAGACGATGCCTCTAAGGAGGTAGAACGAGACCCAAGGACGTCGTCATCATCGAATCCAACTAAAAGCGCCAGATCTAGGATTTTCACCCAGAGCATGGCAACCCACCATATAGGACAAAGCCCATCACCCGCCATGATCCAACGTGATCGCCTTCACAAGGCCACCCAGCCCACCGGCCGCCGACCTCACACGCGGCCATGACGCTCTGTACCCCTGAGCACCGCCATGTGCAGCCCAGCATCGACACCGGCCGCCGTCATCTTGCTCGCCCGCGCCGACGCCTATAGCACCCGAGCCGGCGCCTCTGCACTGCGGTCACCCACGTGCAACAAAGAAGCTCAGAGCTGAATTGGCTACAAGGTGTTAGCGGCGGCGCGAGAGACGGTGACGTGTAGCAAGGTGGGGGGCAGGGGGAGATCACAGAGGTAGGCCCTCTCCAAGCCCAGATCCAACCTGGGGATGGCCAGATCTGGCTGCCCCCGGCTCGCTCCCCCTCCTTAGATCCAGCCACTGTCGGCCGTCGGGCTTCACACCGCCCCTTTGATCTCGGCTAGATCCACTAAGAGAGCGGGCAGATCCGACCTACGGTGACAGCTCAAGCGGCTATGGGAGGCCCCGCCGCCGCTTGCCGGTGGCGGCAACGAGGGAGGAAGCATAGTGGTGAGGGTTTTTTGAGGGTGGCTGAGTCACCCTGAGTCACCTAGGAGCGGCTTAGGAGGCCTGTGTTTTTTTAGGATGGCTCTAATGCTGCCACCTCTTCTATAGCAACTGAAAAAACAATGTTTAATAGGAAAGAACGCTAAATAAAACTGTGAATATACAAGCTGGGAACTAGAACCAACTTGCAAACTTTATGGAAACAGGATAATGCATTGAAATTAGAGCCGATTGGTTCTGAAGCAGTACAAATTATGATTCTTTTACATTCTGCTCAAAACACTAAAAATGTTCCGAGAGAATCAAACACATCATGCAACACTGTTGTGATATGAATCGCATAATTTTGTATAAATTTTAACTTGTAGAATGTTCGATCTCAACACAAACTACAAATACGCCAGAGTATCAAGAGGCGTATCATCTAAAAATATAGTCCAAGAAGCAAATCAATCGACTAGTTCAGTACAGATAAACTGAAACAACCTCGTATTTGCATATGCCACTAATCACGGAGCTAGTTACATGTAATACTTGTCAACTCGATATTGCTCAGTTTTGGTGGACTAGGGTATGGCGGATTTTTGGTGGATCTTCGTTGAGTGCTTTGTTATTGTTTATTACCACATTGGCGTTGCCCCAACTGAAGCAAGAGATTCCCGGTGCAACGGCAGTACCACTTCCAAGCTATGCCTGCAACTGCATTCAAAATGGCTACCAGGATCGCCAGCAGCTTTAAGGGTTGACGGTTATCTAATGTTGAAAGAAACTCCATGTCCGTTAAAGCACGCCGACTAGTCGTCGGGTGTGCCAGAAAATGATGCACACAATTCTTCTTCTGATTGCCAAAAGTCAGTAAGCATGGATGATGAATTGGTATATTCGGCCACGGGTCGAAAACTTTTTTGATCTATAAGTCAGTAGCAATTCCTAGCAGAATATAGGTGGTGATCGGTTCAGCTGAAAAGCTCGTGGCTTATGGCTGAAAACACTGTAGCTGGCTGAAAAAAGCACTGTAGTTGACAGAGGCTTATTTAACATAATTAAATTTAAAAAAATTTAAAAATAAAAAAAATATGTTAGCCCATTACGTATAATACAAACAAATACGGGAAAAAAGAACCGGCAAAAAAGCTCAACAAAAAGCCAAAAGTTCAGAAAAAGACGAAACTTATGAATAGTGAAAAATAAGCCAGAAGTCAGAAGCCGAAGCCGAGTTGATCAGGACCATACTCCCAAATACATATAAAGATCATATCGGATGAACCATATAGTGTTTATATACTGATCTGTACGATCGGACAGGCAATAGAGCGGGATGAATGGTGCCTTTAAATTTTTTTCCAAATATTCACAAATCCTTTACTCCAATAGCTACAAAGATATGAAGATTAGAAAGTGAAGTCCACTTGAAAAACCAGAGAAACACAGAGCTCAGTACAACCAGATCGGAGCACAACATGGTCGAGTTATGATCACTCGTCGGAAACACAACGTGGTCTATTATGACTACTGGTTAGAAAGCACCAGACAGCCAACTGAGCACAACCAGTCAGCAGAGAAAAGTAACGTGGTCGAAAAACAGACAACGTGGTCGAAACCAACATGGTCGAAACCAACGTAGTCAAAATCAATGTGGTCAAAACCAACGTGGTTGTATCCAGCGTGGTCGTAACCAGCGTGGTCGAAACCAGCGTGTTCATAACCAACGTGGTCGAAACCAGCGTTGTCAATGTCCAGTGTGTGGTCGAAAGGACAGCATAGTCCAGGACCAATGAGTGGTTGGAAACCAGCACAGTCAAAGACCGATGTGATTGCAAACTACGTGATCGAAGACCAATGTGTGCGATCGAACAACCAACGTGGTCGAGGATCTGAGAGTGGTCACAAACCCAAGAGTTTGAAGCAAGATGAAATCCAACTGGTGAGATCACCGACCACTGAGTGGTCGATCTGTAAGCAGTCGAAACCGAAGTTGTCACACCAAGTCAAACATTGACCGGTGAGATCGATGACCATTGAATGGTCAGAAACCAAAGAGGTCAGAGAACAGGGACTCCGGTACTACAGCTACAATACTTGTGGTACTACCGTTTCTCCCAGAAGAATAGGGTTATCGCGAGAACCAAAATCGACAAATCTTTCGATCGACTAGAAGAAACAGAAAAGACGCACGACCACAAAATCTAAGACCATTGAGCGATCAAAGATAGCTGTGGTCGTAAATGACTAGAAGTAACAGAAAGTGCACGACCAACAGATCTAAAATCATTGAGCGATCGAAAAACAGGTGTGGTCGTAAACGACTAGAAGTAGCAGAGAAGGCGCACGACCACCAGATCTGAACTCATTGAGCAGTCAAAATAAGAGACAATGTGATCTGAAACTTGACTGTGGTCAAAACAAGAAGCGGTCAAAAAATTATTCGGAAGAACAAATCAACACACAACCGCTAGATCTAAAATTCACATATCTTTTGATTAAAAGATTAGATGGCCGTGAAACTTTGTATGCGAATTACTTAAAGTCTCAAGAGGCTGCTCTAATCTTGAATTGAAAACTTATCAACCAAGTTGAGACCTTTTTGTGATTTAACCAAGCGCACACAAGAACTGAGTTTTAAAACCAAGGTAATTGATCAGAATCGCTCGTGGGTCAAAGATGGCCAAGATGGCTTTGGTTACATTCCCACCTGTCACTACGAGTCAGAGCATCAACAAAATCAAACAAGAACTACCTCTCAGATCAAGAAGGGAAAGGAACAAAACCAAAGAACAGAACCGAATCAAGTGAGCATAAAATTTCTTGATACACTTGCTATTGACATGCCTAACTGATTGGAGATCAATCTTACAAGATACTCTCCATGTCATCCAGGTCCTTGGCACATCAATATCAAGAGAGGAGCAAAAGAGGGATCAACCCAACCAAAACAAGAACACCATCTCAAAACAAGAAGGGAAATGGACAGAGCCAAGAAGCCGAAGAAGAAAACAGAGGAAGAACCAAATCAAAGCCAAGCAAACTCAATTAGAGAAAAGATACACAAAAGGTAGATCAAAGACTAATGTATTGCTCACTTCAGATGATTGGTTTTTCAGCCACTCCCCTCAGGAGGACAAAGCTCTAAGCCTAAAGCCCACATCCACTCTCTAACCTAACTCCTATGGGAGGGAGGAGGAGCTAGCCATCACAAGGCCTAGCCAACCTTCTCAAACCGTAGCTCTTGCCTCTCCTCCCCTTTTATAGACTCACCAATGAACCCAAGACCTAATGGATCCTCCCATTAGGCCAAACAGGAGATAACCCGTTAACTCCACCTAATATCGGGTTTTACTCACACACGCTTCTCAAAGCGGCTTACACCATTAACCCATTAGTGAACCAACCTTAATCCATTTCACATTATCAGCGCATAAAAAATGTAAACTACTTAGGCCAACACCATGGTTTCACACACCACTACTTTTCCCAGTATTGAGCAATTCACTAACATGCTCCTCTACCGCCTTCCTTGAAGCTTCCTGCTTCCTTTGCCACGGAGCTTCACCCATACTCCACCATCTTTCATGTGGCCCCAATGACTTGCTTCTCCTCGTGCATGACGGCACCTGACTTCCTCGACCGTCTAGATCTCGACTCCTCCCTGAGCCTAGTCCCAGTCCACCTCACCGTTGCTCGTCACGTCCACCACCGGTAGCTTGCGCTCCGGTTCCTTGTTGTCCTAGCTTGCAACCACCCCGCAAGCCTCAATCATCTTCGGCGTCTCTCTGACCGTTCTAGACCTCAACACCTCCCTGTGCCTAGTCCCGGTCCTTCCACGCCTCACCATGACCTAGCTCCGAAATCCTGCAACTAACACCAACAAGCAAACCATCACATAGCACCGCACAATACATAAGGATCATCAATTTGCACAATCAAAATGTATGCACCCAAATTACTGATTCTAATCTTAGAACCAAATAATAAACTAATGTGCACATTAGCAACAAACACCCTCGTTAATCCTGATCAGAATACCAATATTCCAGTGAACAACCTCAGCTCACCGACTGGTCTAATATGACTTATGAGTACTCGGATGCTCAGGGGATGAGGTACTTGAAGCCCACGAGTTCCTACCAGCAGCCTACTACCACAAAATAGATGCTACGACCATCGAACACACATACTACAACTACCACACAGATCACTACGACTATCGCTCACATCGGCTATGACTATCGATCACATAGGCTACAACTTCCACAACCGATTGCTAAGGCTTATGACTACCGATCACGACCAAACAGTATGCTACGACCATAGATTATCATGGTACGACTATCGATCACACATAGTCGTTTAGCACTGAAGCTTTCGACTACCGCGTGGTCGTTCCGCCGATCGGACCATCCGACCACACAGTCGTAAACAGGGAACACAACCAATTGAACTAACTGACCACAAAGTCGACAGACCAAGAAACGATCTTTTACAAAGCTCCTCAAAACCAAACTCAACTTTCACACATACTCTATTCCAAAAGTCAATTACTCATCACAACCATGGAGTGACCTCCACATGGTTTCACATGATCCCTTTGTCTCACAATACCAGATCGAACTCATGGTGAGAAGCGTGCTATTCTATGATAGCTTGATTCTTTACTCGAATCTGTAGTGGATTACTCAATTTGTGGTTGACTCAACCACATTCAGTATGATCATATACTTTCTTAATCCAACCACATTGAGGAGTCCAAAGATATCTCTCTCATTATATAGGAGGGGCAAATTCTATTATCATCGTTCATATTCTTTTGCATGTTTCATAGTAAATCCGAAAACTACTCTTATAACTACCCAGTTATGAAATGGTGTTTGACAACCCCTAATTAAATTATTACATATGTAGAAAACTATAACAATATTAGGTTTGAGGATTCTACATACACTACGTATGAAACCAACTGATGACACTTGAGAAAATAACAATTACCGCAATATCTCATAGTACATCAATTTAACACCATGTTTTCTAACGTGTATCCATATTATTGATTTGATATCCCTATATTCATGATATGTGAAACATGATCATCAATCAATATATGTGTTGATCTATAAAGAGTTCAACAAACAAGTCACATACTTGCTAATTAATATGAAAGACATTTATTCAAGAGATAAAATAATATATTATTCAAAAGATCATAAACATAGAAGCGATACAATTATCTTTATAATCGTCTCTAAGGCATATTACTAATATCACGGAGCTAGTTACATATAATACCTGTCAACTCGATATTGCTCAGTTTTTGCGGACTAGGGTATGGCGGGTTTTGTGGTGGATCTCCGTTTAGCGCTCCGTTATTGTTTATCTCTGTACAGGCCTGTTGATGAGGGCGTGCGACCTGGGCGATGGCACAGGGCCCCCAAACCATGCTATAGGCATAGTAGGCCTATACGTATTATGTACAGCCCAGCCCAGCACATGCTATAGGGATACTACACGATCATTGTCTGCATCCGCGCCGCGTGCAACTCTCAGGAGTCGGGACGGTTCGCCGCCTGCGCGACTATGCGTCCTGCCGATGCGCATGCGCCAGTAGCCCAACGCCACCTACGCATCCTGCCACTTCCGGCCTCGTTCGTCTGCTCGTCAGGACTCAGGTGCGAGAGCAGCTGTTTGGTGGTTTTACTGCTTTAGTGCTTTAGAATCAAATATGATGATAGGTCAATAAAATACTCAAACCATGTGTACGTAGGGCACTTGTTGTTTGCTCCTTTTCAGAGATAAAAAATGACGACATCTCATATATAGGTTTAATTAGTGATTAGATTGATCAGCAATGGTTAGAATTTTTATTTGTTCTGTAATCAACTACTTCTTTAAAAAAAACAGGAAGACATTTGTTTTCTCAATCAGTCAATCCTCATCATGTCTACAAGAAATAGGAAGTATGATTCTGGTGCTAAAAAGCGTAAGAAGAGACAAAGACTAGAAGCAGTAGCTCAATCTCAAAAGGGTGCTCTTGACAGATTTTTTTGTGAGAGAAATTGCAGATGCTAATGTTGATGATAGCCATGGTGATGACACAGTAGAGGTCGAGGCTCACATTACAGAAAATAATGAAGGTGATGATCCAGAGGTTGAGGCTAACACTACAGAAATTGGTGAAAGCGATGATGCAGTAGAGGTTGAGGCTCACACTATAGAAATTGATGAAGGCCATGATGCCGATAATTCTTTTCAGCCTGATATATTTGATCCAAGAACTTGGGATGCACTTGATCCTAAAATGATTGATATTTTGGTGCAAAAGGGTCCTAAAAGAGACCTCTCTATTGAGCATGGTCCAAGAGACAAATATTCTAGAAGATTTTCTGCATTGCATTACACCAGAGTTCTCTCAAACGGAGAAAATTGTGACAGAGAATGGCTTGTATACAGCAAAGAGCTTGACAAAATATTTTGTTTTGGTTGCAAATTATTAAGAAAGGGGCTTGTGAGAGGTCAGTTAGCAAATGACGGATTTAGTGACTGGACTCATCTTGGCAATAGACTTAAAGAGCATGAAACTAGTAGAGAACATGTCACAAATATGGCTACATGGTATGACTTGCGTCTCAGGTTCCATAAGAATCAAACAATTGATAAAGTTGCTCAAAGAGAACTTGAAAAAAAGGGAGCATTGGAGAAAAGTTTTGCTTAGGATTCTTTTAATTGTTAAATTTCTTGCAGAACATAATATAGCATTTCGTGGCACTAATACCAGGTTATACCAAGAAAGTAATGGGAATTTCTTAGGACTGGTTCAAATGTTGGCTGAATTTGACCCAGTTGTCAAAGAGCATGTTGATCGCATCACCAATGACAAAATCCGTGATCATTATCTTGGTCCTTCCATCCAGAATGAGTTAATAAATTTGTTAGCTTCTGCAATCAGGTCTACAATTGTTGCAAAGGTAAAAGAAGCAAAGTACTTCTCAATTATACTTGATTGTACTCCTGATGCAAGCCACCAAGAGCAGATGTCTTTGATAATAAGATATGTTGATACATCTTCAAGTTCTGTTTGCATTGAAGAATCATTCTTAAGTTTTTTGGATGTCAATGATACCACTGGGCAAGGATTGTTTGATGCACTACTAGAGGAATTGAAAAGTCTTGACCTTGATGTAGACAATGTGAGAGGACAGGGATATGATAATGGGTCCAATATGAAAGGAAAAAATATTGGGGTACAAAAGAAAGTTTTGGATATAAATCCAAGAGCTTTTTATTCAGCTTGTGGTTGCCATAGTCTGAATTTGACACTATGTGATATGGCAAAGTCTTGTCGTAAAGCAACAGAATTTTTTGGAGTTATCCAACGCATCTATATGGCATTTGCCAAGTCTACAAAAAGGTGGCAAATTCTTAAAGAAAACATAACAGGATTGACTCTTAAATCATTGTCATCTACTCGTTGGGAGAGTCGTCTTGATAGTGTTAAGGCTATAAGGTTTCAGATCCCAGAAATAAGAGAGGCTTTACTACAGGTGGCTGAAAGTGATGATGACCCATTGAAAAGTAGTGAAGCTAAATCATTGGCAGAAAATGAACTTGGTAGCTTTGAATTTTTAGTGGCAATAATCATCTGGTATGAAATATTATCTGCTATTAATTTGATCAGCAAGCAGCTACAATCAAAAGATATGCTTATTGATGTTGCAATTGAGTCTGTACAGGGACTGATTTCCTTTTTCAGAAAGTATAGAGAAACCGGCTTTTCAAAAGCATTGGAAGCTGCAAAAGAAATTGCAATGGAGATGGATATTCATCCAGAGTTCCAACCCAAGAAAAAAATCAAAAGAAAAAGACACTTTGATGAGGCCGCAGATGATGCATCCATTGTTTCACAATCTGAAGAGGAGTCATTTCAGGTTAATTATTTTATAGCCGTTATTGATCAAGCTATAGTTTCACTTACCAAGAGATTTGAACAGTATCAAGGGTATGAAAAAACTTTTGGTTTCTTGTTTACTTCAGATAGGCTACGATCCTTGGATGATAAGAATTTGATGGCTGCTTGTGTTAATCTTGAGGATGCACTTAAGAATGGAGAACACAAAGATATTGATGGACAGGAATTGTTTGCGGAGTTAACTTTCATCCAAGATTTACTTGAGGAATCTATGGGTCCTCTTGATATTCTGAAGTTTTTGAAGAAGCGCCCCTTTTATCCTAACGCTGTTATTGCATATAGAATTTTGTTAACCATTCCTGTGACTGTTGCATCTGCGGAAAGGAGCTTTTCTAAACTCAAGTTGTTGAAATCCTACTTGTGTTCTACTATGACACAAGAAAGACTCAATGGGTTAGCGATAATAGCGCTTGAAAATGATGTCTTGGAGAAGACTAATTATGAAGATATAATTGGAGATTTCATTTCAAGAAATACAAGATGTATGATGCTTTTTAGTAGAACATGAGGTCAGTACTATATTTTTTTGGTCTTAATATTTGATATATTTCCAAATCTTGTATGGAGTAATACATATTTAAGCTACATCTTATATGATTGTGCGATAGTATGCCTTAGTTATATTAGACCAATATTTTTTAAAAATTGAGGGCCTTATTTTGCAATTCGCCCTGGGGCCCCAAATTTTTGGAGACGACCCTGTCTCTGTATCTTCGTTGAGCGCTTTGTTATTGTGTTTATCTCCACGTTTGGCGTTGCCCCTATTGAAGCAAGAAATGTTACTCCCGGAGCAATTGAAGCAATTGAAGCAAGAAATGTTACTTCCAAGCTGCGCCTGCAACTGCAATCAAAATGGCTACCAGGATCGCCAGTAGCTTTGAGGGCTGACGGGTGTCTAGTGTTGAAAGAATCTCCATGTCCGTTAAAGCACACCGACTGGTCGTCGGATGTGCCATAAAATAATGCACAGAATTCTTTTTCTGATTGCCAAAAGTCAGTAAGCATGGATGAAGAACTGGTAAGCCCTGCATTTTCTTGCACAGAAGATTGGGAAAGGAGAGTTCAATATTGGCGTCGTTTTGCAATATTTCCAAATTTGCTTGCAACAGTCCTCTGTAGCGTGACTGGGGTCCTCGGATTGAGCAGAACTCCCTGCAGAGGCATTGCACAAGAAGGGAACTGCCCGTGCTGTGGACCCAATGTTGAATAGCTCAGCCGAGAACGGATTACATTTTAGAAAAGTAGAAACAGAAACAGTGTAAGCGATATTTTTCAATGTTTACTAGCTGGTCTTATATTTCAACATAGTTCATTGTAACGTCTTTCTTCAAAAAGTTCATTGAAAAGTAATACTAGAGATTACTTGAGCAGTAAAGACTAAAAGTGTAAATCCAAAAGCATATGTAACATCACAAGCGCTCTGCTTGTGTTGGAAATATGTAATTCCACATGTTTGTTGAAGTAACTCAAGTTCTGTGCCTAAACTAGCTAAGAATGTCACCCTGATACATAGTAGTAGGCAATCCTAAAATATGTTGTAGAAGCAAATAGCCTGCTACCTCGCTTACCTTACATGTAGCACATCACACTGTGCATATATTATTCCACTAAACCCAGAAAATGTGAATAAAAAATTTCATGGATAGACTACTACCAAGATTGTAGTATACTTACCGCTAAAATTTCAAAACTGGTTCCAGTAGCAGTTGAGAGAAAAAAAAGAAGCACTGCAGATAAGCAATGCATGTACAAATGATATGTTAAAATTTAGTAGTCTTCAATAGAAAAATCCTAAAATTTAGCTGGTGTTGACAAGAAAAAGACAAGCAGTGCAGATAAACATTGCATCATGCACTTTCATAGAGCGACAGTAGCTAGGCAACAAGCAAAGGCATAGCGCAGTATTTCAGTAGCTAGGTACGCCGGGCTGGTGGGCTAATCACGTTGACTGGGGGAGAACTAGTAGGTATCGATCACGACCCAAGCTTTGTTGCGAGCCGGTGCTGCCATATCGATCACGACCCTAGCTTTGTTGCAGGCCAGTACGGCCATATCGATCAGGACCCTACCCTGAAAGAAGACAAATGGTTGCTAAATTTTGATTGCAGTTGCAGTACGGCCATATCCATATCTCACCTGCACTGCGTGGCACCCTTTTCTCTTCCCCTTTCTCGCTTTGAGAATAAAATTCTATGGCACCTGGTGCCAAATAACATCTATAGCACCTTCTTTAGATTAGTGACACATGGAACTACGAATCTCAAAGCAGCAGCAACCTATTAAACGGCTGAGCCTCTCTTTTCTTCGCAAACCAAGCCGTCAGTTAAAGCAGTTTTACCAATTGAGATTATGTGATCCACTGAAATGCCGCATGAAGCCTAGAAAAGATAACCACATATCTTACTCCTTAAAAGCATGAGTTAGTAGTCGTTGGTGCATTCCGTTGGTGCATTCTTCCTCGACTCTCTACAATCATTCAATCTCACGATGAAGCATTTGGACTATCTCTTGCTATCGACGCAGCCAGCCCCACAACGAACATAGCAGTTCTCATGGCCCCAGGTTCTTCAGCCCCCAAAACCTGCACCTGTGACCCCAACCTCTCCTACCCGTCCTCCTCCCCTTTCCTCCCCCGCCGCTCCCTCCTTGAACCCTAGACACCGCCACCTCCATCCTCTGCTTTCGCCTCTCTAACAGAACCATCTGTGCCATGAGTGCTCCCCCATTTCCCTCCTTCCGTGCCCTCCACATCCTCGGTGTGCTCCCTTGTGCCCACTGTCATTGCACGTCGTCTTGTCTCCCTCAGGCGCTTGTGCAGTCCACCGGTGGGTTGCATACTCGCCACGGCTTCCTTCTCCCACATCACGATAGTCTCCTTCCAATGCTCTCTAGCATGCGGTTTGCATCAGTATTGTCCCCCTCTTCCAAATCTGACTCTCCCTCTCTCAAATCTGGCTTATAGGGAGCGTCGTTGTTGCGTAGCGTCAGTGGTGGTGCCACTACCTCCGGTGGTGCCTGCCTTAGTGGTGGTGCCACTACCACTGACGCAGCAGCAACAGTAGCCATGGGCCACCCTACACTATGCCCACGAGGCAGAAGCAGTGAGAGCCCAAGCGTGGTGGGCATCTCCATTCGCGGCGAGGAGGCGGAGGTGGAGAAAGAGGAGGCGGGATAGACAAGCGTAGGTACGGCAACTGGTTGTTGCAGATGCTACGAGTGCAGCTGTGGTCAATGGAGGAGATGGACACGGAGGCCGTCGGCAGCGTTGGTGGGGACGATAGGTGTGCTTCGTGCGCAAGCAGAGGTGAGGCCAAGGAGGAAGGCTACACCGTCGGGAAAGGATAAGGACGACAGGAAGAGAGACGACATGGTGTTTCAACTGCGTATCCTTCTCGAGGCTCCTGAGGAAGGTGTTGTTTGGGGAGGCCAAGGAGTACTCCAATATGTCCAGTAGTTGGAGGCACTCGACTTTGACCAACGATCGAAAGCACTCAACTTTGACCAGCGGTCGGAGATGTCTGTCTTCAAGAAGCGGTCAGAGATGTCTGTCTTCAAAAAGCGGTCATAGACGTCTGTCTTCAAGAACTAGTTAGAGACGTTTGTCTTCAAGAAGCGATCGGAGATGTTTGTCTTCAAGAAGCGGTCGGAGATGACGACAAGTGGTTGGAGATGTCCGTCTTTGTGAAGTGGTCAGAGGCACTCAACTTTGACCATCAATCAATCATGGATGTCCAAGCATCGAAAGTTGTGGATGTTCAAGCATCACGAGTAGTCGGTGACGTCCAGGTACGACAGGCGGTTAGTGGCACTCGGATATTGAAAGCGGTCAAAAGTGCCCGAGTATAGGAGGCGATCGGAATGACTTACAAGTAGCATCATTCGCTTTGCCTTGCAGGGCTATCATTAGATCAGACACATGAGCGGGACAAAATCTGGTCCATGACAGATCGTTGTAGCCGTGCGGCTTGGCTGGGGCGATCAAGCCGCATGTAAGGGGTGAAGGGACTTCGTACTTTAAACTCATGGGATGGGAAAGCAATCAACAATCTTGCCAGCCTCTTTGTCATGACCATGGGCTACTTGACGGCGAGCTCCAAAGTGCCTAAACAATGGTATTGCCGGTAGCGATCATGGTGCTTGGCAATCTTCCCTGCACGCCGCTATTTATCGACATGCAAGATGGCTAAATAGCATAGAAAGAGAAAAGGGAAGGTTTACCTTCCAGAGCACAACACGCCCTGTCCTTGTCTTGTGCAGATTATTTTCCTAAGTTCCTCCGCCTTCTCCTCCTTCCCCTTGAGTTCTTCAGGGTCCTAACCTGTTGGCGAGTGTTGGATCTACGTCTTCCTCTGCGTCTCTCTGCATCTCCCCATCTGTGTCCGTCTCTTCGTCTGTGTCTTCTTCCTTTTATAGACACAAGCAAGGACCACAGGCATCGTACGCGGCCCTCACACGGTGCGAATCAATCCCTGGCCTCTGGGATCGAGATCCTGATCCAATTGCCAATCCTTTCCTTCCGAATCCGTGCCTTCCAAATTAGATAATATTTATCAAGAAATACTTCTGTAAATTAAGATACGGTGCAATCGTCTTCCCGTTGCAAATATGGTTCACTTGGAACCAATCTTTTTCTTTCCTTCTTGGTGTGTGGGCTGTCATTTCTTGGCTGTGCACAATGTTATGCATCGACTGTTGGAATTAGTTTTGTTATTGATAGTTCATATGTGTATAGTCATGCGTCGAGTGCTCGTTGTGCCCGGGTGCCATGCAGGGGTCGAGGGCTTTGTAGTCAGCGAGTAATCGACAACTCCGGAGACTCAGTCATGATCAAAAGTCAAATGTGGCAAACCAGTTGTAACACCATGATCTAGTTAGTAGTTACGGTGAGCCAGTCAGTACTCGTAAGCTATAGCACCATGGTCAAGGATCCGTGATAACGTGTTCGAAAAGACCGTGGTTGACACGATGCGGTCGAAATGACCGTGGTCGACATGATGTGATCGAAATGACTGTGGTCGAGTAGCCCTGATGATATTGTTTTTCGTGCTGTTTCATGGCTCGATTATACCAAAGTTCTTACCTAGCACATGTCTCCATATTTGCCCTGACTTGACATATTTGTACAAAATCTCGTCAAACAAATCTTCTGCTGAGTAAAGGACATAATGATCACTCAACAACAAGTGTTGACCTGTCAACCCTAGCCTAGTAGCTTCTCAACTCGATTACAGGAGTGTAGATGATGGGGAGTTGATATGCGGAATGGTAAAATCATACCTAACAATAGTAGAGGCCACTCAGGACGGACAGAAGTGATTATGTTTAGCCAGTTTAAAACCAGGTCTGAGTGGATCTACCGGGTAGAGCCTACATAAAGAATCGAGTAGTGAAAAATCTTTTTTCTCAATTCAGTCGCACGCAAGCTGAAGCGTGTCGATTGCATGACATTGAGAGTGAGAAATCTTGTGGGTAAAGTTGGATAACTCTGCAGAGTAAAATAAATAGTATTTGAATACGTCGTGTTTCTGGTAAATGAAGCTGTGTTTAATGGATGATTCCAGCAGCGAAGCATAAGTAGATTTCTTTATGTTTTAATCTGAGTAAGCATTGAAAACCCCATAATTTTGAGAAGTTTTCATTTGTGTTTTCTTGTTTAAAAATGTTTATAAATAAAATTGCATCCACCCTTGTAAATAAAACCAGTATATTCCCATCCTTTGACAAATCCTAGCAATTAATTAAAGTAGGATTTACCCTTGTGACTTGCTGGATACGATTGTACTCATTACTTGTTAAACAACAAACAAAAGAGTAGTGGGCATCGTTGAACAAGTTATTGCTGAAGATCTGGAAGGACCCTACTTCTTCGATGACTAGTGATTTTAGGTTTTAGTCGCACTAAAGTACACCTGTGGGAGTTCCTTTTGTACTGTAAATTAACTTTGGCCTTGTACGCCCTCTTCATCCAAAACAAAGCTGTTAAGCCTTATTTCTATCATAAAGTTTGGTTCTTGTGTGTAAGTATGTGTTGAACTAATGCTCATTCATATACAATATTCCGCAACTGAATAGTCCATGTCAGTTGCAGGGATCATCGGCGCTCCTAGAAATGGGGTGGTTACAAGTACAACGTAACAGAAACATATATACAGTTTCCATATATATTTTGACTGATATAAATAAAATTATTATAATGTATACTATAATTAATTTATAGATACCATGTCTTGTTACTCATGTATAACAACCGACTGTATACCATTCTCTCTCTTATTCTAACATGGACACTGTATTGGTTTTACAATTTTTTAATCCTTCTTTGCGATCACACACACTCGCCTAGAATAAGGACATGTGGACACTGTGGGCCTACGGCTACTTTCGGGAGGGCTACGGCTTTAGCTTTATTTACTTTGTGTAACTTATGTTTAAATAGTATATTTTTAAGATAAAGTTTATTAATAAATAATAGATATTATATCGAGTTCAGTTATACTGATTAAAATTATATATAACTATTTATCTCTATATATCGTCTTTTATAAATAGTTAAAATTCAAAAATCATAAATCTAAAGCCAAAACTATAGAACCCACCATTCTCCTCTTGGTTTTACTATTTTTTTAATCCTTCTTTGCGATCGCACATACCATTCACCTTATTCTAACAACACATGGACACTGTGTTTACCATTCTCCTCTTGGTTTTACTATTTTTAATCCTTCTTTGCGATCGCACATACCATTCTCCTTATTCTAACAACATATGGACAATGTGTTTACCATTCTCCTCTTTACTATTTTTTAATCCTTCTTTGCGATCGCAAATACCATTCTTATTCTAACAACACATGGACACTTTTGAGAAAAGTACATTAAGATTTAAGAAGCCTACAAACAAACCTTGCTGAAAGGCCACACTAAGTAACATTCAGAAACACCGTAAAAAATTATCAAGATAACTGCACACTTACTTTCTGATGCAATAACAATCCAACTCAAACAAGAAAAAACTATGGAGATGTAAACATAGAACTTACTTGGTGGTTCATCAATGTCAAGTCTCAAGATTTTTGTCAACAGTGATCTTTTATTCTGAGAGAAATTGAAACTGTCTCCTTTCTTCCCACCATTGCTCGTCACCAGGTATAGGTATCTGTCAGTAGGTCCAAACAGTATTTGACCACCATGGTATGATGCATACGGCAATCCCATGGTAAAAATGGGTCAGCGTACGTTCCCTGATAAAGTAAAATATAGTGCGGAAAGCAGTGTGTTCAAGGGGATAGATGCAGACAGGAAATAGATGCGCGGGCGCGACACATGGGCGCGGTGTGATCTAGCGTCACGGCTAACGTAGGCGACATGCGGCTCGGGGCGACACTTCGGGCGAACAAACGGGCGAGGCGGCGCGGCATGCACGCGGACCAAGGGAATGACGGCTACTGGCCGAGGCAGTGAGGACTCACCGGCGGCGAGGCGACGGCGGCGGACGGCACGGAAACCGAATGACAGAACGGAGGTGCGGCCTAGCTGGAGATGGAGACGGCGGCAGTGCAGCACGACGGACGGTGAGGACGGGTGGCTCGACGGCAGATGCACGGGCATAGGTGACAAGTAGCGCAGCTTTGGGAGATGCGGAGCCCGAGGCGCTATCGGGTTTTATAGGCGCGGACGCCGAAGTGTCCGGCTTGGAGATGGGCAAGCGTCCGCGACGGAGATGGTGCAAACGCCGAGGCGTGGCAGGACGGACATGGCTGCGCTTCCCGCTCGAAGATGATGAACAGTATCCGGGAGTACTGATGGGTGACACGTGGCGCCAGGAACGATCGAACAGCTGGCGCGCGAAGGCGGAATCCGGGTGGCACAGATGAACAGTGATACCTAGCGCTAGGTGGACGGGCGGTGGCCGATGGATTGGCTAGCGTGGACGACTCAGATGGAATGACCGGCGGCTGACCGATGGATGACACGCGTCATCCATCCGGCGGGGCAAGGCGGTTGGCTGGTGGGCTAGGCTGGCCAGGTTGTGTCGGCCTCTGGGGTTTTGGCTTTGTTAATTTTAGAAATTAGATTAAATTTAATTGAGCTCTAGAAAATAGCAAATAAACCCAGAAAAATTCCAAAAATTTTTTAAGCACAAGGAACCCAAATAAAATACTTTCAGCAAAATTTAAAGTTTTGATTAGTCATATTAAATCCTTTTGATTCATAAAAATTCATTTTAAGCTTTAATTAATTCCAAAAAAATTCAAATGGTGAATTTTCTTCTAAAATATTCAAGAAAACTATGAAAAACAGGATTCTACAGTTTACTATCTGGTCTTCTTTTCCAACATAGTTCATTGTAACATTTTTCTTCAAAATGTTCATTGTAAGGTAATACTAGAGATTACTTGAGCAGTAAAGACTAAAAGTGTAAATCCAAAAGCATATGTAACATCACAAGCGCTCTGCTTGTGCTGGAAATATGTAATTCCACATGTTTGTTGAGGTAACTCAAGTTCTGTGCCTAAACTAGCTAAGAATGTCACACTGATACAAAGTAGTAGGCAATCCTAAAATACGTTGTAGAAGCAAATAGCCTGCTACCTCGCTTACCTTACATGTAGCACATCACACAGTGCATACATTATTCCACTAAACCCAGAAAATGTGAATAAAAAATTTCATGAATTGACTACTACCAAGATTGTAGTATACTTACCGCTAAAATTTCAAAACTGGTTCTAATAGCAGCTGAGAGAACTAAAAGGAAAAAAGCACTGCAGATCTAACATACAGAATGTATGTAATTTATACATGCAAAGCTTAACAAGGATAGCTCAGGTTCTTTTATTTGCTTTAAGCGACATTTGCAATTACCATAATTAAAACTCTTGTAACTTTTTAAGCCTTGCAATTACAAAAACATGCTTTATTAAAAAGATTGAAATTGTGCAATATTTATAGTGTAGGTTCCATCCACCTATTGCATTGTTCCACCCACCTATGCTAAATTTGATCATTAGGGTTACGTCCACCTTATTATCAACATTGGAGTACTTCCGTCCAAGAAAAAGCCAAAGTTGGGGTTATGTATGCCCGATAAGTTTTTATCCCACCCACAAAGGTTTTTGAAATATAACTAACTCGAGAAAGTTCCCATACTCGCCCTTGACCGTGGGCACAGCTGTTCGAATAGTTTATACTCTGTAGAGAGTGTACGTTTTACCCACAAGAGACAATTGACCCAATAGCTCTACACGATTCCTTGGTCATGTAGTCGAGAGATCGTCACACAGCTTTTCGTAGTTATCTCGCCCCATTGCCAGTCCACCCATATGAGCTTGTCCCACACGAAGTAGGTCTCATATGTTGTGAGGGAAGTCATGCCCCAATCACTAGACCAGCTGGACTACAACGTCATAGATCTAGTGCAGCGAGTACACATCAACTTAAGAGGTGTCCCATTCACGTTGGACATTTGTCCGCATATGCACTACTCCACTTCCCCACCAGCGAAATAACTCGGAGGTCTAGTAACCCTACTTGGTCCAGTTGCACTTTGCAGAATTGTGATTGTACTATTTTACAATATGAGGTTACCATAGGATTAAGTTCTTAATTTATCTAGTCGGTACATATCACAAACCATAATTCCTCGTGTGACGTCGGTACCAACCTCTCTTACCATCCGTCTAGACAAGTATAGCAAGTTTTAAGGGTTTTGAGAAGTATAAATTAAGTTCTCTCAAATTATCAACCACTTACATCTCGTGATTATCCCAAAATAAATTTCATGTTTAAAGAATGATGATTAAGGCAAATTAATACCCTAGTACTTAAGCAAGACTAGCATGGCACTTAAGTACGACTTATAACTAGTAAAGTTACTATTAGTATAAAGGGTGACAAGGGTTATGTATTTTAAGTTTCAAGGATGGCATAAATATATTAATACATCAACAAGTAGGTGTGTAACTACCTTAAGATTGACATACATTTGTAAATAAAATTAAGCATGTAATTTTGCTAATTTAAATGAACAAAATTCACATGAAATATAGGATTGACTCATCTCGATCAAAATTTGGTTGGTCTTGATGCTCTTGTGTTGCTTCTATCTAGGGCTCGTTCGCGTCCTCTAACTCTACTCGGGCAAGCGCATCGAAAAATAACAACAAACGAGCAACAACAAGTAAATACAAAAGAAAATTTGAATGAACTCTAAATTGAACAAAACTGGCACAAACAGATAAATCTTGATTTTAGAAAAATTTGGAAAGTAGTTTCATTAAATTTGGAGCTAAGACAAGGGAGAACGGACTGTCCAAAGTTTATTTTCAAAGAAAATCTAAAAATAAACAGAGGAGAGAGAATTCTGTCTCTGACAAGTGGTACCCACAATTTTAAATTAATTTGTGAATTAAATTAATCTAGAAAAATCTTAGAGAATGACTAGTGGGGCCCATGGCTAAATTAGAATTTTATTTTCTTTTAAAAGAAAAGGCTCAAAGAAACTGACATGTGGGGCCTTGATACTGTGCAAATAGTGCTTAGGCCCACATGTCAGTGACCTAAATTTTAAAACCAAGATTAATTAGATTTTTAACACTGGCGGGCCCACTGTGAGCGTCACACGGCTAGGGTTTAACAAGGGATGGCCCAAATGTCGGCCACTCATTAGAGTTTACTAACCATCATAGTTAGTCTTACTAATTAATCATGGTTAGTGCTAATGATGTAGGAACAGTTACGTCCTCGGCCGAACGACGACAAAGCTCACTAACAGCGAGAGGGACTATGGCTACCAGCGATGAGGACCAAAATGGGGCTCTTGGGTCCACGCACACTCCGAGCAAAGTGGCGCAACCCACTTTGGCCTTGACGGCCACCACGGCGAGCAAAAGGGTGGTGGTGGCCGACGAATGGCACGGCAGTGCCATGGGCCATTATGGCCCAATTCCTCACGATGGGAGTGACTAGAGGGGAGGGGGAATTCACTGGAATCAAAGGGAGAGCTCGGGGACAGTGGGGTAGGGCTAGTGGTGGAAGACTGATGCGACTGGGAGGTGGCTTTGCGGGGGAGCTTGCCAAAGTTGACGAGGAAGTCGAGCGGAGGTCGAGGAAGCCTCGAGGCCTCCTGGTGATGCTTCAACCAAGAGCTATTGGACGGAGGGGTGATGAGTCGATGAAATGGCGGGGCACCAGAGTTGGAGAAGAGGAAGGTCACTGACAAGCTGCGATGAGCCAGGGGCCAATTAAATAGGGTGAGAGGGTGGGAGCATGGTAATCATTAAGACACGCCCGTCTAAAAGCATGTAGGTCTCTAAAAATTGTTTTAGTAATTAATGATAATATATGAATATAGGACTAACATGTTTATTGAGTATTTGAAAGGCTTTGTTCCAGTGATGAATGTGATAACATGAAGATGCATGCTAAAGGAGAACATGAAGTTCAATTGGCTTAAGACAAAGATATAAGTAGTCTAGAATCCCTTATGATTTTACCGGCATTTGGAGAAAAGGATGGAAGATCTGATTATAGGTTAGATGTCGTACTATTAAAATAGATCATGACTAGTAGCTTAATAGAATATTCTTGTGCCATTTGGAACAAACTAGGATCATGCATGCACTTAGAATTTAAATTGATAGCCAAATTTGCATTCTCAAAAAAAATCGGTAGTGCTGGAGTTTACATGACGGTATTGCCGCTCAGCGATATGATCGGGAAGGTAGTGCGGTACTACCACAACCTAGAAGTACCGAGATTTAGTTGGCAGTATGTTTTTTTCCAAAGAGTAATCTTTGAAGCACATTTTCTTCCCTAGAAAATGGTAGTATCAAAGTTTACATGGCGGAACTACTGCTTAGCGATATGATCGCAACTCTTGAGCGCTACTACCGCATACCGGAAGTTTCAGATGATTGTGCGGTACATTTTTTCCAAAGAGGACTAGTTTTGGTCCTCAGGACGAATGGTAGTACCGCTAGTTTTGGTCCTCAGGATGAATGGTAATACCTCACTAGAAAACAGAATTTATTAGAACTATCACATTGACAACGTTGGCAGTACCGCGCCGCAAATTCAACAGCTAGTTCAGAGCATTTAATTCGCTTGTTATAGCCATTACTGTATAGTTGCGGGGGATGCAGTAGTACCGGCCTTAAAACCGCGGTACTACCACTTGTGCTGAAAATTCATGATCCTTCCCCTCCAACGGAAAATAAATTGGTTTTCAAAGGTTTTAGATTTGGAAATATTTATTTGGTTGATTTCTCTTCAAGTGATTCTTATTTGAAAACTTGTTTAATTGCAAAAACCTCTTTGTGTTAGTTATGACATAGAATGTTAGGTCATGTGGGCATGATTCAACTCAAAAAGTTTTTCAAACATGACTTAATAGTTGGCTTGAAGGACATGAAGTTTGAAAAAAAAAATTATGTAGCGCTTGCTAAGCCAGGAAGTAAATTGCAAATTCTCATCCTTCCAAAAGTATCATGTCAACCTCTAAGCCATTAGTGCTCTTACATATGGATTTATTTAGGACAACAACCTATAAGAGCATCGATGATAATAGCTATTGTTTAATGATAGATGATTAGATATACATGGGTATTCTCCTTACATGACAAGACTGAAGCCTCTGGCATTTTTAAAAGTTTTGCAAAAAGGACTCAAAATTAATTTGATTTCAAAATAAAGAAAATCCATAGTGACAATGGTTCCGAGTTCAAGAACACTAAAATTGAAGATTTTTATGTTGAATTTAGAATAAAGCATGAGCTTTCTACCACTTACACTCTGAAATAAAATGGAGTTGTAGAGAGAAAAATCGAACATTAATCGAAATGGCTGGGATACTGCTTGATAAATATAATACTTACGATAGTTTTTGGGTAGAAGCAATTAACACCGTATGTCATGCTATAAATTGCCTTACTTGTATCGTCTTTTAAAAAAGACTTCATATGAGATCCTCATTGGAAGAAAACTGAACATCTCTTACTTTTGAGTATTTGGTCGCAAATGCTATATCTTGAGAAAAGGTGCTCATCTTTCTAAATTTCAAAGTCGATATGATAAAGATTTCTTACTTGGTTATTCTTCAAATAGCAAAGCTTATCGTGTCTTCAACAAAAACTCTAGTTTAGTTGAAGATACTTATGTTGTTCAATTTGATGAGACTAATAGCTCTCAAGAAGAGTAAAAAATTAGATGATGTAGGTGATGAAAGGTTAAAACAAGCAATAAAGAACATGCAAATTGGAGATATCAAGCCAAAGGAGGATTCAAGTGAATCACCTTCATCAAAACAAATTGAAACCCCCTACCTCTTCCACAACAAGCAACGTTCAAGAAATCAATTTGGAAGACAAAGGAGAAAAACCTTAAACGTTACCACCGAAGATTCACAATGCAATTGCGAAGGATCATCCAATAGATCAAATACTGTGTGATATGACTAAGGGTATTCAAACTCAATCTCATGTAGCTCCATTTTGTAAACATTATTCTTTTATTTCCTCCCTTGAGCCAAAACTTGTAGATGATGCACTAAATGATTCGGATTGGGTGAATGCAATACATGAATAGCTTAACAACTTCACCCAAAATGATGTTTGGATATTGGTAGAAAGACCAAATGAGCACAATGTAATTGGCACAAAATGGGTCTTCCGGAATAAACAATATGAGAATGGAGTTGTGGTAAGAAACAAAGCAAGCTTAGTCGCTCAAGATTATACTCAAATTAAGGGTTTAGATTATGATAAAATATTTGCACATGTAGGTAGACTTGAGTATATTCGTATATTACTTGCATTTGCATCAAGTTTTGATATCAAGTTATTTCAAATGTATGTTAAAAGTGTATTCTTCAATGGAAAGATTACCGAACTTGTTTATGTTGAACAACCTCCCAGTTTTGAAGATCTTAAAATTCCTAATTATGTATATAGATTCTCCAAGGCACTATATGGCTTAAAACAGGCTCCTAGAGTATAGTATGAGCACCTTCAAGATTTTCTACTTTCAAAATGATTTAAAATTTAGAAGGTTGATACAACTTTATTATAAAAGTTATAGATGATGATTTTTTTGTATGTCCAATTTATGTTGATGATATCATATTCGGGTGAACTAACAAAGACTTTTGCAAAGAATTTGGTGATATGATGCCTAGGGACTTCAAATCAAACAACTCAACGATGGGACATTCATAAGCCAAATGAAGTATGTCAAGGACTTAATCAAAAAGTTTGGTATGGAGGATGCAAAATACATCAAGACCGCTATGGCGACAAATGACCATTTTGATCTCAATGAAGGAGGTAAACTTGTAAATTTAAAGGTTTATATATCTATGATTGGTAGTTTACTTTATCTTACCGCATCTAGACCCGACATCATGTTTAGTGTTTGCATGTGTGCATGTTTTCATGCATCACCAACAGAGTGCCATTTGACTACCGTAAAAAGTATTCTAAGATATTTAAAGCATTCCTCTTGCATTGGCTTATGATATCTTAAAGGTGCTAAATTTGATTTAATTGGATATTCAGATTCCGATTATACGGGTTGTAAAGTGATAAAAAAGCACCTCGGGTAGTTGTTAATTATTTGGAATGTCTTTAGTTTCATGGTCTTCCAAGAAATACAATTTCATAACACAGTCCACCACTGAAGCCGAATATGTTCCTGCTGGTAGTTGTTGTGCTCAATTATTATGGATGAGGCAAATTTTGATGGATTATGGAATTAAATTTGATAAATACCTTATTTTGTGACAATGATAGTGCCGTGAAAATAGCTAATAACCTGGTCCAACACTCAAGAACCAAGTATATAGATATACATCACCATTTCTTGCGAGATCATGTGAGCAAAGGAGCTATTGTAGTTAGCCACATTCAGACCGAAAACCAATTAGCGGATATTTTCACCAAACCATTAGATGAAAACCGCTTTTGCAAGTTGAGGAATGAGTTAAATATTATAGACTATTCAAATGTTGCTTGAACTTATGTCTCATGCATTTAGTCCTAATTGATGTCTTTTGGAGCTTTTAAAAAAGTATTTTCAAATATTTTCCAAAAAGCCTCTATGTTCATAAAAACTATGTTCATGAGTATTCCTATATATTTCTCAATTCATAATGATCCTAAATGATATTTATTTGAGTGCAAAACTAGGGATCATTTGCATATTTCTTAATATTCCATGTTCTTTTCCTAAAGTTCCACAAAAATTGGAACTAACACTGTACAAATCACTAACTATCGCTCTATGGTACTCCAGTGTGCAAAATGTGGAACTACCATTCCCCGGTAGTATCGACATTAAAACTACGGTTCTACCATGTCAGCTGGTGTAGCGCATTAACTGCCACCAGTTTGGGTTTTATCCCTCTCTCTCACCAGAGCAGTTATTTTGCATTTGCCCATACACCTCTTTCTCTCTCTCCTCAAGAACTCCTCAAAAACTCTCTCTCGAATCTCCAAATCCGTTTGGGTTTTCTTTGATTCTTGTTGATTTCCTGCAACCTATGGGTTCATCTCCCTCAACTCTCAATGTAAAATGCTTCATCTCCTCTCTTTTTACCTTCCTTGGAATGCTAGGTCAAGAATTAGGGTAATTTAAAAATGTGAATGTTTTCGTTCGTGATTCTTCAACAAATTGGTAGAAATAGTCTCTCTTGATATATATGCATCCATTCCAGGGATTGAATCCCTTAGAGACTTCAAAATTTTCACACATTAACTTGCCCTAGAATCAATTCAGAGAAAGCGATACTACCGCTCATATATGCGAAAGTACTACAGTGCAGTCGTACCGGCTAATGAACAGTGGTACTTACACATTCTGGTACTACCACACATTGAACGCAGGTACTACTATTTTCCTGAAAAAACATATACTTCATTCTATTCAATCTTAAACCTATTTTGTTTGATTCCTAACTACTCCTTGTGATCTATTCTCTGATTGAAGATGGTTCGGACCAAGAACACCACTCATAAATTTTATAGGGGTCCGAGAACCCGTCCACCTCTCACAGGTCAATCTTTCTCTCATCCTTTACCGCTTGCAGTCGATGCTCCTCCTCAAATCAATCTATAGGATGTTCAAAAAGACATGGAAAAGGTCCTGCTCCTGAGACTTGAGTCAAAAATTGAGGATAGCTCAACTCATGTAGTGAGTGCTTCTGATGAGGAAAGGGAAGAGCCTAAGGAGCAGCTAGTTAATTTGTGGACAATCACTGCAGATGAATACGCTGCATTACGTCATAGAAATCAATTGTGCTTCCAAAGACTTCCACAAATCCAAAGTTCCATACAAAATTTCAGGAAATGGTCTATGAACAAATGTAGGGCCCTAACAGATAGTTTGCAGATCGCAAATATGTTGATTGGGACCATCTAGACTCTCTTGATAAGTATGATGGCACTTATCAGTTGTTCCAAAGGGCCGATATTCATCAGTTAGTTGAATTAAAATGTGACAACAATGAGGAGATAATAATATAATTTTATGCCACTCTGTATGTATCTCTAGACTTTGTTCATATGGCTTGGATGATAGGAACCACCTACTTGGACTACCATAAGAATGGGTTTAAGCTAACTATAAGGACAGAGTCTAACAATTATGAGAAGGTATATGATAGGCCTGCACTTCTAGTTCCTGCCTGGACAGAGTATTATGATCAGAATATCAGATATACTCTAGGCAAGCTAGCTAGCCTCCTGCTCATTCTGAGTTTGGTCAACATGATTATTAATCACACCATTCTTTGGGAATTATGATGATACCGAGGTCATGCTTAGAACATCATAGACAACATCATGAATGGCAGAAGATTCAATGTGGTTGATCTTATTCCTAGAGAAATTGCCTCCTCCAAAAATGACAGAGTCAAGAGGATCAACTATGCTCACTACATTATAGCTCTGATTATTCAAAAGACCGGATATCGTAGAGGCTTAGGGTCCATCCACAAGCCCTACAAGCCACGTGAGGGTCCTCCCATCCCTGTGCTCAATAGGAAGAAGCACCAGAAGAGGAACATGTTTCACTCTCATAGATATACTCTACGGTGCTAAGGATAGAGGGACATCAATCAAAGACCTCAACTCAGCTTGCATCTCTGAATGCTACAATTTCATCTCTTGGGGACCAAGTGTCCTCTTTGGAGCGTGCCGTGGCTCATACTCCCTCTCCTGTACGATATGGCTGCCGTCGTCGCCGTGATCCTTCACCCTAGGGCCCTCAGGAGTAACCTTTTTGGTATTTTGATACCAAAGGGGGAAATTAAAGATAAGAAGAAAGGGGAGAAGAAGAAGAGGAGCACATGGAGGAAGAAGCCAAACTACTATCTATGCTATTATATATTTACTATATATTTGTCTTGTGATGTAATGAACATGTGAAATTTATTTTTATGGTCTATGTATTGTGGACATGTCTCATTTATGTTTATGTTATGTTGAACTTGGATTTATGGTTAAAGTCAAGAATTGCATTTTCTATCCTGTGCTTAATTGTATCATTGCATTATTAACTCTCTCAAAGTTCAACAAACAAAAGAAACTCAACCAAATATTTACAAAAAATCTCTATATATGCTTGCAAAGTAACCTACCATTTATATGAACATGTTTAGGGGAGCTCTCTTTGAAATTACTTTGGAAAAACAAATAATTCTTAAAACTCCTTTGAGCTCATTGCAAGAATTATTTGTTTCTCAAAGTCACAATAAGAATATACATCTCGTTTTTCAACAAGAGGTATATTCAAAACTTTATATCTCTCACATATTGATTGTGTTGTCATCAATTACCAAAAAAGGGAGAGATTGAAAACATCTAGACCCCTAAAAATTATTTTGGTAATTAATAACAATATGTGAATATGGGACTAACATGTTTATTGAGTATTTAAAAGGCTTAGTCCCAGTGACGAATGTGACAACATGAAGATGCATGCTAAAGGTGAACATGAAGTTCAATATGGCCCAAGACAAAGGCATTAGTACTCTAGGATCCCTTTTAATTTTATCTATTTTTGGAGAAAAGGATGGAAGACTAGATTATAGGTTAGATGTCGTACTATTAAAAGTGATCATAACTAGTAGCTTGATAGAATGTTCATATGCCATTTGGATTAGTCTATGAGCATACATGCACTTATAATTTAAATTGATAGACAATTGTACATTCTCAGAAAACTTGGTAGTACCCGAGTTTACACAACGGTACTACCACTGACCGGTATGACCGGGAATGTAGTGCGGTACTACCACAACTCGAAAGTACCGACATTTAGTTGGCGGTACACTTTTTTCTAGAGAGTAACCTTTGAAGCACATTTTCTTCCCTGGAAAATGGTAGTACCAAAGTTTACATGGTGGAACTACCACTTAGTGGTATGACCGCAACTCTTGAGCAGTACTACCGCATACCAGAAGTTCTGGATGATTGTGTGGTACGTTTTTTCAGTGAGGACCAGTTTTTGTCCTCAGGATGAACGGTAGTACTGCACCAGAAATTGAAACTACCGCATTTACAATAGCGGTAGTACGACATCGCAAATTCAACGGCTAGTTCAGAGCATTAATTCATCTATTATAGTCGTTACTGTACAGTTGCAGGGGGTGCGGTAGTATCGGTCTTATAATGGCGGTACTACCGCTTGTGCTGAAAATTCAGGATCCTTCCCCTCCAACGGTCAAATTGGTTGGTGGGAGGTATAAATACCTCCCCACCAGTTCAAGGACATAAGAAGAGACTTCATTTAACATCCTTAAGAAAACAACACACTCTTCACACCTCATATTCATTTGTTGCATTTATTGTGAGGTAGTCGTGCAAATTCAAGTGCATTCATTCTAGTTGATCCATTGGCACTTGAATTCTGTCAAGTAAAGGTTATGGTTTATTACTCTTAGTGTTTGCTGGTACTTAGACGGTTTGGTGGGAGTTTACGCGGTGATCTCTTCACGAAGATTGTGAAGAGGCCCGGTGCCAAGATTGTGAGTGGCTCGGTGTTTGCCATCTCCAGAGCAGTGGAAGAACAACCATTAGTAGAATCGAGGAGAATGGCTTAATTCGTGAGCTGGTGCAGATCGCTTAGCTTTCCTCAATGTGGACTAGTGAAGACCAGCAAGCCTTCGATACCACGACAAAAATCTCTTGGTTACTTCTGTAGGATCGGAAATGGCAACAGAGGGGGGGGGGGGTGAATGGTGCCTTCAAAAATCACCCCCAAGTATCCACATTATCTTTTTCTTCGATAGCTATAAGAGCTATGAAGAAGAAGGATAATAGCTCACTGGTATCCAAAGAAAAATCAGCAAACAAAGCACTCAAGTGAAGCAGGCAGAAAACATGTCATGAAGCCGGTCTGATCGCCATGTCAGGGCCGGTCATACCGCCTGGCTATGGGCGGTCAGACCGCCGGTGTTGCACCGGTCAGACCGCCAAGCTGTGACCGTTCCGACCGCCATGACCTCCCCAGTCAGACCAGTGGCAAGCAAGCGGTCTAACCGCTAGGGTTAGCAGTCTGACCGGGGATGTGAAAACATAGCAGACAGTGGCTGCGACTGAAGCTCTGAAACTGAGAACTTTGACACAGTAAATGCTGAAAAGAGGTGAACTCAGGGAAATTTGTGAAATACTGCTATTCTTCTTAGGCCAAATGAGTAAGACTTTAATCTAAACAGCATCGAGACCTCAGGGAGGAGAAAGTGCAGTCAAGGAACACAAGAAGACTGAAAACACTGAAATTGACAAGAGAGATCAGCAGAAGAGACAAAACCCAAATCTAAATCTCTTGAGAATCTCGAGTCCTTTCTCCAAGAATCTTTGAATACAGCAGGGAAATGATCTCAGAGGAAAGAACTACACCCCAAACTCAGCTTTCCACCTAGAAAATCACAAGAGCAAGAGTGCTCTGACTTCAAACCCTAGACTTGATGAGAATAGAGGAAGTGTAAAACGTGCAAGTTCTTGGGAGGAAAGCTGCAATTGGAATCATTTGCTCTTGGGTAAAGCTAGCCAAGGGGCCTTGAAAAGATGCCCAACTTAGAGCAAACACATTCTGCAACTCCTCTACAAAAATCCATTCAAATTGAGAAGAGACAGAGAAAGACAGAACAGAGAACATGAAGCAAAACAAAAGCAAATCAAACAACATATCACAGAAGAACAACTCAAGTCTTGATGAGAAGACATGAATGATTACACAGGGTTCATCTTACAGCCATTTCACTACATGGTTCACATCCTGAGCTACCACACAACTGAGATGAACACATGCACACACACAGTCAACATAGCCCTAAGCCTACTCTCCCCTGCCAGACTCTCCTCACCACATATAAGAAGGCAGGAGCTCACACCTCAAATGGAAATTCAAGAAGTGGCAGCCATACTCCACTCCATGACTTCTCACACACATGAGGCAAAGAGTCAAAACTCTTACAAGAAAAGAAGGGAACCAGGATTCAAGCCCACACATGCTCCAAACCCTAAACCCTCTCTATTTAGCCTTCCACTAACGGGTCTCCAACCCGTTATTTTCAACCGAATTCGCTTCCATTTTGCAGCCTTGTGCATTTTATCGAAATACCCCTGCCGCACCTTCCTGGAAGCTTTCTCTTTTCTTGCTGTCCATGCCTCGCAACCACTTCGAGTCCTCGCCGTTTTCGGCATCTCCCGACCGCTTTGACCTCAACACCGCCTGTGCCTAATCCGGCCATCCATGCCTCGCCACGACCTAGCTCCGAAGTCCTGCAGCCATCACAGACAAGAAAACATCACATAGCACCGCTCAAAACAGAATAACCAACATTAGCATCAGTGAAACATACTCAAACACAAAATAGCCCAAACGACTGTTTGAGAAGAAGAACAAGCGTCCCAAGCACGTCCGACCGCATTTGACCATGTCCAACCGTACTAGACCGCGCCATGCACCGACTTGGCGCGAACCAACCAAATCAAACTCAAACTTTCCAGAACACGAGTCAATTACTCATCACAAACATGGGGACACCTCCACATGGTCTCTCAACTTCTTTGCCTCTACTTTCTACATTTATATTTCTAGCAAATTGAGATTGTTGAGATTATCATATTTACTTGTGCTAGAAATATATTTGTAGAGACTTGTCTCTTGGTGCTTAGCTCTACTAGATTTGAGTAGATCTTTAAGTTGCAATATAAACCTTGCATAGTTCTAAACTTATTAAAATTAGTTCTAGAAAGCAAGAATTTTTAGAACCTTCTATGCACCCCCTCTAATTGGTCATCCTTGATCCTACACTGACGAGGCATGAGACTCACCGGAGGTGGTGGTGAAAGCGAGCTCGGAAAGGCAGAGGGAACCGAGGGGAGGTAGGAGAGACGGGGGAGGGAGAAGGAGCTAGCTCAGAGGGGTGAGCTAGGCGGGGAGGGACAAGGTTAGCTCGGTGCGAAGGTATGACCACGGGGAGGGAGCTAGCGCAAAGGGGAGGGGCAGAGCTAGCTCGGCGAACATACACTACAACACGCATAGCTTTTTATGACGTCTATGGTATGACAATAGGTCAAACCGTCACTAAATCATCTGTTTTATGACGTTTTCTAAGAGACATTTTGGCATAGTGACACCTAAAAAATTAACGTCATAAAAGATGTCATAATTGAAGTCCAACTCCAACATGTGACATTTTTTGCTGCGTCATATGAGCCAATTTGCAAATGTCATAAATCTATGACAAAGTTTTCGTGTCATAAAATATTTTTTTTGATTTTTAAAAAATTGTAGTCCCTGTTGGCATACGGAATGGGCCTGGCTGCCTCTAATATAAATAATATTTTTTATGGGTTTAAGTGTAATGTACCAAGACACAAACAAAATGCTTCAGATTTGATAAAGATTTAAGGGCCTAATATAAAAAAGGGCGTGTGGGCGCCAAAAAAATCACCCAGACTGTATGGCGCGTCCTCTCCCGCGGGCACCAAAATTTTGGGGCGTAAATGTCTTTTTTATCCAAACATGTTCCACAATAGTTTTATCCAGACGGAGGATAGTACGGTAAAATTACTCTGTCCCTTAGCTATTCAGGTCACTGCTCCCCCAAACCCTAAACAATCCAATCAATTCTTCCTCAGACGACGCCGCCGCCACTTCATGTCTTCACGCCCCGCCTCCACTTCACGTCTTCACGCCCCGCCTCGGCTAGAGCCTGGAGAAGCCTCCGCCCTCCCCCGCCGCCCTCCCCCTCCGCCCTCCGCCCTTCTCCCCCGACGCCCTCCGCCCTCCCCCTCCGCCCTCCACCCTCTCCCGCCGCCCTCCCCCGCCGCTAGAGCCTGAAGAAGCCTCCGCCCTCCCCCTCCGCCCTTCTCCCCCGACGCCCTCCGCACTTCTCCCCCGACCGCCCTCCGTCCTTCTGCCCCGACGGCCCTCCGCCCATCTCCCAGGTGAGCCTTCCTCCCCCGACGAGGAACCGGCGACGCCGTCCGCACTTCTCCCCAGACCGCTCTTTGTCCTTCTGTCCCGACGGCCCTCTGCCCATCTCCCAGGTGAGCCTTCCTCCCCCGACGAGGAACCGGCGACGCCGTCCGCACTTCTCCCCCGACCGCCCTCCGTCCTTCTCCCCCGACGGCCCTCCACCCATCTCCCCGGCGAGCCTTCCTCCCCCGACGAGGAACCGACGACGCCCCCTGTCTTCCTCGTCCGCCAACGAAGTCTGCATCAAGATGGGTCCTGGTCGGAGGGCGAGGAACCGGATCTCAACCGCCCATCAACCAGTAGGTAATACACGTGCACTGGTCCCTCTTACTTTGCAATCCATGTGGTGGGGATCTCTTGATTAGTCAGAAGTTTAGCCGTGGTGGCCTGGCAAGCAGTTTATGTGCGTATGTGTGATCTGTATGTGTGATCTTCTTGTCCCTGTCACTAGTTTCTTTGATGGCTTTGGCTGGGGAAATGCGGTATGCGGCTTCTTGAATCATGTTAGTGAAATGTGTTAGGATAGAAGAGGCGGATTTGAAGATGCTAGAGTCTGGGGGGGGGGGGTGGAATGCCGGATTGCAGGGACCTAATGCTAGAATCCTGTTTTCTCCAACAATCATTTTCCTCTCATGTGACCTAATACATAAAAGTTTTTGTTACTATAAGAGTAGGTAATAGTGTATTACTCATAACGTACAATACACCCAAGGCCAAGGTTATCATATAAGGGACGCTACCGTTCTAAGGAATGCATGTAAAATATTATTCTGCTTATACCCTTTCCAATCTTGTAATGTGAAATGATGCCTTGGCTGCTCTTGTACTGATGTGAGACTGGTATAGTTTTGTTCTGTCTAATGTTCTAGAGTTCAACTCGTGTTGACTTAAACATTCTAAATTAGACAGGCAACTAAACTTTAGTTGCACAACTTGCTGTTACATTTGAGTCTAGACTTTTATGTGTGCTGAAATATGCATGTGTTGTTTGTTTTTCTTGGGCAAGTACAGAGATGCCACTTACTGAGTATGAAAAGGGCAGAATGCAAAACTTGATTGAGAAAAATCAGATGTTCCAACGACTTGGTCTAGCAACGTTATCTTCAATTGTCAACCATGCTGGGACCAAGGTTGCTGCTCGTGAAGATTCTGGCTCATTGTATCAACCTGGAGATGAGCTGGACATTGAACAAGGAGTAGTTGATAAGGTATATGCAATGTTCCTGTATGATTACTCCAGTTCTGTTCAATATGCAGAATTGTTTATTTTGTTCAATATGTAGAATTGTTTTATTTTGTTCAATATGCAGAATTGTGTTGAGTAGTCGCTTTCTTGTACCATGCAGGATTCGGAGCCTATACTTAGCAAGAGTTTGCCAGAGAATGCCTGCACCCCTACTGGAGGACCAAGAACATCAAAAAGAGTGATGGCACATCAGGAGCAAGATCAACCAATTAGAATGACTAGGCAGAGGACAAGGGAAATATCTCCAACCATAGTCCCACAAGATGGTTGCACAGAAGATGGGTTGCTCACAGTGAATGCTCATGCCCAAGATGACCACAACGATAGTACCAATAAAGGCAAGTGATTGTAGTCCCTCTCTACATGATTAATGGTTTAAATATTTCCATTAATGGGTCTATGATTTGCACTAAGTGATTGTAGTGCTACCTTATATCGTACATCGCACACATATAGGTTCTGGAGCAATGCGCTGGTAGGTGATTTGAATGTGCGTGTGCTTCATGTCATTTCTACTCCATGGTGTTTCAGTTTATCTTTTCACTCACTGCTTGCATGTGTGCAATTCTAAAATAATGCGGATCATTGGTAACAAAATATTAAGGTTTAACTTTGATAAACGTTTTCCCTATCTATGTTGTCCAAGAAATCCACTTGTCAACTTTCAGCATTTTGTTATTTCAATCTACTAAATATCTTTAGACGTTCAGTCCACTGTTCAGTCTTTTTTGAGTTTTAGTCATTGCATGTAATTTCAGAAGCAAACTAAATATAAGGATGCACCGCCAACTGCGATTGACCTTTTCAAGGACACCCACTGCAGCACTAAGACAGGTTATAGTGAGAATGCAAAGAATGCTATTGTGAGTACATGTTCCTTTCTTTTGTACTTTTGAACAACCGTTGGGAACCAAGTAACCTGAATTACTTTGCTGTTGTTGCTAGGCTCAAATGGAGGACATCATTGTTGAACCACCACAAGAAGGGCAAGTTGCAAAGACTCCTACCCAAGCTGTAGTTGAAGTCCTTCCAAAGTCAAAGTTCCTACAAAATGTTGGTGTCATGTCTGCAACACCAAAGAGAAGCGCCAAAGATGTTGAATTTGCTAAGCGTGTACAGGAGCTTGAGAGCCAACTACATGCTGAGAAAGAACAATCAGCAGACCTTCGAGTTGAGTTGGGTGACCTGAAGAAGCAAATAGAAGATGAGAAGGATGCAAGGAAGAAACACGAAGAAGAGACTGAAAATCTAAAGAAGCAAGGATAGGAGATTCATAACCTACTCCGTCGTTTGTGTGGCGCCAATGCAACATCTACAGCAGTAAGTTCTGAACCTTGATGAGA